>OY764962.1:38185626-39635626 GCA_963668005.1 Melieria crassipennis | reverse complement strand
TACAAGATTAATTCAAGTTTAAAAATTCACCAGTAGAGGGCGCCTCTCATACGAATAAAGCTGTGAGGTTATCAACTTTTGGGTTTCTACGAACCTCCGTATTTCGAATATAACTGTGACTGTTATTTATTTTTTCCAAGCTTTTTTCAACAAATTTCTCTACCAACAACAAAGTATTACATATTTAGTTGGCCGATTTCTGTTGGCATTCAATCAAACTTTGTAACATTCAACGGCTTGGCCGTGTCTCCTTTTTGATCGATGAAGCTCCGCCAAAAAAAGGTATTTCACTCCGTAGTTAGAGGTCGACGGCGAAGAAGGAGACTCTGTCTTCGGTGGAAGGACTACGTTGAAGACGCTCTATCATCACACAGCGAATCAACATCCAGCGGCTATGCTGGCTTGGCTGTATGGACGATGAAGTTCTGATGAAAAAGTCAAAAGAGACGCGGTAGTTCTAAGTTGACGACGAAGAGGGCGATGATAGGGCGCCAATATAAGGCGCCCTATCATCTCTTGGTGTGTTTCGTTTCGTTTTCTTTCGACATTCTGTTCTCTCTGCTCAAGGAGTCATAGGTTCAAATACCGATTTAAATATCGAAAAACCTTAGTTTTCTTTCAATATTCTGTCCGCTCAGTTCAAAGAGTCGTAGGTTCAAATCTCGACTTAAATAGGGAAAAAAATTTAGTTTCCTCTCGGCATTCTGCTCTCTCAGTTCAAAGAGTCGTGGGTTCAAATCCCGATTTAAATATGGAAAAAGTTAAGTTTTCTTTCGGCATTCTGCTCTCTCAGTTCAAAGAGTCGTGGGTTCAAATTTCGATTTGAATATAGAAATAGCTATAACTATAAATAGAATAGACTATTCAAAGTTTAGTCTCCTTTAGGCATTCTGTCTTCTCAGTTCAAAGAGTCGTGGGTTCAAATCTCGATTTAGATATGGAAAAAGTTTAGTTTATTCTATCCTCTCAATTCAAACAGTCGTAGGTTCAAATCTCGATTTAGATATGGAAAAAGTTTAGTTTATTCTATCCTCTCAATTCAAACAGTCGTAGGTTCAAATCTCGATTTAGATATGGAAAAAGTTTAGTTTTCTTTCCGTACTCTGTCCTCTCAGTTCAAAGAGTCGTAGGTTCAAATCTCGATTTGAATATAGAAAGAATTTAGTTTTCTTCCGGAATTCTGTCATTTCAGTACAAAGAGTCGTAAGTTCAAATCTCAATTTAAATATGGAAAAAGTTTAGTTATTATTTTATTTATATCGATTTAAATATAAAAACATTCAGTTTTCTTTCGGCATTTTATGCTCTCAGTTCAAAGAGTCGTAGGTTCAAATCTCAATTTAAATATGGAAAAAGTTTAGTTTTCTTTCGGCATTCTGCTCTCTCAGTTCGAAGAGTCGTAGGTTCAAATCTCGATTTAGATATGGAAAAAGTTTAGTTTATTCTATCCTCTCAATTCAAACAGTCGTAGTTCAAATCTCGATTTAGATATGGAAAAAGTTTAGTTTTCTTTCCGTACTCTGTCCTCTCGGTTCAAAGAGTCGTAGGTTCAAATCTCGATTTGAATATAGAAAGAATTTAGTTTTCTTTCGGAATTCTGTCATTTCAGTACAAAGAGTCGTAAGTTCAAATCTCAATTTAAATATGGAAAAAGTTTAGTTATTATTTTATTTTATTTTCTCTTAGTTCAAAGAGTCTTGGGTTCAAATATCGATTTAAATATGGAATAAATTTAGTTTTCTTTTGGCATTCTTTCCTCTCTCTGGCAGTCAAATAACTAATTGCCTATCAACATAACTCCATAAATACATTCTAACGGTTTTCCTATACAGTTTCTTAATTACTTTAAAGTTATTGACTGTAAATGACAAAATCGAATTGAGGCATCACACATCGAATTGAGTTGAGTGTTCCGGGCTTTTAAGCATTTCTTATTTCACATTTCACATTTGCCAAATTTGCTAGCTCGGCACAATCATTTACCGGTGCTGATGCCCATAATTACAGGCACTCGTACTGCTGCCGGTCACAGCACCTTTGAACGTTCTTTATGGCTGCCAGGTTCATTCTCTGCCGGCCGTCTGCCATCACATTTTCGGGCAATTCAAATTCTTTTCAGCCAATTTCGCAGTCTTCATTTGCTGCACTGTGTGTTGTTTTTTGTGTATTTTTTTTGGCATTTTTCGGTTTGTCAAACCAGTGACTACCGATGGGCAGCGGCAGCGGTAGCGGCATATGCCACCGCGCTCTTTTGCTCGCCCGATGCCAATTGCACCGACATGTGCAGATGTCCTGGGCTGCCAATCAATCGATTCGGTCGACTGCATCGGGCCAACTTGTGCTGGGCAGCCGCAAATGGCTGCTTGCCGCTGCCACCGTGCGCACACTTTCGAATGCACCCAAACACACACACACACGCGCGTACACATTGCATGCAAATGTGAGAAGTAAAAAAATGTTGTGCCTTTGTTCGATGCGCAAATGAAACAAGACACAAATGGCAAAATGAAAACAACACAAAAAAGCGACAGCGACGAATGCAAAGCGCCCAACGAGAAAGCGAGAAGGCAGAAGGAGCGCAGCGCAGGAAGATGGCAGCGCAACAACATAAAGTGAAACAAAATTAAAATCATGTTTTCTAATGGTATTGGAAAGTGCTTAGAAGCAGCGCGCTGCCGTTCGTGACGACCAGGTGGAGCGAAGCACATTTGGGCGAGCGGCGGCCATCGTTCTCAGCCTCAGCGCCTCAGCCTCAGCGACGTTCATCAATGCCTGCGTCCGTTCGGCCATCGCTCACACGGTCGTCAGTCCATACGTGGTTCGTTGGTGGGCGTCGGCCCAGAGCTCGGCCACGTTGTCCATTAGGAGCTGCATATGTCTAGTATGCATGTGTGTGTGTGTGTGTGTGGGGGTGTGTGTGCGAGCGGTCCCTATGATTGCCTTTTAACTAACGTTGTTGCCTCGCTTCGGCTGTGCAATTTTATTGAATCCACTTTTACAGCCATGCTTCTTCTTCCTCCGCCCCCCTCCCCTTCTGCTGTACTTTTACATTTTTTCCCCTGCTACTTTTTGCTTGGTTTTGTTCATATTTTCATTATTTTCATTTGAGTTTTGTATGCGTGTGTGTGGGTGTGTTTCGGTGTATTGCATGTTCGATGTGCTCAGAATTTTCCAATTTTTAATTAGAAAATGTACACATGAGTTGCTCCTTTAATGAATGCAACGGACATGTTAATGTAATGAATTCCTTCAACAACAACAACAACAACAACAACAACAACAACTGCTTCAACTATACACAACCCAACATGCCGACATGGAGCAGCGAATTGTGACTGTTAAAACAAAACAAAACAAAACAAAAAAAAATGTTCAACAACGCAGCGGCGGCAACGTAGAAAAACGTAGCATAAACATTTCAAATTAACTATTCACAAACCCCACCGACCAGCCCCACTCGGCCAGAGCCGCGCCCAACGCACGGCCCATAATGTTTTTCAATTTAAATTTATTTTTATAGCGTGCAGTTTTTCACGCAATTACCACTAATTTGTCACACGCATTTCCAGATTACCATAAACTGGAAATAGCAAATCATGCTCGAGCTCTGCTCGCATTCGCATTCCCAGCCCCAGTCCCATTCGCAGTGCCAGTGCCAGTCGCAGTCTTAATCGCAATTCCACTCGCATTCACACGCCTTGGCAACGCAACAATAAAAAAAACGCCGCGCGTTTTTTTTATTTATTTCCCCTGCTGCTGCTGCGGCTTCTCTGTCTCATCTGGCTGTTGTTGTTGTTGTAAATCGTTTAGTATGCTTTGATCAGGTGTGCGAACGCATGCACTGCCCAGCGTCCAGTTGCCTAGTTGCCCTTCGTCCTTCGCACCCCTTGACTTCAGTGACGACGAGCAGCTCTTGACTGACCGACTGCCGACTGACAAAACGTGTGAGTTAAGAGTTTACAACTGAACTGGTTGGCGTTCGCATCTTTGAACAACTTAAGACGATTCGCTTTTTTGGCTGCAAATATTTACACAGAGCCACCAAATTATTGAACTTAAATCAATAAGTATTTATTAAACAATATTTATGTATTAACATTGTTTATTAGTTTGAGCTTTCTTCGAACTTGAACATAAATGTTGACGTGCAACTTTAAAGATGAACGGAGGAATCGTACAGCGTTGCATATATATTCGATTTCGAAGGATAAGTTGGGCCTATTTTCTTACGAAATTATCATACTGCCTGTTGAGAGCAGTGTTGCCAGATACCTGAAATGACTTTCTCCTAAATCTTAAAAAAAAAGCTGAAATTTTCTCCCAAAAATTAAAAAAATCTCCTAAAATTTTTTTGTACTAATTTCTGTCACTTTTAACTAAGGAATTAAACAGCCAGCTGAGAGGAGTGTTGCCACTTACCTGAAATGACTTTCTCCTAAATCTTAAAAAAAAGCTGAAATTTCCTCCCAAAAATTTAAAAATCTCCTAAAATTTTGTTAACAATTTCTGTCACTTTTAACTAAGGAATTAAACAGCCAGCTGAGAGGAGTGTTGACAGTTACCTGAAATGACTTTCTCCTAAATCTTAAAAAAAGTTGAAATTTTCTCCCAAAAATTTAAAAATCTCCTAAAATTTTTTTTAACAATTTCTGTCACTTTTAACTAAGGAATTAAACAGCCAGCTGAGAGCAGTGTTGCCAGATACCTGAAATGACTTTCTCCTAAATCTTAAAAAAAAGCTGAATTTTTCTCCCAAAAATTAAAAAAATCTCCTCAATTTTTTTTTAATACATTAATTTCTGTCACTTTTAACTAAGGAATTAAACTCCTCATGAAAAATAAAAATTTAATTATTTTTTTTATTGCAGACATTTTATTCATTCAGATTCAGCTAAACAATAACTTAACCAAAACAAATTTTTTAAAAATTAGATCGGTATGAAATGCGCTGCTGTAAACTTCCTTCATTCATTGTAGAAATTAGACACTACTTATAAATCATACCAATTAATTAAATTTAATTAGGCACTATAGCTTTCAATATTCAAGGCTTCAGTGCCACTAATGCTGTCAAATGTCCTTAACTATCTCCAAAACAATTCTTCCTCCTAAAAATTCTCCTAAAATGCCAAAAATCTCCTAAATCTAGGAGGAAATCTCCTAATCTGGCAACACTGGCTGAGAGGCTAAACGCCGAAAAGTTTTCTCTGCTTGAATTTTCTCCTACTTGAGTCAGGATTCGAACCCACCATTCACTGTGTTGCGATTCAAAGCAATGGACCCTGGAAATGGAATGGAAAATCTCAAAAGACTAAATAAATTTATTTCTATGTATTTAATGATATGATATGATAAAAAACGATCAGTTTTATGTTAATGTTATGAGCTAAAAAGTCACAAAGCGATAAATTAAAGCTTCGGTTAACACCTGAAAAGATTTTAAAGGCGATGAAAGTGTTTGGTTAGGTTTTTTTTAGTTTTCTATCGGAGGTGAAAAATCTTTGTTAAATACCGCCGCTCCAGCATCAGCATTACAGATTTTTACCGCATAAAAACCACACCCCACGTTCGACCCCATTACAATACAGGGGGGACTCCTGCCTAAACTGGAGTAGTCCTATCCCATTCTTGGGCTCTGACGCTCGGTCACCCTTTGCGTCACCATAATGTCCGCTGATTATGCATCCACTGTCAGAAGTCTTAACCCCAAAAAACAAAATCGACGTTGGAAATTTTAAATCGAAGAAATTTTTATCGTTTCTCCTTCATCACCTCCGCAGCTTCTTTAGATATCACTGGACGAGAGGCGCCATTTGACGAGCATTGACCCAATAGCGCAGCGATGACTACAACTGCCTAAAGTAGGTTCGACTCTGCTACAGTAGGTTACCCTTGCCTACCTAACCTAAGGTAGGGAAGGGTGCGTGCGGCACAGAGACCACACTTCCACTTGGCGGCCGAATTGGCCCATTGCTAACCAAGAGCTAACCAATCAGTCTCAACCCGGGGCAAACCAATTCGACTTCTTGATAAAGGAGAGCAGACCACAGGAATATTGCTCCCCGAAGTCGGAGTGCTGGTTTCTTAAGAGCCGGGCAGTGGCACAGGAAGTGTTGAGCCGTTTCTACTTATTTTTCATCTCCGCTTCTGCAAACATCACTGGACGAGAGGTGCCATTTGATAAGCATAGATCCAATGGCGCAGTGTCCAGTGATGACTCCAACGAGCTGTCTACTAGAGGTTCGACTCAGGAATAGTACATAACACTTTTTTTCAAGGAAAGGGAGAGCCATAGTGCCAGGCAGGTGCTAAAATTAGTTCTGCTGCGCCATAACGACTCGATGTTCTTTTTGCTCAGTCTTTCAAAATACATATATAGGGAAGATATCGGAGAAAGGAAAGAGTTATCTACTTCGGTGGTGGGCAAGGCGACCCCCTTTCTTCCGCTTCATTCAATCTTCCATCTCGTCCGCTTTTTCGCTCCCTGCTACTCCAGAGTAGCCCGGAACCCAGCAGAGAGTGACTCAGAGCTACAGTACAAATCGCATTTTCCCCAAGGAAAGTGAGAGCCATAAATACTGATCGAAAGGCACTGCAATCGGTGCTGCCATGAAGACTTCATTTCTTTCTTTGTCAACTTGTAGTTATCGGAGGACGCACAGAGTTATCCACTTCTTCTTTCTTGCCATCTCATTCACTACATCGTTTCCACCTACCTCCGAGTTGCCTCGAACCCAGCAACGAGTGGCCAGTGCCCTGTTGCTGTTAGGTTTGCAGTTACCCTAAGAATGTTCCCATGGGCTCTGGATCTCATTTAGCATGAGCGTTGCTTTCACAAAGCTAAGCACGTTGCTTTGTGTGGGCGTTGCGATTTGCAGACCAATTCTCCTTCAATTTCCCTTTGTGGTATCACAATGGGCCCATTTTGTGACTTAAGTTTGTCTTTCGGCAATGTTTCGTACCCAGACACTTAACATAATCCTTATCCAACGTAAGTACGTTTGATAACTTAAGGTTCTGAGCTCTCTCTGCCAAAGAATACTACTGTCGAAAGCTTTGAATTCACATATGAAGTGCGCCCAATTTGCGTCGTACTCAAGGTACATATTGTAGCAAGCCGACTTTTTAACCTCAATCCTGTTAAGGTACTCGTTAAGGGACATGAAACCTGTGATGAGCCCTATGTTAGTTTTCAAATCACTTTTCCCTCAGACCAGCCGGTAACTCTTTCTGTTGAGCCAAGATGCGTAAATGAACCTCTTCAATGAGCGTCACTCACCTTCTCTATGCCGTAAGAAGGAAATGTTGGCCTCCAGTGTTTCTCTAAGGAGATCAGTAAATTGCGGATGAAACGACGAGATGTAGTGCGGTTTCTTGTGTTTTTCTTGATACTTTTTTCAGCCTACCAGCCTTCTGAGAGTCTGTATAGTATAGCTGAAACGAATTGGCTGGATGTTAGGTAGGTATAACCGCATAGACTCTTACTGGGTCCGTAATGATGCCAGATGGAGATTCGTTCATGAGTTGTAGTAGTTATCCGTGAGGATACGAGTGCTTTTGGCTTCAGGCCTAGCAATGCTCTAATCTGGCGAACGCATTTATCTAGATTTTTAATTTTCACCTCTGCAAGCAATTTTTAATTTTTTTTTATATAAAATGTGCTTCGTGCTTGCACTGAATTTGTGCTGAAATTATGTTTTGCTGTTGCTGTGTTATCACAGAAAATCAGCAGCCACACGATGCGCGGCACAGTTCAGCGCAACGGCTTTCAGCAGCAACATCAAATGTTGCTAAGTGTTTGCGACGTTGCGACGTGCAGCAAAGCCTTTGCGCCCACCGCAGCGCCATAGAAACGACAACAACAACAACAAATTGAATGCAGCCCCCACTTGCAGAACTAACGAACTTCAACAACTTGCTCCTGTTGTTGTTGCTGTCGTAATGGCTGCTGCGGCGTTCAGTGCTCCAATTCAGACGCGCGTACGTTCCCAGCCATTTAATCATCGCTTCGTTAAAAAAAAAACTAGCAAAAAAAAATTAAGTAAAGGGAAAAGCAAGAAAATTTGTTGTGCTTTATCGGCCGCATTGCCAGCAACACGATTTGCTGCTGCCAGCACACGCACTGGCATTATTATTGTTGTTGGGCGAATGCGTTGGTTCCATGGTCGGGCTGCAGTGCTGTGCAGTGTTGCCGCATGCCGCACGTTGCACGTTGCACGCTGTTTGTGTGATCTATGCGCGCGGATGGACTGTCCCTGGCCGTCAGGTTGTTTTCGGCTGGCGAGAACGAATTTCGGCACTTAAATGGGAAAATTATCTGCGGCACATAAAAAAATGTAAAAACGTAACAGCCGGCACAACGACGGTCGCGGCGCAAATGTGCACAATGGGCGAGCGAAAAATCGAATTGGCCGAACTTGCAGATTGCGTTGCCGGGTGCTGCTGGCCGCCTCGACGCTGCGAACAATGGACACGCTAAGCGTAGTTTAGCTGCGCTTGCAGTTTAGCTCATTTGTTGTTGTTGTTGTTGTTGTTTGTTCCTCGTGTTTCTGTTGCACTTTTTAATTTGTATATTTTCTTCGATATTTTTTTTTTGGCAAAATTCTTTGGTTTTATTTATTTGGATTTTTGTTCAGTGCTTGGTTACATGATATTGTTGTTGCTGTTGTAATTGCACGGCTTGAATTGCTGCTGAATGCTTTCATTGGTTTTTGAGAAGGTTGAACGAAAGGTGCAGCTGTTGAGTGTTGTTGTTGTTGCTGCGGCTGTGACTGCCCTCTGCCCTTTTGAGTGTGAAATTTACCAGCCAGCGTGGCTGCAGCACAAATGATGGCAGAGCTCTTGTTGCACGCGACTTGTGCCACGATTGCCACCACGCATAACAACGCTCTTTGTTATTGTAGTTGCAGTGATAGCAGGCTGCTGCTACTTCAACAAGAAGGCCCACCAAAAATGAACTTTAACTGTGATTAACTGAAAAAAAAAATTGGTCTATGCTTTTCAATTGGACATCATTCATTCAGTTCAGTCATTGAAATCAGTTCAGTCATTGAATATCATTTAAGGTTTTCGAGTTATTGACAGTCTGAAGAACATGTCTCTGTACTGTATACAAATTGTAAAATGGAACTTGGTGAATCAGTGGTTAATGCATTGCAACGTGAAATTTAGATGGACTTCTGTAGAATCTAACTAAAGATTGAATTGAAAGATTCGACATTTTGACGGTCGAGGGTTTGGTCGAAAATTGTATAAACTTAAAAAGTACAACCAACCATTAGACAGTAAAGCCTAGAAGGTTCTTAGTCATATCTTAGTCATAAATCATATCTTAGTCATAAATCATATTTTAATATTTAATATCTAATAATTAATATTTATTATTTAATATTTTTTATTAAATTTTTATTTTTTAATATTTAATATGTAATACTTAATATTTAGTGTCCGAACCTTTCTAGTTGAAATAAAAAAACACCATATCAAGCATCAAAATCACAATTTTTCAACAAACAAATTTTACTTTAGGTAAATAAAGAACAAACATAACATAAATAAACAAATAATTATTAATAAAAACATAAAAAACATAAAACATAAACATACAAAAATCACCCTTTCGTACCTTACTCGCTAATATTTAAAATTAAATAATTTAATATTTTATTCTAAAAAAAAGAAGTTTATTTACATTGGTGGCATCTAAATTCCCCTTCTCATCCTTTCATTATAACTGCTCGGCTGCACTAAATAGCTGTTCACTCGCTACACAATAAAATGTAAAAAATATTCTAGAATGTTTCGGTTTCGGCCGTTCGGGCAGTTTTTGGCCGAAACTGAAACCGAAACCACTTTTTTGGGCCGAACCGAAACCGAAACCAAATATTCGGTCGGACACTATTAATATTCAATATTTAATATTTAATATTTAATATTTAATATTTAATATTTAATATTTAATATTTAATATTTAATATTTAATATTTAATATTTAATATTTAATATTTAATATTTAATATTTAATATTTAATATTTAATATTTAATATTTAATATTTAATATTTAATATTTAATATTTAATATTTAATATTTAATATTTAATATTTAATATTTAATATTTAATATTTAATATTTAATATTTAATATTTAATATTTAATATTTAATATTTAATATTTAATATTTAATATTTAATATTTAATATTTAATATTTAATATTTAATATTTAATATTTAATATTTAATATTTAATATTTAATATTTAATATTTCATATTTCATATTTAATATTTAATATTCAGTATGTAATATTTAATATTTATTATAAAATATTTAATATTTTATATTTTATATTTTATATCTAATATTAAATATTTAATTTTTTATATTTAATATTAATTTAATATATAATACTTAATATTTGATATTTATTATTTAAAATATTATACAAGTATTGTATATTGTATTGTATTTTATATTTAATACTTAATACCTAATATTGAATATTGAATTTGTAATATTGAATATTTAATACTTAATATTAATTATTTAATATTTAATATTGATTATTTAATACTTAATATTCAATTTTTAATATTTTAATACTTAATATTAATTATTTAATATTTAATATTGATACTTTAATACTTAATATTTAATATTTATTTAAATATTAATATTAATATTTAGAATTTAATGTGTAATATTTAATATTTTATATTTATTTAATATTTAATACTTATACTATCACGCCAAAAGTCCTTTGGCAAACAATGCACAGACTTTTATGAGCCTTCTCTGGCCCTGCGTTACGTCCCCAACTGCTAGACTTCAATTTTAGGAAAACATAACCTCCGAGAAAGTCGTTCAAATAAAGCGAACCGAATTTTTGGTCACAGTCCAAGTTGGCAAGCGCCTTTCGGCCCCCCTCGGCCGTCTCCCTCATGCCAGCACTCACTCTCTCGCTCTGGCGGCCTGCAGCCGGCTGGCACCTTTTGTCAGACCTCGGCCCGTGCAACTCACGCGCGTTTCGCCATTTGCGTCAGTTGGCTTTTAGCGCAGGAAATTGGCGTTGCCACAAAACACGACAATGACAGGGAGCCAAGCGCAGCGAGCGATTGCGACGTGTAGGCGTCTACAAAGTGCGGCCATTTTGTGAAATTGCAAAAATGAAACGGCTTAACAACAACAACAGCAATAGGGCGCCGGCAAAATTGTTCATGCATTGCTATTTGGTGGCATGTTGCATGTGTGGCCTGTCATTGCTGCACAGACAATGAGTGGCAATAACGACAGCAACAACAACAACAAAAACAAAAACAACAATGACTATAGCACAGCGTTGAGTGCCAACCGGTGACGCGGGCACAACAACAACAACAAAATGTGTTCCTTTTTTGTGCAGTTTTTGTTGTTGTGTTTTTGGCTTTCGCCCCAATCAACGGCAAAGGCCATTTAGGTAGATGCAGTGTGCGTTGTTGTTGTTGTTTATTGTTTTTGCATGCAACTTACGGCCTGTCAGGGCACGCATAGGCGTGGCAGCGTGCCGCAGCCAACTTATGGCAACTCAATACAAAATGGCGCTGTCAGGGCATTTTCGTGTCCCTGGTGCGATTTCGAAACGGTTTTTATTAACCCTGACATGACATTTGCAAAAACACACATAACGACTTTTTTCGTTTCGGCTTGCAATTTAAATTGCGTTACACGGCACAGCGACAGCCACTGCTTCGCCCTAACCCAACATTTGACGCGTTACTTAATGGCATCGGAATATGGCGCACGGTCCTACCCCAATGTCGAGCGATGTGCGGCCAACATGGCAGCGTCAGTTGACGCTCGTCGCTCATTGTTGTTGCCGCTGGCAGTTCGAGGTCGGTCGGAGGGTTGGTGTTGCGTGCTCGCCGCCGACTGCTGGCTGCGCGTTGCCTAACCTACCGCAACGCATTTGCGCTTCGGCGAGGGTAGTTCCAGCGCGCCCCCGCACAGCCCCGCGCCCGCACACGCAGCCCATAAATAGCGCCATAATGCCCTCGTTTCCTTGGCCGTCCTCGTGTGTGTCGTTTTTTGTGCGTCGTCGTCGTCGTCGTTGTCGTCTTTCGGCTGTCCCCGTCCGCCGCATTTTTGTATTTGTATACTATTTCAGGGATATTTTTTATACACAAACGCCATTGCCGCCACAGCCCCCCCCCCCCCCCCCCCCCGACAGCCGTTGTGGCTCCCACGAGCATCTGCCTTGTCAATGACTTCGTACGACTTTCAAATGACTTTCCATTGAGCGTTTCTGTGTGTATGTTTGTGTCATAAAGCTGTGCGTGCGAGGGTGGCTCGGCGTGTCCTGCACATCGTCCTTGCCCGACTGCAACGTTTCTTATGCCACCGCAAAGTGCGCTACCTTGCCTCGAGCCAGCGGGTGGCCGCTTCGCTCGCCGTTTTGGGGTAGCTGCAGCTTGTTTGCCACGGCGACGTGCGTAGCTATATCGCATTACGTACACACACACACACACACAAGCCGGCGCAAACAAACGAACGTGCTCCAGTTTTGCACACAAAGTGCCAAACGAAGTGTAAAGTTTCGTCTTTGATTTCTCCCACTTTTGTGTCGCATCGATTTTCCGCACTCACACCGCTCGCCTTTTTATTGTCGCTCGCCGCTTCTTGCTGACTGCCGCACTGGTTCGCGTCATCGCTGCACTCTTTATGACTATTGTCTATTGCTTTATTAAAAATATTATTTTTCCTTCACTCTCCATTACGGGCAGCCTTGAGTCTTCCCTCAACGGCCAAGCCAAGTCACGTGCCTCACATTCCCAAACTGGCCACTTCCTGCGCTCTGCTCACTGCCCGCCAACAAGTTTGCTGCTCCTTCAGCTGTCTTCTCCTGGGCGCTGCGTTGCCTTTTTCATTACATTCATTTTTATTATCTGCTTTCGAAAATCTTTTATAAATATTGATGATGTTGGTATGAGTTGCTGAATGCGGCCACTGCATTTGCTGCAAGGTTACTTTCGTATCAAAGTCAGTGTGTTTCGGGGACTTGCGTACATTTTTCGATGATTGACTATGAAAAATGATGAAATATGTGATGCAGTGTTTGCGGGAAAGGATTGGAACATGTGCGACTTTTTTAATTGGTTTAAAGTAAGTTCAAGTAAATCGAACTACTTTGTTGTATTTATTGCTGACTGGCTATACAAACCTAACCAGTTAGTCAGTCTTTTACAATAAGTCATTTCGAGCGGTTATAGAACTAAACCTACTTGATTTTTTCAACGGAGAGACGGACGGAGGACGGCACTTTTCATAGTATAATCCCAACTACCCGTTGATGGATTAAAGTCCGTCACAAGTCTGTACTTTTTCTATGCACTCGTCTTCTTCGTTGGATTATCCGGAGAGCTGATAGGTCTTCCCCTACTTGATTCTTGTGGAATTTACCTGGAGTTACCTTTTCTACGCACTCGTCTTCTCCGGGGTACTATCCGGAGAGCTGATAGGTCTTCCCCTACTTGATTCTTGTGGAATTTACCTGGAGTTACCTTTTCTACGCACTCGTCTTCTCCGGGGTACTATCCGGAGAGTTGATAGGTCTTCCCCTACTTGACTCTTTCAACGGAGATACGGTCCACTTCTCGTAGTATATCTCTACCTACACGTTGAACGATGACGGACTGCTGCAAAACTTCCCTCGAGTTACCTTTTCTACGCACTCGTTTTTTCCAGTTATTTAGTTCCCTCAAATGTTGATAGGTCTTCTCCCCTACTTGAGTTTTGTTACAGAGATACGACCCACTTTTCGTAGTACACTTCGAACTACCCGTTGAACGATTACGGTCTGCTCTCGTTTTCTCCGGTTGACTATCGGAAAGTCGATAGGGTTTCCTCTACTTGATTTTTTCAACGGATTATTGATTATTTGTACGGTCCACTTCTCGTAGTAAATCTCCAACTACCCGTTGAACGACTACGGCTTTCTCTTGTTTTCTCCGGAAAGTTGATAGATCTTTCTCTACTTGATTCTTTGAACGGATTATTGATTCTTTCTACGGTCCACTTCTCGTTGTAAATCTCCAATTACCCGTTGAACGATTACGGCCTTCCGCAAAACTTCTCATGACCTTTTTACGCTCTCGTCTTCTCCGGGAGACTATCCGGAAAGTTGCTAGGTTTTCCCTACTTGATTTTTTTCAACGGAGATACGGGTAAATTTTCGTAGTAAATCTCCAACTACCCGTTTTACAGAAAACTTCTCTGGAGTTACCTGTTTTATGCACTCATTTTCTCCAGTTAGTCACCTAGAACGTTGATAGGACTTCTCCCCTACTTGATTTTTTCAACGGATTTACGGTCCACTTCTCGTAGTGCACCTCCAACTAGCCTGTAACGGATTACAAAACTGTCGTAAAACTCCCCTCTAGTAACAGTTCCTATGCACCTGTCTTCTGCAATAGGTCACCCCAGGAGGTAATAGGTCCCTACTTGGTTCTTTCAACGTCAAAATGATCAACATCTTATAGTTAACCTACAACTATTGCATTGAGCAATCAGTTTCTCGGAGTTTCATCATTCATTTGAGTAGAATTAATATCATACAGATCGATGATTGTACGATAGCCCTCGTCTACGAACAGGGCCAAAATTAATAAGAAGTATCTTCCTAGAAAAGAGGCATTGTACAAGGTGCATTCCAAAGTAAACAGGACTTTTATAAAATAAAGAAAACGGATGATTATTTTTGTATAATTCTTTTTATTTATTCAAAATACTCCCCTTCTGCTTCGATACAACGTTTTGCACGGTCCAAAAGCATTTGGAATGAGTGTTTTAGGCCATCGGCCGGCATCGCCTTCAGAATGTTGGTACAAGCCTTTTGGTTGTCTTCAACGTCCTTATAACGTTTTCCTTTCATCGGCAAATGCAACTGACCGAATAAGTAGAAGTCACAGGGAGCCATATCAGGCGAATACGGTGAATGATTGATGGTTAAAATGCGATGAGCCGGTGCAGAGTGCCGGTGCCGGTGCGGAGCTCGTACCAAAGTTAAAAACATATTGTCACATTGAGCGGGATATTTCGGCTTCTACTAGACCAAATGTCATGAAATTTTGACAGGATGTGAATGAAAGATGTACCTTTCCAACGCATGTCCTCACACATAGATGGCGCCACCAGAAACGTCCCTATTGTAAAAGTTCTGTTTACTTTGGAACCCACCTTGTAAAAGAACTCTTGAAGTGCCCTTCTTTTTCTTTTTTTCTTTTCTGTTGTAAGATCGTAGTGATAGAATTTATTGATTAATATCCAGAAAGAACGTACAGGAAAACTACCTACGGAAGGGGTAAATGAGGAGTTACATCTACACAAGCTTTACGGAAATAAGATGCCTTTTTGCCTCTTAAAATTCCATGTATCATGTATCCAAGAGTAAGAGTAAGAGTAAGACAAAAACTAAGCCTAAGACTAAGAGTAGGTTAGGTTAGGTTAAAGTGGCTGTCTTGGCCTGGGACTTGCCGAAAGACACACTCAGGCCACGGAATGGGCCCGTTGTGATACCACAAGTTGAAAGGTCTGTCTTACTACAAGTCGATAAGCCTAATTAAGCCATTTCGAAGAGTGGGTGAACTCAATCAAGTCTTTTATGCTAGCTGAACTGAGTTCACTCAAGTTGTCGAAGAAAGGCGAGTCTAGTGTTTTCCATCTTGGTCTAGATAGAGCCGGCCAGTTGCAGAGAAGGTGGCTGATAGATTCCTCCTCCTCTTCATTGTGGCAACTGCGGCAGAAGTTCCAACTGTTGACGCCTAGTCTGAAGGCATGAATAAACAGTGGCCTGTCAGAATTGCGACGACCGTGCTAATGTGCTGCCTGCTAAGCGAGATAAGTGCTCTTGTTCACCTTAGATTAAAGACAGGCCAGAGCTGTTTGGTTATGATACATGTGCTCTCCCCTTGCCATCGCCTGTTGGCCTTATCGAGGAAGAGTGAACAGATCATTAGTTTGCAGGAGGCAAGAGGAATGCCTGCTGTGACTGTGGTGTTTAGGTGCCGGAGGGTGGTGCCACGTCTGGCAAGCTCATCAGCTACACAGTTTCCACTGATGTCTTTGTGGCCCGGTACCCAGATAAGGATGATGTTGTGTAGGGAGCGGCAGAGAGTAACCACTTTCGATGTTATTGAGACCTTCTTAAGGGCTTTTATTGCTGCCTGGCTGTCAGTGAAAATGCGAACCGTACTCTTAGGAAAGTTGCGTTGCTTTAACATAGACAGGGCTTTGAAAATGGCCAGAACTTCCGCTTGGAAGACACTGCAGAAATCTGGAAGACGAAAACATTCTTCCATGGGTGGATATTCACACATTACTCCACCCCCTACTCTGCTATCCAGTTTGGAGCCGTCAGTATAGAAACATACTCCAGTTTTCGGAACCGTGTCCTGTTCCCACTCCCGTCTATGAGGTATGAGGGTTGAGAATTTAGAATCGAAAACAAAAGATGGTAACGAGTAGTCTATATTGTCACGTAGATCAGGTGAACTGCCTAGAATCTGGCAGTGACCGAAATCAGTACGTGTCCATCTATTGATGGTGTTTAGTCTCACTACAGAGAGGGTAGCCGTTTGTTTAAGACTAAGAGTAATAGTAAGAGTAAGACTAAGACTACGAGTAAGAGTAAGAGTAAGTGTAAGAGTAAGATAGATAAATAAATTAAAAATAATTTCATTTGCTTATCATTCGGTACGTTCAGAAGAATGGTCGAAAAAAAGTGAATAAGATCTGGCAGGTTTCTCTGGATCCATTTGATACATTTAAATATTAAATTACGAAAATTTAAGTAGAAATAATTTGTTTAGGTAACTTATAATGTGTGAAATACGTAACATGACACATTAGAGTCAAATTAAGATAACTTGTCATCTCCCAAGCTGACTTACTCGACACACTCAAACTTAGTTGACTTAACTTACGTTTAAGTTGCAATGGAAGTATTAAAATTTCACAAAATCGTACTAAAGGTTCATAGAAAATTATTTAAAGAGGATTTATAATAGAAGAGAAGAAGTATAAGAGAAGAGAACTAATTTAAAATATAATATAATCCGAGGAATGTATTGAAAAGGGAAAGAATTGCCCTCAAAATGACAAATCTTCTCGTCTTCATTGGCCTCTCAATTTGCTATCTTGGGCTTAATTAGGTAAAGGACTTTTGTTTAAACTACAAAAACATACACACGCACGCACAAAATGGCGCCGAGCAAACACGCCGCTCTCTGATCGCACGATTTCGACTTTCGAGGGAGTTGTCTCAATTTCTTTTTCCTAAGCTTAAAGTTTGCTGCTATCGCTTCTGCTTATACAGTGTTGTTGTTGTTGCTGTACGCTTGGCTCGTGTTTTAAATTCCGATTGCAGTGCGCAATTGCATTACTAAATCCTTGTAATCCGCACATTAGTCTCCTTTGCTCCATAGCAAATCAGTGTGGGGGATCGGCGCAGATCTTAATGTTGGTTGCCGCGTAAAAACAACGCACACACGCAGCGGCCAACAAATGAGCATAAATGAGGGACATGCGCCGCGGGGGCAGCAAAAGGCGCCAAATACGGCGACGGAAACAACGAAAAATGAGTGCAAGGCAGTGCAAGGGGAGCGGTGGGGAATCTGGAGACGCTGAAAAAACGCAGTAAATGTGGCAAGCAAAAACAAGAAATGCCAACTTTAAGCGCATAAAACGAAAAGCGACGGCAGCCTGAGCAGGAAAACGTCGCAGAGGGGAGCCGTCCAAAGACGCTGGGAGGGGCGGGGCGAGGGGGAGATCAGCGTAAATGCGAGACCCAAAACCAATTTTCAGTAATGACTGCTGCCGCTGCTGCCGTTATGGCGGTTGTTATTTTTGTGGCGGCTGTTGTTGTTGTTGTTGTTGTTGTTGCCGCCAGTACGCCTTGCCGACGCTGCACACACACACACACTCACACACATGAATAGCTGCAGCAAGCAGCAATGCAAGTCGACACGGCACAACACGTTGCACTAAAATCGCAAAACGACTTTGGAAGGACATTCCAAGGACGAATGTGTACGTTCGCAGCCGCCGGCTGGTTGAGAAAATGCGCAGCGTTTGTGGTGCAACGATGGTAGTTGATTGGGGTTGGGGTTCAAAGCGAAAGAACAAGAACAAGACGAAAATCAAGAAGAAGAAGAACACAAAGCTGGCGCGAGAATTCCCACAGGAAACATTGCAAAATGGCGCGTTCAAAATTTTCAGGATTTATTTCGTCCTTAAGGACAACGACGACAGCGACAACGAAAACGGAGACGACAACAACTACAATGTTATTGTTGTTGTTGTGTGCGTTGCTGTCACGCAACGAAAAATGAGAAACGTTCCGCTCCAGTGCGGGCAGCCAGGCGCGGTTTTTCGCTACCTGAGGGCCCAATTTATGCGAATTTTATTATTGATTCTAATATTTCAGAACGGTTGTGGTCGGCATAGGGCTTGGATGGATGGATGGATGGATGTGAGGGGGAGCCGAGGAAATAACTTAAGGGAGGTCATTACCTCAAGCACTCAGGCTTTACAGCCCATTGTACTTAAGGCTCAGGAAAAATGTTGATAGAGGAGATTGGAATGGGAAAGAGAAAAGAGAAAGTGGGTGGAAAGCGAGAAAGGGCTATGAGGTCTCCTGTGCAAATTTCCCGGATTTCTGTCCTTCTCAGCTTCAGGAGCAAATTCCCTGATTTCCTGTTCGGCCTTTTCACAAAACACTTGGCAGTTTTACAGCTTCCCAAGCTAGACCAACGTTCTCTATGTAGGTTATTTACACAGGACTTGATCCAGTCCAGGGTTCCTGCTAGACTGGTGCCGATTATTGGTTCTGGTCCCATGGGTGTACACCCTGATCCACAGTTAGCCAGTTCATCGGCAGCTTCGTTACCTAGAACAGCGCAGTGTCCCGGAATCCAGATAAGTTGGAACTTATTACGCCTCGCGACTGATTTTAGCTTCATCTTACATTCTTGGACAATCTTAGAGGCAACACGCGCGTTCTCCAGGGCCTTAAGTACAGCTTGACTGTCACTACAGACTCCTATATGTTTCCCGTACCATTTCCTCCCGATTATCCATTCCGCTACCTTAGAATGGCGAAGACTTCCGTCTGAAAGACGGTAGTCAGCCCACCCAGTGAGTAGTAGCAGTTGACACTTACATCGAGGTGCCATCCAGCTCCAGTACCTTTATCGGTCTTGGATCCGTCAGTGAAGAAAATATCAGTCAGATCCCCTAGCATGGCCTCTGGGTTGTCCCATTGGCCGCGCGTTGGGAGCATCACTTCAAAGTTTCTCCCAAAGGATACTACGGGTATTAGGCAATCCTTAGGGGCCAGCAGCAACGGATGTTGCGCTGACAACCTCTTGAAGATTTCTCTATGACCCGAGCCCTTGTTATCGTGCCAGTATCCATAGGAATACAGCCGACATGCCGCTTTCATCGCTTCCTCTTGAACTTTTAGGTCTAGGGGAAGCAGGTCAAGCATGGCATTAAGGGCATCACCCGAGACAGTGCTCATGGCACCCGTAATGCATATACATACACTTCTTTGTAGTCTGTTCAGAGCCAAAGCTGTGGACTTAACCATTGTTCGTCTCCACCAGACTACCGATGCGTACGTAATTATGGGCCTGATGAGTGCGGTATATATCCAGAGGACCACCGCAGGCTTCAGGCCCCAGGTCTTGCTAAAAGCTCGACGGCACTGTTGGAAAACCTTCAGCGCACGGTCGTCAAGACATGCACCTTCCACGTTAGTTTCCTGTCTAGGATAACCCCTAGATATTTCACCTCCGTGGATAGACTGAGGGCACAACTTTCAGTACTGGCAGTTCGGGACCATCCAGCTTCCGCTACCTAGTAAATAGGACCAGAGTCCTTTTACTGGGATTAACGGAAAGACCCTGTCCTGTGCACCAGTTATCAATCTTATCCAGGACTTTCTGCATTTTTTTGCAAATTATCCTGAGGGATCGTCCTGATACTAGTGCACAGACATGGTCCGCGTGCATAGGGCTTAGTGAAATAGTTGTACTAAAGTTTTCTTAGTCCATTTTTGAATCCAAAAGCCAATACCGCAGGCCTGCAGTGCCTTGAGCTCAAACGCGCCTGTAACTATGCTATGCAATCGAAGGCTAACAACACACTGTCCTCTCTTCATTTTACGCCACTCCAAGACATCTCCCCTCCCTTTCACCGTTACAACTTGCCACTTGCATTTCGTGCGGCGGCAGTGGCAAATGGATTCTTGCTGAATACTAATAAACTTTTATATAAATATCCCTACAACTGCCGCAGTCTGTGTGCGTGACTGTGGCTGTATGAGTGCGTGCACTGACTGCATGCACCCTGCTGCTGTTGTTGTTGTTGTTATTGTCGAATGCGCCTTGTCGTCGTTGGCAGCGTTGGCGAGGCTTTTGCGTTCGAGGAAATTGTGCGCCAAAATAATGCGACGAGGGTGTATGCGTTCGCTGTAGGCGGCAGCCATGAGCAGTGCAATGTATGTGTATGTGTATGCGTGTGTGTGTGTGTGTGTTTGTGCGAAATTATATCCTTTTAGCTTTGATCCTTTCGCTCAAAAGTCATTGCAGCAGTTCAAATGCCTTCAGCTGCAGCCGCAGCGTTTTCGCTTGGGCGCCGCCCCGCTCCAACCCTTCGCGCCCACGCGCAGTGTTTTCTTTGGCAGTTCGGTTGCTGCCTGTTGGCATGACCTGTTCGTCCTCTAGAATGAAATATGTTTGGCAGTTGCGCTGCTGCTGGTCGTTCGGGCTGGCATTTTCCGCACCGCCACACGAAAATGAAATTTTGTGTGCGTTGCCGCTGTGGCTGCGTTGCTGGCCTGTCGTGTCGCGGGGCGCGCAAATGCTGCTCAACTTCAAAATGACAGGACTTTACGTCGTCGCTGGGGCGTCATTTAGTCCGTCGCCGCTGCCGCCAATGGCTTCCTGCGCCAACAGCACACAAACAC
Organism: Melieria crassipennis; assembly: GCA_963668005.1. NCBI lineage: Eukaryota > Metazoa > Arthropoda > Insecta > Diptera > Ulidiidae > Melieria > Melieria crassipennis. The sequence continues at coordinate 39,614,627 of OY764962.1, read as the reverse complement.
ACACACACACACACACAAACACTCAATGCCGCCTAGTTCGCTGTCGTTTGCTGAAATTTTGCCGCTTCATTTGCGGCAGTGAGTTGCAATTGCACTGCCGGCCACGCAGTCGACGCGCATCTTGGGCTGCGATCTCCTTTGGCTGTCATAAGAAAATCTCGTTGTGTTTCGCATTTTCGTGCGCTTGTTTTTTGGCTGCTGGCTGCGCTGTCGTTGCTGAGTGCGGCGCGGACTGGGCCGAGTGCTGCAAAAACAGCATTTCGGCTCGCGTCGGCGTTGCGCCTGAAATGCTTCAACATTGATAAATAGTTTTCGCTCGCCGGTCGAGGGAGCCAGAAGGCGCAAGCGGCATGAAATTAGGAAAATTAATGCATGGCCAGACGAGAACTTTAAGCGTCATGAACGACGCCGAACCCAACGCAGAACTACAAACAAATGACGGTACCCAGTATTGAGTGGAAATCAGCAGACCGTCAGTCTGCAGTCCGCGTTGCAATTGTATGGGTTTCACTCATTTCGCTTCGTACTGCAAAAAGGATTTTGAACAAAATTATATATTTTTTAAATAATTATTTATGGCTTTCCGGCTAGTCTTCTTACTTCAACAAGACAAATGCTATTTTTATTACAAAATTCTATTCATAAATTATATCAGAAAACTTATTCACTTCATTCAGACAGAAACCAAATAAATTTGGAAAGAATTGCATTGGCAAAATTCTCAAATCACGGACAGATGCGAGCAGAAAGCATGTTGCACACTTATGTAACACTAACATAGAAGGACCCCGAGACATTGCACGCAATTTTAAAGTCGATGGACCAAAAAATCAAGTTTCTCTTAAACCTTTGTTGACCCCGTTAGATTTTTATGAAAAAATACTTATCTAATTATATCTTATTTGAAGTGCTTTCACCACATTTGAAGTCAATTGGCGCATTAAGTCATGTTTCTCCATACAAACTGTTAACCCATTGTTAACCTCGATAGATTTTGATTTTCGAAAAGGTGAAAAACACGTGTAGAATTTTCCTCACTAAAAATGCTTTCACCAAGTTTAGTTTCATCAAGTCGAAAACCCCATTAAATCACGTTTCTCCATATAATCATTTTTTATTTATTTATTATTTTTAATTATTTTTATTTATTTAGAACATCCATTATTTATTTACTCATCGCTAACCCGTCAGATTTTGATTTTCAAAAAAACCAAAAATATGTGCCTATTTATTTTTGATTTCAAGTGTTTCCACCAAGTTTGATGCCAATAGGCCCATTAATTCATGTGTTTTCACATTTACTCTAAACCAACCCTTAACCCATCGTTGACCCCGTCAGATTTCGATTATCGAAAAAATTAAAAATACATATCGAATTATTTCTTATTTGAAGTAGTTTTACCAAGTTTGAAGTGAAAATGCCCAAAAAACTAGTTTTTCCATACAAACAATTAACCCTTTGCTTACCCCTTTAAGTTTTGATTTTCACAAAAACAAAAAACACTTGTTTAATTATATTTTATTTCAAGGGTTTTCACCAATTTTGAAGTCAATAAGTCGATTCATGTTGTTTTCGTAATCTTCCCGTATACGAACCTTAACCCATTGTTAACCACCTTAAATTTTAATTTTCGAAAAATTATAAAATGCGTGTCAAATTTTCTTTAATTAAGAATATTTTCACCAGTTTTCAAACCAATAGACCAATTAAATCACGTTGTTTCATGCAACACCTTAACCCATGTTTGGCCCTTTAGACCTCGGCTCAAAAAAATCCCATCTTATTTGAGGTTACTTTTTTGTAATGTATATACAGTTGTAATTTCATATTTGTAGCTTCAGCGGTTCGGGCTGTGCGATGCTGAATCAGTCAGCCAATCAATCAATCAATCAATCAGTCAGTCAATCAATCAGTCAATCAATCAATCAGTCAGTCAATCAGTCAGTTAGTAAGGACAACAATTATATGTATATAGATTCTGGATGTAATGCCTTGAATTTCGCCTCGCTATCAGAAAAAAATTACTATCTTCAGCTCGTGTTAGTTCCGTGCTATAGGTAAGCATATTTTTTAACTGCATATATTTCTGACTCAAATATAGTCGCCTTCGAATTTCTTATCCTCGGTCTATATACACCAATCCCGGTACCTTTCTCCAATCAAGCCTCATCTGTGTATTAGTTTATTATATACTGGGCTATCAAATATGCCTTTGATATACATACCTTTAGGGGTGCCACCTGGTACCCGTCATCACCAAGAACAGTGCTGCCAAGATCAGTGCTGCCACATACCAACATAACCAAATCTTTATTTACAAGTTTGGTCTTAAATTTCTTAAAAATTGGAATCTCGTAACACTGAACTTCTTTGCAATGGCGATATTTTTTCACTTTTTGCACCAGTTTAACAAATAATCAAAACTTTCAACGATATATGCCTATCCCTCTCCCCTCTTCTACCCTTCCATTCGGAACATTGGAGGTCCGAATGGAAAATGTACTATGAAGGGCTTGTAGCCTTCCAGTGTTGCCCGATACCTGAAATGACTTCCTTCCAAATCTTAAAAAAATACTGAAATTTACTTCCAAAAGTTAAAAAAATCTCCTAAATTTTTTTTTTTAATTTGCGTCATTTTAAAGGAATTAAACTGCTCATAAAAAAATAAAAATATATAGGTACATATAATTTTTTTAATGCAGCCTTCTTATATTCATCTTCAGCTTAACAAAAACAAAACATATAACAAATTAATTAAATAAAAAGTGCCATTTTTGCCAGGATTTCATTGTGACAGCAATAAGAACGAGATAGGACGAGCTCACATTTTGTGCTTTGACTATTAAAATAGTTGTCAAAATATGTTTTGTTGCCAATTTTCCCAATACATCATACTTCGTTAACCAAAAATCTGTCGAAAATCCACTAAGGATCTTAAAAATCCCCTAACATAAAATATAAATCTCCTAAACTTTTTCCTAAACAATTCTTCCACCTAAAAATTCTCCTAAAAAGCCAACAATCTGCTAAATCTAGGAGGAAATCTCCTGATCTGGCAACACTGTTGCCTTTCTGCACTCTCACATCCTCACAGAATCAAAATTTACCGAAACACGAGCTTTTTTTTAGGAATTCTTTGTTCCAGTAAGAAAAATTTCCTTTGGTTTTTATGATTACTCTTCCTTTTTTACTGTCCCTTCACACTTCACCATTGACATATTTTTTGCATATTTAACATGGCAGCCGCCGTGGCTCAGTTGGTTAGTGCGTTGGACCGCGAAAATAACGGGAAAACTCGTTTTCTCTTTCAGTGGCTGTCCTCTCAGCTGGAAATGGCAAACCTCTGAGAGTAAATATTGGTTATGAAAAAGCTCCCAACCTGCCGTTCGGAACCGGCATAAAACTGTAGGTTCCTTCCACCCGCGTACAAATTCGCACGCACAACACGGGTGGTTGCGGGAAGCTAGGCCTTAGTCTCGCGTAAGCGGGCTGTCGTGCCAGTCAATTAAAAATTTTAACATGGAAGAAGAAACGAAAACCTAGCTCCGTCAGTGTAAGACTTTAACACACTAAACCTCCTCGCATCTTGAGCCGGTTTCCCCTTGGGACTCTACCGTTACCAGGCTTGTCGTTGGTCTCTGTTCCAGTGAAATTGGTCACAAGCTGCACTTGGCCCTCTTTGGCTGTCAGCTAAATAAACCATCCTGTTCGGTTTGTCAATTCTTTCAGCCGTTGGGCAGTATGTCCTGTTAGCTTGGAGCCTTAGAGCAGATCCTACGCTGCCATTGCCGAAACCTCGACGCTGTTTAGCTTTCCTCAGCTCGTGGTGTGTGACTACCGTAACATCTCTCATCGCATTTCATGCGGATTGGGATCGAACTATTATGTCTGTAAGATTTCGAGGGCTTATTGATTCGTTTGTCATTGAATTAATATAGTTTTGAACTGCTGTAAACCGAGGGCAGTGACATTGATTGACATGACACCACCGACATCTGCAACCAGCTGATTGCCGCATTGCATTGGCCTAACCTAACCTAAGCTTTGCTGTTTTTGATTATTAATTTTAGGCAAATTTATTTACTTCAATTTTTCACGCGACAGCTCCGAACTCTGGCGACTTGTTCCCATGTCCGGTGAGCATCCAGCGCAGTGCATCATCGCCACGTAGCCATAAATATGGGCCGACGACATTGTTTTCGCTGCATATATGCAACAATTCAAGGCGAAAGTGCTGTTGACAATGCCAACTCACAACAACAACAATAACAACAATAACAACAACAACAACAACACTCTGCTATATACGATCGCACTGTGCAGCATTGCACATTTGGCGGCACGCTGCGTGCAATGTGCAAAAAGCGACGATGAGCGCACAGCGGCGGAATGCGCGTTAGCGACGCAATTTATGCGCGTTTAGACGCATATTTTCCCAATTAAATATTGCGTCGAAGCATGCAGGCGCTGTGGCATGCAACGCGGCGGCACATGTTGCGCACATGCGTTGCAACCAAACGCACCGGTCAGCGGACAGCAGCCGGCAACACAGCCGCACCGACGAGCATCGACAACGGCAACCGCAGTCACAGCAACTCCAACAACAACAACAACAATGACTGCGCGTATTGGCCATTGCTGATAAATACTGCCGATAGCGGCGAATGTTGCTGTGCTGACGTGCGGAGCAATTGGCGGAGAATTTATTTTGTTGCCGCTTGCGAGCGGCAATTGCGCAGACGCAACGAGCCGCAAATTGACATCTTTCAATTAAAAGTGGTAGCAGCTGTTGTTGTTGCTGTTGTCCTCACTGCTGGCTGTATGCAAAAGCAGCAAAATTGTTGCAACGCTACCGCAATGGCAACCATTGCCCAAAACATCAACGAAAACAACAACAACACCAAAAAATGTCAACAACAGTTGCCACCATCCGCATCGGCGCAGCCACAGCCACTCTGTTCGAATGTCAAATGGTAAATTGCCGCAATTGACAAACATTTGACAGCGTTGCCCGCTGCCCGCAACCCGCAGCTAACAGCCAACGGATGCAGCCGGTGCGTTGTGGCATTGTGGCGGCGACGACGTGCGTGTTGCGTGTTGCCGACGCATTTGCATTTCAAAGCGTTTTGTCATTAGACGCTGCCGGCCGCATTCATTCGTTTGACATTTTGTCACTGCTGTGACAGTTTCTGGCTGTCCGCTGTTCGATTGCCATGTTTTCGCTGGCTGTCGCGCGATTCAAACATTTCGATATTCCAAATTGGGCAAAACGTGTTTCGAATGTGCGCCGCATTCGGCTTGTTTCGCTTTTTTGTTTTTTTACTTACCACACACTTTGCGGTGCCGACACCATATTAAAGCGAAATATTCCAAAATTTTTTATTATGCGGTTTTATTTGACAGTCACACCAACAACGCGCACACGCCGTCACGCTTTGTTATGTTTCTGACAAGTGGCAAGTTGATTGCTGGCCCACCGAATAGTTAGCAGAGCACTGCCAACAATGGCGCCAAATTTGCATTTTTCAAACATGTCACCATTGTTGAAATATTCCATAAAATAGAAAATATTGATTTGCTAATCTTTTTTAAAATATGCCAAAATTGACTAAAAATGCTAAAATGGAAAAATGTGTTGTACAAAAAATATAACAAAAATATATAAATTTTTATATTGGGTTGTGAGGAAAGTGATTTCGGTTTTCAAAAATACTCTTAGATAATGTTAGGTTTGTTTTGAAGGACTTCTGTCGTTGAGACGAGTTTCCCTTCTAACATTTAATAGCTGTCACTTTTGGGTTAACAGAAGTTACGCGTAAGAATTGGTTTCGACATTTTATTCGAGAGATTTTTCACTCTAAGATGACCAACGTTTTGGTTGATCTACCGATGTGATGTGATGTGATGTGATATGATGTCTTTTGGTGTGAAGTATTGGGATGCATTGTGATGTGATATGATGTGATATGATAAGATATGATGCAATGTGATGTGATGTGATATGATATGATGAAATGTAATGTGATATGATAAGATATGATGTAGTGTGATGTGATGTGATGTGAAATGATATGATGTGATATGATATGTTGTGATGTGATGTGATGCGATATGATGTGTTGTGATGTGTTGTAATGTGATGTGATATTATATGATAAGATATGCAATGTGATGTGATTTGATATGATATGGAATGTGATGAGTTGTGATGTGATATTATATGATAAGATATGATTGATGTGTTGTGATGTGATATGATATGATTTGGTATGATGTGATATGATAAGATATGATGTAATGTCGTGTTATACGATATGATACATATGAAGTGTTGTGATGAAATATGTTATGATGTGATGTGATATGTTGTGGTGTGATGTGATGTGATATGATGCGATGTTTTGTGTTATTTTGTGACGTGAAATGATGCGATGTGTTGTGTTGTGTTGTGTTGTGATGTGATGTGATGTGATGTGATGTGATGTGATGTGATGTGATGTGATATGATTGATGTGTTGAGATGTGATATGATATGATTTGGTATGATGTGATATGATGCGATGTTTTGTGATATGATTGATGTGTTGAGATGTGATATGATATGATTTGGTATGATGTGATATGATTTGATGTGATGTGACGTGATGTGATATCATGTGGTGTGATTTGATGTGATATGATGTAATGTAATGTGATATGATAAGATATGATGTAATGTGATTTGATTCAATATGATGTAATGTGATATGATGTGATGTCATGTCATGTGAGGGTTGGCCTAATAGACTGTGAGTATTCGTATTGCCTAGATTGCCGAAGTAGAAGTTATCCAGCTGAAACCTTCCTTCTTCCAGATAATGCGGGACAGGTCTATAAAGTGAAATGTTTTTCCTTTTTCCTTGTCCATACAGTTACTTCAGAGCAGTGGCGCACACAGGAGGGGGTTGGCGGTTCAAACCTCTCTTCAACATAAAAATTGCTGGTACAAAATATGGTTTCGAATCGTATGCGGCTCAACATTTGTAGGCAACCCCGCCCCCCCAAAAAAAGAAATCCTGCGTACACTAGTACGCCACTGCCTCAGAGCACATCAAGGTTCTAATCTGGTTCCTTTGTAAATAGTAAGAAAAATTCTCTAGAATGATGGAAGTTTTCATTCCATGTAGAAGTTTTTTTTGCCCCCAGGTGGGAAAATTGGGCACACAATAAGTGCTGTGTTGTCTTCAGCTCATCTTAGGTCAGTTTCTTGCATGGAGCTGGTATGAGTACAAAGCTTACAGGTTAAAAGAGGAACACTGGGTTTTGTTCATACTTGATGTTACTGCTCAGTCGTATCCTGTGTACAGTGAAACTACGTTGAAAAAGTTGCTCCATGTGGCAATTAAAGGTTAACAATTGGAAGTAAGCTGTCGTTTCTGATGAAAATATTAAGCCAAGTTATAATGTTCTTCGTTTGGCATGACTTACTTTAGAGACAAGCGGTGAAATAGAGGCTGCTGAAGAGAGATTCTGAGGCAGACTGCAGTCTGGTAAAGGGGTCTTTTGGGCAATTCCATTAAGTGCGAACTTTATCGGGGCATCAAATCCAACTGCCATAGAAAAGACACGTAAGTATGTTTGTATGTTGTTAATGTGACAATTGAGCAGAAATTTGGTATCGAAAAACCATGCACATTTCAAACAAAATATTTCGATCAGCACCAACAAATTTATGGGAGAATCTTTCCTTACAAAGGGTCCCCTACTGCATGGCTTTGTTAAGTCGCTCTGTAGCCACCAGCAACGCCCCCAATTCTGCGCTGTTTCCACTTCGCTGAAACTTTTGCCCATAAAAAAACTTGACATTGAGTAAAAAAATTTGTATGTGTTCGTTTTTAATCGAAATAAAATTTAAAACACGCCATTTGCGCATCACAAAAAAGTTATTAAATAAAACTGGAATTGCAAATTTTAGTGCTTGTCTTCTGCTGGCAAAAAGGCACACAAATGTTTTAAAACCCGAAACAGAAACAAACAAACAGACGAGCAAAAAATCGCCATTGAATGTGTTGAAAGCCCATCACATCACATCGCATCACATCACGTCACGTCATGTCCGTCGGGCCGAACGTGTTGGCGGTGTGTGGCGTTGTTGCTGCCATCGCTGGCGTCGATTGCGTGTGTGTTGCACGTTCGGTGGCAAGCGGCAATTCATCATTTCATTGCTTTGTGTAATTTACTTAATTTCCGCGCACTGCATTCGCCACTTTTCGCTCTCGCTGAATGCAATTTTTGCGTTTTTGCATATTTTCAATGCCGGAGCGCGCTTGTTGCACCGCAGCGATGCATGCTGCATGCGGCCACTATTCAAAATTAAGCAATTATGCTGCAGTCTTATTTCCTTTAGTTCCTTCCCATTCGGCCCTTGGCTGCTGTCGGCCGCATATTTAAAGTGTTTTAATTATGACAGCAGCCATTGCACTCGCCAAGCCAATGCACCGCCGCGCCGCGTCGGCTTAGTGTTGCACATAATGTTGCACTTTGTTAATCCGGCGTGCACTTTGCTATGGCAATTTGCTGCTGCTGCCGCTGTACCGGCCGACTCCGTTGCATGCAACAAGCATGTCGCCGCGGTGGCACGGCCGCTCGCAGCTCTCATGGCTGCCACCAACGGCGAACGCCTCGCACTTGGCGCATTTAATTGAATCCAATTGCAACGCTTTCGGCTGTCAGCGCTTCAACTCATATCCCCCCCCCCCCCCCCCCGGCAGGGTTGTCTGTCCCTTTGAGCGTACATTCATCACTCATCCATTTAGCGTTTCCACTGCGTCAACGTTAGTTGCTTTGCTTTTTTTTTACATAAACTGTTGGCAATTTCATTTGGTTTATATTTATTTTGATTTTTGTTATTCGGTGCGACGGTAATTTAGACGCTTAAGCCGCCCTTCGTGTGTATTAACATTTAGCATTGCCGGCTGCTATCATTTGCCTCATACCTCGTCGCTGAGGTCTCTTTCAGCTACAGGGTGACCTGCGGCATTGCGTACTATTTAAAGAGAAAACAAAAGGTGGTAGTACATCTCAAAAGAATTTCTAGTTGGCAGTAAGGAACAGCAGTAAGGAACGGCAGCCGACGTGGCTCAGTTGGTTAGTGCGTTGGGCCGTGAGTCGAAGGCAGCAACCGCAGGTTCAAATACTGCCTGTAATAACACCTAAAAAAAAAGCTGGAAATGGCAAACCTCTGAGAGTAAAAATTGCTTATGAAAAAGCTCCCAACCTGCCGTTCGGAACCGGCATAAAACTGTAGGTCCCTTCCACCCGCATACAAATTCACACGCACAACACGGGTGGCTGCGGGATGCTAGGCCTTAGTCTCGCGTAAGCGGGCTGTCGTGCCAGTCAATTATTATTATTATTATTAGTAAGGAACAGCTTTGGGTATCAGGAATTGGCTTCAAATTGGAAGAGGTTCGATTGTTGGTTGAATATGTCAAATGTTTGGGGGCACAAGTCTTCTGCTTTCATATGTTTGTAAATATTTTCAAAAAGAAATGAACGGAAGTAGTCACAAACTGGCGGACGAAGAGGAAATTTCGCCGTTTAAAACACTCAAAACCCTCTTTGCTATTCGAAACATTTAATTAAAAACCAGTGAAACTTTTCTCATTCATTCATTCAACAATTTCATTCATGTAATTGCCGTTGCTGACGGACGTAGGTGCTGCCAAAGTCGATTTACTCGCTAGTTCAAAATGCGACCAACAGATGGGACACTTTATATATGAAAATGGAGGCGGTACCACGCCCTCTTGTTCACTGCTCACAACTTTCTTCTAGTCGAATTATGTTTAAAGTGGAAAGTTCGTACCAACTTTCATTAATGTGGGCTTAGAGTACTGTGTAAATGTTGGGTCATAAGAAGTGTGCCACACCCCTTGTCAAACGCCCATCAAAACTCACCAGTAGAATGACACATCTTAGTGGAGTGTGTGAGTCGGAAGAACATGGTAGTCTTCTTGGACACGACGAGACTCCTCCCCCCTATTTACCATTTCCCCGATAACAAAATGCTTGGTGCTTATTTCATCTAAATCGGTTCAGCGGTTTTTGCCTGATTGTGGCTCAAAAAAGCAACGTCACACTTGTTTTTATATAATAAAGTATAGATTGAAAACTGTCTAAAATCTTCTGTGTGTGTGTGATAAAAGAAGTTCCAAATCATTGAACAATTGCGAATACCATTGATGGTGATTTTGTTTCCATTGTCAACTTTGAAGAAATACAAATCGATTATTTCTCCGGTCCATAAAACACTACCGAAGCTGGTGTGATATGATAAGATATGATGTGATGTGATGTGATGCGATGTGATATGATGGGATCTGTTATGTTATGTTGTGAAGTGATGTGATGCGATATGATATGATGTGATGTGATGTGATATCATGTGACGTGATTTGATGTGATGTGATGGAATGTGATGTGATGTGATGTGATGTGATTTGATGTGATATTATATGATGGAATGTGATGTGATGTGATGGGATGTGATGTGATGTGATGTGATGTGATGTGATGTGATGTGATGTGATGTGATGTGATGTGATGTGATGTGATGTGATGTGATGTAATGTGATGTGATGTGGTGTGATGTGATGTGATGTGATGTGATGTGATGTGATGTGATGTGATGTGATGTGATGTGATGTGATGTGATGTGATGTGATGTGATGTGGTGTGATATGATGTGATATGCTGTGATGTGATTTGATGTGATATGATATGAGGGAATGTGGTGATATGATGTGATGTCGTCTCATTTGAGGGTCGGCCTAGTAAACTATGAATAGTCGTATTGCCTAGATTGCCGAAGAAGAAGTTATCCAGCTGAAGTTATCCAACTTCCTATTTTCAGATAATGCGAGACAGGTCTATAAAGTGAAAAGTTTTTCCTTTTTCCTTGTCCATACAGTTTTGACAGAAGTCATTTGAAAACAAACGCAGCCATTTCATAGCCGAACATTTTCATGGCTAGTTAAAGGTTGCGCCAATTGTCTTCCTTTTAAAAGGATTAACCGAATTCACTTCAGTCAGCTCCAATCTCATACAAGCCAATTTAATGACTCTCTCGTTTTTCTGTGACTAGGAAACCAGCAAATTTTGATTTTGTGTTCTTGAATCCTGTTCCATTATTTACTTTACTCGTAGTTAGATCTAACATTAGTCATCGAAGAACCTTTTGAAATATGTTCACTTTGAATCTCACAAATCAGTGTCTATGTTTATCTTTTGTCACCCAGTTTTCAAGAGAACACACTTTGCTGTACATGCCACATGTTTGTGTACTTGTAGGCATACATATGTACAAATATACTCACATACATATCTATTACGTGTGCAAGGGTTTACTTTCATGCACTTTCATGTACCTACGTAAGTAGATCCACTCATATTTGCGAATTTGCTCATTGAGTGGGGGATTAGTTGTGATTAAAGTCGTCATTTGCCACCCTCCATGAATGCTTCGACAGTGTAGGTATTTTCTTCATAACCATAGTTAAAGGTTTCAAGTCTTTGGAAAAAACCCAAAGTATATCACACCAACGGAAGCCTATTTATATCTATTCATGTACTAATTTTTTACGTATTTTTACTTGTTCTGTCATTTGCTACAACTTGAGATGCTCTTCAACACTACGTATTATACTTTACTTACAGATTCATAATATGTACGAGTGTGTGTATGTATGTTTTAACTAGTGTCCGACCGAATATTCGGTTTCGGTTTCGGTTTCGGCCCAAATAAGAGGTTTCGGTTTCGGTTTCAGTTTCGGCCAAAAAATGGCCGAATAGCCGAAACCGAAACTTTCTAGAATATTTTTTACATTTTATTGTGTAGCAGATATATAGTAAAAGGAGGAGTAATTTAGATGCCAGCAATGTAAACAAACTTCTTTTTTTTAGCATATAATATTAAATTATTTAATTTTGAATATTATCGAGTAAGGTACGAAAGGGTGATTTCTTCTTGTTTACGTTTTTAAAAAATTAATAAATTGTTTTTATTAATAAGTATTTATTTATTTATGCTATGTTTGTTTGTTTGTTCTTTATTTACTTAATGTAAAATTCGTTTGTTGAAAAAAGTGCTTGATATGGTGATTTTTATTTCAACTAGAAAGTTTCGGTTTCGGTTTCGGTTTCGGCCGAATATTAAAAAAAAACCGAATATTCGGTTTCGGTTTCGGTTTCGGCCCAAAAAAGTGGTTTCGGTCGGACACTAGTTTTAACTTATTCCAGATGGACAACTGGGGACTAGGCTGTGGCAATTTTCTCTCGAGTGGAACTACGAAATTTCCCATAAACACATTTCGCTGGCTTTGAACTGGTTTGATGCAACCGATTTAGTTGTATGAAATTGTATCATTACAGTTAAACATTTGTATGAAATTGCCGAATGTAGTGGGCACGCCGAGTGGCATACGGAAGTGTTTAAAAACGTTTAACTAAATTATAGCATTTAATGTTTCAAATTATGTCGTTTTAATGGAAGCAGTGACACATACATTGAAGAAACATATAACAAAAAAAGTATTGATGATATTCATGAAATAAGTTGAGATAGTGAACAACTAGTTTAATAATATTTCAAATTATTATAGACTACCATTAAAAAAAAAATTACTAACTAAAAACTTATTTTTTTAATGTTTCTACTCGAGTATAAAACTTAAGTTAAAATTCAATTTTTTTTAATTTCTAATAGCTTTGAGTACTTAAAAAAATACCATCAAACTTACGAGGAAAATGAAATTTGACACCTAGAAGGACACAAGCACTCACGAGGTTTAATATTATCACGTAAAATCAACAATCGTCAATCAAACCAAATCATCAAACAATCATCAATCACATTTTTTGATCCCACAAGGTTTAATATTATCATGTAAAATCAACAATCGTCAATCAAACCAAATCATCAAACAATCATCAATCACATTTTTTGATCCCACAAGGTTTAATTTTATCATGTAAAATCAACAATCGTCAATCAAGTCAAATCATCAAACAACCATCAATCACATGGTTTGATCCCACAAGGTTAAATTTTATCATGTAAAATCAACAATCGTCCATCAAGTCAAATCATCAAACAACCATCAATCACATGGTTTGATCCCACAAGGTTTAACTTTATCATGTAAAATCAACAATCGTCAATCAAGTCAAATCATCAAACAACCATCAATCACATGGTTTGATCCCACAAGGTTTAATATTATCATGTAAAATCAACAATCGTCAATCAACTCAAATCATCAATCACATGGTTTGATCCCACAAGGTTAAATTTTATCATGTAAAATCAACAATCGTCAATCAAGATAAATCATCAAACAACCATCAATCACATGGGGTTTTTTTTGGTTTGCCGGCAAATTCAGTTCGGTCTCTGATAGACGGTGTAATTGTCCAGTTTGCAGATATCATCGAGCATAAACCAGCTTCAGTTTCATTCTTCATTTCTGAATCAAATTGTTGTACATTTTGTCTTCATTGTATTTTTTTTTTCAAACAAAAAAATAATTTGTTCTATAGCGTTGACAAGAAAGTGATTGCGGTTTTGTAGTATGAAATGAAATTAAATTTTCTTTACTTTCATTCGTTAACTCAATGATATATTTTCCATTACTTTTGACATCTTTCTGTCAACTTCATGATTCCGCGCTCATAGAACTTCTGGTCCTTATCGGTGAACACTGAAAACAGTCCCATTTCAGGTCATCATCAATTAGTGAAAGTTTTATTATTTTAAAAAATTTTGCAAGCATCGCAATAAATGATAATCTGATGGTGCAAGGTCAGTGCCATCAATTCTTATTAGAAATTTCCTAACTAAACTTCAATCATTTTCTATGTATTACCAAATAAATGACTTATATAGCAACGCTCCGTCTTCTCATCAATAAGCTTTGTACTCATACAAACTCCATACACGAAACTAACCTAAGATGGGCTGAAGGCAGCACAGAAATTTCTGTGCACGAAATTCCAACCTTCCAACCTTGCCAGATACCTGAAAATATTATCTCTTATATCTTAAAAAAAACCTGAAATTTCCTGCCAAAAAACTGTCTTAAATTTTTTTTTTAATTTTTGTCATTATAAATTTAGGAATTAAACTTGTCATGAAAAAATTGGAAAATATATATTAATTTTTTTTATTGCAGCCTTTTTATTCATTCAGCTTCAGATGACCACAAACAAAACGTATCAAAAATGAGATCGGTATGAATTTCGCTTTTGGAAACTTCCTTCATTCATTGCAAAAACTATACACTTAGAAAAAAAATTTATTTTATTAAATTGGATACTTAAGCTTTCAATATTCAAGGCTTCAGTGCCACTAATGATGTCAAATGTATCACCATCAAAATCGCTTTTGTAAACTTCTTCATAAAATGTAAATCCCTTGAAATTTCTCCTAAACAATTCTTCCTCCAAAAAATGCATCTGAAAGGCCAAGATTCCCTAAATCTAGGAGAAAATCTTCTGATCTGGCAACACTGCAACTGTAAACATCCGTCGTTTTAGAGAACTTCTCTCAATTAACAGGAACCAAATGAGAACCACGATTGGTGTACGTGGGCAGTCCGATAAGTACTTAGCCCCACCGCCCGATGGTGCCACTATCGTAAGAGTATCTACTATCGTGTAGCACATCCTCGTAGACGGCTACTGTCAAAATTTCAGCCATATTGGATTTATAGTTTTGTTTTGACCGCGCGTGGAAACGAACGTGTCCGCGGATTTTAGAAAAATGGAAAAAGAGCAATATCGGTCGGTGATTCGCCAAATTGGTCGCATTAGGCTACGAACAGCTGCCCCATCCACCGTATTCTCCAGATTTGGCCCCGTGTGACTTCTTTTTGTTTCCAAACTTGAAAAAGTCACTCACCGGGCAGAAATTTTGAGTCGAATGAGGAGGTCATCGCCGCCACGGAGGCCTCCAGAAAACTTATTTTTCAGACGGGTTAAAGAAGTTGGAGCATCACTGGGTCAAGTGTATCGAGGTGAAAGGAGACTACGTTGAGAAATATCATAAATCGCCACTTTTCCAAAAATTTCGTTTTTCTTTTGTAGGCTAAGTACTTATCGGACCACCCACGTATTGCCGGTTCAATGATTAATTGGCACCCATAGAAGAAAATTGGGTTTACTGTCTAATAACTTCTTTAGCAGCTGTATGGACAAGGAAGAGGAAGAGAATTCATTTGACCTTCTGTGTACTTCTCCCGTATTATGTAGCAGAAAGAAGATTCTTCTGGGTAACTACTTCTTCTACTTCGAAAATCTAGGAGGTTTAGCCTATATGACTATTGACAGTCTACTAGGCTTCGTGAGGAAATGGATTTAATAAGTGAGTTGGTTGGGTTGGGTTGGTTGGTTGGGTTCGGTTGGGTTTGGTTGGGTTGGGTTGGTTGGTTGGTTGAGTTGAGTGGGTTTATTGTCTAATGACTTCTATCGTAGCTGTATGGACGAGGAATCGGAAGAAAATGCACTGGACCTTTCAAGAACTTGTGCTGTATTATCCAGAAGAAGGAAGAGGCATCTAGGCTATTTCTCCTTCAACAATTTAGGGGATCCAGCCAATAGGACTACAAGACACAGTCTACTAGGCTGCGTGAGAAGCTCAAACTGGTTCAATGAGTTAGCGGACTTTAATAATTTTAATTTAATAATTGACTGGCACGACAGCCCGCTTACGCGAGACTAAGGCCTAGCTTACCGCAACCACCCGTGTTGTGCGTGTGAATTTGTACGCGGTGGAAGGGACCTACAGTTTTATGCCGGTTCCGAACGGCAGGTTGGGAGCTTTTTTCATAAGCAATCATTACTCTCAGAGGTTTGCCATTTCCAGCTGAGAGGACAGGTACCGAAAGAGAAAACGAGTTTTCCCGTTATTTTTTTTAGGTGTTATTACAGGCATTATTGAACCTGGGGTTGCTGCCTTCGACTCGCGGCCAAACGCACTAACCAACTAAGCCACGACGGCTGCGTTAGCGGACTTTAGTTCCATTAATTGTGGCCTTTTTGGAATTGGCCTTTTTAAGCTGAGTGGACTTCGCCTTCAACTACCTAGTTTTAAAAAAATTTAAATGCGGTATTTCAACGCCAATCTGACTGACAATGCGCAACACTATTAGCCTACGTATATACATTCTAAGTCTGGATTAGGTTTGCCTGTAGATTCTGCAGCGTGGAGCAAGCAATTTAGGACCATCTCATTCGATACTGTGAACCAATATCATCTGAAAAAGAAGAACGTAACTTAAGTCCGTCAGAATTATTACGTTTCCTCTGGGACTCCATTTCAAACCAACCAAGTCCGCAGGTAGATCCCACCAATCTAATCGATTAAAATTGTCTCACAACGTGTCGCTTCGTCCACCCACCAAATGCTCATTGCTTTCAAAATCTCCAACCAGACAATTTCCCGCTTGTGTCGCTGACTTAAAATTTTAATTTCATTTTCAACTGTTGCCTGCATTTAATTTATTCGCTGGCCGGCGGTCAGAGCGGCCGGTGCGGCGACGGCAACGTGCATGGGACAAGCAACATTTTCCGCCTGAGTTATGCGTCACGGCAGCATTACATGCGGTCCAAAAAAAAATTATGTACGCGAAGCGCTAAACATGGCATGATCGCATTTCGTTGTTGTAGTTTAAATTTTTTTTCGGCCATGTTTCGTACAAATGGCGCCGCCAGTCATGAGTGGCGAAATGGCGTGTGCATTGTGCTGTGCAATGAAATTAATTAAGAATTTGTTATTTATTTCGCGCTTTAGCATTTTTTGCATTTTTTTTGGTTTTACAACTTTTTATTGCATGCGAGAAAAATGCGCGAGGCAAGAAAGCAGAAAGTGTTTTCACGCCTTTTTAGCGGCTTTTGTTGAGCAATTCGGCCAATTGTGGTCGAATACTGTTAGTGCCGTTTGTTAGCTGTTGTTGCTGTTGTTGTTCTGCTTTCATTTTGCGCGCTGCTGCTGCTGTTGTTGTTGGCTTTTGAAAAATGTCACCTGTCAGGCCATATTTCTTGAACGCCAAATACTTTTTGACATAATAGTCCAATTACCTTATCGCACGATCAGTTTCGGTTGTCGTCGTACGGCGCATTCAGGCGCGCTGCAGCCACACCAACAACAAAGGCACGGCCAATGGCAACGACACTGCCGTCGATTATTTATTGCAATTGCAGCGACGGCAACGGCGACGGCAACTCTGGCTGTGGCAGTGGCAATGCCACGGCGCAAATTCCCGGCCTAAATTGCGTAAAAACACGAGCCTTCTTGGCTGCCACTACTTGCATAGATGTTGCTGTTCGTGTTGTTGTTGTTGTTGCTACTGCTGCGTATGCAATTGTGCAGAATTGTGGCATCCAGTTGCGGCGCACATCTGTTGCGCAGCGATTTTCAGCAACTCGAACTGAGCTCCACATTGCCAGCACCCAATGCAATCGATTATGCTAAAGTGTCGATTTGCGGCCTACCGAGGCCGCTGCGGCCACCTTCAACACGCCGCTGCAGAGTCCACTTCGATTGCGTACGCAGCGCTGCGTCTTTCCCAACTTTTCGTATCCCAGCCAGTGCAGTGGGTTGAACGAACAGACAGACAGACAGAGAGTCGACCAGTCGACCAGCACTCGACTCGCAAATGAGTCCGCTGGGACTGCGCCACAAGTTCCTCTACGCATGCCACATTGGCCGCTGACCGCTGCCGCTGCCACAAAAAAATATCCTATTGCTTGTATGACAGTTGTTTTTGCAGCCAACTGATGTAGTAGTGCTTGTTGGACTTGTTGTCGCTTCTCCTGTTGTTGTTGTTGTTTTTGTTGTTGTGGTGGTCTTCGTACGCGCTTGCAATCACAGACATTTAATCGAATCTGCGCCGCTGCCAAGCAGATACCGATCTATTTTCGATTACTGTCTTTTACTGCAGTCACCACTGCCCCTCCCACTGCCCACTCTCCGTCATCGACTGCATGCGTTCGCTTAACTCAATTCGCGGCAGCATCACTTTTTGCCATTTGGTTCGTTTCATCGTTGTCGTCGTTGCTGCGTTCACATACGTAAATTTTAATTTAATCGCTGCCATGCACTTGCCTCACTCGTTGCTGCCGAGTTGGTGTTCGTGTTGTTGTTGTTGTGCAATTGCGTTTGTGATTTAGCTGCAATTGTTGCGGCTGTCGCATTGCCGCCGCGTGCGCACTGTGCCAGCGCCCCCCTCCCGTACCTCGAATGCGTTTCAGCGCTGCCAGCGGCTTTTGCCAATTGATCTCGCTGGTCGTTGGTGTTGTTGTGTTGGCTCAAATGATCCACTGGCAATCGAATCTTGTCTTCTTCTTATTCATTGATTATGTGCGATCTTTCCCTTTGGGGCCATTAAAGTGTTGGTACGTTGGAGAAGGACGATATTGCAATGGGTATTGGTTACGTAATCGGTATTCAAAGTGACACTGCGGATTGTTGTGAGTCCTTTTTGACAAACGTATTTTAAGAATTTTTCTATCTTGATTAATTCTGGGTTAATTTGATCACTTTTGAAGAACTTCAGTAAATGTCTTGTTTTGAAGTTTATTGAAAGTTTCCTGACGTACTAAAACATTAGTAGATAAGATAAGATAAAGATAAAGACGGAGATAGGAATGAAGATGCAGATGGAGATGGAAATAGAGATGGAGATAGGGATAGAGATAGAGATGGAGATGAAGATAGAGATGGAGATAGAGATAAAGATAGAGAAAGAGATTGAGATAGCGACCGAGATAGCGATAGAGATAGATATAGAAATGGAGATAGGGATGG
The DNA here is from genome assembly GCA_963668005.1 of Melieria crassipennis. Taxonomy (NCBI): domain Eukaryota; kingdom Metazoa; phylum Arthropoda; class Insecta; order Diptera; family Ulidiidae; genus Melieria; species Melieria crassipennis. Next base: position 39,595,782 of record OY764962.1, on the reverse strand, counting down.
AGTTGGAGATAGAGATGGAGATAGCGATAGCGATAGAGGTAGAGATAGCGATAGAGATAGAGATAGAGATAGAAATGGAGATAGGGATGGAGTTGGAGATAGAGATAAAGATAGAGATAGCTATACCGATAGCGATGGAGATAGAGATAGCGATAGAGACAGAGACAGAGATAGAGATAGAAATGGAGATAGGGATGGAGTTGGAGATGGACACTGAAATTGATATGGAGATAGAGATAGAAATCGAGATAGAGATGGAAATGGAGATAGAGATAGAAATGGAGATAGGGATGGAGATAGACATAGAGATAGCGATTGAGATAGAAACGGAGATAGGGATGGAGATGGAGATGGGAATAAAGAAGGAGATAGAAACCGAGGTAGAAATTGAGATGGAAATGGAGATAGAGATAGAAATGGAAATAAGAATGGAGATACACATAGAGAGAAGAATAGCGATAGAGATTAAGATATAGATAGAGTTAGGGATAGGGATAGAGATTGAGATGGAAATGGAGATAGAGATAGAAATGCAAATAAGAATGGAGATGCACATAGAGATAGAAATAGCGATAGATATAGAGATTAAGATAGAGATAGAGTTAGAGATAGAGATAGCGATAGAGATTAAGATAGAAATAAAGATAGTGATAGAGTTAGAAATTGAGATGGAGATAGAGATAGAAATAGAGATAGAGATAGGGTTAGAGACAGAGACAGAGATAGAGATAGAAATGGAGATAGAGATAGAAATGGAGATAGAGATTGAGGTAGAAATAGAGATAGTGTTAGAGATAAAGTTAGAGATAGAGATGGAGATGGAGATAGAGATGGAGATAGAGATAGAGATAGACATAGAGATGGAGATAGAGATAGAGATAGAGATAGAGATAGACATAGAGATAGAGATAGAGATATAGATATAGATGAAGATAAAATACAATTTTGCTTAATGCATTTCTTTGCAATAAAAACCCGATTACTTTGCCACCGAAGCGCGCAACATCCGGTCGCATCATCTACGCCCCAACTGCCCGGCGTCAGACTTGTAGCTGTGTGTGCGCTACGCTGCGCTCCAATACTCGCACACAAAGGACCCATTACCTGCTGTGCGGTACCGCAACTCCTCGTCGCCGTCCCCTTTTGCGTCTAGCGGCGACGACTTGCATCCGCGCCAACTATGATTGCAACAGCTATTGTTGGCGGCTTCTGTTTGCCCATTGACGATCGGCCGCGGCCGTGCCGGCGTCGATCGTTGCCAGATAAAACGCGCTGCGCAGTCGCGTCTAGCCGATAGAGGTCCACGTCGTAATCGCGCAATTCAATTGTGTCGATTGTTCTTGCGCGGTGCCGTTGTGTGTTTGTGTCAATTAACGCCAGCATTTACTAGCAATGCTTTTTTCCTTCTATTGTTGCTGTTGTTGTCCTTGTTTTTGTTGTTGTTGGTAGCGAAAGTCTGCTGGCTCCTTTGTTACTGAGAAAGATTTATGAAAAAGCCGTTTGGCTTTTTATTGGCCATTTAATGTGCTCAACAGTTGGATCGTTGGGTTTGTACGTTGCCATTGAAGCTGGTGTTGTTGTTATTGTGGTTGTTGTTTTATTGGTAGGTATTTGGTCAGTTTGGTTGTGGCGGCAGTTGCAGTTATGAATGGATAAATGAGTGTCCAAATGGGAAGTTCATTCCGATAAATCAGGCAGTAAAACGAATCTGATTGAAATTGGAATGACAACGGCAGAGTTTCCTAGCCGAGCAATTTGCGAATGAATTTGAGTTAATTAATTTCGGAATTATGATTATTTTACAAGTGTTCGTCGTCGCCAATACGCGTCAGGTGTTGTCCACTTTGATTTGAAATGGAATTCGTTTAACGTCCACAAGACAGTCGAAAGTCGAATGCTAAACGATTGATTGTTGTTTTTTTATTGTTGCTACTATTAATCAAAAATCATTTTATGAAATTATTGCAATCGTAATCACAGCTTAGTAAAATAAAATTCCAAAAAATTCCATTCAGAGATGCCAGGTGTGTTTATTTTTCATTTCAGTAAATCTTGGAAGCAACATTAGCCGAAGAGATCTACTACAAAATGAATCGATAACTGTTCTGGTTAAAGAGTTACAGGCGACATTTTCAAGGTTAACCTTGAAAAACCATTTACTCAGATTTCTTGTTTGATATCAAGAACTTTTTACCCACTATTGAAAAGTTTTAGGGTTCTGCTACAAAATGTCATGATTTAAGATTGCTTTTCTTTTTTTTTTAAATACAAGCCAACGCGCAGGGGATACCCTTATAAATGCGAGCCATTCCGCTGGTTCAGGAAGGATATATAGGTTGGGTGAAGAATTTATGGACTCTTTCCTTGAACTGGTTTTGAAGTTACAGGTTCATCTTCACAATCGATCCAATCAATCGATCATTAAGGTTAAGATAAGTTAAAGACGGGGAGTGTGCGCCATGCACTTCCACCCGGATACCCCATTAGGTCCATTGTGAATCCCTTCATTCTTAAAATACTGGTATCCTTCCTTATCTCTTGGAATCCCTGTAGATCCAGACGGAATCTTTTGGGAACCATTTGGTCGAGGAAATTGTGTAGATCGGTTAACCGTGCGTCTGCTACTTCCGCGAGCCCATCAAAGAACCTTGCCCCAAGGGCTCGAAGCCGTCGTTCCTATCATCGAAGTAACATAGATTTTTAGAAATTTTCATCGAGGTCCCTCTTTAACATTGATTTTCTCGAATTTTCTGTGGTATATTGGAGATTTTCGACCTAATTTTATAAAGCTGTAGAATTCTAGTACAAAATGAGTCATAGTTTGGGACGTTGATAACCAGAAGGGCCAAGATCACTGTTCAACATAGATTTTTTTGGATATATCCTGTAAAACCGGAGATTTTTTACCAATTTTGGGAAAACTAGAGAATTTTAGTACAAAATTAGTCACAATTTAGGTTGTCACCTCTCAGGTTAAGGAGTTGCAGGCAAATGTTAGCGTTTTTAAGGTGACTTTTTCTAAAATCACCGTTCAACATAAATTTTTTCGGATTTATAACGGGACATCGAAGATTTTGGATTACTTTACGGAAAGCCTGAGAGTTTTAGTACAACATGAGTTACAATTTAAGTTGTTAGCTCTTCTGGTTAAAGAGTTACAGATATATGATAGCTTTTTTAAGGTGACTTTTTCTAAGATCCTCATTTAACATAGATTTTTTCGGATTTATCGTGTGATACTGGAGGTTTCTGGCTGAGTTATGGAAAGCCGTAGAGTTCTAGCAAAAAATGAGTCGAGATTTGGGTCGTTAGTTAGTCTGGTTTAAAGGTTACAAGTTTTTGACTGTTCTTTAAAAGGAAACTTTTTCGAAAGTTACCCATTAAAATTTGCTTTTGAGGGATTTCCCGTGGTATATCGGAGACTCTCGACTATAATACGGAAAACCGGAGAGTTTTACTAAATATTGAGTCTCAATTAAAGTCGTTATCCTCTCTTTTTTAAGAGTTACAGGTATTTGATAGTTTTTTAAAAGGCAATTTTTACCAAAATCCCTGCTCAACATTTATTTTCTTGATATTCTATGATATAAGTATAGGGGATTTTCGACATATTTTTTTAATAACAGGAGAGAAAATTGATGGAAAGAGAAAAAGTGATGTCGAATTTTAAATTTATTAAAACGTTCTGGTATTTTGAAAAAAATTAATTTGATATCTGACCACACTACTGACCACGAGAACATTGTTGTTGTTGAACAAAAATGCTAAGAATTCAAATCACTTCCACACATATTGAAAGCTAATCATTCAACTCGTTATTCACATTAAAATTGTCATGAAGAAAGATACGGCAGCTAAAATTTGCGCATAAAAATTTGATGGTGGCAACAATAATTTTCTATAGCTGTGCAGATAAGATTGTGATTTTGTGTTGTTGTTGTTGTTATTGTTATTGCTTAAAATATCCACTACCAATTAGATGGCATAGCGATCAGTGCCAATAAAAAGTCATTGAAATGCGTATTTGTGGATCGATTAGTCATTATTACTCATAGTTTTTGTTGTTGTTTTTGGCAATTTGCAAAAACCAAATATTGTCATTAGTTTGTTTTTTACATTTCAGTGCCACTAATCGTTTTAGTTCGAATTATATATACAGAGTATTTATCCACCAACTATATGAAATAATTAGAAATTCTTCACATGTGACAGTCTATCATATTTCTATAAAAAAACGATTCAAATTTCCATGTAATTTTTACCATTTTATTCAAATCAAAGCAGTCAACTGTGTAACGCACTGAAGTGATTCATTTGACAAGCGAATCTCAATGGCAGTCGTGGCCGAGTGGTTAAGGCGTCTGACTCGAAATCAGATTCCCTCTGGGAGCGTAGGTTCGAATCCTACCGGCTGCGGATTTTTTTTATTGCATTTTATTGTTTTTTAGTAGATAATACTTATTTTCATTATTTGTATTTTATATCACCTTTTAACAATTTGAATATACAAAAATTTTTTAAAACTTAACTATGAGAATAAAATAACATTTTTTTTATTTTTAAATGTTTTTGCTTTTTTTTTAATTTGAAAAAGTTGAGTCTAAATTAGTTTCCACCATATTATCGCATGAATAGGTCTTAGCCAATTCATAAGTATGCAATTTATAGGAAAATGAAGTGGCAAACGGGATAACGTAAACTAATTTTTGTATCGGTTTTTTACAAAATCCAAACTTTTCACATAACCAAGAATCATAGTTTTCTTTAAAAAATGAATTTTTCTTAAAAACTGGTATAACTTTCAATCTTTTTAGTGTTGTACAGGAAAAAATTTTGAATGTTTGTTTGCTTTTGACGATTTTGTAAACTTTTTGAACTTCTATCTCTGTTGAAGAGAGGACAAGAATATTCGAGTAGTTTTGTGTTTCATTTTTTTTGGCTTTATTCATTTTAAATGTTCATTTTGCGAATTCGGATGTTCACGATTTTCAAACGGTTCCGCTACAGACCAGTCAATATAAAAAAAAACTCATTCACACGAGCGGCGAGCTCACATTATCATCTGTTCACACCACCCGCAGTTCGAGTATGGAAGTGTAAAACTTTATACAAATTTTTAATTTTTTTCAAACAGTTCAATTAAAACTCATTGGTTGGGTACAAACTGAAATTTTAAATGTCTACTTTAATTTTTTAAATAAAAACTTCGGTTCTAAAGTAGTCTATTGGTTGAATCGGACCTATTCAAGCGCAAAGATGCATTGATCCTTTAGTACCAAAGATCCACTTGGCCTTCAGCACTAAATATCCATTGGATTTTCAGTAAAAAAGATCCCTTGAACTTTCGGTCCCACGATCCATTGAACCTTCAATACCAAAGATCTATTGAACATTCAGTGCCAAATATCCATTGAACTTTTAGTACTTCACTCGATTCGTCTTTTACCCAAGAAAGCTTCGATTCTGCTGGGGGTCAGTAAGTACACATTCATTACTAAAGATCCATTGAAACTTCAGTACTAACGTTCCATTGAACTTTCAGTATCAAAGATCTATAGAATCGTTAATACCAAACATCCATTGAACTTGAAGTGAAGTGCTAACACTCTATTTCTCTTTTATCCAAAAAAGCTTCGATTTTGCTGGGGTTCGGTTAGTATTGACCTTCAGTACCAAAGGTCCATTGGGCCTGTAGTACCAAAGATCCATTGAACCTTCAGTATCAAATATCAATTGGACCTTCAGTACCAAAGATCCATTGGACCTTCAGTATCAAATATCAATTGGACCTTCAGTACCAAAGATCCGTTGAACCTTCAGCACCAAAGATCCATTGGACCTTAAATACCAAAGATCCATTGAGTCACCAGTACCAAAGATTCATTGGGCCTTCAGTATCAAATATCATTTGGACCTTAAGTACCAAAGATCCATTGGGGCTTCAGTACCAAAGCTCCATTAGACCTTCGGTACTTTAATCAATCCGTCTTTTATCCAAGAAAGCTTCGATTCTATCACTTCCCCTGTGTCTGCTTGGCTATATTACGAAAAAGGTGGAAGACGTTTAGGGAAGCAATTGTTCACCAATTTCGGTAATTGGATCGCCACTCTAACCAACCCAACCCAACCTTGAAAATTACATGCCATGTCACACTTTTGATTGTAAATAAACCCAAATAGTGCTGATCCCCTTTTCCCATACTGCAAACCTCAGTTCGGTCTCCAGAAAACCCAAAAAGTGCTCTTCCTCTTTATGTCAGTCGCCGGTCCAGATGGTTTCAGCTTTCGAACTAGCAGCAATTTTCCTCCTTTTCCTGCTGGACCTGTCTAATTTCAACAACAACAATTTATGTGGCTCATTTTCATTTTCCCACACTGCCTGTTGCTGCCGTTTTGCTGCAACAATGCGAAATTGCCGAAATGCGCAAAATCGGCGCGTTAACACACACACACACACATACACACATATGTGTCGGCCCCTATTTTTCGGTAGTTAGAGGCCAAGTCGAGTTCAAAACGTTTACTGGCAACGCGTTTCACACGATCGGCGCGGCGCGCATCTTTCGCGCCTGCCACAAAATTTCGCTCATTGCCGCATGTGAGGCATTGAATTACGCGCGCCGTGTTGTAATAAGCTGCAAACTAAAAAAAAAAACATATACAAGAGATACAAGCAAAGCAAACCCCATGCAAGGGACTGGAAGATGCTGCACAGTCGTTGCGGCATTGCTGGGTTTTACATTTGAAATTATTTGTAATTTACTCAAAATTGCTGGCACTGCAATAGAAAAATTGCGACCGCAGCACGTTGCACAATTGCAAAAAAAACTCTCACTTTGTCTCATTTCAAGTTCAGCTCGAATTACAAAACAAAAAAAAAATAAACAAAATAGAAAAATAGAAAAAATAAAAACTAAGAATTGCGAATTAATTGAAAAGAAAAACAACGAAACGGCACGTTGCGGACTTGACGCAGCTGCAGACGAGATTTTTTCTCAGCCTTCGGTGCGCTTTGCCGCGTGTTGCACTGTCAGTGCTCTAGTTTCGTGAGATAATTCTAAAGCCGAGTTAAGGCGATGCTTATTGTTGTTGTTATTGTTAGAGGTTTTTACTGTTGCTATTGTTGTTGTTGTTGTTGTAGCTGCCCATTGCGGGTGGTGTTTGTGTTGTTGATGTTGGCGTGTGATTTCCAACGAAGATGCAAACAAATTGCAACTACAACAAAACTAAATGGCCAAACGATGAACATGAAAGATTCACGGAAATGTTGCCACACTGCATGCAGGTGGCCTTCGAGTTGAAAGCTGCCCAGTGCCCAAATGAAAAACCTGACTTGACTTGCATTTGTTGCCGCTTGGGCCGCAGTGCAGTTGCAGCAACTGCTAACAGAAAATAGAATTCCAAAGAATTAAAAACGCAACAGAACATAAAATCGAATGTGAATAAGCAAAATCAGTGCGAAAGCTGTATACACTTGTCGAAAAATATTTGAGTCTTTGAGAGTCATTGCACAACTGCGGCTATGTGGAGGTGAACCTTTTTGAGGATTTTTTTTTGTTCTAGTAAATACGAAAATTAAAATTAATTATTAAATAAATAAATAAATCTTAGATTGTCAATAATAATTAAATAAATAAATCGAAGATTTGCATTGTCATTCATAAATAAATTCACAAAAAATAAATTAATTCATAAATAAATAAGTCATCTATTAAATAATTATTAATTCATTAATTAATAAATATATAATCGAATATTTTTAAGATTTTACTTTATAAATAAATAAATACATCCCAGAATTTCATTGTTAGAAATAAATAAATAAATAAGTAAATATATAAATTTATAAATGAATTAAGAAGTAAATAACTTAATCTATTATTTAAGTAATTAATTAATTAACTAATAAATGTAAGTATATCATTTTCATTATAAAACAAATAAGTAAATAACTAAATTAATATTAACCAAAAAAAATAAATATATTATGAAATAAATAAAAAAATAATTAATTAATTATTCACTTAAATTAATTAAATTAAATTTTAATTAATTTATTATGATCATTGTCACTATTAAACAAATGAATAAGAAGTAAATAATTAAATTCAAATTAAACAAAAAAGTTAATAAATACATTTATTATTAAATAAATAAAATATTAATGAATTAATTATTAATTAGTTATTATTTACATAAATATAATTTTACTATTTATTAATTAATATTGAATTCATTACTAAAAAGCAAAAAAATTAAATAAATAAATTACAAATTTAATTAAAAAAAAATTCATTATATCAATAATTAATTAGCTAATAAATAAAAAATAAATAAATAGTAAAAAAATATATAAGTAAAAAACTTAATACTAAAATATGTAATTAATTATATCATAATCAATATTCAATAATTAGTTTATAAATAAATTTAAGATTGCCATTAGCTTTAATAAAAAAATTCAAGAATTTTATTGCCATTAATATATAAATTCATTAATAAATAAACAAAAAATACATAAAAAATAAAAATAAATAAATAACTAAAAAATTGAAAAAACACATATAATTAAATAAGCAAAAAATAAATAAATAAATTTATTAGTTAACTGATTAACGAATCAATTATTTAATTATACAAAAATAAATAAAACTAAGATTGTCATTGTCAAAAATAAATAAATACACAAATAAATAAAAAATTAATTAATTTATTAATTAATAAATCTACGAATGTCACTTATAAATAAATAAATATGTCTAAGTATTTAACTGTCATTAAAAAGCAAATAAAGAAATAAATAAAAAATAAAAAAATAAAGAAATAATAAATAAATAGTAAATCAATATAAAAAACAAGCAAAAAAATATATAAGTAAATATATGAAAAATATAAAAATGTCATTGTCATTAATCAATAAATATATAAATAAAAACATAACTAAAAATTACAAAAAATAATTAAATAAATGTAATAATGTCATTGTCATTAATAAATCAAGTCATTAATAAGTAAATTAATTAATTAGCAAAAAAAAATAAATAAATAAATTTAAAGATCTTATTGTCATTAATAAATAAATAAATAAATAAGTAATTAAAGAAATCTAAGTAGATAATTGTCATTAATAAACAAATAAAAAGTAATGTAAATACGTACAAAATAAATAAACAAATAAATAATAAATATATTGTCAATATATAAAAAAATAAGCAAACAAATATCTAAATAAATATATGAAAAATACAAAAATGTCATTGTCATTAATCAATAAATAAATAACTAAAAATTTAAAAAATTAATAAATAAATCTAAGAATGTCAGTGTCATTAAAATAATAAATTAATTAGTAAACACATAAATAAATCATCTTTAAGATGTCATTGTCATTAATAAATTAATAAATGAATCTAAGTAGATAATTGGCATTAATAACAAAATTATAAATAAATAAATAAAAAATAAACAAACAAATAAATAATAAATAAATAGTAAATAAATAAATAAAAAAATAAGTAAAGAAAAATATATTAACAAATATATGTAAATGTCATTGCCATTAATCAATAAATAAATAAATAAGTAAATAAAAAATAACGTAAAATTAATAAAACAAATACATTTAAGAATGTCATTGTCATTAATAAATAAATAAATAAATCTAAGTAGATAAGTGTCATAAAAAAAACAAATAAATAAAAAAGTTAATAATTATAACAAAAGTATAAATAAGTAAATAAAAAATAAATAAACAAATAAATAATATATAAATAGTAAATAAAAAAATAAGTAAAAAATATACATAAACAAATATATGGAAATGTCATTGTCCTTAATCAATAAATAAGTAAATTAAAAAATAACGTCAAATTAATAAAATAAATACATATAAGAATGTCATTGTCCTTAATAAATAAATTAGTTAATTAATAAAGAAATAAACAAATAAATAAGTAGATTTAAAGATGTCATTGTCATTAAAAAATAAATCTAAGTAGATAATTGTCATTAATAAACAAATAAATAAAAAAGTTAATTGAATAAACAAATAAATAAGTATAATAATAAATAAGTAAGATAAATAAAATTATAAAAAATAAATAAATAAATAATTTAATAAAGAAAATAAATAAACAACAAAAAATAATAAATAATAATTAGAAAACTAAATAAATAAATAATAAAAAACAATAAATTAATAAAAACATGTATCAAAAATTAAATTTAAAAAAATATTATTTCATAAATTTAAGAACTTCGTTGTCATTTTTCGAGCTTCCCCTATTGAACCAAATTACTTTCGACTTTCGTCTTGCGTCATGTTATTGTTTTTTTGTTTGTTTGTTTGTCTCAGAAGAACGGCCAGATAAACGCTCACTAACTTCTTTCACTCATCACCTCGACACCGCGTACGGCGGCGGCCACTTCACTCTGCGTCATTCAGTAAAACAAAAAAAATCGCAAACGGCTCGCATGCCACAAGTTGCACGCATTTGTGCAGCTGGCAGCGCGCTCCTTAACATCTGCTTAATTTATTTTGCAATGTGCAACAAGCCTCGCGCAGCGCTTGTGGCATGCAGCATGCACTCGGCAACAGGCAACAGGCGCAGCGCACAGCAGACATCGAGTCCGAGTGCGGAGCGGCGTGCGGCGTGCGGCCGCCGTTGCATGTGTTTATGTTTATTGATAAAATTGACATTAATCGCGCATTTAAGGCGATTTGCTGCAAGATTTTTATCGCGTGCAAATTGCTGCGCTGGCAAATTAAAATTTACATACACGAGCAACGCGGCGCAGTTGCCCGAACGCGAATTGTTGCTGCTCTGCTGTGTTGCGTTCTGTGCACTCAAACCAAAAAACAAAACAAAAAATAGCAACTACAAACAGCAACGAATTGAAATTTCAATTCAAAACGTAAACGAAAAACGAAAACGTAAATGAAAATGTTTTATTTGATTGCTGATCGGTTTGTTGGCTGTCGATCGGCCGCCGTTCGTGCAATTAAATTGCGCGCTCAAGTGTTGCCGGCCACATTTGTGCCGCACTCTTTTATGATTTGTTGGGCCATTAATTAAGTGGGGAAAAAAGCGGCCGCGCTAAGTACACGACAGACGCGGCGCAAATAAAACGCGCGCCAACAATAAGTAAAACGTTTGGCCAACAGCCAAGTCGGCTTAATTACACCTGCGTTGATTTATCGAAGCCGATTTGCATTTCAAATTGTGCGCATGCGAGCCAAGCCGCTTGGCCACTCGACACAGAACTGGACGGAACAAGACTCGACTCGACTGGATTGGACTGGACTAGACTGGACTATAGTTGAGGCATATTTGACACTCGACTGAATGCGACGATATGCGTCAAAGTGGCTGTGTCGACGAAAAGTGCTGTGTGGGCGCAAGTGTCACACGTGCGACATTTGTTGTCACACATTCGTTGATAGCGTTAGTCATAAACGGGGTGACGGGGTTTGAAATTTCATTTGAATGTTTATTTATTTCTCACGTAACTTTAGTCTCCATGAATGTTTCAAATAAGTTGGCATTATATTCTGGCGCCTGTGGCCACAAAGTGTCAATGGGCTGAATTCTTGCAATTGTCTCTGAGTGCAAAGGACTTTAAGGAAAGTCTACAAATTTTTACTTACAACTTTCATTAATAACCAAATAAATAAATTAGTCAAGAATTAAACAAACAAATAAATAATTATAATAATTAATAAGTTAAATAAATAAAATACAAAAATTAATTAATTTATTAAAAAAATAAATAAATAAATAAATAAACAAAAAAATAATAATAATAAATAAATAGTAATAGGTGTGGGCACAAAAGTCTACAAAATTTTACTCACAGCTTTAACATTGAAACTCAAACAAAGAAGGTTTACACATCGATTCATGGTACAGTGAAACCCGCTTAAGTACCCCCAACCCGCATAAGAAATCAATTAATGTGAACACCAGGCGCCAAGTGCATTTAAGTACTTAATCCGCTTAAGTACTCAAGTAGCTCAAGAAGACTGAATTTATAGGTGTTGCTCTTAAGTGGGTTTTACTGTAGTTTTCTTTACTATTTTTTACTAGGAAGGTATTCACTAAGATGTAACAAATTACTCAAAGTTAAGTAACTTGAAACGAGCCAAAAGTATTTTGTATGAAAAAGGGTGACAAGATTAACTGTTGTACGGTTCTAGTGGGAAAATTAAAGATGATCAATCCAGGAGAAATTTTCAACACACCTTCAAAACACTGACATGACCCCAATAAGGGCCAACACATTTTCAGAGATCTTACAGTAACTTTTCTATAACTAACGAATAATTGTCTTCACTGCCTAATTTTGTATTAAATTTAAAAGAGTAAGCTCAGCCTTTACAAGAATATATCTCTGTATGAATGATACATAGACATGTAACAGCGGATAAAAAAAAATAGAAATTGTCTATTAAAACCAAAATTGCCTAGAGTTTGGATTACACCTTAAAAAAGACTTCTTTTAGTACTGAAAATCGAGGGCCTGACCGATTTTTTGCTGAAAACACACAAGCAGTTTGAAAGACCAATATTAATCTCTGAAGAACACACTGGATTCTGTAGACTCGTAATAATACTTAAAGCTTGTCGCTGTTCCAAAACCTGTTTATCCAGCCAATTGCAAACTTCAGAGGTACCCATAATATTTATAAATTGTTAAACAATATTTGAAGACTTACACCTCAGAAATTGTTTGTAAGTCGAAAGGTTGAAAAGTTATGGAATTATAGGCAATCAAAAGTGAAGAGGATCCAGTTAAACCAGAGTGTTCCCGTTGATTGACAAAATAATTGTATTCTTTGAAGGTTAAACTAAAGATCAACAGATTTCTCCCTTGTCCCATAGAGACAAATAAAATTGAAACCTAAGCACTCGCAGGTTTAAAGTATTTCCGTGTTAATCTAATAATGTTCAGTTAAATATAACTGAAGAATATCACTGAAGATCTACCATTAGCAGTGCCAGTTCGTACCAATTGAAATAAATTGCAACGCATATCACAACCAAATATAAGCACAGCAAAGACACCAACCTTTGCGTTATCCAAGAACACCTCCTACCTAACAGCAATGGGTACACAGAGGGCGCTCTACGCAACTCAGTCACGGGGTGACTCTCCTAGGCGAGTATAGACGTCAGCCCCATTACCCCCCAAGACTAGTAGCGATAGTTTAATCAACCATTCTGGCAGAACTTCAATCGATTAAGTAATGTAACCAACATAAATCATTAAACTTGTTGAGAGACTTAACTACTTAAACTTAGCCTTGTTGCTCTCAAGTAAAGTGAACAAGGAACAAAAAATCGATCAGAACTTTTCAAACGATTTATTGGATCAGACTTCTATGATGACGAAAGCACAACGAGCTGTATGAAATGTTTGAAGACATGGACGTACCTCAGCGAATTAACCTTTAGCGGCTTTGCCATTTTTGCCGTATGGACAGTGAAGTTCCGGCGGAAAAAGTCTTCGACACGATAGTTCAAGGTCAATGTCGAAGAGGGAGATTGTATCTGCGGTGGAAGTACCACGTTGAAGATGCTTTGTCATCCCTTGATGTGATTAGAGTATTGGAGGGATTTTTACGTTGATCGAGGGTTTTCCGAGACCTGAATTTTAATATTTGTAATAATATTTTATAGGAGGAGGGCCTGAGAAGTAGAATGTGGAATATCCATTTTATGTTATCTAGGATTTCAAGAATATTTTATAGCTTCGCTATGCAAATTCGTTCAAGTCCAAGCCTAGCATCCAGTGGCTTGGACGCTCATAGATCAAAAATACACTTCTTCTCAAAAGACTTGAACGAATTTCCCATATCTAGTTGATTGTGTTTTACTGGTAGTTTTGAATTGGATTAGCTGGGTAGAAACATTTTTTCGATTTGCTTCTTAAGAGTGTCAAGGGAGACATTAACTTATTCCATATATGGTAAGCTGAGAAGATATCTGTTCTGGCGGGATGGATGGCTGCATGGATGTGAGGGGGAGCCGAGGAAATAACCTAAGGGAGGCCATTACCTCAAGCACTCAGGCTTTATAGCCCATTGTACTTAAGGCTCAGGAAAAAGGTTGATAAAGGAGATTGGAATGGGAAAGAGAAAAGAAAAAGTGGGTGGAAAGGGAGAAAGGGCTATGAGGTCTACTGTGCAAATTTCTCGGACTCATTAATGAATCTCAGGAGATCACACAGGGTGAGAGAATGAACTTCGCCCATTCTCATATCATCTGAACCCAGCGTGCGCAATCTCGTTCTAGAGAAGGTAGGACATGCACAGAGAAAGTAATCTGTACTATCTACCTCTTCCAGGCAAGACATGCAAGTCGGATCCTCGATAATGCCCATGTTGGCCATATGTCGCCCCCATGGATTTTGTCCTGTGATTAACCCGACCATTCGACGGAGGTCTTTCCTTCTCAGCTTCAGGAGGAAATTCCCTGCTTTCCTGTTCGGCCTTTTCACAAAACACTTGGCAGTTTTACAGCTTCCCAAGCTAGACCAACGTTCTCTATGTAGGTTATTTACACAGGACTTGATCCAGTCCAGGGTTCCTGCTAGACTGGTGCCAATTATTGGTTCTGGTCCCATGGGTGTACACCCTGATCCACAGTTAGCCAGTTCATCGGCAGTTTCGTTACCTAGAACACCGCAGTGTCCCGGAATCCAGATAAGTTGGAGCTTATTACGTCTCGCGACTGATTTAAGCTTCATCTTACATTCTTGGACAATCTGAGAGGTAACACGCTCGTTCTCCAGGGCCTTAAGTGCAGCTTGACTGTCACTACAGACTCCTATATGTTTCCCACACCATTTCCTCCCGATTATCCATTCCGCTACCTTCAGAATGGCGAAAACTTCCGTCTGAAAGACGGTAGTCAGCCCACCCAGTGAGTAGTAGCAGTTGACACTTCCATCGAGGTGCCATCCAGCTCCGGTACCTTTATCGGTCTTGGATCCGTCAGTTAAGAAAATATCCGTCAGATCCCCTAGCATGGCCTCTGGGTTGTCCCATTGGCCGCGCGTTGGGAACATCACTTCAAAGTTTCTCCCAAAGGATACTACGGGTATTAGGCAATACTTAGGGGCCAGCAGCAACGGATGTTGCGCTGACAACCTCTTGAAGATTTCTCTATGACCCGAGCCCTTGTTGTCGTGCCACTATCCATAGGAAAACAGCCGACATGTCGCTTTCATCGATTCCTCTGGCGGGATAGTTAGGTTTTTCATTAAGCAGTTGTAAGTCGAGTCTTTCCTCTCAAACGATGCGCTTTGATGCCAAGTTGGCTGTAATAAGACATTATCAAAATTACTCTGAGTTAGCGCTGACCAATTTGACATAGAAGGAAAAGTTTAAGTGAAACTAGATAACAAAATATTTGTGCCCGTTTCTTATGTTTCTCAGTGTATTGAATTGTGTTCGGTTAAACTTTCTGTCATGTTTTAATTAGAGACAAAAGAATAGCACTGATCCCCAAAAAAAAAAATTTAGCGCCTAGACTAGAAAACTTTGTGTAACTGAAAGCGCTAGGATTACAGAGTTTTTCTTATCATTTTCAGGACGAATTCCAATCCACTGTGAACTTAGGCTTAGCAGCCATTTTGAAAAAGTTGATAACAAAAATAAATAACTAAAAAGATACACACAAGTTTCTACAGAATATGTGAAAGGATTAAATTCTTAAACCTACTTAAGTGCACAAACCTACAACTTAAACCACTTACATGGGTATTACTGCATGCAAAATATTATCTCAGCTAATTAAACTAAGTAATAAAGCCAATTAAAACCATCTCAGCTAATAAACTATGTGTTGTAACAGCCAAACGGTTAGCGCTAACCAAGTTGGCATAAAGAGAAAAATTGTAAGAGAATCGGATGAAAAAAATATGCGTTCGTCTAATTTGCTGCAAAAATATAAATGAAATGTTAGAAGTTTGGCCAACAGAAGGACCTGCCATGGTTTCTGTCTTCTCGGCTACTTTCAATTTTAGCAAAAACTGCAGCTGCGTCTCTGATGATGGCGACGTCACGCCCTCGTCGCATCATGCTGCCACTTGTCGTTGCCATTTTGCGCGTAATTGTCTGCTCGGTGTTTTCCTTTTTGTTGTTGTTGTTTGTTATTGCAGCTGTTTATGCTAACTTCACTTAAAGTTGAACTGGAGCAAAAGTATTTGCCCCAGAAATCTGGCAGCACTTAATGTGATCACAACTTTTGCTGCAGCGAAAATTATAGCAACAACAACAACAAGAACATAAATGCAAACAGCAAACATTTGCCGCCAACCAAATAATGTGTTCGAGTACATAAGGAAATGTTTCGGTGTGTGTGTGAGTGTGTGAGTGTAGTTGGAAAATGTGCGCTTTTTCATTTTCGCGCGCAACAATAACAAACAAACAAGCAGCAGCAGCAGCAGTTGCTTTCGCCACTCAGTCGCGGCGGCGGCAACGTCTGCAAAGTTTTCCGCATTTTCAATGGATTTGTGGCAGCAGCACAAAAGTAAAACTAACAACAACAACAACAAAAGCGCCAATGCTACAGCATACCGGCAACTGTTTGCGGCGGCGATAGCAACAAATACAACAACAACGGGCAGCATCAACAACAACAACAACAAACACTAGCAACCAGACATTTAGAGTTTTCACTTTGCAATAACTTTGAAACTTAAATAAGGATAATAAAATTCTCCACTATTCCACTGATGCTGTCGCTGTTGTTGTTGTTGTTGTTTTTGCTATTGCTGCACACTTTGCTGCACTGCGCACACAGCATTGCACTTTTCCATGTTGTATGTCTGCGTGCTGTCTGGCGTTGTTGCTGCCTTTGCGGCTGGTTGTTGCTTTTCTCGTTGTTATTGTTGTTGTTGTAGTTGTTGGCGCTATTTGCAACAAAAACAACAACAGCAACAATTGAGTCTGGCGCTGTTCTTATTTGCAGCAGTTGTTGTTGTTGGCGCTTGCTGGAGTCGCGTTTGCTCGTTGATTCGCTCTTGGAAAACTTTTTAACATAATAAAATAAAATAAAAGAGCACAAAAGGAAACAAAACATATGAAAATACATAAAATTCTCTCTATATATATATATAGAGCACATAGCGATATGTAGATGATGCTTGCATTCACACACACACACACACACACATTGAAACTATCACACACACACATATAGAAAAACGTGGAAATTCTATGGCAATTCACTTTCACCACTTGACTGGCGCGACAGTGCTGCAATTGCTTTTGTTGCACTTGTTGTTGTTGTTATTTTTGATTGTTGTAGTTGTTGTCTGCTACTAAAGTGACTAATTTGCCTTAATTTAAAGCCTTAAGTGATTTTTTCGTGAACTTTTAAACAGCATAAATCAGCTGTTGTTGGGTTTCGACATTTCGACAATGTGAACAAATCTTTAAGGGATGAAAAGTGATTTGAGGGGAAATAGGAGTATCTAAGTTTTGAAAACATAATTTTTAATATAAATTTATTTAGTTGGTCAACTTTTCGTTGCCAAAAGAATTTATTTCTCAGTGTGTTGAAATGTGTTTGGTAAAGGATCCTGTTGGGCTTCAAATGGATCAATGGAGGATGGATGGAGGTTCTTCTTGAACTTACACCTCTTCACTTACATATACAAACCCAGGCGAAGAGGGCTATCCTACGGATGACTGACGTAAATATCGGGGCCGAGAGTTTCCTGAGTCGTTAGAAGACTGATATTCTTACGAACCAGTATCCCGAGATTGCAATACCGAGAGACACAATTACTCCGAAGCTCTGTTTCACCAAGAGATTTAAAACAGAATTTAGTAATAAAATAAGCTGGGTAGGTATATCAGAGACATATCTGATAGATCAGTACATGATTTCCTGGTACACAGATTGCTCCCTAACGGAAGAAGGTACCGGAATCGGGGTGTATGGACCGGGGATTAGATACTAGGAACCTACAGGAAAGCAGACCACCATTTTCCAGGCGGAAATATACGCCACTGAAAGGTGCGCTCACTTCAATCTGGTGAGGAAATACCGGAACCGGAAGATCGCGATCCTGTCAGACAGCCAAGCGGCAATCCTCGCATTAAGATCGTACCAGGTATCCTCGAAACTGGTGTCGGAATGCCTTGAGAAGCTGAACGAACTTGACCGTCACAATCAGGTGTGGGTCCTCTGGGTTCCGGGTCACGCCGGTATTGATGGGAACGAGCAGGCCGACAAACTTGCAAGAAGGGTGGCGTCTACCCCTTTCGTCGGCCCAGAACCCTTCTGTGGTCTAGGCAAAGGAGCACTATCCATCCTTTCCAGGAAAGACGAGATAACCATCCGGAATCAATACTGGGAAAATCAACCAGGCCTTGAACATTCCAAGATGGTTATTGGATCTTATAACAAAAAAGGTTCGAGGAATGTATGAGTCTCTCAAAGAATAATCTAAGGATTATCACAGGTATATTGATAGGGCATTGTAGATTAAACTATCATCTAACCAAACTAGGTATCAGGGTGAACGAACTCTGTAGGTTCTGTTTGCAGGACAATGAAACTGCAATACACACACTAGGCATATGCCCTGGTGACTTTATTATACCAGGATCGGACTGGGTTTCCAAAGGCTTAGGAAATATACTAAGATTCCTTTCGGATACTGGACTCACGGACGAACTGTGAAGGCCAAGAAGGGGGCACAATAGATCTTTTAGGTCGCGGTGCACATTCCCCGGCAATAATAATAATCAAAGGGAGCAAAGGATTCTGATTTCAAAGAAGCAAAATTAAGTGTCATGCAAGTCATTAGTTGGTCTTTCAGACTGCTTAGACTAGAAAACTTCATGTAAGTGGATGCACCAAGATTATAAAATTTTTCTTAACTTTTTCAGCACTCAGTGCACTCCGCTGATGATTTTTTTGTATACTATAAACTCATTTAGTTGGTCAACTTGTCGTTACCAAGAGAGCTTATTTCTCAGTGTGTTGAAATGTGTGTTGGGCTTCGATTAGAAATATAAAAACTTTATTAAAAAGGGTTCTGATTAAAAGGAAGCTGGTTCACAAAAAAACTATATCGCCTAGGAAACCATTAACTAGACTTCTAGACTTGACTAGAAAACTTCCTGTAACTAAAAGTACCAGGAATAAAGGGTTTTTCTTAACTTTTTCAGGACTCTGCCCACTTCGCTGATGATTTTTTATTTTGACTAATATAATTAACTGGGTAAACTTTTCATTTCGAAAATTGGTTGAAATTGGCAAAGTCTTAAGATTATAAAATTTCTAAAAATTTAAAAAAGCTTGTTGACTTTTACACAACAACAACGTTTTCGATAAATCTTCGAAAAAGAGTTTTTTCCTGTTGTTTTAGTTATGTGCACATATCTCCTAAAAAAATTATCCGATTAACACGAGCTGTCCGTCGTTTTTCTTAGCCTTTTTAGTGATATATAGATTGTCCAAATCAGATAAGAATTGGGGAAGTTACTGACGATGAAAGTTGTAACAAAATGAATTTTTTGATCAATTTAAAAAATCATAACTTTTCGAATATTTTTTTATAGAAAAAATAAATTATAACCTCTGGTTTTAAAATCTAAAATGAAATATATATTATTTGTGCAAATATTAAGCCTAACATCAATAAAATTTTAAGAAAAATGACAAAGTTATGATGCACTGAGTGAAAACACCAACTTTACATTGGCGAAAAAACAAATTTTTTTGCCGAGACCCATCCTAATGTTGATATAGAAGTGAAGCTAGAGGTCATTTATAATATCCTGGCATAGTCAGTTTTTCATTTTCTGACGCAAAAACCTTCTTAAAGGACTTTAAAATTTTAAGGACATACACATTTCACATTATTTTTTTTTAATTTTTGCGGTTATGCAATGATGAAAATATGGGTATCAAATGAAAGAGAAAAATTGTCTCCTTTTAACGAAATTTTCTATTTTGAACGTTCAAGACCAAAATATAGCAGGTATGAAAAACATAAATGTTTTGGATCTGAGTCTGTAGATTCATACATCTAAATTTTATTCTATTTCAAAGTTCTCAAAAAAGTTATACAAAACCCCCCCCGAAACAAAATCCTGCGTGCGCCACTGTCAAATAGTCTCTTGGTGTCCTTTTCTTTCGTCCTCTCTAAGCACCTCAGGACTTATTGTCCTCTAAATTGAAAGTCCGTCTGTCTTTATAGCGCTTTATAATTATAGAACTGCTAGTCACTTTACATGTTTGAGAATCAATTAGTTTTTTTTATGAGTCGTATTAGATCTCTGGATGTCCTCTTCTTCTTCTTTGCTAACCAACTCATTACTTATTGTCCCATAAATCGAAAACGTTTTCTTTCTAGTACTGAAAATTTGCAGAAAGAATTTCCTGCAGTTTTTTTGCAAACATTTATCGTTCATATTACAGAAATTTTGCCAAGCAATATTTAAATTATAATGTTAACAATTATCATAGAAATTAAAACTCACTCCTTGCGGCAATTAAAAGCGAAGGCTTCATCGAGTTTGGCCATAAAGTTGGCACTTGGCCGTTGTGGACGTGAGTCTCGGTTGTCGGACGCGTCGCGTTCAATTAAAAATTCGTCAATTGCCTGTCGGGCGACCAGCGGCGAAAAGGACATGCCGCGACCGAGCAATTGGTGTCGCGCGCGGAACCGGCGTCAAGTTGCGTCAGCGCGGCGCGCGAACGCGTCGCTTTTATTGCGCTTCAATCATGAGGCGGCAAACAATTTCTCGTTGCACGCTGCAATTCGGCTTTTATTTTTCTAGTGAACTATGCGACCGCACACACAGCCCGCCGCCCGTTCGAAGCGTTGTTCGGTCGGTCGGTCGGTTGGTTGGTTGGTCGGTCAGCACTAAGCCAAAGTGCAATTGTGTGTTCGATGGAGCATTTTTCCACTTTAGCTATTTTCAGCATTTTGTTTTTTTGTTGAGCGCGAATTATATTTTCGTATTGAAACACGTCTGGTCTCTTCAGAGCTCAAATATGTTCTGTTTTATTTTTCAAATATCATCTTAAGTGCTAGCTCAATAATCCTTATCTTAATATACAAAATTGTTGCTTATCTATTTTTAACAGTCCCTTTTACGACGCACTCAAACATCTCTTATCAGTTGATTTACGACTGTTTGGATGGTTTACAATATCGGGACTGTTTGGGAGGTTTTATGTTTCCCAGTTTATCTTGAGGTTTCGGTTGGGCACTGGCAATGTCGAGAGTCTGCTCTTATCGCTGGACATTGCCTGTGACGTAACTTCTCCCCTCTTTAACTCAAAACACTCCTGGGTTTTGTTTACAAATTCGATTTTCATTTTTCTTTGCTTCTTTAGCAGGATTATTATTGTTATAATGGCAGCAGTAATTAAAATTATCATGTGTCGAGACAGAATATATCACTTTTTTGTGGTATTGCAATTCTTTTATTTCTTTAATATTTTCAATGTTATTGAGTACAATTTCATCGAATGTTAACTTTTGTGAGAAATTTTGTACTTCGACGTTTGGAAAGTAAAATCTTTGTTGAAAGAAACTCTTCGTGTTTGAGTACGAGTATTCCATTATTTTCATTGAACAGTTATGATAGTGAATTAGGTAATTACCTTTCAATATTATTTGTCTGTCATCACAATTTTGATATAACTTGACATCTTTAAAGTTTTTTAACAATAATGTTTCTTCATCAATTACCGCAACCTCAGTGATATTATTTCTAATTAATTTACAAGTTTGCGTATAAATGCAATGTTTCGATATTTTGAATTCGTTTAAAGTTTTACTTTCTTCGTATGTATATGTTTTGTTTTTATATGTAAAAACTATTTCTGAATTGTGTTCTATTTCCCATTTTTGGTTGTTTGTTATAGGATATATATGTTTTAATTGTATTTTTTTCAAAATCTTTCGGCACTTTAATAATAAGGAGAAGTAGTTTCTGTGCGTACTCAATCGCACATATTTTTAAGTGTGTTAGTTTATGCAGGTCGATATTATACATGTCAACTTCCTCATTGGTTAATATACCCGGATGCAACAACCCACTTCTTGCTGAGACAATGCTATCTTGAATGTGATCAATTTTTTCTTTTAATATGTTAATTCGTAGAATTTGTTCGGTAAAGAAATTGTTTGACAGTGCATCTTTAATTGTTTTCTGTGTTGCATTTATGTATGCCTGTATTGTTCGTCTGTCATTCTCCATCATATTTTTTAAATATTTAAATGTTTTTTCAAAATAGTCGTTAACTTTGATTTGTTGATTTAGATTTGTTATAGAGTTGTGAAGGTTGGTATCAACAGTTTTTAAATGATCCTCAATATCCTTCCGGTCATTGTCGTCCATTGTACCAAACAAATATTTGTAAGCGGTGCCGACAAAATTTATCAAACCCCTCCTATTTCTACTGAAGATTGGTTTCGGAATTAAGGTTTTTACTTTAGTCTTTAATATTTCTAGTTCATTTAAAATCAGATCGCGATGTGGTTTAATAAGTACGTTTGTGTTATAAGTAAGGTTATTAATTAGTAGTAGTATTTCGTGAGGGTCAACTACATGAACTATTAGGTTCGTTGAAACAACTATTTCTCTTGATTCACTGCTGATTTCCACATAGCCGTTTTCTTCATGAATGGGTTGAATGTCCAATGTTGCTATCGTTGTTGAAAGCAGCAGTGCCAGTGTTATACCGAGCAAAATCCATTTGATCTAAAAATTTTGTTGATCTTTTAATGTTTGTTGGGTGTATATTTTCTAATTTAAGTTTTCTAAATCTAGGTTCGGTTTTGTGGCGTAATGCTTTGTAATTCTTTACGTATCCCTCTTCCTTGGAATTTTCAAAATTTTCTCTATTATTATTTCTTGTGTTCATTATTTGCTGTTTCATTTTTATAATATTTTCTTTTACTATTTGTTTGTCTGCTTTTCCTAGTATTATATCAATTGGACGAGTTTTTATGGTAGTATGAAATGATTTGTTGTACCATTCAACACTTTTAAATACTTTTTCTGCTGCTGAGAGTTTCGGGTTTTCGATTCCTAATATTCTAATTTTCTCACTCAATGTACTGTGAAATCTTTCAATGTCAGAATTTCCAGTATGGCTATTTGGTTTAGTGTAATGAACTTCTATATTTTCTTGTTTAAGGAAATCTTTGATATTAATTGAGTTGAATTCATTATCTAGGATTAATAATTTTGGTTTTCCCATAACTGAAAAGTACATTCTTATCTTTTCTATCAGTGTTACGCTGTTTCTATCTTCTAAATTAAAGGCTAAGGCATGTTTTGAAAACCTGTCAATGAATGTTATATAATGTGTTCTTGAATTTGTGTACGTATCGGCATGTACGATTTCATTTGTATCTGAAGGGGTTTCTGTCAAGTGGAATTTTGGTTTAATTGGTTTCCTATCGTATTTGGCCCTATTGCAAGTATCACAATTATTTATGAATTTTTGAATAAGTAGTTTTAAATTTTGAAAATAGATAAGGTTTTTCAAACTCGCGTAGTTTTCGTTTATGCCTACATGTCCAGTTTCATTTTTATGAAAATTTGCTATTTGTTTATAAGTTTCTTCTTCAGTTTTCATGTCTTTGGCATGAAATTCACATTTTACAAATTTAATTTGTTTACCAAAGTTTTTAATTAATTCTTGTTGAACGATGTTATATTGATGTTCGCTGAGATCCGAATAAATGCCTACTTTTCCAGTATTTAAATACTTTCGACAAATATTTATTATACTGTTATTTTCAATGTCATTAGAATTGAGATATATTTTTGTTTTATTCAAAAATGTTTCGATTTCTTTTGTTTTATTATTTGTTAAAATTATTTGAGTTTTGAAACGATTGACAATAGTATGAAGTATAGGAAAATGATCGTTTAGTTCCTCCTCTTGAGAGTGGATAGTTGCGTCAGTTTTGATCGTAATTCCGTCCTCTACTACATTAATTTCACCTGTTTCTGAATTTATTCTGCTTAAAAAGTCTGCTACGTTGTTGTCTTTTCCTTTTAAATAGTTGATATTTATATTGTATTCTCCTAATTTTAAAAGCCATCGTTGAAGTCTGGGATTAATGTCCTTCCCTTTATGTTTAGCTTGCAACCATTTTAGAGGTTGGTGATCGGTTAGGAGGTCAAAAGGTCTGCCGTAAATATATGGTCTAAAATAATTAACTGCCCATACTATAGCTAATAATTCTTTTTCTGTGGTGGAGTACCTTCTTTCATGATCATTCAGAGTCCTACTGGCATAACTTATAGGATGGTTTTCTTGAGTTAATACTGCGCCTATGGCAAAATCGCTTGCGTCAGTTGCAATGCAAAAAGTCTTTTTATAATCGGGATATTTTAGAATTGGTGGGTTTATTAAAAGTGATTTTAATTTTTCAAAAGAATTTATGTAATTAGAATCATTTGTGTTTATTTTCATCCCTTTTTTGAGGTATTTTGTTAGTCCAGAAGCTACATTTGCGTAGTCTTTAACAAACTTTCTATAGTAACCAGTTATACCTAAGAATGATTTTATTTGTTTAACTGTAGTAGGTAATTTTAAATTTTGAATATTTTTTATTTTATCTAGATTGGGTTTGATACCGTCCACAGTTAAAGTGTGACCAAGATATTCTGTTGATTTTGCAAAAAAATTGCACTTATCTATTTGTATTTTTAAATTGTGTTCATTTAATTTCGTAAGTATTTTTTGTACGTTTTGTGTGTGTTCTTCGAGACTTGAGCTGAAGATTAAAATGTCGTCTAAATATACTACACATATCTTATTTATGTATTCCCTAAGCACAGAGTTCATTAGCCTTTGAAAAGTTGCGGGTGCGTTTTTCAATCCAAACGGCATTCTTATAAATTCGTAATGTCCTTGAGGGGTTGAGAAAGCTGTCTTTGGTCGATCTATTTCTTTTATGTTAACCTGGTGGAAACCTTTAGCTAGATCAAGTGTTGTAAAATATTGTGCTCTACCAAGTTTGTCTAAAATAGTCTCAATATTGGGTATAGGAAATTTGTCGTCGATGGTGTCCTCATTCAGTTTTCTATAATCAATGACTATTCGCCATTTTTTCTTTCCCGAATTGTCTAGCTTCTTAGGAACTATCCAAAGAGGTGAGTTGTATGGTGAATTGCTTTCTTTAATTATTCCCTGTCTTAACATATCATTTATTTGATTGCTAATCTCTTCCTCGTGAATTTGGGGATATCTGTATATTTTACAATATATTGGTCTTTCAGATTTTGTTACTATCTCATGTTGAATTTCATGAGTATGGGATAATTGTTCTCCTTCATGGTAAAATACATTTTTATTATTACTTAAAAGTGTTTTTAATTTACTTTTTTCCTCATTGTTCATGTCCTCTCTGATTAAATCCTGTAGTTTGTTTTCTCCTTCTTCTAGTGTGTGAATATCGTTATACTCAAAAGGACATGCATTTAAAAATTTTATTTTGTTATTATTTATTTCTAAGTATTCTTCTTTTAAGTTTATAACCGCATTAAGGGCTTTTAAGATATTTTGGCCTACAAGGGCATCAAAATTTTTATTAATAAATGTTGTTATTTTCCAACACATTAGGCTATTTTCATTAAATTCCAGCGGAAGTTCTGTAATTATTTCCGTGTCTATAGCAGTTTGGCCATTTAGTGTATTAAAATATATCTTCCGTTGTAAACTGTTTCTTTTATAATTTAACAATTTGTTTTTATCTAAAAGGCTAGTTGTGGATCCCGTATCTATTAAACATTTTATTTTTTGGGTTCCAATCGTTAATAATACTATCGGTAGATTCGTTGTTGGCCCGTCGATTGAAAATTTGACTGTTCGCAGTGGTCAATTTCCATCGGTTCAGGTCGGTTATGTCGGAACTGGTTAGATTGATTTGGATAATTTTGCCGAAATTGATTTGACTGATTTGTATAGTTCTGCCTAAATTGATTTGATTGGTTGTAATTTGGTCGAAAATTACTTGACTGATTGGAATTTTGTCTAAACTGACCTGACTGATTGTTATTAAAGTTATTTGACCGAAATTGATTTGGCTGATTTGAGTTTCTTGAATAATTTGAATAGTTTTGATTATTTCTAAATTGACCTGATTGATTTAAATTTTGATTATTATTTCTATATAACTCGTTAACACTTTGTTCCTTATGTTTATGGTGTGTATATTTCTGAATCATATTTGATTCTTCTAAGATATAATAAGCATCTCTTAAAGTTACGATTTTACGTGAAATTATTATGCTAGCTAAATTTGGATGAATTCCATTTAAAAACGTTTTTAAAATTATCTTCTCATTAGCCTTAGGAGAAAACTCACTTGGCTTTTCTAAGTCGAATTCAAATTTCATATTTAGCTTATCTAGTATACACTTAAGGTTATTAAAATATTGACTTACGTTATACTGCTTCGTCGTGAAGGCTTGGTGATGGAGGCTCAAGTAGCTCTCCCGAATTCCGAAGGAGTGAATCAGCTCCGCTTTGATGTCCGTCCATGAGGCGTTAGCGTCTAAAGTCTGGACCGCGTTGAGTGCCGCTCCTTGGATCTTTGTGGTGACGTATCGTCTAAACACGAATTCCTTCATGCTGGGGTTGGTTTCAAAGAGGGGAAGAATTTGGTCCACTTCCCTTATGAAAGACGTCAGACTGTAGTCACCGCTTCCGTTGAATTCCCTTATCCTGGATGCCTCCTTCAGGAGCTCCGACGCTGGTATCGAAAGGGCCATCTCGTCTTCTGTCGCTTCTTCGGGTATGGTATATGGTTTTAAAGTTGTAGGTTTGCTTTTTTGTGTTTTTGGCATAACCTGTTCGCCTCCTTCCCTCAGTTTCTCGCTCTGATCTTCGTCGTGATTGTGTCAGGATCTTAAGACCTTGATCGATTCACTTCACTTCACTTTTGAGTTACGATCTTGAGATTCGTACTCTCGTTAATTTTATTGTTAAAACAGGATCTTCGGATCACTTGTCCTTATTTTCAAATTCGTGATTTTTCTCGATTTGAACTTCAGTTCAATAAAAATCTTTGAATTCGGTAGGGTTTACCGACTGCGCCAATTATATTTTCGTATTGAAACACGTCTGGTCTCTTCAGAGCTCAAATATGTTCTGTTTTATTTTTCAAATATCATCTTAAGTGCTAGCTCAATAATCCTTATCTTAATATACAAAATTGTTGCTTATCTATTTTTAACAGTCCCTTTTACGACGCACCCAAACATCTCTTATCAGTTGATTTACGACTGTTTGGATGGTTTACAATATCGGGACTGTTTGGGAGGTTTTATGTTTCCCAGTTTATCTTGAGGTTTCGGTTGGGCACTGGCAATGTCGAGAGTCTGCTCTTATCGCTGGACATTGCCTGTGACGTAACTCGCGCGTTGTTGTTGGCTTTGCTGGCTGGTTGGCAGTTTTAGTTTTAGTTTCGGTCCAGCGGGGCGGCAACGACGCTAAGGCTGTCGCCATTGCAGTGGCAAAGCGTTTCATGTCGTCCATCACTGAAATAAAAATGTCACTCCCATTGCAATCCATCACGTGATGAATGTGTCCGGGCGTAAAGGCTCTAAAAAAAAAATGGAAAAACGAGGAAAAGCGGCAGCACGAAGGATGCCAAAACAACAACAAAATGCGGCAGTAAAAAAGCATAAATAAATTTAGAAAAACTGACATGGAGTGACGTGATGTGCGAGGAGAGGCGTAAACTTTGAAGCTGCACAATGCAAACACTCACACAAACACACACAAACACAGACACACACATACGTGGAGGCGTTGCATTTGTTGTTTTCGAGGTTGCATCAAAATTTATGTTGTCGCTTGTGGGTTGTGCAGCAAAACGCGAAAAAGAAATCAACTAAAAACAACAACAACAACAAATTCGGATTTACTTTATGTAAAACATACAAAAAATAACGAAATAAAAATGAAAATCTACAATGAAGAATGGTTCGTAGCGTCAAATTTTAAAATACCAAAAAGGTTGCTGCACAGTGTAGGCGGTTCTGTACTATTTTTTTGTATTTATTGTAGTTGTTGTTTTATTATTATTTCGTTTTTATGATATTTTCGCTCAGTTGTCCGTGTAAGCGGCACAATTTATGGGCTGCGACAGAATTCGTGTCGCGCGGATGCGGTGGCAGCGTTGTTGACGTTGATGTTGCAACGCAGGCTGATGTTGAAGGATGTGCGCTCATTTTTGTGGCATAAAATTAATTGCAGCTGATAATAAATACAAGCGGCGTAATTGCTGCAAACACATTTCGGGGGAGATTAACACGACGAAACGTAGCTTCATGCGAGCCGTGACAATGTCCTTTTTTTTGGAGGGTGCCACAAGGTGCAAGGAGCACTGTTGTGAAAGGCTTTGTGGCATAGGGCGAACATTAGTAATGGTGTGTTTACAATGAAAAACTCTCACAAAAAGTCTTTGACGCGGGGATTTTTAATTAGAAAATCCGTTAAGAGGAATATTTTTATGAAAACTGTGAAGCAAATCAGTTGGAGTCAGTTCTTTCAATGACCCTATCTCCTAACCTTTATATCCTTCCTGAACCAACGCAATGCTTCGCATTAATAGGGGTCATCCCCTGCGCGTTTGTTCGTGTTAAAAAAAAAAAAATTGCGCCTCTGGTCCAAAGAGGCTTACAGACGCTACGGAGATGAAGAAGAAGTAGAAACGATACAATAACTACTTCCTGTGCCACTGCCCGGTTTGGGAGCAACGTTGACTCCGTATTTTTTGGTCAAGATTTCTGATAGACCCGGTTAGCGCAGCAAAAGGTAAAATCTCGGATCTACCTCTAATTTATTAAAAGGTTGAACTGGTTTACTCCAGATTGAGACTTAAGCTCCAGGGGGAAAGTAAGAAGAGATTCACAATGAGCCATTTCGGTCTCTAAGTGAAAGTGAAATAATACTCTTTCCTACCTAACCTAACCTTTTATACTATTTAAGAAGTCTCTTGGTTGCTAGAAACATCAACGAGGGTAGCTTATGTTCTCTTTTTCTCACGTCAGGTAAGAAAATAGTGGGATCAGACCATGAGCTATTGATGAAGATAACAGACATACAGCTTACCGTTGTTCCAGCCAGATCTCCCAGGACGTTGGAGAAATAGTCCCCTAGATAGCGCTACCGATAGATTAAATATTGTTCTAGCCAGGACTCCCAGGACGTCGAAGAAGTAAATAGTCCTTCAGATAGCGTTTCCGCTGAAGAGTCCAAAGCGCTCTTAAGTAATTTTCTTAAAGCCAACGTGATTAAAGTTTAAATATTGTTCCAACCAGCCAAAGAGGTATTTAGTCATCTCCGTAAAGCCAGCGTGACAATAGATTAAATCTTGATCCAGCCAGAACTACCAGCACGTCGAAGAAGTAGTCCCTAGATAGTGCTTCCCCTGTAGGGTCCAAAGGGTTATTAAGTCATCTACTTAAAACCAACGTTACTATAGTTAAAATGTTGTTCCAGTCAGGTCTCCCAGGACGTCGAAGAAATAGTCCCCTGGATAACGCTTCCGCTGAAGATGCAAAAGAGGTCTTAAGTCATCTCCTTAAAACCAACGTGACTAGAGATTAAATCTTGATCTATCCAGGACTCCCAGTAAGTCAAAGAAGTAGTCCCCTAGATGGTACTTCCTCTGTAGAGTCCAATGGGATATTAAGTCATCTACTTAAAACCAACGTGACTATAGATTAAATGTTTTTCCAGCCAGGTATCCCAGAGCGTCGAAGAAGTAGTCCCCCACATAGCGTTTCCACTGAAGAGTCCAAAGAGATCTTCAGCCATCTTCTTAAAGCCCACGTGGCCATGACGTAAGGGGCTGCAGTGGAGTACTTGGGTGTTCGACTGTGGTTCGACCTTCGGGAAGTCTTTTACTCTGACAGTTTTTAGGTGAAGTTTAATTATTTTGTTTTGAAGTGAAAGAAAGTTTGATAGGGTGGACGTTCGAGTGTTCTTGCTAAGAAACCCGAAAGCTGCGTTTCTTATCTATTAGGTGCGCAACTAAGTTCTCCCTGTTGGGGTTCCGTCCAGTTCCGGTGTTGATTGATTCCGCCGTTTCAAAGGCGGTGATTTCGATTTTGATGACCGTCCGCGTGTGTGAAGGCCGAAAACCTTCAAAGACGCTGAATTGGAGGCATTGCTCGATGAAGATTGGTGCCAAACGCAAGAAGAGTTTACGTCAGCTTTAGGAGTTACCGGTCAAACCATTTCCAAGCGATTGGATGCACTCAAAAGCAAGGAACTGGGGTTCCTTATAATTTGAAGCCAAGAGACGTTGAGCGTCGTTTTTTCGCCTAGGGTCAACAGCTCAAGCGGCAAACAGGGAAGGGTTTTCTTCATCGCATCGTGACAGATGATGAAAAATGGAGTCATTACAGCAACCCAAAGAGAAAAAAATCTTGGGGACCGGCCGGTCACGCTTCTACGTTGTCGACTCGGCCGAATATTCACGCTGTGAAGTTTATGCTATGTATTTGGTCGGTGTTTTTCATTATGAGCTGTTGAAACCGAGCGAGACCATCATTGGGAAACGGTATCGAACTCAATTGATGCGATTGAGCCGAGCACTGCGCGAAAAACGGCCATATTAAGTGTAGAGTCACGCAAAAGTGATCGATGACAACGCACGGCTTAACGTTGCCAAACCCATAAAACCTAATTGGAAACGCTCAAATGGGAAGTCATCCGACCCGCCATATTTCCTAGATATTGCGCCGCCTGATTATTACTTGTTTTGTTCGATGTCACATGGTCAGTCTGATCAGCAGTTCCGCTCATATGAAGACATCACAAAATAGCTTGATTCATGGATAGCCTCAAAAGATGAACAAAGGTATTCGAGCTCTGCCAGAAAGATGGGAAAAAGTTGTAGCTAGCGATGGGAAATTCTTTGAATGATTCATTTGTAACAATTTTTTCCCAATGAAGTTGAATTTTTATCAAAAAAACAGAGAGAACCTAGTTGCGTACATATCTAACCTAACAGAATACTTTATGGGTTGTACAGCCATCATACTTTGAAAGTTTTTTAGTAAAGCTCAATAAAGTTTATTATTTGAAGTCAAAGGAATAAGAGTTATGAATTATTTGATAGATCGAATGAACCTTACGCAATCGCTTTCCTAGTCATCTTTTGGTTTTGACTCTGTAAGGAAAGAAGGAAAGAAGGTGTCTACTTTTTTTATAAGAACTTTCAGAAGCCCGCAAACAAGGGTTCTCGGATCTTCTAATATTTCTTTCAAACTATTAAGAATACAATTTACTTACTCGAAAGAAGAAAATTCAAAAGTTTTTTCATTTCACTTGGTGAACATCTCCAACAATGCTTCTTCCATCCACTTCCCCTTCGTCCTTCTTAATCTCTGCCATTTCATCATTGACCAGACCACCCATTGTCGCTTTGAAAACGCTCAAAATATCCCTTTCAGTGCAGCCAAATTAAACAAAAATTAAATACGAAAGTCAACGAAAATTCTAAAACGCAACGAACAAAAGGCGCCAAGTCAAGTTTAGCAACGGCTACTAAAATAATAAAAGGGCCAATGCGCGAACGGCAAAATGGAAGGCGTGCAAAAATTGCAATCAACTGCAAAAATTGTCGACTGCAACAGAAAAGCCCACAACACAGAGCGGCCAACGCTTCAATTGACATTTTTTGCAATTTCATTTTATTTTCACTCATTTTTTTTTAGACATTTTCTGTTGGATTTTCGTCAATGCCAGCAAGATGCGAGTGTTACTGCTTCCTCCGCCCCCGCTGACGTCTTTTTCGCGAAACCATTTTTCCACGTCAAGTGTTGGACTGCCGAAGATCCCCAATCGCGGCTCTGTGGCACTGTCGGCAGGGAGTTGGGGACGCGCAGAGAAACGAGGAGCCATTAATTTTTGTCGCTGTGACGCTGACTAAAGTGTCGGTGCGGGCGGTTGACTATAGTGTTGGCTAACTGTTGTTGTTGTTGTTTTTTGGGCAATGCGGTTATGGCTGCTGCTGCTGTTGCTGCCATTGTTGCGTTGTCCGTCGCTGCAGTTGCGTTCGCGTAGTGCAACTTCAGCCTTCAAGCGCAGCCAAAACGTTGCAGTCAACTCAAAGGACTTGTATGTATGTGTGTGTTTGTGGGTGTGTGTTGTGTTGTGTATTCAAGGCGTAAAGGTGGAAGTTGGCAGCGATTTGCGTTTCCTTTGTCTTGAGTGGAGTTTTTATGCTTTCGCTGGCAACGTTGCAATGTTAAAGCGGCAATTTTTTGCAGCAAGGATACGTCCGAGCTGTGTTGCAGGGTGAAGATTGTTGACAGTTAAAAAAATTTGGCATAAATTTGAACCAACAAAGTCAAAACCGACCAAAAGTCAAACTGTGAATAGAAGAGGGGCGAGATTTGAGAGATTTTCGGGACTTTATAATTTCATGTGTTTTTTCAGTACTTTATAGAAAGAGGAAGAAAGAGCCGGCGCGTGCCGAACACCCAAAAGCTGAAATCATCAAGAAATCTAGATTGAAAAGAAGAAGAAATCGAATTGGACCAAAAGCCAAGTCCTGTCTTGAAGTAAGTGGAATGAGAGGTTCTCGAACACTCGGATTCAATAGCTTCATGCAATTGGTTTTTAATAAAAAGGATTACTTTTGTTTCCAACCGATGGCTGTAAATTTTCTCGCTCCATTGCAACAAAAGCTGCCTTGGAAAGAAATTTGGATCAAAAGGATAAAGAAATCGTATAGAACTCAAGGTCAAGTTTTAATCTAATGGGGAAGTTTTTTATATTCCTGGGCTGTGCTCATTGCCAAGAAATCAGGATTGAAAGGAAGAAGAAATCGAATCGAACCAAAACTCTTCAACTGAAGAAGTCCAAGTCGTCACATGAAGGAAGCGCGAAGGTTTTTACCCGAACACGATGTATCCAGGTGACCGGAATTTATGTAATTTTTTTTTGGAATATTTTATAGAAAGTGGCAGTCAATCAGACCAAAAGCCAAGTTCTGATTTGACGAATGTGAGGAAGTTTACCCGAACGCGAGATTGGAGACCTTAAAGAAAGTTGAAGGACTCTCCTGCCGAACCCCTAGATGCAAATTTTCTCTCCACAGTCCAATCAAAAGTTGCCATTGCAAAGAAATCTGAATCGGATGGATGAAGTAATCGAACCGGACCAAGTTCTGACTTGACGGAAATGAGGAAGTTTTTACCCGGATAGAGGTTGGAGGACTTAAGGAAAATTTAAGGACTTTCGTGTTGAACCCCTTTGTACAAATTGTATCTCCACAGTCCAATCAAAAGTTGCAATTGGATGAAGAAATTGAATCAAACCAAGTTCTGATTTGACGGAAGTGAGGAAGTTTTTACCCGGACACGAGGTTGAAGGACTTGAATAAAGTTGAAGAACTTTCTTGCCGAACCGCTGGGTGCGAATTTTCTCTCCATAGTCAAATCAAAAGTTGCTATTTCAAAGAAATCTGGATCGGATGGATGAAAAAATCGAATCAGACCAAGCTCTGACTTGACGGAAGTGAGGAAGTTTTTACTCGGACGCGAGGCTTTTCAGGCACTCAAATTTTATAATTTTATAATCTATAGAAAGTTGGAAGACTTAAGGAAAACGAAAGGACTTTCGTGCACAACCCCTGTGTGCAAATTTTCTCTCCACAGTCCAATCAAAAGTTGCCATTGCAAAGAAATCTGAATCGGATGGATGAAGAAATCGAATCGGAACTAAAACCAAGTACTCACCTAAAGGAAGAATCTATAGAAAGTTGGAGGTTTTAAGGGAAGTTAGAGAACTTTCATGCCGAACCCCATTTTGCGAATTTTCTCTCCACAGTCCAATCAAAAATTGCCATTGCAAAGAAATCTGAATCGGATGGATGAAGAAATCGAACCGGACCAAAGTTCTGACTTGACGGAAGTGAGGAAGTTTTTACCCGGGTGCGAGGTTTTCAGGCGTTAAATTTTATAATTTCATAATCTATGGAAAGGAAAGTTGAATCAAGTTAAGGAAAGTTGGAAAGTTGGAAAGTCCAATCAAAAACTGCCATTGCAAGCTGCTGTAATTCAACACAAATTTCATCTATTAAAACTTATTTCCAACTAGTTGAAGATTTTTCCTAGCTACGCAAATATATTGATATTGCTTCCAATATTAAAAAAAAATTTTATATATGTTGCATTAAATAAAAAAAATAGCTGAGAAAAAAATTGCGCCATTGATTAATTTATGGGCGAATTTAATGGAGTGACCATCTTCACATCTACCTGAACCTTTAAAAAAAATAAATATGTGTGTCTTTATGTGCCTCTGTGTGTGTGTGTGTGTATTTGACTGCGAACACGCGCTTAAGTGCATTTCGGTGTAGCGGCAACAGCAACGCCATCGCCGCCCGTCCATCCGCATTAAACTCATTACGCTGCCACTTGCCGCGTGTGGCAGCCACCAGTGAAAGCAGTGTCGTGCCACATTCACACTTGTCACATTGGTCGCGCAGCGACAGCAATGGCGGTGACGGCAGCGGCAGCGGCAGCAAAACCTTGCGACACTTTTATTATTAACGCCATTATTTTATTATCCTTTCGCACAGTTTTTGTGCACACACATACACCTACATACAAACGTACACATATACATATATACTTGTACGTTCATATTTGCATATACTGCTGCTGCATTTGGCCAGCGTTGGCGGTGGGATTCGGGCGTTCGACGTTGTCAATGCACCTGAAGCGAGAAAGAGTTTGAGTTGGAGTGGCAAACTATTTATGGCAAAAGGTCAGCTGGATTTGTATGGAGATTTTGTGTGGGTGTGTGTTTGTGTGCCGTTGCTGTTGTGGTTGCTGGCAATAAGTGTGAACTCAACTAGAATAATATGAACGCATCAAGTGGGCAATGCTAATGGCAACTGCAACAAAAATAACAATAACAACAACATTAATTCAAACAAACAGGCTGCGCAACACTTACAACAACAACAACATTAACTATACGCACACATACTAATGAAGTATAAAACGTTAACAAAAGTAGCAACAACAACAATAACCACAAATGTTGCAACAACAACAACAGAAAACTTGGTATTTAAAAAACCATTAAAATGCAACAACAAAAAAAACGACAGCGACATTGACTATAATAGTGGCTATTAAACCAACAACAAAAAAGCGTTAAAAGCTTAACAGATTTGGCAAAAAAACAACAACACTGTACACAGCAACTATGCTATGAGCAATAAAAAGCATTTCAAGCGCATACAACAACAAAACAAGCAATAGAACAACAATAGAATTGAAGATCATTAAAAAACAACAACAATGACAATTATATTATATGCGTACAACAAAATTTAAAAAAATTAAAAATACAAGTACGCAAACAATTTTCATGAAAACAGCAATAAAACTTAAATCCTGAAAACTGTACAAATAAATAATAAAATGACAAGAACGCAACAACAAAATTTAATTTATTAAAAAAAATATAAAAAACTTGAAATTGTTAAAACTAAAAAAATTAAAATAAAAAATAAGCAAACAATTCAAATAAAATTAAATACATTTATTAAATTAATCAATTGATTGAATTAATTAAAAATTAAAGAACAAATACAATTTTAAATTCTAAAATTTAAAAAGAAATAAATATAAATATAAGTATAATAATACATAAGTAAACTCTTCAAATAATATAAATTAGTTTATTAATTTAATTAATTAATCAAATTAATTAAAAATTGAAGAATACCGATACAATAGAAATTAAAAATAAAAATCAACCCACAACAAAATTAAATTTGTTAAAAAATATTTAATTATAAAAAAAATAAAATAAAAATAAAAAAATGATTAATTATAAAAATGAAACAATTATAAAAATTAAAATTTTATAATACTAAAAAATAGAAATAAGAAAACAATTCAAGTGCAAACACTAACAAAATTAAAAATTAAAAAATAAAACTAAAAAACAACGCATGAATATACAAACTAAAAATAAATTTTGTTAAGAAAAATGTTAAAATAAAAATAAGAAATGTTAAAATAAAAATAAGAAAATAATTTGAATGCAAAATTTAAAATGATAAAAACTAAACAATTAATAAAATTAAAATTAATTAATGATATACAATAAGAATAAGAAAACAATTCAAGTCCAAACACTAACAGAATTAAAAATAAAAAAAAATAAAAATTAAAGACAACTTACGGAAAACAAACACAAATAAATTTTGTTAAGAAATATTATAAAACTAAAAATAAGAAAACAATTTCAATGCAAACTTAAAAATTTAATGCAAAATTGAAATAAAAATACATTAATTTTATTTAATTAATTATATTAAAAACTAAGAATTAAGTGCAAACAGAAAAGTACAAATGAAAAACACTTCACTAGCAAACAACACAAAAATTAAATATATTGCAAAAGAAATAAACGAATGTAAAAAAATAAATAATTAAAAACAATTAGTAATAATGATACAAATTAAGAATAAGAAATCAATTCAAATGTAAACTCCAATAACATTAAACATAAGCAAAAATAAAAATGAAAAAACTTACAAAGAAACAAACTTAAATTTGTTTAAAAAAATTTCAAAAAATTAAAAATGGTAAAAATTTATCAAAACAATAAAAATCAGGCAACAATTTATGTACCTACAAGCATTCAAAACTAAAATATACCAATAAAAAACTCACCAACAAACAAAATGAATTAAAAATGTAAAAAATTAAAAAGAATTAAAATAGTAATATATAAAAATAAAAAATAACAATAAGACAACAATTCAAGTGCAAACATTAAATAAATAAAAATATTTATAAAAACAATTCACAAGCGAAAAACAACAAGTAATAATAAAAAAAATCCTCGTAAACAAAATTTAAAAAAATTTCGCAAATAAACAACAAAATTAAAGTTAAAAATAAAAAACAAAGAATAGAAAACAATGGAGAACAAACAACAACAAAATTATAAATTAAAGAGTAAGATTAAAAAAAATTCAACTTCAAACGAAGAACAAAAAACAAGCAAACAACAATAAAAAATATTATCTTAAAGAAACAACAAATTAAATAAAGTTCAAGTAAAAAACAACAACAAAATTTAAAATCTCCAAAAAAATTAACTAAGAAAACTTCAATGGTTTTCTGCAAAATTTGGTGCAAATAAAAACAAAAAAAACATAAGACGAAATGAAATACAAAAATTCATAAAAACACAAAAAAGATTAGCGCACACATTTGTATCGATCAAGAAAAACAACTGCACAATTGTACTTTACCGTTACGTGGCAATTGTTCGTTTGGCTCCACGTTGGTGGGGAAGTGTTTAAATTTTTGCTGCGCAACTAACTGTGCAGCTAACTTTAAAAAGATGAAAGCGACATTTGTGCACAATGCAACAACAACAACAACAACAACAACTGCTGCAATAGCTACAACAACGCCAAAGCAAGGACGAGCGCATGAGAATGCGGACCAGAACGACAGGACGACAGCAACAGCGACAAGAATGGCGACGCCAACAACAACAACAACAACAATTGCTAGTTGCATGCAGCTGCATGAAGGCAACTCTTCCGGTTTGCACTGGTGGCATGAATAAGTTGTGGAAGATGTTAGCTGTTGCTGCCACGTTGGCGTTGTTGTTGCTGCTCGCTTACTAGCGGAAGTTGCCATTGAAATTGTGATGATTTCATTTTTAGTTGTGTTATTTTTGTGGCATTGCTTCCGCACCGCGTTGCGTCCACTCTTCACTTACACACACACACACACACACTAACACACATTCAGTGCCTTTGCTGAGCGCGCATTGCACCGTTTGTGCCATGTATTCTATGTTTTATATATTTTCTGTTGTAATGTAAAGCGGAATAAAATTATGTATAAAAGTGGAAGAAGCAGAGAAGCAGTCGAAGTAGTTTTGCAACAGTTAACCCAGATAGTTGCGCTCGGCGACGGGCGACGACGACGGGCAGCGGATGCTGACAGGATGTGCCCCTTTTTAAAGTGGTGCCACACACTTTTGTGTTGCACATCGCTCGAGTGGCTGCATGTGACTGTTTATATGCGGAAATTTGCATTTAAAGTTTTGAAGGTTATGTTTTTTTATTAGGTGGCGCTCACACACGCCACCCGCTGCGTAGATGGGATAATGGGGTATTTATTTATGTGATATGATTTGGCGTCATGATGCGAGTTTGACAATGTAAGATTTTCCATACATATTGAAATCTCCAAATAGAAAAAGAAAGATTATTATTATTGATTTGAGATGTGGGGAGCCAGGTTGCGAGATGTAGGGGGTCAGGAAAAGTGTCTGAGTGCATTGAACTTGGCGAAGCCTACACTATCCTTGTCTCTTCTCTATCTAAGTCGACGTACAGCTGCATTGTGGCGACCCCACAATAGCTACGGGCAGCCTAAGTGAGCGGCGACCCGCCCCGGGCTAAAAGGTTGGGTTGGGGTTCCATCATGTAAAAACCATCCAATGAAAAAGCCAACCCAGCTTTGGATATGGATTCCCCAACTTGATGAAGATCGCCACCTACGTTATAACGAAAACTTTTGCGTTTAAGATTCAATGTTCAGAAAAGCTGTTGAGTTCCCTAGGTTAGGTTAGGTTAAAGTGGCTGCCTAGGCACGGGACTTGCCGAAAGACACACTTAGGCCACGAAAAGGGCCCATTGTGATACCACAAGGAGGAAGTGATCTGACTAACTGTAAGTTAAGTGCCTATACAAGCCATTTAGTTTTGTGGATAAAACCTAGCAAGTCCCTAATGTTGACTGATCTAAGGTCATCCAGGTTGTTGAAGAAAGTAGAGCCCAAGGCTTTCCACCTTCGTATAGAGAGAGCCGGGCAGTGACAGAGAAGGTGACTAATGAATTCTTCCTCCTCCTCGTTTTGACAGCTTCGGCAAAAGTCCCGACTGTCAAGACCTAGTCTGTAGGCATGACGACCAAATATGCAATGTCCCGTAAGAATCGAGACGATCGTACTGATGTGTTGTCTGCTAAGCGAGACAAGAGTTCTAGTGCGCCCGGGGTTTAAAGTGGGCCATAGTTGTTTTGTGATTGAGCAAGTGCCCTCCTCCTGCCATCGCTTGTTGGCTATGTCGAGGAAAGAAGAGCGAATTTTGAGGTTACATGTAGCGAGAGGGATGCCTACTGTATTATCTGGAAGGGTGGTGCCACGTCTGGCGAGCTCATCGGCTATGCAGTTTTCCCTAATATCTCTGTAGCCCGGTACCCAAGTCAGAGTGATGTTGTACTCACACCCTAGCTCATTGAGCAGGAATCGGCAGAGAGAGACCACTTTTGATGTGGTCCCACCCCCCACCCTGCCATCCAACTTGGAGCCGTCTGTGTAGAAACATACTCCAGTTCTAGACACCGTATCTTGTACCCACTCCAATCTTTGGGGTATGTGGGTTGAGAATTTGGAGTCAAAGAGGTATGACGGTAGGGAGTGATCTATGTTGTTGGGAAGGTCGGTTACTTTACCTAGGATACGGCAATGACCGAAATCAGTGCGCGCCCATCCCCAGATAGTGTTCAATCTCACTGCGGAGAGGGTTGCAGCTTGTTTCCCGTAAAGGTCAACGGGGAGAAGGTGGAGCAAGGTGTAGAGCCCCTTGGATGGTGTTCATCGCATGGCGCCGGTTATAATGAGCGCCGCCGACCTTTGAA
The DNA here is from genome assembly GCA_963668005.1 of Melieria crassipennis. NCBI lineage: Eukaryota > Metazoa > Arthropoda > Insecta > Diptera > Ulidiidae > Melieria > Melieria crassipennis. Next base: position 39,556,062 of record OY764962.1, on the reverse strand, counting down.
CCGAGTCCAATGGCTTCTGATAGACCCTCTTGTCTAGGGCCGTCCACCAGACTAGAGAATAGGCCTGATCACTGAAATAAAGATCCAGTACATTATTCGTGGTTGCAGGCCCCATTTTTTTCCAACTGCTCTTTTGCAGGAATACAATGCTACTGTAGCCTTGCGAACCCTATCCAGTATGTTCGATATCCAGCTGAGTTTTCTATCCAGCAGTATACCAAGATACTTGGCCTGCGATTTAATGCTTAAAACTGTACCACTGAGAATAGGTGGATTAAAAGTAGGAATTACGTGTTTCCTTGTGAAGAGAACTAGATCGGTTTTGGAAGGATTAACACCCAGACCGTTCTGATTGCACCAGGATACGAATAGGTTGAGGACACCCTGGAGAAGATCGACCAGTGTCGGAAGATTCTTCCCTGATACCGCAATCGCTACATCGTCCGCGTATGCAACCACATTACACCCTGTCTTGTTTAGTTGCAGAAGTAGTTCATTTAGTGCCAAGTTCCAAAGGAGGGGGGAGAGGACGCCTCCTTGCGGGGTGCCCCTGCTTACCCACCTTTTTACAGAAGAGGCCCCTAGTGAAGAATTGTTAACCCTATTGGGGATTGAGTTTATAGACTACGTCGACCAGCGGTAGAGCTACGGACTCTTGAGTTCCCTAAGAAAATAAAATTTAAAAATCGAAATCACACGTCTCATTTCATGTAGGGGAAACTGGGGTACATTTGACACCTTTTTTTTTAAACCTATATTTCTCGAAACGTGATTGATTAATTTTAAAAATCAATGCTGCTTTCTCGAAAGTGATTATTAAATTTTGGAAATTTAAAGTTATTTTTTATACAGAAGATTTTGCTCGTTATAATTTCATATTTTTTGAAAAAGTCATATTGTCAAATGTACCCCAGTCAAGGGGCACATTTGACTTGGGGAGGAGAACATTTGACATATATATTTGTGAAAGAAAATAAAATCGCTTCTGATTAAAAATATGCAAAATTTCATTATATATTTTTTAATATTTCATTTTACGCGAAGGAAAAAATAAATAATAGATATTTCATTTATAAGCCTCTAGTTAACAAAAATTGAACACAAAAAAAATAATAATTTGGATAAAAATAAACTTTTTTTACAAAATATTTGGACAAGTTAATCTTAAAAATATATATTTTGTACGACAACGTGGAGTTGAAGCCGAATTTCCTGGAATTGGCAGTTTTAACTCGATTTCGCTACGCATAATGTGCCCCATTCAAAAATGTCAAATGTACCCCATATGCTTTATTTTACTTGATTTAATTTTCTTACCTAAATTACTTTAATGACCTTTAATTAGCAACCTTTTTCGAAATAATAGAAATTAATGTAAGTAAAATTAGTTTACACTTTGAGATATTTATTAAACTCACTTCACAAATTCCTTACGTATCACTGCCCCAAAATAACAGAAACTCCCGTAGAAAAATAAAAGCACGTGCTGCTTTGCAAAAATTTGCGCACAAACTGTCAAACTTTTATGAAAACGCTTTATTGTTCCCAATAGAGAAATTTCATTACTTGCATCGATTTGATTTCAAAACGACCATAGTCAAATGTGACCCAGAGTCAAATGTACCCCAGTTTCCCCTACGTAGAATCCAACGAACTTTAGGATTTTGAAGTACGCGAACAACTGAAAATTTTTCCGTAATTCTTGTTTTTTCACAGCGACAGAGAATTATTCGTCAGTACTATACATTCGACCACCAACAGCGAATAAGTTGTATAAGTTCACGACTGTCAAAATTCTTCTTCTACAACCCAGAATCTCGATTCAACGGCTAAAATACGAAATAGTCGCAACTAAAAATTTTCCAAAATCAGCTTTTTTCCATAAATGAGTTCACAGTACACATCTTTTACTACTATCTACTTTCCTTACTAATATCATTCTCATTCAAACTGAATGACTGAATGAATGTTGATGGCGTTGCTTCTGCAGCAACAACATTTTTTTAGCTCTTCTGAAAATTTTAAATTTTTGAGTTGTAACTCTTTTGCATTTAGTGTCGGATATGAGAGGAGATCAGGTTCCCCTTCTTTTCAATCTGAGGATTGAGTTGAAGGACCATAAGTTGGATCGATATTCTTAGCCTAGATTGGATATCATGTAGGATTGTCTGAGAATTTCTAGTAGCTTTTCAATCTTAGAATTGATTCTTCTCGAATCAACACTGCTCCGCATTACTGGTAGAGAAAAACAAAACACCACTCGCCGACTGGTTCAGTTCTCCAACTCTGGTAGTTTCGCTTAGACGTTTCGCTTAACTACCCTGGCCAGCCTCGATAGTCCAGCGGCGGTAGTGCGCTGGCTTCTCACGCCAGAGGCCCTAGGTTCGAATCCTAGCTCGAGCTGGTGAAAGGCTCGTCTATTTTTATCGCTTTCCAAACAAATCCGATTTGTAATGTTCACACACTACGAATCGGGACTATGTGCATGGCAGTAAATTTCTCAACGAGACTGCCAGGCAGATTAATATTCACCTATGCTGGGTATGGGTACATATTCCAAGGGATAATAAACCAAACAAACTCGCTCGGCAGAGTTCGACTGAACAGTTAAGTCATGAAATAGCATGATATTTCTTTTTTAACCTGCAAGATTTGTACTGTATGAGTACTCCATAGATACAAGGAACTAATTTAAGATGCGCTAATAGCAACACAGGTTTCATCAACACTTTCGTCGTTCTAAAGAGCCTCTCTTACCAGATAGGGACTAGATTAGAACCATGATTGATGTGGTGTCGAGACACTGTGTAATTGGTATCCACGCTAAAAGGGTTGGGGTTCTTTTCAAAGGACTTCTTGTATGTAAAAGCTGTATGTAGATAAAAGAGGAAGAAAATACACTTCGCATCTTTTATGCACGTGCCCTGATTTATCCAGAAAAAGAAACAAAAAGCTGGGCAACTTTTTCTTCGACAATTCAAAGTTATTTAATGAGTGATCGGATTTAAGTTGGATTGATTGATTGATTAGGGTTCGTAAGGATTTGGGATGTCGGCCTCGATAGCTTAGCGGGTAGCACGCTGGCTTCTTATACCGGGCGCCCCGGGTTCGATTCCTGGCTTGGGCTGGAAAAAACACTCATCTACTTCTATCGCTATCCACATGAAGGGAATGAGAATTACAAGCATCGCACAAGTGCGCTCTTGGCAGGCAATGGCAAAACCTCCAAGTGTGAAAGAAAAACTGCCAATCGCCGTTCGGATTCGGCGTTAAACTGTAAGTCCCCTCCCCTCCCTTTCCCCATCCGTTTGAAATGTGTGTTGTATCACATGTTGAAAAAAACGGTGTTGCATTTCAAACGGGTGGAATCTGTGGTATTACAACGGGCCCGTTAAGAGGCCTAAGTGTGTCTCATACAGAGGCAGCCACTGCAACCTAACCTAACCTTACTAAGGATTTGAGATCCTGAGTGGTTCAATGAGTGAGCAATCTAAAGCTCGATTGTTTGAGGTATCCCAATGGGTCTTCATGGCCTAAGTGGGACTCCTACCTACCTATAGTATGTAGCTACTAACAAAAATATTATGTTTCCATTGTTAGTCAGTGATTCTCAACTGAATCTTCCTATTCGGGATGGAAAAGGGCAACAAATGGGTTTAGGCAGTAGCGGCTTAACGGGGGCGGAGGGGCGGACCGCCCCGGGCCCCGGGCTGCGGGGGGCCCCCGAGAGAAGCTTGTATCGGGTGTTTTTTTTAGAGGTATAGAACTTGGAATTGAAATAAAACACAAGAAAATCGTTTTAATGTCCATCAATTTGGCTTTATTGGAAGGATAATTTTATGCCATTAATGTTTAAATATGATTTCGGGCATGTGGCCGCCGCGGCTGGCTTGAATAAAGCCAATTCTACAGGTCCAATTTTCAAGCACTTTTTCGAGCATTTGGGGCCGTATGTCGACAATAACGCCACGAATGTTGGCTTCCAAGTCCCCTAACGTTTCTGGTTTGTTGGCGTAGACGAGCGACTTTACATATCCCCAAAGAAAATAATCCAATGGTGTCAAATCACACGATCTTGGTGGCCAATTGACAGGTCCATTCCGCGAAATTATGCGCTCATCGAATGTTTCCTTCAATAAATCGATTGTGACGTGCGCTGTGTGGCATGTAGCGCAGTCTTGTTGGAACCACAACTCATCCACATTCATGCCATCCAATTCGGGAACAAAATAGTCGGTTATCATGGCTCTATACCGGTCTCCATTAACGGTAACTGACTCCTCTTCTGACTGGGTCCTCTTCAACATTTTGCTCTACAGCGGCAATTGTTTCTTCGGTGCGCACTGTTCGACGTCTCTGCGGATGCGTATTATCATAGAGTAAACGTAGTGCGAAAACGACCCATGGTTAACCGAATTAATTGCTCTGATGGACGATTATGTCGACCATAAAATGGACGGAGCTTGCGGTAAACTTCGCGAACTGAACCATTATTTTCGAAATAAATTTGCACGATTTGCAAGCGTTGTTCTTTTGTGAACCTGTTCATGATGAAATGGCAAACCAAACTGAACATAAATGACATTAGAGTTGCCAGATTTGACCACAAAATGCCAGTTTTATCTCTATTCGAAAAACAAACCTCTAAAAAAAAACACCCGATATATAAAAATTTAAAGTTCTTCAAAACTGAAATTTGTAAAAAATTATTTGCGCTCCACAATGGTTGTTGAAAGGTTGTTTGTCACTTTTATCAATCGAAAGAGACACAGTATCGAAAATTGACTTTGAAATTGCAATAACAAATTCAGTTCAATAAAAGCAAGAAAACATCCTTTCTAAATAACAATTGTTTGCAAATTTTCAAAAAATGTTCCCTCGAAGATTGCAATATTTAATTTTTAACTTAAAATTATGTACAAATATAAAATTCTAAGTTAAAAATGAAATATCGCAATCTTAGAGTTTGCTTGCAAACTAGTGCGAATTACGCAATTACTTAACCTCATTAAACTTTGTAGACGTCAAACAAATTTACAGTTATTATTATTATTTTTATAATTATGGGTTGGATAGCAACACATCGTCCCGGAAATCCGGTTTTCTTCTTTGATAGACTCTTTTACGAAAGCAATTCTATGCTCCTTGTAAGTAAGCTACTGCTACTGGGTTTTATAAAATATGTCTGTACATTTCTGAACTACTCGACACGAAAAATGCACCTAAAAATAAAAGTGTTTTCTAGACTGGAACTTTGAAATAGAGTAAAATTTAGATGTATGAATCTACAGACTGAAATCCAAATCATGTATGTTTTCCCTACCTGACATATTTTGGTACTGAAACTTCAAAATTGAAAATTTAGTTAAGAGGATGTATTTCATTTGATACCCATATTTCCATCATTGCACAACCGCATATATTTAAAAAAAGACTTGAAATGTGTATGTCCTTACAATTTTAAAGTTTTTTAAGAAGGACTTTGGGCCAGAAAATGAAAAACTGACTATGTCAGATTACTATAAATGATTTCTAGTTTCACGTCTATATCCAAATTTGGATGGGTCTTGGTAAAAAAAAAATGTTTTCGCACAGTGTAATAAATGTAAAGTTGGTGTTTTTACTCACTGCATCATAACTTTGTCATTTTTCTTTCAATTCTAGTGATGTTAGGCTTAATATTTGCTCAAGTAATATATTTGCTCAAAAAATATATAATAATAACATATCTTTCATCTTAGATTTTAAAACTAGGGAAGATAACACTGCACAACAGCATGTCTGTTGCATGGAGTTTTTTACATGAATCTGAATCGTTTTTCCACACTGATTTCAAAACCATACTCCGTTTAATGTAACAGCTCTAGTTTTCGCAAAAAATGGGCGTGTCACTTTTACGAATTTTTCTCAACTTTTTCCACATTTTCGACTGTAATTTCCGAACCGATAATCCTATCGACATCTCACGCCATCTTTTTTGGCATTAATCAATTTTATGCGTTCTAAATTGGCGTTGTAATAAGGTTTCAAAGTAGGAAAATATTGAATTTCAAGGCGTTTTTCTGATGACGAAAATTGTACAGATGTTTCGTAAATCAAGTTACGAAGTATATGAATATTTTAAGAAGAAACATCAAGCAATACAAAACATCCAAATTATTTGGCGGAATACACATTCGCATCGAAATAATAGCAAAAATATACCATAGTCATTTTCATCAAAATGTGTGAAATTTCCTTAAAAAATTAGGAGCCTCAAAATATGCTCTTTTATATGTTACATTTCTAGTCTGAAACACAAGCAAAAAATAAAAAGATTTTGAATGGCTCGAAACAAAAAAAATTAAAAACTTTGCATATTCTATTCTATTGCATTCTATTGCTTTCTATAAAATTTCAAGCACATATACGTTTCAAAATAATTTGTCCCTTTACTGTCCATTTACTGTTCAATGGAATACAAATTTTCAAAAAAAAAATTAAAAAGCATAACCGGAAATTCCACTTATTAGTTTTGTACGCAAACTTATTCTGCACCGTTTGTGGGGGACCCTCAGCCGTCGCCGCCCGGGGAACCTTAAGCCGCCACTGGGTTTAGGTGTATTCTATATACAAATAATTGTTTGTCATCATCGCCCAAATATGAAATTTGAATTTTTAGAAAATGAATCTTCGCTAGGACGAAATTTTTTTAAATTCCATGTCTAAAGAGGCAAAACATGGTTTAAAGTGTTCTATGAAGACACGTGATTTATTGGGCCTATTGACTTCAAATTTGGTAATAACGAGTTTTAAATTTTTTTTAACCCTGCTTAGATAAGGTACGCCTGCGAGACGTACGCCTTTTGAATTTTTTTCTCTCTCTCTTTCAATCGTCAATTTTAATTTAATTTTTATTTTACTAAACAAACGTTATTTTACTTTAAAAATGATTTAATGTTAACAGAAATTTATGAAATAAATGATCTCAGTAAGAAAATTATCAATATTCCCTCTAACAACACTGTTAAAAGGATATAAACTATCATACGCCTCTCAGACGTATCGTTATCTTTTCAGTACAAAAAATAACGTTATCTAACTAGGGTTAAATCAAAATCTGTTATGTCAACAATGGGTTAAGAATTGTATGCGGAAAGGCTATGAAAAAAAAGAAACGATGTGCCATGTGACTTTAAAATTGGTGGAAAAACTTAAAATAGAAAATAATTAGACACTTAGATTTTGATTTTCAAAAAAATAAAAAACAATTTGGTATACCGCGGGTTAAAAGTTTGTATGAAGAAACATGATTTTATAGATTTTTTCATTTGAAGCTTCAAAATTCAAATTTGGTACAAAATACTCCAAAAATAATTCGACACGTACATATTTTTGAGTTGTTTTTTTTTTAATCAAAATCTCAATGTCAACAATGGGTTAAGGCTCATACACGGAATGTGCCAATGTGCCTTGTGACTTCCAAATGGGTGGAAAAACTTCAAATAGAAAATAATTATACTTTTTTTTTAGTTTTTTTTTTGGAAATCAAAATCTAACGGGGTATACCGCGGGTTAAAAGTTTGTGTTAAGAAACATGATTTAATTGGCTTTTGGACTTCAAACTTGGTGAAAGCACTTCGCATGTAAGATAATTCGATACGTGTTTTTCATTTCTTTGAAAGTAAAAAATCGGTCGGGTCAACGATGGGTTAAGAGTTTGTATGAAGAAACTGTAAAAAAACATGAATTAGTGGGCTTTTTGACTTTAAACTTTATAAAAGCACTTCAAATCATAAATAATTTAACACGAGTTTTTAATATATTTGAAAATTAAAATTTGACGGGGTCAACGATGCGTTAAAAGTTTGTATGGTGAAACTGTAAGAAACATGAGTTAATGGCCCTTTTGACTTTTAAGTTGGTGAAAATACTTGAAATAAAATTAATTAGATACGTGTTTGTAATTTTTTTTTTCATCGAAATCTGATTGGCCAACGATGGGTTAAGAGTTTGTATGAAGAAACTGTAAAAAATCATGAAATCATGAAATCTTCATAGATTGACTGGCTGAGAAACTGTAAAAAACATGAATTACTAGGCCTACTGATTTCTTCACTGATTGACTGACTTCATAGATACCAATAAACCTGAGCCCATCAGCATTCCGAGCTCTTCTTCCGATGGGCTTCGTTCTATGAACTTTGCTGCGTTCTTACCTCCAAACTTATCTTAGCTTGGCACCTGGTGCCATCACACTTTTACTTCAACTATCATGCGACTCGTTTCGCATTCTTCCTTCGTCTCAACCACACAGAACCGAATGTTCCGACACACCACCTAACATCATTTTCGAGTGCCTAATAAAAATTGTATACCGTCAAATGAGGCAACAAATTTTTGTGTCATCTATTTTTAACTATTTCAATTTCATTTACTATTCGTTTTTTCTTGGCAATTTTGTTTTATTTTGTTTTGTTTTTCGTTACTTAATTGAAAACAATTTACGAGCAGTCGTATCTGTCCAGAGCGCCGCCTACGTGCGCAGCGTCGGCCCAGCGGCATCGCCACGGCAAATGCCGTCGAAGCGCAGTTTCGACTAAACGCTCCACCCCGATGTCTGTGCCGGAAATGTTTTCGTATTTTGTGTATAAATGCAGCAAATTCGCCGACAATAAAGAAAAGACAAAATTCCACAACCGACTGTCGACTGTCGGCTGTCGACTGTAGTTGCTGCCGCTGCTAAATTATTAATAAATTGCACACGAATTCTTCTACAAAATGGCCGCACTCACTCACTGGCTGTACGCTCCCCCACCCACCACCTCCCGGCTCCCCCGTCTCATTTGGCCGTATTGTATTTCCGTTTGGCATGTCACGTTTGTTTTGCATGTCAAATTCGATCGAGTGCTGTCGTTGTCATTATGGCGATTGTTATTGTTTTAGTTGTTGTTGTTGTTTAGAAACTAATAGCCTATTAAATCAATTACAATAATAAGCGAAATTTCGATGGCAACAACGGCCAAACGAATGTAAATACCTTCGCCAATTGATACCGGAACGCCAACGGTGAAGTCCGCCGGAGAGGGAGGAGGACGCATGCAAAACGGAAATTGACAGCCATTTTGCAACGACAGCTACTTACAACTGAATTTCGGCTCTTCACACAAACACACACACATCCCATCAATCATCAATAAACGCGCATTTGTGCATTCATGTTTTGGTTTTTGGAAAAGTTTTCGCCCCATTGCCGAATTGTTTGGACTCTCGCCGGAGCCGCCTTCAGTGCTTAATCATTTATTTATTGAATAAGTGGCGTAATTCTGCTCGACTGCCATTCCCCCATCGACCACTTGTTTCATTTCGACTGCCACTTGGCTTCGAACGACGTTGTTTGACTTGCCATGTGTGCTCGTTGCCTGTGCAATTTTCGTAAATTATTTCGAAATTAATTGAAATTTTATTTTTAACTATGCGTGTCCATTATTGACAACTGTGACTTGAATAGGCAATGTGACAGGAACGCGAGGGTTTTCTTTAGTTTGGCACAAAGTTCGGGGCAAAGCAAAGTGGAATGAATTCAGTGGCACTTCATGGTCCGAACACATTGAAGATGACAGCGACAGGACTACAAGATGATGTCGGCTTCAATCGTCGCCATGTACCACTTGATTACAATGAATGCGGCTATATTTTCTTATATTTTTACAGAGACAGTCGTATCGCTGCCGCCTTCAGTAATTTCGGGGCATTAGTTTGGAACAAAATAATTTGTAGGTTATGTTTTCAAAAGATGACAGCAACAGGGTTACGGGACTACAAGAAGGTGTCAGCTTCAACCGTCACCATGTAGTCAACCACGTGGTTACAATGACGGCTATAGTTTCTATATTTTAAAAGAGACGGTCGTGTTTAGTGACTCTGCCGTCTTTAGTGATTTCAGAAAATTAGTGTGGAGAACAAAGAGATTTGTAGGTTATGTTTTCAAAAGATGGCAGCGACAGAGCTACAGGACTACAAGATGGTGTCGGCTTCAACCGTCGCCAAGTAATCAACCAAGTATTTTAAAAGAGACGGTCGTGTTTAATGACGCTGCCGTCTTTAGTGATTTCAGGACATTAGTGTGGAGAACAAAGAGATTTGTAGGTTATGTTTTCAAAAGATGGCAGCGACAGAGCTACAGGAATACAAGAAGGTGTCAGCTTCAACCGTCGCCATGTAGTCAACCACGTGGTTACAATGACGGCTATATTTTCTATATTTTGAAAGAGACGGTCGTGTTTAGTGCCGCTGCCGTCTTTAGTGATTTCAGAAAATAAGTGTGGAGAACAAAGAGATTTGTAGGTTATGTTTTCAAAAGATGGCAGCGACAGAGCTACAGGACTATAAGATGGTGTCGGCTTCAACCGTCGCCAAGTAATCAATTAAGTATTTTAAAAGAGACGGTCGTGTTTAATGACGCTGCCGTCTTTAGTGATTTCAGGACATTAGTGTGGAGAACAAAGAGATTTGTAGGTTATGTTTTCAAAAGATGGCATCAACAGGGTTACAAAGCTACACGAAGGTATCAGCTTCAACCGTCGCCATGTAGTCAACCACTTGATTAAAATTAACGCAGCTATATTTTCTATATTTTGATGGAGGCAGTCGTGTCACCGCCGTCTTCAGTGATTTCGGGACATTAGTGTGAAACAAAGAGATTTATAGGTTATGTTTATGAAATAAAGACCTTAACAGATAAGTGCAAATTTGCATTATGTATCTTTAAGCAGTTATTTCGAAGATATCTCTTAGGTCATTGGGGTTGTGTTCCTAGTCACTTTTTATATATTACGAGGGGCGCTAAAATTTTTCTGACCGAGCAAAGATACAAGACATACTTTCTTCAAATTGGTGTTTTTTCTACGTAGTCTCCTTGGGCGATGTTCTCATCTCTGTAACCCTAATTCCCAGAAGTGAGTCCCACAATCTCACTAAAGATTTCAAATGGTGATAAATCCTATACCAAAAGATTTTGGATTACAATATTTTATGTAATTTTCTAATGAAGTGTTAGAATTATATTGCATTTATAAATTAAACATTTTAGGCAGTTCTTGTACTTTTTTAAACAAATTTTTAAAATTGTAACGAAACCCTTGAAGCGAGCATCAGAAGCTCATTTGAACAAAAAACTAAAATTTACTCAGAATTTCTTGACTTTTTGTCCACCATATGATAGAATATTTTTATTTTTCATGTTTAGGTGCATTTTTATCGTGTCAAGTTCATAGTTATTGAGCCTAGTACTCATCTAGTCGGCATGGGATGAAGTCAATTAAAATTTTTGAAAATACAACAATATACGACATATTATGACGAATTTACGCCTTGCCGAAATTTATGTTAGTTCATACAGTTTATGTCTTCCAATCGTGATAAATATGTTATCAGAATATTAAAGTGCGATAGTGCTAATATTTTCTGAAATGCCATACACATGCAAAGACGGTAATTAATGAGCTGTGGGCCTTGCGAGAAGGGTGTTGAAAAACTGTGTGAGCCTTACAAACGAAAATGTAATAATGACCAACTAGTTCACCAGTAAGGAATTAGCCGATAGATTATTGGATGCGGGGTTCGTACACTCAGAAAATACAAAATTGTTAACGGGTGATTTTTTAAGAGCCTTCGGATTTGATTTAAATAAAACACATACAATTAGAGAAATGTATGAAATCTTTATTTGAGTCGATAGAACGATCTACATAATTCAATGTTTAAAGATGATTTCTTGTAAATGTTGACCGCGGCTGCGCCTCAAATGTTTCATACGCTGGGTCCAATTTTGGCATACTCTCTCCAACATATCGGCCGGTATCTCACGAATAAATTCTTCAATATTGGCTTCCAGTGCGTCAACCGTTGCGGGCTTGTAGCCCCACAAAAAATAATCTAAAGGCGTTAAATCGCACGATCTAGGCGGCCAATTGACCGACCCCAAACGTGAAATAAACTGTTCACCGAAGTCGCCTCTCAATTGGGCCATTGTTCATCAACAACACTGGCGGATACAGCTGCGATATATTCCTCTGTCCGCACTCTACGTATGCGTGTTGGTGGTTTAATATCCAATAATGTAAATTTGGTGCGAAATTTAGAAGGTCGCCCAAACTGACCATAAAATGGAAGAAGTCCACGACTTTCTTAACCGAGCATGAATTTTGATAATAAAATTCAATAATCTGCACGCGTTGTTCGTTTGTAAGTCGATTCATGGTTAAATAATAGACCAAACTGAACATGTTTGACAGTAACATGTTACACGAAAACAGCTGAGCTGCCAAAAACAGTGTTGCCAAAAAGAAAGTTGCTAAAAAATCACCCTTTATTTTGAACGTTAATCTCTTAAATATCTTAAAAGCCTTACAAAAGTCGTAAATATCTTGAAAGCAGATGTGTCTGTTATTTGGTATTGGATCCTAGCTGCAAGAAGATGAGTACAGACTCCTTACAATGTAAGTGTTGCCAGATACCTGAAATGATTTTCTTCTAAATCTGAAAAAAGCTGAACTTTCCTGCAAAATTAAAAAAAAAACATTCCTAAAATTTTTTTAAAATAATTTTTGTCATCATTTGCAATGTTGGTTCAAACTCATTTGTTTCTTAATTTATTTCTCATTTCATTTCTCATCAATTTTCATTTTGTTTCTTAATTTATTTTAACATACAACTTTCTCCTAAACTATTTTTCATCCTAAAAATTCTCCAAAAATGCCAAGAATCTCCTAAATCTAGAAGGAAATCTTCTTATATCTTTTTTTATATATATATTTATATCTATTTTAGTATTAGTAAGAAAAGGTATTTGTAACATTGTGCTCGACTTTTAGCTCTTAAAAATTTTTCTCCGATCAGAGAGAATTAATTTAAAATTGACAGGAAGTGAAAATTGTTTTGGAGATACTAACTAACTAACTTAGATAGGGGTCGTCTACGTACAAAGTTTTAAAAAATCATTTTTTTTTTTTTACATAATTTTCATTTGGATGACGTGAGGAATGTTATTTCCAAAGGATTTGGGTAAACTCTTCACGGTTATTGAGCTGTAGAGCATTGAGTACGCTCGCTCACGGTGTTTCCGCGCGATCTCTGTGAACTTTAAACGCGTTTTCCCGAAAGTCGTATTTTTCTAACTTACTTGCACGATTTTAAGCAAAGTTTACGAGCTTTTGACAAAATATTGGTGTTTTTTATTATAACAGGCAATAAACATTTGAAAAAAAAGGGGAAAAAATAACTTTTCTTTCAAAAATGTCCACCATTTCGAGAGATTTTTGAATTTTACAAAAAGCTCGTGTCTAAGCATAGCTGTAATATCAATTATAGATTAGTTTCATTTTTTGTTGTAGGTTACGTGGTTGGCCCAAAATCGTACAGGGAAATTGATATCAAAATTCTGATGAGGACACGTTCAAGGTCATCCTGCACTCGAATATGTATAAATATAATTTGTATGATCTTGCCACTTGAAAGATTACGATTAAATAAACAAAAAACAAAAGTGAGTGAATATCTTTTTTCGTTCCTTCGTAATAAATCTTGAAAAACAGGCTCGAAAATCAGTCCGCTACGTAGACGACCAACTTAACTAAAGAAATAATATACTTCTCGAAACACAGATAGGGTTTATAGACAAAAGGAAAAAAAACATAACCCAACCTAACTTAACCTAACTTGATAGTAATGCCAGGATTTATGTCATTTGCAAACAACTCCCGATCGGAATATTGTCGAAAGAGGCCACTTAACCCTAAAAGTACGCGCCAAGAAGGCTAACCTATATGTATGAACATATTTTTAAATTAAATTCCGATATTTTTTTTTTAAATTACAACTAAATTCAAAGTCTTTTTGCTGGTATTTAGTAAAATTTTTTTTTCAAAATTTTAACTATTTTTATTGAATAAACAAGAAACAAATTCATGCAATTTTGGGTTAATTTCGTTCGGAAAATTCTTTAAATAATAATATAAATTTCATTAACTAACAAACAAAAAGTTATTAACAATAAATTCAAGAATTTATATAAAACTTAACAACTCAATTCAAAGTCTTTTTACTGGTATTTAATAATAATTTTTTTAATTTCAACTATTTTTTTTAAACAAACAAGAAAGCAATTCATGCATATGTGGGTTAATTTTGTTCGGAAATGTCTTTTAAAATAATCAAAATTTCATTAACTCACAAACAAAAAAGTTACTAACAATAAATTCAAGAATTTATATAAAATTTAACAACTAAATTCAAAGTCTTTTTACTGGTATTTAATAATCTTTTTTTTTTAATTTAAACTATTTTTATTAAACAAACAAGAAAGCAATTCATGCATTTGTGGGTTAAGTTCGTTCGGAAAATTCTTTAAAAAATAATCAAAACTTCATTAACCCACAAACAAAAAGTTATTAACAATAAATTCAAGAATTTATATAAAACTTAACAACTCAATTCAAAGTCTTTTTACTGGTATTTAATAATCTTTTTTTTAATTTAAACTGATTTTATTAAACAAACAAGAAAGCAATTCATGCATTTGTGGGTCAATTTCGTTCGGAAAATTCTTTAAAAAATAATCAAAACTGCGTTAACTCACAAAAAAAAAATTATTAACAATAAATTAAAGAATTGATATAAAACTTAACAACTCAATTCAAAGTCTTTTTACTGGTATTTAAAAATATTTTTTTTTAATTTAAACTATTTTTATTAAACAAACAAGAAAGCAATTCATTTGAGGATAAATGTGACCTTTTTTCGTTTCGAAAAATTCTTTAAAAAATAAAAACAATTTTTTTTAAACTCACAGAGAAGAAGTTATTTTTATTTATTTTTACAAATTTTCACGAAGAGACAAAAGACGGTTTACCGTCGGCAGAATTTGCTTTCCAACGTTGCAACGCCATGATTAGCCGTCGGCAATGCAATTTCACATTTTCTGCATAGTGGAAAAAGTTAGTAGGAAAAACTTTGAGTTGGCTGAGTCGAGTTGAGGCAGCCACAAGCCGAGCAAAGCTCTTTCGCATGGCAGTCTTTCGCGGGCAGCGCTCTCGAGCCACACGAAAACTGCACTCACTCACACTCACTCGGCCACTCACCCACTCGGCCACTCACTCACACGCTGGCCAGCACCAGGAATTGCAAACGGCTCGGCTGCAACGTCAGGACATGCAACGCAACGACCGAACTGCACAACGAAGAGCGCACCAAAAGAGCAAATCGCTGCGCGAATTCGAGCGACATGGAGCGCATTTGTTGAGTGTGGCGAGAAAGCTCTGCAAAACTACAAACTGCACGGCGAGTGTCCAGCGAAGCTTACAGCGCAGCCAAAAAATGTATAATGCAAAAGGAGCAAAACAGCAACAACAATAACAACAACAGTTGCAGCAGGCAGCAAGTGGAAATCTTTAAAATGCCCCTACGACACACAGCCAAAGCGGAATGAGGGGGACAGTGTGCAGTGTGGTGGCGGAGGGCGGGAGAGGTGGCAAAATCCCTACGTGCCGTACACACGCAATGCACATGACCACGCCCACGCCACGTCGCACACACAGCGACACGCAAGAGGCGTACTTTTCGATTGGCCGTCGTCGTGGTACAACTTCCGCCGGCGCTTCCCGCCAACTCGACTGGCGACGGTGGAAATGCTTTTTGTGTGCACGAACTGCGGCCGGTTGGAAACGCAACGTCAGCCAGCTGGACGGACATGGTGTTTTTGTTTTTGTTTTTGTCCGAAAACGCAGTCGACCTTTGTAAACTAAAAAATTTCGGGATTATTGATGGCAGCAACGGGCTGAAAAGTGCTGTCGCGGTGCGGGTGGCCGAGAGGCGCATTGGAGGAGCACGACGTTGTTGAGTAAGGGGGTCAAGGGAGACGTCAGGCGTCAGGTTGGCCAGCGTGGAGGATTTGGAAATTGTATGCGGCGGCAAACAGTGCGGCCGGGCAGGACATTCGAACAGGGCCGATCTGCTGGCGGTGAGGGGGGCAGACGGCAGTTGTAGTTGTCTCGCACTGTGCTGAGCGGCGCGCTGGCGGCAGCGGAATGAGATTGCGTGTGCGCTGCACAATAATAACAACAACAACCATAACAACAACATGAAACGTACGAAAGCTGGAAAGAAAGCAAAACGTAGAGGATATTGATGAAGGATATTCAAGTAGTGAAGGAATAGCGGAGAGACGGGCACAGGAAGCGAACTGCAACGAGGCATGTCAGAACGCACACACAGGCAGCAGGACAACAACAGGACAGGACAGCAGAACGGCAGGACGACAGGCAAGCAAGCAGGCAGGCAGGCAGTCGAAGGACAACACCACGCAGCGTGCAAATACTGCCGAAAGGGGGCGAGGGCGAGATGCAGCGACGCGGCGAATGGCAAAGGCAATTTTTTGTGCTTGCGTAAAGGATTATGTGTGCTATGCGCGCAGTGGGAGCGTAAATATTTCAGTTAAGTGCTGACGCTGGCAACGGCGTTGGCGTTGGCGACGTTGGAGTTGCTGCCGCTGCCATAGTTGGAGCTGTGCAGTGCGTAGGTGTTGTGTGTGTGTGTGTGTGTGTGTGCGTGTGGGGTTCGGTTGGTTGGCGCGCTGGTCCCACAAATGGACACGACTGCATAAATGAGGCTTTAAGCTTGTTAACGAAATAGAAGCCTTTGCTAGGCGAATATTTATGATTTTATTTTTTTTTTTGCTTTCTTTTGCATTTTCGGCTCTTTTTTCGGCATTTCTTGTTTGCGTTTTTTCCCATTGAATTGTTGTTGTTTTTGTTTTTATTACAGTTTTCTTGATGGCGCATGTTTCTTTCTTTTTGTCTCAGTTGTTTGCTTTTGGGTTTTGTTTCAGTCGAATTGAATGAGTTGCAGTAACATTTTTCAGTGTTGCCGCCTTTTCTCATTCTATTTTGCTGCATTTATGCCGGAAATATCAGCCATAGCAGCGAAATAATGCAGAAATATACAAAACACAAGAAGGTTTACAGTTTTTCATTTCAGCTAAACGCCTTCAACTATTGATGACTGGTTGTAGTTTTTAGAATTTTTTTTTTATAACAAGTTTTTGGAATCGTTGCAATTTTTCACTTCGTTGATGTTGCAGGGAATTGTAAAAAAAACTTATAAAGTCTAAAAAGCAAAGCAAAGTCTAAGCAGCTGGAAAGCACTACTTAAGTGCGTTAAGTATTTAAAACGCAAAGCTGCTGGATTTTTGTTTCGTGTAAAAATAGGATTATATATAAGTTAGGTAATCTATGGTTAACGAGTTGTTTAGGAATTTTCCATTTGGGGGCAAGGGAGAGTATGAAAAGTGAAGAGGGAGGGGTGAGGGGGGGGAGTATGCAAAGTGAACCCAATTCCAGCCGCAAAAAAAAAAGAAACCAGGTTGAGAATACACCAAAACGGGCTTAGGGACCATTAGATTATATACACAAAAATCCAAATATTTTAAGTAATAAATAAACTGTTTCATCACATCAAGCTAGAAGTCTCTCTGTTTTGCAAAATACAGTAAAGCCCGCTTAAGTATCTCAACTATAAAAGTCTTTATTCACATTTCAAACCGTTGGAATTTGTGGTATCACAACGGACCATATAGGCCTCAGTTTGTCTCATACAGAGGCAGCCACTATAACTTACAAACCTCACCCATAAATGAACGTTTTTTGAGTCACCTAAATGAGTGGAGTACTTAACCAGGTTTTACTATATGTATTATCTTCGCTAGTTATGCCAGCATTTCCGCCGACTAAAAACACCACTCGGAAATTCTAAGGTAGCGCAATCTTTGTTCCTTTGGTCTTTTTCATTCACAAAAAGTTTGCTAGATGACTTCTCGCGAAACGACAAGGCTGCCCTTGTTTGAGCGGAAGGTTAGGTTAGGTAAGGCAGGCAGCTTCGTAGTTTCTCAGCAAGTACACTCGGAAGCCTTTTAAAACACATTATGGTGCCCGAAGACAAGCCTCTGTCAACATGTGTTCGGTGTTTGCTGAAACCAACCTGAGCGTCTAACGAACCTGGAAATTTCCTCCAGTTTCATATCGAAGGCGCCTAGAATTCTGCCCCCTAGATATCAAGGGGGCAGGGTGCTTCGGAAAATCGTCGGCCTAATTCGTACAGGCGAAGAATATCGACTATTGACTACGAAAGAACAACGTGCTGTATGAACTGTTTGAATAACCAAGCCAACAGCTACGTTGGCTTGGTCTCGTCTCCCTTATGGATGAAGAAACTGGCAGCTCCGGTAGGTGGACCAAGTTAAAGATGCTCTATCATCGCACAGCGTATCAACATACAGCGGTTACTTTCTGGGTAGCTTGGTCATGTCTTTCGTTGGGACAAAGAAGCTCCGATAAAAAAGGTGTTCGATGCGGTAATTAGAGGTCGACGTCGTAAAGGGAGACCGGACCTCCAGTGAAAGGACCAAGCACAACGAATCAACATCCAACGGCTAAGCGCTGGCTTGGCCATGTCTGCCGTAAGGACAATAATGCTACGTCAAAAAAGATGTTCGACGCGGTAGTCGGAAGTCGACAGCGAAGAGGGAGACCGTGTCTCCGAAAGAAGGAACAAGTTAAAGATGCTCTATCATCGCACAGCGTATCAACATAACATACAACGGTTGCTTACTGGGTAGTTTGGCCATGTCTCCCGTATAGACGATGAGGCTCCGATGAGAAAGAAGTTCGATGCGGTAGTTGGAGCTCTACGGCGAAGAAGGAGACCGTATCTCCGGTGGAAGAACCAAGATGAGGACGTCCTATCATCCAAGCGTACCAACATGACATAGAATGGCTATTTGCTGGGTATCTTAGCTATGTCTCCAGTTCGGACGATGAACCTCCGTCGAGAAGAAATTTCGACGCGGTAGTTGAAGGTCGGCGGCTAAAAAGGCGACTGTATCTCCGGTGGAAGAACCAAAATGAGGACGTTCTATCAGCTCTTGGTGTGACCAACTGGAGAAGAGAACTGCAGAGACGCATGTAGAGAACTTTTGCGGCAGGTCGTAACGTTAAGTAAGTAAGTAAGTAAGATAACTTAACACGAAGTTTGGTAGGATGGTAGGTAGGTTACACATTACTTAGGCCATGTAGCCCCTAGCGCTTCCCATAGATGAGAGCCATTGGGTAGCTCTGATTAACTTAGGTATGTCGAACGTACTTCATGTAGTACACCTTTTTGAAGGTGCTGGGGTAACTGTGCTATAAATTTGTTCAGTTCAGTTCAGATTCAGTTAAAATCTTTTTACTTTCTATAAAAAGTGTGTCATGCCTAACAGCCATAACTGGAAAACATAACTGACACAATAGTCTAGTGCCGTAATCGTTTTTAAGGATTACCTCTCATAAAAAAGAAACACAATGACCCTGAAAAAACTGGGCAGCCAAAAGCCTGTACCATGGTAAAAATTCGTTTCTACCACCCCCTTCTCTTTAGGGCTGCTACAAACCCAACCGAAATTGACAAATCCTACTTAACGTTTTTCGTTCTGAAGGCATGTTTTTTTACGAAGATCAGGGATTTAATTAAAAATTTGTCAAATGCAGATGAGTCAAAATAGCGTTTATCTTTTCTACCAAGTCAATTGTCTTGAAATTAGCTCGTATCGAAAGAAGTTCTGAATCAAAAATCAAGTCAGTCCGAAGAAGTTCCGATTCAAAAATCCAAGTAAATCAAATCATCTCATAGCAAAAGAAGTTCTGAATCAAAAAGTCAAATCAATTGATCTACTCATCTCGTATGTGAACAATCTTCAAACCAAAAACCAACTAAGCTGATAAAATCATCACGTAAGTAATGAAATTCTGAAACCGAAACCAAGTCTGTCGATTAAATCAGCTCATATCTAAAGATGTGACGAACCAAAAACCAATTCAGTAGATTAAATCATTTCATATTTGAAGAAATTCGAGAATCAAAAACCAAATCAGTTGATCAAATCGTAAATCGATCAATCATCTCGTCATTGAAGAAGTTCAGAATCCAAAACCAAGTTACTTGATCAAATCAGCTCAGATCTAAAAATGTTCTGAGGCAAAAGCCAATTTAGTTGATTAAATCATCCCGTATCTTAAGAAATCTCGAATCAAAAGCCCAAGTTAGTGCCAAAAAATTCCGAGTCAAAAAGCTAAGTTAGTAGATCATCATCTCATCTCCTATCTGAATCAAAAACCATGACTGTTGATCAAATCATCATTAATACAATAGTAGAAGTAGAATAGTAGAAGTTCTGAATCAAAATTTCATCAAACCATATCGTAACTGAAGAAGTTCTGATTCAAGTACCAAGTCAAATCGTCAGTAGATCAAATCATATCGTCGCTGAAGATGTTTCCATTCAAACACAACTTCAGAAGATCAAATCATAGTTTCTTATCTAGAGATGTTCCGAATTAATCTCTTAAATCATCTCCTGACTGAAGAAGTTCTGATTCAAATACAAAGTCAGTTGATGAAATCATCTCTTATATAAAGAAGTTGAGAATCAAAAACTAAATCAGTTGATCAAATCGTCAGAAGATCAAATCATCTCTTACCTGAATCAAAAACCATGACTGTTGATCAAATCACCATTAATCTGTAGAAGTTCTGAATCAAAATTTTGTCAAATCATATCGTAACTAAAGAAGTTTCGATTCGAGTACAAAGTCAAATCGTCAGTAGATGAAATCATATCGTCACTGAAGATGTTTCGATTCAAACACAACTTCAGAAGATCAAATCATATCTTATCTAAAGATGCTCCGAATTAAAAACTAAATCAATTGATCAAGTCGTCAGTAGGTCAAATCATCTCCTGACTAAAGAAGTTCTGATTCAAATACAAAGTCAGTTAATGAAATCATCTCTTATATAAAGAAGTTCAGAATCAAAAACTAAATCAGTTGATCAAATCGTCAGAAGATCAAATCATCTCTTACCTGAATCAAAAACCATGACTGTTGATCAAATCATCATTAATCTGTAGAAGTTCTGAATCAAAATTTCGTCAAATCATATCGTAACTAAAGAAGTTCCGATTCAAGTACAAAGTCAAATCGTCAGTAGATCAAATCATATCGTCACTGAAGATGTTTCGATTCAAACACAACTTCAGAAGATCAAATCATCTCTTATCTAAAGAAGTTCTGAATTAAAAACTAAATCAATTGGTCAAGTCATCAGTAGGTCATATCATCTCCTGACTGACGAAGTTCCGATTCAAATATGTACAAAGTCGTCAGATCAAATCATCTCTTAACTAAATCAGTGAAGAAGTTCGGAATCCAAAACCAAGTCAATTGATTAAATCGTTCAAAAGAAGTTCAAAATCAAAAATTCGATGAAGGAACTCGACGAACTGGAGCTCATCAGTAGCTATGAGGCTGTCTGCCCTTAACGACGATTGTTTTTTACATTACATTTTCAAGGAGCTGAATCTATGAAAGGATCCTTAATAACTTCCTCAATTAGTTTCCCTTAATAACTGCTTCAATTATTTTCTGAATTAGACTAACAAATTTTCCTCTTTACCATCGCACCTCTCTCACATATCTGTACGCATGACCCTTGACCGTTCGATACCATTGAATGAAAACTAATAATAATTGCAAACATATTCGAGAGCGCACTTTGTGCTTTAATTAAAATGCTCATTGTGCCGTGATTCAGCAAACCGAGAGGCCTCACTCGCCTCACTCGAGAGGCCCAAGTTCAACGTACTGCGACCGCGCGCTCCATTCACTCGATTGTTTGTTTTCGAGCCGCAACCCTGCGGCGTCCGCACGCATCCGCTTGCCGCTGCCAACTTTCTATGCGACTGCGAGTGCGGCATTTGTGTAATCCTGTCCAGTGCGCACGAGACCACTTTACTCGTACACCGCTTCGTATGCTGCGCTCGTCATGCCGCCGTTTCATTTCAATGCGGCTCGCTTTCGTTTTTCGCTTTTTCGCTTTTCCGCTTTCGGTTTTTGGTCTTGTTGGCTGCTGCATTTATGTAGTTTCCAATTTCGAATTATCCTACCTGATTGTTATCGATTCCACTGCTGTTACCTATTGCAGTCCAGCCTCCCACACACACACACACACATACACAAACAAACACTTTATTTCACTCACTTCATTCCACTCCACTCGAATGTGAGCCCCACTCACCTCAGCTGCGAACGCATTGCGAATTTGTGTACCCCCGACACATACGAGCGCCCGCCGCCCATCGTCCCCTCGGCGCCCTTTTCTTAATTAACACATTCTGTTGCGTATGTGCCGTCTCGCTCGGACGCAGCCCGATTAAGGATTGCAGCGAGGACGCTTTGAACTTTGGCGTCGTTAGGCCAGGCTGGCTGCAGGGCCACCGTGGAGCGGCAGCATCCGGTGCCGGCCATCGACTCGGCGCAGGTGGTGCGGCGCATATACGCCGCACACACGCACGCGGCAAATAGGCCTCCTCCCGGGGGGTGTTTCGCAGCCTTTCGCTTTCCCGCTCTGTTGCCGATATGCATATCGGCAGCAGCAACAACAACAACAATGGCAAATGCAACGCAAGGTGCGCTGCGCAGAATTGGCATGCGAGTGATTGGTAGTTCGGCGCTGACCATAAGCCGCCCGTCCGCCCGCTGGGAACTGCGGTGACAAGTGACGTGCAAGCATACAGCGAACCTTGTTTGCCAGTGCCGGATGGAGTGAAGCGGAGTGGGTGGAGTGTGGATTTTCGGCTCATAGGTAGCGCACTTGATTTCAACATATGAACTATGGTGACTAGAGGGGAGGAGGGGGAGGGAGGGACGATTGTCCTGGATTGTGCTGCATATGCTGGCGTACGTTGGCTGCAGCGAAAGCAAGGAACGAATAAATCCAGCATTACTAATAGTGGAGGCAGTTGAGAGGCAGAGACCGAGAGAAGGACCGTTAAAAGAGGAGAATTGGAGAGGTAAAAGCCGAGCTTAGGTTTGAGCAGCTTAGAAACGTACACAAAATAATTTAAACAAATCTATCAAAAGTAGAGAATCTGTTGAAAAGTGCAGCGGTGGCTTTGTCAGATGAGAATACATTCATCATATAGTCCCATTACGAGTCTGAGACCTGGTTTCCCGGATGGTTGTGCCGATGTATTTCTTCATAGATGAAAGGGATTCCGAATGGCTGGTCGAAAGCCAGGCAATTTTCTTTTTTAAGGTTTGCCATTTTCTTTCAGATGGCAGCTGCCAAGGAACAAACATTTGTTTCCATATTTTAGTAATTAAAAGCTTCCAAGCAGAAGTACTGGCCTAGCTCGGGCTGGTGAAACGCTCATTTACTTCTGGTAACCAATTTTTGAACTTCAATTAATTTCGTATTTTTTATACTCAAAAATGTTGCCGATGGCTGAAGAAATTATTTAAATTGGTTCAGTAGTTTTCGAGATACCATGTCTCCCCTATTACTTTACAACATTTCCAAGTGGGGAAACTAATTCCATAGAAAATTACCACTTTCGTATGACAGCCCCCTTAAGAGTTGAAGATGGCGGTTAGGTATGTATGGAAAAACTATTTGGAAGGAAAAATAAATGGGGATCAGTCTTACATTTGATATATCTGGGAACAACCGGCAAGCAATGGAAGGCTTTTTTATAAAAACTGCCATTTTGTATGGGAGACCCATTAACACTAGAATGCCCAAGGGAGTCATTTTGACTACTTTGAGGTCTTTTATTGTAAATAACTTTTGTTGCATCGCTTTTTAAAAAAATATCTTACGTGACTTTTATTAGTTTTTAGAGCTAAATGGAATAAATAAATTAAAAATATTGTAAAAAAATTTTTTATCCCAATTTTGCAAAATTTACCTTAAGGGAAGGCTCCCCTGGATTTGGGCAAAAATAAGGCAAAGTTTGTAATTTTTTTGTGGGATAATGAAAAGGCGTACAAACTTCCGGTTTTGACTATTAAATTCGTCTATTATTTAGGAGTTTAAAAAGTTAAAAAACCTGATGAACTTGACTTTCTAAAAACTTCAAACGCGTTTATCTCGAAACCATTTTTTCCAATCTAACTGAAATCCCCGGACTTGATCTAATGATCCGATTTTCTTCATCTAAAAACTGCTCGAATGTATTTGATTTTCTGTATGCCTTGAACTAACAATTTGCATAAATAGTTATTTATTTTTAATTTTTAAATGTGGTTGAAATTAAAAAAAGGTGCAAAAAATTTAACTTTTTACTTCAAATATTCATTGTGCAAGAATTTTTCGTTTAAATTTTTTGAGTCTAGTTCAATGCACAGACAATTTTGTTATCTTTAAGTAATGACAATGCTTTTTGATTTCAGTCCACTACAAGAGGCTGCAGGATTACAGTTCTCGAGCGATGTTTGGCGCGCAGAGGCCTACGGAAATCGCCATTTTGTAGCCGCCATTTTGAATTTCATCAAGTTTTTTAACTTTTTAAACTCCTAAATAATAGACGAATTTAATAGTCAAAACCGGAAGTTTGTACGCCTTTTCATTATCCCACAAAAAAATTACAAAATTTGCCTTATTTTTGCCCAAATCCAGGGGAGCCTTCCCTTAAATGCCCAAAGGTAATCATTTTGACTACCTATATACAATTTTCAGCAAATCTTACTGATAAAAAGACAAATATGCATCTTCAATTGCGAAATATGAAAATTTAACATAATTGCAAATATTAAAAAAAAAATATCATAGTAGGCTGTGACAATTCCCAAGTTTTTCAATAAAAAATTCACTCACAAAATTCATTCACAAATTCCAAATTCCAAGTTTCATTCCATTTTATCCCATTGATGTGTAAAGTACGCCATTATATTTTAGTGAATTTTCTATGTAAACCATAAAAAATAAAAATGGAGTACTTATTTTAATTTAATATAATGTGCATTTATTCATATTTGCTACTTGAAAACCAATACAATTTAAAAAAAGTCAATAAACAATATGGTAGTCAAAATGACTACCTATGGGCATTTTAGGTAGGTCAGATTTTCGGGCATTCTAGTGTTAAGGGTTGGAGATAGGGGGTCAGTATGTTCGAAGGAAATGTTCAGAAGAAAAAATTAGTGGGGGTCAGTCATAAATATTAACCCTCTAAGGGCAATTTGTTAGCAGCTGTGAAGGAATTTTTCGAATTTTCAAGCATTTTTGTGAACTTTGGCCTCGATGCGACGCCATTTAAGCCCATTCTAGCTTCCCAATTTGTTGACTCGAGATGTTTTCAGGGACCGAAAATAACTGTTATTTTACAATTTTCAAATCAAAAAGGCACAACGAAAAAATTGCCGGTGGACTTTTTCAAATATACCATAAAGATCGTAATGGCCTCGCTTCACAAATATGACATGCCTTTTAAATTTTTGACTTTTACTATAAAAGTTAAAAATAACTGTTATTTTGTGCCTTTTATAATTTCAGGCAAAAATAACTGTTACTTTTGACTTTTATTTTATCGGTCAAAAATAACAGTTATTTTGTGACTTTTATTTTTTCGGTCAAATATATCAGGCAATTTGAATTTGTTCAAAGGCCGTTTGACCGACTAAAAAACTATTGATATTATTTTTTTCGTCTCGTCAACGCGCACATTTTGAGCTATAAAACTTGCCGCAATGGAAACAAAAACATTCAAAAAATTTCGATATCATCGTTGCGTTTCGAATTGATAAAACTTTTTTTTAGCTTTTTTAAATCTATTTTTTTCTTAATTCCACCGGAAATCCGATGTAAAGAATAACTAAAAAGTAAAATTTTTTTTTGCACTAAAAAATCCAAATGCATTCAGGGCATCGATTAGCAAATTTAAAGCACAGTTCCCGCTGCACCTTCTTACATGTAGTACGGTTGGCTTATCTGGGTTGTACTATTCAGAAATACTCACTGGTACATACAGTTTCAAATAAGAAATTTGCATAAGTATAAATGTCAAGTCATTTTATTAAATTATGTTTAGCTTTAATATCATTATTGCAGCTAACTTCTCTGCTGACAAATTGCACCGTAAATCGCCAAGAACAAGTTTCAAGGCAGAAAAAGCTAGTTCTACGCTCACTTGAGTAGCAGGAAGAGCATGAACTATGAAAGCAAGTTGTTAAAGCCAAGGAAACACATATTTAATTTCGTTCCAATATTCCATCAAATCGGCATCAATTTCGAAAAATGCTTTGCGGATGTTGTCATCAGCAATAATATTTTCCTCATCAGACGAAGAACTTGCTACCTCCATTTCGATAATTCCACGTCTTAATAAGGAAGAGCTACTTTGCAAAGATCCTTCATCAATTAAGAACGCTTGTTCTTCGACCGTCTGCGATGATGATGCATCTGCAATCGATGTTTGCTGAAAAATTTATATAAGTATTTTTGACGGTTTTTCATTTTAAATATCTGTACTGATTACTTTTATTTTTTACCGGGTTCTACAACTAAAAGTAATTTCAGAAAGCGTAAATTCAATTCCGGAAACCGTAAATTCAGTTTCAAAAACTACCTTAAATGTAAGTATAAAAATGTTTTTGGAAAAATGCACTTTGCCAAATTTTTTAACCACGTACGGAACAAGATGGGCCACAGCCATCTGGCCAATGGGTACAAGGCCTAATAAACGAATGGCAGGAAAATGGGAATAATGTAAATGACGTTGTGATTGTGTGCGACAATGCACCATGCCATAGTTCGATGGAAACATCTGTCTTGCGCAAGTGTTACGTCTGGGTCCCTATTCACCCATGCTTAATCCCATAGAAAATATACGAGTATGTCGAAAATTAAGTCTTACGTTACGTCGCATATGGCTGCGCCACAAGTCCGATTACCTGCCATTATGGAGCAGCGGCTTCAGTACTTAGAAAAAATAGTTGATGATGCGAAGTGTACCATTACTGGAGGCGACTGCGCCAGAGCAATCCAGCACAGTTCGACTTTTCATGGAGATGCTCTTGCGCAAAATGACATTATTGTAGGAACGTAAACATTTCTTTTTCTGGGCAAGCATTTATGTAGATATTTCTTTTTTAAGGTATTATAATGAATGTTACTGTTTCAAATCTGTGTAAATGCAACCAATATATATTCAACATTTACTTTGAAATTGAATTTACGTTTTCCGAAATTGAATTTACGGTTTCAGAAATTGAATTTACACTTTCTGAAATTGAATTTCCGAAATTGCTTTTACGCTTTCTGAAATTGTTTTTACACTTTCTGAAGTCGAACTTGAAAAGGTGTAGTTCTACAATTTGGGTTCTACAAATACAATTAACCAAATCCGATGTGTACTTTTCGAGATATCAGCGGATAAAACATATAGTCTTTGTAGGTTAAGATAATTTGCGGCCTTTCTAGTGTTAATGGACCTAAGTAATCATATTTCTTTTAACCCTTTGTTGACCCGTCAGACTCTTATGGAAAAAATTAAAAGTCAATAAGCTTAAAATATCATGTTTTTCCAAATGAACTGTTAACCCATTGTTGACCCGTCAGATTTTAATTTTTAAAACAGCGAAAACACGTGTCGAATTATTTGTGATTTGGAGTTTGTTCACCCAATTTTAAGACTATAGGCCCATTCCCATTGAAATTATTTTACCAAATTTGAATAGTTAGGCTTATTATTTCATGTTTCTTCTATAGTCTTTTTACAAAACTAAAAAATACGTGTCGTGTATATATGATTTAGAATATTTTTAACAAGTTTGAAATACATATATGGGCCCATTAATTCACACCTGTAATAAGGTGTAGCGGGAACTGTGCTTTAAATTTGCTAATCGATGCCCTGAATGCATTTGGATTTTTTTAGTGCGAAAAATAATTTTACTTTTTAATTATTCTTTACATCGGGTTTCCGGTGGAACTTTTAAAAGGTGGAATTTTTCCGGTGGAATAAAAAAAAACAAGATTTAAAAAAGCTAAAAAAAGTTTTATCAATTCGAAACGCAACGATTACATCGAAATTTCATAGCTCATCGAAGTTTTATAGCTGCGCGTTGACGAGACGAAAAAAATGGTATCAATAGTTTTTTAGTCGCTCAAACGGCCTTTGAACAAATTCAAATTGCCTGATATATTTGACCGAAAAAATAAAAGTCACAAAATAACTGTTATTTTTGACCGATAAAATAAAAGTCAAAAGTAACAGTTATTTTTGCCTGAAATTATAAAAGGCACAAAATAACAGTTATTTTTGTCGGGAAAAATAAAAGTTAAAATATAACAGTTAAAATCTGACTTTTTTGATAAAAACCATAACCGTTACGGTCCCTGGATGTTTTAGAGCATCGTGAAACTATTATAAAGAATCTCCATACAACAGCTAATCTAATATCTAATGGACATTGTATAGAAACAGTCTTTTGTTGAGTGAGTGATATCATTTAAAAATTGTGAAAAACCGCAGTTTCAAGTCATGATACGCTGTGCAATGGGCCTCTTTCTTCTCAGACTTCCAATTTTAGAATTCCAAAAACTATCAGGAAGTTTAGAACAAGTCAGATTTCATTGACTCGGAGAGTGGCATTTGGCTAACTTTTTAAAGAAAACTTTGGTTGAGGATCATGGCACTGCAGATTAAGATTCTTTTTTTGTTCCAGATCATTCGACGATCAGTATTCGTGCTCGTCATTAAAAGATCTTTTCTCAGAGAGCCCAAATGTAGCCGAATGGATACCAAAAGCAATAAAATAAATTCAAAATATTTCTGTTTAGTTAATTTGTGGCACAATACATATTTTTTATCAATATTCAAATTACAAAAAATCGATTTTTTATCACTTCATCACTTCTTTCCTTTTAACGAGTGTTTTATTTACTTTCGAGTTGTTAAATCTCGAGAATATATATCATGGAACTGCAAACATATTTAAATTCGAAATTAGAGATTAATTTAATTAAATGAAAAATTACTGTTTCTATAAATTTTTCAATATAGCAACCATATAAAAATTTCAGTAGCACTAAAATATCGATATGTAAATACTTATTTTCAAAAAACGCGAATAGTTTTTTTCGAGAAGTAGTCTAAAGGATATAACAACGTGTTTCACCCCCCTTGACCGATCACAATTCGCATTTATAGCCAGCCACATCATTATCATCATTCTGACATCACAGCGGGCGGATTCAGGGGTGTTTGGGGGTTGGAACCCCCCGAAATATTAGGGTCGACTTTAAAGCTACATACAAATTAAAAGGCTTTTTTGGCATTTTGTGAATATTCAAGAATTACTTCTTGAAACCCCCCTAAAATATTTTTCTGAATCCGCCCCTCATCATCATCAACATCCTCATATCATCACATCATGAATTCGCATAAATTACACATCTGCTTCTTCTTCTTAAACTTTTCCCAGCTCAATTGAAGTTCAAGAAAGTTTAACTCAAATATTTATTGTTGTTGTTGTATATGAACAGTTTGCTACATTTTACTAACAACTCAATTGTGATAAAATTTCTTCTTGAAAAATGTAAGCAACAAAAAAGTTTCAACACCGCTGCGGACAGGATTCGAACCTGTGCGGGTAGAACCCAATGGATTTCAAGTCCATCTCCTTAACCACTCGGACACCGCAGCTCTTAGCGATGGTTTGCCAGACAACACATTTCAATGCGCATACAGTCAACAAAGACGAAAGAGAAAGACAATTTTCACGCTTTACGTTGTGTTGTTGTTGTGCATTGCAATATGAAAAAATTGATTTGGCACACCAGAGCGAAATTTACTTCGCTGCAATGTGCACTTGATGCCAATTATTGCAGTAAATCATATTAAAAATGATAATTTTGTGAATTAATGAGAAACATTTCAAATTCGAATTGTTCATAAATAAAAAAAATCACATTTAGGAAAAAATTGAATAAAAAAAATTTGCGTCGGCCGGGAATCGAACCCGGATCAACTGCTTGGAAGGCAACTATGCTGACCATTACACCACCGACGCGCCCATAATGCATACTAACAATTTTTTAACTTGCTTTGAAAAATATCAATAAAGAAAAATGTTTGAATATTCGAAAAGAACAAAAAAAAAAACATTCAGTTGAAAGTTGTTTCATAAACAAAATGTAGAAATGTCAACAAACCGAAGCAAAAAATTGATTATTTGTGGGGCCGCAGACATTTGTGCGCTGCAGAAAGTGTGAAGAATTGCTGCGACTGCATAACAGTAACGGTAAACAGGTCGAACAGGGGGGAAATGCGCGCAAATGTTCTTTGTCAAGTTTGTTTGTTGGCCGTGGAACAGCTGCGATGAATTTGCTTCCAGATCTCTTGAGTGACACGCTGGCATTGTGTTGTTGTTGTTGGTAAGAAAACAGTGTTTAGTGATCGGCAGCTCTTCTTCAGTTGGGAAAGTTAAAACCTCTCGAGGCAGCGAAGCGGAGTTCAGCTCAGCAGAAATGAAGTTTAATGCAAAGTTGGAGCATTGGATTCGCACATCTTCCAGCGATTTATTGATTAAGTGATAAAGTTGAAGTTCTCTCTGTGAGTGAAGACACTTTCAGACTTCTTGTTTTCTAGCTGATGGAATTATTATTCCAGTAATTTGTATGAGAAAGAAGAAAATTCACACAGACTGTCAGTGGAGAAACAACATGAAATTTTTGCAAAAAGATCCAAAAACTATCAACAAATATCCATAAATGATCAACTTTTGTCCTCATCTAAAAATTTTAATTTTTGCGAAAAAGATCGAAAAAATGTCCAAACATTTTACGATTTTGAATAGTTGCAAGAAAAATTAATAAAAAATAGAAAAATATCGATTAATGTTCGACTTTTGGTCATATCGAGAACTTTGAAGTTTTGCAAACAAAATGCGAAAAATATCAAAAAATGTTTGAAATTCGAAAATTTTGAAATATTGCAAAATATATCGATAAAATAATAATAGATAGAAAATAATTGCCTAATCTATATCTAAACGATCGATTTTTGTTCTTACTGAACATTTTTAATTTTTGCCTAAAAGATCGATGAAATATAGGAAAATATAAATACAGTCGTGTCTGGATATAGTGAAGTAATTATTGCAAGTCCTGTTCACAGTATTGAGGTTGTTCACTATATCAAGGTCAACATTTTTGTTCAAAAACTCGTTTTATTTGCTCAAAATACACTTTTTGCTTTTTGCTTGAAATTGCTTTCAAAATTTTGTTCGTGATTTAGAGGCTCCATGTAAAAATTTGGGTGTTCACTATATCGAGGTGTTCACTATATAGGGTGTTCACTATACCCAGACGCGACTGTAAATATAAATTTTGTTCTTATAGACATTTTTAAATTCTTGCGAGAAAGCATTGGCAAATATCTAAAATCGATCGACTTTTGTTCTTATTGTAAATTTTTACGAAAAAGATAAAAAAATATCCAAATATTTATAAAAGATCGAATTTTATTTTTATTGACATTTTTGAACTTTTGCGAAACAGATGGAAAACAATATAGAAAAATATAAATAAACGATCGACTTTTGTTCTTATCGAAAATTTTGAGATAAAGATCGAAAAAATTAGGAAAAGATCTCTAAACGATGGATTTTTGTTTTCATCGAAAATTTTGAATTTTTGCAAAAAAGATCGAAAACATACCTATAAAAAAATGTTTACAATTTAAAAATTTTGAAAAAACAATTTTTTTACAAATCTATAAACGACATTTATTTTTATCGAGAATTTTGACATTTTGCATATATAATTGGAAAAAATATCAACAAATACCTATAAGTGACCGACTTTTAATCTTATGGGGACTTTTTAAACTTTGCAAAAAATATCGAAAAAAATATAAAAATATAGACAAATATATCTAAACTTTTTTGTCATGAATTTTAATAGTTTATATAATAATTGTTATTTTTATATAAGCTGTTATAACTAAATAAATAAAATAAATAAATATATAAAGAATTAACTGTTCTTTTTATCAAAATTAATTTTGAATTTTTTCTAAAAAGATTCAAAAATATAAAAAAGTATCTCTGAACTTTTTCTCATCGACAATTTTTAAGTTTTCGGAAAAGATCGAAAAAACGTAAACAAAGTTTTACAATTTTGAATATTTGCAAAAAAATATAATAAATATAGAAACATTTTTCTAAACAATCGACCTTTGTTCTTATCGAGAATTTGGAAATTTTGCAAACAAAATTTGAAAATATAAAGGGATACATATGTAGACAAATAATTATGAACAATCGTTGTTCTTATTGAAAATTTGGAATTTTTTCGAAAAGCATCGAAAAATATCTATAAAAGATTGATTTTTATTCTTATTAAAAATTAAGAATTTTAACTAAAAAGATTACAAAAATAATAAAAAATATCTATACACGTTGGACTTTTTTCTGATGATCGACTTTTGTTCTTAAGTACTGAGAATTTTTTTATTTTCGTGTTTTGTTTTCAATTAATATTCAATTATCTGATTTTTGCGAAAATGCCGATCAATGATTATTTCTTGTTTCTGATCGACTAAATATTGAGCAATGATTAATTTTTTTAATTTTAATTAGTTCATTGCATTTTTTATGTAGAAATAGAGTTATCGATAAAAAGGAAATATTATTATTCTTATAAAAAAGAAATATTATGAAATTTTGGTGTTTTTAATTAATATTTGATTATTGTTAAACAAAATATTGACAAATAGTGAAAGTATTTGTTTCTGACCCACAAAATATTGAACAATGGTTTATATTGTATTTGATTTTAAAGAAAAAAATAATTATTAAGGTTTGCTTTTGTAGAAAAATTGTTATCATTGAATAGTTTTTTTCTTATATGATGATAATGATCTGTGTTTGATTATGGAATTTGGAAAATAATGATTCAGTGATTGATTTTTGTATCAATTAATTTTTCATTTTAATAAGTAAGGTTTGGTAAAAAGAAATCTATTCTATTTCCAATAGAAAAGAAAAAAAAAAGACTGTTTGTAACTACTGGACTTGGGGAGGATACAAAAAGAAACTCGATGTGTGGGTCAGTAGCGGCTTAAGAGGGGGGGCGGAGGGGCGGACCGCCCCGGGCCCCGGGCTGCGGGGGGCCCCCGAGAGAAGCTTGTAACTATATAAAAATTTCAAGTTTTTCAAAACTGAAACTTGTAAAAAACTATTTGCGCTCCACAATGGTTGATGAAAGACTAAGTCGTTTGACACTTTTATCAATTGAAAGAGACACAGTATCGACAATTGACTTTGAAATGGCAATAACAAATTCAGTTCAATAAAAGCAAGAACGATAACAATTGTTTGCAAATTTTCAAAAAATGTTTCCTCGAAGATTGCAATTTTTAACTTAAAATTTTGTGCAAAATATGCAAATAAAAAATTCTAAGTTAAAAATTAAATATCGCAATCTTAGAGTTTGCTTGTAAACTAGTGTGAATTACACAATTACTTAACCTCGTTAAACTTTGTAGAAGTCAAACAAATTTACAGTTATAATTATTATTATTATTACAGTTATTGGTTGGATAAAAAACACATGTCCCGGAAATCCGGTTTTCGAAGGCAATTCTATGCTCCTTGTAAGTAAGCTAAATATGGGCTTCTTACATGTAGGGGAAATATGTTTTTTAAGGACTTTTTTTATAAAGTCACTGCTACTGGGTTTTATAAAATATTTCTGTACATTTCTGAAGATTTCTACTCGACACGAAAAATACACCTAAAAATAAAAGTGTTTTCTAGGGGGGGGTTTGTGTAAATTTCTTGAGAACTTTGAAATAGAATAAAATTTAGATGTATGAATCTACAGAGTGAAATCCAAAACATGTATGTTTTCCATACCTGACATATTTTGGTCTTGAAAGTTCAAAATAGAAAATTTAGTTAAAAGGAGACAATTTTCCTCTTTCATTTGATACCCATATCTTCATCATTGGACTACCGCATATATTTAATATTGAAATGTGTATCTCCTTAAAATGTTAAAGTCCTTTAAAAAGGACTTTGGGTCAGAAAATTTAATACTGACTATGCCAGAATACTATAAATGATCTCTAGTTTCACGTCTATATCAAAATTTGGATGGGTCTCGGCAAAAAAAAATTGTTTCGCACGGTGTAATAAATGTAAAGTTGGTGTTTTCACTCACTGCATCATAACTTTATAATTTTTCTTTCAATTCTATTGATGTTAGGCTTAATATTTGCTAAAATAGTATATATTTCATTTTAGATTTTAAAACCAGAGAAGATAATTTATTTTTTTTTTTTTTAAATATTCGAAAATTTATGATTTTTTAAATTGGTCGAAAAATTCACATTGTTACAACTTTCACCGTCAGTAACTTCCCCAAATCTCATCTGATTTGGACAATCTATATACATATCACTAAAAAGCCACTAAGGTATTATCTTGTGAACGACGGACAGCTCGTGTTAATCGGATAATTCTTTTAGGAGATATGTGCTCATAACTGAAACAACAGGAAAAAAATCGTTTTTCGAAGATTTTTCGAAAACACTTCAACAATTTTTTGGTTTTCAGTTTCGTGTTCAGCGGCCAAAGCTAGTCTAGAAAAAACTTTTATTTTTAGGTGCACGCGATTGGCCCATTTTTTGTCGACAATCGAATCCTCCTGCTCGGGTAGCTTAAAAAAATGGCCAGATCGTAGTAACGAAGCAAGATTTTCTGTTTTTTTCGAGATATAAGATGGCATTTGGAAATGACAAATTTGCTCCCCCAAAAGTTTTCCTAATTTCACGAAAGTTTTTATCAATTTTGGAAAGATGTAGTAAGATCAGGGGCGTAGCCAGAACTTGGTCATGGGGGGGGGGGGGTTTAAAAAAAATGTTTGCCAGTTTAGTATTACATGTTTTTTAAAGTAAAGTGCACTGTCCAAATAAGGCGTTTTGTTGTGGCTTATGTGACTTAAAGCATTAAAAACTAAATTGTTCCGTGGTTTTAGTAAAAAATTCATGAAATTTGATGGACTGAAAGCGAAGTTATTGCATCTGAAGTGGAAGTATGTTTGTGTCATCGTACAAAAATGTGCATCGAACAAAGATCCAATATTAACTATTGTTTTAAAAATGTTTAAACTTTAACCGAAGCATTTAAATTGATGGACGATGTTTATGGTGATGATTGTTTTTACCGTGGTGGAGTTAATAAGTGGTAAACGCGATTTAAAAACGATTGTCAGAACATAAATGATAACCAAAGTGTTAGCCAACTGAATCCGCGATCACCGTAGGTCAAAACTGGGCGGTAATTCATAAAAGATAAGCCAAAATCTTGATTAAAATTCTTGAAATTGTATTTAACCTTCGCTTTACTTATAGCCACCCGGGTGATCTTTTTAATATTCATGTTTAATATCTGCTCAAATTTTAAGGTCATTTTCAATACCATTAAAAAATATTTTTTTTAATTTTGTTCATGATTAAACTTGAATTTTGTCATTTTTTATACAAATGTGTCTGGGTGATCCCAGGCGCTTTCGCTGCCTTTTGATTGAAAGTCACCATACATTTTTGTTTGCTTACCTCATTATGTGTTCAATAAAACCTCTGGAAAGAAATCTTCTAATATTTTCCATAGTCTCAAAATAAATCATTAAAGGTAAGCCTTTTTTCGAAATACGAACTATCGCCAGAGGAAGATACTAAATACTGAAGGATGAAACAAATTTATAAATTATTATACTATATATTGTGAGTTTTACTCAAAATAGCAGCGGAAGTGCCTGGGATCATCTTTAGTAAGGCGAAGGTTAAGCATCTCAATAGCATAAATTTATTGCATTTTAACTGAACATTTGGCTATCGAAGGATGCCATCCCATCTATTGACACTTGTTTTGACTGTTTTTTTGTTTTCACATGATGTGGCACCGTGCGAATTTCAGCTTTTCATAGAATGCATTTGCCGATGAAAAAAAGCGTTTTGAGAACGTAGAAACCATCCAAAAGGCTTGTACCGACATCCTAAAGGACATTCCGGTCGACGAACTAAACTACTCTTTAGACATGTTTTTAGAACATGCAAATCGCTGCATTAAGCCTGAACGTGACTATTGAAAAAACAAATTAGTTTCGGTAAAAAAGGAGTTTTGTTAATATTCTTTTAAATATTTAAAGATGAAAAGACCTTTTTTGCTAATGTGGGAACGTACATACGATGCATAGTGATTGAAAATGTTGACAAATTATAGGCTATGGGGGGTTCTGACACCCTAAACCCCCCCTTGGCTACGCCCCTGAGTAAGATTATCCTTTTATCCATTTTTCATTTTTTCTCTGGGATTCTATTGCTTTCTATAAAATTTCAAGCACATATATGTACGTTTAAAATAATTTGTCTCGTCGTTTAAAAATAAAAGTCCGTATACTGTTCACTGGAATACAAATTTAAAAAAAAAAAGCAAAAAGCATAAACGGAAATTCCCCTTATTAGTTTTGTACGCAAACTTATGCTGCACCGTTTTGTGGGGCCCCCTCAGCCGTCGCCGCCCCGGGCCCCCGAGCACCTTAAGCCGCCACTGGTGTGGGTACAAAAAGATCTCATGAAAGGAATTTTCACATTTCGTTGCCAAATCGCATGAAAAACTAATAATTTCTTATTTCATTTTATTTATATGTATATCGATTATTTCTAAAACTAGAGTCCATCAAAAGTGCCGGGAGTGGAAAAATTCTTAAAGAGTGCCCAATTCTAAAAGCAGACAAATTCTTCCATTCTACCCGAACTCGAACTTGAGACATTGTTGGCTTAACAAAACGACGGGCCGTCTAAAAGAGATGCAGAGCCTCTGCGAAACTTGATGTTAAGGACCGTCTGATTGAAGGCAGCAGAAGCACCCAACGGTAGAGCTGGTCGGATCTACTTGAAGCAATTGCGAGCCCGGTTACTTACAAGTCATATATCACAACGTCAACGAAATTGGGGGTTGTGCTTTGGCCATCTGCGACATGGATCTAGAGGACCATGAGACCTTTGCTCACTATTTTAGTGATTGTCCAGCTTTCGAACGCTCCAGGAACATGTGCTGCTGACTCTAATGGAGGATAAGCTACTGGAACTTGATTTGTTGGACATCCTTTGCTAAGAGAGATTCAGAGTCTCTGGCAAACTTGATGTCAAGGGCTGCTTATTGAAGACGGCAGAATTATTCAATGAAGCCAATGGGGTTTGGTAGTCAAGGGGTCGCTGTCTAGTCAAAGGGGAGGTTATAGCTGAAGTGCAATGGGCAGCATTATCTACGTACCTGTGTCCATGGACACTCCCAACAATATTTAATAATCATAATAAATTATTAGCAAAATGATCTACCAAACCATCTACTAAACCATAAACGACAAAAAGATTCACCCTTCGACTTGCGACTGGCCGTCACTCGGCTCGAAGTACTACAATTTTCAAAGGAGTTCAGGTATCGGGCTAAAGTTGATACTAACTACTATTGGCATTCGAACTAAATACAGAACCTGAAATAAATACTGAACCTAGAACCTTAATGTAGAAATGGGTGCTGGAGCCGCTCATACGAGATTCTCATTACTCAATAGAATTTTTATTTGATAAACAAAAAATTTCTGAGATTTACAAGCAAACATGCGCAGGTCCTGTGAGGCCAAAGAGCGCAGAGAGTCTTTGTATTCTTTGTGCTCATTGCAAATTACAGCAAATGTGATAAAATGTGTCAGTGGCTGAAGCAACTTGCACCGAACGCGGTGCTCAGAAAATTACGCGCCACAATTTTGCATTAAGCATGCAAAATCGAAAGCAGGTGTTTACGCATCGCGCAATGCGTTGCACCGGCGCGCCGCTTCGCTGCTGTGCAGCAATTTTCACGCATCGTAATTAAATTGCAATGCTTCTCACTTAACATTCCCTGCGCCAAGCGCGGCACAATGCAGTACGCAACGCGCGGCAGCGCCTTGTTTGCCGCAGACAAGTCATCATTCTTTATTCTTTATGGTTCAGCCGCAGCGAGGGGAACCAACCAACTGGCTGCAGCAGTGGCAGTGGCTGTGGCAGTGACAGCGAATGTTGTGGCGGCGCATTCACGCGCAAACGCCTAAAAATGTGTGAAATGTGCGAATTATGCGCCAACAACGTAAAAACATTTGAAACGTGAAAAACTCTGACAGCGTACATGGCGCACAAGACATGCCGCAGTGCTGCGAACGCATTTGCGAGCGTATAATTAATAACTCAATCCAGGCGGAAATGCAGCACACACACACACACACCAAACACACACACACATAAATAATGCAGTCGGCGCACCATAAATAATGCGCATGCGTGTGCGCGCTCGCATATTTATTTGTTTGTTTCTTGTTGCTTGTTGCTTGTTGTTGTTGTTGTTGCGAATTGCATCTAACCGCTTTTGTAGCTAATTATGAGCGTAATGTTGATTTGTTGTGCGGCGATAATCATAACTGATGCGCATTTAAGATGCAAGCTGATCGTAATTACGATTATGTTAATTATGATGTACGAGTATTTTTACATGTATGAACATACCTGCATACATACATATGTACAAACGAAGGGGGAAGCATTGAAATTAACACTAAACGCGTTAAGCATTTCATGAGCATTTCAATTGCAAACATTATTGAAATGGAGACAAAGTGATGTTTGGTTGTTGCTATGAACCAGTGTTGTTGGCATTAATCAATTAGTTTTTTAATCAATTAATTAATTTGATTAATTTTTATTTTAATAATTTTTGATTAAATTTAATCAAAATTTTAATTTTAATAATTTTTGATTAAAATTAATCAAAATTTTAATAATTTTTGATTACAATTAATCAAAATAAATTAATTATGATTAAAATAATCACCATTAAAAAAGTAATCTTAATCCTAATTAATGGCGTTAATGATTAATCACTAATCATTAATTGATCAACTTGATTAATAAAAGACTCAGAAAAAGAATTTCTAACACTAAACGCGTTAAGCATTTCATGAGCATTTCAATTGCCAACATTATTGAAATGGAGACAAAGTGATGTTTGGTTGTTGCTATGAATCAGTGTTGTTGGCATTAATCAATTAGTTTTTTAATCAATTAATTAATTTGATTAATTTTAATTTTAATAATTAATTAATTAATCAAAATTTTAATTTTAATAATTTTTGATTAAAATTAATCAAAATTTTAATTTTAATAATTTTTGTTTAAAATTAATCAAAATTTTAATTTTAATAATTTTTGATTAAAATTAATCAAAATTTTAATTTTAATAATTTTTGATTAAAATTAATCAAAATTTTTATTTTAATAATTTTTGATTAAAATTAATCAAAATATTAATTTTAATAGTTTTTGATAAAATTAATCAAAATAAATTAATCATGATTAAAATAATCACCATTAAAAAAGTAATCTTAATCTTAATTAATGGCGTTAATCATTAATCACTAACCATTAATTGATGAACTTGATTAAAAATAGACTCAGAAAAAGAATTTCTAACACTAAACGCGTTAAGCATTTCATGAGCATTTCAATTGCAAACATTATTGAAATGGAGACAAAGTGCTATCTGGTTGTTGCTATGATTTAGTGTTGGCAGTTCGTAAGCGTAGTAATCAGTTAGTTTTTTAATCAATTAATTAATTTTATTTTTAATAATTTTTGATTAAAATTAATCAAATTACATTAATCATGATTAAAATAATCACCATTAATCCTGATTAATGGCGTTAAACATTAATCACTAATCATTTATTGATTAACTTGATTAAAAACTAATACATCGATCATAGCTGTTAATTTTACTTAAAAAATAATCGAAAATAATGACAGAAAAAAACTCAAAAATAAAAAATAATAATTTCGTACCTTCAAATACACTTAATTCTTATTTTAAAACAATATTTTAAAATGAATATCTAATCTTGCCTGTCTCGATGGTCCAGTGGGTAGCTGACTTCGCATACCAGATGCCCTATGTTCGATTCCTAGCTCGGGCTCAGTGTTGCCAGATACCTGAAATGATTTTCTGCTAAATTTAAAAAAAAAATACTGAATTTCCTCCCAAAAGTTAAAAAAATTTCTTAAATTTTTTTTTCATAATTTCTGTTATTTTAAAGGAAACTTCTCATAAAAAAATTCACATGTATAGGTACATATAATTTTTTTTAATGCAGCCTTTTTTTATTCATCTTCAGCTTAACAACAAAACTTAACAAAAACAAAACATATAACAAATGAATTAAACAAAAGTGCACTTTTTGTCGGGATTTCATTGTGGCTGCAATAAGTGAGAACGAGATAGAACGAGCTTACATTTTGTAAGCTTACAAATTTTTAACACAATAGGCTGCTTTGACTATTATAATAGTTGCCAAAATTATGTTTTGTTGCCAGTGTTCCCAATACATCAAAACTTCGTTATCAAAAAAAAATCTCCCAAAAATTCACTAAGGATCCGAAAAATCCCCTAACCTGAGATATAAATCTCATAAACTTTCGCACTTCAACTTTCAAGAATTGTTTCTTCCTCCTAAAAAGTTTCCTAAAGGGCCAAGTATCTTCTTAATCTAGGAGGAAATCTCCTGATCTGGCAACACTGCTGGTGATGGTAAGCCGAAGATGGGAAAAAGGGGACAATAAAAAGTATATATTTTTATTTTTTATGAGAAGTTTAATTCCTTTAGAATGACGCAAATTATATAAAAAAAAATTTTGGAAATTTAACTAACTATTAACTTTTGAATTAACTTTTGGGAAGAAATTTCAGTATTTTTTTTTAATATTTAGGAGAGTCATTTCAGGTATCGGGCAACACTGCTCTGCAGATAAGTTTGGTACTGTCAGTTAGCTGAATGTCCCACCTAATCAGTCTATAAGTATTTCGAAGTATGCTGAGGAATCTCAAAAGCTATAGTCCATAGAAAATCACAATTTTTTTATTTTTATTAAAAAAATGAGGCATAGGTTAGATAAGCATTTTTCTGTAAAAATAAACATTTTGGAAATAAAATTTTTTGAAATATTAATTGCTTAAATGGAATGAAGAATTGATTTTCTATATCGCTATTGTATCTAAATATAATACGATAAGTAAAAAAATAATATGCTGATTCGCAACTTTTGAATTTGCTCCGATGCGAGCATTTTGGCCTGTTTTTCACACACACACACACACACACGCACAGAGGCATCGAAACACCTGTTTCACTCCTAGTGCCCGCCACTGGTCCACCCGTCCGTCCGTCCGCTGCCACCA
This sequence comes from Melieria crassipennis, assembly GCA_963668005.1. Classification (NCBI taxonomy): domain Eukaryota; kingdom Metazoa; phylum Arthropoda; class Insecta; order Diptera; family Ulidiidae; genus Melieria; species Melieria crassipennis. Next base: position 39,514,879 of record OY764962.1, on the reverse strand, counting down.
CTGGCTGCGTGTCGGTGCGCTGTGCAATCGTTCGCATTTGACGCACACGCTCCATCACTTTTGTCGCGCACCAACGACGTGTAAACGTTTGCGACTGGCAAATTTCTGTTTTAGTTTTGTTGTTGTTAGCAATTTTCTTCATGACCGCTGCCAACAGCGTTCAATGGCGATTTGTGATTAATTGCATTTCGCAATTTAATTGGTTGAATGTAATTAAGTTGTTCATAAATTCAATAAGAATTGGCGACTTGCTGGTGTGGCATGCAACACGCTCGCTTGCACGCGCAAAATGCCAAAACGACAAAGCAAAACCGCACCAAAGAGTGAAAATTCCAGTTGAACTTGATTGAAGATGTAGTCGATGTGGCAGGCAAATGTCTGCAACAACAACAACAACAACAACAACAACAACACTAACCATAGTAGTAGCAGCGGCCGACTTGTTCGCGTTGCACCTTGAAATGCGCACAGAGCAAGTCGAGTGTGGCAAGTGGCAAGTGGCAACCTGACAGTTGGGGCTCGTTTCCATGAAATCACCAATCAAATTCGCACATTGCGCACCTATGCGCATGTTGAACGCAAATGTGCGCGCATGCGCACTGGCAGCACTTCTGGTTACTGCTGCTGTCCGCTGTTGTTGTTGTTTTATGTCCTTTTGCGTTTGGCTCACGTGCTGTCGGTTACCTGCGCAACGCAAACACGACCACCAAGTCGACTGCCACTGTGTGTCGTGTTCATTAACGCTTCTTATTAAGCGAAATGTTACTTTAGTTGTTGTTATTGTGTTGTTTGCATTCGAATGCGATTAATCGCGCGCAGATTACGCAGAATTTTTATGCCATTGCGAAATAAAATGAAACGAAATGAAATGTAAAGGAGTTGAGTGTAGGGAGAGAAAGGGAAGACAAGTTGTTGTTGTTGTTGTGTTGCCGCACGCACGACTTTTGACGTGTTGCTGCTGCAAATGAACGCCATTAACACTTTCGCGTCCGATCACGTATTTTTACGTTTTTTGCCAAACAATCCTAGGAGCCGTTCACGTATTTTTACGTTTTATGCCGAACAAACCTAGGAGCCATTCACGTATTTTTATGTTATTAAAAATTGTAATTTAACTGTTTCCGGGGCACTACTAAAAAAAAAAAATTAAAAATAGCGGCGCCAACGCAACGGCAAACGTAAACAAAGCGGCATAGGTTTTAGTTTAACTGCACAGAGAGCGGACGCGAAAGTGTTAAGTCACTAATTGTCGAGGCAACAGACATCCTAAGCTACACAACTTTCATAAATCTGGTGATTTTTTGAGCTGCTATGTTTCTTGGTCCCACTTATAGAGGCACTTCAACTACTGTGCACTTGTCCGGCTTTATTCAGAAGGAAGACCCACCTAAGTAACTTCTTCTTTGACAATGTAGGGAACATAACCGATAGGACTATTCAGGGTCTACTAGGGTTCATGAGGAACTCAAACTTGTTCAATCAGTGAGGGAACTCAAGTTGTATTGATTGTTGTATCTACGGACTTGTGTTGCATTAACATTAAATAAAATCAAATCAAATAAAATCAAATAAAATAAAATAAAATAAAATAAAATAAAATACAATAAAATAAAATAAAATAAAATAAAATAAAATAAAATAAAATAAAATAAAATAAAATAAAATAAAATAAAATAAAATAAAATAAAATAAAATAAAATAAAATAAAATAAAATAAAATAAAATAAAATAAAATAAAATAAAATAAAATAAAATAAAATAAAATAAAATAAAATAAAATAAAATAAAATAAAATAAAATAAAATAAAATAAAATAAAATAAAATAAAATAAAATAAAATAAAATAAAATAAAATAAAATAAAATAAAATAAAATAAAATAAAATAAAATAAAATAAAATAAAATAAAATAAAATAAAATAAAATAAAACAAAATAAAATAAAATAAAATAAAATAAAATATAAAATAAAATAAAGTAATCTAAAATAAAATAAAGTAAAATAAAATAAAATAAAATAAAATAAAATAAAATAAAATCAAATCAAATCAAATCAAATCAAATCAAATCAAATCAAATCAAATCAAATCAAATCAAATCAAATCAAATCAAATCAAATCAAATCAAATCAAATCAAATCAAATCAAATCAAATCAAATCAAATCAAATCAAATCAAATCAAATCAAATCAAATCAAATCAAATCAAATAAACTAAAATAAAATAAAATAAAATAAAATAAAATAAAATAAAATAAAATAAAATAAAATAAAATAATAAAATAAAATAAAATAAAATAATAAAATAAAATAAAATAAAATAAGAATTATAATAATATATGTAAATTATAATAAAAATAATAGCACTTACTTTTCATATTTACTTATTTATAATATTATTATTATTATTAAATAATAATAAAAATAATATGAACCTAGCAAATATTAGTTTTTGCCCAAAAAATTCCTATTCTGCATACTTTCTTGCCAACTAGCTAATAAAAATAAATCCTTGCTTTATCCTTACAGCATCCACAAAATTTTATTTTGCCTCAACACCCACGCAACAGAGCGCGCACAGTTCACGCGCCTTTGTTTCCTTGATGCACGAAAGCAAACGATATCCTTGCTTCTTACACAAATTGTTAAGGATCCTTCGAGTCATGGGGCACGTTGCGTGTCCGTAACGCATTGCACACAATTGCCACTGTCCGCTTATTTTAGTTATTTGGCGCGCAACTTTTATCTGCAAGCAAATGCAATAAATGGGAATGCCACAACAACAACAACATCAACCAGCCGTGACTGCAAATGCCACACGAAGATGAGAATTTGAGAAATTTTTTTTTGTAATGTCCGCTTTCACAGTGGCCACCCCGGCTCCTCTCCCCTCTCACGCACACAAAACGCATGAAATATGCGAATATAAGCGGCAGCTGTCACGCCACCAAAACGCACCGCGCTGCCGCGTCTCATAAACATTCATCCATTCGTTTTGCCAGCGCCCGGATTAAGGTTATTTCAAGGATGTTGGTTGGCAAAGATGCACCAAGTCGGCCCTGTCGCGGAGCGGCACGGAAGCGCTGTAGAACCGCTGCAGCCGGCGCGCGAACGTCGTCATCGGCATCATCAGAATTCATCAATCTTTGCCAAAAACTTGCGCAACCGAGCCAAGACGGCGGACAGCCGCAGCGGGCGACGACGCGCCACGGCGCTGGGGCCGCGCGACTGACAGCCGCATGAGACGACGAAAAAGACAGCACGCAGAGCTCGTTGTCACGTTCGAAAGGGTGCGAGTGTGTGCTACACACACACATAAACGCTGCAGGGGCCAGCATTGGTGGCTGTGTGTGGGCTGCGGTGGGCGCCGCATTTATATAGTTACATATGTACGTGCATATGCACGCAGATGTATAGTAGGTGTAGTGCACATTTTTCGGTATAAGAATGCAACGGACGGCGACGGAGAAATGAGCGCCGCTGCTGCTTCCGTCATTGCGCCCATTTGGCCACATTGCCGCCTAGTCTGCCTGCAGATAACCTCAATTTTCTTGGCTCTGCTCGGTGAGGGCGCTTTCATTTTGCTTATTTGTGTTTTTGTTATTGTTGTTTTATTTTCTGTCGCTTTTCTTTGCCGTCCGCCCGAAAAATATGCTTTTTCTTCCCCCACTCCCTCCCTTCGTATTTTTACTTTAGCCCAAAACTAAAACAAAAAATTGAACGTGGAAACAACGTGACAGGCAGGAATTATGCTACTGTTGGTCAGAGAAGAATTTTAGGTCTTGAGACGTTGAAAAATAGAAACGGCAACTGTGTGAGGTCTTGAACTATCAAGTAGTCCTTTCGGATAAGAAAGCTGTGAGTTCCGCTGACCGGAAATTCCGATTCCGGAGCATCTTGGTTAAAGGTTCCTGGTCGAATGGTTATTGTTTCGTAGCAGGTCCCAGTTCTACCAGTTAGAGGGTTTCGCTGACTGGATATTCCGATTTCGGAGCATCTTGGTTAGAGATTACTTCTAGAATGGTTATTTTTTCATAGCTTGTCCCAGTTGTATCAGTTAAAGGGTTTCGCTGACCGGAGATTCCGAATCCGGTGCGTCATGGTTAGAGCTTACTTGTCGAATGGTTATTGTGTTGACAGTTAGAGGGTTCCACTGACTGGATATTCCGATTCCGGAGCATCTTGGTTAGAGATTACTTCTAGAATGGTTATTGTTTCATAGCTTGTCCCAGTTGTACCAGTTAGAGGGTTTCGCGGACCGGATATTCCAATTCCAGAGCATCTTGGTTAGAGGTTGCTTGTCGAATGGTTATTGCTTCCAGTTCTACCTGTTAGAGGGTTTCGCTGACCGGATATTCCGATTCCAGAGCATATTGGTTAGAGCTTACTTGTCGAATAGTTATTGCTTCGTCACATGTCCCAGTTCTACCAGTTAGAGGGATTCGCTGACGGGAAATTCCGATTCAGGGATGTCGTGGTTAGAGGTTACTTGTCGAATAGTTATTGCTTCGTAACATATCCCAGTTCTACCAGTTAGAGGGTTTCGCTGATCGGATATTCCGATTCCGGAGTGTCGTGATTAGAGGTTACTTGTCGAATGGTTATTGCTTTGTAGCGTGTCTCAACTCAGTTTTATAGCTTCTGGATCGAAACCTCTAATAAGTGGGTTTCACAGGGCAGTCTTGTAGGCTTCTTTCTTTGTTTTGAATACCAACCCTTTGGGGATACCGTTGTATCGAGGTTGAGGATTGTGAATGCTGCAAATTTCAATCTTTAGAGAAGCTGATTGAAAACTTCCCAACTAAACGCAATCAACGTTTTGAGTCTCGAAAGATACTCTAATGTATGGGAACGCTCTTCCTTTGCTTGGAAGACCCGCTTACAAACTCGGATTATTACACCAACAACAAACGCCAGAGACCCAACTGGTCTATGCGTGGTTCTGGTTTAACCCTCTTGGTTGCACTCTTTGGCGTTCCAAGCTTCAGATCTCCTCCGGGGCTAAGGTCGCCACATCTAACTGGAGAAATCTTCTGAAGGGTAAATTCTCATTTTATTGAGATGATAATCGAGTGGACAGTTACCAGTCAGGTATACAGTGAAAATGCGGAGGTCCTTCTGTTTTAGTATGAGAAGTTTTCTAGATACTTTGCTGTCTGGGCTTAAGAACCGTTCTAACTGGAGTAGTCCCGTACTGTTGGTTCATGTCTGAACAAAATTTTGGTTTACCCATTTTCTTAACTGCTCTTTTATGTACACAGAATAATTCGGAACTTACCAGTGAACGCATTGGCCTTCTTTTGACAACGCGGTCTGCTTGTTCGTTGCCTTTGTAAACCCTCGTGTTCAGCGATTCAGTATAACTCTATAGAGTTCTTTGTGCGTTCTGGGGAGTCTACAGAGTTGCTTCTCTTTCTTTTGGCAAGGCAGTTTGCTTGTTCGTTGCCTTCGTGATCCTTGTGTCCTACGATTCAGTGCAACTCTAAACAGTTACGGCCTCACAGTTAATTTAGGAGATTACGGCAATTCTTGGCTAGTTTTGTGTAAACCGCGTAGGCTTGTACACCTTTTAGAGCCGCTTGACTGTCGGAATTTTATCTAAATTAACGTAAATTCTTCCCTAAATAATTAAACAATCAAATATGGGGTTATCGGTTCTTAAATAGGATCAAAAAAACTATGTACTATGATGCAAATTTCGTGACTTTTCAATATATTAAATTTGTTTGTCTCCCCTGCTTTGCTCACCACCGGATACCAAACATCCAATCGACCGAATGTTTGTGCCGTAGCGCACTGAAATTGTGCAATAATGACGAAAAAGTGTCAGGCAGCATCATCCGCCGTCATGAAGGATACTAACAACAATGGACGCTGAGTGGATTTTGCTTTCTCGTTACCCCCCTTCGTGTTCATACAAAACATTTTTTTCTCGCCAGCATCGTTGCAACGTAGTTGATGTTCTTAATTGATGAAGAAATTTGGGTTGTGCATATTTTTTTTCGTTTCCTTCCTTTCGGCGCTCGTTTCTTCTCGTTATGCATCGATTAAAGCAGATTTTAATGAAACTGTTCGTATGCATTAAGAATATGATTTCTCTAGAAGAGTAATGTAAGTGCCTAAAATAAAATGGCAACAATAACAACAACAACAGCAAGAAGAAAAAAAAAGATGCCAGAAATGACAGCAACATCAAACTGGAAGGAAACAAAAAAAAGACAGCGGTGAGTGTTCTTTGCTGTTTGGCAACGTGAAAATAAAAATTACTCAACGCACACATACACACACACACACATCCTGGCAGGGCGTGCATGCTGCATATGCGCCTTGCTGCCTTTGCTGTTTTGTTGCAGCGGCAAAAATGCCAAAACACAAAACAGAAAAAACACATTTGAGAGCCGCCCATGCAATTTGCAGTTATCCAATTTTTTTTTTTACTTTCATTCGTTCAAGTTTCCTCTCTAACAAAAAAAAAATGTTGTATGCCTTTTCGTTGCTGCGCTGCGTTGCGTTGTGTTGCGTTGTGTGCGCCAAACATGCACACAGGACATAACAGCAACAACAGCAACAACATTCAAACTAACGGCACTCGCAATTCCCCGTTGCAAAGAAAGAAAAACTAATTCGATTAATCATCACTGACGATGGGCTTTTTTCACTGCGCTGCCGCGTCGCTTCGCTCGTTGTTTCTTTGCTTTGTTTGTTTTCGTTGCTTTGGTTGCTGCAAGTGGCGCAGCAAAGGAGAGCAAATCGGCTCCGCCAGGATTCATTTGCGCCAACGCAATGCAAATGCCGTGTGCCCAACCCGCCGGCCCCACTGGCCGCCACCACGTCAGCGACGCCGTCATCAGCACTGACTGGTCATGCTTGCGACGCAGCTGCTGTTGTTGTTGTTGTTGTTGGCTGAATGCTGCTGAAGTTTTTATGCGTTTGCCTTTTCGACTGCAGCGCGCGTAGGGTTGTTGGCCGCCGCAAGGATATTCGCTCGCACGTTGCATGTGCACCCCACAGCTGGCAATTTTCGTTGTTGTCGTCGCTGTTGCTGTTGTTGCTTTTGTTTTGTGCTGCCTGATGTGCGTTTCGCTGCACAAGTGTGCAAAAAGGACCATTCGAAGCGGCCTTTGACCATCGGCGCACCAATGATCCGACGTTTTTTGGCCGATTTTTTCGTTCATTTGCCGCACGCAGCCATTGACCAGTCGACGTTTTGCCTGTTTTCGGCTTATTTGGTGCTTTCGCCTTTGGGCGCAGGGGCTGCATTTTTATTTGCTCAGGCAGAATGCATGCGCACAGCACAAAAAGTGAGAGAAAGCCGCACCAAGGGAGTTGAAAAGAGGGAACTTTTCATGAAAAAGGCGCAGTGATGTTGGAAATATGGAGATACTTTTCGTAAGAGGAAACAAATTTGCTAAGGAAAAGGATTCTACTTTTGAAAACTACAAACATTTTAAAGTATCTTTTCTAATATGTTTTAAAGAATTTCCCTCTTTATTCGAACTTTAAAGGGTTAAAAGCTTTGATAGCTTTCAAACAGAAAACTCCTGAAAACCTTCTCAACATGGAACAATCTTCGCAGCTAGTGGCTACCGGTTACTTTGGTTCGTCCAGACGAAGGAGGTTCACAGGCTTTGCCAAAAATGCGTGGAATGTACTGTCCCCCTGTACCTTCCTTACTGATTCTGGCGGCGCTGTCCTCGCGTTCTAAAGCTGGACTTCAATGTGACACTATCTGAGGCTATCGAACAGAATGTGGATTAAGGAACCCACTTAGAGCATTGCGAGGCCAACCCGACCATCGCTGAACTTGAGGCGCACTAAGCAACTGATGCACCTCAGTTGTAAATCCATCAGCTCGACGGTCTGTGTGCTCACGGGGCGCTGGTCGGAAAGGTTACGAGTGCAAAATAACGAACTTTCTCCGTGGCTACGATTCAGACGATGAGGAGGAAAAGAAGACCGTTTCCACTTCATGGGTCAATACTCTTTCCTTGTCCAAAGTGGGCTTAAGGTTCTAAGCTCACCTGTCAGACGAGGAACAGCTAGAGAAGACCGTTCTTCACCTCATTTGTCAATGCTCTTTCCTTGGGCGAAGTGGGCTGAAGGTTCTTGGCTCACCTTTTGACGGAGCTACGGTTCAGACGAGGAGGAGAAAAGGCAGACCGTTCTCCACCTCATGAGCCAATGATCTTTCCTTATCCGAATAAGGCTTAAGGTTCTAAGCTCATCTTTTAGACGAGGAAGAGAAGACCGTTCTCCACCTCACACGTCAGTGGTCTTTCCTTGTCCAAAGTAGGCTTAAGGTTCTTGGCTTACCACTCCTCACAGGTCTGACTAGGCTAACTTCATTGTGTATCAGGGGCATACCCAGCTTCATAGCGAAATCACAATGCACCGCGTGTGTGTTCATGTAGACGTGTGCTTTCATGTAGAAGGCTACCATTCCAACCTAACCCAACCTAATGTCGGACTGTCTCTGGATATCTTAGAGAAGCATGAGCTAGTTTTCGGTGTTATCACTTATTGTTGGTAGCCATGCAAGAACGTCAGTCTTATGTTAAATAGTCGAACATATGTCGAAGTTGCAGAGACCAAGAAAAATATAAAACCATGCTCCACATTTGTGCACTTGTCCTGAACTATGCAGGAATTGTAAGAAAAATTAAGGGTTTCAATGTGTGACCGACATTTTGGGAGTTGACACCAAAGACTTGATACACTTCACTCTTGTTCCAACCGGCGAGGGTTGATCCTAAGGAATCAATAGGCTTTATTACTTGTTCCTATTGGTTGCAGTCTGAGGAGATGAAAATACCTAGACGGACGCAAAGAAGGTGGGGTTTGGAAATTAAAACCCTCGAAATATCTGTTTGATACAAAAGTTATGGGTAGGAAATATGGTCTCCAATGGTTTGGGGATCACAAGTTGTATGTGGAAGCCCCCAAATGAAATTAAATCCAATGTGCGCCACTAGATACCACAATGGGTCTCACTGGTATAAGTGTGCTCTGTTTCAAGAATTGCCGCTTCTACTAACCTACTTACTAGTATTGTCCCACTATTTCTCTCTCTTTTAGATAGAAACCATCCCACCCATTCGAGGCTTTATATGGCCTCTGCCACTTTTCAGACAATCATCTTCTCCTTTCACCTCATTGAATAATCGTTCAATAGTAATCAGGCAAACCACTCCATCATCTTTCCTGAACTAAAGTTATAGCATCATATTTTAAGATCTACAAAGTCGAGAAAAGTCAAAGTCCAACTAGAATCATTAAGCCAAAGATGATCATGAAGCCAAGAAGTGAAGCTCTCATGCTTTTTACAAATTATCCCTAGCAACAGTCGTTATTGGAGTTTAGGTTAAAGTGGCTGTCTGGGTACGGGACAAACTTAGGCCACAATATGAGCCCATTCTGAAACCACACGCCGGCCGCATTCGAAAGAAGGAGGCAGTGTTTCCGATGAAAGGACCAAGTTGAAGATGTCCTATCATCATCACTGGAATAGAGGGGCCATTTTATAGACCCTGACTGGGTCATACGCTGGCTGGGCCATGTCTTTCGTAAGGTCGATGAAGCTACGGCGAAAAATGTGTTCGACGCGGTAGTTCGAGGTCGACGGCGAAGAGGGAGACCGTCTCTCCGTTGAAAGGACCTGCGGATGCCCTATAATTTGTTGGTGTGACCAACTGGAGAAGACGAAAGTAAAGTCGTGGCGCCTGAAGACAACCTGCGGGTTGCTATGGCCAGTTAAGTAAGTGATACCACATGGAGTAAGTGATCGATCGGAGAGCCTACAGAGGGCTATTCGATTTCATTTTCTATAAACCCTGGCAAGTCTTTTATATTGACAGATCTGAGATAATCTAAGTTGTCGAAGAAGGAAAAGCCTAGAGAATTCCATTTTCGTCTAGAAAGAGTCGGGCAGTGGACGTTATTTTGCTGGGATCAGCAACAAATATTTGAGTTCTTTTTCATGTAGTTTTAAGAAAATTAGATCATGGCATGGAATGGAAGGATATGAGCGGAGCCAAAAAAGTGAACCGTAAAGGGTCCAATTTCTCAAAATCTCAGGCAGATAGCCCATTGTGCTTAAGATTTCAAAGGAAAAGGTTGAAAGAGGATGGTGAGGTGGGGTTAAAGACATAAAGTAGTAGGGAAGGGAAGTATGCTGTTTTGCTGCACGAACATCCTGGATTCTTTAAGGAATCTCAGGAGATAGCTAGGGGAAAGAGAATGGACCTCGTTCGTCCTCATAACATCAGAACCCAAAATGCGCAATCTCGTTCGAACGAAGGCGGGACATGCACAGACAAGATGCGCAAGTTGGAAGAAATTAGATCATACGAGGCAATGGAATGCGAGTTTGAAGCTCACCTTAACAGCTGAGTGGAAAAGGTGTCTAAGTGAATTGATTATCATGGAAACGGTCCATCGAATCGTTAAAAATGAGCAAAAAACTTAAGCTGCCCTAAATGTTATGAGGAAAGTCTCAAATAAAACACAGATGACTTGAATAGAAAACCAGGTGTTGGTACTCTACGGACTAAGAAAATATATCGTCCATTTTGGTTCCATTGACCGATCTACCGACTTGCTGCCGATCAAATCTTTGTTTATTTGTTTCTCCTTATCCCTCGACAGCAGTGGCGCACACAGGCTTTAATTTCAGGAGGGGGCCAGTGGGTTTTGCATAGAACTTTTGAGTCCAAAACCATTTCAAACCATGTTTTGTACCAGAAATTTTTGTATTTCAGGGTTTGAATCCCCTCCCCTGTGTACACCACTGATCGACCATATGACAGGAGGTGGTTTTAGCTGGAAATAATCCAGTATGCCAGGATTCATTCCTTTTTATATATGAAGATTTCTATCTTCTGCGAAAAAAGCTGCGGATTACTGACAGCTTGGACTGGACTCTCAACTGGCTTTCGCTGTGCTACTCCTCAGATTTCAACCAAAACTCATTCAATTGAAAAAAAGTTAAATTTGTTAAATTCCAAAACTTGAGCACAATGTTGAACAACAACAACCACACTTTAAAATGTTGCGCCACAAACACTGAAAATGCTCGAAAAACACGTCAACAAAGTTGCGCATTGCTGCCGCCGTTCGACGGTTCGTTCGTTCATTTGTTCGTTTTGCTCGCTTGACAAAAATGCCAACAAATTATGACGTATCATTTTTCTTGGCGCCATCTTGGATTTTGGACTAAAGTTGCCTGCTTAAAATTTTGCTGCCAACCAACAAAATAAGACAACCCAAAGCAAAGCAAAGTGCTTAAGGGGGGTTTCTACCTTGTGCGTTTAAAAAAATCCAATTTTTTTTTCATGCATTTTTGGATTAATACATGATTGTAGAATACGCTCCCAAAATTTGAAGTTGAAATCTTTCGAATTACGGAAGCAATTTATAGAAACAGGTAGCGGTGTCGGGCGCGCCGACCTGCTGAAGCAAAACTTTGAACGCGTTTTTCTCAAAACTACATTTTTTGACCTGGCGGAAGTGATTTAGGCCACACGAGTTGAGCAATAGCTACGAAATTTTAAACAGTCATTTATCAAGGTCTTAGCTATGGCACGAACTAGGATCTTCAAGAAATAATAATTTTTTCTCATTGAAAATAGAAATTTGTATTGAAAAAAGTAGGTAAAAATTGAATTTTTTAGTCAAAATCGCATATATCCTTCATTTTTCATTTTTTTTTTTAAATCCTAGTTCCTGCCATAGACAAAAGGATACAGAATAAGAAACAATTTCATTTTTGTGTTTCAAGTCATCTCAAACAGCGGCAGGACTTCCGTGAGTCAAAAAGTCCTTCCGCCATTGCTCGATGGCCCCCTCCCCCCCTTTGCATATTTTATCTTGAAACTTTTTTTACTTGTACAATAAACATATACCTACATCTGAAACATCATACATCAGTGTTTATCTTTAAAACCTTCCCATCAACAATTTTTCAAAAAAACATGTTTTCTCGGCCGCACAAGGTAGAAACCTGCCTTAAGAATAACAACAACAACAACAATGGTTGTGGCCAGTGGCAAAACACTGCACACTGCGCCAAGTGGGTGGGTGAGAGAGGTGGAGCAGTGTTCGCAAGAAGAAGAAAGATTACCAAATTAAAGTCAACTACGACGAGCGGCGGCAGAGCAGAGCAGAGAAGTGCAGTGCGCGCACAGAATGTCAAAGTGCCATGTTATGTGTCTCCCCCATTACGGCGGTTAAGATTCGGCGTATAGACCCTGCGGGATGCCAACGTAACATAGCCATCTTGACGAATGCAGATCCTTCAGCCTAGCTTTTACATATGAGTGAAGGTGTGGTGGAAATTGAGGGGAATATTACCTTGGTTAACCCGTGTGCACTTGGCTTTTTAATTTACCCGAAGCTTCAGCGGGGGTGGGTCGAATAAGGCCAACCAGGTTCATTAGAACACTCACTCATATGGCATGCATTCAGCATCAACCCGAACCGAATGGGAAAACAACTATAACTAGAAGAAAAAATTTATGCACACGATTGCAAAAAAAAAATAATACAAGGACAGAATACAACTGCAGAAACCAAAACGGACAGACGTTCGCACTCCGGACACATTGCAGTCCCAAACTCTTCTCCGCTAGTACCCCGATTAATCTATTGTCGGATACTCCTTGCCCTCCCTACCTTTGTTCCTCATAGCTGTTACCAAGAAACCCAATTACTACCAAATATTTCCTCCTCCCTTATTCCCAGGCCAAACTCAAATTAGCTCAATTTAACATATTACAAAAATATCCTTTATTGAATAATTCAACTTAAAATCATAACTGTTGGGTTTTGAAAAAAAACTGCATTGACCAAATGAAATTCGGAAGCCAATAATAAATTTATAATATTAACAATTTTTCTTTGTATCCAAACGTATCTCAATCTAAAGATTTACACTTAGCGAAATTTAAACATTTTAACCTTTTTAACAAAAAAATTTAGCTTAAAATTAGTTCTATCTAAAGTTTTAATTTAATTTTAAGTTTTATAGCGAATATAATTTCAATAATTGTAGATTTAAGAACAATTTTAACCTTTTTTCTCTACAAAAATAAATCCTAAATTAAGTAGTAAATTTTTAACAAATCAAAAATGTAGATAAATGCAAGGCCAAAGAAGAAAACATATGTGTTTTTTTTTTGAGTTAAGAAATTTTCTTTGGGTTTTTTTTTCCTCTCAGTTAATAGGTTTGTGTTTTAATTAAATGTGCCGAAAAAAAAATGAATAGAACTTACATGACAGTGTGTTGACGTGTGTGTGTAGTCCATCGTTGGGCCCATCGATGCAGATGTACACTGAAAAAAAATACTAAAAAACCGCAACCACCAAAGAGTGATTGAAGTATGGCACAACACAAAATATATAAAAACTGTATTCTTCTTGAGCTTTCGGGGTTTTTTTTTTTCTAGCCTTTATCTATACACTTCTGTTCTCTTTTCACTATATTTCTTTATTTTAATCTCTAAAACTTTCACGCTAAGATCTTAAACATTTTCCTTTCTCTTTTCCCGTCTTTCTTTTCTAATCAATCTGACGACATTTTTTTTTCTTTGTTCACTTTTACACAATTTTTTTTTTCACAAATCTCTTTCCTTAAAATTTAAACAATTTTTTCTTCTTAAAACATTATTATAAATTTCAAAATTTTAGTTGCCTTTTAATTGCTGTGATAGTTTTGTGAATCCGATTATCCGTAGCATAGGTAATTCTTGTGGTGTTGTTGTTGTGGTAGAATTTTAGAAGATTTACAAATTTGAAGTGTTGCTGTTGTTGTGGTTGTTGTCGTGCAACTTTCCCGAACTTGGAGTGTTGTTGTTGCTGTGATTTTTGTTCTGCATGCTTAATACTGTGACTGTTGTTGTTGTTCGGTTTTCTCTTTTAAGCACTGTTGTTTCTCACGTTTAAATTTTCTTATAGCTGCACCAGACTGATTGTTTTTTTTTTCTTAAGTTTCCGCGCCGCCGCTTAGCGTTTACTTTTTAGTGTTTATTTGGGCTTTTTCGCGTTTCGCCTGTTTAGTTCTCAAAAGTATGTGGTGGGGTTTTTGGTTTTCGGGCTAGTTTATGTAGGTTCTTTTTTTTTTTTTTTTTTTTTTTTTTTTTTTATTTATATGCACAAGATGTCGAACAAACCCTGTTTTTCCCCATTTAAAAAGTCGTATTTTCTTAAATTTTCTATTTCTTCACGCAACGTTTTGTTTTTTTTTCCAAAGTTGTTCAGTTTAAAATTTAGTTCGTGTGTCGCTCAACGATTTTGCAAAACGATTTTCTTTGTTAATTTAGTTATAAGCGCGGCTCGCGGCTTAGGTGCGTTGGCCCGACGGCATTCCGCAGTCGTGCAGCGGTTCAGCGTGGCAGTGTCTAGGCTCTTTCTCTCCGTTCTGGTGTGAGCCCAGCGCTATTTATAAGCGACTTAAAACAACGCCAAGCCGTTTTGTCACCTTGTCGTGTCCTGACCTGCGTTATTCAGTTTTTTTGTGCATATTCATAAGCTTACATGGGTTTGTGCGTTTGTGCATATTTTTATGGCCCCACCAAAATTTGTCCGCTTAGCAATAGCGGAAAACAACCAACAACATTCAACCGATCACCAGTTTTAACAACAACTTCGCGAATCGACACTAACTGTCGATCACAACAACCAAATTTGATTTGCATTGCGCTACAACACACAATTTGTGCGATCACAACAACCAAATTTGATTTGCATTGCGCTACAACACACAATTTGTGCATCGCAACAACCACATTTAACTACCATTGTGCTACAACACCCAATTTTCGCATTACAAAAACCACATTTGATTACCATTGCGCTACAACACCCACGTTGTGTTACAACAACCACCTGCGCACTTGCTGGGCAGTACAACAACCACTCTTAGTCGCTTCCTCAGTTAGGCTCAAACCTACGCACACGTATACGAATCGCAACATTTTTGCATAGGTAAAGGGTTGAGTGATGTTGCGTGAGCGGCTTGAGTGCTCGGCGCAGCTTTGAGCAACTTGCGCAAATGGTTTCAGGGGTTCCAAAACTTTTGAGATTGTAAGCATGCAGACCCCAACAACACCAGATATTGCGGCTACGCTGCAATATTTGTAAAAAGGACTGCATGCTAAGATTTTCGCTCGATAATGTCTTTCCGATGGTAAAATTCTTTCTTGCCGGTATCTTCGTCCTCGAGTTGGTACATGTTGTTGCCTCTTTTGCCTATAACTTTGGCTTTAATAAATTTCTTAGCGAACTTGGAACAAAACTTCTTGCTAGCATCACTCAGAATGAAATTACGTCTATAAACCCTATCTCCTACTTCAAAACCTTTTGTTGTGCTACGCAAATTATACCTCCTAGCTGACGCTTCATAAGCTTTAGTGATGTTTTGGCTAATTGCTTCTCTAATTAGTTTAATTTTATCTGACCTCTCTATGACTGTATCTTCGAATGAACCCAGCTTACGCAGCAGTTCATAGTCACGGCCGTTCGAAAGCATTTGCTGACCAGTGATTGCATAATAAGGAGTGCAGCCAATTGATTGATGGACTGAGCTACGTAAAGCTTCAGCGATATCAGCCAAATGTTTATCCCACATTGATTGCTCTTTGCTGATGTAGGCGCGTATTCCTACTAATATGGACCGATTTACTCGTTCACTGGCGTTGGCTTGAGGACTATATAAGGCGGTAAACACGTGGCGGATACATCGGTCTTTCAAAAAGTCGTTAAAATAGGAAGATTTAAATTGTTTTCCGTTATCAGACATAATTATTTCCGGTGTACCAAAAACACTGAAAACTTGCTCCCGCAGAAATTCGCAAATGACAGGTGCAGTAGCTCTTCGGATGGCTTTGAGCAACGGGAATTTGGTGAAATGGTCCAAAACGATTAAAATTGCGATATTTCCCTGTTTGGATCTAGGATACGGACCTAGAAGATCAATGTAAAGCTTTTGGAAAGGTCGTTGAGTAGCATAATGCCCAGACATTGGCGGCCGCAATACGCGGTTTGGAGCTTTGCTTTCGCAACAAATGCTACACTTGCTTATGTAATCCTTCACATCAGCCACCATGTTTGGCCAAAATAAGTTTTTCCTCAGCCGTTCTAAGGTTTTGGCGATGCCGCCATGACATTTGTTTGGCGGGCAATGAGCATTCTCTAGTACTTCCGGTACCAATTCCTTTGGCAGCCAGAGCTTCCAGCAACTAGCTTCCGCTTCCAGGTTTCCGTTCGCAAATTCGTTTCGTTTGTAAACTTCGTTGTCCAGTATACGTAAGTCGGGCAATTTGTCTTGATTTTCTCGTACGCGACGTTTGAGGTCTTCGTAGTCAGGCGACGTAAATGCAGGAGAATCCAAGTTTACCACAGGACAGAATTCGATTTCCACTACTTCGGTGTCGAAATTCTGACGCGACAGACTGTCGGGTACAACATTTTGCGTGCCTCGCCGGTGTTCTATTTTGAACCGAAAACCTTGCAGCTTCAATGACCAACGCGCTAAGCGTCCCGATAAATCAGGTTGTCGCATCAGCCATTGCAAGCTTGCATGGTCCGTGACTATCGTAAAGTCTTGCCCTTCTACATACGCTCTAAATTTCTTGAGACTCAACATTGCTGCCATGCACTCAAGTTCCGTTACACTATAGTTGCTTTGGGCTTTGTTCAATTTCCGAGAAAAGTATGCTATGGGTACTTCTACCCCTTCACTGTTTCTTTGAGCCAATACTGCTCCTACCCCGTGTTTACTTGCATCACACTGAATTATAAAAGGCTTACTGTAATCAGGATTCGCAAGTACTGGTGCGCTTGCAAGCTTCTGCTTGAGTTCATCAAACGCTGACTGCGCATCTTCTGTCCAACTGAAGCTTCTACTCTTTTTAAGAAGATTAGTAAGTGGCGTGGTAAGGGCAGCGTAGTTGTCCATAAATCGCCGGTACCATCCAGTCATGCCTAGAAATCGTCTTAGCTGTTTTACTGTCCTTGGTGCTGGATAGTTCGCAATTGCCGACACCTTATCAGGATCAGTGCGCAATGTACCGTTCCCCACAATATAACCCAAGTATCGCACTTCCTTTATACAAAATTTACTCTTCTGCACATTAATGGTTAAACCGGCTTTGCGAAGATGGCTAGCCACTTCCGTCAAGGTGGCCAAGTGTTCCTCAAAAGTCTCTGACACGATAAGTAAATCATCAAGGTAAACGAAAACTTGATTTTTGAGCTGCGCTGGTATTACATGGTCCATGAGCCGACATAGCGCTTGCGGCGCATTGCATAGACCAAATGGCATAACCCGGTATCTGTACAACGGCCGATTTGGTACTGTGAAGCATGTGAAATCCCTAGAATTTTCTTCCAACGGGATTTGCCAAAACGCACGTCGCAAATCTAGCGACGTGATGAAACGAGCTTTAGGCAGTCGGCTTAAAATGCCTTCGATATGCGGCAAAGGATACGCATCTTTGATTGTGACAGCGTTCACCTTCCTTGAGTCGAGACACAGACGGACCTTATCACCTTTTCGGACGAGAACTACTGGACTAGACCATGGACTGTTCGGACTTTCTTCAATAACCCCAAGATGCAACATTTCATCAATTTCTTTATGGACCAGTTTTTCGATAGCAGGAGAAATGGGAAAGTAACGTTGTTTGATCGGACGGACATTTGGCTCAACTTCTATGACGTGCTCCATTAGAGTGGTTTTACCCAACCCTTCGCGCTCATAAGAGGGAAATAACTTCTTCACCTCTTCTAATCGGTCTTGTTGGTGTTCAGATAATACCAAAGAATTTTCATTAGCAGTCGACGACTGCTCAACATCAATTTGTGCTATAATATTTGGGGCTATTTTGAATTTTTGCCAAAAATCTATTCCTAAGATTACTGATTGTGCAAGATTTGGAACTATATAAAATGCTATTTCTGCCTCTCTATTTCTAAATTTCACCATCGTGTTTAGGATCCCATATACAATTTGTTTTCGCCCATCTGCTGTGTGAATCGATGTTTTATGGGCTCGGAAATCTTTCCTACCACTGAGTTCATTCGCCAGAGCACCTCCTATGCAAGATATCTGCGCCCCACTGTCAAGTAAACCGAGTAACTTCTGTTTGAAGAGTGTAATTTCTGCGTATGGACGCAAATCTAAAGGTTTGTGCTGAATTGCACAGATTCCTGCAACATGCTTACGCTGCCGCTTGACAGCTTGCCAGAAGTTACTCATACGCTCCGTTGAACGTGCTGCGCGTTTCGCTTTCGATGCCTTTGTATTGTTAAAAATCAAATCTCGGACTCTATTGTAGTTTGCTAATCGTTCACCATACGAAAGTATGTGACAAGGTTGAGTACTTGTCCCATGTTTCATCGGCAGCTCGGGTGCTGACGATGGCGTGTGTGATTTTGTCGTTAATGGCGCGTTTGGTCGTAGCGAGGACTCGCTTTGGGAGCCTCGCTCGCTTGGACGTTTCCCGGCCGACATGTTTCACAAGTTGGTCTATACACACCTGGTGCACCGCAACCATAACAAAACACCGTGCGTTTATCTAAGCAATCAAAATAACGATGACCTTCCTTTCGACAATTCCAACAAATAAGTTTGGACTTCGCGTTGGGTCCGGACACTTCGTCCACTTCGACGACATCTTCGTTCAGTACTTCATCCAACTCCAAGTCGACATTTAGCTCGTTCACTTGCCGCCTAAAAGGATTGTTGCGCGGCATGGCAGTTGCCGGGGTGTGAACAGAATTGTTTTTGGAGACCTCGTTGAACAAGCTTTCACCTTTAAGACACAAGCGACGCAGTTCGGCTAGAGAATTTATGTTTACATATAATAACTGTTGACGTATGCGCGGACGTAGTCCCCTCTGGATGATCTCTACTAGCTCTGATTCCGGAATTTGATTCTGTAAATTTTCAGCAATCCTCAGCACCGCGTTACGATAGTCATCGAATGATTCTGTTTGTCCTTGCTTCCGGTTCCGCATCGCTTCCTTTATGTCGGTGTCCGTTTTATGTTCGCCAAAGTGTGTTCTTAACGAATGGCATAGCGTATGCCAGTTGACCCGATCAACCGATCTTCGGTATCGCCAATACCAATCTTTAGCCTCATGTGTGAACAACCCTTGAGCATGCTCACACAATAAATTGAAATTACCATATAAAGTGTCAATAACTTGTAGTTCAATTCTGAAAATGAAGTTTTCGACTGAAAGCTTTGGTGTACCATCAAATTTTATGTCCCAACTTGCAATTAAATGAGCAATTTTGCCCGAGTTGGTAACAGCTGACGCATCGCTCATTCGTAATGGAGGTCGAATGTGTTGCTCTCGATTGTTGTTGCTGTACGGTAGGTCCTGTGGCCATTCTGAAGTTGAGTCACGTTGGTCGTTAGAGACGTTGCGGCCTTCACGCGGCTGCGTACCGTGTAGATCTAACCTGCCTATTGCGTTAGCTAAGCTGTGCTCTAACTTCTGTTCTATCAACTGCCCTACTCGACTTTCTAACTCATCCAACAAATTCGCCTGTCTCGCCGCTAAGACTGCCCCTACTATGGATCGAATACGACTATCGCCTGCATTCTCACCAGTCTCAGCTAACAAATTCGCTGGAGGCTCTGTCAAATTGTGTTCGGTGCGCGTGTCGGAATTCGCTGCGCGTGCAGCTTGTGCAGCGTGTGAAGTTGAAGGCGCCGGATTATTTACATCATCGGTTGGCTCTCTCGCTTTTGCCCGAGTTCGCATGCCAGGAGTATGTCGGTTGGGATCTGCCATGAAATCCCTGCTGCTGCAAGCAGTTCGGCACTGCGGACAAGAAGAGTTTCGCTTCAACCAGTTGATCAAGCAACTCCTGTGAAAAACGTGTGCGCAGGCTGTGCGTAAGACCTCCGCACCATCGCTCAAACCTTCGCGACAAATTGAACATACTGTCTGCCCAGCAGTTGGCAAGTTTTCACTACTGTGCCGCAACGGCATGGTGACCGCAAGGCAACAATTTAAAAAAAATACAAAGAAATAAGCAAGTCGAAAAGTTGTAGCCAGAAGTTATTTATCCGCTAATACAGGAAGTACTTTAAGTCCAATAAACTCCAACTCGCACCGCAAGATAGGCAACAAAAATTTTAAAGAAAGAGAAAGAGACACGAAAGTAATCGATATTTGGTCCAAATAACCCAAAAACAAAATACGAATTAATCACGGTACAAAAATTGTAAGCGATAAAAATGGTTCGACAAAACCAAAAAAATAACTATAATCACGAAACTCAATATAAATTCAGAAAATATTATTTATGTTGGCCTGTTGTGGAAAAGGGATTCAGAAATATTTTGGTAAATGAAGGAAAAGTTCAGGGTGCCGCGTCGGCAATTAGCTTTTGCGACTAATCGGCAAAAGCAATCGTGGTTGTGTGTCTTTCGACTCACAAGATCCTCGACGCCTCGCGATCGCAACGCTCATGCGATAAAACAAAACAGATGAAACTCGGGTCGCTAACAACAGAACGGTTAGTGTCACCAGCTTTTAGCCAAGTTACCACTACAAATCCAATATCCACGTATAGCGACAAAGTTCCGATCTACCAAAGGACTGTTAGCTTGTGGAAGTCATTTGACGTAATGTCGCAGCGGTGAAGTTCCATGATGTTTAACCTTCAGAACCCACAATCCAGCATGCATGCACTACGCAAACCTACCAAAGCCTTGTTCGGACGGACGGACTACATTACCACAATAGCAATGCTTTCACCCCCATTTTCGTAGAGGGCCCCACGTTGGGCGCCATTTTCTTTATTCTGTTATGTGTCTCCCCCATTACGGCGGTTAAGATTCGGCGTATAGACCCTGCGGGATGCCAACGTAACATAGCCATCTTGACGAATGCAGATCCTTCAGCCTAGCTTTTACATATGAGTGAAGGTGTGGTGGAAATTGAGGGGAATATTACCTTGGTTAACCCGTGTGCACTTGGCTTTTTAATTTACCCGAAGCTTCAGCGGGGGTGGGTCGAATAAGGCCAACCAGGTTCATTAGAACACTCACTCATATGGCATGCATTCAGCATCAACCCGAACCGAATGGGAAAACAACTATAACTAGAAGAAAAAATTTATGCACACGATTGCAAAAAAAAAATAATACAAGGACAGAATACAACTGCAGAAACCAAAACGGACAGACGTTCGCACTCCGGACACATTGCAGTCCCAAACTCTTCTCCGCTAGTACCCCGATTAATCTATTGTCGGATACTCCTTGCCCTCCCTACCTTTGTTCCTCATAGCTGTTACCAAGAAACCCAATTACTACCAAATATTTCCTCCTCCCTTATTCCCAGGCCAAACTCAAATTAGCTCAATTTAACATATTACAAAAATATCCTTTATTGAATAATTCAACTTAAAATCATAACTGTTGGGTTTTGAAAAAAAACTGCATTGACCAAATGAAATTCGGAAGCCAATAATAAATTTATAATATTAACAATTTTTCTTTGTATCCAAACGTATCTCAATCTAAAGATTTACACTTAGCGAAATTTAAACATTTTAACCTTTTTAACAAAAAAATTTAGCTTAAAATTAGTTCTATCTAAAGTTTTAATTTAATTTTAAGTTTTATAGCGAATATAATTTCAATAATTGTAGATTTAAGAACAATTTTAACCTTTTTTCTCTACAAAAATAAATCCTAAATTAAGTAGTAAATTTTTAACAAATCAAAAATGTAGATAAATGCAAGGCCAAAGAAGAAAACATATGTGTTTTTTTTTTGAGTTAAGAAATTTTCTTTGGGTTTTTTTTTCCTCTCAGTTAATAGGTTTGTGTTTTAATTAAATGTGCCGAAAAAAAAATGAATAGAACTTACATGACAGTGTGTTGACGTGTGTGTGTAGTCCATCGTTGGGCCCATCGATGCAGATGTACACTGAAAAAAAATACTAAAAAACCGCAACCACCAAAGAGTGATTGAAGTATGGCACAACACAAAATATATAAAAACTGTATTCTTCTTGAGCTTTCGGGGTTTTTTTTTTTCTAGCCTTTATCTATACACTTCTGTTCTCTTTTCACTATATTTCTTTATTTTAATCTCTAAAACTTTCACGCTAAGATCTTAAACATTTTCCTTTCTCTTTTCCCGTCTTTCTTTTCTAATCAATCTGACGACATTTTTTTTTCTTTGTTCACTTTTACACAATTTTTTTTTTCACAAATCTCTTTCCTTAAAATTTAAACAATTTTTTCTTCTTAAAACATTATTATAAATTTCAAAATTTTAGTTGCCTTTTAATTGCTGTGATAGTTTTGTGAATCCGATTATCCGTAGCATAGGTAATTCTTGTGGTGTTGTTGTTGTGGTAGAATTTTAGAAGATTTACAAATTTGAAGTGTTGCTGTTGTTGTGGTTGTTGTCGTGCAACTTTCCCGAACTTGGAGTGTTGTTGTTGCTGTGATTTTTGTTCTGCATGCTTAATACTGTGACTGTTGTTGTTGTTCGGTTTTCTCTTTTAAGCACTGTTGTTTCTCACGTTTAAATTTTCTTATAGCTGCACCAGACTGATTGTTTTTTTTTTCTTAAGTTTCCGCGCCGCCGCTTAGCGTTTACTTTTTAGTGTTTATTTGGGCTTTTTCGCGTTTCGCCTGTTTAGTTCTCAAAAGTATGTGGTGGGGTTTTTGGTTTTCGGGCTAGTTTATGTAGGTTCTTTCTTTTTTTTTTTTTTTTTTTTTTTTTTTATTTATATGCACAAGATGTCGAACAAACCCTGTTTTTCCCCATTTAAAAAGTCGTATTTTCTTAAATTTTCTATTTCTTCACGCAACGTTTTGTTTTTTTTTCCAAAGTTGTTCAGTTTAAAATTTAGTTCGTGTGTCGCTCAACGATTTTGCAAAACGATTTTCTTTGTTAATTTAGTTATAAGCGCGGCTCGCGGCTTAGGTGCGTTGGCCCGACGGCATTCCGCAGTCGTGCAGCGGTTCAGCGTGGCAGTGTCTAGGCTCTTTCTCTCCGTTCTGGTGTGAGCCCAGCGCTATTTATAAGCGACTTAAAACAACGCCAAGCCGTTTTGTCACCTTGTCGTGTCCTGACCTGCGTTATTCAGTTTTTTTGTGCATATTCATAAGCTTACATGGGTTTGTGCGTTTGTGCATATTTTTATGGCCCCACCAAAATTTGTCCGCTTAGCAATAGCGGAAAACAACCAACAACATTCAACCGATCACCAGTTTTAACAACAACTTCGCGAATCGACACTAACTGTCGATCACAACAACCAAATTTGATTTGCATTGCGCTACAACACACAATTTGTGCGATCACAACAACCAAATTTGATTTGCATTGCGCTACAACACACAATTTGTGCATCGCAACAACCACATTTAACTACCATTGTGCTACAACACCCAATTTTCGCATTACAAAAACCACATTTGATTACCATTGCGCTACAACACCCACGTTGTGTTACAACAACCACCTGCGCACTTGCTGGGCAGTACAACAACCACTCTTAGTCGCTTCCTCAGTTAGGCTCAAACCTACGCACACGTATACGAATCGCAACATTTTTGCATAGGTAAAGGGTTGAGTGATGTTGCGTGAGCGGCTTGAGTGCTCGGCGCAGCTTTGAGCAACTTGCGCAAATGGTTTCAGGGGTTCCAAAACTTTTGAGATTGTAAGCATGCAGACCCCAACAGCCAAAAGCGCTGGCAAGCGTTATTAATAAAAATTTCGCACAGCACAATAACAACAACAACAACAGCAATTGTAAGGCATCGTCTGAACAATGGCAAACAGCCGTCGCACTTGAAGCGTTGCTGCATTTGTTGCTGTCACTCTGCGTTGCGGCTGCAGCGTGTTGCACGCATCGCGTCGGCGTGCGCTAACGACGACTCAATTAGAATTCGGCGGCGCACTAAGGTTGCGCACTTTATAAGCGCCATAAAGTGTGCGGAGCGCGCTGATTATGATTGTGCGCCCATGTCGGCCGTAAAAACGGCGCCCGAACGCCATAAACAACGGACGCGAGCATTGCATGCGTGCGCGCATAAATTGAGCCGCTCGCACGCCGCCGCCTCCTCCGCCACCACCTTCGCAGCGGCACCTATCGCGTTTGATGAAATTTATGCTTAATTAAAAATGACACAAAACAACGACCGACCGATCTCTGGCCGCAACAACAACAACAGCAACGCGCACAAGACGCACTCGGCCGGTTGGTGGTTGGTAGGTTGGCTGGCCGGCTGGTTGTTGTCGTAGATAGCAACACGCAGGCGACAACAGTGCGCCACGACTTTTCGGGCCAAGATTCGCGGAAAATGTTGGCCATCGCAACTGCAACGCAGACGGCGACAGTGGCGGTGCAGCACAATTAATGCGCTGCAGAAACGCATGCGGCCTTTAACACTTCGCACACAAAACAACAAAACAAACAACCTCAGCAAAAGGCTCATTCAATTAAAACAACAACAAGAACAACAAAATGTATGCTGCAATTCTGCGAAAGCGATACCTGGGCCGCAATGTTGCATGCAACACACGCATTGCTGCACAGCAAAGACGAATTGGCGCTGGACGCGCGTGGATGGATTTGTGGAGCGCGGCTGACGCATTGAAAAATCCTAAAAATGCTAAATTGCCATTTACTGCATTTGTTGTTGCTGTTGTTGTTGTTGCGCCCACTCGCACCCAGTCACCAGCCACACAGGTTTGTTCCATCCGCTGCGCTCATTTGGTGGCATGGCTGGCGCACTCATTAGTCGCGTTTCGGGCACAACGTGAATTGCGATAATCTGCCGTGTGCGCCGAACGCTTGTTGTGCAAATGAATTGTTCGCTGATTTCGGCCGAACGATTAACGCTGCACAGAGCGAATCCGGCGCGTCCAAGCCACTCGATTCAACTTGAAAATGAGGAAATGAGGTGAAGAAGTCGCAGCGCTGCTTTACCGCAACTAGCTGCCGTTTCTTTTTTTATTTGTTGCTGCAAATTTATCAAAGTGCCAGACGAACGGTTCTGATAAATTTAATGTTTCTGAAAACTATTAAAGTAAAATATTTAAGTGAATAGCTCACATTTGAGATACGCGGATACTTCAAAGCGGCCACATTGATTCAGTGGTCGTTGGATTAGAGTCAAAATCAGAGGGTCATGTGTTCAAATTTCAAGTAAATCAATGTCAACTAATGATATGAGCGAGCAATACTTAACCTCAAAGTATGCTCAGTGTGTTCGACTACAATTCGGAGGTCATGTGTTCAAATTCAGACTCAATCAATACCAACTAATGATATCGTCAGACAGTACATAACCCCAGAGAGTGAAATAAATACCTTTGAAACACCTCTAACCCAACATTGATACTCGATTGGTTTAGTTCCAGACTGCTCAGGATTATCGCGTCAATCATATAGAAATTTGAGATAAGTAAATCTAAAGTACTTTGAAATCATTTCATTTGATTATAGAAAACTCGTGTCCCAGCTATTCCACCAACAATCTGACTCATTCTACCTAACCTCAAAGAGTGGAATAATGACCTTCAAAACACCCCTAACCCGTCATTGATACTCGATTAGTTTAGTTCCAGACTTCTCAGGACACTCGTATCAGCCATGTAGAAATTTGAGATAAGTAAATCTAAAGTACTTTGAAATCATTTAATTTGATTATAGAAAATTCACACCCCAGCTATTCTACCAATAATCTGACTCAATCAATACCAACTAATGATATTAGCAGACACTACCTAACCTCAAAAAGTGGAATCGCTGATATTCGATTGGTTGAGTTCCAGACTACTAATTTTATATTGGTTTTTTTATATTGGTTCAGTTCCAGACTTCTCAGGACTCTCGTATCAGCCATGTAGAAATTTGAGATAAGTAAATCTAAACGCTTTGAAATCATTCATTTGATCATAGAAAATTCGCGAGATTTCGTCGTAGATTTAGGAGATTTTTGGCCTTTTATGAAAATTGTTAGGAGAAAGTTTAGGAGATTTTGATGGTAATACATTCGACATCATTAGTGACACCGAAGCCTTGAGTATTGAAAGCTAAAATGTGTAATTTAATTTAGTTAAATTTTATGCTTCAAAGTGCAGTCAGGCACTGAAAGAGCCAATGAAATTTCACAAATGATGGGATGACGATCAACACGTCAGTGTTGCCAGATCAGAAGGTTTCCTCCTAGATTTCTTGGCCTTTTAAGAAAATTTTTATGGTGAAATTTTGATGGTGATACATTAGACATCATTAGTGGCACTGAAGCCTTGAATATTGAAAGCTAAAGTGTGTAATTTAATTTAATTAAATTGTATGCTTCAAAGTGCATAATTTATGCAATGAGTTAAAGAAGTTTACAAAAGCGCATTTCATACCTATTTAATTTTGTATATGTTTTGTTTATGTTAAGTTGTTGTTGTTAAGCTGAAGCTGAATGAATAAAAAAATATATTTTTATTTTCTTATGATGACAAAAATGAAAACAAAAATTTAAGGAGGAATTTTTTTTAATTTTTGGAAGGATATTTCAGCTTTTTTTTAAGATATGGGAGAAAGTCATTTCAGGTATATGTGACAGCAACGAGGACAATGAAAGGACCAAGTGAGTACCGAATCGCTATCCAAGAGGGCCACGAAGAAGCTGCGTGTCAACTTGGATGGGACAGAAACAAGGATCCAAAAATATAAATACAATCAGAGACTTTGCTTTATACTCGTACATACGTATCCGCTCCCATCCTCTCATCCATTTCTTATAAATAATTTCCTTAGTGTTTGTTTGATTTACAAACTCTCTCGCAACTCTCTTCTCCTCTCTAACTTTCTCCAGCTTAGAGTGCTTTTAAGGATGGGACGAGGTTCTCGATACAAGTCTTCATTCTTCGTTTGACGAATACAACCATTGATGGCTTGAGAGTGTCCCATAAAAAGTCTTTCTTGGATCACAATTACATCATATTCAACACTGACACATCGGTGTTCATTCCAAAGAAGTTTAGGAGCCCTCGAAAGATTGACTGGTACAGATACAAGAGAATCTTTAACCCTTTAACTGTTTATGTCGAGTATACTCGACAGAGCGAAACGAAAAATTTTCGCATAATGTCGAGTATACTCGTCGTGAAGAAAAAAAAAATCGCATTCGTATTAATATTCAACGAATGAACTGTAATTTGTTTTCTCTGAGAAAGGGCAAATAAGGATCTTATAAAAATGTACATTTTAGAATATTCGTTAGTCTGGCAACCCTATTTATTTTAATACACAATAGCTTGTCTTAAGCTAAAATAACAAATTCTGGGAAAGTACGATTACAAAACGGGTTTTTGCAAATAAAAACGTATTTCGTATGCGTTTCTCAGTTGATTGTGCGTTATAATAGTTAAAAACTATCATTCCCCTAATTTAAATTTTTAGTTTTGTATTTCAGATTTCTTGAAATTCATTTGGTCTTTAATTGCTTTTGTTTTAATTTCTATAGGGTGGTCCACATACGATTTTCAATTTGAACTACGCTTTATTTCGAGAATGACAGTCCAAATGCCATTTAATTTGTGTTCGTAATTTAGTTAAAAGTTTGACATTTACGAAATGGGATGCTATACGCTTGAACAAAATTGGGAAATGTTGAGAACTTACTTCCAAAAAAAATTCCGGGAAATTCTACCCGGAACAATCGAAAAAGTATTTGAAAATTGGGTTGACCGAATGTCGTACTGTAGGGCCAGTCGTGGCAGTCATATGAACGACATCGTTTTTCATTCTTAAATAACAAAGTCCAAGCTTTGTAATAAAACAGGAATTGTCAAAAAATATTCGTTCGTTTTTTTTTGTATAATGGATTCAAATTGAAAATCTTAATAACGAATAAATATATGTATATATTTTCTAAAAAACCAACACGCAACGTTTGATTTTTAGTCATAATTGCATACATTTACGAGCAGAAACATTTTACTCTGTTTATGTCGAGTATACTCGTCTTCGCTGGAAAATAATTAAGCAGGCAGAAAAGGTTTTTCGAAACAAAATTAAACAGTTAAAGGGTTAAGTAACAATTCCAAAAGATCCTGAAGTCTAGTAAAAGCTCTAATACACTAGAGAGGACTTTAGCAAGCAAGTCCCAATTCCAAAAATTCCTTAAGTCTAGTAATAGCTCTAAAACCAAGCTAGGGATGGGAGTCAATACGCTCAAGAAGAGCATCTCAATCTTTGCCGTTCCATCACGAAAGAAAACCAGTTCCATAGTGATAAAGCAGGGAACTTTTTTTTTTTTTTTTCCAGTTTGCAGCTCTAGAATGAGGGTACTCGCCCAAAAGATGCTCTCTAGGGAGATACACCAATGGGCTATTAGTATCTTCTCCTCTATCTCTCTCTTTAATTGTTCATACTACTTTTGTGATAATTTTAATCAACTATTCTGGAAAGTAGCTTTTTACAGCAATTATTTAACTCTCAGAAGCTTTACTAATCTACGATTAGAATAGGCCAGCGACAGACAAAATGGATCTTTCAACTTGGAAGGCTAGATAGATGTTTGGAGGGCTTGTGAGATGTTTTTAACAATTTGATATGCGGTTGCTAGCTTTTTAGTGCACAAACCACTTTAGTTAGGACAACCTCCGACTAAAATTTCTGCTAGTGCCGTAATTTCAAATCAATGGCCTCGGTTCGTGTGGGCAGACATTCAATCTGCCCAGCTTGTAGGCAAATTGATAAGACAATAGACCGTTCCTCGTGTTCCTTGTGTGTCTGTTGGATCTGTTGAGATTTTTGCTACAGTCAGGTAGATAATCAGAACAGAATAAGGTTCAATGGGTGTGAAATTGTCTGATTGTTTGAAAATTACATCCATAAATGTGCAGCGTACCCTACAAATTTGTTTCAAAAAGTAACATAAATACATTAATCAATATTTAATCAACCATTAAAATGTCATTTAATCGACCATAAACATTTTGTTTACTAATTTTTTTCATTTCTAAATTTTCACCTACCGCCCAATTCTCGAAAATCGAAAATTTCCCATGCAAATCGCACATAGATCGTCGGCATCAATCACTGCGCAACTGTTGAAATAGTAGCCAACGATCGATGCTCGAGTCTTCGGTGACCATTCTTAATTGGACTTCAGCTCCATTATGTCAGATCGCACGTCGCACACAGCGGTGGCGGCAAAGACACACACGCAGCATGCCGCATCGGCTCCCCGCCAACGCTAGTTTATCTACCTGCATATCTGGCCGATCAAGTGTCCATCTCGACTGACGGTGGCTCGTGAGCGACAAACAAAAACGAGCAGTTGAAATTTAAATTGAAAAATTTCGCATAGAAAATCTCTAAGGTCGCATCAGCGCAAGTGACAAACGTGATTGGCGATTGTGGTTACTGGTAACCATTGGTGGTTGCTTGTGTTTTTGTTATTTCTTAGGTTGATAATGATGTGTGCGAGTGGGATTGTCAAAGGCAGAAAAACAGCAACAACACTCACAACAATCAATCTGACACGAACTAGAAATGCACTACGGCACAGTGGGTACTGGGAACTCGGATAGATGTGGGTAATGTTTTCTCATAAGTCCAGATTCATTGATTCACCATTAACGATTTAAATCTGTCATTTGAATTCGTAAATTTCGAAAAATCATTCGCAAAACTGAACTGGATTGACGCTTTGTCTGTGGTGGATTCTTCTTAAGGGTCATAAGAATTTTATGCAATTTTGTGAGACTTACCCAAATGTATCTGGTTTTCTGTGGATCCAATAATCATAGTCTACAACTCAGCTATTCAATGCTGCTGTA
The DNA here is from genome assembly GCA_963668005.1 of Melieria crassipennis. Taxonomy (NCBI): domain Eukaryota; kingdom Metazoa; phylum Arthropoda; class Insecta; order Diptera; family Ulidiidae; genus Melieria; species Melieria crassipennis. The sequence continues at coordinate 39,485,049 of OY764962.1, read as the reverse complement.
CTCAGCATGGAATATCTTAGCTCTTTAATGCGAGGACAATGACAATAGTCGGATCAACTTTACGGTGGATCAACTCCGAATTGATTGCAGACTTAATGATTCTTAACAAAGAATTATCAAAGTTGAACATATGCGATGCGAAATTGCAGCTGAAATATTTAAAAACATATTTTGAAATTTAAAAATTCCAAAATAAATAATAGAAAATGAATATTAAAACAAAAACGAAAACACTAAAACGTACACAACAGAAGAAACCTACAAATTAAACACAAAAAAAGTTAAAAGTAATAACAAACATGAATATTTAAAAACCTAAATTAAACAAATAAACTAAAACTAAACTAAATCAAGAATACAAAAATTAAATCATTTATTAAAAATAAAAAACAAAACACTAAAAATAAAAATTTTAAAAATAATATAAAAACTAAAACATAATATAAAAAGTAAAACATAAAAATTAAAAGCTGAAAACAATCATTAACAAAATCATCATCCAACAAGTATCAAACCAAAAATGAAAAAAAAGTTAAATTTAAAAAAGTTACAAATAAAAAATACCTAAACTTTATCAAAATTGAAATATTGAAAACAATTAAAAAAAATTTAAATTCAAAATTTAATATTTAACATTTACAATTAAAAAACAAAAACATTAAAAAATATATCAAAATTAAAAAGTAAAACATAAAAATTAAGAACTGAAAATAAACATCATAACTTTAAAATTTTAAATAAAATATTAAGGAAAGCAAAAAATTAATAGTAATGAAATTGAACCTAAGACCGGAATTATAAAAATTAAAAAATTAAAAACTAAAAATGAACTTAAAAATTTTTAATTTAGCATTTAAACTAAAATGAAAACAACTGAAAACTAAAAATTAAATACAAAAGTTACAAATGACAATTACAAAATTAGAAAATAAAAAGTAAACAGGTAAAAAGTAAAACATTAAAATTTAAAGATAAAAATAAACATCAAAACTTAGAAATTTAACATTCTAAAATTTGAAATTTAATACTAAATACTCGTAACAGCAAAACTTATTATTAAAAAATTAAATCTAAAAATTTAAATCCAAAAATTAAAAATTAAAAAATAAAAACCTAAAACTAAAAATATAGAAAAATAATAATCAAGCGTTTAAAATTCAAAAATAAAAGTTAAAGCTAAAATTAAAATTAAAAACTGAAACGTCACAAACTGAAAACTAAAATTGAAATATAAAAAAATTAACAAATAACAATTAAAACAATGAATTTAAAATTCAAAAATTGAACAATCAAAAACTGCAAACTAGAAATTAAATATGAAAAAATTAGCAATTAAAAAATAAAAATTAAAACTCAAAACCTTAAAACTACCAGTAAAAAATTAGAAGCTTGACATTAAAACATTAAAATTATAAATAAAAATTTTAAAATTAAAAACAAAATTAAAAATTAGAAACTGAAAACAAAAAATATCAAAATTGAGAAATTAAAAATTATTTATAAAAATTACATATACATAATTTGAAATGAAAAATTAAAATGTTAAATTTTTAAATTGAAAATTAAATCTCAAAAATTAAACATTAGAAATTTAAAAACTAAAAATTAAATAGTAAAAACTAAAAAATGTTAAATTTAACTTAAAATGTTAAAATAAAAAATTTAAAAATTTAAAATTTCAAAATTAAAAACTAATAATTAAATTTTTTTTAAATAAAAAAATTTGAAATGAAAAATAAAAAATTAAAACTTGTGGAAAAAGTGGAAATTAGAAATAAGAGATTTAAAATTAAAAACTAAAACCTTAAAATTAAATACTAAGAATTAATAATCAATAATTAAAAGTTAAAAGTGAAGAACTATGAATTACTTAAAAACTGAAATTAAAGTTAAAGATTAAAAAAAAATAACTAAAACCAAAATTTAAAATTTAAAATTTTGAACTCAAAATTAAAACTACAATTTTTAAATTTAAATTTAAATATAAAATAACAAATTTATAGTTAAATTTTTAGTTATAATGTTAAAAACTAAATTTATAAAAAAATCCTATAAAAAATCTAGATATCAACAAAAAAAATTGTTTTGAAATATTGAATTAAATTGAAAATGAAATATTGTTACATATTTTTTAATTCCAGGTAACCTAATCTAAGCATAGCAGAATTCTATGAAACCCAAATCATTGAATTTTTTTTGTAGCGCAAAACACTCAACACTACTTTTGCTCAGATATTATAGCAAAACGATGGAATTGTTTTGTTGGCTTCTTTATTTTTATGAAAACCAAACGCAACTCATTACGCACGCCGCACTTTGCAGTGCGCACATTTGCATGCTGCATGCGGCCGAAGTTGCACGCGGATGTGTGTCATGTGTCACCGCCGCTGCGGCTGTCAGTGTCCACGACACACTGTCAATGAAGCGCCAGCGCACACAAATTAAACGCAAACGCGTCAATCGGCTGCAGAGCAGACGGCACACTGGCCACTGTTGCAGTGCACGTTGCTGTTGTTGTTGGACACAATTGGCAACGGGGCCAATGTGTGTGGCTGGGCTGCACTTGCGCCACTGACGGCGGCGTTGAACGCTCCGTCTGTCCATCATTACGTCAACACGCTGAATGCGCGTGTCAATCAAGATGAGCTACGCTGATATTCGCATTATTGTCATTGTTGTTGTTGTGGTTGTTGTGGTCGGTGGCACTGTCGCCACACAAAGTTTTATTCAAGATTTTATTCGGCTGATTCGTTTGCCATCCGCTTGCGGCAGAGGAACAATTTCCCACTTTGCGTCTTTTTTATTGCTGTCGCTGTTGTTATTGTTGTTGGTCGCGTGTTCTTTGCCTGCGCACTGACAGACGACAATGACAAAATGAATTATGGCCAGTTGAGTGTATTTTAATTAGATGCAAGAGAGATTTAGGCCTTCAGCAATGCCGAAAGTGTCACAAGGATATGAGGAACGAGTTTCCTAGATGCCTGAAGGACGCAGTAAGCAGGATAGAAGTAAGCGGGTCCCTACTTTGAAAGTCATAAAGATTAAAAATTGAACTTTGGCATACTTAAACCATTTTTTTAAAAACAAAACAAGATTTACTCAACAAATTAGTCAAACTTGCCTACTGTTACGTTCACTTGGCAAACAATCTTTTCCTAACCCTTCTGCGGAACTAAAAAATATATCCCAACTAATATGTTGTTGGGTCGAATTGACTCAATTAGAAAAAAATCATCAAACTCACTTAGCAGAAAATTAAATTCACGTTTAATTTTATCATTAATCTACAATAAAAAGAATAACAATTACTTGAAATGAGTAGGTTTTTTAGTGTTTAGAAATTTATGAAGTATGATGATTTTAGAGCCATGAATACATAAGCTCAACAGTCTAATTTGTCAAAAATGGGTCATTTTGACCGGAACGCAGCCGAAGGGTTAAAACAACATCGAATTATTTATTGAATTCATTTCAATTCTGAAATCCTGCTCGGACTCAGAAATTTAAAGATTATTACTTAGTCACGCGATTTTTTTAATATTTTTGACTATAGTCTGCCTATACTTTCAGTAATTCCTGTTTCTAAGTTAAAAATTATGTAATATTTAGTATGGAAAATAATCTTTTACTCGTTCGCTACTGCAGAGACATTGGTATCCCTCGGTATTTTCAATTGACCTTGAAACTCACAGTTTGTATTATAAACTTAACCGAAACAAGTCCCCAAAAAATTAAAAATAAAGTTTTTTTGCAAACGTCCTGCAAAAATCATAGCAAAAGAGTTAAGTATGTACCAAAAGGGTTAACGCGACATGCCCATTTTCATACAAAATTATTCATAAATGGCCGAATTATTTCGGTAAATATTAAAATTTGGTAAAATATTCATATGGCACCCCTATTTAAAAATGAGTGGAACCCACGCTCATTTCAGTGTTGATTACGTACTAGTGTTGACCTTGAAACCTTGAAACTCGTGGTTTGTATTCTAAACTCAACCAAAAAGGGTAGATTCCAAAAAGTCAGAAATAAAGTTTGTGCCAACGTCCTGCAAAAATCATAGCAAAAGGGTTAAGCATGCACCACGAAAGGTTAACGAGACATGTCATGCCCATTTCCACCGAAAAATTTTTATAAACAGCCATTAAAACGTTTAACATTTTTCAATTTTTTATATGGCAACCCTGTTTTAACATGGGCAAACCACGCCCATTTTGTATGGATTACGTACTAATGTTGACCTTGACCTTGAAACCTTGCAACTCATAGCGAAAGGGTTAAGTATGTACCATAAAGGGTTCCATAAAAATTTGCATACAAAATTATTCATAAACAGGTGAATTATTTCGATAAACATTAAAAAGTTTAAAATTGGAAAAATGTCTGTGTACTATAGAAACCCTATTAAAAAATGGGCGAAAACCATGCCTATTTTAGTATGGATTACATGCTAGTGTTGACTTTGACCCTGAAATTCGTAGTTTGTATTATGAATTCAACCAAAACGAGTCTTCAAAAAATCAGATATAAAGTTTGTGCAAAAACCACATCAAAAGAGTTAAGTATGTGTCATAAAGGGTTAACGAGACATGACTTACCCTCCATACAAAAATTAAAAGAATCTCCATACAAAAATATTCATAAACGGATGAATTATTTCGGCAAACAGTAAAAGGTTTAAAATTGTCTAAAATATCTATATGGCAACCCTGTTTAAAAATGGGTGAAAACCACGCCCACTTTAGTATGGACTACGTAATAATATTTCGAAAGTACTTCTATGAAATTTTGGGTACATAGATATCTTAGCTTCTCCAGGCAGAGAGACGAAAGGGCAGACAGGGCAGAGAATCGTTAGGTAGAGAGGTAGGAGGTGAGGTTAGGTTAGGTCACTCACTTATGAAACGGTCGACATTGTTAACCCCTCTGTTACCCTAGGAAAAACTCGCACATTTGACCCTTTGGGTCATAAAATGACCCCGATTTATTTCTTTGTATTTTGAACAAAAATGTTTAGACAGTGTGATTTTAACAATTAGTTATTACTTTTATTATTGAAAAGCGACTATTTGGCCTAACTGGAGTCAAATATTTTCAACATGGAGACCATGTCCAGGTTTTTGATATTCTTCTCGGACACTTTAATTCTTGCGATTTCTTCAGAAGTTAAAACTATATCGCAACTAATTTTTGGACAATTATATTATATATAACAGATAATAATCATTAATTGTTAATCGCCCAAAAATAAATGATTTCGCAAGAAATCCTGTTCCCGTGACCCACAAAAAATTACTCAGTTTAGAGGTTTAATTTATAAAAGTATGCCAAAATATTGAAGTTATACTAGATATTGATACCAATAAACCAATCAAAATTATATAATATATTAATTAACATTATTCGATTTCCCGAAGAAGAAAATGAATATATTCGGCTGACCCGAATTGCGCCCAATCGTTTCCTTTCACTGAGTATCTTCTTCTTTGGTGAAGGTACTGCTGAGGATAACTCACACGATTCTATTATTGGGTTCCTTTCTTTTTACAAAATCAGAAGCCCAGGAAGTAACTTTTCCGATTCTTTGTAGAATAAACGGCGTTACGTTATCATTCCAGGGATGAATTTCACACCACATATGCAATGGTGCCGCAACGGATAATAGAGTTGCGAACTGCAGCAACGGGTAAATTTTTTGCTTGTCGCTGACAAGAATATGCTTCAGAAATTTGATCTAGCTTGTTCACACACCTTTTGAAATTTTTTAGAAATTTATTACTTGCTAGAAATCGTACTAAATATATGTACTATTTACTTATATTGAAAGCTTCAATCAAGATTTCATACCAGCAAACATAAAGTTTTCGTACTATTGGGTTTCGATCCTTTGAAGCTTAAAGGCTCTTCTACTGCTCATTGAGATGTGTGGGCGAAGCTACGCCCTTTATTAAATGCCTTTTTTAAATTTCTCCTTCCTCCCATTTCCCCTGTCGAAAAACATGACCCAATAGTAAGTTCGATCTTAGTGTCATTGATGTGCGACTTATAGTTCCACAGTGATATACAAAATTTGGATCGTTAAAAAGTTCCACTCCCATTATTAAACGCCCATGAAATATTTCCAGTGTAACAATATGTCTACATGGGGACACTGCACGAAATTGCAAAGTTGTATGACTCATAATTTCGATTTTACTCCATAGTAGAAAGGGTTCTATAGCTAGCGCCACGCCCTCTTACCAACACAAAACAAAACAAAAGTGCCAGAAACATTTATCCACGAGACTTTGAAACCAAATCTAATAAAATACACATTGCATCGACCAATTTCTTGCGTTCAGTCCTATGGGTCAAAAAATGACCCTAAGGTCAAATTTGTATAGTTGCTCATTTGCACGTAAACCAGTGTTGCAAATAAAATGAAATTTAGCGTATATTCAAATGGCATAAAATTAGTCACTGAGTCCAAAGGAAAACAATTCTTTACCAGAAATAAGAAAGTTACGGCTCTTTAAAGTCAAATTTTACTCAAAAATGACCCTAAGGTAACAGAAGTGTTAATGTCAATGGTTGTTAGGTTGAACAGATCAACCAGTAAAGAAGCCTTAAGATGGCTGAGTCTCTTCCGGTCAAAAGAGTGCAAAACGTTTTCTTCTTCTTTCCAGAGAGAGAGGCCCAGCCATTGAATTCTCCTTGATTTAAAGGATCTGCAAAATTGATTTTCTGCATACTTGACAAAAGTCAAGAAACAAACTTTGATCTTGAATTACCTTCATGCCCAACCCCTCGTTTCTCCATCCTTTTTGTTTGCATTTTGTTCCTAATGTGCAGCACAAATTGCATAAGTAAACGAAATTTTTGGCCACTCGTCGTAATCTCATATCAGGCCAACATTAAAGTTACCGTTATCGCTGTTCCTGCTTGACGTTGGTCTGGTGTTCGTATTCGTTGCAGTCGCTGTTGTTGTTATTGTTGTATGACTCGCTGCTGTCTGCCAATGTCGCAGTGACTGCTACCGTTCTTGTTGTTGTGAATAATTGTTTATTGAAGAAGACAAAAATACTCCGTGCAGCACAGTGAAGTGTGTGTACGGGAAAGAAATTTCGCGACCAAGACATAACGGCGCCGATTCATCGTCCGTTGCTCGCGATTCACGTCCGTCCATCTTCGACAGCGCCGCCTTCGTCCCGTGCTGCAGTTTTTTTATGCATTTTTCGTGCTTCAGCCGCAACCTTTTGGACACCACCTGCCCCACCACACCGGTCGCGTGGCGCATATAACGTCTGTTTTTAGTGCCACTTGCCCGACAGTCAGCCGCTCGTTGCTGCTGCACGCTTAAAGGCCGCACGTGAGACTTTTGCAGGGCAAAACTTTTGCAACTTTTACGTTTTATTTATTTTTGGCGAAATGCGATAGTGGCGTGGCGAGCGCGTGTTTCGACAGTTCTTGTTCTCGTTGTTGTTGTTGTTGCTACTAACTGGCGCTGTTCCTGTTGCTGGCCGATACCGAGCGCGCCTACGCGATATTTTCGCTTCTTAATTTCGGTTCGTTGCGCGTTTTATGCGCCTTTTTTCTCGCTGTTTTTTTTGGTTGGCAATTGTCAGCCTTATCGACCCGAATGCACGTTGTGCGGCGTGTGGTGGGCGGCAAGCGCCGCCGGGCAATTGCTGTCTTTGTTTATTGGCGGATTTTTCATATGTCAGCTATAAACGTAAATTTTACCGCCGAATGACGTCTAAAGTACAAAATTTTTGGCAATTCCCTTCAAGTGTTCTCGGTCTCGCGTTGCGGCACTCGTCGCGGCCCCCCTTGTTGCACTCAATGGCGGCGTTAAACTACTCGTCCCTTTGCTGTGGCAGTGCGGCGAGCAGTGCTATGTGCCACGAATATGTTTTTTGTCGCTTTTAGTCTGCCGCAACAGCACTGTTGTTGCTGTTTTGTTAGTTGCTTTTTGTTCGTGTGCCGCCGTGTGGCATTTTGTAATCCGTTTCCTGTTTGGCGGTTTCGTTTGTCGTCGTTGTTGTCGTCTCGTGCTGTTTCCGGATTAATTTTTGCTATTTTTTCCAACGACTGTGCGATTTTATTCCTTTTAATTTACTAAAGTGGCTTATTAAGGCATATCGCGACGAGGCTTAACGTTGCGCCAATGTCGGATTCTTTTTTTGCTCGGTTCGGTTGTTGTTTGTGTTCGTTGTTTTAGTTTTCATATTTGTGTTGGATTTTCGGTAAATATTTGGTAGCACAATGTGTTCTCCAGCGAGTGATTGCGGGGGAGGGAGGATAAAAAAAAAATAATAAAAAATAGAAAAAATATAAATAAGCATTTCTGTGGTTCTTCAGACTTATGATCGCTTAAGCCAGACATGGGTAAGTACAATTATTAAATAATTATGCATCAAATATTTGCTTCAGAAAATTCAAAAAGAATTATGAATTAATTAACAAATGCCTCTGAAAATTCACTCGCCCCTCCATCATTCAAGGCCATCAATGATGAAACCCAATTTGCATCAACAAACAACTTATTTCGTCATAAGCGCCGGCGACTCTATTTTTAGCCACTTGACAACGATTGGCTCCCATTGAGATGTGCGCAGTCGGCGTCGCACTGCTCCAACTGTGTAATGTCGATAATGCAGTGCGTCGACAACACAGCACAGATTTGTTCGTTACACACACGATTAGTGCGCGAACCGAACGCAGCGAATAGCACACAAAAAGCAACACAAGTAAAAAACACGACTTGCGTAGCGCACGTCAGTCGACTAGTGAGAGAGTCACAGCGCATGGCGTCACGTGATGGTGGCTATTGGCGCGGCAGCACAACAAGCCCCCCGTAGCCGTGATCGTCTAGTGGTTAGGACCCTACGTTGTGGCCGTAGTAACCCAGGTTCGAATCCTGGTCACGGCAATGTGCGCAGCGTCGTACATTGTCACGGAGGGGGGTTGGGTAGTTTTTTTTTATCAGTATCTCAACATACAATTAGTATTCATTACGATTTGTGAAATTATCTAATCAGCTGAGTGGTGTTTAAATGCTTTCGTTTTCATTCGTTATCTGTTCATAGAGGGGGATAATAATTTGTTTTTGTAGTGTTTATCTCTTTACTTTAATAAAAATAAATATATTTCTTTTTTTATACTTGAAACACATTTTAACACTAGAACACCCAAAAAAGTTAAAATTATTTAAAAAATTATTTTTATTATTTTTTTGCATAGCTTTCTGAACGAAAGTCTTCTATGATTTAATTATTTTTTAAAGCTAAATTAACCTTAATTCTCAGAAGTGAGCCTCACAGTCTCTCTAAAGATTTCAAATGGTGATAAATCCAAAAGATTTTCGATTCCATTATTTTATGTAATCCTCTAATGGAATGTTAGAATTATATTGCATTTATAAATTCAACATTTTAGACAGTTTTTGTACTTTTTAAACAAATGTTTTCAGTAATTTAGCTCATATAAGCCTAACAGTCTCACTTCTGGGCTTACCTTACTTTTAAAATTCTAGGAATTAGGGTTAAAAAACAAAAAATACAAGTATTGTTACAGAAATTCTTGCCCTCCATTTAAGGAATTTTACATTTTTTCTTAAGTTTTTTTAGTGTTAAACCACAATTAATAAGAATTTTATTTTTCTTATTAATAGATCAGTTGGCCACTGATTTTATTTATTTATTACTTTTAATAATTCATTTGTAGCGGTGTGAATTTACATTTTTTGGCGCAAGAGGTAGAAAATCTGATTTTTTCTGTTACGACTCGCAATTAAAAAAAAACAAAAGCTTTACTTAGCTTGATTGATTTTGTGTTAATTCTGATGTTAAAAATTATTTAATCTGAGTTTCTTTTTGGCGCAAGAGGCAGAAAATCTGATTTTTTTCTGTTACGACTCGAATTTAAAAAAAAACAAAAGCTTTACTTAGCTTGATTGATTTTGTGTTAATTCTGATGTTAAATCTGATTTTGTCCGTTATGATTTGATTCACTGTTTAGGAGTGTAAAAAACAAAAACTCGAACTAAGCTCGATTTTCTGTTAATTCTGATATTAAGTCTGATTTTCTCTGTTATGATCCGCACTATTTAAAAAAAAAAATTTAATTTGCTGGTTTTGTTTTTTAAATTATCGTTAATTTTTGTTTTATAAAATTATAACTTTATTGACATTGATCGATTGTCGATTTTATTTGTATTTATTGTTAATTTTTTTAAATAAAATTATCACTTTATTGACATTAAAACTATTTTCATGAAATAGAATTACAATTTTCTTGTTATTCATATTTAACTGTTTTTTGTTTGTAAAGTTTTTTTGCAACAATGAAATTAATTTTGATACGAAAAAATTTCGTTTTTCTGTCATTATAAATTTTGATGACAATGGCACAGACAGAATCGCAATTTATTTTAATTACCTCTTTTAAAACCTCTTGCGAGAGAATGGATTTCTCGTTTAAGAACTGGAAAAAAAAACTAAACAAAATTTAATTTCTATTTAGAAAACTGAATATTTGTCTAAATGTTTGTCTTTTATAGACTCCGATACTACTTGACCGATTGATCTGAATTTAGAACACAATAGGTGGTATATCCAGGAAAAAGTTTCTGGATATCTTTTGTTGTAACAAGGAGTCGTGACACCGCTCATACAACTCAAATCTAAAATTTCTCATAACGACGGAATTATAAATTGGGTAACATTGAAATTTGATAAAGCACTGTCTTATCAATCTTTCATTCTACTGATAACATTTCATTGGGCATTGGACGAAGGGGCGTGGTACCGCCCATACAACTCAAAAATCTGTGATATTGAATAACATCGGATTTATGAATCGATTGCATTGAAATTTGGTATAGCATTGACTCATGTATCTGTCTTTCCATTAATGGAATTTCATAAGCATTAAACGAAGGGGCGTGGCACCGCCCATACAATTCAAATCTATAATATTGAACCACTTCAGAGTTATAAGTCGTGCAGTATTAAAATTTGGTTAAGCGTCGTCCCATGGATCTGTCTTTCCACTGATAAAACTTCTTAATGTTAAGACTTAATATTCTCTCTCTTTGGATAGTTACAACTTTCCTTTCAGTAGCCAAACGACCACTGAACTGTTTAAGCAGCTTTGTCGCCTTTGAATTTATTTTTAAAGGATAACCTTTAACCTTTGAAGGTTTAAAGCGCGGATCGATATCGTTGAGCTGATTTTGGGCACCAATTCAAATTTGTAACAAAAAATTTTGCAGTAATGTAAAACAAAACCAACGTTGACGATATTTATAAATTTATTTATTATTATTTCTGACCATCCTTTTTCGTATACACCCTTTATAAAAATTTCTGAATTGGCCAAAAATATTGTCCACGGTGTTATGAACTGTATGAAAGTTCCAACAAAGTTGGAAAAATACGAAACTCTTTTGAAAAAAGTGTTATGCTTTTTGCATAAGAAACCCGACCTTTGGCCTGTTTTGGAGGCCTAAATACTTCAATTTTATAAAGTTATCAGTTTCTTACTGAATTGATTTTTAGGAAATTGATTTTTTACTGAAAAAGTATTTGTTAATGTTTGATTTAATAATTTTTTTAATGGTTTACCTACTTACTTAACTGGCCATAACTGTCCGATGGTGCACTCACCAAGTCTAAAGCCGCACTGCTAGGGTTCCATCACAGTGTTGCCAGATACCTTAAATGACTTTCTCTTAAATTAAAAAAAAATACTGAAATTTCCACCGAAAAGTTAAAAAGGTTCCTAATTTTTTTTTTATAACTTGCGTCATTTTAAAGGGATTAAACTTCTCAAAAAACAATAAAAATATATACATATAATTTTTTTTTAATGCAGCCTTTTATTATTCATCTTCAGCTTGAAAAGAAAAACTTAACAAAAACAAAACATACAACAAATTAATTAAATAAAAATTGCCATTTTTGGCGGGATTTCCTTCTCAAAGCAATAAGTGAGAACGAGATACAACGAGCTTACATTTCGTAAGCTTAAAAATGTTTAATACAATAGGATAGTTTGACTATTAAAACAATTGCCAAAATATGTTTTGTTGCCAGTGTTCGCAATACATCATACTTCGTTATCCAAAAATCTAGTAAGGATCCGAAAAATCCCCTAACATAAAATATAAATCTCCTAAACTTTCTCCTGAATAAGTCTTCCTCCTAAAAATTCTCCTAAAAGGCCATGAATCTCCTAAATCTAGGAGGGAATCTCCTGATCAGGCAACACAATGGAACCCATCAGCGCCTCGATAGCTCAACGGGTAGCGCGCTGGCTTCTCATACCAAAGGCCCCAGGTTCGATTCCTGGCTTGGGCTGGTGAAAAACTCGTCTACTTCTATCGCTATCCACATGAAGCAGATGAGAATTACAAGAATCGCATAAGTGCGCTCTTGGCAGGCAATGGCAAAACCTCCAACTGCCAATCGCTTTTCGGATTCGGCGTTAAACTGTAGGTCCCCTCCCCTCCCTTTCCTCATCCGTTTGAAATGTGTGTTGTATCACATGTTGAAAAAAAACAGTGTTGCATACGCGTTTCAAACGGGTGGAATCTGTGGTATCACAACGGGCCCGTTAAGAGGCCTAAGTGTGTCTCATACAGAGGCAGCCATCGCAACCTAACCTAACCTAACCCATCAGCGCCTTCGCACATAAAACGCTCGTCAGGACTTTATACGTGATGGGAAGTAGGCTGATACCGCTTGGCTAAATGAGTGCTGTCTCTAGTGATCCGTCGATCCCACCTCTAATCCCTTCCTTTTCTTGTCCTTTTGTACTCATGTTTACCCCTATTTTCTGCTCCCCGGCTTCGGCCGGTTGTATAGTTTAATGTTTACTACTTGTTATTCGTCATTCATTCGTCGATGAATAAAGACCCTCACAAACCGATCACCACCGCGTTTTATTTCCCCAGCTCCGCCAACGTTTTCACCGCTGTAGTTGGCGCATATTGTTGGGCCGCCTTTCTTCAACACGGGGCCTCAGACCGTTGTTCGATGTAGTCGCATGGAGGCTGAACTGCCCGACTGTGGGACCAAATAGACCTTCTCGCCCGATCTTTGAAGTTCCCGAGGACGATTTTGACATCATGGACCCGTCGTAGACGTTCTCGAGCTTCGCATAGAAGGCTTCTTTGGTCGAATGTCAAAACAAATTTACCCCTTTGATATGCGGTGGGTGGGGGGAGTGGAGGTGGCTGCACATTTGAAGAACCCATTGATGCAAGTGAAGCGTCCTTTAATTGGATTCATTGATCAATGTGCAGCTTGGAAAAAAACCTGAAATGGAATAACTGACAGCAACAATAACAAAGACGAATCTTGCACATACGAGTACTTGCGACAAGCTACAACCGGGGGGCGTAGAGAATGGGCGCACATATTCAAATGTGCCAAAGACTGCGGAGGGGGCGGAGTAGTGCCTTTATTCTGCTGATTCGTCTTTGCCATGGCAGCACTCAACATCAGAAGCATGTCCTGTTTAATTACAATTTTTCCCGGGCAGCCATAAAGCATTTCCTTCTACGCTTCACTTTGTGCTTTCCAATTCAATTATTTTGCCGCAGCACAAAAAACGAATCAAGCGCGATATTTACGCTGTCCGGCTGCTACACCTACACGAGCGGAGGCGCACATGGAGGCGCCGCCGAACAGCGAACGAGGACTGAGCGGTAGTAGTGCTGCCATGTGGCCTCCGCAATTGTTGCTGTTGCTGTTAGTTTTAGTAGGGGTTTTTGCTTTTGTTCAGCAGAAAAAAAATTATGTATAAAGCAACACCACCACCACAACAACAACAACTGAAATAAAGATATTGGCAAATGTCCATGTGGACACTGTGTCCTCCTCGCTCATATTTGGCCACACATACGAATGCATGGCGTTCTTTTATCCTTATCACATTGCTGGTTGTTGTTGTTGTTGTTTTTGGCATTTTTTTGCGCTGATAGAGACTTAACAATTGATGAACATTCGCTTGTATCGAATATCCTACCAACGAATATCCTTCCAGCCAGCGAGCGAGCAGCAAAAATGCAGCTATAAAAATTAAAAAAAAAACTCTGGACCACTTCTACACCCCCCTGGACGCGGCATATGCGATTGCCATTTGCAGCATCCTTTCCGTATGGGCTGCAGTAATTAACGTGCTGCAGTAGTGCCTGCACACTCAGCTCCCTCCCCCTTCCCCCTCTCCTAAATAAAATATGTACACATAGTGTGAGTGTGTGTGTGTGCTTAGGCCTGCGGGGGCGTATGCTAGCCAACTCGCATGTCCTTGCCGCGCTGCTGCTGTTCCCATTTTTTCCCAATCGCTGCGCTTGTGCTCCTTTTTTTCTGCAGCGGTAGCAGCAGCGGCGCATGCAATGCACATTGTTGTTTTTGTTGTTGTTGTTGCTGTTATGTACATGTGTGCCCACTGCTGCCATTGGTTAGTGCGGCTTTTATCGATGAGCGTTTGGTCAAAAAACCGACCAGCAATAATAACAACAACAACAGCAACAACGACGACGAAAATGTTTTGCATATTAAACGAAATGGGTGCAGGACAACTGCAGGCGCACCGCGGCTACTGGCCACATACGAGTATCTACACTCGGTCAGCGAAAGCGCGGTCCACATTGATGCGCTTAACACCACCGCCACCATCAACGCCGCCGTCAGCCAGCCAGCCAGCCGACTCCATCATGCGCGCCACCGCATCGTCATGAGCAACAGCAACAGCAGCAGCAAGCAGCGAGCAGCAATGTGGAAGCACACAGGGGACGGCTGCCACTGCGGCTGTCGATGTCGATGTTGATGTCGTTGTCGTCCTGTTTGACCACCAGCCCATGCGCCGAACCGCTGGGTGTGCAACGACGGCACAGTGTCCACACGTTGCTATGCAAGTTAATTGCTTTTGCAACCGATTACTCGCCGAACTGTTAAACCATTTATGGAAAGATGGCGATTTATGGGATCGCAGTCAGTGATTAGGGTCGCCAGTTTTCAACAGTGGAACTTAATCAATGTTCACAGGGAAAATGTTTGATTCGAATGTTTGAGATAACTTTGATATGGGGCACGTATCAGGACCAAAAGAGCATCTTATTTCTGAACACCTGGTGGAGAGGCAGCTTCTCATTTAACCCTTGCGGGGTCCATCCTTCAAGCTTTTCACCATTATTTCCACTTCGGACCTTACGACAGTAGATAAACCTGAACATTTTAGGCCATCCAATAAACAAAACATTTAGTAGGACTTGGGATACTTTTTGTAATCGGTGATTGCTTTCATTCAAGAGGAGTGTTTAAGCGTAACTACTTAAGAAATAATAAAAATAACAATATAGCCTCATTTGGCACCTGATAGATGCGGAAAGGCTAAATGTATCGAAGCGGAGAATGTTAAGATGGATTTTCAGACCCCTATGAATTAACCAAGAAACATACAGGCTACGACATAATGATGAATGTTATGCTGAGCTGAATGACACACAGAGTACTTAATTGAGGGGTTTCGACTATTGACATTCCTCACTAAAAATTTATAGCAAAAGTGTTAATCGCTTTGAAGTAACCTCCTTTAGAATCCTAATTCGAGCTTAACTAGCACACCCTGGGGCCTTAATTGGTGACTACCAGATCTATAACGTAATCGTGGTCATTCTTTCGTAATAATTTTCTTTACAGTTATGCCTATTCTAGTTGGAGGGCTTGGAAATTGCTTAGTTCCCCTGATATTAGGAGGTACTGATATAGCATTTACACGAATAAATATTATGAGATTTTGATTACTTCCTCCTTCCTTAACCCTCCTGTTAGTTAGTAGTATAGTAGAAAATCAGGCTGGAACAGGTTGAACTCTCTACCCTCCTCTATCTTCTGTAATTGCTCACAGAGAAGCAAAGAAACTGGTGTCGAGAAACCTTGGAATACAGGCTTTGCTTCGGTCTATGCTTTTCTCTGGGTTAGATGAGGTCCCCAAGCACGACACTGAGTCGTTGCCAAACTTCGTTAAGATAACCCGCATTCTCACTGATCACTTTTATCTCGGTCCACAACACTAAGGAGCTCTAACTGGCACTGTAGGGACCCAACATGATTGAGATAATAGAGATCATGATGAGACATGATAGAGATCATTCATAGTAACCTGGCATACTCAAGCCTTTATCAACTTTTGTACTTACTTCGCTTCAGCAGCACGAAGAATTGCCTAAAAGAGATCCAGAGTCTTTGGTTAACCTGATAACAAGGGCCCTCTGCTTGAATGCCGCAAGATCACCCAATGGTGGGAATTGCCAGATCTACTTCAGGTTGTGGCAAGCCCGGGGGCGCTTCCTAGGACTTTGTTCGCTTTGAAAGAGCAAAAGATTGATCTAAAGAGATCCAGAGACTTAGGGAAACACGATGAGAAGGCCTCTCTACTTAAAGGCTGAAAGATCATCCTATGCTTGGACTCGCCAGATCTACTTCAAAGAGTGGCAAGCTCGAGCAAGCTTGGGCACCGTAACATTACGTTTGGTTCATCCCACAGCGCCAGTTCTGCTTACCAAAAGTGGCCCACTGGGCACATTATATCATAACCTCGACCTTCATATCAAGAAAGGTGAGGTTCTAACTTGCTAATCAAATAGGGAGGCAATAGCCGAGGTACAATGGACAGTAACGTCTAAGTGCCTGCGTACTTCAGTTCTTCTTCTAAAGTGTAATAATAATAAAGGGTAATTTAAACCCACAATCGAATTCCACAGTTTGTGGGATCTTTCCTTAACTAACTTTATCGAGGCCTCCGAGTGTAATTGCTGAGTAACTAGCAAGCTGCCTGTCTTACCTAACTTAAACAAAATTGAATACGATGTGAAGAGTCTTGTAGGTTGGGTTCCCTAGCTCAATGGTGCCCAAGAAACTAACTTAGTGAGTCTAACATAGGTACGTAGGTATGTCGTAGTGACTTCTGTAGGGGACACACTAAGGCCTCCAAATGGGTCCATTGTGATAACATAAATTCCACCTGTTGGAAATGTGTATGCAACACTGTTTCTTCCAACATGTGTTATAACACACATTTCAAACGGATGGGGGATGGTTAGGGCGAGGGGACCTACAGTTTTATGCCGAATCCGACCGGCGGAATTTCCTTTCACACTTAGAGGTTTTGCCATCGCCTCTTAAGAGCAACTTGTTTGATTCTTGTAATTCTCATCTGCTTCATGTGGATAGCGATAGAAGTAGACGAGTGTTTCAACAGCTCAAGCCAGGAATCGAACCTAGGGACTCTTGTATGAGAAGTCAACGCGCTACCCGCTGGAGTTATAACAACCTTAAAAATGTTGCGATCCCTACAAAAGCATCATTCTCGGAATAGGAAAGAAGGGGCCATCGTTAGCCACCGCGAGTCGGCGAGTTGCTGTAATTGACACATCGTATTTTGTATTTGTTGTCATTGAGCCAAAGTGAGCCAAGGTCATGTTGTTGTGAGCCAAGTGAGCTCATTGAGCTTCTGGCAGGGCATCATTGCTTTAGAAGATCGAAAGTTATGTTAACCCAAGGAGAATATTGTTGCTTTTGAGCAGTGCAGGTGTATAGTTTTAAAACTTTTTTTTAGTACTAGGCAATTCCTATTACTATCAAACTTAGGTTAGGATAGGTTACGGAAGGATGCACTTCCACTCGGAGCCCCTATTGGGTTCATTGTGATTCTCTTCAAAACGAACAGAACACTACTCTTCACTTTTGTGCTCGAACAGATTACCCATCTACCGGGTAACCGTTCGCTGCTGGTATCGATGGATGCATAAGCGCAGGGAGTCAGCAGCCTGCATGCACCCTCAGTGGCACTCGTGTGTCGCTTTTGCATGCAGAAGGCGCAATTGGCGTGCGAGCGCGACTGGACCGGCCGCAAAAGGCAGCAATTTTCGCATATTTCGCCAGACACCCCCGTGCGCAGCGGAATTGCATTGAAAGCGGCCGCCGAACGGCAGCACTCACACCGCTACGCAGACGGCCTGGCCAATGCCCAAACGATGCGTTCGTGTCGATGCAATGAAACCAAAATGCCGCAACAAGCAATCGAAACAATGGGGAGGTTTACAACAACAAAACCGATGCATGTTGCAGAAAGCGCCAAATACATAAAATAGATGTTTAGAAAAAAATACAAAAACGTCGAATATCGAATACAATAAAAAACACAAAATCTGTACGATTTATAAAGCAAAATAAAAACTAACGCAAAAAACTCTTTTCTGCAGTCTTATGAGTGAAATTTTTCATTTAAATTATCCAATTTATATTTAAATGATGCCGGACAATCGCGAAATTCTGCCTTTCGTCAATTTTAGTCAAATTTAAAATTATCGATTATTTTGTTAACCTCAACGCCGGTTTGGCCTTTGTTCGCATTTGTTGTTGTTGCTTGTGTTTTGCGCTTTTGACTGTGCAAATAACATTTGTGGAAATGGCCAAAAACAAAATTTGACAGACATATACAAAAAACCATATCCCAAAGCGTGAGCACAATCGCCGCCTTCCCCCTCCCCCACCCAACTTGCTGTCCGCCAAATGGCGAAGCAAAATTTCCGCATCGTTCGTTGGGCGGGCGGGGAAATGCTTGTAAAAACAGCAGCATCCGTTATTGATATTCCAATGATGTGTTCTGGCCGCTCACCGCAACTCAGCGGCGCGCCCATCAACGGACTCCAACTGGCAGGAAACCAACAAAAAATAACAGCGAACACCAAAAAGCGAACGAGGCAACGCAGCCAGCAAGCAAAGGAATTTAATTTTGATAAAGGTAGAAATTCATTTTTGCTAAAGGAAAAATATTGACGATACATCAGAGACGGCAGCTGCAGCGCACAAAAAACTAATGCGGAGAACGGCAAGCAGGCCACCGTTGAGGCAGCCGACGAAACTTATCAGAGCAGACGTTGTGGCGGCCACTGAGGGCAGGGGGCAACCAACGCAGCCAGGCGTAAAAAAATTGCCCGCCCACAACTACCTGCGCGACACACCGCGTCTCACTTACGACGCCCAGCGCCATTTTGGCATTTTTTGCGGAAACAAAGAGACTTTTTTACGTTAACAAAATTTTTAAGTTTAAACTTTGAATTCGGTGGCGCAACATAAGGCGGGAGCGGGCGGGCGCATTAGAATTTGCGATGCTAAATAAAATGAAGCCGCCAGCATCTACGACAGTGCCAGCATGTGTGGCACAAGCGGTCGGCGATAGAATGCGCCAACATATGACGGCGCACAACGCCGGGCCACGGAAGCGAGTCGGAGCGGAGCAGGAGGCGACCAGTTGGAGCGGAGTACATCCGCAAATGTCAGACGACATCACGCTTCAGCGGACGCAGCAACGACAGTGACAATACACACACACACAGAACTGCCAAGGTGGCCCCATATTCAACCGATGGTTGGATGCTACTCAATGCAATGTAATCAAGAGACTGATTTTGAAAGCTTCGATATTTTTGCGTCAGAAAAAATTTTGGTCAAATTTCTTATCGCTCGGTTTGGTATCGAAAGGGGTCCCTAAAAAAAGTCTTAAAAAGACGTTCGTCAGTAGTAAATGGGTTGAAATTTTCGCCATCCATTGTTCACTTATCTTTTCAATCAAATAAGGGGTTGGTACCAGTGGCGATGTTCCAACATTCCCGCTACTATCTTCTGTACTACTACTTACTTACTTAGTTACTGACTTAACTGGATATAGCAACCCGTTACCGGGTTACGGCCTGCCGCAAAATCTCTCTACAGGCGCCTCTGCTTTGCGCGGGCCCTCTTCGCCGTCGACCTCGCTACGTACATGTCTTTATACAGCTCGTTATTGGTTCGTAACTATACGATAGTCGTCGCTAATACGAACAGGGCCGAAGATTTTGCGAAGTACCTTCCTCTCGAACACCCTAAGGACCGCTGTGTCGTTACTCGACAGTATCCATGCTATAGAGTGCAAGTTTTGTCGGTCGAGAAAGGTCTCTGCTACTCAGTTGCCTACTGAGACCGTAGTAGCACCTATTAGAAAACCTAATACTTCGCTTTATCTCCAGGCTGACATCATTGCTGCTGTTTATGTCGGCCCCAAAGTAGACGAATTCCTTGATAACTTCAAAAGTATATCTGTCAGCCTCGGCGTAAGACCCTCTGTACTACAGAACCTTTAAATCCAGTTCAAGAGATTAATGAAGACGCTATGTAGTCGAAATTATGGTATAGGAATGTGCATAGCGTCTTCCACCTCACCTTTTTGATAACGTTAGACAAGCGCAAAGAAAGTGATGAACGGTTTCCTTCTCGTTCGGGTTCCCAGAGCTGTGACAGCAGGTATTTTGTCGCTTTTTTCCTTGTCCGTACGGAGATCCATTACATTGCAACTTGATGACCCCTGTTAATTTGCCTTGAATCTACTCGATTTTCAGAGAAATCTAAGTAGATCCTGTGCTG
Source organism: Melieria crassipennis (assembly GCA_963668005.1). Lineage (NCBI taxonomy): Eukaryota > Metazoa > Arthropoda > Insecta > Diptera > Ulidiidae > Melieria > Melieria crassipennis. The sequence continues at coordinate 39,464,596 of OY764962.1, read as the reverse complement.
CCAAAGAGCTAAGTTGGTCGTTTCTCTAAATGTCTCGAACCCTCGAGCGAACGAAAGGCATTTTGTCGCTTACAAAAAGTTATTTTTCCTCCTACTCAAACAGTAAAGTGTTTTCCAGGCAGAAATAATGGCAGTGTTTTTATTAATAATACAACAAAAACAACAAAATCACCGCTTCTGGGTTTTGTATCGCTTGGGACATTCATGAAACCTTTCGTTGGCGTTTATATCTACTTGGCTTTGGTTAGGTTAGTTTAGAAGAGATTAGGTTAGACAGGTCGCCAGCCCATTACTCCACATACACTCGGAGGCCCATTGTGATGCCCGAAGAAAGTGTGGCAAGCTCCTACTCTGCCCAAATCATCAAATGTGCTTCTGCCTGACGATGACGAATAGTTCAGTTTCCTTCGCATCATTGCAGCTACGGCAGTAAGTCCAAGGAAGAAGGCCTGCGCTATTCGCACAGAGCTCGAGGCCGGGACGCAGTGCCACGTTGAAATTCCTATGAGAATGCAAAGTTTCCCTTTGGTAAACCACAAACATCAAAGTGTCCTCTTTTCATTTAGATTTAGCCAAAACGAATCGAGTGTTGCTTCACTCTGAAATTTAAATCGAATAAGAGGAGCCCAACTTCAACGTGCTCTCGGCTTTAAAAGTACTGTCGGCTACAGTAAATCTGATGGGCTTGTCAGAAAGGGCTCCATTTTCTTAGTTATTCTACTCTTTATGACTTATTTGACTTACTTTCTTAACTGGCCATAGCAACCCGTTACCGGGTATGGCCTTTCGTAAATGGTCTCTCTAGGCGCCTCTGTTTTAGGCGCGCCTTCTCCAGTTAGTCACACCAAGAGATGTTAAAGCGTCCTCAACTTGGTGGTACTTCCACCGGAGACACGGTCTTCTTCTTAGCCGTCGACCTCCAATTGCAGCGTCGATCGCCTTTTTCGCCGGGATTTCATCATCCATACGGGAGACATGACCAAGCTACCCAACAAGTAGCCGCTGTATGTTGATACGCTATGCTATGATAGAGCGTCCTTAACTTAGTGCATCAACCGGAGCTTCGAGCTTCTTCATCCATTAGGGAGACCAGACCAAGCCAGCGTAGCCGTTGGAAGTTAATTCGCTGCAATATGTCCAAATCTCTAAACAGCTCATACAGCTCGTTATTTGGTCGTAATCAATAGTCGTTCCTAATACAAATATGGCCGAAACTTTGTTCTCTCGAACACCGCAAGATCCGCTATGTCATTACGCGACAGTGTCCTTGCTTCTGCGCCTTAAAGGATTACGGCTTGTTTGCTTTTCTCAAAAAACCAATCAAACAATATAAAATGTATTCACGTATCGATCAGACTATGTATAGAGGGGCAACCCTGCCAGGTGTCCTTGAAGTCTGTTAACACTGCTTGTGGGAGATCTATTTTTATCCATAAATTCATCAAACTTCAAACTATCCTACCAAACAAACTCTACACTTTACACACTCCGAAAGGCGGTTTCTGTATTGCGTCGATCTCATTTCAGTGTTGACTTATTCTCAAATTATTTCTGTCAAAATTCTGTGTGGAGTAGTTTGTCTCCGGAAGAGACATCCAATCATTGGGTTCCTGTTCCTGATCTCTTTATCATACTTAGAGTTCTTCTCAAAGCACAACATTGGACACTTGCCTATGCCTCTTGTTTCCTCTGACAGTCCAATTTCTTGGAAATTTTCTTCCTTCATTGGTGTATTTCTTGCCTGATTTTCTGCGCACAACTGGTCACCTCAACTCGACCGACTGCCTATGTGTGAGTGCGTGTGTGTACAAGCGCGAGTCGAGTATGAATTATTTGAAACAATATCCTGTAGAAAATACAATTTCCACATTTCGGCAGGCCAACAAAATATTCTATGCAGATGAACAGGCGGCACAAATGGACAGATACCAACCAAAAACAAAAACGCAAAATGTGCCCAGACAGGTGTGCTCACACACACACACACACACAAATACTCACTAACAAAATTTGAAGCTGCGCCAACTCCAGCTTCCAGAAGCAAATGGATTGGATTCTGGATGTGAGTCGAAGGGCTGTGCTTCGATGTAAACGTTGATGTTTCAAATATATTGTCCCAGCGTGTGAGTGTGAGTGTCAGTGTAAGTGCGTGTGTGGGTGTGTGTCAGCACTCACATATGCAAACGGATTTTTTATGCCGCCGGGGACCCCACACACCCACAACACCCACATATCGCACTGACCGCTACGTGCCGCAGCGCTGCCAAAGCTGTCCCGTACAGACAGACAGACAGACAGCTAGACGGCTGTGCGGCCATCGTTCGTTTGGTGTGCGTAAGTGTCAATGAACGATAGGCAATACACATTCGAATACCCAAAGCGCTCCCAATTCCCCAGCCGCGTTGCTTTAGCCATCAGCCAACAATTTAAATGTTAAATTTACGACCAGCATTCGTGCACACATGTAGTTACATAGCTATTTTCATTCCCAAATATAGACACCACGAATAAATTGGATTTTTTTTGGTTCTGTCTTAATCGAAACAAACAACGGCGAGAATTTTTTGGTAGCAGAATTAAAGCTTTTTAGTTGCAGAAATTGTTAGACACTCAAGAAACGTTTAAGAAATCTCGATTAGATGCTTAAAAAAACGATTATTTTTAAAGTTAATAAGGGGAATCAAAGCATCACATTCAAATTTATAATTTTTTTATTCTCAACGTTTTCTAATTCAATGTTCATTAGTAAAAAGTTTGAATTCTGCTCAGTATGGTGCAAATTTCCTCAAGGAGGCAAACTACAGATAGAAGAGCCTATTCGTATTAGCAGCTATCTGTATAGGTCTCAGGGCAGTGCGTCTATGATCCAACTACTAACTTAACTGGCCAGAACAGCGCATCGTAAGGTAATAGTTAGTTCACCAAATTATTGGAAAATTCGACAAATTTCTCAGAAGTGGTTTAGAAGGTAACAACCTATGACAGACCCCCATTGATTTTTTCTTCTAAATGATTCTTTCGAACATACTAACGTTCTATTTCCAACCCTTAAGGAGCTACTATCCATAGTTATTATTCTTATAACATAGGCTCCCATTGCTTCCCGGTTGTCCCAGACATATCAAATGTAGGTTAGGTTAGGTTGCGGTGGCTGCCTCTGTATGAGACACACTTAGACCTCTTAACGGGCCCATTGTGATACCACAATTTCCACCCGTTTGCGTATGCAACACTGTTTTTTTCAACATGTGATACAACACACATTTCAAACGGATGCGGAAAGGGAGGGGAGGGGACCTACAGTTTAACGCCGAATCCGAACGGCGATTGGCAATTTTTTCGTTCACACTTGGAGGTTTTGCCATTGCCTGCCAAGAGCGCACTTGTGCGATTCTTGTAATTCTCATTCCCTTCATGTGGATAGCGATAGAAGTAGATGAGTGTTTTTTCCCGCCCAAGCCAGGAATCGCACCCGGGGCGCTCGGTATGAGAAGCCAGCGCGCTACCCGCTGAGCTATCGAGGCCGACATATCAAATGTAAGACTTCCATGTTTTTTCCATACATACCTAACCGCTATCTTCAGTTTTTAAGGGGTCTGTCGAACGAAACTGGTAATTTTCTATGGAATTAGTTCCTCACTTGCAAATGTTGAAAAGTAATCGAGGAAACACAGTATCTCGGAAACTACTGAACTGAATGATTTTTTCAGCGATTAGCAACATTCTAGAGTACAAAAATTACAAAGTTAATTAAAGTTCAAAAATTCCCCTTTAGAAGGCGTTTTCCATACAAACGAAGTTGTAAGGTTAGCAACTTTTGGGTTTCAGCGACGTAAATTAAAATTTACTGTCGCTCACATTAAAAAAAATGTCAATCGGAAAACCCGTAATTCCATTCGGAGGCATCATTGGTCATTGTGAGTGCCTTCGTTGACTGCCAGGGGAGGAACATCTCTCTAACTTAACCCTGCTGTTAGGTTAAGCCCATTTGGTCCAATTTTTGGCTTGTTTCCTTTGTAACTTTTGAACGGTGGTATATACTGAATTAATCTATTAGCTCACGTGGTCTTTTTACAAAACGATGTTGTATGCAAAAATTCAATTGTCTGACATAAAGCAGGACTGAGAAAAATAAAAAGTTACGTATCTTAGGTTAACGGACAATTTGGTTCATAGTGTATTTTTCTTTGATTTTCTTTACATTTATTTCCAATAAATACGTTTTTGTTACTTTTTTTGATAATTTTTACCATGGCACGCTACGCAAATTGTCTTTCGGTTAGTTTTGCAAATAAACTTGCCGAAAATGTTTCATTTGCGGCAAGTTTATTTGCCGCAAATGATTATTTTATATCAGACTTGCAGCAATTACAAATTCATCGCTTTCTAGAAGTAACATTGCTTGAATTAGGAATAGTATTACTTGAAGAGGCCCCTGTGGGTTGTGTTCGTATGTTTTGCAATAACTGTGCTGAGAACTCTTGTCGAGGTAATCTACTCCGTTTCATCATATACCTACGCCTTGGCCAAAGAAAGTGCTAGTTGTCGCAAAAACTCTGGTCTCCTGCGATTTGTATCAGCTGGTGCCCATGATACATCGATTTCAGAAAACAGTGTGTACGCGTTCAAAGCAGATATGTCTGGTATATTTGAAAATACAATGTTTGGCCATCGATTTGTTTTACGTTTTGTAGTGTAGGTGTCAATCATTTGATCAGCAGTATCTACGCCTCTTAAAAGGGGCAAAGCATAAGAAATTATAGGCGAACAACAAACTAGCTTACCTTTTGTTGAATTGTAATAATGAACAATCTCCGGCTTTTTCTTCGATTCACTCTCATCAACGGCAGCTGTCTTGTGCATTGCACTAATCAATATCGTTGCTTTGTTTTTATGGCTGATGTACGACACTAGTGTCGCAATGTCATTGAATGCAAAAGTAGACTTGTACAAAGGAAGTTTTTTGACAATTAGCAATTTTGGAGGAATGAAAGTTTTATTTTTGCGTACTGTTCCCACATATGTAAGTTTTCTTTCATGGAGTTTTTTTACCAACTCAAATGTGGAAAAGAAATTGTCGCCTGTTATATTTTGCCCTCTCAAGCCTTCTGTTAAGTCTAATACAACGCGTTGTCCTTGGTTCTTTTCAGGCTTTGCATTTTTAGATTTACCAAGATATGGTTGTATCTTCCATACGTAGCCTGACTTTGAGTCCACCGATAACCAAAACTTCAAACCATACTTTGCTGGTTTTGATGGCATAAACTGTCGAAAAGAAATTGTTCATTGCTGCATTGTTGAAAAGAATGCAGCAAGTCGCTCATCAATAGTTACATTTTCGTGGCAGTTGTAAAACATTGGAAGAAGTTCTTGCCATCGGTCCCATAGTTCAAGAATGGGAGCAAATTTGTCGCTACTACGCATTTGTCGTCGACTCAAAACATCAAACTCAAACGGAGTGCACTCGAAATCATGTGGAATGTAGCTTCAGACATAATAGATCGGAAAATAGGGCGACCAAATGTTTCATCAAATAAACTATGAACGTCTTCATTTCTTCCGCTGTCGTAGACAAAAGTTATATTAGCAAATTATTGTACTGAAATAAGTAAAAAATTAATGAACACACCGACATACGCCTGCAAGAATGAGTACAGCAATATATGCCCGCAATGCGTCTTGATCAATATCGCACCATTTGCCATCAAACTTGACCCTGCCGTACTTATTAGTATTTTCAATGACAATTCTTTATATTGGAGGCGGAAAAAACAGCAAAAAAGCTGACATTATGTCATTGCATCTGGACACTGCGAATCGAGTTGGTCCTGCTTGTGTTGAGATAATATTCTCAGCCGCGGTTCCAATAGACGTAGGTAATGGAGTAGTACTCCATACCATATTATTTTTAGCAATAAAAAGGGGGTCATCAGAACTTGGTGAAGCTACGATTGGTTCACTATCCGTTTCAGAATCACTTGTTTCGTTATTTTCCGAAATATAATCAATATTCGAATCTGAAATATCCGAGTCACTTTCTGCATTGACCATTTCACGTATATTATCTTCTTTCAAGTACGCCATTTCGTATTAAAAACACGTCCGATCAATTGAACGCAGAACACAATTTGTACGAAACGGTGCAAATCTTGTGTTTGTTCATAGCAACATTCCAAAAATGGGAATCCCACAACTATTTTTTTCATCAGGTGTGTTTCTTCATAACGAAATGCAAAAAAGGGGAATCCCCGAACTATTTTTTACATCAGTTATGTTGAGTAAAGAATGAATAATAATATTTACGCAATATTGAGCCAAAATAAATACAAAAAATTTGAATAAATTGTTGTTTTGTACGAAAATTGCAGTATGGACCAAATGGTCCCTTAACCTACGATTCGTAAGTTTTTTCTAACCTAACAGCAGGGTTGAGTTCCTGTCAAAAGTCAAAGAATTGTCTTTGTTAAGCCATTTGTTCTCGCAGAAGCAGTCTTTCTGCTTCTGACTCTGGAACATTGATTGAAACTTCATATAGCGTTTAAGTCCAGCTTTGACTGAGAGTTAGCAATACATTTTACCTTTAATGGGTCATTACTGAATTATTAATTGAATGGGAAACGATCCAGGAAGTTTGAAGTCTCTGGATGTTGGGTTCTTTGGCAGATCATACAAGTTCTGCTAAATCGACTAGAAATCCTTACTTCATTTTCCTCGAAGCACATAAAGTTGATACAGTACTAGACGCTCTCACAAATTCGAATCTTCCAGAAATTCGAACCTCATATTTTACGGCATTGAATGCTCTAAATTTCGAACAGGCTCACAGTGCTTCGAGAGTGGACAAAAATAGGGGAAAAAATTATCGCGGATTTTAACAAAAGTAGTATCATGTTAAAGATAATTGTTTAATTAAGCTGGATCCGAAATATTTTTTCGAAAAATTATCGTGATTAGGAGATATAGCTTGTCAAAGTCGGATATATTTTGACAAAAATTGATGAAGGGGAAAAATGAAATTTAGGTGCTTGTATAGAAAAAATTGTAGAAAATGTAATGTTGCAGATAGGCTAGAAATTTCTTTTAATATTACAACTACATTAAGGAGAGCGGGACCGCTGATCATTTTTTTTTGTTTAGTTTAATTAGTTTTTTTTTTACGAATTTTCAAAAATATTTTTTTTTTAATCAATGAAAATGAAAAATAACCAAATTTAGAAAGGCAATTACAACCGAATGGCGTGAACTGGCGTAAATCCTTTATATGACTTATTTTAAATGGACTTTCTTCTCTTAAGTCCATAAAAAAAATTCTGCGTCTTTTTGCGCCTTTGGAAAATATTTAATTTTTTCGAAACCTCTAAGTGGATTTTTTTACAGAAATCCCTTAAGTTAATAAGGCAATAGAGCTATAAAGAATGGGCATGTTTTGAATTTAATACATGTTTGCAGGGTCGCAGCTAGGAGGAGGGTTAGTGCTGACCCCCGAAATGTTAGAACATTATTCTTCTTTTCACTTTAATTGTCAAAAACAATATGCCTAGTACTGTTCACAAAGTATTAATCCATGGATGTAAGGTCATACAATTTTTTGATTTACCGATAGGTAAGAGTTAAATTAGAGAAACATATTATTAAGGCATTAATAACAACTTTAATTCAACAAGGTTGCTTTTCCGAGGAGGCTTTGGAGGCGAGCCACAAACATATTCGGCACTTTCGTTTAAGCCATACAAGAAAAACTTCACGCGAAGACCGAATAAAGATTTAATGGCTTATCTCATTACGTGTTCCGATTTGCGCATATCTCTAAAGAGAACTACAAAATCTAATAGCAATGCTATTAGAAACAATAATATTGATTTATATATTTTTAAGAAAAAAGAGACTGAAGACGATATAAAAATTGTTGATACCTTTGCAGACAATTCCACAGATTTGCAATACGAAAGTGAAGAAAAATAAATCAAAAATAAATCAGTAGTAATTTAAATTCAAATACACTTTTATGAAAGAAACAGTAAGTACGCATAATCTGAAACAAAATTTGACAACAGCTCGATATTTTAGCAAATTTCTTAGAATTTTGCATGTTTTCAATTAAGTTTAAAAGTAAGTTTGCTTCAAATTTAGAACAATTATATTTTCCTAAAATTAAAGAAAAAAATTTTTAATTTTTTTTTACAAAAGAAAGATTTAAAAAAAAACTATAACATATATACAAAATGTAACTTCATTTTTGAGCTTAGTAGACCGAAATTACTATATGTGTGAAGTTTCATTCAAATCTAACAACTCCTTCTATTTTTGCCACAATTTTGTATGGAGTCGAAGCACTGTGAGGCTGTTCAAATTTGGGAGCGTTTTTCTTTTTTTTCCCCCTCACTGTTTTGTTGTTTATTTTGCTTACACAAATTAAATGAAAATGGGAATCACTAAATTGGAAATTGACCGCACGCTCGTGAATGATTATTACATATGTAAGCATTTGGCTCAGTTTCGATTAAAAAGTAAAAAAAAAAATTATTAAAATGTCTAATAAACGTAACAAAAAAATGTTTTGACTTTGAACGTTAAAATCTTAAAAAAGCTTGATGAAGTTGTTCAGTTGAATCGCTTAGTTGTGGATTTATGGATTACTAGCTGGGCCCCGCGGCTTCGCACGCAAGCTCTCTTGTTTCACCCGATACAAATTCTGAACTTATTGTTGACCCCGTCAGATTTTGATTTAAAAAACATATGCCTATTATCTTTAATGTCAAGTAATTCCAAAAATTTTGAATGCAAAAGCCCTTAAAATCATGAGTTTTCACATTTACCCTAAACAAATTCTTAACCCTTAGTTTATCACATTTTCTTTATTTCCCGATAGAAGTGCTCTTTGTCTAAGTTTGAAGTCAAAAGGACCAATAAATCGTGGAGAAATACAAACTGTTAGCCCATTGTTGACCCCATTAGATTTTGATTTTCAAAAAAGTGAAAAACACGTGTCAAATTATTTCTCACTAAGAGTACTTTCACAAAATTTGAAGTCAGTGGCCCCGTTAATTCATGTTTTTTTACAGTTGCGCCATACAAACTTTTAACCCGTCGTTAACCCCGTCCGATTTTAATATTCGGAAAAATGAAAAACACGTATCGAGTTATTTTACATTTGAAGTACTTTCACCAAGTTTGAAATCAAAAGGCTCAAAAAAATGTGTTTCTCCATACATACTTTTAACCCGTCGTTGATCCAGTTAGATTTCGATTTTGAAAATAATGAGAAACGCGTGTCCAATTTTTTTTATTTCAAGTATTTTTACAATTTTTGAAGTCAATGGGCCTATCGGTTCATGTTTTTTTCGAGTCTACCCTTAAACAAATCTTAACCCACTGTTGGTCCAGATAAATTTTGATTTTCGAAAAATTATAAAGTACGTGTCGAATTATTTTTGATTTAGAGTATTTTCAGGAAGTTCGAAGTCAATATGTCTCTTAGATCACTTTTCTTCATACAACACCTTAACGCATGTTTTGCCCCTTTGCACCCCGAATTTAAAAAAATCCCGTCTTAGCGGTGTTCATTTTTCAAGATATACCTACAGTTCAAATTTCATATTTGTAGCTTCAGCGGTTTGGGCTGAGCGATGATGAATCAATCAATCAATCAGTCAGTCAGTCAAGACAAACAATCTACGTATATAAAAATGGAGGCGGTACCACGCCCCCTTGTCCAATGCTCATAATTTTCTTCCAGTCGAATTGTGCTACTAAGTGGAAAGTTCGTACCAAGTTTCATTGATGTGTGTGTGTGTACTGCATAACTGTTGGATCATAAAAAATGTGCCACGCCCCTTGACCAACACCGATCAAATCTCATCAGTAGAATGACACATCTATGAAACAACGGTACACCAAATTTCAATGCCATATAAAAGGTTTGAGTTGTATGGGTGGAGCCACGCCCTCTTGTTAAATACCCGCCCATTCCCTCTGTGGAAAGATATGACTAAATGGTAAATTCGTACTAAGTTTCATTGATGTGCGACGAACAGTTTCAAAATCATGCGGATAGTTTGGGTCAAACAAATGTGCCACGCCCCTTGTCCAACCCCCATCAAATTTTATCAATACAATTACACTTCTATGGGACGATTTCGTACCAAATTTCAATGCTGTGCGACTTACAATTCCGCAGCTCTTCCATATAAAAGATTTGAGTTATATGGGCGGAGCCACGCCCTCTTGTTAAATACCCGCCCCATTCTCTCTGTCGAAAGATATGACTAAATGGTAGGTCCGTACCAAGTTTCATTGATGTGCGACTTACAGTTCTGCTGAAATGTTGGGTCATAAAAAATGTGCCACGCCCCTTGTTCAACGCCCATCAATTTTAACAGTAGAATGACACATCTATGAAACGACGGTACACCAAAGTTCAATGCTGTGCGACTAACAATTCGGAAGCTATTCCATTTAAAAGATTTGAGTTGTATGGGCGGTGCCACACCCCTTTGTTCAATACCCACCTTATTCGCTCTGCCGAAAGATATGATTAACTGGTAGGTTCATACCAAGTTTCATTGATGTACGACTTACAGTTCTGCTGCATAAAAAACGTGCCACGCCCCTTGTTCAACGCCCATAAAATTTTAACAGTAGAATGACACATCTATAAAACGACGGTACACCAAATTTCAATATTGTGCGACTTACAATTCCGAAGCTATTCCATTTAGAAGATTTGAGTTGTATGGGCGGTGCCACACCCCTTTGTTCAATACCCACCTTATTCCCTCTATTGAAGGACATGATTAAATACTAAGTTTGTACCAAATTGAATTGATGTGTGACTTATTGTTCCAAAGTTATTGTCTAAAAATGTATTCTTGTGGTGCCACGCCCCTTTTCCCGACATTTCTGTTTTTATAAACCTTCACGTAAACATTTTGAACAAACCCGCCGAAGGAAGTATTCAAGTTGGTCCAGTCGTTTTCGAGTTTTAAGCGGCCGAACGAACCACGTTTCATTTTTATATATGTATATAGATATAGAATATAGATATGCAATTTTCAAGCGACTAATAAAAATAGATTTGTACGCGAATCAAACTTTTTACATTATTTAATGTGAAGAAAAAAAAGAATTTCATCACATTGAAGTTATTAGATGTCGTTTCAATATTTTGTGAAATTTTTACATGAATTAAAAAAATTTCAGGAAATTCGAACATTGCGGAAATTCGAACTATCCCATCCACAAAGTGGTTCGAATTTGTGAACGTCTGCTGTATTTCGAAAATTGAATGTCCAAAATCTCCACAATTTTGAAGATTTAACTATTTAATTCCATCTGTTCATCTCCTTCAATGAAAAAACCAGGACCAATGGAGACTGGAACATCTCCAATACGCACTTCTTGGATCAAAGACCAATGTTGATATCAGTGTCGGTTTCTAACACCTAAAACTAGCCTCTCGATCATCTGGCTGTATTTCTGGCTATGAACTGCTTTCGTTTTCTCATCGAGGTTTTGCATTCTTCAACATATAAATTGCTACGCAAAAGCCACAACACACAATTGTTGCTCATAAATTGTTGCAAACTAGTGCAAAACTCATAATTCAAACAAACACGACACATTCGCTAAATAAATGCGTCGATATCGTTTTGCATTTCCCGGGAAATCAAAACCGCCCAGCGAGTTGGCACAAATAAAAACTCAGAAACCTGTAGAGCGAAGAGGAGAAGAGAAATGGACAAACACTGAAGGCGTAGCGAGCGCTGGCACATAGCACCAGTGCGTCTGTCAGTCAGTCAGTGAGGCGGGTTGTCGTCAGCGCCGACAGTGCGCAGTCATCACAACATATCATAACCGGCGATCGCGAAACTTCCACGTAATGACAACATAATTACTTGGCAAATCAAGCGCAACCAGCAGCGACAACAACAACAACAATAACCAGCGAAAAAAACAAAAACAATCAGCCAGAGGCGAGCACAGTTCGCACCCCACAACTCAACAGGCCGTCGATCCATAGCTACGGTTTCAGCTCCAACTCGACTGCAGTACCGTAATTTTAATTGTGAAAAATCAACAGCACCAACAGGAACAATAACAACAACAACAATAACAACAACAACAACAAGAGGCATTGCAAGCGTTGGTTGTGATTTCATTCGTTTAAATGGCGACTGCACGTGCTGCGTTTGCCAATGTTGCCACAACAGGCGGCAACGGCCGCACTGTCCCGCTGTGTGGCATGCAGCGACGGCTGCGTACGCGTACCGCAATGCGGCAACGGTGAACGGCCGCCCGGCGTCGCGACGCTCCGCGCCCAGGCAAAGTGCATCGCGCAATGCGATCGGTCGTTGGAATCGCACAGCTGCGCGCTGGCTGTGCCGCCTACACGCATGCGCATTCGCTGATTGCATTACAGCGCGCCGCGATTGCAACAATAAGAACAACCAAAACACGACTCGAGACAATCAGACTTGCTGGGGAGAAACGTGCGTACCACTTGGCGCTGGCTGGCGGCAAACCGTGGCCGCATTTGTTAGGCATCGGCTGTGGCAGGCAGAAAAAAGTCCGCTGAAAACTGGCAAAAAATCGAGCAATCGTTGCTAAAGTCAGCGAAAGCAACGAGCAGAGGGCGTCATTTGTGTCTGTGTGTGTGTGTTGTCATGCGCCGCCGCAGCGCCGTTCAGCCGGCAAAGACCTTGTGGCGACACGTATCCATTACTTATTCGCCAATCTGCGCACTTTGTTTTCTGTGCGGCAGCAGGACCACCACAGCGCTGCATCTGGTTGCAATCGAACCAGAAATGGGCAGCGAAGCGGCAAAATTGCCAATGCTGCACGTAGCTACGTGTGTAGCGGACATCCAATACCGCCAATCACCACTTGCCGCACACTCGCTCGCATAAGGCAACATCGGCGCAATGGTGGCAAGCAGCGTGTCTGCCAACGCGCGTGCGCGACAAGTGGCGCGACACCGGTTGCTGCCGATTTTAACGCCTAAACAACGCAACAACAGCCCACTTAGCGTCACTATTACAACGTTGATGCATGTTGCCTGCTGCTGACAGCGCACGACAAGTGTCAATGTGTTTTTTGACGCCATTAGTCATTTACACGTGTTGACAACGCGTAAGAAAGTGTCAAAGTGGTAAGGAAGTAGCAGATTTGTTGGCGTATCGATGATTAAAATTTTTCGAAAAAGTATCACTATAAGGAAATAACGAGTTTCTGTTATGATTTGTGACATGTCACAATATTTGTGACACTTTATAAAGATCCATGATATGTTGTAACACAATTTCAAAAAATATTGCATCAATTTCTGCTCAATTACTAAATTTTGTGACAAAATATGACAAATATGTACCCGTCACAGATTGAAATTGATGATGATGATTAAAATTGTTCAAACAAGTATCACTTTGGAGTAATGTTAAGTTTTTGTAACGGTTTGTGGTTTGTGACACATCAGTATCCGTCACATTAAAATTTATGATGATGGCGATGATGATTAAAATTGTTCAAAAAAGTATCACTTTAGAGTAATATTAAATTTTTTTCGTTTGTGACATTGTCACAATGTTGGTGACACTTTATAAAGATCCATGTTGTAACCAAATTTTAAAAACATTGCATAATTTTGGGCCTATTTCTGAACTTTGTGACAAAATGTGACAATTTTTGACATATCAAAACCCTCATTTGAGTTAACTTTAGGTCGTTTTGATAGTTTAGCATGCATTGCGGGCATTTCGAGACACCTTGTCACAAATTGTGACACTATGTGAGTCATTTTAAGAATTGATTGCGAATGCTTTGAACTATCTAGCATGCATTGTAGCGTTTCCGGGATACATTGTGACAAATTATGACAGTTTGTTACACCTTTTGACTCGCTATATAATTGGCTGTAAGCTTTATCGACAGTTAAGTGATCTGTTCAGCATATTTGTGTAGCATATTTATGTAGCAAGTCTCATTGTTATTCTAAACTGAACAACAGGACACTTTGTGACAAATATTGGCATTGTGTGACTCATTTGAACATGCTCTAAAATTGACTGCAGATCTTTTTGGGCAGTTCAGCATACATTTAATTTTTTTCGTGACCTTAGCAATAAATGTTGAAATTTTGTGACACAATTTAACATGCTTTAAACTTGACTGCAGATCTTTTTGGATAGTTCAGCATACATTTAATTTTTTTCGTGACCTTTTGCAATGAATTATGAAATTTGGTGACACATTTCAGCACACTGTAGAATTGACAACTGATGTTTGAACTGAGTTTGTCATACATTCTTGGTAGTACTTTGCAATATATTGTAATAGTTTGTGACACCTTTTAACATGCTGTAGAAATTGCTGCTGATTTTTCCAACTGTTTCTTATTACATTCTTTTCGTGACACTTTGCAACAGTTTTTGACTTATTTTAACACGTCGTAGAACCCGCTGACACATTAAAACTCGCTGTAGAAACGACTGCCGGTCTTTTGAAAGTGAAGCATGTATTGTAAGTTTTTCTTGATATTTTGTAACAAATTTTTATAGTTTGTGACACAACATAACGAGCTGTCAAATCGACTGCGGACCCTCTTGATAGTGAAGACATTAAAACACCCTATGGTGTTAGCTGTGGGTCCTTTTGAAAGCTTAGTTTGTAGTTTATGATTATTATGACATTTTGTGACAAATTGTGACTCATTTTGACACATTTTGGAATATACTGTGGGTGCTTTGTACACTTTATCATTCATTCATTAATTCATTCATCGGCTTAGGCATTGTAAATATATTCGACTGCCGGTCTTTTGAAAGTGAAGCATGTATTGTGACCAATTTTTATAGTTTGTGACACAACATAACGAGCTGTAAAGTCAACTGCGTATCGTTTGACATTTTAACAAACATGGTATAGTTTTTGTGACAGTTTGTGACACATCATAACACGCTGCGGCATTAATGATGGATCCTTTTGAAAGCTAAGTATGTAATTTATGATTATTATGACATTTTGTGACAAATTGTGACTCATTTTGACACGTTTTGGAATTTGCTGTGGGTCCCTTTGGCACTTTATCATTCATTGTAGCCTTTTTGAAATACTTTGTGACAAATTGTGACAGTTTGTGACAAATTTTAATACACTCTATAGTTAACTGTGAGCTCTGTCGTCAGTCAAGCGTTGAATTGTAGCATATTTGTGCACCTACATATATAGTACAGCTAGATGCATTCCTTTGCAACACTGTACAACAAAATTAATTACTATTTGAAATTGATAAAATACATTTTTTTGTTGCCAAGCCATCACTCAAATTTCGAAATACCTTTTGCAATTCATTAAGTGTTGTATATTAGAAAAACAAATGTTGCACATAATTTTATGCAACATCAGCACCCGGCCACAGACGGCAATAAATGTTGCGCACAGTCGTACATTTTAATTTGTGCACTGCATGTTGCATGTTGCATGCAGCATGCGGCCGCCGCACTACACCAGTTGCGCATTTGCTGCACCAATGCTAAAAACAACAACAACAACAATCAGCAGCAGCAACCATAGCTGGAGACCATTGCGTGCCATTAATGTGCACTTCAATTATTGCCTTGTTGCAAGTTGCAACAGTGCCGCCGCACTTATTGGCCGCGTGTGCTGTCACAACAGCCGCCCAAAAACTTGCCTGCAACGCAATTGAAAGCTTCAATTTACCACCCATTGTGTGCCGAGATGCCGGCTGAGCGGCATAGCGCGCACCGCGCCCCAAACATGCCCGACGGCTGTGGTGCATTTGACAAGTGATTTGTTGTGCACTTGCACCGAATAACGCCACTTGTAGATGCAACAAGCAACTCTCCGAACTCTGCGAATGGGTGGGAATTTTTGAGTAGGCGAAAGCTGTGACAGTTGAGGTTCGTATATAAATTTATGTTTTTGAAATTCAAAAAATCTGGATTTTTATGGAGCTTTGTCAGAGTTCTTGCAGTGCGAAAATTATTAATTGAGTACTTGAATACTGGGACAGAGATAGACAAAGAGATTGTGGCTGAGACAAAAACAGAGACAATTACTGAGCAGAGGCAAAAATTAGAAAAAGTACACGTAGAATGACAGGGACTGTCACTAGAAATGGAGCTGGGTCGGCCTGAATGTGAGGCTAAAACTTAACTTGAGCTGAATTTGTCGGGTCAAGAATGTCCCAGTGAAACAGAGGAAGAGACAGACTCATATTAGGGGGCAGGTACAAATAGATATAGGAATCGGAACAGGTACAGGGAAAACGGCAGAGAACTCGGCTTGAGCCTAGGGCTTGGACTAAGTATGAGATTTAACAGGACGGATGAAGAAACAAAAGATCTATCAAGAAACAAAAACAGTGACAGAGGAGTAGAGACAGAGGCAGAAACGGAGACAGGAAGAGACTGAGATTGAGACAGAGGCTGAGACAAAGAAAAGTACAGAGCCGGAAACTTGAACAGGTAATGGCAGAGGGACAGAGACTAAAACTAGAGCTGGGTGTGAGACTGAATCTGAAGCCGAGTCCGGGAAGAAAAACGAGCAGAGATAGCGACAGATACAGACTCAAATACAGAAGCAGCTACAGAGACAGAAACTGGAACAGGTACTGGTAGAGGGAGAGAGACTGAGACTAGAACTGGCTCTGAGCCTGAATCTGATTCTAGGCAGAAACTGGGACATGAGTAGATGTAGATACAGCGACAGTTACAGAGACAGATACAGAAACTTGAACAGTTACAGATAAAAGACAGAGCCTGGGAATAGAACTGAAACTGGACGTGAGACTGAATCGGAGGCAGATATAGAGACGAATATGGTCTCAAAGACAGAGGCAGCTACAGAAACAAAAACTGGAATAGGTACTGGTAAAGGGATAGAGACAAGGATTAGATCTAAGCTTGGAAAGGTACTGGGAAGAGAGACAGAGAAAAATACAGATATGGTTTCAAATACAAAGGAAGATATAGAGACAGAAACCAGAACAGGCAGGAGCTGGGAAAGCGACAGGCAAAGGAATAGATAAGCAGAGGTAGGAACAGAGAGAAAGACTGAGTCAGACAGAAATGGAGGCCGAGACAAAGGCAAATACAGAAAGGGACAGAAACAGAAACTAGGTCAGGTACTGGTAGAAGGATAGTGACTGGTACTAGAACGGGGGTCGGGTCTGGATGTGAACCTGAGTCTGCCTGTGGTCAAGGACAGGACAGGAGCAGAGACAGAGATAAAGTAGATATAGACTGAAATACACGGATAGATACAGAAATTGGACCAGACATAGGAAGAGAAGCGAAGACTGGGACTAAAACTGAAAGTGGGCCTGGGACTAAAACTCAAAGTGGGCCTGGGACTGAACCTGGTTCTGGACAGAAACTGAGACAGACATAAAGCAGATACAGACTCAAATACAGATAGGTTAGGTTAGCTGGTTGGCCTGGTTGGCCACGCATAGACCCTATCCTTACGGTCTTTAGCGATACCAGTTGGAGCTCCTTAGTGTTGCGGATCGTCATAGAAGTGATCGGTGAGAATGTTCCTAGCGAAGTTCAGCAGCGATTTAATGTCGTGCTTGGGGACCTCTCCCAAAGCAGAGAAGAATGGGGCCCCGAAGTAAGTAAAGCGTTGTCTTCAGATGGCCGGGCAGGAGGAAAGTATGTGCTCCAGGGTTTCCTTGGCACCATTTTCTTTGCATTTCCTGCATTCATCCGACTCGGTGATTCCCATCTTTTGCGCGTGAGCCGCTGTCAAGCAGAGCCCCGTTAGTACGCCTACGATGGCTCTGCAGTCCTTTCTTGGTAGCGAGAGCACGAATCTCGTGAGCTTTTCATCGAATCGCTCGTGCATTATTTTAGCGGTTGTGCAGGTAGTTAAACTGTTCCACCTCGCCTTCGCTTTTCTCAAATACAGAGGTAGATACAGAAACTAGAACAAGCACAGGAACACGAAGACTTCGACTTGGGAACGGGACTGGGACTCTCTACGTCCCAATCTTCAACTCCCGTTCCCCGTTAAAGTCCCGTTCCCAAGTCGGCACAGCTACAGAGAGTCAGAGGTAGAGAGGAAATAAACGATACGAAGACAAATACAGAGGTATAAACTGAAGCAAGTGCTGGTAGAGGGACAGAGACTGGGACTGAAACTGGAACTAAGCTTGAACCTCAATCCAAGCCTGGAAAGGAACTGGGACAGGAAAAGAGACAGAGAAAGAGACAGATACGGTGTTAAATATAGAAGCAGATACAGAAACAGAACCTAGAACAGGCAGGAACTGGAAAAGAGACATGGAAAGGAAGAGAAACAGAGACGGAGACAGAGAGTGAGGCAGATATAGAGAGATAAGTAGAAGCCCAGACAGAGAGAAAGATTGACTGGGCTTCTGGGCAGAAACTAAGACAGAGATAAAGCAGATAGTGACTCAAATACAGAGGTAGATAGGGAAACTGGAACAGGCACAGGAAGACGAAGACCTCGACTTGGGGCTGAGACTGAAACTGAGTTTGAGACTGGGTCGGGGAGAGGCACAGATGCAGGGAGAGTTTGAGATATACAAAAAAGAAACGATATGCAGACAAATACGGAGGCAGAAACTGGAACAGGTGTTGGTAGAGGGATAGAGACTGAAGCTGAGGAAGATTCAAACTTCTACAGTATTACGTACCAAATTGGCCTCATAAATTGCTCCTCTTACTCCTAAAGTGTACGCAAATATTTGTTCTTACTAAAGAGGGTTTCAGGTTCCTGATAGAAAAGAATTTGCCATAAAGTGTAACAGATAAGGCAAAGTTTCGATTCTACAATACTCCCACGTTGCTTTTCTTCTAGATTGGGTGTTGTTCGGATCAAAGAACCAAATCCAATCACTAACTAAAACCAGCCTTGACGAGAACCAACTTTTCAAGGCTGGAGAAGTTTTTGAAGGTTCAAGTTGTATAGCCGTAAGTAGATTTGTCAAGTAATTTATAGGAAAAGGGTTTAGCAGGAACGGGCCAGATTTTCTCTCCATTGCACTGCCTTGAAATTTATTCTAACTAACAATGGAGACTCTTCTGTGAGCATACTTTGTTATTTATATATTTACTCAGAATCTGAGTTCTTCTTTCGACTTGCAGCCGGCAGCATTTTCATATTTGTTATTAAAAAATTAAAACAAAAAACAATTAAACAAAAAGCTGCAGTCACGGCAGTTCAGTGGCTCGCGAATTTGTGTGCTTGTAGCTGCGCGAGACACTAATGTGGCATGTGAGAATGATGAAGTGCAAGTAATGAGTTGATTTCAATAAGCAAATCGACTTAATGCACAGCGGGCCCGTACGTGGAATTAGCGAACAGTTCAATGATCATGTTACACGCTGCGGCGACAAGTGCCCGCGCAATGTTCGAGTAATTGTGGCAGAATGTTGCAACCGGCAACACGCGCAACATGCATCATGCCATGCGGTCCGAGGCGGCGGCAGAGGCGGCCAACTTCGGCTGGCGTGCGGACCCGCCACTTGGACTCCCTTTTTCAGTTCAGAACACACAAAGAGAAAAGTCACAGGCGGCCGTTGGCAGCGGCGGCGTGGCGCGGCAAGGTGCGCGCTAATCATTGGAAAAATGATGCGATTAGAAGCTGGCTGGGCGCGCTCGGCGCTGCTGCGGCGGCTTAGCGTGGATTGAATGGGATTAGTTATGCTTGCATAAGCAGCGAAATGAGCAAACGCGCGGCGCAGACACTGAGAACGCGCACAGACGAGCGGTGGCCACGACCGCTGGCAGCGTCAGTGGGCAATTTAATTACCGCAAACATGCGGCAATTGCTGCAATTATGCGCCAAGTGGCCGCAGCTGGAGCGGGGCGTGCAGCCCGGCGCAGCACTGAGCGGCCACTTTGCATATGCAACAACGCAAAGCGACAGCCGCAGCAGTACAGCGGCGACGAAGGGCGGCACGCAATGGCCCCACAAGCGCGGCTCGAGCGCACTGTTTCGCATAATTACGCGCGCACAAGTTCGCTGCGCTGCGCGTTGGCCAGAAAGAAAAAGCCAATTAAAAGAATGCGCGCTGCCAGCAAAAACATTTAGTGCATCGCAATGCCAGCCGCGAACGGCCGACAGCGAAAGCGCAATGAGAACAAAATGCGTTCAGGCGGCGTAACTAATAATGCGGCGCATGCAAGCGGGCTGTGCCCGGCGGCAGCAGCGGCGGCATAGCTGCCGGCCAGCGCGCACCGGCTCACCTTGCCACCGGACAGCGCCGACGGCAATCAACACGCAATTGCGCGCACATACGCGTCGCCAACGCCGAGCGGCGCGTCGAACGCTTCTGCCATAAATCATTTATATGCAAATTGAGCCGAGCAGAAAGCAAAAAGCGCTGCGCAAACAATTATAATTGATAATTTGCATCCCATCGACGTGATGAGAGCGCCGCACACGCGCACACACACAGACACACACATGCGCGACTCGTATGTACGCAGTGGCGGCCTCATTTGCGTGGTTAGCACAATTTGTTGCATGGACTCGTACAGGTGCCGCTGTCGCTGCCACTGAGAGCCGCTTCTCGCTGCCGTGTTGCAAGTTAATTGCGCACTGCGGCACCGCTAAGGCTGCGGCTACGGCTGCTGTTTCGTTGTCCCCTCGCTCGGCTTCGTCAAAACTATGCACAACAACAATTAACGTCATCACATAAGCGCGTCGCACAGCTCAGTGGCGAGCCAGAAAAATCCACTACAACTTCTTTGTTCGGTGACGCTTGCAACGTGCAATCATAATAAACGCTCGACATCATCAACAATTGCATTCTCATCAACCTCAACGACTATCATCAGCGCCGACTCGGAGTTGATTCATAGCAACAGGAACAACGGCAACATTAACACTTGTACAATAAATGTGCATATTTCATATTATAGATGCTCATGGACTCATATCCGTGCTGGATGGACCCATAGATGATGATGGACTCGTTTCCATGCTGGATAGATGCATAGATGCTGATAGATTCCTATCCACAACTATTATAGATGCTAATGGACTCGTCTCTATGCTGGATAGACTCATAGCTACTGATAGATTCCTACCCATAACCATTATAGATGCTCATGGACTCATATCCGTGCTGGATAGACTCATAGATACTGATAGATTCGTATCCATGTTGGATGGACCCACAGATCCTGATAGATGCATATTCATAATCATTCTAAATGCTGATGGACTCGTCTCCATTCTGGATGGACTCATAGATGCTTATAGATTCCTATCCATAACCATTATAGATGCTGATGGACTCGTCTCCATTCTGCATGGACTCATAGATGCTGATACACTCGTATCCATAACCAGTACAGATTCTGATGGACTTGTCTCTATGCTGGATGGACTCATAGATGCTGATAGATTCCTACGCATAACCATTATAGATGCTCATGGACTCATATCCGTGCTGGATAGACTCATAGATACTGATAGATTCGTATCCATGTTGGATGGACCCACAGATCCTGATAGATTCATATCCATAATCATTCTAGATGCTGATGGACTCGTCTCCATTCTGCATGGACTCTTAGATGCTGATAGACTCGTATCCATAACCATTATAGATGCTGATGGACTTGTCTCTATGCTGGATGGACTCATAGATGCTGACAGATTCCTACCCATAACCATTATAGATGCTCATGGACTCATATCCGTGCTGGATAGACTCATAGATACTGATAGATTCGTATCCATGCTGAATGGACCCACAGATCCTGATAGATTCATATTCATATTCATTCTAGATGCTGATGGACTCGTCTCCATTCTGGATAGACTCATATATGCTGAGAGATGTGTATCCATAAAAATTATAGATGCTAGATGGATTCATCTCCATTCTGGATAAACTCATAGATGCTATAAATTCGTGCCCATAACCATTATAGATACTAGATAGATTCATCTTCATGCTGGATGGACCCACAGATCCTGATAGATTCATATCCATAACCATTATAGATGCTGATGGACTTGTATCCATGCTGGATGGACTCATAGATGATGATAGATTCGTATCCATTACCATTGTAGATGTTGATGTACTTGTCTCCATGCAGGATGGACTCATAGATGCTTAGAGATCGAATCCATGACCATTCTAGGTGTCTGTCTAATCTAAGCAACGGAATAGAATCTGAACTACATGAATCCATGAACTTTTAAATAAAGTTTAACAGTTTACTTTTTGAGGAATATTCAACTGTCTCTATTGGACATACAGACAGTCTCTCTCTGTCTCTACTCTTTTGTTTATCCTATGTTTTTAAGGGAGAGTTGAATATTTTTCTGAATCGATAAGAGACATTTAGACAATCTTTCGTGTCGATAAGAAACAATTGCATATTTTTCTGTGTCTAAGAGGCAGTTGGATATTCCTCTGTTTTTTGTTCCTCTCTTTGCTTTATTCCTTCACCTTTATGCAGAGGCAAGGCTTTTTGCAAGCCTTCGAGTTCAGCTGCACTTCCAGCTTGTATTAAGTACACCCTTTGTAACCTAACCTAAGCTTGGCTTAGGTCTTAGGCTTAGCTAAGCTTGGCTTAGGCCTCGATAGCCCAGCGGGTAGCGCGCTGGCTTCTCATACCGAGCGCCCCAGGTTCGATTCCTGGCTTGGGCTGGAAAGAACACTCGTCTACTTCTATCGCTATCCACATGAAGGGAATGAGAATTACAAGAATCGCACAAGTGCGCTCTTAGCAGGCAATGGCAAAACCTCCAAGTGTGAAAGAAAAACTGCCAATCGCCGTTCGGATTCGGCGTTAAACTGTAGGTCCCCTCCCTCCCTTTCCCCATCCGTTTGAAACGTGTGTTGTATCACATGTTGGAAACAACAGTGTTGCATACACATTTCAAACGGGTGGAATTTGTGGTATCACAACGGGCCCATAGGCCTAAGTGTGTCTCATACAGAGGCAGCCACTAAACCAACCAACCAAGCTTGGCTTTCGTCCTTAAAATTTTCGAATATTCGATGTCTCAATCAAAAGCTCAATCATAGTAAATGGTCAAAGAGCTTTAACCGATTAAGAGTTAGTTCAAGGCAATAACTTAAGCCTTAGGTTAGGTAAGGTTGTTACCCTCACGGAAGGACATGCTTACGGTTTTTGGTACGATTGTGATGCAAGAAAACTTTGGATATGATATGAATGAATTGGAAATTTTGAATCGAAGACCCATTATAAGCTATGCGTAGAGGAGTAGATCTATTCTGAGCTAAACGCCGACTTGTCTGCTTTAAGCCATGAAGCGTAAAAGTTACGTATTTCAATTCAAAAGCCTCCGCTCCGGGAAAACTATCAATAGAGTAACTATCAAAAGGCCAGGCTAGACAACGAAGCTCTCAGAAGAACATGATTGTGGTTATTGGTACCATTAGGTTAGGTTTGGTTGGAGTGACTTCCTTCTACGTGAAAAGCTCTCTGAAGCACAACTTATGGCTCATTGTGGTACCACAGTGGACTGTCCCTTACAGTGCTGAAGATCAAGAAGATTACATTATGAAGCAGGCTATATCCCTGATATTCAGACGCATTAGCTTGGTAAGACTAAACAAGAAAGCTGAGTCGAGAAACTTTTGTCCTCTTCTGGCTAATGAGCGATATTGAGACAACAGTTGGAGAACGGTATACTTCTCCTCCTCGGAGTCGCACAATCGATGCAATTGGAGCCCCCACTGGGAGGAAGGACAAGGCCTCGGTGAGCAGCGTACCCGCTCTGGCTAGTTCGTACGCCTCTCAGTTGTCTATGATACTCCTGTGCCCTAGGTCCCAGAATACTGAGACGTTGGAGCATCTAGCTAGGGTTTTTAATGATTCTTGGCAGTCCAAGACCAACCTGGATGAGGTGGTTGCCTTCGCGAGCGACTTGATGGCTGTCTGACTGTCCGAGGACATCCACCTTATGCGCGTTGTCGAAGATAAACCAAATAGAAGCCTGACAAATGGCCATTACTGGCCTGGAAGACACTGCAGTGATCAGAGAGACGGAAGGAAAGACGAAGCCCCAGTTGGCTGCAGAAGATACCAACCTTGTTTGCCAATTATATTGTTAGATGTTAGATGTTGATGGAGTCATTGGTACCACTGCAATGTAAGAAAACTTTGAAGATATAAATTGGAAAATCTGATTTGAAGATCCATTGAAACATTATAGACTATCGATAAAGAGGTTCAGTCTATACCAAACTAAAGCCTGACACGTTTGCTTTTTGCCATGAAGCATTACATCTTCTAACTCAAATACTTCCCCGGAATTAGGAAAGAGATAATTATCGATCAAAATCTGTAGGACGAATGACGTTAGACTATGAAAGCAAAGTCTTAAGAAAAACCTTAGATCACAAAACCTTTGAGAGAGCCCATTACTCATCAAATTTAATAGAATCTCGACAACTGAGTTCTCATCAACTTTTCTCAATATCAACAATCATTTCTGTGTATTTGTTATGGCTGAGTTGCTATGAGTTTTGAGGAGCCTGAAACCTGGACCTCGACAACTTTACAAAACCACTTATGTGTTCGGTTATTATTGTTGCCATGGTTTAGTGGTAATGGAAACCGGGCGCGCAATTTGAAATGAGATCGGCCGAGCGCCATTTACATGCCAGCAATCGCGTAATGCAAAGCAAACACACATGTGTCGGGTGGACAGCAATTGCCGCCGCATTGCTATTAGCCGCTGCGGCCGCTCGGTCAACCTGTAAGACAATACTTTAATTAGAATTCCTGCGGTGCCGCGTCGACGGACCGGCTGCGCAATTCATTCGCACGTTCACGCGTTTAACGCGGCGCGCTGCGTTGGCCAGCAACAACTGACGCCGCAGCAACGTTGCGTTGCGTTGCCAGTGTCGATGTCGGTGTCGCTGGCGTTGCGCGTAATGGCGTTGATGGTGTTGCCGATGGTGTGTTGCTGCGGTCGCGTTACGGTCGGCTTAATTGGCTGCCGCCACTAAATGTGTTCGCACATCGTAATTTACTTTTTGTGTTGGCGAAATGAGAGCAGCGGAGCAGTGTTCGGTGCAACATGTTGCACGCGCCGCGCGCCGCATAATTTTCATATTGCAAAATTGTTCATAAATTTTTGCCAATTATTGAAATTACATTAGATTTGTGTAATTACAGAGATTCACGCTTGTGTGCGTGCCTTTCCGTGTGTGCGTGTGTGTGTGTGCGTTGCACTTGCAACATGGCAGTGGCATCATTGGTGCCAGCGTTACCAGCCAGTTCAATTAACACTTTGCCCTGCCAGCAGCATTGCTTGTTGCCTGGTTTTTGTTGTTGTTGTTGTTGCTAGTGGCTGCAACAACAACGATGATAGATATTAAAAATTTACAAGTTGCTAATTGTATTAATTTCGCTTGAAATCGCTGCGCGCCAGCCGAGCGCTTAAATCGTCGCTGCCGCCAACGCCAACGTCGACGTTAGCGCCGAACGTCGAACGCAGCCGCCGCTTGCAACTGGCCTGTGTGCGCTTGTTTATTCATTAGTTCCGTGGAAAAACGTGTTTAATTTGTGACAAAGTTGCGAGCTGAACCGCAGCGCGCTCCATCTTGTAGGCTGCAGCTATTTTCGCCGCTATCGTCGTTGTTGTTGTTGTTTGTGCTGTTGCTAGCGCTGACTGTCAGTTATCAATTTTGAATCTGCAACAAACGCATCACGACTTTGATGGAGAGCAGCGGCGTTGGCAGTGGAAACGTTGCTGCAAATCGAATCTTAACTAGAATCCTGGCAGCTGAAACAACAACAACAACAGCAACAGTCCCCAACACCGGCAGGAATTTAAATTAGTTCTCTTACTAGAACTACAAAAAAAGTGTAATGAACTGCGAAGTTCAAGTTCTACGAAATCTGAGGTGAAAACGCGTAGAAGCGGCTTTTATAAGTGTTTGGGAAGTTGGGAATTTCATCAACTTAGGAGAATTGAAAATTAAACTAAAAATCTAGTAATACACTCTGATTGTTGGGTTTGTATTGATATTTTTATCAAATTGGATTTCAACGCATAAAAAGAAGCTTTGTTTTCTCTCTATGTAAGTTGGACTTAGCTAAATGATTTTGTGAGTGTGTGTATATGTACTTACTTGTTACCGTTACTGTGTTACCGTTACCGTTACTGGATTACAGTCTGCCGCAAAAGTTATCTCTTCTGTAACTATCTAAAAAAGAGATTATTGGGCGTTCTCAATTTGGTCCTTCCACCGGAGAGAAGTTTCCCTCTTGGCCATCGACCTGCAACTAACGCATCGAACACCTTTTTTGTCGGAGTTTTATCGTTCCAAAGGGAGACACGGCCCAGCCAGCCAGGAAGTTTCCGCACGATGTTTTCAATGTGATCCCTCCATCGGAAACACAGTCGCCTTCTTCGCAGTCGACCCCGAACTACCGCATCGAACACCTTTTTCGTCGGAGCTTCATCGTCCAAATGGGAAACACGGCCAAGCCAGCCAGGAAGTTTTTGCAGGATGTTGATTCGCTGTGCGATGATAGGGCGTCCCCAACTTGGTTCTTTCACCGAACACATGTTCCCCATCTTCGCCGTCAATCTGCAACTACCGTGTCAAACACCTTTTTCGCCAAGCCAGCCAACAAGTACCCGCAAGATGTTCATTCGTTGTGATACGTCCATGTCTTTAAACTGCTCATACAGCTCGTTATTCATTCGTAGTCGACAGGGCCAAAGATTTTGCAAAGCATCGTCCTTTCGGACATCCCAAGGGGGAGAGGACCTAGCTTAGCGCCGAATCCGAATGGCAAGTTTTGGCAAATTTCCTTTCACACTTGAGGATTTGTTCATCGCCTGCCAAGAGCGTACTTGTGCGATTCTTAATTCGTATCCGCTATATGTGAACAACTATAAAGTAGATCAGTGTTTTGCCAGCCCAAGCTGGGAATCGAACCTAGGGCCTCTGGTGTAAGAAGGCAGCGCGCTACCCGCTGGACTATCGAGGCCGGCGGTACTCTGGTTCCCAACGCAGGTGTAGGTGTAGCTGGTGTGCAATGTCATTTAGAGACTTGATGCAACTTAGATTAGTCTAAACTATAATTGAGACTCAGTTCAGAGCTTTAAGAATGGCTTCAGTGCTTTCGGATGGAATTGGAATATCGTCTGTCAATGTTGTGTTGTTATTAAGTTCATTAGAAGGTTCGAGCACATCGATCACCGCCACTTGGAAGACAATGAGATTCGCAAGCTGCAAAGATTTAAGAAGTTTAGGTTCAATTTATCAGAATAGATGACATCTGAGTGATTTCCCGTTATCTGTATTGACACTACTTTTTTGGAAGTAGATACCCCTGGCTCCCAGTGGATTCCTTAGAGAATCACAACTTCACCGTCACTAGGAAAACACTAATGAGATTCGACAGGATCCAAAGGATATAGGTTCAGTCTATTAAAACAGAGGACACCTCATTCTGCTAAGCAGTTTTCAGCCATTTGTATAGACATCACTTTCTTTGATGATTAATACTCCTGACTCCCAATCGATGCCTTATGGAATGATAACTTTTTAAAAAGGTTTTCTTTCTCCCAGTTGGCTTGTTATAGCAACATAACTCTTCAAACAGTTTTCCTCTCAGTTCCTTATGGAATGACAACTTTTTTTTCAACATTGACTTTCTTCCAACAACTCAACGCGAACATGTCGCCAAGCAAATGCCAGCAACAATTCTCCAACAATTTCCATGCTCCGCTGCACACACACCGTACGCCGCACATTTCGCTCGCAACGGCAAATTAATAAGACGGCGGGAGATGTCACGACACTCATTGTCAAACGACATGAACATTGAACGCAACGGCCGCGGCCGCGGCAACAGCAGCAACATAGACGAAATTGTAACAGCGGCGCATGTGCAACATTGGCCAAATGGCACCGGCACCGACACCGGCAGGGCCACGGCCAGTTGGCGGCATCGGGCAGGCGCGCACTGGCGACAGCCAACGCATTGCAACGGTCGCGTACACCTCGCTGGCGACCATGAAAAACGTGACATTTTCATGTTGCATCGCTAAATCTTTCAAAAATCAGAAATACGACTGTATGTTGCCGATGTTGTGCGCATTCGTTTCGGCTGTCTGTTGTTGCTATTCGTGTTGTTGTTATTTTGTTAGTACGACAACAAACAGCTGCCACAAATAGTTGCGGCTGCGCGTGCGCACTATTTCGTTGCGGTTGACACGGGTCGAGCGTGTGCGGGTGCAACTGCAGCAATTGCACAAAATTTAAATTTACAAGAAAATCATTAAAGAAAAAGCTAAAAGAAAAAACTAATTGAGAGGCACACTGGTTCGGTTTTATGCGTTTTAGTAGGTCTTCACCGACCATGAGAATCGAATAGGTTAAAGTTTTTAGATCGCCGCTCTAGGGATCTTTTATAGAATGTGTAATTTTCCACTTCATAAATGAACCAGAAGTCTAAAACAGTTGGAAAGAAGCGAAGGATATTTTGGAGACATCAATAGTGCGATGCATTTTAACTTCTTCGCTTCATTCTTAAAAAGGTTTTCTACATATTGAAATTTCGTAGGACAACTGAAGAATATTTGGCTTTACTGTAGTTATAAACCCTTTTAAAACCACAGTGTTTCGTTTAGAAAATATCAAATATTAGAAGACATATTGGAAGCTCCAAAAGCTTTTTTGTAAAAGGTGGAACTCTCCACAGGTACTGATAAATTCGTGTTGCCGACACCCTACCTGGATCCACCTACGGTTGTCTAGTCAGGAGATTGACGAAGCAGACCACATAGTGAGTCCCACTTTGTCCTCCAGTTCGTGTTAAGTTATCCGAAGGTCGGCCATAATTAGGGACCTCTCTCTCATTAACTATGACACGCGATATCTCCAGTAGATTCTTGTGACTAATTATCCATAATATGGCTTATGATGGCTTTTATGGCCTCTACGAATGGCTTTCTACATAGACGTAGCCAACTAGTCAACCATGAACATTAACGAATCACTCGTTTTATAAAGGAGTCACAATGGCTTTCCTTTTGTATCCGTTTAGGGGTGAAGTGTGAATTTTAAAGTCCTTTCCCCTTTTTTGTGTTAACACGACGGGCCACTACGGTCCCATTTGATCACCCAAAACAATTACATTAGGTTAGTTTACAGCGGCCGCCTCTTTTGAGATACACTTTGGTCTGTATAGCTCATTGAGATACCACAATTCCAAACGTGTGTACGCAACACTGTTTTTTAAACATGTTTTTCAACTCACATTTCAAACGAATGGAAGAAAGGGCAAGTGGGCCTTTACGGCTAACAGTTTTTCTTGGACGTTTTGCCATTTCGCCTGCTAACAAGAAAAGCTTATGATTCTCGTCTATTTCTTGTGGAAAGCGATAAAAGTATACAAGTGTTTAGCCAGCTCGAGATAGGAATCGAACCCAGAGACTCTGGCATGCAAAATCAGTGCGCTACCCGCTGGATCCTGACCTGACCTTATCCAAAAAACTTTAGACACTAAGGTACTATGTGTGTAGCTAGTTCGTCAAGCATAGTCTGGTAGCCAATAACTTCCTCAGAAAAACTGAGTCATACTAGGTGACTCCTAGACTTTCCATCTCCAGTTATTAATATAATCAGTTATGTTAGAGTTCACCGATTGATAGTAAATGATGTACATTGTTGGCTACAAAATCGTTTAAATTGTCAGAAAAATAAATATTAGGTCTTTATGTGCTTTTACTTTGTTGGATCTTGGGCACTAAGTTACCTTCCTCTCAAACACACATCCGGCCGCTATGTCGTTACGCAACAGTGTATGTGCTTCTGCCTCATAAAGGAGCACGAAAAGAGGTCTATGCTACTCAATTGCCTACCGAGACTGTATTAGTACTTATTGGGGGAAGAATAATCCTTTTCTTTATCTCCAGGCTGACATCATTTAAGCTGTTAATGGCGGTACCAAGGTAGACGAATTTCTTGAAAACTTCAAAAGTATATCTCTTAACCTCGGCGTGATACCCTAACCGCTGGGATTCCATGCATGTAGACAGCATATACTTATGTACTTCGTCTTGACCTCTCGCAGACTCTCTTTTGATCACTGCAAAGGCAACGGTAACATTTCGCTTGTTTCGCCCGTTGTTCTGTCAATGTCATCGGCGTAGCAAAGGAGCCGGACACTCTTGTTGAAGATTGTGCCACTAGGATGTACATCGGTCTTGTTCAGAAAGTTCTCCATGGTGAAGTTGAAGATGTCGTATGACAAAGGATCATCTTGTCTGAAGCTTCGAACGTTATCGATTGGTTTAGAGAGGATACGAGAAGGAGGAGAATACGAAAGCGAACGGACCATTACGGATTCTCAAGTGCATCTGCTTCAGCATAAGTCAGATGTGATAAAGTGAAAATTCTCCATGGTGAAGTTGAAGATGTCACATGACAAAGGATCATCTTGTCTGAAGCCTCGAACGGTATCGAATGGGTCGGAGAGGATACTAGAAGGAGGAGAATACAAAAGCTCCGTCAAGGATGGAAGTGATCCATTTTTATTTTTCCTTATTCCTTCCACCTGGGAAGATAGAGACTCAGCAAGGTATTACCTTGTTTGGGTTACATTAATCAATTGAAATTCTGCCAGAGTAGATGATTTGCCCTTCGCTAGCAGACCTAGAAGATGGACCTGCCAGCTATAGTCCCCTAAGAGAGACGCCTCCGTGTTCGTGTATAGGAGGTGGAAAGAGAGGGGACCAATATGGATTCTCAAGGACATCTGCTTCAGTATAAGTCAAATGTGATAAAGAGGGACGTCGGATGACGTGAAGATGAACTCTAAGAATCAAAGTTTCAGTGAACCGATTATGTTGAGCGTCAGATGTGTCAAGAAGCAATGAACACTAAGAACTAAAAGAAGACCTGACCATAAATAGGAAAAGTAAAATTAGGATAAATAGGAAAGTAAAAAATTGCATAAATAATGATAAATTTAAATTTTGATTTTAAAAAATTGAAATGCATGTGTCAAAATATTTCTAATTTGAAACGCTTTTACTAAGTTTGAAGTCAATGGATCATTAATTTGTGTCCTTGTACAGTTTAAAAAATATTTATTTTAAAGCACATCTTTACAAGTTCCATTGATTTGCTGTTGTTTTTAAAACCAGTTGAACACGAATTGCTGAGTGGCTGCGGGCGGCAGCAGGCGGAATGCTCAAATTACACGGAATTGATTAGTTAGTTGCCTTGGCCAGGGAATAACAAAGCAAAGTAAACACCTTGCATCCACCTGTGCGTCAGCCGGCCCGCTTACATCTCACTCGCTCGCCAACAGCTCCACGCGCCACCCAATGCTTCCATCGTCGATGCAGAATCAATCAGTGGCAACACAACAATCAAAAATCATACTAATTCCATCATAATTGGTACACGACGACATGCAGACGAAGCGCAGCGTGCAGCGTGCCGCGCATGCCACACCCACTGCAGCAGCTGCGCAGCATTTTTATTGGTTGCCATCGAGCGACCGAGCGAGCAAGAATCAAAGGCAAAAATTTGCACTTCGTTCTAGTAAAACAAAAGCAACAAAAATGTGTGAGTGTGTGCTACGTTTTTTTACTAATCAAAAGCGCAGCGAGCAGAAGCTGGACGGGGCTGGAAGGGGTTCGAAAACGGGCGTAGGAAAAAATCACACAAATAAACAAGAAGAGGTGCACAACAGCAGCACCAACAACAACAAATCGAGCATACGCACACACACACACACATGCAAATGTGTTAAGTCAAAGAAAAAAAATGGAGCGAAAATTTTGTGCAACACCCAATACAGAAACAAGAGCGAGAAAAAATTGCAGCCAGCCACCAATTTCAAAGTGTGGCCAAAACATGCAACAACAACAACAACATCTAAAATTGCATTAAAAAACTTGCAAGACGGGCAGCGGGGCGACAGCATGCAGACGGCCATCTCGTCGATTCATCAAAAAGTGCCGGATGTGAAATAGTACAACAACAACCAACAGCAAGCAGAACAGAGCGAGAAGCAGAACTGAAGCGCCGAGTGAAAAGCGGAAACACTGGCCGCAACAACATCCGTCGCATGCGACGCACTGGGCGCAACGAGTCGCCAGCTTGTGATTGTTGTTGTTGTTGTTGGCGCTGCTTTTTTCATGTAAAGACAAGCAACCGACCCTTGAGGAGGGGAGAGGAGTGGAGCGGCATTGGCGACCAATTGCACATACTACACTCACACACACACACACACATACGCACTCGGAGGCACATAAATCGCAACATTTCAAAAAATGCAAAGAAAAGCGAAAGAACAGTCAGCAATCGGCAAAGGACCAACACGCACACACACACACAAAATACACACTCACACATTTACATTCATGGAGGCGGACAGGCATACAAATTTGCATCATCTGCACAAAATGACAACAGCAAAAGCAATAACAACAACAACTAACACAAAATGCACCCTGCAGTCCAACACCCACTAACACAATAAAAACAAACAAACAAACAAACAACAACAACACACAAAGAGGCAAAACACTAAATCAACATTTCACTTTGATGAATGATGACCGCCAGTGTCCAGCGCCGATGTCCTGCCGGACTCATTCGGCCTGTGCGACGGGGCAAGCGCAGCGTAAATTTCGAGCACCCAACTTAACAAAAACAAAAATATTTGCAGCATAGCCAAACAACAATAACAAGAACAACAAAATTGGGTGAAAAAATTCGAAGCGAAAAAATTGCAAAAACAAGGACAACTTTGCACATGCACAAAGCAACAGCAATAACAACAACAACAACAGCAGCAGTAGTATTGAAAAAACGTACAAAGTGAGGCGCATGCGAGAAGGCCGTGCAACGCTCGTTTATGCAACAGCAACAACAACGAGTGGACAGGATTTGTGGCAGTGGCAGTGGGAGGGAATATCACTGAATGTGCGAATGGCCGCCATGTGAGTGGTGGGGGGGTGGTTGCGCAAAAGTGGGCGTTCAAACCGAGCACAAGCAGATTCTAAATAGTAGGATCCAATACGATTTTCCGACAGGAGCAGTTCGCCAGGTTGTTGCGGTTCGAAGCGACAGGCGGCGGCTGAGGCTTGGGCGCAATTTTTGGAAGAAAACTTGTCAACAGCGAATGCAGCAGAGATGAATGGCCGAAAGCGCATAAAGCAAGCAAATTTATCTAATTATCAACACATAAATGCCAACAACAACAACAACAACAACAAAGGCAGTTGATTTTGTTTTGGTTTGGGCGAAATAATCTGCTTCCTTTGGTGGAGAAGAATTTTTTGAGATTTTGAGCCTTCCGAATTTTTTGAGTCCTAGCTTATGCAGTTTATTTTATTTATTTTATTTTATTTTATTTTATTTTAGTTTATGTCATTTTATTTTATTTTTATTTTATTTTACTTTATTTTATTTTATTTTATTTTATTTTATTTTATTTTATTTTATTTTATTTTATTTTATTTTATTTTATTTTATTTTATTTTATTTTATTTTATTGTATTTTATTTTACTTTATTTTATTTTATTTTATTTTATTCTATTTTATTTTATTTTATTTTATTTTATTATATTTTAATTTAATTTTTATTTTTGTAATAAATTTTTTTAAGAATTGGTTTCTGTTAAATTTAAGAAGATTGAAAGCCCAAAAGTCGTATGTTGATTCTTTCAAGTTGGTTCTAAAATTAAACTATTGCAAAAACTTAATTTTTATGGCACTTATAAACTTAATTTGTACGATCAACTGGATTTAAAAAAAAAATATCAGAACAAAAACAAACAATTTAACTGTATTCTTCGGAACAAAAAGTAAACACGTACATGTTTATTTATAGTGTTGCTTAAGTTTTTTCTGTTCTGAAATACAAGTCCTGGAATTCATCAAACTTCGACATTACTTTACATGTCTCAAACTATTAATTTAAAACCATATTATAAAGTTATGCCAAATATTTAAAATTTTTGCTCGTTTTGTATATTCTTTCGACACAAAGCAACTGCTTTCTAGATTTACATAATAATTTTTATTTTAGAAAAATCAAAAAAAATATTGGTAAGTTGAAAACTATATTCCACGCCTTAATATCGACTTCGACCAACAAGAGCAGATCTAGGGAATTGTTTTTACTAGCCAAACCCTCCACAAGGATAATCGTAGGAGTCATAATTGGTCACTGCCCCATTGGCCAACACTACAAAAAAATGGGAAGAAGTTGCAAGAATTAAAACTGCGACAAATCGTTGAGCATCTCCTCTTCTAATGTCTGACGCTTGCGGGAATGCGCATCCGATTTTTGGGACAGCACTTCCTTACCTGTCTAGCGGACTTAGAGAAGAGGCCCCAAGTCATATTGAAAAAATCATTGGAGCTTCTTTACCTGTCTAGCGGACCTTGAGAAGATGGCCACAAGTCACATTGAGAAATTTATTGGAGCCAGCAAGTGGTTCTCATCTGTGGGAAGTGTAAAGGCGAGGTCTCCCCATTTGATAACACAAAGGGCTACGTGGCGGCCCTAGATGCGGCCACTTAATCTGTATAGCGCTTAGATATTTGGTTTTTCTTTATCTTTCTGTCCAATTCGGGAGTAGCAAAAGTGGAAACGAAACGATACAACACTTTCTGTCCCATTGAGCGTCTCTGCAGAAATGTCGAACTCGTATTTTGGGATCAAGATTTCTGACGGTCCTGGCTAGCGAGGTGAAATTGAAAATCTCAGATCTGGTCTCATTTATTAAGAGGTCGAACTCGCTTGTCCCGCATTGAGACTGTTGGTTAGGTCCAAAGGAAAAATCTAATCTAACCTAATTGTCCCAATTTTTATTTTTTTTTTAATTTATCTAGACCATAGTGAAACTATTCAAAACAAAAAGAGAGAAATTTGAAAAATTAACCCTGAATAATAAACAATATTTTCATAATTGGTGGGATTTCAAACAAAATAAAAAAATAAGAAAGAAAACAATAATGTGGACAAATTTTTGAAAATCTTAACTCTGCACAAGATGCAAAATATTTGTACACTGCAGCCAAATCCTGACAATTTTGCAAGTTTTGTTCTAAAGCTTATTCAATGATAAATTTTTTCTAATGATAGGTTTTTTTAGGTTGAGAAAAGTGTTGATTGTACAAGCCGCCCTTTGAATTATGGACCTAATATGGCTTCGAATTTCATTGTGAGTCCATTCATATATGTGAAGAAGATTTCAACCTTCTCTGACGTGGCTTAATCCGTAACAAATTTCACCTCTTGATGTAGCTTAGAAAATCTAATAACTGAGAAGTAAGATTCTCTGGTAAGGAAATGATAGACATTTCTGGAAAGGAAAGAAGATTTTATTCTGTTGACAATTTTGAACTATTTTACTAAAACGAGAAAACGAGAACAGAGAAAAGAAAGGCTGATGATAGTCTATGTTGGGTTAGTCTATGTAGGTGAGAAAATCTATTTGATTTTTTCAAAGTCAAACACTTTTCAAAGTCCTTAAAACTTCAAATACATATCTACATCTTTTATTATAATTACAAATGTAGAATTATGTTTACTTTTATTGAATAATACAATTAAAATTCAGTTTAGAGCTAAAGTTAAAAACGTCGTGGATACCACTACTTTAAATATTTGATCTCTGCCGTCTGTGTGTCAATATTGCCGTCTTGTTTGTTGCGGGTTCCACACGTTCTAGGTTTGCCGGCTGCCTCTGGTTATTCCTTCTTTTATTTACCAATCGAACGAATCTATGAAACTGTAGAAAGACCAAAAGTAAAGTTACTGGACGCTGATCGCGTCTCCACCACAGTCGCTGGTTGGTCATTTGTGCTTTTCTTCGATTTTCTATTTCTAATTTGTATCTAATGGCGCCCGAACCAATGGCAAACAGCGACTCAAATCAAACATACATACATTGTATATATTTGAAATATTTGTGCTTGCACATTGGTGCACATTTGTGTGTGTGTGTGTGTGTGTGTGCAGCACAACACATTCATATGCGCAATGCAAATGCTGCGCTGCAACCAAAAATTCGCTTGCAACATTCGCATAAATTATTGCGCACCTTCCACTGTCGCCCAGGCAGTCGAAATGCGAAATGCCACACTGGCCCCAAGTGTCCCGCACTCCCTGCCCCCACACATCGGCCACAACATGTGTGACGCTCAATGAGTGCTGCAAAAATGCTGCGCAGCCCAAAACGTTGCAAAAACCAGCAGCGGTGGCGGCAGAAAAATTTGCAATCAATGAAAACTTGGCAGAGCGACAGAGCAGAGTTAGGATGGTGGCAGAATATGGCGGGGAAAGAAAGGGGCCTGAGTGGCTTGGAGCATTGCAATAGAATTGCTAATCAAATATATGTGCTGGCAACAACAACAACAAGAACTATAGCAATAACAACAACAGTGGCAAAAATAACAGCATGGCGCAAAATAAAAAACGTCAACATTTGCGTCGCCTGATTGTGCGCTTTGTTTATTTGTTTGTGTGTGTGTGTGTGTGTGTGAGGGAAAATGTGTGTGTGTGTTTTGCATGCAATGACAACATTTCCAGTGCACGGACACACACACAGACACACTTGAAGGCGTACATACGCGTTGATTATTTCCATTTATCAAATGTGAAATGTTGTTCTCCTCCTTTGTTTCTGCTGCTCATTGGCGCAGAGCATTGCGTTCGATAAAAATAAAAAAATAAAATTTAGAAAAACAAGCCGCAACCAAGAATTTTAAAACAACATGGAAAAACTCAAATGAAAATACCAAGAAAATTGGAATATGCCAAAATGGAAGAGTGAAAAATATGACAATAGCAGAAATGAAAACATATCGACCGACCGACACACAGCAGCTGAAACAACAACAACAACAGCAATGCTGCTGATTGCAGTCGGACTTATTGAAGCGTTTTAAATTGAAAATTTCCGCAGATTATCTGCCATTCATATGCAGATGACACGTGGCCAGACATACATTTCCATGCATACCTAAATAAATATGTAATGTAAGTTTAGTTCTTCACACATACAGAAAAAAATATTCCATATGAAAAGAGCGATTGATTGATTGAATTTACAATGTCCAAAATCCTTTTTTTGGAAGCACTGTTGCATCATTTTTTCTGGTTACTGAATAACACTTAGATTGGGTTAGGTTAGGTTGGAGCAAAGGCAGAATCTGTTGGCGCCTCATTTGAAAGTTACTCGCCAAAATTTCATCTTTTTGTTATTCTTTTAATTCGCATCTGCTTCATGTGGATAGCGATAGAAGTAGATGAGCAATTCACCAGCTCGAGCTAGGAATCGAACCTATGACTTCTGGTATGAGAATTCAGCGCGATACTTGAAAATAGTTTCAACCAGTCGATATCGAGCCGAGTATAGAATAATTCTTAAATATTTCATTTGAATTGCAAATCAAAGACGAGTTGGACGCTGTGTACAGGGACTCTGCACCATCATTTACCACCGTGAAATTTTGGACCAGCAGAATTTAAACGAGACCGTAGCAGCTTGGAAGACAATGAACGTTCGGAACGTTCAAAAATTGCAACCACTG
Source organism: Melieria crassipennis (assembly GCA_963668005.1). Taxonomy (NCBI): domain Eukaryota; kingdom Metazoa; phylum Arthropoda; class Insecta; order Diptera; family Ulidiidae; genus Melieria; species Melieria crassipennis. The sequence goes on along the minus strand of OY764962.1, from coordinate 39,427,024 downwards.
GCGACATTATCGCTCAAGTACATCAAATGGTCAAAAACTGTGGAATTAAAGTGACAGATATAGATAGATCACATTTTGAAACAAGATTTAGGTATGAAAAACCTTCGTGGTTGCCGCCTTTGCTCACTTTAGACCCAAAACATGTTCGAAAGAACATTTTCAATGGTCTAAATCAGATCTGGAAGAAGGGCGTAGACGTAGAAAACCAAAGGAAATTTGAAGCAAAAATGCCTCTGTTAGGTCGTCAACTTTTCAAACCACAACCGTCAGTTATAAAACTCACTTTAAAGAAAGTATCTCAGTTTCAACAGTTTCACTGATAACATATAAGTACAAAGAGATGTCTAATTGTGTTTATATATTCGGCGACATTGTCAAAAAGACGAAGTTCGATTGCTTTAGAGAAAGGATTAGCTGAAAAGGTGAAAAAATGAAAGAAAAAGGATGAAGAAAAAGTTCTGATCCAAAGTAAAGAACTTTATACTTGGTCCTAAATTAGATGAAGCGTTAGATGAAAACTTCTCACACAGCCATTTCAGACGCACTTAGTTAAATCATTCCCAACCAATAGGACACTGCAAGGATACATGGTGCTTGCTCCCAGCTGATAGTCAGTCTGGGAGATAAGACCACAGTCTTTCAGACTGAGGTCCAGAAAAAGACAGAGGGTCCAGAAAAACACAGACTCTTAATGTTAGGAGGAAAATAATTCTCATCAATGTCCGACAGTCAGGCTGCACTATAGGCTCTGAACTCGACGACATTTGATTTAAAACTGGTCTGGGAGACAGCAAATGTTCTTCAAGATCTTTCAAAGGACAACCGGGTGATAATACATTGGGTTCCTACGTACTGTGAACACGATGGTAATGAGGAAGCAGACAGATTGGCGAAAAACGAAGCCGCAAGAGGACCCTATGGACCTGAACAGATCATACCTGTCAGCAAGACTCATTACCGACATTGTGCCAAAGAGGAATTCATAGAGGATTCGGCGTTAAACTGGAGATTATCTATCTATCTAATCTAATCGAATCTAATCTAATCTAATCTAATCTAATCGAATCGAATCTAATCTAATCCAGTATAATCTAGTCTAATCCAATCTAATTAGGACAATGATCAGTACAAATGTGATAAGACATTAAAAAATTTAAGGTGGCTCTCTGGGCATGGGCCATGTCGGAAGACACACTTAGGCCACAAAATGGGTCCGTTGTGATACCAAAAGGAGAAAGAGATCAAGCTCTAAGCTCAAGACAAGCTCCATAAAAGAACCTCACTTCAGTTGAGAGGAACGGTTCCATAAAAGTACATAACTTCAGTTGAGAGGGACGCAATACAGTCTTTATTGCGCAACAAATCTGACCGTCTCTTAATCTCCATCGTTCTAGAGAACTTCTAGAAAGGATCCAGCTGAGGACCATGTCCTGACGGTACTGTGTCTAATAGGTACTTATTCAAAGAAAAACGAATGGAAGAATGCAATGATTTCTGTTGGAGAAGCATGTTTGAGGATGAGAGATACTCAGATCCTCATCTTCTATGTACGTAAGCTGAACTCTGTAAGAGAAAACACATTCGCCTAGGTGAGTTCCTCTTCCACAACCCAGGAGATTCAGCTAGTCTCAACTATTCGCAGTGTACTTAGCTTCGTTAGAGGCTCAGGCTGATTCTTTTAGCAGGGGATATGAGTACAACAAGTTAAGGTATCACAATGGGCCTCCTGCAGTCGCGACTGCCCAACTATGACTTTGGTGGCTTGAATTCAAGCGTCCATAAATTCTTTTTGAAGAGCAGGTCTCCTATCTTTATAAGTATTGATCTATGTATAACCAATGCTATGCGCTGCATTAATAAATATGTATTTTTTCTTTTCATAAAACTTCTTTTTGAAAATGTAAATCTCAACAAATCCTTTTTCTTTTTTAAACAAAGTTGAAGTATGAACAAATACAATAAAATGTCAATAGTGGAGTTCACTCTTCATAGCATTTTAGGTGTGAAGTTGCTATCGTAGCAATTGTTGAATTTTCGCAATTTTTTCGAAAACAGTTGTAGCGGCAGATTGCTACGGTAGCAACTTTACACTTAAAATGTTATCAAGAGGGAACACCACTAATGTGTTCTATGTTCCATTGGTTGTAAAAGAATTTCGGTCAGTAGCGGTTAGCAGATAACCAAAACTCAGTCATAACATTCGGTTCAGATTCAGTTAGCTTGGATTTTGGTATAGGGAACAGTCCTGAATGAGAAGGAACTGTGAACTGTGATCTGTGGACACAATTTACAAATTTAAAGATGAATTAATCAATATTCAAGTAGAATATTCAACTCTGATGTCTAAATAACTTTATTACTCTCACCGTGGCCAACCACCCAGACACTCATCCACCCACCTGACTGACAATTTGCCAGTTAACCTTGTGCCAGTTGGTTGGAGCATAATTTGCCACTCGCGTTGCATCATAAACAGCCAACATCCAACAGTTGTCAGCCTTAACCTCAAATTCAGCAGCATCTGCAACATTATCATTGCTGCAGATACAACTTTGTTGTTGTCGCAGTTGGTCGTCTTCTTCTTTCATATTCTTGCTTGCAACGCCAGCGCCGTTCTGCGCTCAATGTGAATTGCGACAACGTTCAGACGGACAGACAGCCGAATTGTAGAGTGATCGCATTTTGAAGCTGACACAGCCAACAGCGGCCCGTTGTTCTTGCAGTTGTTGTTGTTGTTCTTGCTTTTGGTTGCGTTAATGCGCCTGAGCGCGCGCACCCAATGCAGCAACGCGCCGCACGTTGCAATGTTATGTCAACGCTGCCGATGCGCTGCGACAGCGGGGAGGATTGATCATGCGCTCACGCAAAATAGTCGTGCACGACTTAGTTCGTGATTTTTCGGTTGCCAAAAATAAGCAAAATCAAAAGCAAATAAAGCGCCGCAACACAACAACAGCAACAACTATGTAACTATAACAAAAATTGCAGCTATGCGCAGCCAATACACATATTCTTGTTGTTGTTGTTATTGTTGTTGCATGCAACAAGTTACACGCTGCATTTACTGCCAGCAACCTGGCACAGCCACTCGCCGCACTCGCTGACTGCCGCGTTTCCATTCTCAGCGGCACGGTTCGGCTGCATTGGTTTTGTGGCTTCGCCATTGTTGCTGGCTGCCATTGTTGTTATTACTTCGTATGTCGCACAATTGCCGCACAAATTCATCTCGTCTCATCATCTGGTTGGCACTGACTGCAGCCCGCGTTGTTGGTTGGCAGCGGCAGCGCCTGCAATGGCGGGCGTCATGGCACGTCGTCGTCGCACGCCCAGCGCCCAGCACCCAACAACACGCCGGCAAGTGGCTCTGCTGCGCCAGCAGCTGCACTCGACGCGCGTCCGTGCCTCGTGCGCGCCTGTGAGAATTTCGCGGTTCGATTTGCAGTTCGCAGTTTGAGTTCAGCTTTTGTCTTACCTCGAAAATCTGCACGCGTGAGGGGAAAAACATTTTCGCAGCGCCAATCGAACTGCCGATCGCCAGCCAGCCGCTCGCAGCCAAAGCATTCAGTTCGAGCGTACGAAGACGACGACGACGACTTCTGTAAGCCGCAGCATACAATGGGCCCAAATCATGCAATAAGCTGGCAAAAAATCGATTCATTTGTGGTCAAGTCTAACAGCTGTGAGAATGAATATTCAGATCAGTCGAAATTCAAGTCATCAAATCGACATTTCCTATATGGGCCAACATCACTCATTCGTTGCATACTTTCAGGCTAATGTTGACTTAAAAGCGTTAAATCCAAATTTGTTCTTATCACAACAAATAAAGTCTCAACTATTTCTTTCAAAGAAAAACTAATCAATCAATCATTTATTCAATCATTTACTCAATCAATCAAACAATCAATAATTTCCTTTATAAATCTTTAATCATATCAATCAAACACTCAATCCAACATATCGAATTTTCCCTCACCGAAAATCGCCTTTCGTGCGATCGTCATTGTCGGTGTTGTGCCGGTGACCCAAGTCGATCGGTTGTCGCCGCTCCTGCAGCACAACGTCACTGCGCGCGTACGTGCGCCTCGCAGTTATTTGCTCCCATTGCGGACAGCTCGGCACAATGGTTTCGGCGGGGCACTCGGCGCGAATCGTGTCCGGCGCGTTTGAATTTGCTGTACGTGTTCTCGTCCGCCACGCTGCAGCTGACATGCCTCACTAACCGGCGCACTTCCTCCTACTTACGTATGCTGCCGACAGTTCGTTGTGCCGGTGTTTTGTCTATTTTGATTTATGAGTTTTATTGTGGATTCATATTTCGACTTAGGTACGACTTCGATTTGTTTGCCGAGTAGCAAAGTTCGCTTTCACATGTCACAGCGTGTTACGCGGCAATTGGTGTGGCAAGTGCCAATGGGACTTGTTAGAGTTTCAATTGAAGGTGTTGCCTATAGGGAAATATTAATTTTCCAACTAGCTGAATGAGTCTGTTTTGATTTTCAGTTTGTTTAGAGAATGAAATTTTCAAGTAGAAAGATGTTCGGCGTTACATGTAGCATGCCGGCCTTGAAAGTCCAGCGGGTAGCGCCCTGACTTCCCATACCGAGTTTCTAGGTTCGATTCCCAGCTCGGGCTAGTGAAATACTCGTCTACTTCTATCGCTATAGACATGAAGCAGGTGAGAATTACAAAAATCGCACAAGAGCGCTCTTGGCAGACAAAGTGACAAAAGCCTCCAGGTGTGAAGGAAAAACGCATCCACTTGAAATGGGTGCAATGAAACACATATAGGAAAAACAGTGTTGCATACACATGGTCTCCCTGCGGATATTTTCACCAGCACTTATGATCTCGATGGGTTCAAGTCAAGAGTCCATAACCACTTCTCTCAAAACCCTATCCCCTAACCTTTATAGCCTTCCTGAACCAACGCAATGCCTCGCATTAATAGGGGGCATCCCCTGCGCGTTTGTTCGGGTTAAAAAAAATTTAAAAAACCGGTGAAATATGTGGTATCCCAATGGGCCTCACAATAGGCCTCCGAGTGTGTCTCTTACAAAGGCAGCCATCATAACCTAACCTAACCTACAAGGGACATGTCGCTCTCTCTCACAAACAGCTACAGAAGGAACAATATTTCTCAACAGTGTTCTGGTTTGATGGACTGCGATCAGGAAAAAGACGCACCTTAAGCCCCTGGAGAAAGTTCAGCGCCTCTCTGCGGTATGTGTAACGGAGACTATCAGCACTTACATACAATTCTAAACCTGCCGTCCGACTAATTTAGGAGTAACACCTTCAAACATGGCTCAATAAGTCAATGTGCTGCATGTGACTTCACTTCTGAGCTTTAGGAAACGCATAAGCACCACAAGCGAGGAGAATGGATGGCATGATACCTAGACGCGATACCCTCTACCTATTCACAGACGGCTTCAGGAGGAAAGACGTTGTTGAAGTCGCAGTTTACTGCTCAGAACTAGGTATTGAACAGCCATTCCCCCACCCAGTCTATGTAGCAAATTCCAAGCTGAAGTGTTTACTACAAGGAAGGCTGCGGTGCTCACCTGCATGGAAACCACCAACAATCTTACAATTCTTCTATATACATAGAAAGTCAAGCTGCATTCAAGGCGATAACCTCTAACTGTATTCTGCAGTGCCGGGTGCAATAGAAAGCACCCTGAAAGCTGCATATCTATTGGGTATCTAGACATAAAGACATTGAAGGAAGGAGTCAGCGGTTGTTATCGTCAAAAGTGGTGGTCATCTGCCAGATGAGCACATCAGCAATGTACTGTTACCTCTGTGTCTCTCGGCAAGACTCTCGATAGAAGCCTGAAAAGCAAGTAGGAAGTGAAGTGAAACAATTTAGCATCTGTGGAATGGCTAGAACCATGCTGAAGCAATACGACGAGAGCAGTACAATGGTCCCAATGCACTGAGTGCTATAGAAGGCTTTGTAGCCTTCCTGCCCACCCTCACATCACATCAATACGACGAGAGACATGCCAGACTTGTGTTGGGTCTCCAACGGATGTACCGCAGACTGGACACTGTTTAAGAGCAGCTCATGCACACAAGATGGGCTCAACTGAATCGGAGGAGTGCAGGAAATGTGAAAAGATGGTATAACAGAAACCGTCTAGTACATTCTGTGCTACTGTCCTGCTTGATAGACAGCAAGATAACAGTAAATAGGATTTGTACCTTCTGGAGCAGGAGCAAGAGCAGTTCTTAGCAGCGTGGGAATTTGTGTGTGTATATTAGACTGGAATTAGTGGACGATTTTTCGATTTCGATGCTCCGCACCCTCTCATTTTATGCGGTTTGAAACAATTATGTGGGGTTTCGACAATACATTTGGATTTTTGCTTTGTAGAAACCCAAAAGTTGACAACGTCACAAATCCGATCGTATGGGAGACGCCCTCTGGTGGTGAATTTCTGAACCTTAATTAATTTTGTATTTTTTGTACTCAAGAATGTTGGTGATCGCTAAATAAATCATTTAAATCGGCTCAGTAGTTTTCGAGATACGATGTTTGCTCGCTTACTTAACTACTACATTTGCAAGTGGGGAGCCAATGGCATAGAAAATGGCCAATTTTGTATGGCCGCCCCCTTAAGACTTGGAAATAGCCGGTAGGTATGTTTAGAAGAAACATTCGGAAGGGAAAATAAATTGAAGTTGGTCATACATTTCACACGTCTGGGGGCAACCTGGGAGCAGTGGGAGCCTATTTTACAAAAAATTACCATTTTGTATGGGAGAACAATCAAGGGTTGACATAGGGTATAAATATGTTTGCAAGAAATGTTCAGTAAGGAAAACTAGAGGGGTCGGTCATAGATTTTAACCCTCTAAGAGCAACTTCTGACCAGCTGTGGAGCAATTTGTCGAATTTCCCAGCTTTTTTTTGAACTTTGACCTCGATGCGACGCCATTTAGCCCCACCCTAGCCCCAAAATGTTTTGGCTCATGCACTTTTTCACCAAACCGCATAAAATGAGAGGGTGCGGAGCATCGAGAACCCATTATTAAGAAACTCCATACAACACTAATTCCACTGTAGTGTAGGTATATATATACTTTTTATTGTATGATATAAGTAATTCGCACCTAAATACATAAGGTATTCTGACGGGTTTTCTCTAATGAAATCCGGTAAATATTATTCGCTATATAATGACGTTTAGAACATTGGACTATTCCACCGCGTATACCAAATAAAATTATACATATTTATATCGGTTAATAATTCCAACTGAATTTTCGTTGTTTTTAGCATAGCATCCCAGGATAATCCTGGTGCTGTGTAATAATGACAAACTTACAAATTTTTTTTTATTTTCAAAAACGTCCGTTAAAAGAATAACATCTATCTTCATGTAGTCGCGAAGTGTGGAACAATTAAATTTATTCTATACACTTACTGCATGCTCGTAATTAGCTACCGAAAATTCTTCATCGCTTAACTTTGAATAAAAATTGTCTCGAGTAGGAAGGCTAGTTTCCTTTAATCGATCAACACAATTAAAATACCCATAAGGGAATATACCTTTCCGTTTGAGTAATTTGAATTGCTGTCTATCTGGAAACAGTTTGATTAAAGGTTCGAAATTTCCATCATCCAAGGTTGTTGCTAGTTTATCTAAACTTGAACTCATAAATCGAAATGAGTCAAGAAATCGTAATTCCAAGGTTTTGTTTTCACTCATATGTACAATTTTTAAAAGAGAAACATATAATTCCTTGTTTAGGGGAATTATTTTAATATCTCCGCGTATAGTCTTTAATTCTTTAACAAAGAGATGACAATCGTATCCAGAAAAATTATGGAAAAAGATAGGAATACACTTTTTTAATTTGAATTTTACATTACAAGAAGAATGTGCAGGTCCACGATAATTTCCTGAGCTATTATTTTGAATATTAATTTCACTCGAAGAGAGAGGGATCAATGGACCAACAACATTCAAAAAATTTTTGTATATTTCTAAAGTATCACTCATTAAACTTTGGAATAAATTTGTTAGGTACATTTTCTCCCGAATTAATCCTATAGTTATCTAAAGTGTGATTAAATTTACATTTTATGTAATAACTAAAAGCAATTGGCTTATAAATTGCAATAGTTTTAACATTACTATAATCTCTTACATCTAAATCTGTTCGATTCTTGTAATTCTCATCTGCTTCATGTGGATAGCGATAGAAGTAGATGAGCGTTTTACCAGCCCGAGCCAGGAATCGAACCTGGGGCCACGGTATGAGAAGCCAGCGCGCTACCCGCTGGAGTATCGAGGCCGACACTTGAGTGGTTACTAAATTTTAAAATGTTGTTGTCTTCATTCGGCATATGCGTTCCTATTGTATTGCACTCAGTCTAATGTTTTTTGAAAACTTCTTCGTTGTAGACAAAAGTTACATAGATTTATTTCCTTTCTATTGTGTGTTAACTGCGACTTGATTGAGCGAATTGTTACAATTTCAAACAAACCCGCCGAAGGAAGTGTCAAAGTTGGTGCAGTCGTTTTAAAGTTTTAAGCAGCCGAACGAACCAAGATTCATTTTTATATAAATATATAGATAACTTTAAAAAATCTGGTATATTAAATTTAAAAAAATAATAATTTATTTAATGGGAGCTCATAATTCTTATCGTTTTATTTAAAGCTGGAATGTCATACGTTTCAAAAACTGTAAAACTTTTGAGGGTCACACGCGCTTGACATTATTCAAACCAACAAAAAAAATTTAAATACTGATAACCGTTTGGTGTACGTAGGACAGAATAATGTGTCAGCTAGCCAGCAATCAAGCGATCACGCACTTTTGAAGTTATTCAAACCAACGCAAAAAATAATGTGAATACTGATAACCGTAAGGTTTATGTAAAACCGAATTATATCAGGTGTACAACTTTGCTTCCGCCGTTTTTTTCCAAAATTAAAAGCTTTATTGCGAAAAAGTGCTTACAGATGTATTATTCAAAGTATTGTCCGTCGCTAGCGACAACTTTCTCCCATCTTTCCGGCAATTTTCGGATCCCGGCTCGAAAAAAGGAGTCCTCTTTTGACGCTATCCATGAAGCAATCCATTTTTCCAATTCTTCGAAGGATTGAAAATGTTGATCTGCCAGGCCGTGTGCCATCGAACGGAATAGATGGAAGTCAGAAGGGGTGACATCTGGGGAATACGGCGGGTGGGGCAAGACTTCCCATTTCAGCGTTTCCAGGTACTTTTTGACCACTTTTGCGACGTGAGGCCGAGCATTGTCGTGTTGGAGGATGACTTTGTCATGTCGCTCTTGATATTGTGGCCGCTTTTCTTTTAGCGCGCGACTAAGGCGCATCAGTTGCGTTCGGTAGCGATCTCCTGTGATGGTTTCACCCGGTTTTAAGAGCTCGTAGTAAATCACACCGAGCTGATCCCACCAAATACAAATCATAACCTTGGCGCCGTAAATATTCGGTTTTGCCTTCGACGAAGAAGCATGCGCGGGCTTTCCCCATGATTTTCTGCGTTTAGGATTATCGTATCGAACCCACTTTTTATCACCGGTTACGATTCGATGCGCTTCAGCTGCATTTTTTTGCGAATTGTAACAGAAAAGTAAAACTTCCCGCAAATGGCGAGAATTGGGCACATAAACGGACATTTTCGATCGTGAATAATACGAAAACAAGAACAACTGTCACTGAAACGGCGATGACAATTCGTTAGGCACTGTCCACACTCACTTTAAAGGCGTTACCATCTATGTATTTCAACCAGCCTCAGCCGGTACAGCCACCTATCGGAAAACGGCGGAAGCAAAGTTGTACACCTGATATACTAAATCAGTGAGCAATGAAGTGATCACACACTTTTGATGTTTTTCAGACTAACGCAATGGCCAGCCTCGATAGTTCAGCGGATAGCGCGCTGGCTTCTCATACCGAAGGCCCCAGGTTCGATTCCTGGCTCGGGCTGGTAAAACGCTCATCTACTTAAATCGCTATCCACATGAAGCAGATGAGAATTACAAGAATCGCACAAGTGCGCTCTTGGCAGGCAATGGCAAATCCTCAAAGTGTGAAAGAAAAACTGTCAATAGCCGTTCGGATTCGGCGTTAAACTGTAGGTCCCCTCCCCCCTTTCCCCATCCGCTTGAAATATGTGCTGTAACATATGTTGGAAAGAGCAGTGTTGCATACACATTTCAAAAACGGGTGAACGGTAGCCTTCCTGCCCAACCTCACATCATCACATCACATCACATCACACATATTCCAGCCGTGAATGGAGTGTGTAGCATTTGCAACAACATTGTGATTGCTACTTAATGGGTAACTTAAATAATGTTCACCATAAATTTATTGAACTTTTTCCTCTCTCGTTTTCTTGTTGTGTGAGTAATAGTTGTACATCGTACAGCTTACATAAGTGATCGCATATATAAGTGATCCATCGAACGGTTTTATGAAGTTTCCTATTTCAGGAATTTCATTCATTTTTTTATATTTTAATTGAATAAAACAGCAGTGCTTTCGAACACAACTTAACTATACTGACAAACTTAACAATAAATTCCTTAAATATCCTTTGAGTTTCAACGTAAAAGGAAACCCATCTTCAAAACAAAAATTTCACATTACTTCTTTCAAATTTCAGATTTTATTTTCGCCTTTTTGACATATTAATTAATAACGTTTCATATCCATCGCTGGCTGTTAAAAACACTTTCAAATGTGGCTCAATAACATCTATAAGAACTATTTGGAAAAATCACCCGTTTTGAGTTTTTGAATCTAAAACATTTGTAAAACTTATTAATCAACGACTGTGCACACAACAATTAAGAGGTTTCCTACCTACACTCTGCTTTATATTTACATGCACCAACGTCACGCGAAACGACGGCCTTCCCCCAACCCCAACATTGACAAGCCAAACGATAGCCCCACAAAACGTCAACCTTAACCATCAATAAAAAAAAATAGTATTCCTATTATCAACTTATATCTACATATATTACAAAAAAAAAACAAAAAATACATTCCCACGACCCCCTTATCACCTTATCAACAACAATACACTTAAAAATACTGTTTCACGACCGATCTCACGATCATTTTAAATACTTTCACACGACCTCCCCTTATCACCAAACACACGATGCAACAACAAAACACACACAAATTCCCACGCTGATAAGAACTGCTCCTGCTCCTCCTCCAGAAGGTACAAATCCTATCTATGGATATCGCCTCACATGCCTGGGAGTCCTGTGGTTCCTTTTATTTTTTTTAACGAGCCAATGCGAAGGGGATACCCCTTTTAATGCAAAGCATTGCGTTGTTTCTGGAAGGATATAAAGGTTAGGAGACAGGATGTTGGGTGAAGAAGACTCTTGACCCTTGTCTTGAACCCATCAAAATCATGTGTGCTGGGGAAAATATTTGCATTCCACAATCGTGCAGTACGGGACAGAAACGAGCTCTCTCTCTTGTCCATAGTGCACTGGAACATCGTTTCAACATGGAATGCATGGGCGCAAGTGTTGAAACGGGTTGTCCAGGGGAACAATGGCACCAGGGTGCTCATCACCTCTGAACAATTAGCCAATAGGTATCTGTAAAATGAGGTCAAGCATGCCACGTTTCAACGATGTTCCAAGGAGTCAATAGAGCTGGATGCTTTACTGGCCCCAATAAGGTCCCTTAGCTTGGAATGGGATGGAATGGATATGAGGAGAGTAAAAAAAGTGAACCCTGAAGGGTCCAAATTCTCAAGCACTTAGGCTAGATAGCCCAAGTCTCGAGAGGAAAAGGGTGATAGATGAGAGTGAGGTGGGGTTAAAGACTACGAGTTTTCCTGCAAGAATTTCCTGGATTTTTTAATGAATCTCAGGAGATTGCGCAGGGTAAGAGAATGAACCACCTTGTCCATCCTCATAACATCAGAACCCAATCGCGCAATCTCATTCTAGCGAAGGCCGGACATGCATGAAGAAAATGCTCTGTGCTGTCTACTTCCTCCAGACAAGAGTTGAATCCTCGATGATGCCCATTGCGGCCACATACCGAAATCATGTATTGTGTCCTGTGATTAGCCCGACGATCCGGCGAAGATCTTTCCTTCTTAATTTCAGAAGGAATACCCCTGCTTTCCTGCTCGGGCCTAAAACAAAACACTTGGCAGTCCTGCAGCTTCCCAAACTAGACCAATGCTCCCTATATATGCTGTGCACATTGGGTTTGAGTCCAGCTGGATACCAAATTACTGCTCAAATTCAATTCGAACACAGACATCCAAACATCCTTCACACTTGGAGGTTTTTTCATTGCCTGCCAAGAGCGAATTTTTGCGATTCTTGTAATTCTCATCTCCTTCATGCGGATAGCGATAGAAGTGGACGAGTGTTTTAACCAGCCCAAGCTGGAAATCGAACCTAGGGCCGCTGGTATTCGAAATCAGTGCGCTACCCGCTGGAATATCGGGGCCGGGTTTGAATCAGTTTGATTTAAAGCCAATGAACTGCTGTCAACATCCGATGGAACAGCGTGAAACGAACTACTGACTACAAATTACATTGAGAAGCTATGTTAAACTCTCTAGAAGAGCGAACAAGGAGGACAAATTAATCACATTTTCAAGAAGTAAATTTTCAGATTTCCTTAAATAAAACTATTTTGACTTTAGTTTCCACAAACACTGAACATTTTGCAGCTCTTGCAATCAAATCCATGTTCACAAATTGCCAACGAGCTGACACGAATTGTTGCCAAATTTTTTGGTCCCTCACTTTACATACATATCTACGAGTACTCGTACATACCACTACACATATTTATTTTGTTTTGTTTGCATTTCATTAGAAACGGCAAAACGGCCAGCGGTCTGAAACGCAGCGCCAATCTATCGCCGGGCGAGACAAGTGCGACATGATGTTATGTGTCAACAGCTTAATTCGCTGCGCCACGTCACGCCACGCCACGCCACGCCAAGCTTGAGTTCGCATTCGCATGCGCCGCGATTTCAATCTCGAACGCAAATCGCAATCGGCGGCCGACCGACCAGTGTGGTGGACATTTTGCAGTTTATTGTGGCATTTAAGACGCATGCGCGACGTTTCATTTTGACCATGTCAAAAGGAATTTGTTTGCTAGCTGTTGTTAACTGTTGCTATTGTTGTTTTTTGTTGTTGTTGTTGTTCTTGCCCATGTTTGAGACATTACTCGTGTGTTGTGTGTTGTTTGTGACGTTGTGCAGTTGTTTTTGTGGCCATTGTAGTCGTCGTTGTTGTTGTTGTTTTTGTTGTTGTTGCTATCTGCAGTGCTACAACCAGGACTTGGCTGCGCCTATGGCCGATTTGCATTTGAAATGTGACTTGCCAGTTGGTCAAAGTCAAAGAATTCGGCATAAGATTTATTATTGCCAAACAATTTGGTGACTTTTGGCCGTCGCTTGTTCAATAGTTACAGTTAGGTTTGTTATTGTTAAACGTTTGGCGTACTTGGCTGAAATTAATGTCGCCTGCAGTTGTTTGATTGCTTTTGTCGTTGGTTGGTTAGTTTTATGTTTACAACGGTGACGTCAAGGTTTGTCGATATTGTCAGCTTTAATTTACGCTTTGTCGGTTTTATGCGATTTACTTTTGCTTAGACGATGTTAGCGATAAGTAAAGGTTTTGAGGAAATAGAGAGAAACATTCGAATCTGATTGTGATTTGAGATGGCGATAACAATTGGCGCTATGGGACAGACAAATTCAAGTGAGACAGTTCAATAGTATTGAAATCTTGTTCAGAGTTAACTTAGATTGACTTATTTAGTCTTTTTTAATATGTGCAGCTCATAAATTGTGCAAAAGTTTTCAATCGGCTTACTGTAGCAGTTCAAGTGGTCACTGGACCGTAGGACGGTACGTGTAGCGGCTAAGTCCTCCTTTCAATGAGCACTGCGGGAACTGCGGATAGGAGTCCTCATCTTGTGGTCCTTTGCTGGTTGATCTGTCCAAACAGTAAATCGTTGCCATTAACGGTACCGTCCGTTTTATAAGGCAGTCTCAACGGCTTCTTTCTTCCACCCAAGAGTTATAGGGTCTACTCTAATCAGGTTCCCAGATACTCTGTATCCCAAATAGGCTGATCATCACTTAGAAAAGCCTGGAAGACCAGCAAAGACCAGAATAATCAAAACCTTAGGTGGACTGGCATCCGTCCCAGTCGGAGGTCTTCGCCATTCTAGAGGTAACGGAATAAATAACAAAAATTATGTAAGATGGAGCTTACGACAGTCACGAGACCTAATGAGCTACAACTTATTTATCTGATATCCTGGACTTAGTTCTGTTCATGGTAACGAATGAACTGCTGATAAACTGGCTAACTGTGGATCAGTGTGTACACCCTTGAGACAAGAACCAATAATTGATACCAGTCTAGCAGGTATCCTGGATTGGATCAAATACAAGTACAACTTACATAGGGAACGTTGGTCTAGTCTGGGAAGCTGTAGGGCTGTCAATTTTGTGGTATTACCCCCGAACAGGAAGGCAGGAGTATTCCTTTTGAGCTACAGAGCAAATATATTCGCTGGTTGGTCGGACTAATCACAGAACACAATCCATGGGGGAAACATATGGCCAACACGGGCGTGATCGAGCATCCAACTTGCGCATCCCGTCTGGAAGAGGTCCTCCCTTCGCTAGAACGATCTATCTATCTATCTATCTATCTATCTATCTATCTATCTATCTATCTATCTATCTATCTATCTATCTATCTATCTATCTATCTATCTATCTATCTATCTATCTATCTATCTATCTATCTATCTATCTATCTATCTATCTATCTATCTATCTATCTATCTATCTATCTATCTATCTATCTATCTATCTATCTATCTATCTATCTATCTATCTATCTATCTATCTATCTATCTATCTATCTATCTATCTATCTATCTATCTATCTATCTATCTATCTATCTATCTATCTATCTATCTATCTATCTATCTATCTATCTATATCTATCTATCTATCTATCTATCTATCTATCTATCTATCTATCTATCTATCTATCTATCTATCTATCTATCTGTCTGTTTATCTATCTATCTATCTATCTATCTATCTATCTATCTATCTATCTATCTATCTATCTATCTATCTATCTATCTATCTATCTATCTATCTATCTATCTATCTATCTATCTATCTATCTATCTATCTATCTATCTATCTATCTATCTATCTGTCTATCTATCTATCTATCTATCTATCTATCTATCTATCTATCTATCTATCTATCTATCTATCTATCTATCTATCTATCTATCTATATATCTATCTATCTATCTATCTATCTATATATTTGTCTATCTATATATCTATTTATCTATCTATCTATCACCGCATTTCCTTCGACTCTCTGTCTTTGTGTTTCCCGGAGAAAAACAATATCCTTTGAATTTTAGTGCGGCCACCTGCCCATTATTCACACTATGCATCACACTATGCAACGCATCCCATTTATTCCCGCAGCAATTCTAATAAATTATCAGCTCGAAGCCGCTCTATCTGCGCTCACCACACAACAAGGACTTCACACACATACACATCGCTGCAGCCAATTTGGTCAGTGCAATAATTTCGTAAATTGTCAATGCTGCACGGCAGCGTATTTAAAATTTCATGCGCCGCCTGATCCCCCGAAAGCAAAAAACTAAGAAAGAAAAAACATCATCAAACAAATAACACGAGTGCACGAGAGCGTTGCAGCGGCAGGAGGCGAGCCGAAACTAATTTTTGCGCTAATCGAGTAAACTGCAGTGTGGCATTTTGCACCGGGCAGATCTGTGCGGCGCGGTGCGGCGCGGCCCGGTCACTCCCCGAACAAGCATTCCGGCGAAATTGTAATTTCGTAGAAAACCGTTAACAAAATGCCAGCGCACGAAATCCCAAACTCCCACATGCGAACCGAAACGGCAAGCAGGAAAACGCCATTTTGTAATGTAAACGGCCGCAGCAAAATGGCGCACAAACATCAAACAACAGCAACAACAATTGTGGAATAATTGGAAAATAGCTACGCAACCGGAGCGGGAGGCAGAAGGGGGCAGACGCGCGAACAGCTGCGTCGCATGAGGTCATCAATTGCGACTGGCACGCCATCTATCTTGGACGAGGCGAGGGTCCTTTAAACGACCTCTGGACGCGCGGCTGGACCGAATGCACAACAAAACACAACGACACCAACAACGATGGTACATACATTCGTAACGGGCTGCTATAAAAAATAGGAGAGCAAGAATGCGAAAACAGTCACAGCCGCTGGCAATGGCAGATGTCAGCAGAGCATTAGAAAATGGCAGCTTGCAAAGCCGAACGAAGCGCAGCCTCAGATCGGCGTTGCACAGTGGTGTAGGTGACAATTGCAAAGCATTGAGTATCGCAAAACTGCCGATCCAGTTTTGAAAGTAGGGACAAGAAATTCTAGAAAGTGCCGAGAATAGTTGAAACATATAAGTAAGAAAATTTCTAGATACCCATATTTACCCCTTTAGCGATGTTTTACTGTTTTAGCCACCTTTTCAGAACGTTTGTCTTGTCTTGAGTTCATCATAATGGCCATCATAATTTCATAATTTTCAGTTCAGAGATTAGAAACTTAAAATTCAGGAGATCTCTGCATGTCTACAAATATTCCTCTCACAGCATTTTACTGGTTAGGGCTACTATTTTGAGTTCGATCCAGTCCCAGCCCCTCAAAATGCCGATCAAATTTGAAAATGATTTCATACAAAGTGAAGAGATACTCAGATCTAAGACTATCCTTAGATCTAAGTATCTGGGACTGTCCTCCGATCTAAGTATCTGGGACTATCCTCAGATCTGAGGTTATAATCTTATAATTAAGGATCTTATCGTCTTATCGCATGTCCAAAATAAATTATTTCCCGAGTATTCCATGCAATGTAAAAAGTCAATTTGGATGATCTGAGGAAACTTATAATTAGGGATATTCTTGGGTAACCATACGAGTAATTAGTTCTTTTACGACTTTTAGCGTCTACCCACATTTTCCGAACGTTTGTCCCGGGTTCATCATGATAGTTGTCATAGTTTTCATATATGAGATAAGAAACTTACATTTTAAAAAAATCCCTACATATCTGCCTGTTTAGTATCTTTCAATGATGTTTTACTGTCTCAGTCACATTTTCAGTATTTAGTGCCTCAAAAACCAATCAAACTTGATGATAAAGTTTGATTTGATTGATAAAGTTTACATGATTTGAGGTCAGACATTTACAATAAGATCCCTGCATAACTGCAATTAATTCTTGCACGACTTTTTCTTTTCTTAATTTCAGATCGTTTTTCTGGGGATCGCCAAGAATGTTCTCATAATTTTCAGGTTTGACATTAGAAATTTGTACTTAAGGAGATCTTTACATATCTACAAGTATTCCCTTTACTATGTTTTATGTCTAAGTGGCTGAAAATGTCCATTAAGCTTTATTAGTATTTTATACAAACTATGTATGTATCGATGTCTGAGCTTAGAATCTTATATGTACTGAGAATGATTCTATCCACAATGAATGCCTTCGCAATATTTTACGGTCTTAACTACATTTTCAAAGCGCCTTTCTCATCTTGAACAATAATGATCCATTATAATTTCATTAATCAAACGATTTCTAGGACCCAAGAGGGGTCTATACGTGGTCCCTGTCAGTTACACCTACCTACATACCTAGCTAAGAGTTTAAAAACGAGGATTATGTTAGGTAGGAAAGGGTCTGTGTGACACAGAACGCACTTCCAGTCGGAGGCTGAAATTGTTCATTGCGAATTCTTTCTTATTTTTAAACTGGAGCTTACCAACAGTCTTAATCCGGTTCGACCCCTTAAAGACGGAGAACAGATCAAAGATTTCAACTTTTGCGCAAAAGCCAGGTTCGTCAGGAATCTTGACCTCAGGGAACGGAGTCGGTACAGGAAGTATTGTATCGTTTCTACTCTTTCTTCATCTCCGAAACTTCTACAGACATCACTGGACGACAGGCGCCATTTTATGAGCATTGACCCAGTAAGCACAGTGTCCGGAGATGACTCCAACGAACGGCCGAATGGAAGTTCGACTCAGGGACTGTACAACTCGCGTTTTCCTCAAGGAAAGGTACAGCCATAATGCAGTTCCATAATGGTGTTGCAATCGGACCTGCCATGAGGACTCAAAGTTTTTATTGGTCATCTTGTCAATTTATATATACAGGGCAGATATTGGTAGAAGCACATAGTTATCTACTCCAATAGTGGGCAAGACGACCCTTTTTCTTGCTAACTTGTTCGCTGATTAATTCCCTGCTACTTCCAAGCAATGCGAAACCCAGCAAAGAGTGATCCAGTGGTGCCCTATGCCTTGAAGTGCGGTATGGCAACTCCAAACTGCATTCGATTTCACTACTACCGTGACTATTCCACTGTCACGGATTGGTTTAGTAACAATCTAGAAATTGCAATGATCTCCGGTTGAAAAATGCTGCAGCGGTACAGAGCAGAGGAATGACATCTGGGTCCGTAGTACGTCTGAATGAGATCAGCTCACGTACCTTCATCCATTTTGGAGCCGTCGGTGAAAACGGTGATGGAAGCGTCGCTCGTCACACCTGTATGCCCACATTTCTTTTTTGTGGCAAATGAAGTTAGTGCTGATACTCGATACTCGGCCTCGCGAATGACCTTAGAATCCCGGAATTTCAATATTGAAAATGAATTTTAGATTAAGATTTTTTTTTTTAAAAGAAGTTTCTAGCACATCACCTGCTATGTACATACCTGTCCCGCATTATCTAGAAGAAGATACAACTACCTGAGCGGCTTGTTCTTTGACAGTTTAGGAGATTTTGTCGATAGGACTATTCACAGTCTATTTGACTTCGACAGGAGCTCATACTGGTTCAATGAGTGAGCGGACTTAAGTTGGATTTATTGTGGTATCTATGTACTTAGCCTGCTTTATCCAGAAGAAGGAAGAACCACCTGGATAACTTCTTCTTCTTCGACAATCTAGGGGATCTAGTCGATAGGACTATTCACAGTCTACTAAGTTTATTAAGAGACTCAAACTTGTTCAATGAGAGAGCGGACGTTAGTTCGATGGATTGTTATATCACAGTGGGCATTTCTGGTCTATGCGGACTCTGCCTTGGGACATCCACTTTTACTTTTCTTCCTATCTGGAAGCCTGGTTTTTGGCTTTTATTTCAGTTATGATCTCAAATCTTGTAAACGAAACATCAGCCTTTGAGATGGTTAAACTTTATTCTTTTCTGTGGTATAATAACTATACGAATGTCTGAATCGATAAATTCAGAGGATGCAGTGACTATTAAAGACGAAAACAGAATACATTTTCAAAATATATAAGTTCTGAATTGATTTTTATGAATGAAAAAAGTGTATTTCTTTCAGAAGTGAAAAATTCGAATAACCGATTGCAAGCTGAAGTGATTTTTTGCGTAAATTTTGAAGAAAATGAAAAATGAAAAAATAACGAAAAACTATTCCGATTGAAAATGTCCTTACATTTTGAAAAAAATAATCATTTAGTTAAAATTCTGGTTGGATTTTCAATCGAGGACTTGAGTGGAGATATACACTTATTTCTTTACAACTTTTTCACTTTTTCACAATCTTCGAATAAGTGACTAAATACGCCCACAACCGACATACAGCACCTGAATTTTACGCAACTTAATTGAGACCCAGTACCAATGTGCATCTGCAGCTTCCACAGTGGCACCAACAACAACCATAACGACGAAAGTTCTAACACCAACTGGGGTGCATGCAACAACAACTTGCAGCGGCCATAAAAAGTGTGCAGGCAGGGAATGCATGTTGGGCATTCATAATATCCTTGAATATCCTTGCGCAGCGACCGTGCAACCAAACAAGCGACCGACCTACCGAACGACCCGACGAACGTCCAACACGGCGCAGGCTCGTATTTGCGTACAACTCTACGCCGCCGCAGCGCGACAAGGAACGAACGCGGGCGGCAATGCAACGAACTCTGCGGCGCTTTGGTCCGTAGGAGCACAAGCGCCATTACCTATGTATGTATGTGTGTGTATGTGTGTATGTACGTTGTGTAACATGGCGTGTAGCGCGCCGACAGTGCAGCGTCTAAACGCACGCAAGGACATTTGAAGGATAACTTCGCGTGAGAGCAACAGCAGCAGCAATAAAAACAACAACTAGTGCAGCTTCACACCCCAATTGGGTAGAAGCGGCCGCAGCAGAAGAAGCAGCAGCCCAAGGAGCCGTGCAAATATTGAGAACTAAATAAATGATAAACGAAAATAAAATGCCGGCAAGCGAGCAGGAAGCACAGGCAAACGACCCAACGAGCAGACACACGCAAATACACACACAAACACACATACATAGACGAGACAGCAGCGTGCCAACGCAACGACATACGAGCGTGGCAAGGACTCACTGACAGGATTACAAGAATACTCAAAGGAATGACATGCGGCAAGGCGCACAAAACTGCACACAACAACAAAATAAATATGCAACAAGACAAAACAGCAAAATGTGCTAGAAAAATGAAAAAACAACAAAAATGCATGGAAAAAATTTAAATGACACCAAGAATGTAAAACCCAAAATTGAAATGTATGCAACACACACGAACACAAATACAAATACATAGAAAAAACTGTTTGCTGCAGTTTGTGCGAGACGTTTGCATCACTTCAACAAACTCAACACTCGGCCGTATTTCCCAAGTTGCCACTCGGCCATTGTGCAACACGGCCACTGTCCGTCCGTCTGTCCGTGTGTCGAATTTTGTCAAACTCATATTTTAGCGGACACACACACACACACAAAAACAGAATTTTAATAAATAAAAATTACACAGAATAATAAAAAAAAATAAAAAAATAAATATGTCAGAAGACAGCAACAACAAAGTGTGGTGAGGAAAAATTTATAGAAAAAATGGAACAAAATTTAAGTAAATAAAAATTATACAAACGGAAAGTTGGTGTTGATAAAAAATACTATATGTAAGGCAGATTTTGTGACTAAAGTTGTAGAGTTTCTAGTTGAAGGATCTAGAATCTAGTCGACCACCTTGCCAAAAGAGGTGCTTTGAGTCCATTGGAAGGCCCTGAAAAAATTGTATGGACTTCCCAGAGGACTCATACAACTCTATGGAGTTACTCTGAATCGCAGGACACAAGGGACACAAAGGCAACGACCAAACCAACTGAAGAAACGTGGCCAAACGAGGTGCAATGAGTCCATGAGTGTTCCTGAGGACACATACAAGAATGTCTAAGAAAATGGGTAGACCAAAGTTTTACCCAGCAAAGGACCAACAGTTCGGAACTATGCATTCAAAGCGATCTGTCTGTGTTTTGGCGTTTTGTCTGTCTGTCTTGTGTCTGTCTTCATTTTGTCGTACATCTGCGGTGATCCAAAGCTTCTCATTCCATATTTTTCCATACTCTCACTAATAATTTCCAACGTCTCACAATGGGGTAAACATGTCAAAAACCCGCGCATTACGGCTAATCTTAAAGTTACGGGCCTAACTTTTTTTTTTGTTGTTTCGTAATCTGCATGCATGTAGCAATCAGAAAACGCTTTTTGCATGTAAATTGAACTAAAACTGGCAGCTATATAGCCATTCCAAGTTGGGTGTTTTTATACTCAATTTCATTTTGTCGACGCAACTTTTTTGATGGGTGTGCTAAAATCTCAATAAAATCGTTGTTTATAAATATAATCAAATGATTTTTAGCACGTATAATAAGCATATTCCTATAATTAATTTGACATATAATTCTTTCACATGACACATTTTCTTGTAAAGATATAAGTTCTCAAAGTTTTTGCAAAAAGGACGATTTTTTAGGAAAATGTCCTACTTTCGTGGTGTATAACTTTTATGGATAATCATGGATAATCGAAAGTCTTTAGGGAAGGTGAGTAGGAACCTTCATAAAAAAATGATACCCAACTTGTCTGCGGAAAGCTGCGGAATGGTTGGATTTTTGGACTTTTATTCACTTCTCCTAGTAAGAAAATAAATATATTAGAACCGAAAACTTTTTAACGCGCGTATGGGTCGGTACGTTTATAACACATGGTGGATATATATAGTATTAAAAACATAAATAAAGTAAAAATAGATGTGATTTATCAGCTGAATTAATAAATATGCTAAAATAAAACATTTTTTATCAATTTTTTCGGCTGTTACGTAGGATGATTCTCGAAAAAGGCAATATATTTCAATAAAACTTTTTGAAGAATTTACAAGTAGCCTAACTAAACTCTGACGTAAAAATGGGCATGGTACGCCCACTTTTAAGTAGGGTTGCCATATAAGCATACTTTGTTAAATTGGAAAAATGTATTATATTTATATATTAACCAACTTCATTTGCACTTTTGTGGTTATTTATAACCTTAAGTGGGGGTGGGAAGTACCATTAACCCGTTATGAGCCGTATCAACCCATATACAACGTTTTTTGTTTAAATACGAGTTAACCTACATGTATGTGTTTTATGTGGGTGTTTTATGAAAGGAGGCGAAAAATCTGGGCGTGGCTACAATCCAGAGTATTCATAAGTCAGTTTGGGTCGATTTAAATACTATAGCTTTGGTTTTGTTTTTACTAATGAAGATTTTAAAAATGCCTAATTGCCGACTGTAGGGTGCCGATGCACGGTACAATAAATAAAATAAAATTATGGTGGACAAATCTCTGAAGAGTCCTGAAGGAGATGTCGAAATTTGAGGTATTTATCTTTAACCGTATAGATACTACAGCATAAAATAGGCAATGCGCGGGTTTTTGGCATGTTTACCCCATTGTGCGTCTGTCATTACCAAAACATTGAGCGTAAATAAAATAAAATAAAATAAAATAAAATAAAATAAAATAAAATAAAATAAAATAAAATAAAATAAAATAAAATAAAATAAAATAAAATAAAATAAAATAAAATAAAATAAAATAAAATAAAATAAAATAAAATAAAATAAAATAAAATAAAATAAAATAAAATAAAATAAAATAAAATAAAATAAAATAAAATAAAAAAATAAAATAAAATAAAATAAAATAAAATAAAATAAAATAAAATAAAATAAAATAAAATAAAATAAAATAAAATAAAATAAAATAAAATAAAATAAAATAGAATAGAATAGAATAGAATAAAATAAAATCAAATCAAATCAAATCAAATCAAATCAAATCAAATAAAATAAAATAAAATAAAATAAAATAAAATAAAATAAAATAAAAGATAAGATAAAAATATAAAAATTTGTATCTCAAAGTTCTCCCAGGAATTTAAATATCTTTAAACCATCAACACAACTAATTTTTGGTCGCTCTGTTCGATTCGAAAAACCTTTATAAGACCATGTCATAGTTTTCTATGAAAACTGAAAACAAGTCTCGGCAAATAGTTCCTAATGCAACTTTTTTACCAGACAATAAAACTATTTGCAAAAACAAAGCACAAAAAAATTTAAATCTCCCAACACTCAACTACAGTCCTAACAGATTCCTCACGATTCTTATGCAGCAGCGCAGCTGATATGCGCTGCTGAAACAACTCGATCGCATGGCACACAATGCTGTTGTGGCTCATGTTGTTGTTGTTGCGGTTGTTTGTAGCAATGCGAATGACATTCGCTGCACTCCAGCCCAACCGAAATTCCGCAGCGAGAACAGCAACGAGTGAGCACTAAAAATCAAAACACATCCGCAACAATAAACGCAAAATCCGCACGCTGAGTGCTGCACATTGGCTGCAACGCCTGCTAGGCGTTGGTGGGTTAAAGGGGGAGGAGGACGCAGAACGGCGCACAAGTCGTGCTTTACACATATTTCGCATTGAGCTGCGGCGAGTCTTAGGGGCACGCACGATTTTGGCGCTTCTTTGCGTCGCAGTCGGTGCGTTGCGGAGAAGAGTTGGCCGACTGGTTGTTTTCCACAACAGTTGCTGCGCCATTCTTGTTGCCAGAAACTGCAACTGCTTGTTGTTGTTGTTGTTGTAATGACTGTTTGTTTATGGCCTGACATGGGGAAGTGTTGCGAAAGGTCAGCGCCTGCTGGCGACATTAGAAGCAAATGAAGCGGTCGTGCGGTTGTGTGGTTGCAGACGTTGTGGCAAGTTGGAGACGTGTGGCGAATTTCGGACGCAAGTTTTTGTGAATTTCGTATGCAGACATTTCAACTAGTTGGACAACTTTTCATATATTTATTTGGTATTTAGATTCGGCCCAACATTTACTAAGGTTGATGGGTCGATTGGTTCCACATCGATTGGTTCGACATCCAATTGAATTGAAATATTGGTACAGTCATGTTTTAGCTTTGGAAGTTTACTCGAATGAATCAAAGGGGATCAACACTTGCGAAACCCAACCACAACCCCTCCTCCCCAAATGAAATCCTGTGCGCGATCCTGAGTCTGGCTACATATTTCTCTCACATCTATTTGTCAGTGTTTGTCGTTGTTGTGAATGTTATGGAGTCTGGTTAAAAAAGGACTTTTGTGGACAGTTGTGATTAGCGGAAAGTAGCTGTTTAATTCTATGTTAAGTGCATTTACGATTCTTTTGAAAGGTCTTTAATGAGTGCAGTGAATGTCTACTATTTCTGTTTAATTCAATTACTTTTATGAACCAATAAGACTTTTTTGGCCACGGTGACTAGACGATTGGATTCTTATTACTTATTTATAGTATTTCAAGTGAATTTGTAGTCGATGAAAAAGTTTTCCTAAGCCGAGGTTTTTATCCGAGTTCGTGAAGTTTGGGGTCCTTACAGGGTTACTACTTATTTATTGTACTTCAAGTGAATTTATAATCGATTAAACGGGTTTCTTAAACCTTAGTGACCACAGTCCTAAAGAGAGAAGAAAATCAGGGAGATTTTTATCCGAGTTCGTGGATTTTGGGGGTCCGGGTCTTATAGTTTTATGTAGTTTGTTTAATTTTGAATAAGAGAAGAGTAATAGGAGTCGGGAGCCTATGTTTTCTAGATCCATGGTTACCTTGTACCCATTTTTTAATCGTTTTTTGGTGTTAGGAGCAGAGTGTTAGGGTCTTACGAGTAGAGATCCTCCGCGTTCTAGATCCATGGCCACCTTCTACTAATTTTTAAATCTTTTTCCGTTGTATTTACATTTCATGAAAAGGCTTTATTGGACCACAATGACAACTTAATGGGATCTCTAAAATCTTCTTAATTCAAATTCTGGTATATTTATGCTTCACTGACAGTCTCCAGTGACGTTGCAACATTGAGTTTTATGATTTCGATAAAATGTTCTTGACTCACATTAAGGTATTTGTACTAAAATTAAAAATATCGAATATTTCATAATGTTTCTTGATATAAAATCATAGCAAATTTGTAATCCAGTCAAATATTGATTTTCATGCATGAACGTAAAATATTTTAACAAGTTCGAAGTCAGCGGGCCCAAGAAATCAAGTTTCTCTTAACCCTTTGTTGACACCGTCAAATTTTGATGAAAAATATGTGGCCGATTATGTCTCATTTGAAATGGATTCATCATATTTCAAGTCAATAGGGTCATTATTTTATTTCAATGTTTCTCCATACAAGCTCTTAACCCATAGTTGACTTCGTCAAATTTGTGTCGCATTAATTCTGATTTTACTTTTTTTTTAATTTGCGTTTTAAGTTTAAAGTAAAAAGGCCCATAAAATCGTGTTTCTTCATAAAAAATGTAACCCTTAATTTACCATTACAGATTTTGATTTTCCAAAAAAAAACACGTGACTAACTATTTTCCATGTCAACTGTTTTTAGGTTCAGGTTCTTTCATAGTTTCTCCATACAAAATCGTTGACCTTATCAGATTTTGATTTTCTAAAGAGAAGAATTTGTGTCGAATTATTTGTGATTTGAAAAGTTTTCACTAAGCTTGAAGTTAATTCCTATGACGTCATGATTTTTTCTAAAAAGGGTAAAAGGGTTAAAAAAAGAGTAAAGTTGAAAAACTTTATTGAAAACGTTAGATTTTTCTTTAAATTAAAAGAATCATGCCTAATTATTTTTAGTTCAAGTGTCTACCAAATTTGAAGTTGTTAGACCCTTAAAACATGTTTGACGCCGTCATATATAATTTTTAAAGACCCGAAAAATATTTGTCGAATTATTTTTCATTTGGAGTATTGTCGCCAGTTTCGAAATTAATCGATCTTCTAAATAAAATTTGTTTATATGTACAATACCTTAACTCATTTTTTATCCCGTCGTAGATATATGATTTTAAAAAATCTGAAAAATATTTTTCGAATTATTTTTTAATTTGAAGATTATTCAACAGTTTCGAAATCAATAGTTTCTAAAGTTTCTTTATACTACACCTTAACTCATTTTTGACCTGTCAAATATAATTTTAAAAAAATTATTCAAATCAAATCAATCTAAAATCAATTCAATTTGGAGTATTTTCGCCAGTTTCGAAATCAATAAATCTACTAAATAAAACTTCTTCACACAACACCTTAACTCATTTTTCCCCCTTTAGACCCCGAATTTCAAAAAATTTTTTCTTAGCGGAAGTTCAGTTTCTAAAATTAACCTACAATTCAAATTTCACCGCTTCAGCGGTTTGGACTGGGCGATTATGGATCAGTCAGTCAATCAGTCGGGCCAAAGAGTTATATGTATGTATATAGAAAATATCAATAGCGAACTAAGATTACGATCCATTTTCCGGATGAGCTCATCGGCCTTCACTCATCGCCTTCCTTCTGCAAATGATTTATTTCAATTCTTGAATAAGCTCGACCAGCTACTGGCAACATATAAACATAAAATTTGAAGCAGATAAGAAAAAAATTATATAAATTTATATACTTATATATACGAGTATATAAGTAGGTACTTGCGATTAATGCGAATCCTTTGCAGTCGCGTACATTCGCACTTAGGTGTGTCGCAACGTGATGCGCATTAAAAACTTTTATTATCGCCATGCCATCAACCCAGTTTTTATTGTGTATATAGATGTGTGTGTATGTGTATGAGTGTGCCCGTGTGACATTTAGCATTACTTTGCTACATACGTCTCGCACTTGGCCGGTGTGTGCAGTGTGCCGTTCGAACTGCGCATTCATCAGCCGCCCGGAATCGCGCCGCACCGGTGACGTTTGTGACTTGTGACGGACGAGCGACGGCCGTAGCGGTGTTAAAAACCAATTGAGTGATTCATTATTCAGCGAACAGGCGCAGGAATGTCGGCCCCGAGTGCAGCGTCAGCGTCATTCGCCAAGCATTGCGATGGCGCGCGGCCGAAAAATGTGGCAAGGCCGTGTGGCGCAGTGTGAGCGAATGCGGTGCGACACGATCCTATAAACATGTCAGTTGGCAGTTCACCTGACGGCGCGTAGTTGTTATTGCTCATTTTATTGTTGTTGTTGCTATTGTACGTTGCAGCCTTGTAAATATTTTTTTTTTTTTTTTTTTTTTTTTTTTTATAACACGAACAAACGCGCAGGGGATGACCCCTATTAATGCGAAGCATTGCGTTGGTTCAGGAAGGATATATAGGTTAGCAGCAAATGCCGAGCTGGCTGGCTGGCAGATCGGTGGGGAGGTGGGATGGCATTGCAGTCAGACGGCCTGTTAAACAGTCAAACAGCTCAACGAACAGGCTGGCAACATGGCTTCAAAAGTTGTCTTGTTGTTGTTATTGTTGGTTTTGTAGAGGTAGTTGATTTGGCTGATATTGTTGTTGTTGTTGTTATTGCAACTAGTGCCAATAAAAATTGCAAACTAATTTCTTGCGCTGGCAAGGAGACTGCAACAACAAACAATATCTAAACTCCGAGAACAACAACAACAACAATAAACCCCCATACGTGTTAGTTACACACAGTTGTTGTTGTTGTTATTGCTGCACTAATACACATCGTCAAAAGTGTCTGGGCTGTTTGTGCGTCACTTTTATGCACACAATCGCTATAACAACAACAACAGCAACACTGACACAAACTGCATAGGTATCGTTTTGTTGTTGCTGTCGTTGTTGCAAGCGTCATAAATGCAGAACGAGCAGCACGGGAAATTTGCCAGGACATGACTGCTTCCGCTGTGCAACACCTCTGCGACTTTGCCGCACACATACACACACAAACACACACACAAGTCGTCCTGCAGTGGCACAGCGCCACGTTGCAGTCATACGCCATCTTAGCGGCGCTGCGGTGGCATGCAAGCACACTCACTGACTCACACACACACACACACACACACACTCACACACACGTTTGCCGCGTTTGGGGCTACCGCTGCTGCTTTCATTTCGTTTGCATTCAATCGCATGAAAAATGCAAACGTTTACGTTTGAGCTGCCACCGTGACTGCCACATGTTGCCATTGCCGTTGCTATTGGTGTTGTTTTTGTTGTTGTTGTTATTGTTGGCGTCACTATTATTGCTGTAACTGCCATCGCACGCAGCCATCAACGTGGCACCGTAGCGCGGCGCCTAACGGCAACGCTAGGCGGCTCGTTTGCTGCAATCGAGAGCCGTTGCCACCTGTCCCCTCCCCTTCCCCCCGCGACTGCCCTCACATGCGACAGGCAGGCGGCATAAAGGGACGAAAAAAAACATCAAATTGCAAGCTATTTGCTGTCTTTATTATCCTGTTTGTCTGTTTGCAATGCTGTCTTGCTTTCTTTATTTGCCATCGCGCCGCTGTGTGTGCGTTCATTGTGGAATTTGGCTGACAACAGTTTGTTTTTATGTGCTGCAATTGCAATTCAATTGCTCCAACGCTCCGCGTGGCGCAGAACAGTTCATGGAATGTGCACTGCCGCCCAAACTGGGTGGTCGCCTTCTTTGCCAAAGGATCCAGGCGATGCTGCATGGTTAATTAATGGCTGCAAGGTCTGCAAGCAAAACTCGCTCGAAGGTGTTTCAATTCGCATTCAGATGCAGAATTTTTTGGAAATTTTTGACAATTTACAATTAAAGACAATTTACACATTTATTTGCAGAATTTGAAAATAATTTTTAAGTAATTTTTAGTAGCATTTCAGTTATGAGTTGAACTCCTGCGTTGAACTGGTGTTTGGTTTGGCATTTATTAAGACAGAACAGCAAATTTTTCAAGGAAACCTAAGTTAGTGGAATACGAACAAACTGGCATCTTTCAAATAAGATTCAAGAGAAAATGCTGTCCTTATGATTTTTATTTATTGATTTAATAAATGTTTCGAGGGATTTACAAAAGATGGCATCAAGTCGCATTGGACAATCTTGTAACTTTATCAATTTATTTTTGAACACTGTAAACTTTAAACACGTTTTTTTCGAAACTACTTTTTTCGATACGGTTGACATGATATCTCAAGTTCTAATGCTCCGATTTACTTGAAATTTCTTAGACTCAGATTTTCTTAATACTATCAATTGTTAGTACTAACAATTGTTTTTTTTTACTATTTTTAAAAAATTACCAAAATTGAAAAAAAGGAGGCAAACAATTACCATTTTGTGCACATTTTTTTCTCAAAATTTGTCAATTTTTTTTTTACCAAATTTCTCTGAATAAAGCTGCGAGGTTACAAAAAACCTTAAAAACATATTTGTACCACCAATATTTCTTCGACTCATGAACCAGTTTATTCTCAAAGTGCTCATTCATTAACCGTGTGATCTGTTAAGTCTGTTTGAGTTCAAATCTTGCGGCATTGGATCTACTCATTTCCCCTCGCAAAGTAGTTCTCCTGTACTTTCTGCTGGACGTTTTCCTCTCCTTGTCGCAACAGTCTAGCAAGCGCAGCACTCGTTTCCTGTTAATGTGTTTTGAATCTAGCCGACCTCCGAAAAAATCTGGATCCTGTTGGTCGCTTCAAACTATACATATATCCTATTTTGAACTCTCAGGGCCAAGATATATCATATAAGCTCCTTTCTATTATATCCTTGAAGTTTTTTTAAGTGGGTAAGGGTTTCAGCGTAAAAAAAAACACTTTTTTATGAATTTTTTTTTAAAGTATGGATTGATCAAATGTATTTAAACCTTTGTACATTATTAAGCATACTTTTAACAATATTCTGTAATTTTTTCATGCAGAAATATTACAAAACAAGCCGGTGACAGAGCTCGCCCCAGAACGTCTTTGAAAAAATACAATTTGCGGTGTTCACTGTATCTCGGTCGGAAATTATCTGAAATCAAAAACCATTAAAATTTAGTCAAATTATTATCAAATCCTCCCCCCAACATTCTCCGATTATTTTTTTTTCATTCAATAATTTTTAGTGGCCATCTAAAGTGTAAACTGCTATTTTCCACGAAAAATTCCGCCATTTTGTGGGTGGGAAACCCCCTTAATGTAAAAACAAATTTTTTACTAAACGTTGGGGGGAGGTATTTTATATGTAGAAAATGTGTACCAAGTTTCAAATAAATTGGTTTAGTAGTTTTTAAATGAAAACTACTAAACTAAATAAACTACTTTTTCAATAAACTACTTTTTGAGACCAGAACAATAGATGAGAATACGCTGTATACCTGCACTAAAGGACGGGGGACTATACTATATATACTAACTATAGACCATAACTTCAAGAGTTTTGCTCCGATCGACTTAAAATTTTGAGAATATATTCTTGAAATATTTAACAATAAGATAAGACCAAAAAAAATCGATTTTTCGAATGTGTAAACCCTTACCCCCCCCCCGGCCTTAATGAATCCTTTTAAAAAAGTATATATTTTGATAGGAGTATAATACCTCAAAATTTGAGTCTTCTATCTTTATTGGTTTAAAGTTGAAAAAAAAAATAAGTTTCCATCCATAAGCAAGTATAATAATTTCTGTGTATAAAATTAATTGTTGGTCTATTTAATTAGATAAAAAATAAACTTATAAATAAATATTAAAATAAAATAAATATTAAATTAAATTTTGTCTATTTAATTAGATAAAAAATAAAGTTATAAATAAATATTAAAATAAAATAAATATTAAAATAAATTTTGAGGTTATATTATGATTCTGAAAGTAAAAAAAAACTTTAGTCAAAACGCTACAAGTTTCCTCTTTCAATTAATTCCCACATCTTCACCATTTCGTAACAGCAAATATTAAAAAATACGAACTGTGTATGTATTGATTTAGAACATTAAATCCCTTTTAAAAGGACAACGGATCAGAAAATGAAAAACTGAGTATGCCAGATGATTTCTAGTTTAAAAATTCAGGTTTTGGAACCAGTAATGTCGCTCGAAATAGAAGCACGGGTCTACGTGAGGCAGTGTGTTCTCCAAAGGTTGAGATTGTTTTTGTTTTTATATCAACTGAAAATGGGGTTTGGAGCAAGTAAGATAGTAAATTATTCGAAGGCAAACTGATCAGTTCGGATTAAATTAAATATGAACGAATAATATTTTGAGATGTTGTAAAGTGAATGAATAATTTAATAATTTATTTGTATAAATCCCAAAAATTTAAAATTATGAACATTTAAAAATTACACTTGTACGTGAATTAATTACAAACGTGAATGGATCCTCTGTACCCTGTAAATTTATAGAAAGGGGTGACAAACAGAGTTTTATTTGGGGAGAGGGGGTTTGCGACCAACTTTTGAGCCCAATACCGGCTCATTAGCAATTTATATGTTTGGGTTGACCCTCAGTCCCGTCTCTGTGTACGCCACTGCAAATATTCCAAAGTCCAAAAAGTCCAAAGTAAGATCTTTTAATAGGACCAAATCCAACGAAAATACCCGTCCGAGGACCAACTTTAGTATTTTTTAATTCTACAGGACGCAGAAGTAAAGAAATTAAGCACAATGGAGAAGAAATGAGTGATGATTGGAATGCTCCAGACTTCATTTTGACGATAATAGCCTCACCGAAATCAACAATCGGTATGAGAAGTTCGATGACTCTCGACACTCTCCGTGGACGATGACTAGGCAACACAACAAAACAAAATGACTTTTTGTACTTCTTTTCCATAGTCATTACTAATTGTTTTTGTTCTGTTTATTATAACTATTTGAAATTAAATTAATTCTACTATACATTACGAGTACTTGGGAAAAATTCACTTTCAAGCATTCTGAAAACAATTTAAGACGATTTGGGGTCAGTCTCAATGTGCATTTCTCCTAAGCGACTAAGCAGAGTTGTTGTCCATGCAGCAGCAACTTGAACTGCAAATACTTACGGTGTTGTTGTAACAATTGCAGCTAGTCGCAGTACACGGCACGCTACAGTTAAATTACAAGTGCAACATGCACTTGTTGCCACATGCCACAGCCAGCAGTTGTTGTCAACAAATGGCAAAGCTGATGACGACAAGTTTGTGCACATTGGTCGGTGGACAGCTTCCACCAAAAATTATGCAAAGGCCACGCGGACACAACCAACACCACAACACTCAGATTGAAGCAAATGCAACAAGCAACACTTCGGTCGAAGCCAGTCGACAATGCAATACTGTCCGGCACAAATTCGCAGTTGTGCAGCTGCTGCTGCTTCTTCTTCTTATTCTTCTGCTATAAGTATGGCACGAAAAGCTAATTTAATTTTAAATGTTAAATGCACGAAATTGTTGAAATTGCAGAGTTGCGTTGCTACTTGCACTTGCAACACGCTTCACCTGCGTTTGCCAAAACAAAGGTGTGCTTGTTTTTGTTGTTGTATTGTTGTTCTTTTTGTTGTTGTTATTGTTGTTAAGGTACTTGGTGTAAGTTTGGTTGTTGTTTTTCGAAGTGGCTGGCAGTAACCTCCAACACTGGAAGGTTATCGGAAAAGAGTGTTTTCTAGCAATTAGTTGGTGCGACCAATGGATGCGATGGAAAGTCGACACTGCAGCAGTGCAATAATTAAAAAAAAAACAACAAGGACAAAAGTGGCAATGACATAAAAAACAATAAAAGTAACAATGAGTGTAATGTAATGGACAGACAAACATATAAAATTAACAGAAATTATTGAAAGTTGAGTTTTAAAAACACAAAAAAAAACTAACAGCAACACTAACAATTACAACAACAATAGCTTTTGAAAAAAAATGTATAATACAATATTTAATAATGGCAGCAAATCACAACAAAAGCAACAAATACAGCAATGTTACTGGAAGGAGCGAAGAAGTATAAAAAGTAGTGTCCGACCGAATATTCGGTTTCGGTTTCGGCCCCAATAAGTGTTTCGGTTTCAGTTTCGGCCAAAAAATGCCCGAACGGCCGAAACCGAAACTTTATAGTATATTTTTTACATTAAGAAGAAAATTTAGATGCCACCATTGTAACTAAACTAATTTTTTTTTAATATAATATTAAATTATTTAAATTTGAATATTACCGAGTAAGGTACGAAAGGGTGATTTTTTATGTTTATGTTTGAAAAACGAAAGAATTGTTTTTATTAATAAGTATTTATTTATTTATGTTATGTTTGTTTGTTTGTTCTTTATTTACTTAAAGTAAAATTTGTGTAAAAATTTTGATTTTGATGCTTGATGTGGTGATTTTTATTTCAACTAGAAAGTTTCGGTTTCGGCCGAATATTAAAAAAAACCGAAATTCGGTTGCGGTGTCGGCCCAAAAAAGTGGTTTCGGTAGGACACTAACAAAAAGAGACCTATTGGTGAAATAATCATTGGAAATACAAACAAGAACAAAATATAAAAGCTATCAAAGCAGCTATCAACATCAGAAATATTTAAAAGCAATTAAGGGGAAAAAGAGAAGCAACGTACAAATATTTGACCAATTAAAAGTGGAATAAAAAAGGAACAATATTTGGTAAAATTTTCATATAGCGAATCCAGACAAGACCAGAAAATCACTTAGATATAAATAGAGTCCGACCGATTAATCGGCTTCGGTTTCAGCCACATTCAGCCAAAAAACGCACATTCGGTCAATAATTGGCTTCGGTTAAAATACGCAGATTCGGCCAATAATCGGCTTCGGCCAAAACACAGGCCGAAGGCCGAAGCCGAAGGTAAACATTTTTTGAGTTCAAATCGCTTGAGCAAATACGTTGCAAACTCAGTTAATTTCAAAATTGGTAAGCAGCTAAAAAGCAGCCTTGCCAGCACACACTTTCGGGTAGTTTTGGCCCCACACATTCACAATGGCCAGAACCATCTTTTGAAAACCGGCCAAACTAATCTGTACTCCTAATATTTGACCAGTACACAAATCTGTAAATCAATCAACCAAGTTTAAATCAGTTTATAGCTTAAACGCGAAATCGAATTTTTCAATCAAATTTGAATGAAGTTCAAACTCAATTAAAACGCCCAATTTTATTTGTATTTTATGTTTGTGTTAAAATTCACAAAAACAAAATTAAAAAACTAAAACGAAATTGCAATTACTTTCTTTTCTCTTCAAGTTATTCACCTTAGGGTTCGGCTTCGGTTTTAGCCGAACGTTAGTATTTGAGCCGATTAATCGGCTTCGGCTAAAATGTCAGCTTCGGTCGGGCTCTACTTATGACATACAAATGTCGCTAAAATCGAAGCCGATTAATCGGTCGGGCTCTACTTATAAAATTCACAAAAACAAAATAAAAAAATTTAAAAAATTGCAATTACTTTCTTTTCTCTTCAAGTTATTCACCAGTGTTCGGCTTCGGTTTTAGCCGAACGTCAGTATTTGAGCCGATTAATCGGCTTCGGCTAAAATGTCAGCTTCGGTCGGGCTCTACTTATGACACATACAAATGTGGCTGAAATCGAAGCCAAAGCCGATTAATCGGCTGGGCTCTTATAATATCTTCCTTCCTCCTTCTCACTCTTAGCTTCAACACTTCTCCGATTTCAATAAGTTAGGTTAGGTTAAATTGGCAGGTTATGATGCTCACATAAGTCAATAGTTACTCACAAGAATGGTGACTTTAGTAGTTAGCACAGGAGTAAGGAAGGACCCTAAAACTACATCTCCATGCCCCCTTTCCCATTCCCGTGTGGAAGAAGGAAGCCACTGAGACTTTCTTATGAAACGGGTAATCTCGTTAATGCTTGACAGTTTGGACAGGCCAATAAGAAAAGGGCCCTTAGGATGACGGAGACTCTTCCTCGCCAGTGCTGGACACAGTGTCGAACACAGGGGGGTTTGGGCGTTCAAACCCCTCCTCCCAGATACAAAAATTGCTGGTGAAAAATATGGTTTCAAATGGAAATGAGCTCAAAAGTTGTAACCCTCCCCAGATGACATCCTGTGTGCGCCACTGACTGGACACATCAGTACCACATACAATTTAAGTGCTCTTCTTCATTCACAGAGTCGCAGTTTTGCTCATGGAACCAGAGGCTCCAACTTCCACTTCCTACGGTTCAGTGATCAGCTGGAACATTTCAACAGAGATTTCCCGAAAAGTAGCAACTCTCCATCTCCATAAGCGATTCGATCTGCCAACCGATTAAAATTGTTTAGCGCACTGAACTTCACCTCCACGCAAAGTTGCACCGCAGTCTCAGTGTCTCAGACAACCCCTCTCACTCCTTAAGTCGCATCTAATTGAAATTATGTGATAACAGGCAACATTTCGTGGTCAACACGCTGCACTGGACATGAACGATTCTGTTTGTGTGTCTCGGTGCGCGCAGTCGCCAGTGTTGTTAACATGTCGCCATTGTCGCCGCCACTTACAAGCGCTGTGTTGCCAGTAGTTGAGCCAAATGACGCCGTGACGCTGCGGCGCGGTTGTTGTGATTTTCGCGCGCCGACACCCGGCCGCACCGCCGCGAACGTATCTAATTTAGTGTGAGCACAAAAAGTGCTCATGTTCAGCGCTGCCGACGCCGTCTAATTGTTGTCAACTTAAGCTTAAATGTTTGTCAAGCCGAAGACGTGTCAAGCCATGTGACAGAATTGCCTGACGAACCATGCGCGGCGTCGCGTGCTGGGCGACAGGGGCCGGGACAGTCGGCGTGGCCGAGGGGCGAAGTGGAGTTTAAGGCGCTGCGGCGTTGTGTTGACACTGTCTAATTTCACCCCGGCTGCCGGTTGTGTCCGGCCGGACAATGTGTGCTGGCGCATTTTTTTTGCTGTTGGAATTTTATACTTCGTTTTGCTGCTTGGTTCAATTTGTTTTTGAATGCCGATTCTTTTTGGTCTGCTTGCACGTTTTGTTTGGTCGTCGCGCGTCCGATAAGCAGCGCCGGTCGAAAAACAAAGCAGAAGCACCGAGAAAAACAGTCAAAACAACTCAAGTGCCTTTGTGCCGAAATGGCGCAGGACATTCACATCGACGCGACTCGTTGCGCGTCGGGCGGTCGGACGTATTCTTGGTGTGGTGATAGGCAGAGCGCCCCGGACGGACTGATTCCATGTGAAAATTTCAAAGTAAAATTTCATCAAGTGGAAAGTCGCCGAGTGTGAGACTGCGTCCATGTCTGCAGCAATGACCCAGCGATCCACCGCAGTCTCCGACTACAGCCGCGGCTCCGACTGGGATGTCGTCCTTACACACTCGCACTCGCATACCTACGTTCGTAGGCTGCAACTTGTTGTTGTGCTGGTTAGCAGCTTTTGGCAAAATAAAGAATCAAACGAAAAGCAAGCAAAGTAGAAATATTTGCAAATACGTCCAGAGACCAGAAAAAATGCATCTTACCTAATTCGCACAAATGGCAAATGTAAACGAATTTCCGGCGCAACAACATCGGCCGACTCACATGCTGGCTCGTGTAGACCAGTGCTCAGGCCTCTGTCCGTCCCGACGAACGGACACATTGCTTAGCACACGCCGACGGTGGTGTCATGTTGATGTTTAAGTTGCACCCCAAGCGTTGAACGGCCGAGTTTGAGTTGGCAGTTGATGGCTTTTGGCTCCTGCGCTCGTTGTTGCATTGTTGTTCGTTGTTGTAGCCTGGGTCAGGTGTGGCAAGCGCGTCTAGTTAGCCAGTGGCAAGCATACAGTTTGGAGCTCAAATAACGCAGCCAGAAGTTGCGCGTTTGTTGAGGGTAAACGAGGTTTTTGGAATTTGTCAAACAATTTGTAAGAAACGCAACAGCGAAAATGCTTTCGGATGATTGTCAACGCTGAGATTTCCTATCCAAATGTTAGGTTAGACAACACATGCTGGTAAATCTGGCTGGCCCCACATGGACCCTCGTTGGGTTCTAAGCGATGCCAGGTGGAGATCCGTTTATGAGTTGTGCTAGTAACCTCTTAGAAAGCCGACCTCGATAGTCTAGTGCGTAGTGCGTTGGCTTCTTATACCAGAGACCCTAGGTTCGAATCCCAACTCGGGCTGATGAAACGCTCATCTACTCGTATCGCTATCCACATGAAGCAGATAAGAATTACAAGAATGCAGCGGCAAAAACCTCCAAGTGTGAAAGGAAAATTGCCAACCGCCATCTGGATGGGGTGTTTACCTGTAGGTACCCTCCCCTCATTTCCCCATCCATTTGAAATATGTGTTGTATGACCAAGTCATGTGCTCCCAAGATTGGAAACAGGGAACATGTTCTAATGTCTCTAAAATTTCGTCTTCCTTGCACATTCTGCAACATTCCCTGTCTGTGAAACCCATCTTATGCACATCAACATGACTGGAACTCTGGTTAGAGAGACGTGGACTCCTTCGATATGTTTCAAGCATATGTGTTTTGGAAAAACAACTCTAACGGAGGATAAACTTGATTCTAGAACTCGAGCTGCCAGACATGCTTCGCTTTACAAAAGCGGCGGACCTGCTAAAAGAGATCCACAAGTTTATGAGAAAGTTCATGTCAAGGACTGCCTATTGGCCGCAGAGGCCGCAGAGACCCCCAACAGTGAGGCGGTCCGGATTTACTTCAAGTAGTTGAAGTCCGAAAAGTCCTTTACGCCAAATCTTGCAGAAGACCCATGAGAGCGAAATCGGTACCCATCATCTCTTTATCGATTTCAAGGCAGCATTCCACAGCCCGATAAGGGATCACCTATAGACTGCATTGTCTGAACTTGGTATACCTTAAAAGCTCGTGAGACTATCAAGAGCGAGGTTGACCAATACACACATTTCCGGTAAAGTCTGAAGTGACCTCTTCCGCGCATTCGATACCGTTCGAGGCTTCAGACAAGGTGATCCTTTGTCATGTGACCTCTTCAACTTCACCATGGAGAGCGTTCTGTGCAAGAGCACTGTAAATTAAAAAGGCACAATCTTCCCCAAGAGTGTCCAGCTTCTTTTCTATGCCGATGACATTGACGGAACAACGGGCGAAACAAGCGAGATGCTTGTCTGCCTTTGCGGATATCGAAAGATTGTATCAAAATGGATCTAGTGGTAAATGAGGGCAAGACGATGTACATGCTGTCTACAAGCAGGAACTTCCAGCGGCTAGTGATATCAGCCTGGCGATAAAGCAAAGAATTACTCCTGCGAATAGGTGACACTATGGTCCCGTTACTCTATCGCTCGAGACTCCCTTCCCGGAAGACCTTAGAACAGTTTCAACTGTGGAGATCAGAAAACGTCTACACTTCCTGGATCACTGTTACGAAAAGACGTAGCGCCCTTGGAGATTGAGAGGAAGATGCTTGGCAAAATCGTTGGCCCTGTTCGTATTAGCAAAGACTATCGAAGACGAACCAACAATGAACTGCGAAGGATTACTTTAGTCGATAGGTGCTACTGCGATCTCGGTAGCCAATTGAATAGGAGACGCCTTTCTTGATCGACAAAACTTGCACTCTATGGGATGCTCATTCTGCCCATGGGTCTTAATGGTGCGAGGGTGTTTGAGAGGAAGATGTTTTACAAGATCTTCGGCACAGTTTGTATTGGCAATGACTATCGAATACGAATAAGCATCGAGCTGTATGAGCTTTTTGATACATAGGCATAGCACAGCGAATTAACGTCCGGGGACTACGCTGGTTTGGCGTATGTACGATGAAGCTCCGAAAAAGGTGTTTGATGCGGTGGATGGAGGTCGACAACTAAGGGAAGCAGACCGTATGTCCGGTGGAAGGACCAAGTTGAGGACACCCTATCATCTCTTGGAATGACCAACTGAAGAGGCGCCTGGGGAGAACTTTTGCGGTAGGCTGTAACCCGATAATGGGTTGTTATGTTCCATTAAGTAAGTTGAAGTCTCGACACTTGCTAGTCAAGAGTGGAAGCAAGAGCAGGACATCCTTTACTTTCCAATGTAACAGACACACATGGGAACCTTGGCTGGCCAGATCTATTTCAAGTAGTTGCGAGCTCGAGACTTCAGTAGTCCACGGAGCCTAATAGCTGGGGTACAGCTATTAGGTATTACGTGTCTCCTGTGACCATGGACACTTCCAACAGAGTGCAAATACAGTCTGTACCGAAATCTAGTCAGTTAGTTTCCCTCTGAACATAACCCAATCTAAGCTGACGAAATCAAGAAAACGTTAAATGTTTAAGTGACAGCAAATAAATTGAAAGACAGCAAACACTTCATACGAGTTGGTGATTAATTCATCAACTTCTTCTGCTTTTAGTCTCACATACACAAATGAACACAAATATGAGGCCTGAATCTACCCGAATTGTTGTTATCCTTTCGAAGTATTTGTTGTTTTTTTTTTATACTTTATTTTCCGCATCGTGTAATTGTGTACATAAACAAAATATTTTCATCAATAATATTTCATCTTGGAATATCACTCCGTCATATTTTTGTTGTGTTTGCACTGCACTTTCGTCCTTTCAGTAAACTTCAAACTCCACACGCCGACAAAACGCCAACACAACAGACAATAAGACAAAAGCACAGTCAATGAGGTCGGCAAAGGCTGTCTGTGTGCTTGTTCCGACATCTCTTTTAGCGAGGCAGAGGCACAACTTGTGTTGCCGGCTGAAATTGAATTTTTAAGTGTAGCCATAGATTTGTGTTGGGTATTTAAATTGCGCTCAATTGGCATTCTGCAGCGGCAGCACAACGCCAACTCAACTCATTCTAGCAAACAGACACACACCGACTGCCTTCGAGGAACAGCACAACAAACCATTTCCATTTGAATAATTTAGACATTTGCTTGATGAATAACCAAAAACCGAGCATTGATAAATTTCCACTTGCGCCGACAGTCGACTAAATGAGCAAAATTCGTGCATTGCTGCTGTGGCTTTTATTGTTGTTGATTGTTGCTGTTGTTATTTTTGGTTGATTGTTTGAAAAGAGCAAAGAAGCAATGCAAGTTAATCGATATTTTGGGATAGTGGTTGTCATGGGCGGCGACTTTGGGCAGCAACTTGGGATGTCGAGTGTAAGGAAAATCTGCAACATTTAAATTTGATTGCTAAATATTGTAGACTTTAATTTCTAAAGAAACATACAACGAAAATACAAACAAATTCAACCCATCACAATGCAGCTTTGGTGATCCTCAGCTGCCAGCAACAAACTCTGTGTTGCCCAAAACGCCCCGAAATGCAAACGCGTTCAGTCAGCAGCGCATCGAATTTACATGAATCCGCAAAGCAGCTGAAAGATGCTTTTCCTTACGCATAAACTACAACAACACACATACAACACATACATGTGTAAGCATTTGTCGTTTTAGGCCGTTTTTTTTTATAGGCGATTTTTGCATATGACCTCAATTTATACGGCGGCCGCAAAACTGTCAGCCGCCTCCATGGTGGCTTTCAAGTGCGCGACTACGACTGCCGCAAGTCAGTCGTACGCATAAATTTAGCATAACTTACGCATTCGAGTCGAGCGGCCAGCGACCAGCACAATATTTTGTTATGCATTCCTGAACATAAGTATTTATGTCGTTTTCATGTAAGTTAAACGGTTGCTGCAGTATTAGAAGCGCAAGCCAACAGGCCGCCATAGGAAATGAAACCATGGAGAAATTCAACGCTGACTTGGACCGACTGTGGTCTCGCTTTGTATGCAACGCATACGATTAAAGACGCCACAACAGCCAAAAAGAAATGCTAAATCGCAGAGTTCAAAGCAAGAAGACGCTTCTTGACACAGCAACCTAAATTGTGAGGGAAGTTAGGTTAGGTTAGGTTTGATAGGGAAGGATGTGTGCGAGACAGAGATCGCACTTCCACTCGGAGACCAAATCGGCCCATTGTGAATGCCTTCTTAAATGGTTCTATCTCATTCCGGGGCAAACCAATTCGACTTCTTGATAAAGGACAGCAGATCCGAAATTTCAACTTTTGCTGCGCAAGCCAGGTCCTTTAGGAATCTTGCCCCCAGGATACGGAGTAAGCATTCCTACAAAGCCGAGCAGTGGCACAGAAAGTGTTGAACCGTTTCTACTTCGTCTTCGAGAGGTTGAAAATAGGGTAGTAAATTTTTGTAGGAGAAGTTAAGTTGTTTGTTCTTTAGGGAAATTAACAACAAAATCTCAGTCAATATTTTTGACTTAAAATATTTGGTATTTGAATTTTACAAATGACTATGAAACCGAAACTGGGAAAAGCTTTGGAACCCTAACAAAAGTTTGTCAAGCTTTCATTATTTTATTAGTTTTTAAAAATCCAATTTAATCGTCTTGTGAGATATTTTTTTAATATACAAAAAGTTCCCTAAACATGGAGGCCAGAAAACACAGGAAAAATATTGATGTTGCTTGGTACAAATTCAATCAAAAACGCATACACAAATTGTGAACGATTCTTTACAAATGTGAATAATAAATCTGGAAAAACACATAGAAAAGTCAGGCAATACTTTTGGCTGACTGTAAGGTAAACATAACCTAAAAATAAATGAAAAATTACATATTTCGATTACAAATTAGTTCCGTTTTAAAAAAATTACTCTGTCAATTGTGAATGGTTCATAGAGAGTGATTCCAGAGAAGTTAGACATCTGTAAAAAATATTCATTTAATATTGCTTTGAATTTTTTCATAAATCTTTTTTCTTACTGTCTTAAATATCTTCAACTTTGTGTTGACTAAGCAGCATTTGTATGAGGTTTTAGTTATCTGCTTTAATTGTAGGAAAAGTGCAGCTAAAGTAGTGTTGCCAAATACCTGAAATGACTTTCCCCTAAATTAAAAAAAAAACTGAACTGTTTTATGAGAAGTTTAATCCTTTAGTTTTTAATGACAAAAATTTTAAAAAATCGTCTGTATTTTTTTTAATCTGTTTAATCTTAGACAGAGTAAAAAAATAATAAAAACAAAAATATACAGATATAAAAAAATCTCATATATTTTTTTTAATCTATTTAATCTTAGACAGATTAACTAAAATATAGGAGATTTTTTTTTTTAATTTTTGTCATTAAAAACTAAGGAATTAGTTCTTATAAAAAATAAAAATATATTTAGTTTTTTATTGCTTTTAATTTATTCAGCTTCAAACATACAAAAACTAAGATCGGTATGAAATTGCTTTTGTAAACTTCCTTCCTTCATCGCATAAATCAAACACTTTGAAGCATAAATAAAATTTATGAAATTAAATTGGACTCTTAAGTTGTCAATATTCAAAGCTTTAATGCCACTAATGATATCAAATGTATTACAAACAAAATTGCTTTTGTAAACTTCTTCATAAAATTTAAATCTCATAAACTTTCTCCCCAAACAATTCTTTTTCCTAAAAACTCCTCCTAACCCTCTAGCGGGCAAGCCCGCCTCCAGGCGGGGTACACCAAAATGCGTTTGCTGAGTAGGCGACGAACTTTATTTATTTAAATATGGCTGATAATGATTTCGAGACAGCCGCCGTGGCTCAGTTGGTTAGTGCGTTGGACCGCGAGTCGCAGGCAGCAACCTCAGGTTCAAATACTGCCTGTAATAACACCTAAAAAAAATAACGGGAAAACTCGTTTTCTCTTTCGGTGGCTGTCCTCTCAGCTGGAAATGGCAAACCTCTGAGAGTAAAAATTGCCTATGATAAAGCTCCCAACCTGCCGTTCGGAACCGGCATAAAAACTGTAGGTCCCTTCTACCCGCGTACAAATTCACACGCACAACACGGGTAGTTGCGGGAAGCTAGGCCTTAGTCTCGCGTAAGCGGGCTGTCGTGCCAGTCAATTATTAAAATTATTATTATTATTTAATGATTTCGAAAAGTTCTCTTTAACTAATGGTATAAATTTTGTGACCATAAGTGAGCTACTTTTGGTTTTAAACCCATTTGAAGTGAGAATTTGTCGAATTCGGACGAAAATAATTATTTTCGCGAGTGTGAGTTTTTCATTTAATAAAAAGACTAGTAAATCTTGCAGATTGAAGCTGCAGAAAATTTCAGTAAGCAAACCAATATTTGTATTTGTATAAAATTGATTTTGTTTATGAGAATTATCATTGGGAGACCTACAGCCACCCCCTAAAGCAAGACCGCCTGCAGGCGGGGTTGCCGTTTTACGTCATGTTGCACAGCGCCTGCAGGCGGTCTTGCCGGTGTACGTCAACTTTGTTTATAGCTTGAACTGAGATGCTTAGGATGTATTTACTTTGTCTTAGAGATTATAATACTCTAAAGTGGACGGATTTTGATAATTTTTTTTTTTAAATGTGTGTAAATGTTGTCGCTATCGTTCGGTACAAGATGAGCTTCCAATTGTTATAAACAAATAATAAAAAAATTGTTTTTATCTGCTTAAAAAACCGAAAAATGAGATTTTTTTTTTCATGATCCGCCATTTTGACAATTGTAAAGATAATTATGTGAATTATTACCGTACGATAGCGGCAAGTCTGCAGATTGTAAAAAACCTTTCCTTTTGTGTATCAGACGAACAGTTTTTGCAAAATCGTGTGTACCCTCAACCCACATACTTTTGGAAGTCCTTATTTCGCAGGGGTGCTGTGGCTACAGCATAACACTTATTTCTTAAACTTCGATTTTTTTTTATACTAAAAGGACCAATAAAAATGTAAAAAAAAACCGCATTGGAAAATATTGAATACTTTTCCTTCTGCAAGATCCCAAAAAACGCCTCGAAAAACGGCATTTACATGGTAGGACCCCCTTAAATGCAACAACTTATATTTGTGTTCCAGCAACACCAAAGACTGTTTTTTACTTTTCACAAAAAAATAAATAACATTGTCAAACATTTACCATCACTTCTTTTGATTTTCCTACCTTCTCATCACTTGCGTCTATGCACCGGAATATGCTTTATTTTCGGCAGCCCCGCCTGGAGGCGGGCTACCTTTAAACACACCTAGCGACGAAACTATTCGCCTGAGACAAAAGTTATTATCATTTTCGTCTCTCTCGTGACGAAATTAACCAACTGTAATTTTTTTACAGCAATACAAAATTGGCCTGCTAGAGGGCTAAAAAGCCAAGAATCTCCTAAATCTAGAAGGAAATCTCTTGATCTGGCAACACTGAACTAAAGCAAATTTTTAATGACCATAAGTTCCATTTTGTTAATTAGTCTGTAAGAATTGTTCAAAGACTACTACTAAATAAATAAATAAAATCGAATGCTTGTGGAAGTTTGTGCTGACAATGCTTCAACTGCCAAACCACGTAGAGAATGGTTTCGATGTTTCCATTTGCGTTGAAGACAAGCCTCGGTCTGGGTTTGAAGGCAAAGAATTGCAGGCATTACTCGATGAAGAGGTTCGAGTCAAATGCAAGAGGAGCTTGCAG
The DNA here is from genome assembly GCA_963668005.1 of Melieria crassipennis. NCBI lineage: Eukaryota > Metazoa > Arthropoda > Insecta > Diptera > Ulidiidae > Melieria > Melieria crassipennis. Next base: position 39,382,390 of record OY764962.1, on the reverse strand, counting down.
AATCATTGGGAGTGACATCCGTACGATTGAAATTCTTGAAAATGATTCAAAAACAAATCAATTGGGTGCCTTATGAACTGAACCAAGTGAAATGCGCTCGGCCTCATGTCCCAAAAATTCGTAAAAAAATATTTGGAAACGCTCATGTGGAATATTTTACTGCGCCTGTCATATTTCCCGGACATTGCTGTTACTGATTACTGGTTGTTTTGACGGATGAAGCAGAATTTGTCAGGACACCAGTTCACTACTTTTGAAGAAATAAACAATTGCCTCCTACTTTGAATCGACTTCAAAGACGAGACATTTATTTGAGATGGATTTTCGAAAATGCCTGAGAGATGAAAAAAAGTAGTAACTCCCGATGGAGAATACTTTGATTAATCTGTTCTTTCATTTTGTTAAAAAAAAATGCCTTTTCGGTCACAAAAAACGAACCTAACTAATTTGTAATTCCAATATAAATTTTCCATAGCATTTAAAGCTTCTAAGCCGAACACTCACCCACTCTCCCACTCACCCACCCACACACACACACATACACACATCTTAATTACAGAAATGCTTATGCAAACATGTGGCAACCTTATCACACGAATTTTGCATGACAGACAGCAGCCTACGAGTGCATTGTGGCGGTTTTCAAGCAGCTAAGCCGCAGCATAATTTATGCGCGATATCTCTCATTAATTTCGTCACACTTCCTTCCGATGCAACCTGCCCAATCGGTGTACTTAGTGTCGGCGTGAGAAATTTGAGATGAATTGTTGTGTTTTGTGTTGTTGGAATTGTTGCAACTGGGAAACTCTGGTTTCATAATCGTGCAGGTGCAGTGCGGCTTAGTTTGTTGACGCCTATTTGTTGCACTATTCAAACACACATTTCAGTAAATATTTAGATTTGTGTAGGAACAGCAGGAAGGAGCACAGTAGAGGAAAACTATTGGTACAATTCGCCTTGAATGAAGTAAATGTTGCCATTTCAGTGCACCCACTGCCAAGTGCGTCAACTGGAGCTGATAAGCAGATAACTGCAGAGATTTTAATTATTTCTTTAGTTCTTGATACTTTGATTGAAGTTCAAAAGATCCCAAAGCTATAAGACAACTCACGAAGTAAACACAAAATTGATTGAAGTTTAGGCAATCTTAAATTTATGATGCAAATTTAAGATTGCCTAAACCAGAGAGCTTCTATCACTTAAAAGTGATCACTGATCAGATTAGAATCGTGATTTTTTGCTCGCAGAGTGAGTCAACGATTTTTTTTTATATTTTTGTTTTTGTTTTTTACTTAAACAATTTTCTTAATATCAAAACAACCTAGAAAATACCTTTTTCGGTTGTTAAACGAAGCAAGAAAGAAAGTTCTAAGTAAGTATTTTGTTTTGTTCTTGAACTTATTTACACTTAGGTTACTTTTCTAAAAAATTCTGGTTAACAAAATGTTGTCAGAGTGGAAACCGTGGTTTTGACGGGTCATTGTGTAACTGGCACCCAAAAAGAAGGTTGGGTGTGCTTTCAAACGATTTCTGTCGAAACAGTATGGACAAAGAAGAATATGTACCTTGTCCCGCATTATCTGGAACAAGGAAGAACCATCTGGGCAACTTCCTCTTCGACAGTCTAGGGGATCTAACCGATAGGACCATTCAGTGTACTAGTCTTCGTAAAAAGATCCAAATGGTTCAATGAGTTAGGGAACTTAAGTTTGATTGGTTGAGATATCTGCGGACTTGTCCCGCATTATCCGGAAGAAGGAAGACTCAACTGGGTTACTTCTTCTTCGGCAGTCTAGGGGATCTAACCTAAATAATCATTCAGAGTCTATTAGTATTTGTAAGGAGCTCAAAATGGTTCAACAAGTGAGCGAACGTAAGCTCGACTGTTTGTGTATCCACGCATTTGTCCCGCATTATCTGAAAGAAAGAAGACTCACCTAAGTAACTTCTTCTTCGACAGTCTAGGGGATCAAACTGATAGAACCATTCACAGTCTGCTAGTCTTTGTAAGGAGCTCAAATTGTTCAATGAGTGAGCGAACTTAAGTTTGACTGGTTGTGGTATCTACGCACTTGTCCTGCATCATCTGGAAGAAGGAAGACTCAACTGGGTTACTTCTTCTTCGACAGTCTAGGGGATCTAACCTAAAGAATCAATCAGAGACTATTAGTCTTTGTAAGGAGCTCAAAATGGTTCAATCATTTAGCGAACTTAAGTTTGATTGGTTAAAATACCTACGCACTTGTCCCGCATTATCTGGAAGAAGGAAGACTAACCTAAGTAACTTCTTCGACAGTCTAGCGGATCCAACCTAAAGAATCATTCAGAGTCTATTAGTCTTTGTAAGGAGCTCAAAATGGTTCAATGAGTTAGCGAACTTAAGTTTGATTGATTGAGGTATCTACGCACTTGCCCGCACTATCTGAAAGAAAGAAGACTCACCTAAGTAACTTCTTCTTCGACAGACTAGGGGATCTAACCTAAAAAATCATTCAGAGTCTATTAGTCTTTGTAAGGAGCTCAAAATGGTTCAATCAGTTAGCGAACTTAAGTTTGATTGGTTAAAATACCTACGCACTTGTCCCGCATTATCTGGAAGAAGGAAGACTAACCTAAGTAACTTCTTCTTCGACAGTCTAGGGGAACTAACCTAAAGAATCATTCAGAGTCTATTAGTTTTCGTAAGGAGCTCAAAATGGTTCAATTAGTTAGCGAACTTAAGTTTGATTGGTTGAGTTATCTACGCACTTGTCCCGTATTATCTGAAAGAAAGAAGACTCACCTAAGTAACTTCTTCTTCGACAGTCTAGGGGATCAAACTGATAGAACCATTCACAGTCTACTAGTCTTTGTAAGGAGCGCAAAATGGTTCAATGAGTGAGCGAACTTAAGCTCGACTGTTTGTGGTATAAGATGGGCTCCGCCTTATTTTATTTTATTTTCAGGAATATTTTCTTCGACTTCAAACGCATCAAGCATTCCTGAAGAGGGTATTGAACTGACATTGCCGGAACTTTTAAACTAATTTATTACAAAAAAATTCAAAATAACTTTTTCACATACCAACTTTTCTGACATCATAATTAAGATGAATGCTGTTGCTTAAGGCATACAAGAGGGGCAACTTTTTGTTTATCACTTTTAAAGACTTAGCCGCATTATATTTTAAGCCTTAATAAGCTAAACTGCATTTATCCATTGAAAGAGCTTCCCTCTCCTAAAGTGCCCATACATTTTTGCACCATTCTCCCCACGAAAACGCACAGCAATATTTATTAGCCAGTTTCATTCAACGTGAACTTGCAACGCATTTAGTGTCCAATGATTAATTTTAATTTTGTTTCGCCTTATAATTGAGGCATTAGAGCAAAGTTGGCTGAACATAATAGGGACTCGTTGCTTTCCAGCTTGTACGCTTAAACGCTTAAATGTACTCATAATCAATTTGCAAAAGCAAAAGCATATAAAACGCAAATAGGCGGAAATAGCGGAAGACTGCACGCATGCTTGAGTACGCGTGCGCAACCCAGTAGGAAATTTTGGAAAAAGTTTATTGTGCACTAAAAATGATTTTTGGTTTGGTTTTATTTGGTCCGAAATTGAATCAGAGAATTCTGGAATATTTGCATAAGATCCAAGGCTTGGCTTGTAGAGGTGGTTCGTACTGAAAATAGAACCTGTTAAAGCACCACTTAAAGTCCTAAGAAGAAGACTTATATTTAGATGTACAGCTGACATAAATCGTTTCCTATCAAAGTTCAGGAAATTTTTAGCGTGACCCTCCCCTCCATGTCACTCAGGAGAACAGGACCTCAGATCAGTTTTGCTGACACCGAACATCGGAATTGGTCTATGAATGGAATCTCTGCAACCTTGATAAGCTATCATTGGTTTCATGCCTTGGTATTCAACCAGAATTATCTGCGTTTAGGTATCTTCCCCATCCAATTCCCATCACATTTTACCATTAGAACGACACATACGAGGAGTGACAATTAAGTAATGAGACTGATTTTATTGCCGCGCTTGTGGTAAACCTGCGACCTTGAAATTGCCTTCCCCTTCCCCGGCATTCTTCCCCTCTCCATTGATATATTTACCATCGCTCTAGCTTGTTTAGTTCGTCTGCTGTGTCGTGTTGAGTAGACGTGTGTTGGTGGTGCTCGTCACGAAAATGGAGAAACGAAATCAAGAGCAACGCGTCGCGATAAAATTTTGCGCCAGATTGGGCGGTGTTTCGATGGCATAAAGAGTTTAAGGAGGAGCGTGAAAGCGTGGAAGACGAGGATCCTTCATCACGACACCGCCCTCAGCGTGTCCCAGTATTTGGCCTCTAAAAGGATCGCCGTGTTGCAGCAGCCGCCTTATTCGCCCGATATGTCACCCTGTGACTTTTTTCTGTTCCCTAGAACAAAATCGGTGGTCAAAGGAACTAATTTTGAGTTGATTACGGACATCAAGGCGGCCGTGACGAGGGTACTCGCGGACATTCCAGTCGAAGCGTTCCAGAAATTTTACGAAGCATGAAAACGCGCTGGAATCGTTGTATAGCTGCCCAATGGGGACTACTTTGAACGGGATGGCAGAGTTGTAGAATAATTTTTAAATATACGGTTTTTATGAAATCAGTCTCATTTCTTAATTGTCACACCTCGTAGATGAGACGACAGTATACCAAATTTCAATCCTGTGTGATTTATAGTTTTGACGTTATTCCATATTAAAAATTTAAGTTGTATGGGCGTAGCCACACCCCTTTATCCTATGGCCATCTCATTCTTCCAGTCAAATTGTGCGACTTAATGCTAATTTGGCACCAAGTTTCATTAATGTGCTACTTACTTATCGATCCAAAGTTGTGCGAAAATTTTGGGTCACAGCATAAGTGCCACGCCCCTTAGCTAACGTCCGTGGAATTCAATTTTTTTTTAATTTTCAAACCATTCTGATTCAAGGCGAACAAAATCCAAACAAAATTATTCAAATCGGTCCAGCCGTTTTCGATTTTTGGCGAATGATTTATATATATAGAGATTTATAGATTTATATATATAGATAGATTTTATAGATACTATAGATTATAGATATTATAGACACATGTACACATAAGTTTCGATTAAAATTAAAATACGTTTTTGAATTTTTGTTGTTATAATTTATAAATTTTTTTCAATAAAATCAATGAGTTGTTCATAAAATTAAAAAAAAAAAAAATTAAAAATGTTTACTCCTTTGCAGACCAATTAACGATATATCGAACAAAATTGACTAAAGTTATGTTTTTGATATTTTTTTCATTTTATTGCTAAAATGTTAAAAAACAGTTACTATTTTGAAGAACAAATTTTGATCTCAAGACATGCCTAAATTAACCGGAAAGGGTTAATGGTAGATTGAATTCTAAAATCAGTATTAAGTCAATATTAGTTTTAAGTCCTGAAGGTAGAATTCAAAACTGGCTGTAAAATTCCTATGGGCCTCTTTGTGCTCGAGCTACTTAAACGACCAGTTGGTGGCACGTTGCCGGCCAGATGCAATTCATCATTGCACATTCCCGGCGAGCAACGCCAATTAAGCGCATTGTGCGTGTGATAATTTAATTACAATTAACCGTACTAGCCGCTGTCTGGCTCAGACGAACCCACTTACACACACACACACATACACACACACACACATCGCAGGGGCTAAATACGTAAGTGCGCACTTGATACGCTCGGACTTGGGGCCAATTAGAACAAATTAAATATGTTAATGCAGCAGTCGCGCAGTCGCGCTTCCGTTCGCTCATTCGGGCTCATAATAATGTTGTACGCAATTTTGTTGCTATGTTAACGCAGCAGTTGCAGCAACCTAAACAAAAAAACATATCGGGTTTAACCCTTTCGCTACAGCTTTTTACTGGGGAAAGTTACAATTTTAAATTTTACTTTTTAGGCTTCTGTGTGGTTGTATTAGCAACATTCCATAAGAAATTTTTAAATTTTTATACTCGGACCATTTATTTTAGAGTGTTTTTCTATGAGAGCAACCACATCGTTGTGGCTGTAATAATTACTTAAACATAAAACTTTTTACGCATAACGAAAATTTGAATATTTCTTCATTTACTTCAGCCAAAATTAAAAAAAGAAAGTATCTAAATTGATAGAAAACGTCAAATTAAAAAGTTCTATAATTTTTTCTGCTTCTTCTTTCTTTACTATGTCAAGATATACCATTAAAAAAACGTGTATACTTCTCTTCTTTAAACTTAAATATTCAGTTTATTAATTTCGTATTTTTCCTAAAACTTCAAACTATTCTAAAGACCAACAAAAAAATGTATTCTTGCAGCCATAGAGAATGTAGACGTCCACAAAGTAGCATGTTGCCATATGGCAAGAAAATAGCGAAAGGGTTAATGTGCTCGTGGCATGTCAGCAGGCAGCTTCTTGCTGTTGCAACGACCGGTCAGAGGTTTGATCAAAGTGTCAAAGGGGCATCGAATTGAATTGCTGACAGTTGACAATATTTATGCAATTTTTAGTAATATTAATTTGTACAAAATCATTTAACAATCATTGAGTTGTTGTATTTCATGCGCTGTTTGTTGTTGTTATTTCTTCTTCTGTTGCGCTTTTGACGCTGACTAATGTGCAGCACCGCGATTGCCAATCTGCATACAAATTTCATTTGCATTGTTGCGTACCTCGAATGCTTCCGCGAATTGCTCAAGTTTGGTGCAAGGAAATGTCGTTGGCCGAATCAACGAATTGCAAGCAATATTTATGAACAAATCATACGCAAATTATGCAGCAATTTGTCGACGTAATGAAGCGGCGCACACCTTGTCGCACGCAACGATAGCACTTGAGCGAGCAAGGGCGAAGAGGGGTGGGGGCAAGTGCACTCATTAACATTGCTTACGCGCCGCTGCACGTTGCAATCAGCGTGCAGCGTTGCAGTCGCATTTAAATGCCTGAAAAATGACAAAAGGCGTAACCACTCGCAGCGTCGCCAGTGTCGCCTGCGACATGCGAAAATACGCAAATTCATAAATCCGCGCCAGACGCCGAGCAACACATGCAACGCTGCAAGTGCTTTCCAATTAAAAGCGTAAACAACATTGAATGCAACAACAACAAAAACCAACCGTCAGCTGTGCCTAAACTAAAGCGTAACGCTGCGTAAACACCAACAGCAACAACAACACAGCATTGCACCCCAAAATTGCTGCCGGCAGTGCGGCCCCCATTTCCACTTCACACTTTGTCCGCGCGCACACGGCTGCCGATTGCGATTAATGAGTTGCACTTAAGATCGCAGCAGTCAGCGCCACAATCAGCCCCAAGTGGCTCTGCCCAGCGTCGCGTCGCTGTGACACTTGCGCGCCGCAACCGCAGACGGCAGACGCACTCGAGCCGCCTTGGCGCGCTCGACTGCACCGGCAACAATCGCTGCACCGTCGAATGACTGATTGCGTACGCCGCGGCCGCTCGACTGGTCGCATTCCGCTGCAGCAAACCGCAACGCGCGACAGCGTCACTGCGTAGCGCCTGCGACCGATTTTGCATTTTTGCTCTTGCAGCGATTTGTTAAATGGCGCATGAATGAGTGGATTAAGTTTTGCCTGACAACGCAATAACAACAACAACATCGACAGCTGCTGTCGCGAAAAGTCACTGCAACGCGTTGTAGTGGCGCTGCTCCAGCGGCCAGCCTGATTGCGGTAATTTTTTCTAATCCACTTTTGCGTAAAGTCACTCTACAGTTGAACGGATGGGTTACTTTGGCTTCTGAGAGATGACCTTCTTTCTCGGTAATATTTATTTTCAAAGCGCCAGAATTCTTGCAGACAGCGACGGAGTTCTTAGCAGCTGAGCTCAGACCGCATAAGGGACAATCAATCAGCTGTTTGCAACACAAATTTTACAAACAGTTAGGCTCTGAAATTAGAGATGAGAATTAGAGATTGAATTAGAGACAAGGCAGATTTACTGTCTGACCTTTTGCTGGGTACTAGGTTAGGTTAGGTAAGCTGGCTGGCCTAGTAGGCCACGTATAGACCCTACTGGGTCCCTCGCGGTACCAGTTGGGGCTCCTAAGTGTTGCGTATCGACCTAAAAGTGATCGGTGAGAATGCACGTGTTCCTAGCGAAGTTCAACAGCGACTTGATGTCATGCTTGGGGACCACCTCTAAACCAGATAAAACGGGTCCCCTAAGTAAGTAAGTCGTAGTTTTGAGATAGCCGAACAGGAGCAGATAATGTGCTCCAGGGTTTCTTGGGTAGGGTTATCTTTCTGGGAACCCCAATAGAAGAAAATGTTTAGGAAAATAACTCAAGCATAGACCCTGGTATAGTGTCCAGTGACTACTCCAGTGAGGAAGATGATGAATCTTGTTTTCTATCATGTTTCAATACAAACGAAGAAGAAACGAGTCCTAACAATGTGTACTTCTGAAAGTCCAATATAAGTAAACTTCTAGGTGCATTTTAATCAAAGAGAAGGCAGAGGAAAACAATAATGACTACTCAAAACTCCAGTTTTTTGTGTTGATTGGACCCAACTTTATTGTAGTTAAAAAATATTTGAATAGAATAAGAAGGCAGAATGATGTCCTCAGTACGTGTCTAGTACTGACTAGTAGTTCAAAAATATTTGAATAGAATAAGAAGGCAGAATGATGTCCTCAGTACGTGTCTAGTACTGACTAGTTCTTACATACGTCTCGATAGTCTGCTAGCTAGATTTAGCTAGCTAGCAGCTTTAGCTAGATTCCAGAAAAGAGTGTGGTTGGTTGGTTAGAGAAGAGTGTAACTTTGTGTTATAGGTTCTATGAGCACCATCCCGAGTGAGGCTCTAAACGTAGCTTTAACCCATTTGGAATAAAACGTCCCAGCAAGTTTTTAATGCCCCTTACAAACAATTATTCAGATCTTATGACCCACGCAAAATATTTATTAGAATTATATTTCCCCGGATAAAATAATAATTTCAGATTTTCTAAGTGTGAAGCATAATTTTCAATCCCCAACTTTCACGGCATGGGAACATTCTTAACAAGAGTGTTTTGGTTTTCCAAATTAGACTCTGTCCCGAAAAGGTTCCACTTGGTTCCACTTGAGATATATTTAGTTTATGTTCAAATGGTAACAAAGAAGATACTCTGCCAACTCAAATCAAACGGAGCTTGGCACCACCAACTTTAAAGATGGGCATGGGGCAATTCACCGGAGATTCACAGATCAATGTCAACTGTTCTCAATGCCGGGAGAGACATTATGCCGTGATCTATGCTGAAGGAGAACCATAAAACAATCAAGAGTCCACAACTCAGGGTCTCAGGCATGTATCCTACACAGATGGCTCCAAAACTTGTCAAAGAACTGAAGCTGTATGGTGCGTGGATGAAGAAACCATGTACTTAGGTAGATTGTAGTGGCTACCACTGTATGAGACAGGAAAGGGAAAAGGAGAGAGGGGACCTACAGTTTAACGCCAAATCCGAACAGTGGTTTCTAACTATTGGCTATTTTGATTCACACTTTGAGATTTTGCCGTTGCCTGCCAAGAACGCACTTGTGCGATTCTTGTAAAGAGGTACTCATCTGCTTCATTTGGATGGGGATAGAAGTAGACGAGTGTTTCACCAGCCCAAGCTAGGAATCGAAACTAGGGCCTCTGTTATAAGAAGCCCGCTCTACTGTCGAGTCCGACCCATGTACTCGTACTCTACAGGATGTATAGCTACGGTCTGCTAAAAGGAGGTCAGCGCCATGCTGAATGTGGACCGCGGGACCATTGAGCATAAAATGCGGCAAAAACCCATGGGGGTCTACAGTACACCCAAGCTGCACTAAAAACCCTAGAAACCCCTTCAAACTACTTAAAAATCGTAAGGCAAAGCTGAAAAGTGATAGCTGATATGGGTTCCAGGAGACTCTGGTATTCTTGGTAAAAAAAATAGCCAATAACTTACTTGTCCAGTAGCACCAAAGCCAAAAATCAGCGTCAAAGGTCTTACAATGGATCAAGAACCATGCGAGCATTGCCCACTTGGGTTTTGTGAGAGCACCGAGTAAGATGAGAGCGGACTCTCGAGGATCGAAAAGATCACAGGACAAACTACATGCGAATCATCGATGACCCTACATGCAAATCGTGCCTTGAGAACGTGGACATAACAGAGCACTTCATCTGCCACTGTTCAGTATTCTCGAGAAGGAGGAGTTCGGAGGGTTTGCTCATACTCTACCTCTTCCCGATCTCCTCAAGTTCGGAAGGAAGTTAAAAGGCAGTGAGGACCCCTAATCCCTCCCAAAACTCGCATCTCCTATCCCTTCCGACTCCGTACCCTGGGGTCAAGATTCCTAGCGGACCTGGCTTTCGCCGAAAAAGTTGAAATTTCGGATGTGCTCTCCTTTATGAAGAGGTCAAACTGGTTCGCCCCGGATTGAGACTGATTGGTAAGTTCCAGAACCATTTAAGAAGGGATTCACAATGGGCCAATGGGTCAATTTGACCTCCGAGTGGAAGTGCGGTCTCTGTGCCGCACACATCCTTCCCCACCTAACCTAACCTTACCATTCCTTCACTTATCGTACCCTCCTCCTTTGGGCAAAGTACAATGGTCCGAATGCACTGAATGCTATGGAAGGGTTGTAGCCTTCCTGTCCATCATTCCATCACATCAGGTGTGTACTGCCGCAAGTAGCGCACATCGCATTCAGACTGGATCGGGTTTCATTTGTATGCGGTTTCTAATTTATTTCTTCATCGATATGGCCATTTGTTTTGGCTCATTGCGTGGACACGTAGCACGCGACATACGCAGCTGTACACACAATCACTGCAAGGCACAATTTTGACAGCAACATAGCAACTTTAATAAAACTTTACACTGCAGCAGTTGTTGTTGTTTTAAGTTTAATACGCTGCCTAAAGAGCCACACTTTTGATTAAAAGTGCTGGCTTAGCCTCTAACTTAATTAACATGTTGCCAAGTGCCATTGCATGCGACATACATAAACGTGTTGTCGTTGTTGTTGTTGTTGTTGTGCATGTGTCGACTTGCACTTCCTCCACAGATGCGGCCAGTTTGTGACCGCATCTTTGGCGTCCTTGCAGCTTGCTGTCATAATTTATTATTTGCCATTGTGCAGCTTTGGCAACGGACCCCATCGAACGCTCATTGCTTGCAGCTTCTCGCCCAAAGTATGAGCCAAGTCTGGGTTGCGTATCGCGGTATCGCATCGATACCCAGTAGCCGTTTCGGATCAATTTGTTTTTGACAGATTTTCCTATTGACAGCGCCTTAATGGATTAACATTTGTACATGTCGTGTTAGCTGCATTGGAATGTCTTAATATTTGCTGCTGTTGCCACTGCAACTGTTGTTGTTGTTATTATGGCAAAGTTGCCGAGTTTTTATCTTTTGCTTGCTGCTCTTAAGCGATAAATTACGAAAATTGCCTGCATGACAATGTAAACAACAACAACAACCGATGTTGGCTGTCGCCTTGTGGCTGTCGTCTTTGTTGCTTTTTCTGCTGTTGTTGTCATGTTGCCACTTGGTTATTTATTTAAATTGCATTGATCTTATCAGATTTGCTACGCAAAACTTTTTCAATAAGCAAACAAGTTACTAATGGAATTTATGATTGACCAAAAGTAACTGAAAAATATACAAATAAAACAAACAATGCGTGAAAGCAATGCCAGTAAAACTAAAAGCCAAAGCAAATAGAAACATACAGCAAATAGTTTACGAAATAATGAATTGCCAGGGTAGATGTGGAATGGAGAATTCAGAATTCTACATGTAACGACAAATACTGAGCAGCGTCCTTTGCTTGTAATGAATATGTATAAAAAAAATACCCAGAATTCTTCAATTAAACGAAAACGGTTCCATTATTCATCGGTGCTGATTTTATTTGCTTCAAGGTAGGACTACAGATAACTTATCAATAGATAACTTGATGACTTATCTGTTGTAGTATACTCAAAGATTCCAAGGAGCATTGGCACCGATGCAACCTGACTTTATGGTGCTATACAACTGAACGCAAAGAACCATAACTCCTCTTCATAAGACGCACAGTACAATGACGATACCAAACCCATGGATGGATGGATGTATATGAGGGGCGCCGAGAAAGTGAAAGAAGGTTTAATTTCGCAAGCACGTAGGCTAGATAGCAAATTGTGCTTATGACTCAAGAAGAAAAGGATGATAGAGAAAAGTGGAAAAAAGGAAATGGTAGGGAAGGAAATGAATGTGTTCCTGCACGAGTTTCCTGGATACTTTAATGAATTTTAGGAGATTGTACAGAGTAAAAGAATGGATCTCGTTCATCCTTATAACATCTAACCCCTAATCTAATCTAATACGCAATGCTTTCTAGCGAAGGCGGGACATATACAGAGATAATATTTAAGGGTGTCTACCTCCTCCAGACCAGGAGGCAAGTTGTATCCTCGATGATGCCCATTGTGGCCATATGTTAGCCCCATGGATTATGTCTTGTGATTAGTCCAACAATCTGGCGAAGATCTTTCCTCCCTAAACTCAGAAGGAATATCCCTGCCTTCCTGTTCAGGCTTAACACAAAACACTTGGCTATCCTAAAGCTTCCCAGACTAGACCAACGTTTCCTATGTTAAGTTGTTTTCATAATATTTGATACAGTCCAGGATACCTGCTAGACTGATACCGATTATTGGTTCTAGTCCCTAGGGTGTCCACCCTGATCGACAGTCAATTTATCTGCAGTTTCGTCGCCCTAAACAACCACAGTGTCCAGGAACCCAGATAAGTTGTAGCTTATTATGTCATGCAACTGACCTAAGCTTTATCTCACATTCTTGGACAATCTTCGAAGTTACTCGCGCGTTCTTTATGGCCTTAAGTGCAGCCGGACTGTTTATACAAATTCTTATACGTTTTCCACACTATTTCTTCCCCATTATCCATACCGTAATCTTCATAATGGCGAACACCTCCGACTGGAAGCCAGTTGCCAACCCTTCTTAAATAATAGTAACAGTCGACACTTTCGTTAAGGTTCCATCCAGCTACAATACCTCTATCGGTCTTGGAGCCGTCAGTGAAGAAAATGTGTGTCAGGTCCCCTAGCATGGACTCCGGATTATAACATTGTTCGTAAGTCGGGAACCTGATTTCAAAATATCTCCCAAAGGATACTACAGATATTAGGCAATCCTTAGGGGCCAACAGCAACAGATTTGCCCTAACAACCTCCCTTGCTGCGTAGGTAATTACGAGCCTGATAAGTGCAGTATATAACCAAAGGACTACAGCAGGTTTCAGGTCCCAAGTCTTATCAAGAGCTCGGCGGCACTGTTGGAAAACCTTCAGCGCTCAGTCTACCTTTGTTAGGACATGCGTCTTCCACGGTAGTCGAGGATTAGAGCCAGATAGAGAGGATTAGATCTTAGTACTGGAAGTTTCAGACCTTCCAGCATCCGTTTCGTATTCAATAGTGAGCCAAATATACAGAATAAGTCAGGCGTTTTGACATTGAGCGACTTGAACGGCGAATAAACTGAATGCAGGAATTGGCGGGCCTTATGTCATCGGTCTTCGGATATGCCATATGTCATAGTTGCGCGAATGAAGAAGTCGTTGAGTTTGTACCATAAGTATCTCCTGGGTAAATGTTTTGCATTTCAATACTGACATCGACGCTATTGGTGACAGAACTATAAAAGTTCTGAGCAAAACGGATTGCTTACAGTTGCGACCCAATCAAGGGGGATTTTGGGGGGTCCAACACCTATTAAACATCTGTTTCAACTGGTATTGGCCTCAAAAGTTGTATACGGAACCACTTTACCCCAGAATGAAGTCCTGTGTACGCCACTAATAGGTTGACTTGTAAAAGAGATTGCCTGGCTCTTTCAAGTTTCAAAGAGGAATGATGACAGCGCTCCTGCCACCCAATCAGAGAACACAGTGGGCCATGACCACCTAATACGAGATATTGGCCAGCTTACTATTTATGCTAGGTTCCCAGATTTGGGCTATATAAATAGATAGTTAGATATTGTTGGGGTTAAAGTGCACTGAGACCGGACCCCTACTACTAACGGTTAGATAGGTAGATAGATTTGACAGGTTGACCAATAAAACCATTGAGTTCTCAGGGCAGGTCCGATTGCAACATCTGCCGAGCACTATGGCTGTCCCTTTCCTTGAGGAACACTCGATTTTCACTGAGCTTGCGTCGAACCTCTATTAGAGAGCTCGTTGGAGTCATCACTGGACACTGCGCCATTAGATCTATGTTTATCAAATGGCGCCTCTCCTCCAGTGATGTCTGCAGAAGCTCCGGAGAAGAAGAAGTAGAAACATTTCAAGACTTCCTATGCCACTGCCGGACTCTGCAGGAACGCCGACTCCGTACCCTGAAATCAAGATTCCTAGCGGACCTGGCTTCCAAGGCAAATGATAAAATTCTGGATCTGCCCTCCTTTATAAAGAGGTGAAACTATTTTGTCTCGGATTGAGACTGATTGTTTGGCTTCAGAACGATTAAAGAAGGGATTCATGGGCCAATTTGGTCTCCGAGTGGAAGGGCGGTCTCTGTGCCGCACAAATATTCTCTTCCTAACACAACCTAACGGTTAGATAACATCCCCTAGACCCACTGACCTAATGAGATTTAGTAACTCATGGCGGTTCAGGTGCATGATGTTCTCTTCTGCAAGCTAACACTGGCCCAGATAACGATTCCTGTTGCGACATTCCGTATTGCAGTGCGGTATGATGTGATTGGGAGTCTCCTTCGCTATGTCGCAGAGTCTACAGACGCATACTTATGCTATGCCCAATGCATGTATGTGTATCTTCTTCTTCTTGTTAGAAGTCCAGATATCCCTCTTAGCTGTTCTTTTCTCACGAAGAAGCCTTATTCGTGCCATTTAGGGTTCTAACCTTTCACGTAATTTTTCGAATGCCTGAGATTCGAGACACTAGTGATTTGGGTTCCTGGTTCTTTCCTCTAGTCTTGGTGACTGTGAAGAAGATGTGAGCTATGAACTTCTTCAATAATCTGCTACTTCCTTTCATTGTTGTATTTTTTCCATGATTTCTTTTCTTGTCTTAAATCCGCAATGGATTTTGGATCCCCAAAACTGGATAAAGAAAAGAGTGCAATATGAAGGGCGTCAACGGAAGCAGTCGACTAGTGTGCTTCTATAATTAATTGCGACAGTTTAAAGTCGCCACTCGCTGAAAAATATTTACGTGTGGCGTAACGCGATTCAAAATCAACGGCCACACAATTCAAGTCGCTCTGTGGATTAAAGCCAACGCAGCTAATGTTAAATGCATTACAAATTAGTCGGCGATTTATGGGATTTGGGGTGATAGGGGGGATAACTGCGGCATAGGACGACTGTGCCAGTGAAACAACTTGTAACTTTCGCCTGCACCAATTTAACAAAATGCATACAAAATGTGCTGTGTGCGCTCCCCTTCAACATTTTCCGCTGTGGCCGCAATTGTGTGGCAAATTTGCATGCGTTAACATTTCAATGGCACTTTTAACCTCTGCGCCGGATTACAAACATACACGGCTACATTCGGATAAGAAAACGAAAATGAAATTTCAGCAAAAAACGCACCAAAGTGAAAAAAGAATCACTTTTGAGCTCGAGTGATTTTAAACGATGGCCGCGTGCAATAAACCACACTGCACTCGAGTCGATTTGCGGCATTGCAGTTTTTCGTGCACATTTTAAATTTGGCTCGAGTGCAGCACACAACCAGACAACAAAACATCGAGAACAGAAACGCGTCGCTACCGCAGCGCCGCACTGGCACAAACACCGGAAAATTACCCAAATGCTGATAGTCAGAGTCGAAGTCGAGCACATGTGGCTGCTTATTTACCGATGCCAAATTGCCAGGCATTGACAAACATGAAAAACCTTTTACATCTGCAGCTTTGCCCCAAATCTCACGCCCCACACATTTCCAACACTTTTAGGCGAAAAAAATTCACCCGCTCACACATAGACACAGAGATATTGAATGTTGATAAAATTTGCGCATTTTGCGTGTATTTTTAGTGCCGCTCACTCCGCCGGCAAAGCTCGAGAAACCTGTGACAATTTGACTGGCATTTCAATAATGCATCGGCATGTTTTCGCTCCGCCTATAACTGCCACACTCAGTGTAAAAGCCACTACTCGCATGACTCAGTGTTGCCAGATCAGGAGATTTCCTCCCAGATTTAGGAAATTCTTGTACTTTTAGGAGAATTTTTATGAGGAAGACTGGTTTAGGAGAAAGTTTAGTGGCACTTAAGCCTTGAATATTGAAAGCTTAAGTGTCCAATTTAATTAAATTAAATTTAATGCCTCAAAGTGTTTAATTTTTTCAATGAATGAAGGAAGTTTACAATACCGAATTTCATACCGATCTCATTTTTCACATGTTTTGTTTGTACTGAAGTTCTTGTTAAGCTGAAGCTGAATAAAGAAAAATCTTGCAATAAAAAACAACAAAAAATATTTTCATTTTTTTATGAGAAGTTTAAGTAATTCCTTACATTATAATGCCAAAAATTATTTAAACAAATTTTTAGGAGATTTTTTAAATTTCTGTTTTTTTAAGATTTAGGAGAAAATCATTTCAGGTATCTGGCAACGCTGGCATAACTGTCGAGCGGTCCAGAGTGATTTACTGGCTGGTGAATTCTAGTATCCGGTCGATTATTTGTCTCCGGCTTCGATATTTGGCCTATCCGGCCAATTTTAAATCTTCGGCTTCGGCCCAATAACCGAATACTTTAGCCGAAGATTTTCACCCTCGAATGGAAATCAATTTGCTCTGTTTCGAAGTATTTTACTTATGAAATATAGAGTTTTACTGCTAGTTCGGACATCAAGAATGCGATTAATAAAAATAATCTCCTAAATATTTGCAGCAATTAATGTCAATTAAATTGTTAAGTGTTTTTTTTTACTATATATATACTTTTATTAAATCTCAAGTGTAAAAAAAATGAATAAAGAAAGAACGGCTCAATTTGATCAGTTTTTTTTTCTTAAACGATTTTTTTTTAGTATTCGGTTTCAGCCTTTGCCTAATATTTTAGTTATGCCGAATATTCGGCTTCGGCCAAAAATCCACCTTCGGTCAGATACTAGTGAACACATAGCTTGTGTGTTGGCCTTTGTTGGCCTTTTTGAAGCAGTCAGAGGTCTTAAAAATTCAGTGGTTTAGGCAAAGCTTTTACTAAATATTAAATCTTTATTTTTGTATGCCAACTTCGTTTTGAGCAATAAAGCTGAAAGCCTAAGGAAGGTCTTCAGATCTCTTCTCCCCTTTGTGAAAATTCCCACCCGAAAGCGAAAGCCTGCAATTTACTTTAGCCTTTTCAATTGGAACTTTTTGTTGTGCAAATTTGTGGCATACTTTCAACCTTCAAGCGAACAGATATTTAGTACAAGTTTTCATCTTTCTAAACTAAAAGTAGTTTTTAAACTAAACGAGCGAGAGCTCTGAATTATGTCGCATTGGATAGAACAAATTCCCAGCTTTCCAAAATGGGTTCGACCTCCTCGCTATTCCAACGAAAAAATAGCAAAAATAAATACTTAAACCTCAAATTCCTGTAGCTCCTAAACTAGAAGAGATAGAGGCCTAAAACTTGGCACGTTTGTCACTAGGTTAGGTTAGGTTAGGGTGGCAGCTTAAGAGCTCACATAGGCCATAGCGTTGTGGTACGACGTGGTCGTGGTAGGACGTGGTCGCCCTTCAGGCTTGCACACCCCCCCGGGTGTTGGGCAGGAGCCATCCCGATTCCGCAATGAATCGGGCGATGCGGCCGATGCAGGGTCCTGCAAGGTCGGCCTAGTTGCTGAAGAACGGCGCTCCCAGCACCTGCAGTCGTCTCCTTGCCAGTGCTGGGCAGTGGCACATCAGATGCTCGACGCTCTCCTCTTCGCTCGCATGGCCGCAGCTGCGGCAAAGATCGTTGAAGGGGAGACCGAGTCTCCTGGCGTGTGCGCCGTTCGTCCAGTGTCCCGTTAGCACAGAAACTGTGGAATAAATGGAATTCCGCTTTAAACGCAAGGAGGATGCAACACTGCGTATAGGAGCTGGAAGCAGAGTGCCTTTTCTGGCCAACTCGTCTGCTACGCAGTTGCCAGTGATGCCACTATGCCCCGAGACCCAACTCAGGTGAACCCTGGCATGCTGCGATATGTCATTCAGAGCGGCCCGGCACTCTGCAACCAGTCTGGAGGAGGTATATGTACCTATCAAGAATTTAATTGGTGCCTGGCTATCTGAGAAGATACATATAGCCGAGGGAATGGGGGGTAACGATTGCAACCGTTCCACTGTCAGCAGTATTGCCATGGTCTCCGCTTGGAAGACACTACACTGGCCCCTAATTGATCGCAGAAAATCCCACACCCGACCCTATTGAACACCTGTGAGCTGCAGATAATCGCTGAGGTCGTTGGCCGCTTTGACCAATGGTTCAAGTCTTTAATCCTCGAGTCTTTAAGCACCTTCCTCTCCCTTATTTGTAAGCCTTTTGTACTCTAAAATACTGTTATTCCTAGCAGCTTTCGACCTGTGTGCTGTCTTTCAACAATATTTCGGTGCCATCTCTGCGCTTGGCTGCGTTTTTGATCCGTCAAGTGGCGGCAACTTGGTCGCACACGCCGTCACCCGACCACATTCAACCAAAAACTCACACATACCTATATAAATACATATATACTTATGTACCGTACATATATATTTATACCTATGTACGAGCATTCAACGCATTCAAGCAAAATTGCAGCGTTTTCTTGGCCAAATGCAGTCAAGCAAACGTTTTCGTGCCACACACAACCAAGAACCCGAACGAGTCTCGAAACGCGGCGACTACCGTTTTGCTGCTGCTGTTGCTTTTTATATTTTTAATTTTCAAATTTTTCATGCAAATTTGTTGTTTTGCCGTTTTATTGTTGTGCTTTTGTACGGCTGGCGAGCGCGCAAATTTGGTGGTTAGCTGTGTCTGTCAAAGCCGCACTGCGCCATATGTGCCGTGCGGCATCGGTCGGCGGCAACAACAACGACGACGGCCAATTGGCATTGGCTAATGCGGCGGCAAGCGGCAGCGCGCAAGGAATTGCGCGCAGATGTCCCATGTTAGATATGCAAATTTGCTACACAAAATGTGCTCGTACGACTATGAAGCGTTCCGTTTTTGCGCGCGCGAACTTTTAGTTATGTTTAATTTGAATTTTAGTGGCCGGCCAGTCGGCCGGTCGGTTGACTGGCTGGCGCGCTTGCGAAACTTAATTGACCAAATACACTTGTAAGTCGAAAACAACAACAACAACAATTATGCGAAACCAAAAATCCATAAACGTTGAGCGGCCATTGGCTTCGGCGCTGATGTGCTGTCAGCATTGCCCGTCGTCTTTTACGGTTAAGTCCATATCTCCGCAGGAGGCGAACGGTGCGCGACAGGCGCGTCAGCTGCGATTTGAATGGACCGGCCCGCTTGGACATTGCGCACCGGCTGATGCGGCATTGATACGGCCAGCTAATAGCCGCTGCCTATCACCAGCAAATTGTTTTCCATTCGGAGTTGGTGGCATTGTGCTGTCAAATGTTGTCAAAATAACAACAGCGCAACAACTCCAACGGACGTTTCGCTGTCAACCCAAAAGTGCCAAAATACAACGTGAAAGCCACAAATGAGTACAGTTCATACTTTTGTGCATATCTACTAAATAATGTTTGTATGCAAGTGTGCTGAATGTCAGCTGCGTCTAAACATTGTTGTTCCAGCACTGTGCTGATACCTTTGCTTCAAGTGGATTTTGTTGTTGTGCGCTTGTTGCACTGCGATCGCAAAATAATTGTCGCAGCAAGTTCCAATTACCGCACACGTTGCGTTTGCTGCATTTCAAGTGGTCCAGCACCTAAGCAGCAACAAATCTGAGCCTTGGGACTTTACTTGACATTCACTTTTTAACCCTGCAATGCCAGAAAATAAAAGGAAAGCACTCTGAAAGTGATTAAAGTTCATATGTGGTGGTTGAAAATATTTGAACTTCATAGCGTCCAAATTTGTTTAAGGCTTTAAGAAAAAAATCAGATAATATTTTCGTATTCAGCGACCCAAAATTGGTCTAGAAAATAGTTTTGTCTTAGATGCATTTTGTTTGTTGTGTAGATTAATCAAAGAACTCTCAAACTGTGCTTTAAAATCCACCAACAAATTTAAATGTTTTAAATTTAATTTAATTTAATTTTTTTATTTTATTTTAATTTGTTTAGTTTAATTTAATTTTTTATTTTGATTTTGATTTTGTTCTTTTTAAGTTTAATTTTGTGAATTTGAATTTAATTTTTTTATTTTGATTTAATTTTTGAATTTTAATTTAATTTAATTGAAATAAAAATTTAATTTTTAAATTTAAATTTAATTTTTTTGTTTTGATTAAATTCTTTAATTTTTATTTCAATTTAATTTTTTTTTTTTTTATTTTGATTTAAATTTTTTTACTTTAATTCAATTTATTTTTTCAATTTAATTTTTTATTTCCATTTTTGGTTTCAATTTAATTTAATTTGATTTTAATTTAATTTTTTACTTCAATTTAATTTTTAATTTTTAATTAAATTTTTTTATTTTAATGTAATTTTTCATTTTAATTTAGGTTTTTAATTTAATTTTTTTATTTTAATTTAATTTTTACCTTTGATTTCTTTTTTTTAATTTGTAATTTTTATTTAACTGTTTAATTTTAATTTAACTTATAATTTCAATTTAACTTTGTTATTCCTATGTAATTTCTTACGTTAATATAAATGTTTTTATTTCAGTTTAATATTACCATTTTAATTTCATTTTTTAATTGTAATTTAGTTTTTTTATTTCAATTTAGTTTTTGTTTTAATTTAATTTTTCATTATTAATTTTACTTTTTAATTTTAGTTTCATGTTTTATTTGAATTTAATTTTTTATTTTGATGTAATTTTGTACTTTAATTCAGTTTTTTATTTCACTTACATTTTTAATTTTACTTTAGTTTTTTAATTCAATTTCATTTTTAAATTTAAATTTAATTTTTTATTTTTAATTTAATGTTTCATTTTAATTTAGTTTTCCAATTTAATATTTTTATTTAATTTTTTACTATTGATTTAATTTTTTTTCAATTTAATTTTTTTATTTTAATTTAATTTTATTTTTTTAAGTTTAATTTAATTGTTGATTTTTAATTTAACTTTTAATTTCAGTTTAATTTTTTATTTCGATGTAATTTTTTACGTTAATACAAATATTGTTGTTTCAATTTAATTTTTTAATTTTAGTTTAATTTTTTAATTGTAATTTAATTTTTTTTATTTTAATATAATTTTTTAATTTTAATTTAATTTTTTTATTTTGATGTAATTTTTTTAATTTAATTACATTTTTATTTTAATTTCTTTTTTAATTTAATTAAATTTTTTAATTGTGTTTTAATTTGTTAGTTAAATGTAATATTAAATGTCAATTTAATTTTTTAATTTTTATTTAATTTTTCATTTTAATTAAGTTTAATTTTTAATTTCAATTTAATTTTTTTATTCTGATTTAATTTTTACGTTAATATAATTTAATTTTTTATTTTGATGTAATTTTGCATTTCAATTTAATATTTTAATTTTAATTTAATTTTTTATTTAAATTTAATTTTTTTAGTTTAATGCAATTTTTTTATTTCAGTTTGATTTTTGTATTTGGATTTATTTTTTAATTATTATTTAATTTCATTTTTAATTTTAATTTCATTTTTAATTTGAGTTTAATTTTTTACTTTTAATTAAATTTTTTAATTTTAATTTAATTACATAAATAGCTTTCATATTGTAGTTGTTTGCTTAAGGTTGAAAGTCGAAAGAAACACCGTCTACAAGTATATTCAAAAATCCGATTGGTCTCTAAACCCACTAAGAATAAGTTTTACTCATAGGTTAAGTTAGGTTACACTGGCCGGCCAAAGGCCACGCATAGACCAGCCAGGTTCTTAAGGACGCCAGTTGAAGGTACGGCGACTTCATTACTCTATGGTGAACTTCAGTAAATCGATTATAGAAAGAAGTGTCACTTCTCCTTCAGGTTCGTAAAGCTTGAAGCTTGAATTTCTAAGTGACACCAATTGAAAGTACGGAGACTTCATTGCTCCATGAATATCCGAGCATGGTTGGTGAACTTCAGTAAACCGATGGTAGAAATTTGTCAGACCTGCTTCAGGTTCGTAAAGCTTGAAGCTCCTAGATTCATTAGCTGCCTTTTTGTAAGCGCCAGTCAGGATGAGAGAAGTTGGTGCATGATACCTTTTGCGACATTTAGTGCACCTAACTCTGTCGACTATGTCCATGATCTTACCAACTTAGGGTTTGCAGAGGATTTTGGCTTCTTCAAAGGTTCTCATGGCTCTCCATCTTCAAAGTGTTCCAGCGTTAAAGCCATTCTAACATGTAGCCAACTTGTTGTTTTTGCTTTCCACTTTTGACACCACACGTTGTTGGCGCATCGTCAGAGCATCTGTCAATGCGTGGCGGCGACTTTGACCAGTGCCGCCGCACATGCGTGCCCCAACAGACGCACATTAATTACACTGCAATATATGGCAGTGCGGCAATTGGATTCCATTTGGTGCGCGAACGGCCAAACCAAAAACGAAGTCGACTGTGGGGCCGCCGTTGTCGCAGTGAGTCGGAAGTGGTGCAAAAGCGTGCGCCGCGCATCTCGTTACAAGTGTTGACAATGAACGTCAACATGACTTGGCGGTTAATTTATTCGCCCGATGCGTTTGTCACATGGTCGCACGCGGCGACTAGTAAATAAAGCAGTAAAGCGAGTGGATAAAATTGCAATTTGCTAGCCATGACAGCGGCAGCCGATCGGCAGCGACAGCCGACAGGCCGCAGCCGCGATCGTCACAACATTGCGGCGGCTGCATTATCGCGTGCCGACGAGGTGATGATGTGGAAAATTGCTTATTGCTAGAAATGTCGTAACACGATTGTTAAAGGTGCTTCACTGAGTTGCTTCGATCCTTTACTTTCCGGACAAAGTCCGGTGCAGTGCCAACAAGGAAGGAATAGTGTTGTAAAAAGAGAGAAAACAAAAGACTAAAGTGCCAAACTTTCAAACCTAATAAAGAGAACACGATACAAGTTAGTCATGGAAAACCAAAGTATTAGAAAGCAAATTTATTATTTCTATGATTTTATTTAGTGTTAACTAAATATTTTTTAATCTAATTCAAAATTTGTATTATGTCTCTTTAGGTTGTAGTCTTGAAAAAGTCTTAGGAAGATAAAATACAATGAGCTCCAATTGGAATCCATCTACTAAACATACTTTTTAGTTTATCTTAAAGTATTTTCCCCATTACAAAAAGTTACTTATGACTTCTTAATGTGTTAGAACCTATTCTGGAGGGTGTCTCTCCCCACAGATGAAAACTGCGGCCCTAAAAAGTCCCTAACAGTTGGTGTGCTTGAAAAATAACGAATTTCCTCACAGCCATCAATGCCTGTGTTTTCTGAAATTAGTACTAAGGCGTATTTTCATCTGATTGAGTGATGTTTTCGCTGCGTTTTGGATCATAAAATTTTAAGGTTACCTCATTATGAGATAAGTCACTAAAAAAAACTGAACTTCACCTCATTTTTTGATATTTGCGTACCATTTTTGATAATCAAACATCAAATTGTGAGGTTATCTCATTATAAGAAAAGCCACTAAAAAAGAAGAGACTGGGAATAGTCTGGGATTTTGGGAGTTCAAACCCCCCCAAACACAAATATTGCTGTTACAAAATATGGCTTCAAATGGTATTCGGCTCAAACGTTTTACGCAACGCAACGTCCCCCCCAAATATAATCGTTACGTCCCACTGGCCTCTAATCAGAAAAACTAAGGTTTTTAAAGCTGTTTGACTATCGCTAATATCACAAAATCTTCTCACAATACACTCAAACATTATTTCTTGCTGATTATTGGATTTTAAGTTGCTTCAACATATCAAAATATTCTTGTAAACACAACCTCATAACACAAATTATTTCTTAGTTACTTAACTGATCCTAACCTCTTTTCAATGCTTTCTCTTTTACAAAAATCCCCTCGAGGGACATCCAAGAACTTCCGAAAGAGGTCTACAAAACGGCTACTTTCTATACGGATGATTCAAATATGAACGATAAAGTAGGCAGAGGTGTATACTTCGGTAATCTTAACCTTTCCGTGTCCTTCAAGACTACCAGATCATTGCAGCGTCTTTTAAGCTGAACTCACAGTCAAAAGGGCTTAAATCAAATGCGATCTCCCACAGAGACATCACCATTTATGAAGACAATCAGGTTGCAATACAAACTCTACTTAGCGCACATCTCCGTTCGAAAAGATCTCTTCACTACCCCTCATTTCTAAATGAGATATCCGAACAGTACAAAATGCACTTCTGTTCGGTGCCTGGAAACATGGACTTAGAGGGAAACTGTTAAGCCGACGAGCTGACAAGGACAGGCACAAAGCTCCAATAAATCAATGCAAAGTTCATCTGAAGAATGATAGGGAAAACATTAGATGGCTTTATAAACAAACATGCCATACGGAAAGATAGATTAGGTCTTCGACTGACGAGAGACCAAACATAAGACTGGTCAACTGGCTGGATTGGCCAACGCACCAAAAGACTGGGTCTGCTGCAGTGGCGAACACAGGATTTCATTTTGCGGACGGGGCAGCGGGGGGTCCCATACAACTTTTGAGCTGAATATCATTCGAAACCATATTTCTAATCTGCTAATGTCCAGTGCTTGCGAGGTCATGCCTCTGATTCTTGGATGAGCACTTCTTCAGCTGAATAAGGAACTGTGAGTAGATAACCCAAGTCGTATCGATAAAATTGCCAGAACTACCAAGTGGGCCTAATCTTCGGGTAGTGCATTGGCGGAGCAACCCTCCCCCCACTAGGTAACACAAAGAATCGCATGGCCTAGATGATGCTCCAGAAGCGGCCACTTAATCTACCTACATACTCGTACCTTGTATGAGAATCTTACTTATAGATGTATGGATGGACTATGAAACATTGCAAAACGTTAAGTCGAGTACATTTTTCGACTATCCCACAGCAGAAGACGACACCTGGGTCAGTGTCAGCTAGCGATCAGGGACCGCTAAACACCTAAACACACGGGAACCCCTGAGTTTTATTAGAGCTGTGGGCGCCTAGGGGACATCTTCTAACACACAGTTGGGGGCCCAATAGATCAACTCAAATTGTAGAGCACTACAACCCCACTTACAATCTATCTGTATTTCTAGCTATTCTCGATACTCAGAATGGAACAAATCTTGATGATGATAAGGCGCATCTCTTGAGCGAGCTGCATGGGATTTAAAAGTTATTTTTGCAGATCTAAGAAGCTGACTGTTTGGTGCACAGCCTTCTGGTCATTGGAACATTTAAATCTTATCTTACATCTTAAACCAAATGTCTGAAGATTTCAACGAAAGGCCAACGAAACATCGGGATGCACTTTTCACTTGAAGTTCCACTAAATGGTTAACCCTTTCGCTATTTTGTTACCATATGGGAACATGCCACTCTGTGGCATGGTGAAGGACGCCAGAGTCCTTCATGGTTTCGGGAATAAACAATTTTTGGTTTTGTTTAAAATCTATGCCCGGGAAGTCTCTGTGCTTCTAGAAGAATGCAACATTGGCCACCCCCCCCTTGCTGGCCGCTACCTCTGAGCAATTGTGCAACACTGGCAATGCAACGGAATTGCGGCTGCCATTGCAGTGCGCCAGTGCACTTGTGTTGCTGTGTTGTTGTGTTGCTCCGCTTAACTTTCACGCTTCGTGCGCCGGCGAGTGGTTCCATTGCCAGCGACGCCCGTACCACCAGCCGCCCACCCTTCGGCCGTCCGCTCGAGCGGCTGACTGCCTTTCACACGCCAACCAGTGTGTACACTTTTGTTTATGCAAATTTTGTACGCTTCCTCGGCGGCGCTGCCATCGTGCGCCCTTTTTCTTCATTATTCTCGCGGCGTTGTTTTCTCTTTGCATTTTTAAATGCGAAAACCATTAAATTTGATACCTACTTATTTGGCCAATAAAATTAACCTACCACAAGTTGTTGATTTTGCTGCAGCCGTCGCCGCGGCCCCGACTACCGTTCGTCGCACTCGTACGTAGCGCGGCGGCAATTATTCGAGCTTGCAACGGTGTGCCGTCGCGGACGACGAGCGACGGGAGCAGTGCGGTGCGGGCGGTTCGGGCACCGCTGCAACGTGCAACAAGTAGGCAGTGCCATTATTTTGTACAAACAACAATAAATTACACTTCTGAAGGCGCGTTCGAGTGGGTAATTTTTTTGCTTTCATTACCACACTCGGCCCTCGCCGCTGTCGTTCGCCCCTCACGCTTTCGCTATTTTGTGCATTTCGGCTTATTGCCTCATTTTCGTTTCGACTTCAATTTGCCGTCTAGAAAATGGTGTATGTCGGAGTTAATTGAATGTTCTTTCACATCTGAAGCAGAAAATTTCAATTTTTATAGAAAAACTACGCCTATTTTTTTCAATTTAAAGGTGAGAACTTGGGCACACAACGTGGTGGAGCGGAGAGCTGTAGAGGCGATGGCTTAAATGAGGGTAAATTGAAGAAGAATTTGGTGGATTGCGGAGAGCAATGTGGGTGTGGTTTATAGCTGTATTTGCAGACAATTAACTGAAGGAATTGATTATGAATACAAGAAATTGAAAACCTAATTAAAAATAAGAAATATTGAAACGCTGAAAACCATAACATTATCTAAGTGTTTGATGAGAAGTTCTTGAGGCAGAAATATGTAAAGGAATTATTCGACATTTGTTATTCAAGCAAATAAAGCTTTTTAGATTGACATTCTTTTGGTTTTAAAAGTTTGTTTGAAGTTATTTTTGAATGTCTATCTACTACATTGTTTTCAGAGGCAGTAAGAACAGAGGGCATGTATCCCGTATGGGATGATGATGAGGATGTAGGTTAGGTTAGGTTATGGTGGCTGCCTCTATAAGAGACACACTCGGAGGCCCGAAAGGCCCATTGTGATACCACATATATTTCACCCGTTTTGAAATGTATATGCAACACTGTTTTTTCCAACATATGTTACAGCAGATATTTCAAGCGGATGGGGAAAGGGAGGGGAGGGGACCTACAGTTTAACGCCGAATCCGAACGGCGAGTGGCAGTTTTTCGTTCACATTTGAAGGTTTTGCCATTGCCTGCCAAGAGCGCACTTGTGCGATTCTTGTAATTCTCATCTGCTTCCTGCGGATAGCGATAGAAGTAGATGAGCGTTTTTTCCAGCCCGAGCCAGGAATCGAACCTGGGACGCTCGGTATGAGAAGCCAGCGCGCTACCCGCTGGGCTATCGAGGCCGACCTGAGGATGAGGATGTAAGAGGACAGTAAGGCTACAAGCCTCCCTAGGGATCGTAACTCCGCCGACTTTCTAGTTTCTTTAAGGAACCTCAGAAGGTCAGGGAGAATCGCTGAAATGAATAATGAAATTCACTTATGGAAGATATATCTCAATGTGGTTGAAGTTCGACTACGAAGAGGGAGACCCTGATTCCGGTGAAAAAAACAAGTTGAGTCCTATGGCCTCTTAGTGTGATCAACTGAAGAAACAGTGAGCTAAACAGAGATGTCTGGAGAGAGCGTTATCGGTAGCTCATAATCCGTAGGTAGGTTGGTTAAGTACTTAGCTGCCTGTGGGACATCACTTAAGCCATGTGGTTCATTGTCTTACTACGTGGGGGTAGGGTTGCTCCGTCTGGAGCACTTCCCAAATATGAGAACCAAGTAGCAGCGGACGACATGGCAAGAGAGGGGGTTGCCTTGCCTACCACCGAAGTATTTAGATAACTCTAGTAGATTGAGCAAAAAGAACATCGAGTCCTCAAGGCGCAACAGAACTACGTGTAGCACCTGCCGCGCACTGTGGCCCTCATTTTCCTTGAGAAAAACACGATACGTATTATCCTTGAGTCGAACCTCTAGTAGACAGCTCGTTGTAGTCATCCCTGGACACTGCACCATTGGATCAATGCTTATCAAATAGCACCTCTCGTCCAGTGATGTCTGCGGAAACTGCGGAGATGAAGAAGAAGTTGAAGCGATTTAACACTTTCTGTGCTACTGCGCGTGTCTGCAGGAACGCTGACTCCGTGCCCTGGGGGTAGGAATTTCGCCCTCAGCAAACCTGGAAATTGAAATTCCGGTTCTGCTATCCCTAAAGAAGAGGTCCAATTGGTTTGCCCCGAATTGAGTTTAATTAGTTTGCTCCAGAACTATTTGAGAAGGGATTCACAATGGGCTAATTTGGTATCCGAGTGAAAGTGTGGTCCCGGTGCCACACACACCCTTTCCTACTTAACCTAACTTAACCCGTTGCGCAGTTGGGAACCAGTGGAGCAGTGTAAACAGTGCTTTCGTGGACGTGGTGCGGGGAACCCTGTAACCAAGATGGCCGCCGTTCTCCCGATTTTATCAAGTGGGTTCAGGTTGCCCTCCTTGCTGATGATAGGCCACCAGAAAACAGCGCCCAGTAGGAGATAGAACGCACAAGGCTTTTCGTGCCCTTTCAGCAATGTTGGCCTAATTTGTTATAGATTAACTGATTTATTTTTTATACTGTCAAATCGTTGGGTTTTTGAAAATTCAATAAATGATTTCAATTTATTTAATTTTCAAAAACTTAGTAAAATGATAAAAATTAATCAATTCAGTAAATGTTTTGAAGCACTGAACCAAAGACAAATAATTAACTGAATTGACTGAACTGAAGGAGTTAAAAATATATGTTATGAGTTAAAAATTACTGTGAGAGCGAGATGTATAAATGTTCAACTTTGATTCTGAATATTGAATTTCCTGAATACTTATTTTTTAAAAAAATTTGTTGGTTGAATATTTCCCCCCATAACCTCTCAAGTTCTTGCCAACGCACAATCAAATTACTCGAACCAAATATCTAAACGCCTTTTCATGGTTTTCTAAGATTGAAGAAGCCCCAAACTGGCCAAAAAATCTAGTCTACACCAACAACATTCTAAGCGCATCTGTGGGCCAATTTGAGGCAGTTCGTGCTCGAAAAGCCGCCTATAAAAGCTGATCATGTTCGGTCACATGGCGAGCGGCGGCCGCGACGCCGAATCATGCAATCATGCGCGTGCAGCAATGTCCACGCTCGGGCACAGCGTTCGTCCGTCCGTCTGTCCGTTCGGCCGTGTGCGGGTAATTGCCCAAAATGCCGCTGAACTTGTCGGCGTACGAAAAACCGCACTTGCGCACCAAAAAGATCGCACTTGATCTCGCGTATGCTGCGGCGCATCGAAACCGGCAACCACTGCCACAACCAGACACTTCCTTGAACACGATGCAGCCTTTTTTCGTTGCTGTGGCTTCGCACTTGTTCCATGCGGCACAACACCCACGACTCTACGCAGTTGTTGGTCACGGCGCGCCGCACACTCTGCGCCGCGGCTGTTAATTTTCGCACACACTCACGATGGAAATTGTGATCGTGGCTTATTTCGTGCCGGTGCCCGGCTACATTTCTAACAACAACATCTTTATCACTAGCGCGAAAATATCTCAAATTGGCCCATTAAATGTGCCAAACGATCTACGCGCCGCTGTGCTCGCTGTGGTCGCTGCAGCCTTCGTCGCACTCAACGGAACTGAACTGAACTCAACTGAACTGGACTGGACTGGACTGTTCGATCCGTTTGCAGTGCGAGTGCATGGTGCGTGGTTATTTTTTGTTGTTGCTGTGAGCTTATTTTGAGCGCTTGCTGTCCACTTGGCCATTTGATTGGCTTTGGCCCATCTACAGAAATTTCTAATTTAATTTTCATGCTGTATCCAATTTGCGATTTGCTAACGGATCGTGACTGCCAAATTGTTTTCTACTTTCCTCAAAGGGTTCAACTCTGCTTTTTCACGCAATGACAAGCAGCTCAAAGAGGCATCAAGTGTTGAATTAAAAAAGTTTTAAGAAAAACAATTTTATTTCACAACATTACAAATCAACGCTCAAAGTTGTAAGCCCGTTTGAAATGCAAAGCATTGCGTTGGTTCCAGAAAATTTCAGCGCACATAATGTGGCGTTAATGCGCCACATATGGCCATTAGAGACGTTTTCCATGCAACAATAATAAAATGCAAAACAGCGCAAGCAACACTTGCTACCACCGCCGCGAACGTAGTCAACACTGGCGCAGCGATTCATCGCTTCCGATTCGTTGCAGCAATTATGATCGATCTCTTTGCATATGCGGGTTCACAGGTCAATTGCCGTGGCAGCCGACACGCCGCAATTATTGCCATCGATACGTGGCGGCAATAAATTTCTGCGCGTTAACCCAACTCGCCGCAACGCGCTGCCCTTCGGCGTTTATTGGCAACTTTACACTTGGCAGCTTGCAAAATTGTGTTTGGACTTTTGCTGTGCACTGCGCTTTTAACTTGAAAACGGCCCTGTGCAAGTTGCAATCGATTGCAATCTCGATCGCGCCGCCGCCGCCGGCCAACTGCAAGCGTGCACCGCAGTAGCCAGCAGCGCCAGTCGGCGAACGTGTGCAGTCTGTCTTGCGATGCTGACTGCCCAGCAGCCCTGCGTCGAGTCCTACAACGGAGCACACACCCATTTCATTTCATTTCATTTCATTTCATTTCATCAAACTGATTTCGGCTGTTGTTGTCGTCGTTGTTGCTGCCGATTCGTGCGCGCGCAATTTTCCGTTCCTTCTGTTTTGCGCCAATGCGACGGCAGCAACTGGTTGAATTGGTTGCTGGCAATTCGATGTGCGGCGACAAATTCGTCGCGCACTCGTTTGTAGAGCGCTGCGAGCGCCTTCCGAAAAACCGCCGTCCAACCATTAAACGCCCATTTATGGCAGCGATAACTTAAATAGAAAGTTGTGTGCAACTTTTATGATGGGATGTTCCTTCGGATAAAAGCAACAACTTTCATGGCATACGTGTATATTTTTATAGTTGATGGCCTTTACCAGGTGCAATGAACCATCTTTTGCATTCAATCTTTCTTCTAACGATCGATTGATAGCTGAAGAATAGTTGAATGAATTCTGAAAGCTGCGTCTTTTTGGTATTTTGTGTCTTCTTTCAGAGCGATGCTAACATTTCCTCTACAAAAGATGAATTTTTCTACTAATTGTAGGGTGTCACCTGAACCTTTAGTGCCCTAGAAAAACCTAAGAGTTTTCAGTAGTTTTTGGTAGATGACATCCTCACATTCCTTTGTTGTTGTAAGATATCACTTAAACCTTTGGTATAGCACCGAAATCGTGTCCTAACGAAACAATGACATTATAAAACTGAAGACTTCTCTGTAGTTTTTGATAACTGACGTCTACTCATTCGACTATTGATGGAAGACATCAATTAAACCTTTAGGAAGTCACCGAAAACATTCAGAACGTTGTCCTAATAAAGCTGAAGACTTCTCAGGTGGTTTCTGGTAAGCGATGTTCTCATATTCCTCTCTCGTTGTAAGGCATCTCCTAACCCTTTTGAAATAAAGCTGAAGACTTCTCAATAGTGCTTGGTAAGCAATGTACTCATATTCGTCCGGTCATGTAACTAACTCTTTAGGAAGTCACCGAAAACATTCAAAACGTTGTCCTAATAAAGCTGAAGACTTCTCAGGTGGTTTCTGGTAAGCGATGTTCTCATATTCCTCTCTTGTTGTAAGGCATCTCCTAACCCTTTTGTAATAAAACTGAAGACTTCTCTATAGTGCTTGGTAAGCAATGTCCCCATATTCGTCCGGTGATGTAACTAACTCTTTAGTCACCGAAAACATTCAGAACGTTGTCCTAATAAAGCTGAAGACTTCTCAGATGGTTTTGCTAAGCGATGTCCTCATATTCCTCTCTTGTTGTAAGACATCTCCTAACCTTTTAGGAAGTCACTGAGAATACTTAGAACAGTATCCTAAGAAAGCTGGGAACTTCTCAATAGTGTTTGGTAACTAACGTCCTCATATTGATCCGATGTTGTAAGGCTTCTCCTAACCTTTTAGAAAGTCACCGACTTTCAGAACGTTGTCCTAATAAAGCATACAAGTTCTCAGTTAGTTTTTGATAAGTGACGTCTTCGTATTCCAGCCAGTATTCGTCAGGCGTTGAAAGCTACGAAGCACTGCTTCAAGTTGGACGATGATGTGGGCAATCAATCGAAATGTCCGAATCCAAAATCATATCAAAACCATAGGAAACCTGCGAAGACACATCAATGACAGCGCTCTATTTTTATTATTTGTAACAAAAGCCTCATTCACAATTGAAACACTCGGATCAACTTTTGTAAACGAAACCGCAAATGTTATTAAATGATATAATTTTCAAAACGAGGCTTTACACAAGGTGGTCCTTTGTCGTGTCACCTTTTCATCGTGAAGGTACGATCTTCAAGGCTTATAGAGTAACCTACTAGTCCATGGTTTTCTTTTTCATATTATTTGGGTCACCTACAGGCTTCAAGTCAAATATAGAATACTAGAACATGGTTCGATGTCTGAACTTGGTAGCATTGCAAATCTTGTGAGGTTTTGCAGAGCAATATTGAACAATGCTCGTAGCTCCGTCAAGGTTGGAAGTGACCTCTCTCGAGGTTTCAGGCAAGGTGACCCTTTCCGGTGTGACTTCTTCAATTTCACCATAGAGAGCGTTCTGCGCAAGGCTTCTGTACATTGTAATGGCACAATCTTGAACGACAATATCCAGCTCCTTGACTAAGCTGCTGACGTTATAGAAATTGGGCGGAACAAGCGAGATATTATCGCTGCCTTTGCTGCTATAGAAAGAAAGAGAATCTGCCA
The DNA here is from genome assembly GCA_963668005.1 of Melieria crassipennis. Classification (NCBI taxonomy): domain Eukaryota; kingdom Metazoa; phylum Arthropoda; class Insecta; order Diptera; family Ulidiidae; genus Melieria; species Melieria crassipennis. The sequence goes on along the minus strand of OY764962.1, from coordinate 39,349,450 downwards.
AAACAAATCTGGTGATAAACGATCGCAAGAGGAAGTACATCCTGTCTAAAAGATGGGTAACGCACTGTCTTTGTAGAGTCTCAGTTCGAGGTCGACAGTAGTACTTTTGAAGTTGTCAAGGAATTTGTCTACCTTAGCACCACCATAGCCAGCAACAATGATGTCAGCTTGGATATAAAGCGAAGTGAATAAATTGTATCCGGCTCGAAGGACCATGTACCAAATATTCCGACCGTCGACAAAGCGAATAAAGGAAATCGTGATTGGTTTTTAGAAATTAGGTGGTGTAGTTTATTCGCGTGAGGTTGAATAGTGAATGTGGAGTGTAACAAAATATGAACAATAAACATTGAAAAATACTGGCTAAATGAGTGCTGTCTCTAGTGATCTGTCGATCCTATCACTATTCCCCCTTTTTTATGCTCTCCAGACCCGGTCGTCTGTATCGTTTAATGTTTAGGGTTCATACTATTTCATAATCGTTATTCGTACTCAAGAAATTAAAGGCCCACACAACCTGAACACCACCGTGGTTTTATTTCCTCTGCTCCGCCGAAATCCGATGTGTACAGATACGAACGACCGATGCCGGGGCCAGAAATAATGGGAACATACATAAGTACAAAAGGAGAAGAAAAGGATAGGATTAGCAATGGGATCGACAGATCACTAAAGACAGTACTTATTTCGCCACAAAGGATTAGTTACTCTTGTCAATAGGTGCTAGTTACTACGGAATCGATTAGTAGAACTCTCTTTTTCTTCATGTTGTGGAAGCGTGGACCCTGTCACAAAAGGACATAGCGACTCATGGGGTTCGAGATGAAGATGATTTGCAAAAGCGTTGGCTATGTCCGAATTGGCAAGGACTATTGAATACGAACAAATATCGAGCTGTATGAGCTATTTGAATCAACATCCAGTGGCTATGCTGGCTTGGCAATGTCTTCTCTATGGATGATGAAGCTCGAAGCTCCAACAAAAAGATGTTCGAAGCGGTAGTTGGAGGTCGACGGCAAAGAAGGAGACTGTGTTTTTTGCTGGAAGGACCACGTTGAAAATGCTCTATCATCGCACAGCTAATCAATATCCTGCGGATACATCCTGGTTGGCTTGGCCGTGTCTCCCTTTTGGACGATGAAGCTCCGGCGAAAAAGATGTTCGAAGCAGTAGTTGGAGGTTGACGGCGAAAAGGGAGACCGTGTCTCCGATGGCAGGAACAAGTTTAGGACCAAAGGGTGCGCGCAAAGCAGAGGCACCTGAAGAAAGCTTTTGTGGAAATTCGTAACCCAATAACGGATTGTTATGGGCAGTTAAGTCAGTAAGGTAGGTCCAAGTTTTGATGACACCAATCTCTGTCTGGTTGTTGGCTTAAGGTCAAAAGGAGTGTACTCACGCTCAATCTTTTCAACGATGCTACGAATTGACTGCGCACTGAAGCCATGACGACGAAGGATCTCACAGCGAAATTCACGTTGCGTACTTACAACTGAGCCGGAATTTCACACGTTCGGGAAGGGTACAGCGATGCTTGTTGGAACGATATCTCTCTATTGGAACAACTATCAACTCTTCAGTTCAAATATTAATGAAAAACTCTTTATTTTCTACTTCATTACTCAAGTAAGAACTATGGGTAAGGGATCGATTTCCATACCCATAAAGTAGAAGTCTACTCTATACTCATACAGTTCTATAAACCCATCTATATAGTATACATCTACTCTATCCTACAATATCTATAATCCTGCTCCCACTGAAATTGTTCGTCTGCTCGCAATCGAATCGCTTTCGTTATGTTTAGTCTGTCAGTTGAGTTTCTCTCATAATTTCTCGCCTTTCTTTCTGCTGTTTCAGGTACACTGAGCAACACTGCCGCCAGTGCGGTGGTTCTTGCTTTGAGCAACACTTCCTTTTCACCTCGTTTCCTTAATGTAGCGCACTTGACCCTGTCGCTGACCCGATAAAGATTTCAGCCAGCTAACTCTAATCCATAGCGTTCGCATTGTGCGCCCAGCTCCGGCTCAGCCATTTCCACTGGCAGGCAGGTACAGCACCCAATCGATCTTTTCAACTTCTGTTTTATGCCAGAAGCAGCAACAGCAGCAACAACAACAGCAGCAGCGGCAGCGCATCGGCAACGATCGGCAGCAATTGTTGCCGTTGTTGGCTGTTTACATGGAATTCGTACTGATTGCTGCTAGTCATGCCTGATTTGTTGATTTGCCATTGTCGATTAGGCCGACGCTGCACGTGCAGTGTTGTTGTTGTCCTCTTCCATGAAATGAGCTAAATGCATTTTATTGAAATTTAATTGCTGGCATTTCTCATGCCAACTACGATTAGCAACACAAACCTGAAAAATCGTACACAAGTTTGAAGCACGAAAATTGAGAAAGTTCCCTTCTCGATTTTTCATTTATTTAGGGATTTCCTTGTTAAATAAATTCTTCTTTCTTTGCCAATATTTTGTTGAAATTTCAACTCAGTGGCGGAAAATTGAAATCTCACAAATTTGCTGGCACAATTTCATTGGACACTCTGGAACGGGCCGGCTGCAACGTGTGCGCGGGTGTTGTCTGGTCGCCGTCTGTGTGTGTGCAACATGTGGAGACGTCGACGGCAATCGTGAACAGCGAAAATCGCTCACGATCGATTTTCCCAAAAGAGATAATGACCGGGTAAGTGACGGCGGACGCAGCAGCACGCCGCTCGTTATGGCAGCCGGCGCGCATGCGCACCGTCCAGCGGCGTGCAATCTTATCTGCGTGCGTTGCCATGGCGCAAAGTGTTGCATTCGCTGGCGGAAAATGCAATTTCGACATTAGCCGCCATTATCGCGCCGCAACATATATGACGAGCGCCCAGCAAACCTAAACTCAAACCCTTTCGTGTCTGTCTGTCTGGAAGAGTGGACTTTTTACCTATAATCAACAACAACAACAACAATAGCAACAACATCAGCTGTAGTGGGTGCACATGCACAGCAACCGACAGCCACGCAGGCGGACAGGCGATGCGGTAATCATGTCAAAGCTTTTTTCGATTTGTGGGAAATCTCGGTGCACGCCGGCGCGTTTTTATGGGCTTTGCCGATGCAGTGCGGCGTTGGCGGCGTGTTGACGTGTTAAGTGCCCACAATGCAATTCAACAATGGCTGCTGACCGATTTTGACGCAATATCAAAGTGAAATACAAAAAACAATTTTCGCTAAAAGTGCAGTCTTGGTCGTAGAGTAAAACACGCTACACAGTTGCTTTTATTTTGGAAATATGAATTTATTATTTATTTAAAAGATTAGTCAGTAGTTAGTATTAACTACAGTTTAAGTTGTGATTTTCTGTGTAGTTGCATTTTTATGGAAGAACTGGAAACCAGGGACCGGAAATAACAGTTATTTATGAAAACTATAATTGAAAATTTTACTATGAAGGAAAAATTATGCAAATAAATGAAATATACCAATACATTTTTTTTCGCACGGAGAATCAAACTTGGCAATAATATTTTTTTTGTAATTTTACGGAGAAATTAAAAATGAGAATTATTTTTTATTTATATTTTAAAAATCCTTTAATAACAATTATTTTTGATTTTTTCCGTATTAGTCCACAAATAACAGTTTTATTTCGATTTTAGTTGTCCTATGATAACAATTATTGGTGACTTTTATTTTTTTAGTCATCAATAAAAATCATTCAGTGACTTATTTTTAAAAGTCATCAATAAAAATCATTCAATGACTTTTATTTTTTAAGTCGCATTATTTTGAGTCGTGTATCGACCAACTATATTAATTTTTTATTTAATTTAATTAAATCAAAATTTTCAACAATCTTCGAGAATTTAATCCAAAGATGCAAAAGACACTCAAAAATAGTTGTAGGGTATAAAATTGCCAAAAACTCAGCACTTGCTTCGCATCAGCAGTGTTACCCAAGTAATGGTTTGAGAAGCTATGAAAAATAAAAAATTCGGTATATTTTTTCAAAAATACAAAAAGCTACATTTTTTTTAAATAATTTGATGTATGTATATAAATTAATGTATAAAGTATTCCACGGACATAAGCAAAAAATTGTATTCTTATAATCGAATAAATTAACTATATTTCAAAGGAAAAGGATCACTTTACTTTACACTATTTTTTACAACAAAGGTTATTGTCTCAAGTGCGGCATGCACCTCTGCCTGAAACACAGATGCGTGCGAGCCTAGAGCAAAGAACCGTCGAGTCCCAAATCGACGAAACCAGAGCCAGAACCCTGTTCTGTTCTGGAGTCATTCGTGAATATGCGGAAGCAGCGTTTGCCAGGCTCATTCTCAGGGTCTGATCAAGAATGAGCCTCAGACAGCAACACCGTATACCGCTTTTTTAGTATGAAGGTTGAAGGCATGGAGTCAAGGGGCATGAAAATGACCGAAGGGTCGATGTCGGTGACAGCACTATTATCGAGTATCTATGGTTTAGTCTCCGGATGGTCTTGAAGTCCTCTCCTTGGACCACAGCATCAAGTGGAGACCGATTCACCAGTGCATCTAGCGAGGGGCTAGAAGTGCTCGGGAAAGCTCCCGTACAACATATGACCACAGTGAACTGAAGTTTGGACAAGGTTCTCCTGACCCCTGCTAGAGTGGGTCTGCTCTTCCAGACCACCGATGCATAGGAGATGATGGGTCTTATGATAGTCTATCCAATATATCCAGAGGATCTTCCTAGGGAAAAGACCCCATGTTTTTCCAAAGACACCTTTTCACTGCCAGAGAGCCGACATGTGATGTGATGTGAGGGTGGGCAGGAAGGCTACAAGCCTTCCATAGCACTCAGACCATTCCGGACCATTGTACTATACCCATGGGGGATAGGGAAGGAAAATGAGAGTAATAGCTCATATTTCACCCGTTTTGCAATGTGTATGCAACACTGCTCTTTCCAACATATGTACACATTTCAAGCGGATGGGGAAAGGGAGGGGAGGGGCCTACAGTTTAACGCCGAATCCGATCGACGATTGGCAGTTTTTTCCTTTCACACTTGAAGGTTTTGCCATTGCCTGCCCAAGAGCGCACTTGTGCGATTCTTGTAATTCTCATCTGCTTTATGTGGATAGCGATAGAAGTAGATGAGCGTTTTTACCAGCCCGAGCCAGGAATCGAACCTGTGGCCTCGGTATGAGAAGCCAGTGCGCTACCTGCTGGACTATCGAGGCCGGCCTACTTAGCCGACATACTTAACTTCAATGTTCTTAAACGATTGCAGACCGCTGCCCAAGTGAAATGCACATAATTTTGGTATTTTATTAAAACGTTTTTAAACTGGAAAAGTACGCTGCCAGACAGACAAACAGGCCGACCGAGAGAAGGTGGCATAAATTTGTGTGCGCGCACACACTCCGCGTTTCGCTCGAAGGTGTTGCGTTTGCAGCTGCTGGCCGCCGCTCCATGTTGGAGGACACTATGATTTCTGACAGTCGTGATGCACGACAAACGAATTGAATTTCGCCGCTTATAATTGGAACTCGATGCAATGAATTTTGCATACATGCGGCAACTGCAACTTTTGGTCAACGCGTCGAAGTGATAAACAAAAGTTGGATAAATTCGATAAATGAAAATGAAAATTTGTATAAAGTTGAGGCATTAATGTGTCAACTATTCGATCGAGTGGTCGACCGTACTGGCTGTGTCTCATTAGCAATGCAGCGCTGCGCTTTTCGCACGCCTTCAGCAACGCGACTAACGTTGCGTTGCCGTTTCGTTGCGCGGGCATTTCTTCATTGTCTTTGTTTTTTGTTTTTTTGTTTTGTTTATTAAAGTCATAAAATAAATGCTGCGCCTGCACCTTTGCACAAAATCGTGATTTTTCTATTTGTCTTGGCGCGCACAAAAAGACACGAAAGGAAACGCCAAGCGCCAAGCGCCGATCTGCACTGAGCTGAGTTGGGTTGGACTGGACTGGATTGGGCCGAGTCGGCGGCTGTGCTGCTGCGTAGACGACCAGCTTCGGCGCATATTTTACATTCGCATAAATTTTGCATAGTTTAAATGTTGCTCACAACAACGGCAACAACGTTGGTCGTCTTTGTTGTTGTTGTTGTTGTTTTCAGATATTGATATTAGTGTTTATTTGGCTGGCGGCCAGTTTGGCCGCAGTGATTGAATGCGCTGCGCCGACCGGAGAAGTGGGCGGCCTGGCGGCAGTGCAGTCGGAAGCTGTGCGCTTGTATTTTTATTAACATATCATTTGAAATTCATGTAAGACACATGTAAGCGCGGTGTGGGCACACATCGATTCGTTGTTGTCGTTGTTCGTTGCGGCCAAAGGCGGCTGGACGCACGCGTCTTGTGCGCAGCTGGCCGAATGTGCATTCAGCCAGAAATCGCTGCTTTCGTTGCAATTTGCTGAATGGGGTTAAATGCAGCGGCAGCTGTTTTGCATATCAACGACATGAAGCAGCAACAGCCACAACAACAACAACAACAACAATGATAAAATATTTGCCATTGTTGGCCACAACTGGATGGCTGGTGTGATGCTGTGATGAAGATGTTGCTACGGTTGCAGTGCCCATTGTTGTTGGTGTTAAATTTGTATTGTAAACAAAGGTCTTTTAGTTTATGACAACGATTTGCTGTTCAATATGGTTGTTGTTGTTGTTGTTGGAGTTGCTTTTCAGTCAGCATTTCTTTGCACTGTTTCTTTCAGCGCGTCTCAACCTTCAGCTGAATACACACAAACGAAAACACGCGCACAGTTGACAGTCGTTGTTTGTACCAACAACAACAATTCTACCACCCATTCGGTGCTGTTATCATACGCACACGCAGATTGTTGTTCACTGTCGATGTCGCCAACTACGCGAAAATGTTTTGAATTGGCCATTGAGGAGATATGGGGGGATGTAGCTCAGTGGTAGAGCGTTCGCTTTGCATGTGAAAGGCCCCGGGTTCAATCCCCGGCATCTCCAGTTAGTAGCAACCCATTCTTTTTTGCCACTCATTTATTACAACTGCACTTCGTTTTACCTTTTTCTTCTCTCAATGCCTGCAACATCATTTCGCCAATTGTTACCAATATTTGCTGACCATTTGTAAGTTTTTGGAGTCAACCAAAAGCACTCAGAGCAAAGAACGACAGCTGGAAATTTTCGCCTAAAAGTAGGCCGCAAACATATGCAGCTTTTAAAGTTGCTGCCAAAAGCCCAGCTTTCGTGGCCTGAAAAATTGGTTAGCACAGGTTTTGGCTGCAACGAACATTTTTCGAGCAGCAACTATACAAATCAACGAATGCTAACACGTTCGATACAAAACTGCGCCATCTAAGTGCAAAGTCTGCAATTTTAAACGTCTGGAAAATTAAAATTGGCAATAATTGTTTTATCAAACAATTTTTTAATATTAAAATTTTTCAAAAGAACTTCTTGTTCAAGAAAATATAAAAATCGAAATATATGTATATTAACCCTATCGCTGTTTTGTTGCCATATGGTAACTTGCTACTTTGAAGACGTCTGAATCCTCTTTGGTTTCAAGAATAAATTTTTTTGTTAGTCCTTAGAATAGTTTGAAGTCTTAGGAACAATGCGGAATTAATAAACTTAATATTTAAATTTAAACCAGAAAAGTATACACGTTTTTGAAATGTTATATTGTTACATAGTAAAGGAAGAAGAAGCAGAAAAAATTAGAGAAATTTTGAATTTCATTTCTTACTTCAATTTAGATACATTTTTTACATAATTTTAGTTGCAGTAGACGAAGAAATATTCGATTTTTAGTTATGTGTAAACAATTTTATGTTTAAGTTATTATTAGAGCCATAACGACTTTGTTGCCGTCAAATGACGACACTCTAAAAAACTGGTCCGGTAATAAAAATTTTAATAATTATTATGGAATGTTGTTCATACAACCTCACTGAAGACTAAATCGATAAATGTAAAATTAAAAAAAAAATAGTAAAAACCTGTAGCGAAAGGATTAACAAAATATGAATTCAGAAGAAACTAATTGTACTTTCCGTCATCATCTTTTAAGTGATTTCTTGGTTTTTATGTGCTTCTAAAATATACAAAAAAAGCAATTCAATGTCTCGTTTCGTTTTCTAAGAATTCATAGTTTCTTGTGGTTCAAGTTCAAGTTTATTTAATGCATGTATAGAGTCATACCAGTATTAGGTCCTTAACAATAAACCTTGACCTTAGAAGGTGAACATTGCGAATAGAGTTCGGAAGGTCTCATGTGCTCTCTCCTACTGTTAAATGGCTTTGGGATCTCACATCACTTCCTGGCTTTACAAGGCAGTGGTTGTGCCAAACCTACTATATGGTGTCGTATGGTAATGGAAGGCCTTAATTAAGGCTCATGCTCATTGTTCTGCAGTCAGACTCAACGCCATTTTCCGCTGGTCCAGATCCGACTTTGGCCATGCCAGGATCATCACCATTAATGCTCTCAGTCCTATGGACGCCAACTACACATGTCCCTTTCTTGATTTGATTACAGTGATTTCATGTTCACTGTCAATATTCCCAACAGATAGGACCGATACCATTAATGGATCCAGTCCTGTGGACGCCAACTACACCTTGTCTTCTTTTTACTCAGATGTTCAGACTTAATATTCCCTACAAAGGGGATTGATACCATTTACGAATCCAGTCCTGTGGATGCCCACTACACATGTCTCTCTCTTCGGTTTGATCACATGTTCACTCTTAATATTCCCAACGGAGAGGACCGGTACCATTAATGGATCCAGTCCTGTGAAGGCCAACTACACATCTTCACTATTAATATTTTACACGGAGAGGAGCGGTACCATTTATGAATCTAGCCCTGTGAACGTCGACTAAACATCTTCACTATTAATATTTCCAAAGAAAGAAAACTGATACCATTAATGGATCCAGTCCTGTGGACGCCGACTACACCTTCTCTTCTTTTTAATCAGATGTTCAGACTTAATATTCCCAATAAAGAGGATTGATACCATTTACGAATCCAGTCCTGTCGATGCCCACTACACATGTCACTCTCTTCGGTTTGATCACATGTCCACTCTTAATATTCCCAACGGAGAAGACCGGTACCATTAATGGATCCAGTCCTGTGAACGCCAACTACACATCTTCACTATTAATATTTCACACGGAGAGGAGCGGTACCACTTATGGATCTAGCCTAAACATCTTCACTATTAATATTCCCAAAGAAAGGAAACTGGTACCATTAATGGATCCAGTCCTGTGGACGCCGACTACACATGTCCCTCTCTTCGGTTTGATCAAATAATCACTGTTAACATTCCCATGAGAGAGAATTGGTACGAGGGACGAGAATAGTATCATAACTGATGTCGCACTTGTTTACAATTGGCTCCAAGCTGGAGAATAGAGTTCGCCGCGTTAGCTTCTTCAATAAACTGGGTATTCGACTTAGCTATCGCCTGCCTGGTTACATTAGCGTCTTTCAGATAGAAGTGAAGGTTATTTATCAGATATCTTTTGGGGCTTATCCACAACGTCATTTGCGACGTGGACATATGTACATATTTTCTCAAACAGTCAGGCAGCTTTCAAGTCCCTGGCAGATGTATCCGGCACAGATGATAACAACACAATGTGGTTGAACGAAACCCCTTGTAGCATTTTCAGACAAACCTGGCCATCGCTGCACCTCAGTCGGGATTCCATCAACTCGACGGTCTCACCGGTACGTGGAATGGTTGGGTGTATAACATAACGGACTTTTGTCGCGGTTGTGGCTCCGAAGATCGTCCTTCACTTCACGTGTCAATGACCTCTCCTTGTCAGAAATGATCTTAAGTTTCTTCGCTAACCATTCTTCAACAGTTTGACTGAGCCATCTTCACTGTGTATCTCCGTGAATCTCTGTGAATCTACGTGTTTCTCGGAGCGGTAATTTGGGAGAATTGTGCCATCAATTTTGTGGCATCTCAAGAATCCTCGTGTGTGCTTAATGTCCTGTTCAGACAGCGATATAAATTGAGGCAATTTAGTTCTTAACACTAGAATACCGTCATCGAAGCAAAAGTTGATGGAAATGATGATGATGGAAAAAAATTGAAATAAAGTACAGATAAATTAAAATGAAAAACCGTGAAAATTACCGCAATGGGTTTTCTAGTGTTAATTGTAGTGTTTATCGCTTTTGCTGTTTATCCACACAATGTTATCAAACATGTTTTTGTTTTGAAGGAAGAAAGGATTTTTTCTCTATTTATGTCTAAAAAAAAGTTCTTTAAAACATTTATTGAACATTAACCCTTTCGGACATGAAAATAAACCCGTCCTGTATGAATTGTATGGGCTGTAGTCCAATATATTGGACATTGTGACTGAGAGGACATTTGGACCAAAAGTGTGCCTTTGTGCCGCTTTTGTGTAATTTGGGTTTTTTTTTATACAAAAGTGTGTGAGCACAAAAAAAACTAAGGACAGTAAAAAAAATTGTGAAAAACAAAAAATGGTCCTTTCCTTCCCATTTTGGGACTTTTTTAGGAACATTTTGGTACACAAAATTTTAGTTGAGTGGCAACCGTGCACAGGGTTGCAGTTGAATTATGATTTTTTTATGACAAATTGAGTTCAATTTAGACCTAAATTGAGGATAAATTGAGAAAACGTCTTAATTAAGCAATTTAGTTGTCTGTCTGAAATTCAGAAATTCAGACTCTGAATATTGTATAACCTAACTTCGGATGAAATTTCGCTAAAATTTCTTCAAACTTTTTAATTAAAGAAGACTAAATCACCATTCAACAACAACGATAACAACATTGATCATTTTTTTTGCACTAAGTATTGACTTACAACAAAAACATTTTACAAATTTCGTCACTTTTGATATTAGTCAGTTGTCAAGTCAACAAAACGCGCCTCAAAAATATTCAAGTCAATACATCGAATAATGTTTAATCAAAGACAGTACGAGTATAGTTTGAATAGTTGAAATGTCTTTGGTTAAGTCAACGTGTGTGCTTAGGTTTTAATTTACATATTTCACTGATAATAAAAACAAAAATTGCTGAAATGGCGCAAATATACCTAAACTGTTGAATAATTAAATTTTTAAAAATAACAAAATATTTTTACTATGCAAAAAAGATGGAATGGATGTGAATGGCTGAAAGAATGTTCAGTTAAATAATGACAGTTTTTACTTCTTAATTTTACGCATTGCTGTGTACTTCTCATCTTCAATTATGAATAGAATTTGCAGAAATATAACATTAAATGTGGCCTAAAAAAATTATTTTTATAACCCACGCATTGCCAACTCACAACAACTCACAGAAACAATTTTCTATTTTTTAAGCTGTGCATTTGTTATATTTATACTAAAATTTTTTAATTTTATACTTTTTAATATTTTTTAAATACTTCTTAATTTGTTTAAATACTTTTTTGTTTTTATAAATTGTTTTTATAACCCACGCATTGCCAACTCACAGCAACAATTTAACATGTTTTTTATTTTTTTTTAAATTTATTTTTCTTTAAATTATTTTATATTTTTTTAATAGTTGTTAAATTTTTTAAATATATATAATATAATATTTTTAATAATTTTTTTATAGTTTTTGTTTATTTTTCAGCTTCTTTTTTTAATTTTGGGTTTTTATGTCTTTTTTCTATATAATAATATATATAAAACATGTGTTATATATTTCCTTATATATTTTAAGCTGTACACTGTTTATATTATTTTGTTAGCTGTACAGGTTTTATGTTTTTCCTATTTTGTATGCATTTTTATTTGCCATTTTTTTTCATATTTTTGGTATTTTTTTATATTTTTTATAGTTTTATATATTTTTCAGCTGTGCATTTTTTGATATTTCCCATAAAATTGTTATCATTTTTAAGCTGCCGATGTTTTATTTATTTTTTATATTTTTGGATATTTTGCCAACTGTGCATTTGTTTTATATTTTTTTATATAATTTTTTATCAGTGAATTTCTATATTTTTTATTTTCATTGAATTGATTTTTAATTTGTAGTTTTTTACATTTTTTAAGCTGTGCATTTGTTAGGTTACATTTGCATTTTTTGTAATTTTTTACATATATTTTATATTTAAAAAATTTTTTAATTATTTTTTAAATTTTTTATATTTTTTCATTACATTTTTCATATGTTTTTACATTTTTTAAGTTTGGCTTGTTATAGTTTTTTAAATAGTTAAAATTATATACAAAATATTTATATATATGTACATTTTTCTTTGCTTCTTTTTCTTTATATTTTTTAAGCTGTGGACTAGTTATTTTAATTTATATAATATAATTATAATTATAATTATAATTACAATTATAATTATAATAAACATATAATTTATTTGTGAAGCATTTGTTTTTTTAATATTTTTGGTATTTTTTATAGTTTTATGTATTTTCATTTCATTCATTCCTTTATAAACATTTTTAATTTTTGTAGCCGTCGAAGTTTTATATATTTTTTTTAAATATTTCTTTTTATTTTGGCATATTTTGCGAGCTGTGCATATGTTTTATACTTTTATATTTTTATATATTTTTTTAGCAGGGCATTTCTGTATACATATTTTTAGTTGTACATTTTTTAGAATTTTTAAATTATGCACAATTCTTAAATTTTTTGAAATTTTTCTATATATATGTATTTAAATTTTTTAAGCTGTGCAATTTTTGTTTTTTAATATATTTTTTTTATATATTTAACACTTTCGGAGCTGCGCTTTTTTACGCATTGCCAAGTCATAAAAACTCACAACAGCAACGCATCTTAATAATCCTGGAAAAAAATAAAAAAAAACTGACTTCTTAATTAAAACTTTAATGTCAACATTAAACCACTCGAACCGAAGCATTTTGATGAACAGGTTTGGCCATTTCACACTTTAAGCACACACACATACAACTAGCAATAAAAAAATACGAAATTAATTAGTATAGTTATTTGAAGGAGATTTTAGCAATCACAACAACAACCATGAACAACTGAACAAAATTTAAGATTTCAAACAATCAGACAGTCACTGAGGCCGTAACGCTTCAAGTGAACTAAATTTTTTTTATAGACACGATATGCAGTGCTTGAGTTTGAAATGTTTAAAGTTCAAGAATTCAATAGAAATGTCAATGAACTCTTTCAAGTTAAAATATGCAAATGAAAGTCAAATGTTTTTATTTTACAAGCAAAAAGTCTCAGTCATGCAATTCAGCGCTGATTTTTCTTATACTTTGTGGTGTAAAATTTTCACACCATCAATTTTCGCTCTTATTTTTCTTTGTCCGTATTTTGATTTCTATTTTAAAATATTACTCAATTCTTAACTAATAAATGATGTGGTTACATGTTACCACACCAAAACTTGTGTGTACATAAGTTGGCTACTCAAGTTTTATGAACTTCAACACAAATTAATATCAACTAACAAGATTGTGGGTTCACATCGTTGAAGCCAATCTCGGCGCATTAAGTCGCACCGTGCCGACAACTTAATTTAATTTTTTTTCTGCCTCAAAATTAACAAGAAACTTGCGCTTCTGCTTTAATCCTATCAACTCGTTCCATGTGTGCACACACCGCAAATCTGAAACTTTGCACAAAATTAATTTAAATCCTGTTAGCTGTTTGACATAATTCATATTGAAAATATGAGATCGAAAGTAATTTATTTGTATTTGCGTTACTCAATTTTTATATATAAACAAAACATATTTTTTCTTAAAAAAAACTTCGTAATTGAATTTATTTTGTGACTTATTTTGTATTAAAAAATATTTGTTTTGTTAAGTAATTTTAATAGTTTTCTTGATAATTTTTTATATTTGTTATTGAAAATTATTTATTTAGTTTACGAATTGTACGGTCTTGCTTTTTAATTTTGTTCACTAATTCTTATGGTTTCGCTTTATAATTAATTAATTTCTTTGAAGCATTATTTCTTTTGTTAAGTGATTGTTATGGTTTTGCCTTATAATACATTTTTTTTTAATTTTTATCATTTATATCATTTTTATAATTAATTAATTAATTGCACTTAATTAATTAAAAAAATAATTAATTAATTAATTTGGAAAATTTTAAATTGCAAAAATATTTCTTAATTAATTATTTACTTAATCCTATTAATTATAAATTTAATCTTATTTATTTTTTTTAATTATTAATTTTGTCAACCAATTCTTATGAGCTTGCTTTGTAATTTAATTAGTTATTAGAAAAATTATGGCAGCCGGTTAGTGCGTTGGACCGCGAGTCGCAGGCAGCAACCTCAGGTTCAAATACTGCCTGTAATAACACCTAAAAAAAAAAATAACGGGAAAACTCGTTTTCTCTTTCGGTGGCTGTCCTCTCAGCTGGAAATGGCAAACCTCTGAGAGTAAAAATTGCTTATGAAAAAGCTCCCAACCTGCCGTTCGGAACCGGCATAAAACTGTAGGTCCCTTCAACCCGCGTACAAATTCACACGCACAACACGGGTAGTTGCGGGAAGCTAGGCCTTAGTCTCGCGTAAGCGGGCTGTCGTGCCAGTCAATTATTAATTAAAATTATTATTATTTCGAAAAATTATTTATTTTTGAACTAATCGATGAATGAATCTTGGTCCGTTCGGATGCTTAAAACTAGAAAACGACTGGACTAAATTGGATACTTCCTTCAGCGGGTTTATTCGTAATTGCTACGCAAAGGTTTAAGAAAAAAGACAAGTTGGGAAAATGGGGCGTGGCACCACCAACATAAATTTTTATACAATCACTTTGGAATCAAATCACACATCAATTAAATTTGGTACGAACTTACTATTTAGTCATATCTTTCGACAGAGAGAATGGGGTGGGTATTTAATAAGGGGGCGTGGCACCGCCCATACATCTAAAATATTTTATATGGAATAGCTTCGGAACTGTAAGCCGCACAGCATTGAAATTTGGGGTACCGTCGTCTCATCGATGTATCATTCTACTGGTGAGCTATGATTGGCGTTGGACAAGGGGCGTGGCATATTTTTTATGACCCAACATTTACGCAGTACTGTAAGTTCACATCAATGAAACTTGGTACGAACTTTCCACTTAGAAGCACAATTCGACTAAAAGAAAGTTGTGAACATTGGACAAGGGGCGTGGTAGCGCCTCCATTTTTATATACATAGATTGTTTATCCGGAATGACTGACTGATTGATTGATTGATTGATTTATCATCGCCCAGCCCAAACCACTGAAGCTACAAACATGAAATTGGAACTGTACATCTTGAAGACTGAGCGCCCGCTAAGACGGGATGTTTTAAAATTCGGGGTCTAAAGGGGCAAAACATGTGTTGATAAGTATTATGAATAAACGTGATTTAATAAACATATTGATTCCAAACTTCCTGAAAATACTCTAAATCAAAAATAATTCGACACGTATTTTATAATTTTTCAAAAATCAAAATTTAACTGGGCCGACAATGGGTTAAGGTTTGTTTACATGAAGACTCTGAAAAAAACATGATCCGATGGGCCTATTCACTTCAAAAATTGTAAAAATACTTGAAATAAAAAGCAAATTAGACACGTGTTTCTCATTATTTTCAAAATCGAAATCTAACTGGATCAACGACGGGTTAAAAGTATGTATTGAGAAACAAATTGTTTTGAGCCTTTTTACTTCAAACTTGGTGAAAGTACTTCAAATGTAAAATAACTCGTTACGTGTTTTTCATTTTTCCGAATATTAAAATCGAACGGGGTGAACGACGGGTTAAAAGTTTGTATGGAGAAACTGTGAAAAAAATGAATTAATGGGTCTCTTGATTTCAAATTAGGTCAAAACACTTGAAATCAAAAAAATTTGGCACGTGTTTTTCACTTTTTTGAAAATCAAAATCTAACGGGGTCAACAATGGGTTAACAGATTGTAAGGAGAAACAAGATTTATTGTGCCTTTTGTCTTCCAACTTAGCAAAAGCCCTTCAATCGGGAAATAATTAAAACGTGTTTTTCATTTTTTTTTTTAAATCGAAATCTACCGTGATAAACCAAGGGTTAAGAATTTGTTTAGAGTAAAAGTGAAAACACATGATGTAATGGGCCTTTTGACTTAAAAATTGGTGAAATCAAAGATATTTACACAAGTTTTTTTTTAATCAAAATCTGACGGGGTCAACGATGAGTTAAGAATTAGTATCGGGGGGAAACAAGAGAACCTGCGTGCAAAGCCGCTGGGCCCAGCTAGTTTATATACATATATATATACATATATATATATATATATATATATATATATATATAAGTATTTTTTATATTTTGTAAGCTGTATACCTCTTTTCCTTAGCATTTTCCTTTTATTTTTAATTTCTTTATATTTTTTAAGCTGTGCACATATGTTTTATATTTCTATAAATATTTTTCTTTTTAAATTTCCATATTTTTTATATATTAATATTTTTCTATAAATATTTTTTTAACTTTGCATATTTTTTTATATATTTTTAATATATTTTTTATATTTCTTTTGTATATATTAAACTGCATTATAAATAAATATAAATATTCAATTTGTTTGTATTTTTTCAGCTGTGCCTTTTTATATTCGTTAAATTTTTTAAATTTGGTTTTTTTTTTTTTAAATATTTATTATATATACATTTTTTTTTGTATTTTTTTGTTAGCAATTCTGTTTTTATATTTTTATATATATTTTTTTCCTATTATGCACTTTTTTTTGCTACATATTTGTTTAATATTTTGGTACTTTTTATATATTCATTTTTTTACATTGTTGATGTTTTATATACTTTGTGAATATTTTTTTCGTTTTTTATATTCTCGGATATTTATCAAGCTGTGCATTTACTTTATACTTTTTTTATATTTTTGCTTTTAGTATTTCTTTTAGTTTTTTAGCAGTACATTTCTATATCTTTTTTCCAAGCTGGATACATTTTTTTAAATTTTAAGCTGTGCATTTATTTTATTTTTTGGTATATGTTTTTTTATTTTGTAAGCTGTGCATTTTTTTATATTTCTTTACTTTTTACGCTGTGCAACTTTTGTTTTTTGTATATTTTTAATATCATTAGACTTTTGCCTTTTTTGTATTTTTAATTTTTATTTTAATATATCTAAGCATTGATTTTTTTATATTTTTACAACTTTGAATTTTTAATATTTTTTAAAAATATATTTTTTTTGTATTTTTAAAGCTGTGCTTTTTTTATATTTTTTTAACACAACACGACAGAACTAAGAAAAAGTGTGCAAAATTTCGTATGACTGCAACATTTTTTGTTGTCTTATTTATTTTTAAGAAATGTGCAAAAAAATTTATGCAAATTTGTTTGTTTTGTTTTACAGTTTAAGAAGATACTTTAAACTAAGAAGAAAATATTGATTTTTAAACAATCGCACAATTAGACAGCAATCACTGAAAGTTGGCAGTTTACATTATTGAAAATAAGATTTTTATTTATAAATTTGTGACTGTAATTGATTCATGAGCACAACCGAAATTCTGAAGGCTTCATTTCGGGGTCGCCTTGTCCCTCTTTTTGGCCATTTGCACTGGGCGGCAAGATCGCTCAGTTTCATTGTTCCAGACTTTTGGGTTTTTTTGAAGCCTATGTCAACAAACCTCAAACAGAATATACGTGAAGAATGTGACGAATATAATTTTTTCAACTTAATGAAAACAAATTTAGGACATTAAATAAAAATAATCCAAAGCAACATCAAAGTTTTTACAGTCAAAGAAGATCGCGTGGCAACTTTGATGCCACTTTGTAGAAGCGATTTCATTCAACGCAGTGTCAAAGACCCTGTAAAAGTGAATGTCTAAGCGTGCATTTCAAATCAGCAAATTTGAGATTCAGTTAGAATGCTTACAATTTATAAATGTACCGTTTCAAAATAGGCCAACAAGTTGTTTGGACCCGATAACAAAGATTGGGTCTTGCAAGAAAGCTTCGAAGCCGCCTCTGCCGCACCTGGAAGAAAAAAAGATGGCATTATAACCATGAATTGGCCCTCCTAATCTCCAGAAACGAATCGCGGCGAAAACGTTTGGAGTGTTTTGAAGAGGCAACTTGCAGGAATTCCTGTTTAAAGCAGCTTTCAAGGGTTATTCGAAACCCTTGAAAAATACTTCAAAAAGCACAAACAAATCGATTTACTTGCAAAACTAGAAGCCAAATATAGTAAAACTGTGTTTTTAGTTTTCCTTTCTGTAGTTAGAATTTTTTTAAGGACTTTAAAATTTCAAGGACATGAATGTTTCAAAAAGTTATTTACAAAATTGAGCGCAATGTAGAATATATGAGCATCAAATGAAAGAGAAAATTTCGTAGAAATAAAAAAAAAATTATTTTACTGTGCGCAAGGACGAATAGGTATTGAAAATGTCCTTTTTAAATTTGATTCTTAAATATCCGTGAAAATCGTTTAAATAGTTTTTTGTAATTTTTTTAAGAACTAATATGTTCACTACCACATTTTCGAATTTCGTTCTTGTAACTTTATTAGTTGAGGATTTTAAAAAATTAAACTTCTATATAATACTTTTTTTGGTCAAACGACTTTAAAACTCAAAAACTAGACTGCCGATTGAGCTGTATCCTTCACGGAAAGTTTGCCTTGACTAAATCTCGGTAAAGCACATAGTACAAATACGACGCGACAGGTGGGCGTGGAACGTCCCATATAAGCCAAATTTGTAATGTGGAATAGCTTCGGAATTATAAGTCGAACAGCATTGATATTTTGCACACTGCCGTCCCATAGATGTGTCATTTTACTGTTAAAATTTTAAGACGACCCGACAAGTGGGCGTGGCACCTCCCATACAACCCAAATTTGTAATGTGGAATAGTTTAGGTATTTTAAGTCCGACAGAATTGCAACTGTCATCGCATAGATGTGTCTTTCTACTGGTGGAATTTTATGGGCGTTGGAAAAGGGGCGTGGTAATTTTTTGTGACACAAATTTTCCGCGTATCTTTGGAACTGTAAAGTCGCACATCAATGAAACTGGGTTGCACTCTTTGACTGGAAGAATGTCTTGGGCATTGCATAAAAAGGGCATGGCACCGCCCATACAACTCAAATCTATATACATATAATTGTTTGCTTTGACTGGCTGACTGATTGACTGACTGATTCATCACCGCCCAGCCCAAACTGCTGAAACTACAAACATGAAATTTGAATTGTAGGTTCATTTCAGAAACTTTAAGCTTCCGCTAAGACGTGATTTTTTTTGAAATTCTATGTCTAAAGGGGCAAAACATGGGTTAAGGTGTTATATAAAGAAACTTGATTTATTGGGCCCATTGACTTCAGACTTGCGTGCAAAGCCGCAGGGCCCTGTCAGTCTCTCCATAGAACAAACAATGCACTGCATCGTACGACGAACATAAAACATTTAATTAGCACATAAATAAAACTGATTTACAATCACAACTTATTCATTCAAATCTCCAGTCCAGCGTACACACCCAAGTCATGAATTCTTCTGGTTCTTATTTGACTTTATTACCAAACCAAGTTCAATGTGTCTTGAACTTTATTTTCAGTTATTATGACAATACTTTTAATTGCTATTTTATTGGCCCAATAAACTTGAATACACCACAAAATTCCAATTAATAAATTTTGTATTTGAAATGATCGCCGTAAATTTGGCCAAAGCATTCGATCATTCAATCAGAAAGCAAAGTTTTAACTATTTGTGGCCTCTTCGTCATCTTCAAAAGGCTACTTTCGTACACAATTAGCAACTCGTAGATGTAGTAAAATTTTAATAAGCAGAAAAAACCCATTTCCGTTTTCAACAAAAATATAAAAAAAAAACAAATTTTTTCAACAACGTGCTTTGTGCCCAAAACGTCAGTTGCGTTGACCAAAATGCATTCAGTGTATTAAAAATGCGCCAAATTACAAAAGATAACTGCATATTTTTTTTAAATTTGTGCCGCTGCACCGTGAAGCTGCAACTGGCACGCATGTCGCCTCTGACTGAACGTTGGGCGCATTATGCAATTTTGGTTTTATGGGTTTTACAAACAAAATGCGGTAATACTAAAAAAAAAATTACTAAAACAACTGTAAACCGTTTGAAAAAAACCGATGTCAAGCTGTGAGTTGTGAGTGCGAGTGCACCGGACAACGTAAAGTCAACATGGCTGCTGGGACAGTTGTGGGGTGTTTCCTTTAATAAAATTCAATTGCGTGATTAAGAAGAAATAAGCCACATGTTGCGAAAATTGTCGAGAATTTTCCAAGCTATAAACTTGATTAATTGGCCGCTATGAGCAATTGCACAGTTGTTGTTATGTTGTTGGTTTTCATTAGCGACTTTATTTATTGACGCCATTCAAACGAACGTAAATCAATCGATGCCACACAAGTCGAATGTCTTTTCATAGGCAAATCAGTGCTCATTTAAAAAAATTGGAAGCCTTTGCTTTGTGTTTTCATGCAAATTTCAATACACACACAACGAATCTTTGTTGTTGCTGCAAACATTTTCGCTCTAAGCATTAAATTAACAAAAATGAAAACAATGAAAAGAAAAAATGCAAAAATATTCAAACAACAACAATGAAAGCTGAGCAAATTTCTATTCTGGCGACAACAACCCAAATTGTTCAAAATTAGCAACACATCATCAAAGTGCGTTGGTGTTCTGTGCCAAAGAAAGTTAAAGAACTTTTTCTGATTTTAATTTTTTGTTTAACTAATTTGAGTCATAACTTAGTCATAACTAAGAGTCATATCTAAGAATTTTTTTCTGGTTTTTTGATCTGTCGTTTTTTCCATATCTACATATTTATCTGCATAAAATTATCCATGAACAATTTGGTTTTTTGAAAAACTAAGCACCATGATTTAGTGTTATATAAAAATTCTTAATAATGGGTTTTTGATACTCTGGGATCTCTAATTTCATGCAGTTTGACAAAAAAGAAGTGAACTTACCAAAAATAAATTAAGGTAAATGGCATCGCATTGAGGTCAAAGTTTTCAAAATTGCTAGAAAATTTGATAAACCGTCACTGAATTAATGTCGCACTTTTGGGAAATTGCAATTAAATTTTGAAATCTGGTTTTTCAAAAACATATAACGTTTGCACATACGACAAAATGATGATTAAAGCAGTTGTGAGATTGCACATGCCTCAAAATTAGCCTGAATATCTCTTAAACTAAAAGAGATATAAAGAATTATTTGATTCAATTAGGTATAACTGCATCATCAACTCAAAAAACCCAATTTTCACATACAACAATAATTTATTCGAGCGACAAAACTACTTCACAGCTGCTCAGAAATCGCTCTTAGAGGGTTAAAATTTATAACAGAAGCCACTAAATTTTCCTTTTGAATATTTCTTTCGGAAAAACTGACCCTCTATATTCAATCCTTAATGTGTCTCCCATACAAAAATAAGTTTTTAGAAAACAGGCTCCAACTACTCCCCGGTTACCCCCAGACATATGAAATGTCAGACTGACCCCCATTTATTTTCTCGCCCGAATGTTGTTTTTAACATACCTAACCGCTATCTCCAAGTCTTAAGGGGGCTGTCATACACAACTAGACACTTTCAATGGAATTTAATTATAAAATGAGGTCCCGCTGCCACCAAGTGTCCCACATACGAGTCAAATGTAGGACTAACCCCCATTTATTTTCTCTTCCGAATGTTTTTTTCATACATAACTACCCGCTATCTTCAACTCTTAATAGGTCTCCCATACAAAATGATTGTTTTTATAAAATAGGCTCCAACTACTCCCCCGATGCCCCCAGACATATTAAATGTAAGACTGACCCCCATTTATTTTCTCGTTCGAATGTTTTTTCTAAGCATACCTAACCGCTATCTCCAAGTCTTAAGCGGGCTGTCATACAAAACTAGCAATTTGCTATAGAATTTACTTCACAATTGTAAATGTATTTGTTAAGTAAGGGAGGAAATATATCCCGAAAACTACCAACCCCGTTTGACCTCTATATCTTCTAGTTTGGAAGCTATGGAAATTTAAAGTTGTACAGTTTATTGTCATTTTCCATAGTTAAAGTTTATCAATTGACCTTTCTAACTTTTTGTTTGGATAGCGAAGACTTTCGAACCATTTTTGAAAGCTAAAACCATCTACTACTCAGCACATCATATTTCAACAGTTACAGATGTTTAAAAATACTATCAAACGTGCCAAGTTTTAGGACTATGTCTTTTCTAGTTTAGGGCCTATGGGCATTTAAATTTAATCTTTATTGTAATTTTCCAAAGTAAAAATGTATCTATTGTTTCTTCCAACTTTTTGTTGGGATAGCAAAGACATTTTACCCGTTTTGAAAAGCTGAGAAACACCACTGAAACAATCTTTACTCACTTTATGATCATAACTAATGTTTCTTCACATAAACTTCTAACAAATTTTTAACCTCGCCTTATGTTGATTTTCAAACACTGGAAACATGCGCTGAATTATTTAGAATTTTCAGTAATTTCTCTGTCTGTAAAGTAAAGCCTGAAGTTAATGGGCCAAATAAATCACGTTTCTCTTAACCCTTTGTTGACACATCAAATTTTGACTATAAATTTGTGTATACTTTTGTTTTATTTGAAATACTTTCACCATATTTGAAGTCAAAGGGCCCATTAAATCATGTTTCCCCACACAAAAACTTAACCCATCGACCATAACCTTGTAAGATTTTGATTTTCAAAAATAAAAATAAAAAACTATGAGATTTGAAGGGTTTTCAGCAAATTTGCAGTCAAAAGGTCCATCATTCTATGGTTTTTACAGTTCCCCCATATAAACTCTTAACCCATCGTTGATACCGTCTGTTTTTGATTTTCAAAAAAATTATGGACATTTGTCGAATTATTTCTCATTTGAAGTACTTTCACCAAGTTTGAAGTAAATAGGTCCATATTTTTATGTTTTTACAGTTTCTTCATATAAACTCTTAACCCAATGTTGACGTTAGACTTTGATTTTCAAAAAATTTAAAAAAATGTGTAGAATTATGAAATTTGAAGGGTTTTCATCAATTTTGAAGTCAAAGTACCCATTAATTAATGTTTGCTTACAGTTTTTCCATACAAACTCTTAACCCGTCAATGACCCCGTTAAATTTTGATTTTCAAAAAAGTAAAAAAATTTGTAAAATTGTGAGATTTGAAGTGTTTTCACCAATTTTGAAGTCTAAAGGCTCATTAATTAAGGTTTTTCACAGTTTCTTTATACAAACTCTTAACCCATCATTGAACCCATTCATAAATTATTAATGGGGGCCCATTTTATACTCCAAAAAGTAAAACTCCGTGTCGAATTATGAGATTTCAAGTGTTTTTTTGAAGTCAAAAGGTACATTAATTATTGATTTTTCACAGTTTCGCCATACACACTTTTAACCCTTTGGTCATACCATCAGATTTTGAGCTCTTAGAATGAAAACCACGTTTTGATTTATTTCACATGTGAAGTGCTACTACCAAGTTTGAAGTCAAAAGGCCCAAAACTTTGTGTTTCTCCATACAAACTTTTAACTCTTTGTTTACCAATTTAAGTTTTGATTTTTACACAAATAAAAAACACGTGTTTAATTATTTTTTATTTTATTTTTTATTTTTATTTTATTTGTTTTTATTTTTTATTTTATTTTAACCCAACTCAACAGTTTTGATTTAAAAAAAAATCTTAAAAATACTTTTCCAATTATTTTTAATTTCGAGTATTTTCACCTGTTTCGAAATCCTTAGATCTACTAAATATCATTTCTTGATTCAACACCTTAACTTATTGTGGACCCTTTAAAATCCGAATTTCAAAAAAACCCGTCCTGACGGAGATTCATTTTTCTAAAGTTAACCTACAGTTCAAATTTCATGTTTATAGCTTCAGCGGTTTGGGCTGAGCGAATATGAATCAGTTAATCAGTCAGTCGTCAGTGCCGTCAGTTAATCGGTCGACAATGTCGTCGGTCAATCAGACCAGTAACGCACACAGGGTTTCATTTTGGGGGGTCCAGCGTACAACTTTTGAAACCATATTTTGCACCAGTAATTTTTGTTTTTGTGGGGTTTAAACCCCAAACCCCTAGTGTCCCGCTGTGTGCGCCACTGTTCAGGAAATAAAATAAATAAAATAACAAAAAATAAATATATATAAAAATAAAATAATTAAAATAAATTAAATAAATAAATAAATAAAATAAATAAAATAAATAAAATAAATAAAATAAATAAAATAAATAAAATAAATAAAATAAATAAAATAAATAAAATAAATAAAATAAATAAAATAAATAAAATAAATAAAATAAATAAAATAAATAAAATAAATAAAATAAATAAAATAAATAAAATAAATAAAATAAATAAAATAAATAAAATAAATAAAATAAATAAAATAAATAAAATAAATAAAATAAATAAAATAAATAAAATAAATAAAATAAATAAAATAAATAAAATAAATAAAATAAATAAAATAAATAAAATAAATAAAATAAATAAAATAAATAAATAAATAAAATAAATAAAATAAATAAAATAAATAAAATAAATAAAATAAATAAAATAAATAAAATAAATAAAATAAATAAAATAAATAAAATAAATAAAATAAATAAAATAAATAAAATAAATAAAATAAATAAAATAAATAAAATAAATAAAATAAATAAAATAAATAAAATAAATAAAATAAATAAAATAAATAAAATAAATAAAATAAATAAAATAAATAAAATAAATAAAATAAATAAAATAAATAAAATAAATAAATAAATAAATATGAATAATTTCAATGTCGTTTTATGATCGCAACAATTCTCCTCAGCCACTCAAAATAATCTTGGACTTAGTTAATCGACTCATGTCCATAATTTTGAACCTTCATTTGTATCCTCCAATAAATAAGATTGCAATCGTTTTTATGGCTTTGTTAATAATTTTTGCACAGTAGCTGCTTACGAAACGAGGAAATGCTGCTAGCAACATTGCAATCAGTTGGCCAGTAAAATAGTTAAAATTCCACTAAAATCTGCAATAGACAAAAGACAAACTTTGTATTTTAGCACACTTTTAAGTACATATTTACACACACACACACACAAACACACACACATACGTACATATGTAAAGCACGCTTTGCATGTTAGCCAAATGAAATAAGCAAACAACAACAACTGCAACACACTCGAAACCCACATCGACGACATCATCAAATGCTCGTGAAACGGCCAAATTTGCATTACGTCTGGCAGCCGGCAGCCGACAGTCGTCCGGTCGGTCAGTTGCCACCAGTGGCAACGCATTGGGCTCGTCAGTTGCGCGTTTGATTGTTTGTTGCTTTACGCAAATATTTGCACAGTTCAGCGGCGCGTTGACGCCAATGCCGTTCGCGAGCCACTTCAACACCAACAAGAAGAAGAAGAAGCAAAAACCGTATGAAAAATCATTGCAAAACCGACAGAAATCACGCTTCGTAATTTGGTAAAGAAAAATGCCCAAACAGTTAAAAAGTCTATTAAAGCCGCAAAACCCGCAATTTTATTTAAAAAGCATTTAATTTGATGGGCAAACGATGAAATTAAAAGTGCACGCACACACACAGACACACACACAACGCAAAATATCAACAAGCGTTGACGCACTGTTTGTTCAAATTATTTGCGGAAATTAAACGTACTGACTGACATACTTGCCACCTTGGCTCAACTCAGCCCGGCTCGGCTCATCTCGGCTCAACGCAGCTGGGCGCCAATGCAAACAAAAGAGCAGCGCGGCCCCAGGGGCTCTAAATGGGTTAAGCTCACTTGGTGTGCGGGCATTGTTGTGCCGGTGCGTCTTGCTTTGACTTTTGTTTGTGTTGTTGTTGTGCATTGTGTGTTTGTTATTATGATCGGAATAGTTCAAGGTCAGCGCCGCAAGCTTTCAATTCAGATTACACTTTTTATGTTTGCTTAACTCGCGCCAAATTGTTGTTGCTCTATGACTAAACAAATACTGCCAAATAGTAAAGTAACATTTAATCAGTTTCACTTTTCAAATCGAAAACCAAAGCAAGATACGACTGTCAGATTACTGCATTGTCTTCTAGACCAAAGGAAATCTGCGCAGCTTCTACCTGGCTTTGGGTAAGCGTAGTGATGCACACTGGGTTTGAACCCCCAAAACCCCCTCAAATAAAAAAATTGCCGGAGTAAAATATGGTTTTGAATGAAATTGTATCGGCCCGAGATTCCTGGCACACCTCTCCAGACACTCCGGACTGCCAATGCAATCCTAAGTCTCTGGAAGCAGTTTTAATAACATCAAAGACTGTTTTGAGCTGCAGCAAATCTACCAACGAGACCGTCAGGCAGCTTGACATTGACCCATGCTGGGTTCCGGAACGTTTCGGACATTCCGGAATATTCCAGGGAACTGTACAGCAGATGAGGTCCCTTGCCAGGGTACGACTCAACAGTTACATCAAGATGTGATATCCCTCTTTTAATATTTAAACTTTTTACTCGTACAAACTCCATACAAGAAACTAATCTAAGATAGGCTGAAGGTAACACACATTTTCCCCACCTTAAACTTCCATCGTCCAAAAGAGCTTCTCTCTAAAAACGGAACAGATTAGAATCACGATTGGTATACTGACGGGTCACTGTTTAGTTTGGATCCACGCAAAAACGATGGGGTTTTTAAATGAATTCTTCTTCGACAATCTAGAGGACAATCTTCAGAAGCTAAGTATCTTGGAATCATACTGGATATCAAACTTAGTCGGAAGACAAATATACAGGAGAAAGCCAGGAAAGCACTGGTAGCATACTACTCGTGCTTTAGGCTCTTCGGTAAAAAGTGCGGCCTCCAACCGAAGATGCGGCGGCCGCTTTAAGCGCATTGAAACTGAGGAATCATCTCAATGAGCGGAAAGACCATACGGACACAGTAATATCCTCACCAAGGTTCCAGTGGATTTGAATGGAGAAATGGACTACACCACAAGTGGTGCCGACTTTGATGTTACGTTTACGAAGCTCTTTCCTTCCAGAATGGAAGGAATGGAATGGAAAGGAAAGGAATGGAAGCGGTATGCATGTTCTTTTACGAAAGTAGGAACTTCCCTGTATACAGATGGTTCAAGGATGGACTGTAGAATTGGTGCCGGTATTTATTCTAGGAATTTGGTATTAGAAAAAGCCTAGCCACGTACCAGATCTCTGGTCGTGTTTTTCAACCGGAAGTTTTTGCAATAAAGGAAGCCTGTAGAATTCCTCTACAACAAGAAGCCCGAGGAAGGATTATTTACAGTGGAAAGTGGATAGTAGGTGGCGCAATCTCTTCAGCTGCAGAATGGCTCGACAGATTTTGTCACGCTACAACTGCCGTAGAACTAACGACCTGCTACTAAATTCTGGGGATTCCCCACAATTCTTTCTGCACAGGCTGCAGGGAAGACAATGAGAGTGAGACACTCGAACACTTCCTTTCCAACTGCCCTGCATAAGCATTTAAAAGCCTAAACTCCCTGAGGAACAGTCTGATTAGATCTCTAGCTGATATGTCGGAGACAAGACTGAAATGCATCAAGTTTTATTTGGACGATGCGGGTAGGTGTTAATGCCTAGTATTCTCTCCCATACAGGGAAGACTTATTCGAGGAAGGGACATCAAAACGGTACACTGGTACAGTCACCGCTACCTTCCTATCTAGGGGATTTAGCTGATAGGACTATTCACAGTCCACTAGGCTTCGTGAGAAACTCAAACTGATGCAATTAGTAAGCGAAGTTAAGTGGGATTGGCATTATCTAGAAGAAGGAAGAGTCATCTGTACAATTTCATCTTTGACAATCTAGAGAATCTTGTCGATAGGACTATTCACAGTCTACTAGGTTTCTTCAGCAGCTCAAAGTAGTTCAATGAGGGAGCGAACTTAAGCTCTACTGTTTCTGGTATCACATAGGCCTTCAGGACCTCAGTAGGCTCTACCTATCTACCTAAGTCCTGAGGTATCGCGACGAATCCAATAATCCCATGTGTGTCTTCCCCTCTATGCCCTCTGAAGACAGTCTATTCTATCCACCTACATAGTTCAGGACCAATCTGAAGGGATCTAAGTTTTTGTGTCTCCTCGAAAAGTCTCTAAAGCTCACTCTGACTTTCTCCTTTACAATATTTTGCCACAAAGATGATTAATCACATTTTACTACTACTCACACACACACCTTAATGGCTTTACAAAATTATATATTTCTTTATATTTGTTTCATTGAAAATTTGCTGTCATAGCGTCAATGATTTTGTTAAAATGAGATTTGGTTTAATTTCCGTCAGCACTCGGCAAAGAATCTCTTCGGCTGTTTGGCACATTAATGATAGTAATTAAAGCCAACTCTTTCCACACGCATTCTCACTGCCAACTGGGCGGTTGGCTACAACGTTTGGGCTTAGCATAAGGCCTGGCCAAGTTCAACACAAGCCGTAACCTCTAACACTGACTTGGCAAAATTAACTCGCTTAGCAGCATGCAATATTTTTACTTACAACTATAATGCTGTGTTCGTTCAAGGACGCAACAACACAAAATATCATCCAACATCAAAATAGTTGGACTGATTTGGTTTTATGGTATTATTCGCGCTTGGCGACCAACGATTTATGCTGAAGCTGTGGAGATAAGGATGCAGTAGAATCAGTGGAGTACCTGCTATGCCACTGCTCATCACTACAAAGACGACGGCTCCAGAGTCTTGGGGCAAGGTTCTTTGATGGGCTCGCGGAAGTAGG
Source organism: Melieria crassipennis (assembly GCA_963668005.1). Classification (NCBI taxonomy): domain Eukaryota; kingdom Metazoa; phylum Arthropoda; class Insecta; order Diptera; family Ulidiidae; genus Melieria; species Melieria crassipennis. The sequence continues at coordinate 39,320,645 of OY764962.1, read as the reverse complement.
AGATGCACCGATAACCGATCTACACAATTTCCTCGCCAAGACCAAATGGTTCGCAAAAGATCGCGTTTGGATCTACAGGGATCCCAACAAATAATGGAAGAACACCGGTTTTGCGGAAAATGAAGGGATTCACAATGGACCCAACAGGATATCCGAGTGGAAGTGCTTGCCGCACACACCCCTTCCGTAACCTAACCTAACCTAACCATTATTCGCGTTTGCCTTGCAAACGGCTGCAACGAGTCTTTTGAGTGCTCAACCCATAACGGTTTGCTTGATCTAATGAAAAATCCGGCAATTATTGTTAAGCTAAAACTTTAAAATTGCTTGAAATGGTCGCGCTCTGTCAATTTATTCATTCTATGCACTAATACGGACCCAATGGTTGGTGGTTTGACTTAAAAGGGTTTGAGTCTGTACTCATACAACACCAAATACAGAGACCCTTATCCTTATAATTATCGTCGTCGCAAACGTAGGAGTCCCACCGTCCTATTGTGGCATCACAATATGCCTGTCACTTCAACCTAACCTAACCTAGTGGTGCTTATTAACGAGGGAATACTGTTACTGTTTCGAATGGGAGATTACTAAACTAATTAAACATTTAGCCAGTAGGTCAAATGGAACTAACTACCACTGAGAATGCATTCTTTTCAAATGTTTAGTATCGCAAAGTATGAAACTCCTCAAATATGTCCGAAACTCGATTCAAACTAACTTATCCCACAGTTCACTTTAATGGCAACAGCACTTTTTCAAGGTTATGCAAAATGCAAAGTCAATTCGAATCTTCAATTATTCCCAAGTACGAAGAGCATTAAAAATGCGTATTAAAAGTAAATATTTAAAGTAATTTGCGTTTTGTTTTTTGTTTAATTTGTTTGTCCTAATCCCACTTCCGAGCGCGTGTAAAAATCTTAACTTGTCACTTTACGCAGCGCAACGCGACAATGCAAAGCCTGCTTCAGTGAAGTAAGCAGTTCTTTTGGGAATTTCTGCTGCCATCAGATTTAAATGCGAACGAAATTTATAGAAAAAATAAAACTGCTTAATGAATGCTAATTATATGCGTTTTAATGTGCATACAAAGCACATTATTGTGGATATACTATATACATATATATTTTTAGACATCTATGTCTATGTGGGCAGTTGGAACATTTGTTTTTATGTATTTGAATCGCAACGAAGAATCATGCAAATAGCTAAAAGAACTGATGTGGACATTAGCATAATGATGTGATATGAAAATACCCAGTTGTACAGTATTTCCTGGATAAGAGTGACTTGGAGTGTGGTCTGGTACTTATAAGGGCAATTCTTGGAATTCTTGGATGATTTGATCCGTCAATTTAAGTGTTTGTTCAGTTTTAGGTCTTTCAAGTAGTCGGCTTATAATTCTTCACTGTGATGAAAGCTGATATCTGAAACCGGCTCCTGCAACTAAGGGAATTCTCGGGCAAATCTCGTTTAATGTGGGTCAAATCGATACTCACCATCTCCTTATCGATTACAAGGCAACAGTCGACATACCGATAAGGGTTCACCTATACGTCGCACTGTCTGAGTCTCCGACCCATTTAATATCGTTCGAAGTTCAGACAAGGTGCTACATTGTCGTGTGACCTTTCCATCGTAAAGGCAGGATCTTCAAGGTTGATAGAGAATCCTCCTGGTCAACGGGTTTTTTATTTCATACTACTTGGGTCATCTACTATACAAGCTTGAGGTCAAACATAGAACTTTAGAACATGATTCGATATCTGAATTTGGTATCATTTCAAAGCTTGTGAGACTTTGCAGAGCAATACTGAGCAATACAGATCCGTCAAAGTTGGAAGTGACCTCTTCGAACCACTCGAGGCTTCAGAGAAGGTGATCCTTTATAGTGTTTCTTTAATTTCAGCATGGAGAGCGTTCTGCACAAGGCCGGTATACATCGTAATCGCACGACCTTCACCAAGAATGTTCAGCTGCTTGACTACGCCGATGACATTGACGTCATTGAGCGTAACAAGCGATATGTCACTGCTACGATCGAAAAAGAATCTACCAAAATGGGTCTGGTAGTAAATGAGGGCACGATAATGTATACGCTGCCTACACGCAGAGACTCGCTGTGTCTAGAGTCTCACATCGAGACCGGCAGGTATACTTTTAAAGTTGTCAAGGATCTCGCTACTCCCTCGCTTGAGACTCCCTTCCCGGAAGACCTTAGAACAATTTAAACTATGGAGATCAGAAAACTTCTATACTTCCTGGAACACTATCGTGAAAGGACGTAGCGACCCTTGGAGTTTGAGAGGAGGATGCTTTGCAAAATCGTCATCTCTGTTCGAATTGGCTACGACTATCGAATACGAATGAGCATCGAGCTGTATAAGCTTTTTAACGTAACGACGTAACATAGCGAATCGGGATCCTGCGGGTACCTGCTTGCTGGCTTGATCATGTCTTTCGTAGGGACAATGAAGCTGCGACGAGAAAGGAGTTCTACGCGGTAGTTGGAGTTCGAAGGCGAAGAGGGTCCTTTCCGTACCTCCGTCGGAAGGACCAAGTTAAACCACGCTGTCATCTCGCTGGCGACACCAACTGGAAAAGATGCTTACAAAGCAGAGGTGTCCGGAGAAAGCATATGTGGCAGGCCGTAACCCGGTAGCAGGGTTTTTTGGCCACTTAAGTAAGTATCTAACAAGTGTAATAGCAACGTGGCAGTTTGGTACGATTTTTTGGTCGGAGGAATATTTGGGTTAATGGTGCCTTAAGTCTATTAAGGCTGCCATTAAGTGCCTTAAGTCTAAAGTAAACCAGGTAAACCTCACCATCTTCTGGATATCCATTCAAGCGGGCATCTACGGGGATGAGTCGGTTGATAAACTGGCCCGAGGTGGGTCTTGGGGCCTTTAAGTGCAGGTCGGTAAATACATTAAGTGGCCACCTCGAGGGCATCACTTAGGCATTGTAATCCATTGTATTACCACTTCGGGGGGTCATTACCTTTGCACTTCTAGCTGATGAGAGCCACTTGGTAGCTCTGATGAATTTGCAGATGTTGCTTAGGAGTGTCTTTTCCTGGTCTGCTTGTAAGTGATGGACATGTGGAGGGGAGTTATTTAAACGTTTTCCTTGTAACTTGTGTAGAAGTCGTTGTATTGTACAGACTGGGTCCGCCTATTAGCATGCTGACCAGTAATGACTCCCACGACGATTCCTCTAGGGGATTTGCCTCTAAGTGTAAGTCTAAGACAGATATAGGACTACTTCCTCGGATAGCGGAGAGTAGATGGAGAAATCTGCCCAGCTGCAGAGTGGCTGGATAGATTTGGCCACGCCACAACTCCCGTAAAGCAAGCGATCTCTTGCTAAATTGTAATACGAATGTCTCTAGGCTAATGACAGGGATCAAGGATTATCAGCCCATTGGTCTACAGGCAGTGAGATTGGGCATGCTCACTATTCTTCCTTGCAGAAACTGCAAGGAAAAAACTAGTGTGAGGCAATTGATCACTTCATATGCGGCAGCTCTGCCTTAGCTTTGAAAACACTAAATTCCTGAGGAAATGGTTCGTCGATTGGTTGAGTGGTTGTTACCACAGCTAAGTAGCACAATTTGCACGTAAGGTGCCATTTTGGTGCCACATGCTCATTCTGCGTTTGGCTGGTATTTTAAATTCACTTTCTGAGACCAGGAAATGTTGAAGTTTGTTGATCCTCATAATTGAAATGGCTCTGAGGTCTTACTTAGGGAAGAATCTGTAGGAGACACGACCGAAATGAGTCAAGTCCTATCTGGTCAATGTGGGTGTTGGCGCCAATGTTGAGTTTTCTTTTCCATGTAGAGAAGAACTATTCGAGGAAACAACAGCAAAACGGTGGACCATTGTTCCTTGAGCTAGTTTAGAGAGCTCGTACCCGTCTACCAAAATATTAGATCTGATATTTGGAAGCAATTTGTTAGCCCTCGAGGCATGTTGCCAAGGGTTTGAATAGTTTTTTTTTAAACATTAAATGCAGCATAAAATTGTTAAGTGTTACAGTGTGCAAGCGATAACTTTCTGGAAGTGGGGCATCTTTATTGAAAAAGGATGTAAATTTTAGGCCATGAATTCGCACTAGTTGCCTTTAAGCAGAGAATACTGTACTCGCATTTGTTTACGGCTGGTTTGTTGCCGCTTGACTGACTCAACTCATGTGATGCGATGCTGCGAACTGGCGCAACCGTAGCGGCACAAAATCGAGACAAAACCAAAAATAAAGATACGAAAAAAATCGCTTCATTTTTGAAGAATAATGTATTCGTTTCATAAACTATAACAAACAAAAACATAAGATTAAAAAAATTAACATTCAATAATATCGAAACGAGCAGCAAATGTAAAAAATATTCATTATTCAAAAGTAAGAAAGTTTTTAATGAAAAACAAATTCGCTAATTAACTTAAACTCTGTGAACGATTACATAATGCGCGACATTTTGAGTTCATTTTAATTATTTAATTTTACGCTTAATTTAACAACACCACAAAGTACAACACAAACACATACAAACATATACATATACACATATATCGGCCACAGGGCAGCGCTTCTGCTTGGTGCACTGATCTGTCGATCGATAAAAATTGCTTTGTGAAATGAACCAATAAACCTTTAACCTTTCCCAGCACCGCAGTTCAGAGTGCTTTGGTTCAATTTTCAAATTTAATTAATTTTGTTTTGTTTCTGTTTTCTTAGATTTCCAGCAACTGTGAGCCGCACACTGAGCCACGTTGTGATTAACGTAATGTTTTAATTAGTTTTGTTGATTTTTTGACGCCCAAAGCAAATCTTAACTAATCTAAACTTAATTGGAATCTTTGCCAATTTTAACGATCGCTGATTTGAATTTTTTGTTTTTGGCAGGCGAGGCTTTCATGTTTCTTCTCATTATCATAGTGGGAATGCAAAATATTCTTACCAGCGTTTCAGTGTAATTGGAAATTCCATGTCTGCCAATTGGATCCAACACGGATCTGGCGACTGCTTCGTTTTCTTCTGGTTTTATTTTTAGGTTTTAATGTAGATTTCAGAAAATCATTGGGTAAGCTCCGCAATGAACTCAGCTTAATCTTTAAATTATATCAATCTGACTAATTTGGCTACAAGAAACTAAGCAAATCGAAACACAAACAAACAAACAGAATGAAGCAGTGAACTATCGAGTCGGCGCTTACCGGTTCAACTCGCCAACATTTCCATTACAATTAAGCTAATTTACAAATTCTCACACACACACACACACATACACAAATTCATATGTATGTGGTTAGAGCTTTGAATATTCATACAACGAAAGGGAAATCCAATAATCTTGTTTCAAATCTTAAGTCATTAACTTCTGATAAGAAATTAACATAAATAAATACATACACAAATAACTTAGAAATTTATTAAATATTTTTTGTAAATATATACGCTATTTGTGACCGACAGTAGTATCACAAAACGATTTAGAAGGTATACGCTAAATGAGTTTAATTTAATTACAGTGCGAACAAGTTTGCGGCGCTATTCTTGACTAATTTTTATGACAAAATGATATGTTTTTGTGACAAAATTGAGATAAGGAATTAAATTTGGAACTATAAAGAAAACTTTGATTTAGAAGGAGCAATTGTTTGCTGTTAAGTACTTGCTTGATATCATTCAAAAATGTCCTGCAGTGCCCCCCAGTGGATACCCGAACACAAAAGCATAGAGGAAAACGAGGAAGGCGACGTTATTGCCAGGATGTTAGCCTTCTTTCCTCTACAAGTGCTTTACAGTCAACTAAAAGAACGCATGGGAGAAAAACGAGGGCCAGGTGAAACAACCTATGCACCTGCGCGATTTTCGAAACCATGCTCAAGTCCTATGATGAAAGAGGAACGAGATTCGTACTAAATCTACCAAGAATAGACTACAGAGCCTTAACGGGACATTGCCTAGGAGCACCACATGCACATAGAGACGACGACAGTTCCAGGAAATCCATGGCACCAGGGAAACTTTGGAACACCAACTGTGCTACTGCCCCGCCATCCTTGGAACTTGGCTGACGTGCTTAGGAATGCTTTCCTTTGCAGGATTCGTTTTACTTCCCTGAAGTTAAATTCACACATGTCTCGAGCGCCTTCTCCAGTTGATCCAACCAAGAGAATATACGGCGTTCTCAACCTGATCCTTCCACCGGAGACAAGATATCCGTCTTCGCCGTCGAGTTTCAACTACCACATTGAACACCTATTTCGCCGTAGCTTTCGTTGTCCCTACGGGAGACATGACCAACCCAGCCAGCATGTGCCCGCAGGATGTTGATTCGCTATGCTACGTCCATGTCTTCAAACAGCTCGTTTCTCATTAGTATTCGATAGTGGTTGCAAATACAAACCGGACCGAAGATCTTGCAAAGCACCTTCCGCTCCAATACCCCTGCACCATTAAGACCCATGGGCACAATGAGCGTCCCACAGAGTGCAAGTTTTGTCGATCACGAAAGGTCTCTCCTACTCAATTGGCTACCGAGATCGTAGTAGCACCTATTGGGTAGAGTGATCTTTTAGGATTCCATTCGCAACACAATTCTCCAACTACTGTGGGCTTTGGAAAAAAGTCCTTGGAGACTGTCCTCTTGTTAAAGCTATTTCTGTGAACTATCATTGCCCCACTTGCATCAAAAACGGAATACTTTGGACCAAGATCGTCAGCTCCAACATCCAGCAATGTTTCTTTGAACCGATGAACTCACCCTACAAAGACTTTCCTGCATTCTAGTACCAGTTTTGACAGTAGGTCTCAATATACTCCGAATCCAATGTTTTAGTATATGTATGTAGGATTTATGTCCTAATAGTAGGATTGATGTCCTACTCCGGGTAAATAAAATGCCTGATTGCCTTGGTTTTAATCTTATTTATTTAATATAAAAATATAGGAAAACTTTCCGAATCGTCCGCTCTTGCCAGCGTCACTACGACAACTGTCCGTTTCTCTTGTTATCCGTCCGCTTTCTCTCGTCTCGTTGTTCGTCCGTTTTGTTTCCGTCAGGGATCTTTTTATCAAGGTCCGTCCGCGTGTTATCATTCGTCCGTTAGCCGATCCCACATGTATAACGGATAGTCTCTGTGATGGTATCGTTATTTTGTTTTCGTATGCGTCCAATGCTTTCACCATATCATCCCTAAGTTGTCTGATGTTTCCAATGCTTCTACCATATGACGGATAGGCTCCCTGATAGTCAATAGACCATGCGGGTCCAAAACTTTTTTGTTTTCATATGGGCGCTTTTACCATACGTCGGATAGGCTCACTGATAGTCCATAATCCATGAGGGTCCAAAGCTTTTTTTGTTTACGTATGGTTTTACCATATCATCGGTAAACCGTCTGATGGGTCCAATGCATTAACCATATCACCGCTGGGCTGTGTGCTCAATGCTTTCACCATAAGACAGATAGGCTATCTGTCAGTATTGTTATTTTATTTTTGTATTAGTTTTTCGCCATTCTGCACGCGAATCTTTTACATATTTCAAATACGATTTTTTGCGCCAGTAATTATTCATACAAAACTGCCACACGCTTTACACACATGTATACAACATTTTTTATTAGCATTAACATTTACGCTGTTCCACTGTTTCTAAATATTTGTCACATGGGCACAAACGAACGATTCGCAGATGTTACTATGCGACAGATGTTTTAATAAAGAACGACACAACGATGATTTCTTAATCGAAAGCACTTAAACTATTAACCAGTGTTGCCATAATGTCATAATTTTGTTTAAAAACAAGATTTGTAATTAAGGTATTTCATTGAGGTCTTCAACTACTCATTTAACAGGCCTTAAGAAAACCTCTTTACCGAGTTACGGCCTGCCGCTTTTTTGTTTGCTGTGGCTGTCGACATTGTGAGATCCTTTCGAGGATCTTTGGCTTTCATTGATATATTGGTTGTACGTGGCAACCTAAATTTAATGTCCTAGGGTTTAGTTACGTTAGGTTAGGTTATGGTGGCTGCCTCTTAAAGAGACACACTCGAAGGCCTATTGTGAGGCCCATTGCGATACCACATATTTCACCCGTTTTTTTAATGTTTATGCAACATTTGTTACAGCACACATTTCATGGGGAAAGGGAGGGGAGGAGACCTACAGTTTACTGCCGAAGTTTTTTCCTTTCACAGTTGGAGGTTTTGCCATTGCCTGCCAAGAGCGCACTTGTGCGATTCTTGTAATTCTCATCTGCTTCATGTGGATAGCGATAGAAGTAGATGAGCGTTTTACCAGCCCGAGCTAGGAATTGAACCTGGGGCCACGGTATGAGAAGCCAGCGTGCTACCCGCTCGACTACCGAGGCCGGAGGGTTCAGTTACGTTGTACACATTAGTTCTCTATCCAGAAAGGCCTCGAGTTGGCTGTGTATCAACTTGGGTTGGATTAGTACAAAGATCGTTTTGGCGCTAGCCAGAAATTTCGCCTTGTATCGGATCCGCTCCCATTCTGTTTAATTAGACGTTTCAATAATATCAAACAACTAATTTTATTGTAGTTCTGTTTTCATACTTTCAATCTTTATCTTTCAATATATTTGAAAGTCTCTCTTTGAAAGTTGTTACACAATTTTTTTAACTGAATCTTGCAGTCTTAATCATGCAATGTAACAGTGGCAGTGGAGAGTTTTGAGGTTGCAAACCCTTTCAAATATCTCTTTGTTATAAACATTTTGGTGGCAGGTATGGTTCGGTATTGGGTTCGAAACCCCTTTCTCACTCAATGAAATTCTATGCATATATTTTTTTATTTATAAATTTGTGATCAAATAAATATTTGTGATCAAAATTTACAGATGAATGAACTAAGCCCCGTTGGCGAGTTTGCCTCTCCGTTAGATTATGTTAGGTTAGGTCAGTTTATAGAAGAGGTTTGTACGGCATGTACTTTTAGTTGGAGACTGTGTTGGCTTCATTGCGATTCGCTTCATTTTAGAAAACCAGTGTCTTTCCCTATCGATTTGGTGCCCTGTAGATCCAGACGGTTTGTCTATCCGTTACTCAGCTTGACTGTCAATCGGCCAGTTCAAACAATCACTTCCGAAGGAGTTGAAATATTGAAATTAAATTTTAAAAGGATTTTATCGAGGCTCCTACGACCAATGCAGATGTTGTTTGCCCTCCTCGAAGTTGAGTTGCCATATAAGATTTAAGAAGTTGTAATTGTTATTTAAAAAGATTTGACTGTAAATATTTATCTTCTTTCTTTCTCGCAGCATGTGGCAACACTGTTCAGGCATTTCCATATAAATCATACAAGCATCTTAATTCATAATCATGTGAACCTAACATGAAAGTCGGCTCCATTAATTCTAAAAAAACTGTCGCTGGCGCCTTTTAACATCCATCGCTTGCGCCAAAGCCAGAGAGTCCGCGTTCGAATCCGCATCCGAGTCCAGTCAAACCAGTTAAGATTTTACGGTAGCTAAGCTAATTAGATTTTATTTCCTTTAACTTGTTTTTGTTACTCGCATGGCCGATCGAGCGGTCATTGAATCGATCGATTTCGACAATTCAGCATCAATTAAGCAATATGAAGCTTCCAGCTGCTGCCTTCCTGCCGCACATTTGCTCGCCTCGTTGCCGATGTGAGGGCTTTGTGCGTGCGTGCGTCCAAGCGTGGCGTATGAGCCGCGACCCGGCCATACGTACATACATAAAAGTATTTGTTGCCACCGGCAATACACACAGCCAATATAAATATTTATTTTATCAACACTGTATTTTTAGTATTTTTGGCAGATGTTTTTTTAATTTTATTTTCCTATCTACATTCTAAAATAAAAGTTAAACAAAATTAACGCAAAGTCGCGACCGTTCGAGGAATTCCTAAGTAAATTGAAGATTTTTTAATTTGTTTACAAAAAACAAAGACATATTCCGTGGCGACAAAATAGTTTCTAGGAGTATAAAAAGATACGCCGCATCCAGTGAGGTGTGCCAGTTCCAAACTTAAATTCGCGCCATTGAGTCGGAACGTTTTGCGAACCATACAATTTCTTCAAACAAAATGGTTAGTGATATGAAAATTCGTTGGTCATTCGATGGTTGAATTGTTTCTATTGCAAAGTGTTAATTGGATAAAACTTGTTGGCGTAGAGTTTTTGGATTAATTGTGAACATGAAAGAGAAGTCGAACAGTGATAATTAAATATGGAAAACTACGTGTAAACGTTGATGGTGGAGATTGAACTATGCAAAGCGTTTCTGAGATGACAAAAGACAGACAGTTTTTGATTAGAAGATTATGTGATAATTTTTAATTTTAGAAAATTATTAGATAAAGGAAAGAAGCTGGTAGAATATGATAAACGAAAAGGTTTTTGGGAATTTCTAATCAATTAACCTTCGAATGTAGAACTTTGCAGAAATTGATATAAGAAAAAAGGGTTTCAAAGAAAGATTTGTGAAAAATGAAAAATAAATTGAATAGGTTAGGCTAGATTAGGGAAGGTTAGGATAGCTTAGGTTAGGTTATGGTTGCTGCCTTTGTAAGAGACAGACACACGGTGACCTGAAAGGCCCATTGTGATATCACAGATTTCACCCGTTTTTTGAAATGTGTATGCAACACTGCGGTACAACACACATTTCAAACGGATTGAGGAAGAAGGCAGGGGATCTACGGGACGGGGACGAGGACGGTTGGTAGCTGACAGTTTTTTCTTTCACACTTGGAGGTTGTGGAGGATTCTTGTAATTCTCATCGGCTTTATGTGGATAGCGATAGAAGTAGATGAGCGTTTTACCAGCCAAGGCTAGGATTCGAACCTGGGGCCTTCGGTATGAGAATTCAGCGCGCTACCCACTGGACTATCGAGGCCGGCAGTCACTTGAATATTACAGACTAGAAAATGTTTGCCAATGATAACAGATCGCAAAGTCATTGGAGATTTTACATAGTCAAAGTCATTGGAGATTTTACATATCTGACTGACTAACTGACTGATTCTTCATCGCTCAGTCCAAACGGCTGAAGCCACAAATATTTAATTTGAACTGTAGATCCCCTTTAAAAAATGATGAAATAAATGGATTTTTTTTTAATTCGAGGAAACGAGATCTAATGGACCTATTGACTTCAAAATTGGTGAAAACACTTGAAATAAAAAATAATTAAACAGGTGTTTTTTTCAAAATTAAAATCTAACGGGATAAACCAAGGGTTAAGACTTTATATGGAAGGACATGTTTCAACATGGCCAATTCAACCAATAAACTTAACCGATGTATAATGCACACTTTCCCATCTTCACAGCGTTTCTTAATCATTGCCTTGGCGCTCATTGCCACCGCGGCGGCCGATGTCAGCCACCTGAACAATATGTACCTGCCGCCCGTGCAATCGAACGTCGGCCTCCGTATTGGTGCCAGTGTCGACGGTCCGGCGCAGCATCAGGAAATCGCATACCCACAACAAGCCGAGGAGGTACCAATTGTCATCGGTGCCGATACATACACACCCGCGCATTTTATTGGCCAAGAATCGCAGCAGGAATCACAGCAGGAATCGCAACAGCAATCACAGCAGGAATCGCAACAGCAATCACAGCAGGAATCGCAACAGGAATCACAGCAGGACTCGCAACAAGAGTCACAACAAGACTCCCAGCAGGACGTGTCCGCTCCCATTGGCGGTAATCCCGCTGCTTTTAGCGGTGACGAAAGTGTGTCCAGCAGTGATTCACAACAAGACGTGCCCGCACCTATTGGTGGCAATCCAATCGCTTTGAGCGGCGATGATCTGTTCGGTCAAAAGGCCGGCTTTGCCGACTTTAGCATTGACAACAGTATTGCCGTACCAGAGAGTCCCGCCGCCCAAGGACCCACCCTACGTGCTCCACTGCCGCAGGACTCCGTTGTGCAGCTGGTCGCGGGCCCACAGGAAACCCATTCGCAGTACAATGATGCCGCCTCGTCGGGCATTGATACGCAGTACGGCGCCAATGGTGGCTACGTTTATTAGAGCTTCGTTGTTAAATTCAAAACAATCTGTGTTTAGTATTTAAAACGTAATAAATCTGTAGTTGTTTTTTATAGTCGAAAAAGTTTGGTTTTGTAAAATGGCAGCTATTTGAAAGGTATGTAGGTAGGTAGATCGGTTCTAGAAGTCAGTCAACTACATCCTCCTTCAATCTTCGCAGCATTCTATAGAATTATGTCTGGACCGGAGCTTTCGTTGGGGGAAAGATACTAATAGCCGAGTGGGTTATCTCTCTAGAGATCATCTTTTGGGTGGCAGCCCTCCTCAACATCGCATTTAAATGCTCAAATTCCCATACAATTGTTTTTGTATCAAAGTGCGTTTACAGACATCTAACAGAAAATGTTATGTTAGAAGCGGGAGCAATACTCACAAATGTACAAATTTTGATAGCATGCTTTCAGGCGCTGCAAGAGCCGTTGACTTTGACAGATGATATTTATTTTTTCGAAAAATGCAGTAAAAAGTAATTGTCTTGGCAAAAAATCTACCACACTGAACGCAATTTAAATCCCTTCTTTCGTTTGTGTTCGTACGGCTGCTAGAGTCTTCCCGAGCCGAATCGATCTTTTCTTTAGCTCGGTCATAGAAATAATAGTGGACTTTGGGAATTTCCGAAATTGGTACTTAACTATTATCTGGCATCTGCCCCGGTCAGTTGTCCCGAGAGTTGTTAAACTTTTTTGTAGTGCACACATGATTCGAAAAATCAGAAGCATTTTTATGCCGGAGATGTGGAAATTTCTAGTCAATCACGTAAATTTCTGAGTTAATCTTGAGATATGACTAGTTAGTCGAAAAAAAGAATTCACTTCAGAGAAAAACACTTTAAAAGATTTTGATGACAATGTAGCTTCTGTAAACTTCTTCTTCAAATCTGTGTAACTTTACCTGTTTTCGAACTTTTCCTCTCATATTTGAAAGTTATATTTTTTGAATTTTAATGTTCCAGAAAAAAATCAATTTTTTTTCTGAAATCCCAAACTGAAATACCTCCCTTTTGCGATGATATAAAAGTGATTTAGTCTTTCCAAAACTTATTTAATATACATTTTTTTTAAACGAGCCAACGCGCATGGAATACCCCTATAAATGCGAGGCATTGCGCTGGCTCAGGAAGGATATATAAGTTATCTAGTTGTAGCTTTTATTGTTTCTTGCACACCTTACTCAGTGAATAGTTATCAAAAATGTATTGACTGAGAGGTTTCCATTTTATTATTCACGATGAGCCAATTTGGCCTCCAAGTGGAAGTGCGGTGTCTGTGTCTCCGCACACACCCTTCCATTCCTTACCTAACCTACCTCCATTTCGTTTGTAGTTTCTAGTAGGTATGTGCTATACTTTTGCAAAATAGGATAGGATAGGATAAAAATATGATAGAGTATAAAGTATAGAATAGAATAGAGGATATGATACAAAATAGGACAGAGGGTAAGAAAGAGGATAGGATATATGATAGAATAGACGATAGAATAGAGAATAGGATAAAGCATAGAATAGAGGGCAGGACAGAGAATAGAATACAGGATAGGATAGACGATAAGATCGAGGATAAAATAAAGTGTAGAATAGAGGGTAGGATAGAGGGTAGAATAGAGTATAGAATAGAGGATAGGATAGAGGACAGAATAGAGGATAGGATAGAGGGCAGGATAGAGAATAAAATAAAAGATAGGATAGAGGATAGGATAGACGATAAGATCGAGGATAGAATAGAGGATAGAGTAGAGGATAGGAAAGGGTAGAGGTAGGATGTATGTTGTAGGATGTAGGTAGAATGTTAAGATGGGAAGGAAAATAAGAGCAGCATAGAAAAGAAGGAAAGCTATGTAAAAAGATAGTAAGGAAGTAAGTTCAGAGGGGAAAGAAAATTTTCAACTTCAAAGGGTAAAAAAGTAAAGACAGTCTATATGCCAAATATATACAGAAATAAATAACAAACGGGACAGGAAAGGTATTGAGGGAAGGAAAGAAAGGACTTGACATGAAAGGACTTTCCATAATGCATCAATGAAATTAAAACTTGGCTTAAAAAAATAGAACGAGAAAAGGAAAGTGGAAACAAATGATTTCAATAAAATCAAATTAACAAATTTTTAGTTCCGTGGGCTGTGGAAATTATTTAATAACATTAATAACATTTAATAATAAATAACAATGTACAACACACAAAAACACACAAATGCTATTCCACGTGCAAGTTTTTTAGGGGATTTTAGTACCAATTTTGAATAGGTACGAAATAAACACTTAAACACATTTTCAGTTTCGGCTTAATTCTGGCGTTCAAGTTAATTTCTGAGCTTTGATGTATTCAGAGACCTATAGTAGAATTTTATGGCGAATATTTTCGTGGTACATTTTGTCCTTAAAAAGTCCTGTTTTACAGGAAACTTTTGGCATTTTAGAAAAAAAGGGTCAAATTGACCCATACAAATAGGAGCTACAGGGTTAAAATGCTGCACAAAAATGTTCTTCGTAGTATTTACATCAAATTGCTGAACACATCATATACTTAAAATGTAATGTTACATGGTTTTCGTATGCCGATTCACCATAAGAATGTGCAAAACGAGGAAAACTTTGACAACCCTAAAAAAAATGCAGACGTAAACTTTCAAAACGCCGATACACGTATATTTTTTTTGTGCCCCCTCTATCAGAATCAGTTGTCAGAACCTTGTTATTCTAAACAAAATTTGATTTTGTTTTGCAGTGTAATTAAATAATTTTGTATCTTTTGGCAATCCAATTGTTTGTGTTTATACTTCACCTGGTAAATAAATAATTAAAATTTGTTTCCCTGCCACTTTGCTCTTTTGTTAGCTTTGCAAGCCTCCACATTGCCAAGCGTGCATAAAACACACCCATTCATCACCTGAAGGGGCCCACACCGAACTATCTGCAAGCATCACGCAAAGTATCTCAGTGAAACTGTAAAAAACAGTCTGGGAAGCAAAATGGACAATCATTTCTACAAGACACAAAAAATACGTCAAGTTCACGAACGCTTTGCGAGCTTCCAGTTGCCACGATTAAAACGTGCGACGTCATCTGGTTTACATACAATGGGGGTACAGTCCCCTCTCCCCTGCGGCATGCAGCAGCAACTAGCCAGCGACATTGGCGAATGCAATTCTGGTTTTAGCGCGTCGAGCAAATTGCTGCGTTCGCTCGCTGCTGCATTCAGCTTCGCTTTCCTCAACTGGTTATTATGTAAAGTTTATGTTTTAGTATGACTTTTGTTACTACACACGACCCCCGCTGCCCGTCGCGCACGCACTGTGCCGGTTGTCTGGTTATGACATTTCCGACTTGAGTTTCGCAACATTTTCAAGGTCTTTTTAGATTATGCTTTACAACAGCTACAACAACAAAAACCACACTACAACACTGCTATTGCCAAGAAGTTATCACTTTTCATATTTTACCAATAAATAACAAATGCAAACCGCCAACTAATTACACGGCTGCGTCTAATGTTTCGTGTTGGTTCGGTTCGTGTTGTCAGTCTTTTGTTTTTTTTTGGGGGACTTTGTTTTTTACGTTTCTTCACATTTTTGTGTTTGAGCGCATTTTGTTGCGATTTAATTGGCTTTGAAAAATTATGAATGATTAAAGCGCCGACAATTACTATCTTTTCGCTTTTCCCTTTGCTGCGTCGCGCTGTGCCGTCGCAATGCCAAGCAGTGGGAGGCAGTGATTTCGAGTTTATAATTTTTGCTTGCTGAACGCTAATTTGGTCTTTGAATTATTGATGCCTAAATTATATGTTTTAAAGTAGAGCAACGCGAATAACTATAACAGAAATAATTGTGCTCAACTTGGGGTCAAAGTGCTGTTCCATGCAGCAGTGTTGCCCTCCACAGTCAATTGAAATCTTTTGTCCAACTGCAACAGTTTGTGTGATATTTCTTTTATATTTAAAATGCACCTTTCTAAAAAACTGACCAAAATTTCAGTATGAATAAAATTTAAGAGTCAATCTATTATTGTTTGAAAACCGTATGTTTTCAAGAAAAAGTTGCCCAGGTGATTCTTCCGTCTTCTAAGTAAAGCAGGACAAATGCATAGAAGTTGATGTTAAGTTTCCTTCTCTTTCTTGTCCATACAATTACAACTGAAGTCGTTTGAAAACAGCCCCAACCTTTCATCAACCACAGCCATTATGTCATTTTAGGCAAATATGTTTTTTCAGCGTCTTAATTGGATTTGGTTTTTTTCATTTCTTATCTACATTTCACATTAATTATGTGTGAATTAATGTTTTGCATTTTGCACTTTCTCGTGCGATGAACGAAACCGGACGTATCGCAGCGATAATATGAACAATATTTGCTTTTATATATTTTATTTTACTGTATTTTATTTGATTTTATGTTATTTTTTTATTTAATTTTTTTATTTTATGTTATTTTATTTGACTTTATTTTATTTTATTTTATTTCATTTGATTTTATTTTATTTTATTTTATTTTATTTTATTTTACTTTACTTTATTTTATTTTATTTTATTTTATTTTATTTTATTTGATTTTATTTTATTTTTTTTATTTTATTTTAGTTTATTTTATTTTATTTTATTTTATTTTATTTTATTTTACTTTATTTTATTTTATTTTATTTTATTTTATTTTATTTTATTTTATTTTATTTTATTTTACTTTATTTTATTTCATTCCGTTTTATTTAATTTTTTTATTTTATTTTATTTTGTTTCATTCTATTTTATTTTATTTTATTCTATTTTATTTTATTTTATTTGATTTTATTTTATTTCAATTCATTCCATTTTCTTTTTTATTTTACTTTATTTTATTTTATTTTATTTTATTTTATTTTATTTTATTTTATTTTATTTTATTTTGTTTTGTTTCATTCCATTTTATTTTATTTTTTATTTTATTTTAATACTTTATTACTTTATTTTATTTAATGTTTTTATTTTATATTTTATTTAACTTTATTTTATTGTATTTTATTTTATTTTATTTTATTTTATTTTATTTTATTTTATGTTATTTTATTTTATTTTGTTTTATTTTATTATTTTATTTAATTTTTTTCATTTCATTTTATTTTATTTTATTTTATTTTATTTTATTTTATTTTATTTTATTTTATTTTATTCCATTTTTTTTTTATTTTTTTAGTTTAATTTTTTCCCTTTATTGTATTGTATTTTATTTTAATTCACTTTATTTTATTTTTTTTATTTTATTTAATTTACTTTTATTTTATTTTATTTTATTTTATTTTATGTTATTTTTTTTATTTTATTTTATTTTATTTTATTTTATTTTATTTTATTTTAGGTCGTGAACTTTTTTTTCATTTTTGTAGAGCTAAAGAATTAAAACAAAGTGAAATCAAAAAGGTCGATTAGAGCGTCAAAGTTTCATTAACAAAAATATGTAAATAAATAAATCATTTGTTAAATCTCTCAAACTGTTTGTCAGTAAAAGCAGTAAAGTGTGTTAATTTTGTTTGTTAATAACCAAAAATGCTCCAGCTGACAACTGTTGAAAGTTAAAGTTGTACGTTGTGCTGCTATCAATATTTAATCTTTGTATAAGTATACAAAGAATTTATTACAATAAAGAACTACTTTCGTTATCACCACTACTGCTGCTTCTTGTTACACCGTGCTACAAAAACCCACTTTCGTCGAGACCTTTCCAAATGATTACGTAAGCGTGAAATTAAAAGTAATTTATAATAACAAAGCACACTCATTTTTTGATCCAATGTCCTTTTAAAAGGACTTAAAAATTTCCATAAATATAAAAATAATTCATTTTGAACTGATTTGCCTTATCCGACTGATGTGACCAATGCTGACTTCAGGTCCACGCAATGCAATTTTGCATTTTAAGTCGATTTGACGCATAGCATGTCGGATGCTCTGTTACAACAACATCAACAACCAGTCAATTGCCCTCTGTGCCATCGCGTAGTATAATTTGTTGAACTCTGATGAGTGCATTGCTTGCATAACACTTTTCGCTGCGCGTGCAACTTAAAGTCGAATGAGTTTTAATGCTTGCCGGTGTTTCGCGCCAACTCACCTGACCAACCGGTATTCCGTTGACCCAAATGTCCAGTAAAATGATTATCTCACATTTGCTGGACTAAATTTTCATTTCATTGAAGCTCTTTCGTGCAGGTGAACGTGTAGTGGCCGCCAGTAACGGAAGTGCCATCATGCGCCCAGCAGGCA
Source organism: Melieria crassipennis (assembly GCA_963668005.1). Taxonomy (NCBI): domain Eukaryota; kingdom Metazoa; phylum Arthropoda; class Insecta; order Diptera; family Ulidiidae; genus Melieria; species Melieria crassipennis. The sequence goes on along the minus strand of OY764962.1, from coordinate 39,302,361 downwards.
CTCGCACGCTGACCTTGCAACGCTGTCACCAGCAACAATCGCCAACACCAGCGATTCGCTGTGCGCTCCTTCGACGGTCTCGGCCATTCCATTTCGACAATGATTCACATTGGCAGATTCGGCTTTTTCATGGTTTCTTGCATGGTCTCTTTTTATGTTTCATCTCACAAATGTGCGAACGCATCGCACGACTTTGTAGCGTTTTGATGAAACACATCTAACCAGATTGATTGAAACTCATGCAACCAAAGAGCAAAGATTGGCTGCTGGCAGTGAACTAATTCAATGTTGTTGTTCGGCTGATTGACACTGCTGATAGCTTTCATAGTGTTGATGTTGTTGTTGTTGTTGTTGTTGTTAAAATTTTTGGTTATTGCTATTGCAACCCAGATAGGTGCCGATGTAGACGAACTGCAATGCACCACACAAAAGATGGCTTCATAAAGATTTGAGATACGTCTGGTGATGAGGTTTTCTCTCTTCGCCCCCATGTATCGTTACAATTACTTGTATGATGGCTAAGTGCCGACTCTGACCTCTAAAACTCTTTCATGAATTCGATATCCTGTAGCATCGAAGGTTATTTAACCTGAACTTTGTTTGAATTGACCTAATCTGAACGGTGACACATTAGACCCCATTGCCAGATTGTCATCGAAATTGTGTAGATAAGAAATCTCTCATCAAAGAACCTGACACCAAGAGTCCGGAGTCGTCGTTCCTGTAGTAATAAACATTGGGATAGCCGTTGGTCAGATTCAGGGGGGGGGGGGGGGTGTTTGGGTGTTGAAACCCCGAAATATTAGGATTGACTTTAAAACTACATACAAATTAACCCTAGAAGGGAAGCATATTTTACATACGTTGTTGGTAATCTTCGTCGAATCGACGAAGTCGTATTCAACTTCGATTTTTGGAAAAACTAGAAATCGTATAAACTCAAACTTTATTATACAAGGTGCAACCCAAAGTAAACAGGACTTTTATAAAATAAAGAAAACGGATGATTATTTTTGTATAATTCTTTTTATTTATTCAAAATACTATCCTTCTGCTTCGATACAACGTTTTGCACGGTCCAAAAGCATTTGGAATGAGTGTTTTAGGTCATCGGCCGGCATCGCCTTCAGAATGTTGGTACAAGCCTTTTGGATGTCCTCAACGTCCTTATAACGGTTTCCTTTCATCGGCAAATGCAACTGACCGAATAAGTAGAAGTCACAGGGAGCCATATCAGGCGAATACGGTGAATGATTGATGGTAAAAATGCGATTTTTGGTCAAATAATCGGTCGTAACTAGGGCTCTGTGAGCCGGTGCATTATCATGCAATAAACGCCAACTTCCTTCCTCGCGATATTCTGGCCGAATACGACGAATGCGATGCACCAAACGCTTCAAAACTTCAACATAAAACAAAGCGTTAATTGTTTTTCCCGGTGGAACAAACTCTCGATGAATTATTCCCTTTGAATCGTAGAAACAAATGAGATGAGTTTTGATTTTTGACTTCTCACGGCGGGTTTTTTTCGGATTTGGCTCATCTGGGTGCTTCCATTCGGCACTTTGACGCTTTGTTTCGGGATCATATTGAAAGCACCACGTTTCGTCACCGGTTACGATGTTGAACAAGAAATTTGGATCACGTCTGGCTTCCCGAACGATGTCTTTTGCGTGCTCAATTCTCTGCGCTTTTTGGTCGTCGGTTAAAGTGTGCGGAATGAAGCGAGAACACACTTTACGGAGACCCAAATGTTCGGTTAAAATGCGATCAATTGATGTTTTGGAGATGTTCAATTCCATTTCCATCAATTCCAATGATGATTTTGGCTGCATTTTGATAAAATCACGCACAGTTTTGATGGCATCGTCAGTAATCACAAATTTCGACTGGCCGACGTGTTCGTCGTCATTCAAGTCTTCACGACCATTCTTGAATCGATTCAACCACTCATTAACACGGCCACGGGATAAACAATCATCACCATAAACTTGCTTTAACAATTTAAACGTTTCGGTAAAAGTTTTACCAAGTTTAAAACAGAACTTAATATTAGCTCTTTGTTCGATCGACATTCTCGTATCAAAGTTAAAAACATACTGTCACATTGAGCGGGATATTTCGGCGTCTACTAGACCAAATGTCATGAAATTTAGACAGTATGTGAATGAAAGATGTACCTTTCCAACGCATGTCCTCACACATAGATGGCGCCACCAGAAACGTCCCTATTGCAAAAGTCCTGTTTACTTTGGGACGCACCTTGTATAATTATACTTAGACATTTTTTTGTAAATAATTTGCACCGTATATATTTTTAAAAGTTATTTGTGTATTTTTAGGTAAGTTGTGTTGAGGTACATTTATTTTTGAGATCAGAATGAGTATCGGAAATTAAAAAATCAATTAAATTTAAAATAAAGTGAAGAACGAAACATAGCTTCTCCATGAAGACAGACACACAAATATAATTCCTTAAAAAACTAATAAAAAGCAAAATAATCAATAAATGTGACAAATTTTTTAAAATGCTAATTAACTATTTAACTCACTTACTTGTTTCTAATTAACTAACTAACTGAGATCACACGAAAAGAGAAAGCAATCAGATCGGAGAATAAGGAGACAATTGAAGAAATGTGCATATGTGGTGTTCGTCAAATCGACGAAGGTTACCCTTCGGAATCCGCCCCTGCCGTTGGTCGATAGATTCCACTTAATTCAGATCTCCGGATTTGTCGGTTGCCAGCCGCAATTTGCATTATATTTGCATGTAACTTTCAACTAATAATAAATCGAATCGAATCGAACCAAATGGAATGCTAGGGTAAAAATATTTTCGAAAAATTGTAACAGCAGCACTAAAAACTTCATCAGCATATCAAAAAATCTCAGCAGTTTTCAAGAGATTTTTAAATCAAAGCAAACCTCAATGAAAGTCAGACGTGTGATGAAAAAGGAAGACTCGATTTATATTGGTTAACATACGAGGGAGCCTTTTTGAGGGTAGTTGTTTAACTCTGACAAGTTAATTAACTCAATAATTCATTAATTAGTATTTTAACTATGGCTGACCAAGCCACTCAGTCGAAAAGAAAATGTGAAATATGAAAAAAAATCTAGTACCGATGTTGTAAAGTTCCTTACCAAGCAAACAATTTTTTCAAACCATGCTAGAAGAAATGGTTTTATGAGAACTCTTTCCTGACTAAACCATGGCTTATAAGTGGTACAGTCTCTTTAAACAAGCAGGGACTAACTTGAAGGCGACTCACGGCCAGGACGACCATCAACGTGGCCGCCTTCGGAAATTATTAAAAAATTAATATTGGAAGATGCTCAATTGAAGACGAAACAGCTCGCAGAAATGATTGGAGTATACGATACAATAATTTTTAACATTCCTGCCGATCATCGTGACATGACAAGAGGTCAATGAGATCAGCGCAAGATGGGTGCCGACATCGCGTGAAGTGTTCTCGCGCCTTTTTGAATCTCTGTAGTGAAGACAAGGGTGGTGTTTTGAGCGCGAGTGTTTTGTGACTCCAAGCAGTGGCATAGAAAAGACACAAAACCACCAAAGAAGTTTAAAGTGTCGTAGTAGGACGAAATGATCATGGTGACAGTTTTTTGGGATTAAGAAGGAAACAAAGACGTTTCCATAACCGGAGAATACTGCGCTGAAGAATTCCGGACCAGTTAAAAAAGACTTGAAGGGAAAATGAAGAGGAAAATTGGCAAAAGTTGTCATTCTTCTGCACAACAATGCGTCTGTTCACAAGAATTTTGTTGCGTTAGTTGCTCTACAAGAGGTGGGCTTCATTATTCGAGATCATCCTTCCTATAGTCCTGACATGGGTCTCAGCAATTATTTTGTATTCCCAAAGAGGAAAAAAGAACTTTGTGGAAAGAAATTTACAAGCGATGAAGAAGTGAAGTATGCAGTTTCAGCGTATTTTTTGGACAAAGACAGAACTTCTTTTTTTTAAAGGTATACACAAACTAATTGAAAGATTTTAAAACTTGATAATGGTAGCAGGTTTCATATATTAAAAAGGAAAAATAAATTTTTATTATTTTTTCTTAATTCCTTAACCCTTTCACTACAGGTTTTTACTGCGGAAAGTTAAAATTTTAAATTTTAAGTCTTAGGCTTCTATGTGGTAATATTAGCAACATTCTATAAGTAATTTTTCAATTTGTATACTCGAACCCTGTATTTTAGAGTGTTTTTCTATGAGAGCAACCACATCGTTGTGGCTGTAATAATTACTTAAACATAAAACTTTTTACGCATAACGAAAATTTGAATATTTCTTCATTTACTTCAGCCAAAATTAAAAAAAAAGGTATCTAAATTGAAAGAAAACGTCAAATTAAAAAGTTCTCTAATTTTTTCTGCTTCTTCTTCCTTTACTGTGTCAAGATATACCAATAAAAAACGTGTATACTTCTCTTCTTTAAACTTAATTATTCAGTTTATTAATTTCGTATTTCTCCTAAAACTTCAATCTATTCTAAAGACAAACAAAAAAATGTATTCTTGCAACCATAGAGGATGCAGACGTCCACAAGGTAACATGTTGCCATATGGCAACAAAATAGCGAAGGAGTTAACCCGCATTCTGTGATCTTTGAATCACATCAAATGTATGCATCTTGCAGACTTCTGAACATATATTTGCTCTCAAATATAAGAATTTCAAATATGTTTTGCACAAATATTGAAAGTGGCTACACCTTTCGTTCAAAGATTGACAGTAAATCGTTCCGCAAGCCGCAGCGCAGCGTATCGACAATTCGGTTGTTAATTCAGTGATTAATGTTGTTGTTTATGTTGCTGTTGCCATGGATGTTTCTGTTGATAATGTGTGCTAGTTGTCGGAGTTGTTCGCGCTTATCGTCGTCGCCTTGACGCTGCTAACCAAATCTGCGAACACACCCATCGACCGTTGTGCTCTTCATTGCGGCCACTTGTTTTCGCTTCCTTGCCGCTGTGCAATGTGTAGTTTTGCAGTTAGTGTGTCTGTGTATTGAATCATTGCAGCTATAGTTATAGGTATAGCTTCTTCTTCTTTTTCATCATCATTTGGCTTAATTTAATTTGCACCAAACGTTGGTTTTATGATGCCATATCGGTGCACGTATAGTTGTTTTTGTTGTTGTTGTGTTGTTATGGCACATTTGATTTACCGGCCGGCCAATAGTTTCGAGTGCAAATAAAAGCGCAAGTAGTCATAAACAAAAGTCACTGACTTAATTTCTCACTTATTTGCCGCTGTTGCCGGTGTTGTACTGTAGTTGTTGTATTTGTATGATTGCCTGTTTCTTTTTTTTTTGTTCGTTTATCGACAGTTTTTTCTTTACTTCGACTCGTAGTTTAGCATGGAGTATGCGGTTTTTGCCATTTGTTTGTTTGTTGTTTTTATTTTCATTTTCATTTTTGTTTTTGGTTTTTGTTTTTTGCCTTTTCAAAATATTGTAAATCACTAAAACTCGTTTAGCCCTGCGCGTTTTAGCTGTGCGTTTGACTTTCCGAGTAAAAATTTTGTGTAAGCATAATTTTTGTATAAATTGGTCAGTCGGTTTATGGAACAGCATCAGTTCCAACGGTTTCCTCACACAACGAAGTAGTCATCAGTTTTGACAGTTCATCTCACCAGAAAAATGGTGGGTTGCCGTTCGGGCCGTGTTGCATATCGCGCAGCAAGTCAGCTTTAGCCTCGAAATCAGCAAATTCAAAATATATATTTTGTGCTGTGTGTGTGTGTGTGTGTGCAACAGTGAAGGCGAAAAAAATTACGCTGTTTTAAAATATTTTTAACAAATTTCCAGCAACCAGAGAAAACATTGAAACATTCAATATAGGAACATAATTCTTTAAATATAGTAAAAGAGTTCCATTTAGTGTTTTAAAATAACTAATTTGGCTGTTGGTTGAAAAGCATTTCGAGCATTTTTTTTTATTACTAAAGTTAGTGAAAGTTTTTGTTTTGAATATAGAGTTTTGAAAATGTTTTTCAAGTTGAAGAATGTGTTAAATACTTTAAAGTTTGCGTTTTGATTGTAGAATGTCAGGCATTTTTTTTAAGTAATTCCACTTGAATTCAAGAAATATTGTTCATGGTACCAAGAGTTTCCTTCAAAGGATCTGCCTTTTTAGTTAAGGAATTTTAAGTCTTTCACACTCAGAATCAATACAGTTGCAGAGATATACAAGAAAGCATTGTAATTTGACTTTGAATTTAATTTAAACCAAATATAAGTTAAACTTCAACTTTTTTATTAGTTTAGGTTGCAAAGAATCAGAAATCACATTTCAACTCAGGAAAGATTAAATATTTTCACGAAAAACAATCAAATTTTAAGACTTTCTGATCAGTTTAGGTTGCAAAGAGTCACAGGCCGCACTTAACCTCAGGAAAGATCAAATATTTTCCCGAAAAACAGTCAAACTTTAATACTTTCTGATCAGTTTAGGCTGCAAGGAGTCACAGGCCGCACTTCAACTCAGGAAAGATTAAATATTTTCCTAAAAAATAATCAAATTTTTAGACTTTTTTCAATATATTTTTATATTTTTTCAAATATTTTCACGAAAAACAATCAAACTGAAGACTTTTTAATTAGTTTAGGTTGTAAGGAGTCGCAGGCTTCACTTCCACTCAGGAAAGATCAAATATATTTACTGAAAAACAGTCAAACGTTGAAACTTTCTGATCAGTTTACGTTGCAAAGAGTCACAGGTCGCACTTCAACTCCGGGAACATCAAATATTTTTCGGAAAAACAATCAAATTTCTAGACTTTCTGATTAGTTCAAGTAGCAAAGAGTCACTGGCCGCACTTCAACTCGGGAAAGATTAAATATTTTCCTAAAAAATAATCAAATTTTAAGACTTTAAGTTTAGGTTGCAAGGAATCACAGATCGAATTTCAACTCAGGAAACATCAAATATTGCGAAGAATCATAGACTGCGCTTTGTCTTGGAAAACATGAAATCTTTTCACCGAAAAACAGTCAAACTGTAAGACTTTCTGATCAGTTTAGGCTGCAAGGAGTCACTGGTAGCACTTCAACTCAGGAAAGATTAAATATTTTCCTAAAAAATAATCAAATTTTTAGACTTTTTTAATAGATTAAGCTGCGAAGAATCATAGACTACGCTTTCACTTGGAAAATATCAAATCTTTTTACCGAAAAACAGTCAAACTTTAAGACTTTATGATTAATATTAGGTTGCAAGAAGTCACAGGTCGCAATTTAACTCGGAAAAGATTAAATATTTTCTCGAAAAACAATCAAACTTTAAGACTGTTTTAATAGATTAAAAAAGTCTTGAACAGATAAAAAAGTCTTGAAGCTGGAAAACATCAAATATTTTCATTAAAAATCAGTCAAATTTTAAGACTTTTTTATTAGGTCACATTAGGATGCAAAGAGTCGCGGGCCTCACTTCCACTTAAAGCATCATTAAGACTCACTTATTAGAGATAAAAAGTCAGAGTTTCAATCATAAACCGATTTGACTGCTTCTTGTAGTCTTAGAGTTCTGACACTTAAATTTCTGCAGTGTTTCTGAGTCTTCACAGGATGTTAGATGCCAAAAATTTACAATAGCCTATTTTCTGTAGAACTGATCAACGATATATAAAGTATTCTATCATCTCTATTTCTTCTTCAACACCACATCTTTCTTTTGCAGACATCACTAGAGAAAAGGTTCCATTTTACAAGCATAATCCCTTCGAGAGTCTTTTGAACACTCTTCTTTTTTTATTTAAAAATTTTTAAAATTCTAATTCAAATCTTAAATCTCAAAATTAAATATAATTAAAGCTTTGAATTAATTATTATATAAATTTTGTAAAAAATAATTAAATTCAAATCTGTTAAAATTTATAGTCCAGTTGTAAGAAAGTTTGGAAGAAAATTATTTCAAGTCTAATATTTAGTTGCTTGTTTCTAAAAAAGGTAAAATGTTAACCAAAATTTCAAGTCTTAAGCTTTCATTTGAGCCAAACTCATTTTTTTATTAAAAAAAATTTTACATTCTTTAACAAAAATCTATCACTTCTTTACGTACTCAGTGGAAAAAGCTAAACTCAAATTTAGGTCTTTGAAAGTAGTTTAGAAGTAACGTTTTCAAATTTGATTTAAACAAAATATTTTTAGAAATGAAAAAGAAATGAAATTTTGAAATAAATTTGGTGGAATGCATGTTTCTGTTAATTGTAGAAAGATGTTTAAAATATTAGAAATTAAAGTGCTCACAAACAATCAAATTGAATCCTTGATATTAACCCATTAAAACCTGACCCCAGAAAGGCTTGTGCGATTTCCATAAAATTTTACACAATCTTATTAATTGACCTAATCAAGAAAAAAAATCAAGCAAAAATGCATACCATGTTTTTTTTTGGTCATTTTTCCGCAAACATTACACAAATAAACAAAATCAAACATTTGCGGAAAATAAAATGTGCCAATAAAATATCAGCTGCTTGGATTTTAACATTTTCACGCGTTGCGTTGTATGAAAATTGGCAGTGTTTAGGCCCAACGTTGCATTCGCGCAACACAAAACTTAAAGCATATTTTTTGTTTAAACAATAAAAAAAAAAAATTTCCAAACCTTTTTTTAAATAGTTTAGCATTGCAAAATGCAGCCCACTAAGGGATTTTGATAGGTTTGAAGAATAAGTATTTTTGATTGAATTTCAAAAATTCCCCAAAAAAAACCTTTGACTTTGGATCGAAAAAAACGTATGAATATTTAAATAATTTTTAAATTTGAGTATGGCAGAATCTAAAACGATCAATTCTAATCCAATTCTACCCTTTTTCAAGTCTTATGTCTTTATGAATTACTTAATATAGCGGCATTCCCAAACGTTGCGCAAACGCAACGCTCAGGGCTTAATGGGTTAAAGGATCTTCTCAGATCTCTCTGAAAATCGGGTTAAGACAAAAAGATAAACAGGGACCTCAAATTGAATCCTTGACACCACAGGATCTACTCAGATCTCTCCGGAGATCGGTTAAAGACAAAAAGATAAACAGGAAACCTCAAGTTCCAGTACAATGGAATTTGGAAATTTTCTGTCTAAAAAAAATTGTTTAAGAACAAACAAAAACCAAAAATCATGAAAGTATTTTATTAAATATCAGTCAAATTTTGAAAAGAAAAACTTTTTCATTTAACTTGCAACGTTATCTTCAGCGCTTCTATTCTCTTCAATCTTTCTAAACTGTCTACAAGAAAGAAAAGTTGCATAAAGCATTTTGAATTGCATATTCTTCAGATTGTTCATTAAATATCTTTAGAATTTAATATTTAAATATTTCGTTCATTTTCATTCATTATTATTTAATCTGAATACTTTACATACCAATAATTGCTTTGCTCCAACAAAATGCTTCAGTTCTGTTAGCTGATTCCCTTTTTTTTGTAAGCCAATTTCTTAGGATTTCTTATGAATCTTTTCAACTTATTCAATTATTTCATTTATTAAAAAATAATTTAAAAAATTAAATAAAATCCCAGTGTTTCCTCCAGTACAGTTGCACTCAGCGAATTGCACCACACATCACACAAAGTTCACAAAACCAAATGTTCCCACATCAAATTATATGGAAAATATTTATGTCTCTCTTATTCGACGCCTTTCAGAAACTCTTCATTGCTGCCACATTTGCCTTGGTTGCACTGGCCTCGGCCGATGTTAGCCACTTGTCCAACACTTATTTGCCGCCCAACCAGCAGTACCTGCCACCATCGGTCGGCTACTCGGCTCCGGCCGTTCAGCAAACCTATGTTGCGCCCTCAGTGAGCTACTCCGCACCAGCGGTCCAGTCGTACTCATCGGGCGGTGGCTCCTACTCGTCGGGTGGTGGCTCCTACTCGTCGGGAGGCGGCTCTTACTCGCCGGGTGTTGGTTCCTACTCGTCGGGTGGTGGTGGCTCCTACTCACTGGGCGGCAGCGGTGGTGGCTCCTACTCACTGGGCGGCAGCAGTGGTGGCGCCCACTCACTGGGCGGCAGCGGTGGTGGCTCCTACTCACTGGGCGGCAGCGGTGGTGGCGCCCACTCACTGGGCGGCAGCGTTGGTGGTGCCTTCTCATTGGGCGGTAGCGGTGGTGGTGGCTCCTACTCATCGGGCGGTGGCGCTTCGTACGCTGCACCTCAACAAGTCTACTCTGCGCCTGCTGTCCAGTACTCGGCTCCGTCCAGCGAATATCTGCCACCCGCACAGAGCTACGCCGCACCGGCCGCTCAGAGCTACTCCAACATTCAGCAATCGTATGCCGCACCCTCGGTGAGCTATGCCGCGCCATCTGTTGCCTACTCGGCGCCCGCTGTGCAATCGTACACCGCCCAGGTCTACAGTGCCCCCTCGGTGGGCTTCTCGTCGTCGGGCGGCGGTTCATCGTACTCGGGCGGCGCCGATCTGGGCACTCAGTACGCGGCCAACGGTGGCTACGTCTACAAGAAGAAGTAAACCGCTCGGAACTGTGATCGAAATTGCTAGGGATACAATAAAGTATAACGGTATTTAAGCTGTCGGTATTATTACATAAATGTATTTTATTGTATGACATGTTGTAAATGAATTTTTGTTTTTTAATATATAAATTTTTATATGGTATTTTATAAAAAAAAAAATTGCGAGTTTCATTTGAAGTAAAAATTATTTCTTTTATATCTTTTATTTTTATTATTTCTATTATAAAAGCAATAGAGGTGAAAAAGAAGCTGTAGACATTTTTTCGAATAGTCTTTTCTACTACCAATGAATTTTATTATTATTATTTTTTATTATTGTTAAATAAATTCAACTAAAGTTATTGGAAGTAAATTTTCAGAAAGGCAGGTAAACACACTCGGAGTCCTATTGTGAGGCCCATTGTGATATCACAAATTCCACCCGTTTGAAATGTGTATGCAACACTGTTTTTCAATATATGTTACAGCATTTCAAACGGACTGGGGAAGGAAGGAGGGGCCTACAGTTTAACGCCAAGAGCGCACTTGTGCGATTCTTGTACTGTCATCTGCTTCATGAGAAGTAGACGAGTGTTTCACCAGCCCGAGCTGGGAATCGAACCTAGGGCCTCTGATATGAGAAACCAACCAGAAAAGATTTACTTGAAAAGCGAAATTTCCAGCTTTTAGAAAACTTACAATTTATGACTCTTCATTCCAGTTATAAATAAAGTATTTTCTTACTCTTTGAAAACATAAAAATTTAGAGTTGAAATTGAATTTAAATAAATCGAGTTGAATTTAGTTGATTTCGACAACAGTGACTGTTTTTGTTGATAATAAAAATATTTGGTTCTACAAGAGTAAGAAATACTGGATGCAACTAGCATCCTAAAAGGACAGAACTATGTAGAGTCCGACCGATTCTCAATTTTTTGGCCGATGCTGATTAATCGGTCAAAAGGGCGAGAATTAGAAGATGCCGATGCCGATTCCGTAAAAGAAATATAACAAATAGATTCAATCAAAAAAAGTTTATTTTACAAAAGAACAAAAATAAAGGAGCTATATTGAAAATAAAATTGTTTCTAACATATCTAAATAACACGAAAACGAAAAAATTAAAATTAAATTGAAAATAAATAAAAACTAAAAATTTAATGATTCAGCTTCAAAAAATTAAAAAAGTTAGAAAATTAAAATTAAATCAAGAAATTAAAATTAAAGCAAGAAAATAGGCCGATGTGGCTGATACCAATTTTTACGGCCGATACTAGCCGATGCCGATTAATCGGTCGGAATCTAGACAAAACTTCATCATTTCAAAACTTCATTCAACTTCGTCATTTCAGGTCATTGGAGCTTGGTCACGCCAAAAATTTGGATATGCATTGTTTTCCCATTGGATTATTTCCAGTAAAAAAATTGTTCATACACAAAAAAAGAACTTTGTCTTACAAAGTTTGTATGTTCTTCTTCTTAAGTAACCATAACAACCCGTTAACGGGTTACGACCTGCCGCAAGAGTTCATTCTTCTGAGAGAATTCAGTTGATCACATCAATATTCATTTTTGTTGAATTTTTTTTTAGTTTATTGAAATTTTTCTTGTTTTTGTTTATCTGACCAAATCGTTTTATATTTTATGGCGCAGCAAAATGTGATGTGAAGTCATGTGATGTTATGTGATGTGATGCTATGAGATGTGATGTTATGTGATGTGATGTTATATGTTGTGATTTGTTGTGATGTTATGTGATGTATTTTGATGTGATATGATTTGATTTGCTGTTTGAAATTATTTAAAAAAAATTAAAAAAAGTAACGATATAAAGTGACATGGTGTGATGTAATCTGAAGTGAAGTGATGTGATGTGAGGTGGTATGTTATTTGATCTGATGCAATGTGATTTGATGTGATGTGATTTGATCTGATCTGATGTGATCTGATTTGATGTGGTGTGGTGTGAAGTCATCAAATGCAATGTGATTTGATGTGATGTGATTTGATCTGATCTGATGTAATGTGAGTTGATGTTATGTTATGTGATGTGGTCTGTTGTGATCCGATTTGAAATTATATAAAATGGTGTGATATGACGTGATGTGTTGTGATTTGATTTGTAACGATATAAAGTGATATGGTGTGATGTATTCTGAAGTGAAGTGATGTGATGTGAGGTGGTATGATGTTATTTGAACTGATGTAATATGATTTTATGTGAGGTGATTTGATCTGATCTTATTTAATGTGATCTGATTTGATCTTATGTGATGTGATTTTATGTGATATGAGTTGAAATTATATAAAATGATATGATATGATGTGATGTGCTGTGATATGATCTGTTCCGATTTTATTTGAAGCGATATAAAGTAATATGGTGTGATGTAATTTGAAGTAAAGTGAAGTGATGTGATGTGAAGTGATGTGTTGTGATGTGATGTGATGTGATGTGATGTGATGTGATGTGATGTGATGTGATGTGATGTGATCTGATCTGATGTCATGTCAAGTGATATGATGTTATATGATGTGATCTGTTGTGATCTGATATGATAAATGATAAAATGTGATGTAATATGGTGTGATGTAATCTGAAGTAAAGTGAAGAGTTGTGATGTGATGTAATGTGATGTGATGTGAAGTGATCTAATATGATGTGTTCTGATTTGATGTGTGGTGGTATGAAGTGATCTAATATGATGAGATCTGATGTGATGTGAAATCATGTAATGTCATGTGATCTGATCTGATGTCATGTGAAGTTATATGATGTTATGTGATATGATGTATTGTGATCTGATTTAAATTGATAGCTCGCTTAAGCAAGCGAGCTTAAGCGAGCGAGTGGGAAAAAGAGGTAAGGCGGAGGAAGCTTGTGGAAGAGATCCATCTACGCTTTCCCGAAATTCCTTGCATTCTTTCAAAAACAAATGAAAACTTACTAATTTATATTTTAATGTTACTGATTTCACATCTTTTTGAGTGACTGTTCAAGTTGAGCAAAGATTTAAATTTTTGAAAAAAAAAGTCATTAGCATTGATCAAATTTTCTTTGCAACTAAACTTTTACCACTATGTGTGGTGAGAATATATTATTTGAATCACACATATTTTACCCAGGAACCACACATTATCGATACAAATTTCATGTACATATTTCGCCTCATTAAAGGCAGTCGTTCTAGTAGTTCTTAGTCTTAACTACTTTTTGCATAGAAGCGTTGCATGCAAAACGCTGCGAACCTCTTCAGTTGAGTGTAAGCAAATCTTAGAAGACCCAAAAGAAAAGAGCAAAAGAATGCCAATATCTTCAAATGCTAATCGCTTACGTAGAAACCTGCTTGAAAAAATAAACCACCACTGCCAATTAATGTTTTAACATGTTGGCAGCTCAACGTAGACGCATTGTAAAACTTTGATTCTTTCTCGAACGCACGCAGATCTGAGCCAATATTTACATTTTATGAACCGCTAAAAACTTTAGTGTGAAAGAAATGCCAATAAACCGCAGAAAGACACGACACAATGACGCCAGTTTGGCCCCAGACGCAGCTACGCTGTGAGGTTGTTGTCTTTCGAGTTGGGTTGAAGTTAATGTAAATTATTACGAAGATTGGTGGCGTTGCTTTTGTGCGTCTCGCCCGAAGCCGAACCAAGGAAAGTGATCAATAACGGTCTGGAAAGTTGAGAGAAAGAAGTCCAAGCGAGCCAAACATTATGTAATCATATAAAATGCCAGTTCGCAGTGCTGTTGATTTTCAGTTGGAGGTCAAGTTTCTTCGACAACAGTTAAGAACGTTCACAAAAATGGTAGAGTGCCAAAAAATGGTAAAGTGACAGGATAGCAAAACATTTTCAGCATTGCCTCTAATTTGAGTTCATTTTGATTTGCAGCAACTAACGGTGCTTGTGTTGGCCACACTACTGGCCGCCTGCATGGCCGATGTGCGTCAATTGAGCAACCAGTATCTGCCGCCAGATGCAAAGCTTGAAACCATGAAGAAAGATATTGAATCGGCCGAAATCCCCAGCACACAAGTCGTCACAGTCGAGCTGCAACAAGGCAACGGTCTGGAGGAAACCGCACAGCCAGAGCCCGATGCCAGCAGCAGCGAGTCCAGTGATCCGTTCTTTCCGCAATTTGGTTACGGCGGTTTTCAGAACAATTTCCAACAGCAGGGATCTTCCAATTTCCAGACAAGCGGCTTTTCGCAGCGACCATTTCCCGGACAAGGTGGTTATCCTGGACAAGGTGGTTATCCTGGTTATCCTGGACAAGGTGGTTACCCTGGCCACGGTGGTTATCCTGGTTATCCTGGCCAAGGTGGTTACCCTGGCCACGGTGGTTATCCTGGCCAAGGTGGTTACCCTGGACAGGGTGGTTATCCTGGACACGGTGGTTATCCTGGCCAAGGTGGTTACCCTGGCCACGGTGGTTATCCTGGCTACGGTGGTTATCCTGGATCGGGCGGCTTTCCTGGGAATGGTGGCTTCCCTGGTCAAGGCGGTTTCGGTCCAGGCGGCTTTCCTGGTCTCGGTGGCGGTTTCTTTTCGGACAAAGACCCAAAACGTGTGCCCACTGACACCGCTTACGGTGCGAACGGCGGTTACGTCTACGAGCGGCCACAGAAAACGCAAAGCCCCAAGTAGCGTCGTTTCCATTTCGTTGATTTTGCTTCCCATTTTATCTCATCTTGGCCAGAAATCAGAAAGTCTTACAATTAAATTTTATGCAAACTTTTCATTTTGTTTTTGAATTTGTATTAAATTGTATTGCTCGCGCAAAGCTCAGCAATAAATCATTGGCAAAAAATCTTGCAATATGCAAAAATTTTGATTTTTTTAATGTTGTTTTTTAATTTTTTGTTGCTTTTTTTCATTTTTTTTTCATTTATAGTTCAATTTAGGCAAACAAAATTTCGCAGAGCGCGCCAAGACACATTTCAAGTGTTTCCTTGTCACTTTTAGTTGGAACTGCGCAGATTTAAGAAAATTATGGCCCTGAATTGTTATGTGACTCATTCCTCACAGCCAACTGGCCAAGTCAACACGTGGAGTAAAAGTATAACCTTCACTTTAGTTGCATGCAATCCAAACTCGACGACCCATAAATCAGTTGACATTTATTTTTTTTTATTTCGGTAATGTTGTGTTGAAAGTGTAAATCGATAATAAGATTAATGTCTCTTGGTGAAACTGTTGATAAATTATCACTTAGTTGTCTCCAGACTAATTCAAAATTTTTTAATAAGGGCTCTTACTATTCACAGCAAACCGATTGTATTGATTTTTTCATAGTTGAGTTTAGTTTTTGACTGTAATTGAGCAAGGCAACAAAAACTGTGAGTTCATATATTGGTTTTGTAAAAGAAAATCCCTCATCTTTACATGAAATAAAAAGTCGTATTTTGGAGTAGGAACAGGAAACATCTAATTCAAAATTAATGTTTAAACTCTTCTCTAGTTTTGACTTATTTCCGGCGTAAAAGTTAAATTTTGAAGTTTGTTGTATTCAGTGACCTCTAGTAGAATTTTGTGGCAAATGTTTTTGTGGTACATTTTTTTCTTAAAAGTGCTGTTTTAAAGGACATGTTTAGGCGTTTCAGAAAAAAAGTGTCAAATTGGTCCATAAAAATAGAAGCTAGAGGGTTCAAATGTTCCACAAAAATGTGCTCCATAGTATTTTACAGAAAATTGCTGAAGGCGTCATATAACTAAAATGTAAGGTCACATGGTTTTCGTATGCGGATTCACCATAAGAATCTGCAAAAGAGGGAAACTTTGACCTACCCTAAAAAAAAATTCAGATGTAAACTTTCAAAACAAACAAAAACAAGCTTCTGGTTGTATTTTTTTTAGAGTGTAATTTGAATGATCCGATAAGCACAGTTTCGTTCAATAACTTGTTGCCATGAAGGTCCATTATATCTCTCTCATAGAAATCCTTGTTCCTGTTGGGAAACAACTGAGACAGTCAACTGGGACATCTTCGCTTGAGTCAAGTTTTTCACCAGCAAAATTCTGCGGTATAGACAGGAACAGATGGTATCATTTGGTGCCAGGTCCCGACTAGAAGATGGATGCATAAGAACCTCTTAACCAAGCTCCAGGAGATTCTGGCGAGAACTAATGGATGGAATCCTGTGTTTTTGTTCTGTAAAATTTGACGTGCGCTCAAGCAAAATTGCGTCCAGCAATCACATAACTGTCTGAGAAGTTTTTTAAGCACGAAATCTTATCTTTCTAACGTGATGGGATACTTTCTATATCAGACTAGGGCCCTCGGCTTAAAACACACGTCTTGTATGATATATTATTATTATTTACTATTTACTATTTTTATTTTATTCGATTTTTTTACTTTTCTTAATCTTTAACAAATGTTAATATGAAATCATCTTCAACTACTAAAAATTGTTTTCCTCGTCTGGTGTTGAACACTGAATAAATTATTGTGATTTATTATTTATTGAATTATTTATGATTTTGAGTCCTTTTCCGAAGTCTAAAGCCAATGGGCCTTATAAATCACGATTATCTTAACCCATTGTTGATGCTGTCAGATTTTGATTTTCAAATAAGTGAAGAAATTATTTTTCATTTGAAGTGATTTTACTATAATAAGTTTAAGTCAAAAACTCATTGAATCATGTTTTTCCCTACAAAATTTTAATCCATCACTGACGCCGTCAAATTTTGACTTTCAATAAAGTGTAAAGCACTTGTCGAATTATTTTTTATTTGAAATGGTTTTACTAAGTTTTAAATCAAGTCATCTCTTTCCTTACAAACTTGTAACCCCCGTCAAATTTTGACTTTCAAAAAAATGAAAAACAAGTGTTGAATTTTTGTATTTTAAGTATTTTTACTAATTTTGAAGTCAATAGGCCAATTGCTTCATGTTTGTTCGTAGTCGTAACCCTTTATTGACCCAGTCAGATATTGAATTTCAAAAAAGTGTAAAGCACTTGGCGAATTTCATTTGAAGTGGTTTTACTAATTTTGAAGTCAAAAACTCATTGACTCATGTTGTTTCTTACAATGTTTTAACCCATCATTGACCCTGTCAAATTTTCACTTTTGAGAAAATGAAAACCACGTATCGCACTATTTTTTTTTTAAGTATTTTCACCAATTTTCAAGTCAGTAGGACAACTGGTTCATATTGGATCGTTTTTTTCATAGTCTTCCCGTATACAAATCTTCATTCATTGTTTACGAAATACTGAAAAATACGTTTATTTTTCATGTGGAGTATTTTCGCCAAGTTTGAAATCAATAGACCCGTTAACTCACGTTTCTCCATACAACACCTTAACCCATGTTTTGACCCCTTTAAGCCCCGAATTAAAAAAAATCCGAAGCGGAGGTTCATTTTCTAAAGTAAACCTAAAGTTTAAATTTCATGCTTGTAACTTCAGTAAGTCAGTCTGGAAAAACAGATATATGTATTATATATAGATTGAGACTAAACATCTCAAGCAGTGGCGCACACAGGATTTCATTTTGGAGGGAAGGGAAGGGGTTAGCAAAACTTTTGAGCCGAATACCATTCGAATCCATATTTTGCACCAGCGATTTTTGTATTTGGATGGTTGAACCCTCGAACCCCCCTGGTGCGCCACTGATCTCAAAGTCCTTCATCTCTGGTGGTCAATATTGACATTTTTCCTTTATGTATCTAAACTTAAAGCCAAAAAATTAGTTAAGGTTTTTAATTTCTTTTCAGATATCGATTTTTTGGACTGACTAAAAATGTGTTCACACTTTAATAAAAACTCAAAACCATTGAGGAACAAGTTTTATGTTTATAGCCGCAGTGAGTACTTCTTACTTTTTTGTACAATAAGTGTTCTATGTTTGTTTTTGTAAGTGTTGAACAACTGTGCGAAATGAAGCTTCAGCTTAGAAACTTGGAGATATTATTTTTTTAAAAATTCGTTGAGTTTTCTGTTGATCGTTGAAAAGGAAGGATGCAATTAGGTATAGTTGGAATGACAGTTTTCTTATAGAAAGATATGGCTCAAGTAATATAATTTAATTAATAATTAATTAAATTAAGAAGAAGCTAGAAAGAAACGGTCAGTTTAAAAGTGTTTTAGCCTTTTACTGGCCAGTGATTTTAGTTATAAAAACAAATTATTTTGAACACTTGATGAAAAACCCTAATTGAAAAACTTTTTCAGAAACCCAAAACACTCTTTCAAAAACATTTTTGGTGATAGTTTTCAGTTCTAATCATTGTAAAAAAACTCGTCCTGACCAACTCGTACATAACCGTAGTGTCTACTCACCGGTGACCAGTTAAGATCTTAAAGACAAACCCAAAAATACTCCAAAAATCTAACAATTTGTAGCAAAAATCCATTAATATCGATGTAGAATTGTTATGTGAACGCCCACTTGAGCTGCAAAGCAAGCAAACTTCACAGATTTTATGGCCCCAACAACGGGCTACCGAAATTTCCAAACTGAAATAATGAATTTCACATTGACATAGCATTCAATTAATTATGCGACCTAAATGAACTTTATGGCTTAGAAATTAAAAACTTAAAATTAAATTGAAATTAATATGAAATTAGATAGAGTAATAAAAATTATGCAAAAACGCAGACCGATCAAGTTGACCTAATAAATTTCATTAGTGAAATTGGGCCAATTGACGCAGCGTTCCAGTCTCCGCTACAGGAAACGTGGGCGGATGTTGGCCGATTTGCGAAAGCGCTTTGCAAATATTGATGACATGAATGCTCAGCCAAAGGGACCACAACCACGTGATCACTTCTCGCTGTGTGTGTGGGAGTGTGTCTGAAGCGAAATGTTTGCTTAATTTTGATTGTTTGCTTTATTTTTGAATATTGTTTGAAATATTTGATACACTTCGTTGGTAGTTAATTTGCATTTTTATAGCAATTTGTGTACAAACTTAATTTGCTCGCCCAACGGAGGGCGAGCGCTATAAACGGTCATAGGCGCCTGACACCTTCCATAACTTTTGAGCCCAAGACTATTTGAAACCTTATTTGTCAACAATTTTTTTTTAAGATATGAGTGGCTGCCATAAGGCGAAGCCCACTTAGGTTATGAAGGCCCATTGTGATACGACAAACAATGGAATATGAGTCCCTTAATTGGTTGGACTAGTTTGAGCTTCTCACAAAGCCTAAATAGTAGACTGTGAATGGTCCTATCGGCTGGATCGTCTAGATTGTCAAAGGAGAAGTTGCCCAGATGACTCTTCATTCGTCTGGATAAAGTAGGACAAATGCATACTACATGCATGCATACCACAATCAATTTAACTTAAGTCTGCTCACTTATTGAACCAGTTTGAGCTCCTTACGAACCCTAAAAGACTGTGAATAGTCCTATCGGCTCTTCCTTCTTCTTGATAAAGCAGGACAGGTCCATAAAAGTCTCGCTCCTGAGAAAGGACTGCAGAGCCATCGTAGGCGTACTAACGGGGCACTGCTTAACAGCGGCTCACGCGCAAAAGATGGGAATCTCTGAGTCGGATGAATGCAGGAAATGCAAAGAAAATGGTCACTACAGGAATGACAACTCGAAACTCTTGGAACCAGTTTCTTCGATGAGAGATTATTGATCTACATAATTTCCTCGCCTAGAACAAATGGTTCTCAAAAGATGCCGTCTGGATCAAAAGGGAACAGAACAGTTACCTATGGGCACCGGATTTCTAAAATGAAGAAAATCTTAATGAACGCAACAGGGTCTTCGAATGGAAGTGCGCACCCGTTCTATAACCTAACCTAACCTAACCTTTTTTTTTACTTGTTCACTCCTCCCTGGAGTATAGGGCCTCCACAAGACTCTTCCAACTTACACGATTCTAGGCTGGGCTAACCTAACCTAGATGATAGAAATACCAGTTGGTTGTGTATACCGAATATGTTTTATTGCGCCAATATGTTAAATAAACCAGACATAATTTATAGACAAATGTAATTCATAAACCAAAGTTACTGCAAAGTTTTCAGTTCATTGGAACCAAAGTTAGATGGGGGGAGTACAACGATGATTTATGTTTTAAAAATCTAAAGTGAGAGCACTAACTGGACTTGTTACCGGACACATGGTTTTGCACCAATGCTCCCACAATGGTCCGTACCTACAATTATTCTCTGCAAAAGTTACTATCAAAAAAGAGGAGAGGTACAATCAAAGGACCACTTCCCATGCCGATCTCTCGAGATACAACTGAAGTGTCTCAAGTATTTAGGGTCATGCTTCTTCTTAGATGTGACACAGATGACGAAAGTAAAACCAATGAACTAATTAAATGACTTCAAAGAAAGCAAATGTTTCAACAGGGAAAACACTTTGACTTTTGACAGAAACTCGGGATAGATGGGTATGCCTTCTTTTGGCGCCCATAGAGGACACTCACAATAAGTAATAATGAATCCGAGTGTAAGTAGGGACATCACTTTGACTTTCCAGAGAAGATCGTGTGCCTTCTTCTGG
The DNA here is from genome assembly GCA_963668005.1 of Melieria crassipennis. Lineage (NCBI taxonomy): Eukaryota > Metazoa > Arthropoda > Insecta > Diptera > Ulidiidae > Melieria > Melieria crassipennis. Next base: position 39,281,382 of record OY764962.1, on the reverse strand, counting down.
TCATAGAAGACACAAAAATGAGCAAAAATTCCTCCGAATGGAAGTAACGAGGCACTTTGACTTTTGACAGAAACTCTGGTTAGAGAGTTGTGCCTTCTTCTGACACCCATAGAGGATTCTCATAATAAGCAATTTGACTTTCTAGAAAAGCTCGTGTGCCTTCTTCTGGCACCCATAGAGGACACTTAAAATAAGTAAGTAGGGAAACTCTTTGACTTTTGACAGAAACTCGGGATAGATGGATATGCCTTCTTTTGGCACCCATAGAGGACACTCACAATAAGTAATAATGCCTCCGAGTGTAAGTAGGGACAACACTTTGACTTTCCAGAGAAGCTCGTGTGCCTTCTTCATAGAAGACACACAAATAAGCAAAAATGTCTCCGAATGGAAGTAGCGAGGCACTTTGACTTTTGACAGAAACTCTGGTTAGAGAGTTGTGCCTTCTTCTGACACCCACAGAGGATTCTCACAATAAGCAGTTTGACTTTCTAGGAAAGCTCGTGGCTTCTGGCTTCCATAGAGGACACTTACAATAAGTAAGTAGGGAAGCACTTTGACTTTTGACAGAAACTCGGGATAGATGGGTATGCCTTCTTTTAGCACCTATAGAGGACACTCACACCGAGTGTAAGTAGGGACATCACTTTGACTTTCCAGAGAAGCTCGTGTGCCATCTTCTGGTACTCATAGAAGACACACAAATACGCAAAAATGTCTCCGAATGGAAGTAGCGAGGCACTTTGACTTTTGACAGAAGCTCTGGTTAGAGAGTTGTGCCTTCTTCTGGCTTTCATAGAGAACACTCACTATAAGCAATAATGACTCTGAGCCTAAGTAGATACAACACTTTGCCCTTTGGGAGAATCTTGGGATATAGAGGTATGTCCTCTTCTGGCACCCATAGAGAGTATAAGTAGGAACAACAGTTTGACTTTTGACAGAACCTCTGGTACAGAGTTGTGCCTTCTTCTGGCACCCATAGAGGATACTCACAATAAGCAATGTTGCCTCCGAGTGGATGTAGGGAAGCACTTTGATTTTTGACAGAAACTCTGCTTAGAGAGATGTTCCTTCTTCCCATAGAGGATTCTCATAATACGCAATTTGTCTTTCTAGAAAAGCTCGTGTGCCTTCTTCTGGCACCCATAGAGGACACTTACAATAAGTAAGTAGGGAAGCACTTTGACTTTTGACAGAAACTCTGGTTAGAGAGATATCTTCTGGCACCTATAGAGGATTCTCACAATAAGCAATATTGTCTCCGATTGTAAGTAGGCACAACACTTTGACTTTCTTCGAAGAACACCACTTTTTTTTCAATCATCAGAAACATTCTGTACTAATGAGATCCTGTCCTTTTAGATTGCTTATAATTCCACATATATTGAATCTTTTAACTTGAAACTAATTCTGAGGAGTAATTTGAACATTGTTTTAACAATTTATAAGGATTATGGACACCTTTGATGTTTGTAACAATAAAAAAAAATTCGCGCAAAAACAAGTTTTATCGCTTAAAATAAAAGTATGGGTCTACATGACCCAGTGTGTTCTCCGTAGGTTAATAGTTATAGTTGCTCCAATATTGGTCAATTTAAATATTAAAGCAAAATGTTTAGTTAATAATTTTAACTTAATTTTAATTTTGACAGCAAATCAACTAAAAAAACACAACACATTTATATTTTGGAAAAACAAATTTATGACACTGATTTATTTGTGACTGTGTATTTTTTCTAATCTTGTAATCTTTGTTGTAATTATGTTATCTATGTGGTTTTAGTGCGAACTTTAACTGTAGTTCGTTTTTATGGCACCCTAAATCCACCCATTATAGCGCAACATGAGTAACAAATTGTTTGCCAAATCGAGCCGTGTGCATATAATTAAAACTAATTTATAGATTAACACGAAAAACAATGCAAATAGGCAAATAAATATGCTGCCCCGTTACTTATGTCCCATGTTGAGTTGAGTTGAGTCGAGTTCCCTTCTCTTCGGGAATGATTCACATAAATATGTAAAGACTTGAGTATACACAAACAAAGATTGCAGTGGCGGCAGCGAATTTCAAATAGTGAGTGAAAAGAGACGAAGGGGTTTGAAACCCGACTAGTTTTTTAGGTGCTGCGGATCATAACTTGGAGACACTGAGTCCAAGTGCTGATTTTTGAAGTTGTTTATGTTTTGTTTGTATCAAGTTGTTGTTGAGCTGAATCTGAATGAATTAAAAAAATGCCTTAGTACAAACTAAAATGGCAAAAATTATAAAAAAAAAATTTACGAGATTTTTTAAATTTTTGGGAGGAAATTTCAGCTTTTTTAAAGATTTAGGAGAAAGTCTTTTCAGGTATCTGGCAACACTGCAACACGTAAGCTGTCAGGAGATAGTGGAGGCACTAAACATTAATCACATGGCTGTTTGGAATTGTTTTAAGAGAACAGACAACGCAAAGACGTTCGATGTTTGAGTACCACATAAATTACCGGAAAGAAGTTTGATTGACCAAATAACCGTCAGTGAAACCCAACGAAATTGAACCATTTTTTAAGCGAATCAAAAAGGAAATCAAAAGTGCATTCGATACTAGAATATCGAACCCAAGTAATCATGGCCAAGGCACAGTGAGTCTTCAGAAACGGCTTCAAAGCCGGGATTGACGTCAAACAAGGTTATGTTGAGTGATTGATGTGATTGAAGACGAATTGTCTATGACGAGCTGCTCCAGCCTTGTGTAATGGTTAATTCGGTTCTCTGCCGTTGAAAATTTATTAACCAATTTTTTTTTGCCAATAAAGAAATAAAATTTTATAAAATTACAATTATGGAGCTAACGGAAAAAAAGGCAAAAGGTCATTCATAATAATGGCCAATATTAAATTAAAATTTATTTGATCTATTAAATTGACTGATTTTCATAAATAAAGATAATTTTTTGTTAAAATATATGAAAAATATATATAATAAATATATAAAAAAATATATAAAAAATATATAAACAAAAATTAGCACCAAAGAGTTAGAAAGTTGAAGTTAGGTTTAAAAATTCTTAGAGAACTGACAGTGAATTAAAATGAATAGATATTCAATTAAATCTGACATTATTGTAAAAACACAGCCTTATTCGAATCTAATGCTAAGAATTTTTAAACTGTTGAGAAGCCGTTGTGATATTGAAAATCTCTCTCAGACAAGCAGCTGACTGAATCAATACTGAATGAAATTTTCCAAGTTGAATTACATTTTCTGAATTGAATGAACTTTTCTAAGAACGATTAGAGTAATGAAAACACAGCCTTATGGCTAGATTTTCAAAAGTGTGTCAAATTTTAGTGCCATTGAAAATTCTATCAGACAACCAGCTGACTGAGGTAGTAATAAACAATAAACAATAAAAAAAAAGTAGTGAAAACGAAGCCTTATCAAAATTCAAAGAATTTGAAAACTTGTGCCAAATGTTAGTGCTATTGAAAATTCTATCAGACCATTAGCTGGCTTAGGTAGTACTGAATAAATTTTTTTAGTTATGTTAAGAACAATTTTGTCTTCAATTGACTATTTATGTCAAAAGTAGTAAAAATGCAGCCTTATTGAAATTCAATGAATTTAAAAACTTGCATAAAATTTTAGTTCCATTGAAAATATTGTCGTACAAGCAGCAGAATCAGTACACAATGAAATATTTCAAGTTAATCAGAAATAATTTTGTTTGCAATTGACCAATTATGCTATAAGTAGTGTAAACGCAGCCTTATCCAAATTCGTAGAACTTTTAAAAGTGCGTCAAATTCAAGTGGCATTGAAAATTCTTTCAAACAACCACTGCTAAATAAAATTGTTTTTTATTTAAAAATTATTTTGTACGCAATTGACTATTTATGGCATAAAGTAGTGAAAACGCAGCTTTATCAAATTTCTAAGAATTTTCAAAGTGCTTCAAATTTGAGTGCCATTTATAATTCCATCAAACAACCAGCTGACTGAAGTAGTGCTGAATAAAATTTTTTTATTACAAAAATTATGTTGCCCGCAATTGACTATTTATGGCATAAGTAGTTAAAACGCAGCCTTATCAAAGTTTGATAATTTTCACTTTGTAGCTCAAATTTGAGTGCCACCGAATGGTTGAATTGTCAAAGCTGGCTGAAGCAGCACTGAAACACCACAGCCCCCACAGGACTTTTTGCATGCACTGCGCTGTCCGCGTCTACGTGCAACTTTTGGTGAGCGGGTGCGCATGCGCGTGTGAACATTTCACCGCTGAGCGACGATAGCAAACGCGAGCACATGAATTAATCTTTCAAATTAATGGTGGGAAATTTATTGTCTCAGCAAAACCAAACAAAAACTGCAGTCAACTCAAATTCGAACTCGAACTGAAAGTCCAACTCGTGTCTCGCTTTCAATGATTTGGCCATCTTGAGACAATTTGCGGCCGTTGCAGCATTCTTTCATTAAATATTTGCCCAGTTAAGTTGGTCAGGCATGAAAATTGTGTATGTGTATGTGTTTGTGTTTGTGTAAATATGTAAGTTTAAGCAAATTTGTTTGCATTGATGTTAGTGTGTGAAATGGATGGCGATGGCCAGGCGGCATCGACGGAAACAGCTACGCATCGCTTCCACGTGCGTTGGGCCTCTCGATGCCGGCGCGTGGTGGCTGGCTGGTGGATGCCGATTTCGTTGGCGGGAGGAATATAAATTGTTAAACGCGCTGCGATTCGAGCATCAGTTGCATTTGTTAGTCGCGTGGTGAACCATAGCATAGCGAAACAGTGAAAATGGTCAGTAAACGATCGAATCGATCGAATTCGATCCTCGATCCGAGTGCTAAACAGGACAAGCGCCGCAGTGTTCGGTTGTGCTCGGCCAGCAAAGAAAAAAAAACAAAGCTTCTTACAACAATTAAACAATTTGGAGCAATATTTGAATTGCTGCTAACCCACATTTCCCGCCCGCCAATTGTTCTGTAATTACGTGTGTCGAGTGGCCTTGCTGGCAAAATGTGATTTTAATGCAAATTGCTCGACTTGTTATTACTTAATTAAAGTCTGTTAAATTGTGCTGAAGTTTTATTATTTTTTTAATGGCATAAGTGAACTTGAATGACAACTAAACAACAACATAACAACTGTAAACATTTAGTTTATTCATCTAACATTTGTTTTGTTTGTTTTTCGCTGCAGAAATTGTTTGCGTTTATTGGTGTGGCCCTGATGGCTTGGCAGCTGGCTAGCGCCGATGTTAGCCATTTAACTGCGGCCAACGGTTATCTGCCACCAGCACAGCCCCAACTGAAAATTCCAGCCATCGACGATGTTGCAACTCACGCACAGACACAAGGCGCAGCTGGCAGTCGGACGCCAACTGGCCTTGCACCGTACCAGCAACAACAATATTATTCACAGCCCCAACAACAACAACAACAAGTTGGACGGCCGCAAATATTCTACACGCCAAGCGGCATTGAGGTTCACCGTTCCATTCCTGTGGCCAGCTTCTCCCAGAGCAGCACAATTCCGCTGCAGCAAAAGCAAAGTGTAAACGCCGAGTTGGGTCGCGGCTACAGCACTGGCGCCCAGATTGAAGCGGCATTGCACCAGCCCACTGGAAGTCACTCACAATCCTATGCGCAGTCCCACTCGTACTCCAGTGCTCCGGAAACAGTTCAGCATTCGAGTGGTCCAAATGAAGGCACATATAATTACGCAGCTGCGGCGCCATCCTATGCCCAACAATCGCATTCTGCGCAGGTCTCACAGGCCCTACAACAGTCCTCGTTTTCGCAGCAATCCTCCGCGGGCCATGTTCAACAGTCACTCACTGCACCCGCAGCTGAATTCGCGCCAATAGCTCTGAGTTTTTCATCAGCAGCAGGCACCCACAGTCACACCGCTCCGGCGCCAACCTATTCAGCTCCAGTTCAGCCCAGCTATTCAGTTCCAGCTCAGCAAACCTACTCAGCGCCAGCATCAATTCAACAATCTTTCTCAGCTCCAGCACCAATTCAACAATCCTATTCAGCACCAGCTGAACAATCTTACGCTGCTCAACAATCGTTTGCAGCTCTTGCGCCCATACAGCAATCATATTCTGCTCCGGCACCAGCCCAGGAATCTTATTCAGCTCCTGCTGCAGCTCCACTGCAACAGTTACACTCCGCTCTGGCTCCCATTCAACATTCTTATTTAGCTCCAGCGCCAATCCAGCAGACGTACTCAGCTCCAGCAGCGCCTCAACAATTGTATTCGGCACCTGCCCCGGCTCCGCAATCATATTCAGCTCCCTCTTCAGCTTCAGAGTCGTATTCAGCTCCAGTGCCAGCTCCGCAATCATATTCAGCTCCCTCTTCAGCTTCAGAGTCGTATTCAGCTCCAGTGCCCGCTCAGGAATCATATTCGGCTCCAGTGCCCGCTCAGGAATCGTATTCAGCACCAGCTGCCCCAGCTCAACAATCATTGTCAGCACCTGCACCAGATCATCAGTCCTATTCGGCTGCTTCACCAGCACCAGGAGCTTCCCTAACTGAAAGAGGCTATTTGCCACCACCTCCAAGTCAACAGCCAAATTTGGCACCATCTCAGGAAGCATATTCAGCTCCAGCACCTGCACCACAAGCCCATTCAGCTCCGATTCAAGAATCTTTTTCGGCTCCAGCGCCACCACAAGAGACCTACTCAGCTCCAGCACTGGCGCCTGCATCAGCTTCAGCAGCAGCACAGCAAACATATTCAGCTCCCGCATTAGTTCAACAAGCTGAATCCTATTCAGCCCCTGCATCCGCTCAACAGTCACACTCTGCTTCACATGTTCCACAAACACTTTTACCACCAACACAAAGTCAACAATCCAATTCAGCTCCCGCACAGGTCCACCATTCGCATTCAGCTCAACAAGAAACTCAGCAGACCCATTCAGCTTCAGCTCAGCAATCTTATTCAGCTCCAGCGTCAGAGCAGCAATCTTACTCAGCTCCGGCACCTGTTCAGCAGTTATATTCCGCTCCAGCGTCAGCGCAGCAGTCCTACTCAGCTCCAGCGCCAGCTCAGCAGTCATATTCCGCTCCAGCTTCAGTCCAAGCACAGCAATCTTACTCCGCTCCAGCGTCAGCGCAGCAATCATACTCAGCGCCAGCGCAACAGTCATATTCTGCTCCAGCTTCAGTCCAAGCACAGCAATCTTACTCTGCTCCAGCGTCAGCTCAACCATCCTACTCATCTCCAGCTCCAGCCCAGCAGTCATATTCCGCTCCAGCTTCAGCCCAAGCCCAACAATCTTACTCAGCTCCAGCACCAGCCCAGCAGTCATATTCCGCTCCAGTTTCAGCTAAAGCCCAACAATCTTACTCCGCTCCAGCGTCAGCGCAGCAATCCTACTCATCTCCAGCGCCAGCTCATCAGTCAGATTCCGCTCCAGCTTCAGTCCAAGCCCAACAATCTTACTCCGCTCCAGCGTCAGCGAAGCAGTCCTACTCAGCTCCAGCGCCGATAGAACAATCCTATGCAGCGCCCGAATCCTCACTTCCTCAAGCACTTCAAGAGCCAGCGGCCTTTAATGCGCCGGCAGCTGTCGAGGCAGCACCACAGCAGGAAAGTTATGCCGCACCAGCCGCCAGCAGTCAGGCGCAACCAGACTCATACAATTATGTGGCACCTTTGGCACGGGCAGCAGCAGCTCCAGACTCAGCCTCAGCGTCAGCTGCTTTGCCCTTTCAGGCAGCACCAGTCACCGCACCCGCCCAACAAGCACAACAACAACACAGCAGTCAAGCAAATCGAGCGCAGGCCAAAGCTGGCGCCAGCTACAACCAACAAAGCAGCAACGCCGATCGCTCGACGTCCGTCAAATACGACGTACCAGCGCCGCAGAAATTCACTACGACCACTGCACCGCCTGTTGCTGTCGCTGACGCAGGCGCTCAGGCAACTTCAGGCGCGTCCTTCGGTGCAGCAGACAAAACCGCAGACGTCGGCACTGTTTACGGCGCAAATGGCGGCTACATCTATCGCCGGAAATAGTTAGAGCAACAATCGGTCCAAGGCCATTGGTGTAGATGACTTCATGCAAATCGAGCAGTGTTGCCATCTTGCAAGTTTTTGGTGTTTACATTCAATTTTTTTTTGTTACCAAAACTTTTAGTTTTTAAGTGTTGTTTGTTCCTTTTAATTGTTTTGTAAATAAAATGCTTTTTATAAAATTTTAATTGTTTATTTTTATTTTTAATTTGAAAGACAATATTTAGCAAATACCAGTTTCGATGCGCGATCAGATTCAGATTTGTCGAATTAAAATTCAATTAAATAAAATTATAGTTAATGTCATTAAAGACAAGTTTTGTATTCTTTTGTCCCCTTTTATTGCTTTAATCATTAATCTGGTTTCATTGCATTCAAAATGAGTAATTTTTTATGAATTTACTCTTCTTCGCACGCCCGTTGTTACTTTTCTACATTTTAAAAATGTGATGCATCAATTCTTTTTCTGCATGAAGTGAAGTCGGCGCTTCGGCGAATCGTTCTCCAGTTCAGTTCCATTGCAAGTCTATTTTACAAAATTCTTGTAGTTTAAAGAATGAAATAATAAATTTATTAAAAAACAATTCACGAGCACTGCAAAATTTTACGAAGAAATTATTTTCAATTTGCTAAAAAGTTGGGGCTGTTTTGAAACGATTTCTGTCGTAGTTGTATGGACTAGAAGGAGGAAAGAAATTAATTACACCCTCTACGCAGCTGTCCTGCTTCATCTGGAAGAAGGAAGAGTCATCTTGGCAACTTCTCGGTCCACAGTCTGGGGTATCTAACCGACTGGACCATTGACAGTCTGCTAGGCTTTGTAAGAGTTGCAAACTGGTTCAATGAGTGAGCAGACTTAAGTTGGATTGATTGTGGTATCTATGCATTTGTCCTACATTATCCAGAAGAAGAAAGAGTCATCTGGGCAACTTCTCCTTTGACAATCTAGGGGATCCAGCCGATAGGACCATTCACAGTCTACTAGGCCTTGTGAGAAAGTCAAACTGGTTCAATGAGTGAGCAGACTTCAGCTCGACTGCTTTCACAATGCGCCTTAATGGCCCAGTGATAAAAAAAATCAATAAAATCAAAATTAATGTCATAACAACAATTTGAAGTATCAGGTTTTGTTGAAAATACTTCAATTAAGATAAATCCCAAGTTTTAAGAAAAAAAATATTGAATTATATAGGAGCTATGAGCTCTTAAACTAAACTCTTAAAATTAAAAAAAAAAAAATTGCCTATAAATAGTTAATGTTTGCTTTCACTTTGGGGTCTAATATTACTTAGACTTAATTTGGTTCTAAACCGACCAACATTTTTCTGATTCTTTTCACATCTGAGCAGTAGTACCGTTATGAAAAACATGAAAAGAAGAAAACAAGTAAATAAAAATTGAGTTGAATGAGTGAATTTAAAAAAAAAATTGTATTACTTTCGAGATTTTTTTAATTGATTTTTTGGCAAATATGTAAATTAGTGATATAAAATAGTGAGTACTAATTTGCTTTTGGGTTTTGACAACGTTTTTATTTCGTCCAAACACAAAAGTTGACCACCTCACTACTTCGTTTGTATGGAAGGCGCCCTCTGGTGGTGAATTTATGAACTTTAATTAATATTGCGTTTTTTTTTTAATACTCAAAAATGTTGAAGAAGTCATTCAAATTGGTTCAGTAGTTTCCGAAATACGATGTTTTCTCGCTTACTTTATAACATTTCTAAATCCATTGAAAATGTCTAGTTTTGTATGACAGCCCCTTAAGAGTTGGAGATATCGGGTAATTATATGTATATGGAAAAAACATTCAAAAGTTAAAATAATTGGGGGTTAGTCCTACATTTGACTCATCTTGGGGACACTTGGGGGCAGTGGGGGCGCATTTTATAATTCAATTCCATTGAAAATTATTAGTTTTGTATGGGAGCTCTTAATACTTGGAGATAGCGGTTAGGTATGTATAGAAAAAACATTGGGAAGAGAAAATAAATGGGGGTTAGTCCTACATTTTACTCATTTGGGGACACTTTGGGGCAGTGGGGGCGGATTTTATAATTCAATTTACTTGAAAATGTCTAGTTTTGTATGGCAGCCCCCTTAAGAGTTGGAGATAGCGGGTAGTTATGTATGGGAGAAATGTTCGGAAGAAAAAATAAATGGGTGTCATTCTTACATTTGATATGTCTAGGGACAACCGGGAAGTAGTTGGAGCCTATTTTATAAAAACAATCATTTTGTATGGGAGACCCATTAAGGGTTGTAGATACGGGATAGATATGTTTCAAAGAAATAATCAGAAGAAAAAATTAATGTAGGTCAGTTATACATTTTAACCCTCTGAGAGTTAAAATGTATAAGACCAGCTGAAGACCAGCTGTGGAGTAATTTGTGGAATTTTAAATTTTGATTGCTTTTGAAGTGAGCACATTTTATCTAAATATGTACATATGTAACATACACATTTATACATATGTATTTATAAGTACAAATTCATAAATGTAAATATTATGAATGTAGCTTTTGGGATCTGGGATAATTTTCATAATTATTGAAGTTTGGTGGAAATGGTCGAAGTTTTGGTCAGAATTTTGCACAGTTAGGTCATTGCTCATACAACAATTTTATACGAAATATATCTACAACTACTATATGCATTTTTGTCACTCTGCCATATGATTTCGTCGTCTTGGGACAGCCACTCCTACTTACTTATCTATTTTAATTTTTCTACTGAGCTTCTACTAACAAAAAGCACATAAAATTTGTTTTCATTTCACAATTTTCAAAACGTGATATTCTGAGTTTTTTATTTTTCATTCATGAATCACAATTTGTAAAATTGTTCTAGCACACAAAAATCACAACCTGACAACAGCAACAATTTCAATCTGTTGCTAAAAATATATTTTTGACCACAAGAAAAAAAAGCAAACAAAGTCCACATATAAATTAATAAACCAAATTTTGCAGCTTGATTTTGCATTGTTGAACAAAAACTTACTGGTTAGCCATGTTAGGAATAAAATTTCTAAAAAAAGCTACCAATCTTCAACAAAAAAAATGTTAATCGGTAATTATGGGTTACAGCTGAAAAAAATAAATTTTTTTCGAGTAGTCAACACTTTGACGACATTAGCAGAGAAAAAGTCAAACACATCAGAGACAAAATCCCACATCACGTTGATAGTTTCTTTTATTATGCAAATGAACGCGTTCACAGCTGGATATGGCACTATGACAGCTGAGACTGAGACTGAGACGCTTTCATTTACAGTGCCATCAATGCGAGCAGCAGTCGAGATCTGCCAGTTCTGCATCGACTCTGCAACTCGATTCGTGATACCCTACCGAAAGCCGAAAGGTCGACGGTCCATTGTCTCAAGTGAAGCGAATCTCATAACGAATCGCGCTTAATGTGCCGAAATTAACAGCTCTTCTATTCGCATAAATTGATCTGCATGATTTATATCGGTCCAACTCCGACAAGCTGTCGACATATTCATCAGTTTTATGTATTTAAAAAAACAAAAGCAACATTGCAGATATCTCAATCAGCACTTCCTACGATCCAAGGTGCTTTCGAAGATTACATGAGCGAAATCGACAAACATTGCGGTGGCTGCAACTCGCTCAAGGCGAAGCTACACTAAATGACATCATGACTCTACATGTCAAAGAGTGTGGGGAATCGATTGAGCACTACGTGGATGAAAGAACATTTGTTTGAAGAAGAGGAGGATACTACAATTATTATTCGATTTTTATTCGCCATAAAGTCGCCAAATTGTTCTGTGATTTTGAGATATTATTATTACAAATTATATATTTTTTTCAAAACTTTTTTTATTCATTACATACAAAATATAACCTAAAAAATTATTATTTATATCTAATTTGTATTTATCTATCACGCAACTAAATAAAAAATATGGAAAAAACCCATATTGTTAAAAATTACGTCAGAAAGTCATGAAAAATTATGGGTACAGTCACCCAAACATAACCTAAAAAATAAACTAAAAATTATTTAAAAAAACTACATTTTATTTTTTTATGTTCACGCATAGAAAAAAATTAGACAACATTTATCTATAAATAATTATAAATATTTAAAAATATAAATATTTTATAGTCATAAAATATAAACCAAAATTTTGTATAGTCAAATGTTTTATAATCATAAAATACCAAAATCACCAAAATTTTTTTTTATTTTCCTCGTATACGTGGATATATAGAAACAATTTTATGTTTGTACCAAAACCCTAACTCGATAAAAAATTGTTTCAAAAAACAATAAAAAAATATAGAGATAATACAATAGTTCAAGCAGGTAGAAAAACAATTGCAAAAAATATATATTATAAAATATTATACGAGGAACATATAAAAAAACTTGGTGAATGTACCAAAACTCTAAATTGATAAAACAAAAATTGTTGGAAAAAACAACAATCCAATATTTAAGTTTATATTACATCTGAGTCCGGCCAATTTTTTCTGGTAATGCATTTTAGTGATATCAATAATATGTCATAATCCCATCTAAATCGTACAACTATTTTAAAAGTTATTATTTTTTGTTTTTATTTATTAAACTAATTCTTCCAGATCGGGTATTAAGTATTAAGAACTAAACCCCTGGGAAATTGTTGCTTATGTTATAACTAATATTAAAATAAAATATATATATATAACAATAGAAATTAGCTTAGGGGCCCTTTACACTTTTTTATCCGGCCCTGGCCTGTCCTACAACTTTAAGTATAAATCAAAAAATTTACCATGATTCGCCCAGTTTCGATTTTGTAAACCATTTAGTGTTTCAATTCAAAGTAAAGGTTTTCTTAAAGCTATTTAGACGATAATTTAGATTCGTTTAGTTTAGTTTATGATGTTTATGAACAAAAAGATTCTCACAGACTAATAGAACAAAAATTACTTTACCTTCCGTTTCGCACACAATTTTGTGAAACACAAACAGACAATTCGGCCTGTCTGACCGCTTATATAAAACTTTCTTTTTTAAATAGATATTTCAATATATTTGAAAGACTTCAATCCATTTAGTTCAGTGGACTATAATAAAGTAAATCAAATAAAACTGAAAGCAAAATACATATTTCTATATTTATGTCTATACAGAAATTTTGTTTCAGTCCCTTATTTCTCCTGTAATATAAATGATTTTAAAATTTGATTGTGAAAAATTCTAATCTAATTCAAAGATTCAAAAGTTCGCTGAATTTTGGGGCAACAGAGACATAATTACAACGCTTCAACATGAAAGACAAGAGCGACGCATCGAGCATTTTCCCAAAACATAATGTATGATCTCTCATACAAGTCGTAGAGCAAATAATATTTGTTAAAGAGTCCTTTAAGTACAGCCTGGTTTTGAAACTCTATATAGCAAGAAGAGGCAAGACGATCCTTTGGACCAGAACCAATCAGAGGTCTCAGCAAGACTCAGTACAGACATTGTGCCAACAGGAATTCATAAATTGGGCAAACAATAAATGATCCAACACACATTATCTAATCTAATCTAATCTAATTTAATCTAATCTTAGTTTAGTTTAGGCTTATTCTGTAAGAAACTTCTGGAACTTCTGGATCTAAGCAGAGCGGACTGGGATGCTGAGCGGATACTCTCTGTTAAATATGCAAAGAGCGCGACTGGGAATTGCAGATAGCGAACTATGCAGATTCCGTATGGAAAATAAAGAAACATCGGTGCATATTATAACCGAATGCCCCGTCCTCATACACGAAAGAATGCGAGTACTGCGAAGCGAACTGATACAGGCGACCGAGTTGTTTGAAATCGATCGAAGGAAAATTAAGAAGTTCCTGGATAACGCTGGAGGATACGAACTCCTCCAAGGGATTCGACCTAATAGTTCGGCATTGGATGTTAATCTAATCTAATCTAATCTAATCTAATCTAATCTAATCTAATCTAATCTAATCTAATCTAATCTAATCTAATCTAATCTAATCTAATCTAATCTAATCTAATCTAATCTAATCTAATCTAACCTAATCTAATCTAATCTAACAACCAGTTACCGGTTCTCTCCAGTTCTCTCCATTCGTCTCTTTCTTCTCCAGTTGATCACCAACTGGGTCCTTCTACCATAGACACGATCCCTTGATTCATTTCTGTGGTGTTGTGGTTCCGATTTTGACTAAAGAGATTTTGACTCTTGATTCATTTCTGTGGTATTGCGGTTTAGATTTCGACTAAAGAGATTTTGACTCTTGATTCATTTCTGTGGTATTGCGGTTTAGATTTTGACTAAAGAGATTTTGACTCTTGATTCATTTCTGTGGTATTGCGGTTTAGATTTTGACTAAAGAGATTTTGATTCTTGGTTCATTTCTGTGGTGATGTGGTTCAGATTTTGACTAAAGAGATTTTGACTCTTGGTTCATTTCTGTGGTGTTGTGGTATCGATTTTGACTAAAGAGATTTTGACTCTTGATTCATTTCTGTGGTGTTGCGGTTTAGATTTTGATTCAAGAGATTTTGACTCTTGGTTCATTTCTGTGGTGTTGTGGTTCAGATTTTGACTCTTGGTTCATTTCTGTGGTGTTGTGGTTCAGATTTCGACTAAAGAGATTTTGACTCTTGGTTCATTTCTGTGGTGTGGCGGTTTAGATTTTGACATTTTCACTCACCGCAGTGTAGCGCACTTCGTGTTCGTGCTCGATCGCACCGATCCGGCTTAGTTGTTTAATTCTAATCATGCACAGCACGCATCGCCACCGAAAGCGCAAACAATAGCGTAACTATAATATTAGCAAAGTTTAAATACACTGACGAACACAAATCATGCTTTTTATTTGATTTTTGTTTGTATTGAAAGGTGGCAATACGACCAAAAAAAAAAAACAACGCTCACAAAAAATGTGCCTAGTTGTTCGTGTTGTATGATTGGGTTTTTAGTTGAAAGATGCCTGAATGATTAATCGAGTTAAATGGATACTTTATGATATATAATATTTGGCCGCAATGTGTTTTGTCTGGTTTATTTTTTATGCAGCATTTGCGTGTTCACGCCGGCCGGAATTTTTAGTGAAGTTTATTATTTGGCATTTATGGGTCCAGGTGAATACAGGATTTGAACATGAAGAAATTAGCATATCCGGCGTGCTTGCATTATGTATAAATAAGTCGGCATTTTGAGCGAAGATATTAGTGCGAGCCACTTGATTGACTGGAGAAGTTTACCCGTAAGACGTGCAACTAAAACACATACAAAATGGTTAGTGCGGTGAACGATTTCAATAAAATAGAATTGGAAAATAAGTTGTTATCAAAAAAAAAAAGTGTTGTGTGGGAGGAGAGAAAAAAGTGGTTGAATGAAAATCTTAAAAGTATGGCCTGGCTTGGGCTGGTTTAGGCAGTGATGATTTCTTGATTCAGAACGGAAAACTGATAACCTTTTTAAAGAGGATTTGACGTAGAAAAGCTGACAATTGTTTGTTAAAAATTTTTCTTTCAAATTTGGGATATAGATCCCTTTGATTTCGGGTAGCAGTGATCACCAATTTAACTGAAAATATTAAAAACTTGAAGTATGCACTTTTGCCATTTGTTTCGTGCTTCTTATGGATAACTTGTGGGTAAACACATTCAAAATGTATATAAACAAAAATAAATAAATTTTTTAAATGAAACATCAGAAAAATAGCAAAAGTTTATCCTTTAAAATATAAATATTGCTCCTTACAATGTGATAGATGGATTCAAATGAATGTAATTGAACTTCAGAGCTTGAAAATAAAATCTGTATAAAAACCTCGTCAGAATTCAGGATCAGGGTTCAAATAGATGAAACCTAACTTCAGAATTTGAAAATAAAAATACATCAGGATTCAGGATCAGGATTTAAATAGATCAGATCAAATTCAAAAAAAAATTTTACTTTAAAATGAAAACAAATGTAAAAAACATATTCGGATTCAAGATCAGGATTCAAATAGATGTAATCGAACTTCAGAACTTGAAAATAAAAGATGTAAAAATTACACATCAGGATTCAGGATCAGGATTCAAATAGATATAATTGAACCTCAGAGCTTGAAAATGAAACATGTAAAAAAAACACATCAGGATTCAGGATCTGGTTTCAAATGGATTTAATCGAACTTTAGAACTTGAAAATAAAAAATATAAAAAGCATCAGCATTCCGGATCAGGAATCAAATATTTGCAATTGAAACTCAGAACTTGAAAATAATATTTGCATATTTTGAGAAACGAAACTCAAAAAGATGTTGAAACATAAACATTGCATTCGTAGTACAGACTCTAGAATTTTGCATTGTCTGGCAGTAAAAAGGATTTTTCAGGATAAGCATTACAAACTGTGTAACTGATAGCTTGAATCCCACTTAACTCGAACTTTCAATCCACACTTAGAATGAAAGTCTTCTAATTTTTTTCAAACAACAACTTTAGAATCCAATTGGTCCAAATCGTGCTAGAAACAGTTTGTTGTGAATTTTCCCTCTAAATCCTTTCATTGTTCTTCCTTTTAGAAATTCTTTGCCGCCATTGCTTTGGCATTGATTGCCTGCGCTGCTGCCGATGTCAGCCACCTGGGCCGCAACTACTTGCCACCACACCAGGCGGCCGCTTCGCACCCATCCGCCGAGTACATTCCACCAGCAGCATCCGCACAGTACGAAACCTACTCGGCTCCTGGTGCCAGCTACTCGTCACCGGCTGTTTCGGCTTCGTACTCCGTTCCAAGCTACTCCTCAGGCTCGTACTCGGCTCCATCATACTCGAGCGATGTTAGTTACTCAGCTCCGGCCGTGTCGGCTTCGTACGCAGTGCCAAGCTACTCCTCCGTCTCATACTCGGTGCCCGTAGCTTCGGCCTCGTACTCTGCTCCCAGCTACTCTTCCGGTTCGTACTCTGCTCCCAGCTTCTCTTCCGGCTCGTATTCTTCACCAACCTACTCTAGCGGCTCGTATTCGGTACCCGCAGCTTCGGCCTCGTACTCTGCTCCCAGCTACTCTTCCGGCTCATACGCGGCGCCATCGTACTCCTCGGAAAGCTACATCGCTCCAGCTGCTTCCGCCTCGTATTCGGTGCCCTCGTACACATCCGGCACCGAATACGGCGCCAACGGTGGCTACATCTACCGCAAGAAGCGTTAAGCCAATGCAAAAACCAATCTTAACCACAACGAACAAACGATATTTCCAATAAAAACTGAAAGTGCATAAAATTCAATAGAACATTTTATTGCTGATCGACTGGTATCTGATTGTCAATATCCGCTGCTGTGTTCTGCAGCATCGGAAAGGCTACGTAGAGAATGTTTCGCTTCTTGTCGAAAGTCATCTGTGGCGGACCTTCGGTCTTCCTGAAGTTTAGCGGCTTGGAGCCCACGCTGGCGGTGGCCACCAGGTCGCCGGGTTTGATGTACTGGTTGCCGCCCGGGTAGGGGTAGTCGGTGATGAGGTGCAGGCGCTGGTTGCTGGGCATCGTCTCGCGCGTCACCAACTCGCTGGGCTTCACGTAGATGTGCTGCGGCGCGTTGGCTGGCCGCGGCTGGAAGTACGTGGTCTCGTCCATGGGGTCCCGCACCAGTTGAGCGGCGCTCACCGCGAGCAACAAAGGCAGCACAAGCAGCGACAACATCTGAAGCGAGAACAAAGTCGATTGAATGATTGATGGCGAGTTGAAATGCTCAGATCGGGGATGCGTTCAGTCGACGAGTCATTCTTTGTTCGACTTGTTTAGCATTTCGCTCGCGCGTGCTCACCATTTCCAACTGCGGACAGACACTTGTAACGATCTGTTCAACTCGAACGCAAACACCTTTCTGCCGACGTTGCTGAGCGGTTTCGGGTTATACTCGATGAAGCCAGCACGCAGCAGCACAGCGACCAGACTAAACTTTAAACGCCACTTTCGCATTTCTTTTATATATATTGTGCCGAATTTCATTCAGGAAGCACACCGCCCGCGGCCTTTCTTAATCTTTTGGGCACAATTTCTTGCGAAATTCCATGGCGCAGATAAGATTCCGCGCAGACTGTCGGCCCACACGCACCGAGCCAACAAACCTCGCCCGCCGCCAACTGTAGAACGAGTTTTGTTTAATTTGCAGCTGGTTTTGTTTACGTTCGCTGAGAACGCTCTGCAGTTAACCTCAATTCCGCACAGAATTAAATCGGGATCAGTTACTTTGTTTTGCTGGTGGCGTGTTCGTTCTTCTGCAGCACGAAACAAACAAATCGACAGTCTGCGGTGCTACGAGCACACTTGTCGTCTTGACGGCATGAGAAAGTGATGCGCTGTAGGCGGCCGCAACAAGTTTCGACCGGCCGTACAGGACCGCTTTTTTGGGCTGCAGTATTCCAATTCTTATTGTATATAGAAAATATTTGTGTATGCAAATGTGTAAATGCGGTAATGGTTTGACATTTATATGCCGAATAAAAACAGTGATTGAGTGAGAAATTGAATTAGGCACGCAAGCAAAAAATCCATGAAGCCGTCAAGACCGTTTGACGGTGAAATTGAATTAAAAATACATTAATTTTAAAACGACAGGGCACGCGATAATTTGTATAATAACACATAATTCAATTGTAAAACAAAACAAACAACTACACTGGACAATATATTAGAAGTTATTTTTAACCAAAAGATGACTAATTGCTGGCCTTCAGAAGAAATTAAATTTTTGCTGTTGAAAAATAGACTTAAAACAATGACATTAGGATATCCAAATGGGGACACCGGCGACCGCCTTTTTATGTGGCCAAATGGTTCCTAAAAGATCCCGTCTGGATGTACAGAGAACCCAGCAAATAGGAAAGGACACCGGATTCAAAAAGGAAGGAAATCACAATGGACTCAAAATTGTCTCCGAGAGAAGTGCATGCCGAAGACTTCTCTTCTATAACCTAACTTAACCTATGGTGGTGAAAACAGAGAAACAAATATGGACTTCTTTTGGATGCCGCCAGTAGTAAACATAAGTTATAACTTATAACATATCGAACTGATTGTTTATTTGATTCATACAATCTTCAACTTTTCTTTCCTCCAGTCCAGATACCCTTTTAATTTCCTTTGACACCAATTGGTCATGCGGTAGTGAAGACATTTGTTCATTCACCCTGTTCGTCGAACGTGATCCCCACTTTCTGACTGAGTGTTTGAGAAGAAAAACTCAAAATGTTTTGTACTGAGTGAACCTACAGTTAGACACTGATCAGAGTGAAAGAACCTTATATCTTCTCAAATCCGTTCTCAAATAACAATCAACTATTTCTAGTTGTACGTAGTTAGGAGTGGATATCCCATGGTCCGGAGCCCACTTTGGCCATGAAAGCTCATTGTGATATAACAAACAATGAAACATGAGACCGCTCACTCATTGAACCAGTTTGACCTTCTCACAAAGCTTAGTAGACAGCGAATGGTCTTATCGGTTAGATCCTCTAGACTGCCGAAAAAGAGGTTGCTAAGGTATCGTTCGTCTGCATAAAGCAGAACCAGTACCTAGAAAGCGAAGTGTATTTTTACAGACAGAAGTCTTTTGAAAACAGCCCCAACCTTTAACCGTGGGTGCTAATTACAAAGTGATCCGTTAGAACACCAAACATGGTTCTAATCTGAGGAAATTGTGCTGCCGTCAACAGATCTAAAATTAGTTTCTTGGTTGTCACATCATGAAAAATGGTTTTATTTTTATAAACCCTGATCCGTGCCTAGAAAAATTATCACTAAAGAAGAAGAAAAAGACCTGAAGACCTGCTAAGGTTCATAGCATCGTTCAAAGAGTTTAAAAAAGTAAGTTTTAAGAAACGCTGCAATATGGAATCACAATGGCCTGCTTTATGACCCATGTGTAGTAGATATAGGATCTATCCAGCCATTTCGATTTTAATCCCCGCAAGACCCAATGTTGCTTGTTATCCCACAAACGAGTCTCCCCACATCCCTACACATCCCTGGTTATGGGTGGTGTGGGTATTGCGGAATCGGCAGCTCTTGATGTTCTGGGCATGTCCATTAAGAACGATCTATAGTAAGTTGGAACGATCATATTTTTGGCGTGTCGAAAGAAGCAGCCAAGTGCCTCGGCTTTCTAAAGCGGTGCAAAAAATATTTTACTCCGTCTGATCTCCACATTATTTACACTACCTATATCCGACCCAAAATGGAGTTTAACTCGCACCTCTGGGCGGGGGCTTCAAAAACCCATTTGGAGCTCCTCGATCAGGTGCAAAACCGTGCGATTAAACTTATAGGGGACAGTAGGTCATCCAGCTCTATTGACTCCTTGGAACATCGTCGAAACGTGGCATGTGTGGTGTTATTTTACCGATACTTTTTCGGTAACTGCTCAGTGGAGATGAGCAGCTTAATTCCATCACTTCGGGTATTCCCCCGGGCAACCCGTTTGAACACTGGCGCCCATGCATTCCACGTCGAAACGATGTTCCAGCGTACTACGCACTACAGGGAAAGTTCGTTTCTGGCCCGTACAGCGCGGTTGTGGAATGGTCTCCCTGCGGATATTTTCCCCAGCACTTATGATCTCAATGTGTTCAAGGCAAGAGCCCATAAACACTTTACTCATAACCCTATCTCCTAACCTTTATATCCTTCGTGAACGCATTAATAGGAGTCATCCCCTGCGCGTTTGTTCGTTAAAAAAAAAAAAAAATTAAACCTAACGCTGTAGTAGTGCTCCAACATAGTCCTTGCCGTATCGCTAAATTGTTCCACATCGCTTCCGCCTTATTTTTCATGCTATCATCGAGACCCCTGTTGATAGAGGCTACTTACTTAACTGGCCATAAAAACCCTTTACCGGGTTGCCGCAAAAGCTCTCTCCAGGCGCCTCTGCTTTGCGCGATACTTCTCCAGTTGGTCGCCTTCTCAACTTGGTCCTTCTACCGTAGACACGGCCTCCCTCTTCGCTATCGATCTCCCTGCCTTAGCATTGAAGAGACTTAACTCCTTAAGGAATAGTTGAAATAGCTCTTTAGAGGATTTATCGGAGATGACTGATAAGAATCAAGTCCTATGTTGACGATGTGGGTTGGCTGTAATGCTAAGTACTCTCTTTCATGTAGGGAAAGCCTTTCCAAGGAAGCGATAACAAAACGGTGTTCAAAGTACTAATTAAGCGAAATTAGCGGTCACGATAGTTGGGCGGGTAGCGAGCTTCTCGACTTCTTCGACTTCTCATACCAAAGGCCCTAGGTTCGATTCCTAGTTAGGGCTGATGAAACACCCATCTATTTCTATCGCTATCCACATGAAGCAGATGAGAATTACAAGAATTGCACAAGTGTTCCCTTGGCAGACTAAATGGTAAAACTGGAATGTTTTAACACACACAATGGAATTTATGGTATCACAATGGGCCCATATAGAGGCCTAAGTGTTAAGCTACTTCAACCTACCTACCTACTTCAATCTTCATTCCAACAAAACTAAACTCTTTGTCACTATCCATCATTACTGACTTAAAAGTGTAGGAGCATCAAAATGTCATTGTTCAACAATGTCGATGAATACGTTTACGAACAACATTATCTAACAATGCCCAACTGACATGTGTCATATGTCATATCTTCATGGCTTTGTTAAAAAACACACACACACACACGAATTCAAGAGCAGCCATCTATTAGTTCTAACAATGACATTTTTGGCCATGTACCGCATTATTTATTGCGTCACTTTTCTGTACTTCTGCTTCCTTTCTCTTCTCTTCGAGCAAAATAAACACATAAAACTTATTCTAAGAACAAATCAACTCCAAGAAGTGTTTAAAGTAAACAATATTTTTACTACGATTATAGTCCCAAAATAAGCCACTAGGAGCTCGAGCAGTTATATCGAATTTATTTATTGATAGCCAAAAATATTAATTCTGGCCAAATACTACACAACCAGTTTGGGTCACTCGGCGCATTCCGGCCATAAACCAATTGCGTGCTTCGCTCATCCCAGACATTGAAAGCGTGTCCCTACTCGTTTGGCTTCGACTGAAGAAACGAGTTCCGTGCATGCTTGCAGTCCGCACTTTCGATTTGTGCGACATCTTGTATTGTCCCATAAATTATTGCTTTAATTTCTATCGAGCGGCTTTGTTATTAGCATTGTTTTTGTTGTTGGCGTGCCGACTTAAGAAGCATTTGAAGAAACTCGTCTTGATTAATGAATTTACTTTCAAATCTTCAACGGCAACAAAACCCATTGCAGCAACGTGGCAAAAAATCAAAAAGCCAAGAACAGCTTAGAAAGAAAGTATCTCACTAATTGCGCGGCCCTCGCATTGATTGAACTCGTATAAAAGTGCGCCGATTCGGCTGGAACAACATCAGTTTCGGGCATCGCATTAACTCGCTTAGAACAGTAGCTATCTGTGCATTCGAAATGGTAAGTGACTGATATTCGGCAAGAGGACTTCCAACTCGTGAGCCAGCTGATGGCTTTCGCTTTTGCAGCAACACTTCGCTGTTACCGTCGTCCTAGCCGTGTTGGCCGCTCACGCAAGTGCGGTGCGCGTCTCCAACAAAATTGGTTCGTACTCGGCGCCTGTAAGCGATTACCTGCCACCAAGCGGTGGCTTGGCGGCCGGCTCCGCTCCCGAAGTCATTTACGCGGCACCGTCTTCCAGCGGATTATTCGGCAGCAGCAGCGGCAGCTTTCCAGCGCAATCGGTCGTTCGCAACACCTATGCCACACCCAGTTTCACGCAAAATACTTTTGTCAGACCTGCCGCCTCCAATTCGTTCCAAACCATCAGTTTCCGATCGCAGCCCGCAATCACCACTTATCACCAACAATCGCATCAACTGCAGCCCGCTAGTTCCATCCAATACAAAAATATCATTAGGGGTCCTTCACTGACTCATACCTATCACGAGCAGCAACTGCATCCCGCTAGCCGTATCCCAGCGTTTGTTGGCCATCCTTCAGTGACTCCAACTCGTGCTTACCACCAGCAAAAACTGCAACCCGCTAGCTCCATCCAATACAAACAGATTGTTGGACATCCTTCAGTCACTCATACCTACCACCAGCAGCAACTCCGACCCGTTGCCTCCACTCAGCATTTTGTATATAACACTCCCGTTGTTAGGCAGCCCGCACTTATTTCCACGTATTCAAGTCAACCAGCTCTAAACTTTGCCGCCTCAAACGTGTCCCCAAGGTACAGCGGCACCAAGTATGCTGCAAACGGTGGCTACGCTTATAAACACAAACATTAGAGACAAAGTGCCTGACATTTTACACAGAGTACCTAAAACGATTGCATTACTAATAAAAACCGAACATTAACATATCGATAGTCCTTATTTGGAAAGAAAATATGGAATACTGAAGTAACTTGAAAGGTACTGATTGCTATTTGGCCTACAAAATACAGAATTTTGAATTCTAAATCGCTCCGATTGAGAGTTGAGGTTATCTTATTGGGAGTACCAGTTGATGATGATGAAGTGAGGGTGGACAGGAAGATAGGTACATAGATATGACAGGGATAGGGATAGGTAGAGCCAATATGCGCTTCCTGCTGCTCGAGAACGCTGGACAGTGACAGATGTAATCCTCTGTTGTGACCATGTCCTCGAGACAGGATTTGCACGTAGGGTCATCGATGATTCGCATGTTAGTTATGTGTTGGTCACATGCATTATGTTTTGTGATCGCTCCGATCATGAGTCGCAATTCCTTTCTCTCCAGCCAAAGAAGAAAGTCCGCTCTCTCCTAACTCGGTGCTTTCACAAAAAACTTCGCAAATCTGCACGATTCCACTCCGGTCCATTTCCCCATATGAACACTACTCGCATGGTTCTTGATCTATTGTAGGACCTCTGCAGCGCTAACGTCTATTACTGGCTCTAGACCTATTGGGTGACTGGCTAGTTTATCGGCTACATCGTTTCCTAATAAACGTTTCCTAATAAAAGTCAGCTGATTGTGTCTTGCGACACTTCTCAGCCTTTCCTTACATTTGTTTACGATCTTTGAGTAGTTCAAAGGGTTTTATATTGCCTTTATTGCACCTTGGTGTAGACCTCCGTTTGGGAGACCGTAGCTATCTCTCTTCATCCAGGTGCCAACCGGCTCCGGCTCCTTGACAGGTTTTGGAACCATCTGTGTTGAATACATACGTGAGACCCTGAGTCATGGATTCTGAATTGCTTCATTGTTCTCTGCCAGAATCAATTCAATTCAGAATTATTTCTTCCCAAGTGGATATATGGCACAAGAACGTCCATCGACATCGAGAACATTGACATTGATCTGTCAACTGGCGGTGAATTTCCCTGTGCCCCACATTCAAGTTGTTGTGCCAAGCTTCATTTGATTTGAGCCGGCAGAGCGTCTTCATTGTATCCATTTGAAGTAGCAGTACCAGGGAACCAGTTAGTTCGATACGTTTTCAAAAGATGGCTCTGGCTATTGTGAATGGTTTTTAGTAACAGCTGATTGTAGTGGTTCCAGAAAGGCTAGACATCGGTCAAAAATTTTCTTTTAGAAAAGTGTTTCTTTCTTACTCTAGCCGAATTTGTGGGAGTCTGCTTTTATTGGAAGAATCATAAACAACTATTTGGAAACGCTCAAGTAGGATATTTTTCCAGACCCGCCCTATTTCCCGTACAATGCTCTTTCTGATTACTGGTTATTCCGACGGATGCAGCACAATTTGGCAGGTCTTCTGCCTTCTCACTTGGATCGCCCCAAAAGACGAGACATTTTTTCGAGATGGAATTCGACGATGCAAAAAACTTTGATAAATCCGTTTATTCATTTTGTTTTGAAATAAATGCATTTCAGGCCACAAAATGGACTGAACTAATTTTTTCCTGAGAATTTTTTGCACCAGACACACGACTCTCCCCACAACAATTGAGAAAAAGCTTAGTTTTAGCGTGAATTTCATGAATTTAATATATATTCTTAGATCAAAATCGTAAAACATGAATTAGTTTGTTGAAAATTAAGAACTTAATAGATATAACCGCCGTTGGCTGCATATTTCGTATCGATACCGGATAAAGAAGATGTGGATGAGAGAAGAGATACGGCAGCTGGAGTCCTATATGAGGCAACGGCTGGAGCGCTGTAGGAGGCACTGACTGGGGCGCTGTAGGTGGCACTGACTGGGGCGCTGTAGGAGGCACTGACTGGGGCGCTGTAGGAGGCACTGACTGGGGCGCTGTATGTGACGGCGGGCGCTTTGTATGAAGCAACGGCTGGTCCACTATAAGAGGCGATTGCTGGGGCGTTATAGCTAACAACGGACGATTTGTATGATCCAGTAGCTGGGGCGCCATAAGTAGCAGCGGGTGCGCGGTACGAGGCAGTAGCTGGTCCACTGTAACTGGCAACGGCTGGGGAACTATAACTGACAGAGGACGATTTGTATGATCCAGTAGCTGGGGCGCCATACGTAGCAGCGGGTGCGCGGTACGAGGCAGTGGCTGGTCCACTGTAACTAGCAACGGCTGGAGCACTATAACTGACAGAGGACGATTTGTATGATCCAGTAGCTGGGGCGCCATATGTAGAAGCAGGTGCGCGGTACGAGGCAGCGAC
This sequence comes from Melieria crassipennis, assembly GCA_963668005.1. Taxonomy (NCBI): domain Eukaryota; kingdom Metazoa; phylum Arthropoda; class Insecta; order Diptera; family Ulidiidae; genus Melieria; species Melieria crassipennis. The sequence continues at coordinate 39,255,753 of OY764962.1, read as the reverse complement.
AGGGCCACTGTAACTGGCGGCAGCGGGACCACTGTAGCTGACTGAGGGAGCTCTGTACGAGGCAGTGACCGGGGCGCTGTGTGAAACTGCGACAGACGGCGCACTGTAGCTGACAGATGGAGCTCTGTACGAGGCAGTTACCGGGGCGCTGTGTGTGACTGCGACAGAGGGCGCACTGTAGCTAACAGAGGGCGCACCGTAGCTGACAGAGGGAGCTCTGTACGAGGCAGTGACCGGGGCGCTGTGTGAAACTGCGACAGACGGCGCACTGTAGCTGACAGAGGGAGCTCTGTACGAGGCAGTGACCGGGGCGCTGTGTGTGACTGCGACGGACGGCGCACTGTAGCTAACAGAGGGAGCTCTGTACGAGGCAACAGCTGGAGTGCCATAGGTGGCGGCCGGTGCCTTGTACGCGGCGGCCGGAGCAAAAGATTGTATTGCCGGTGTCAAATATTGTTTGGCTGGCGCGCTGAAGCTTACGGCAGGCGCTGAATAACGAATGGGCGCAGCAGCCGGTACATTGAAACCGCTGATCGAAGATGACACTAAAGCCTGGCCAACGGGTGCACCGTAGGTGGCGGCCGGTCGTGGCGCAACCGAGTATTTTTGCGAAGCGCCCAAGACACCGACGCCACCGCTGCTGTGGCCAATTCCGGAACCAACGAGGCTGCCACCGCCCAAGCCGCCACCAGTTGAGTAGCCAGTTGCCGCGTTGAAACTGATTGTACGCGATGGCGGCAAATATGAGCGCGACAAGTGCGAGACATCAGCATTGGCGCTGAAGGCCAAAGTGACTAGAACGATGCCTCCAATAAGCGAATTCTGCAAGTGAAGAAAGAAGAAAGTTAACTAAAGTAAATATTTTAAACAGTAAGAAGGCAGTTAATGTTTGAATATGTCACAAAAACTGAATACAGTGTGACATACAACACTTAAAATGTTATTATGAAAACATTGAAATATTGAGTGTGCAATTGTTTATGTTAATATAAAAATCTTGTCACCACAATTCTACTTATATATTGAAATATATCGTTATCTTTTAATAACCCAAAATTGACTATGAACATTTATTAATATTTAGGTACTTAATTTAAAAAAAAACTTAAAAAATTCCAGGAAACATGGCATTTGCCAAAATATATAATCTTCATATTTTCGTCAATGTTTATCTTCCTGAATTTGATGTATTAAAGTATATGTATGATCAGACGAATAAATTTAAAAACCACTCGAAATCAAACACAAAAGAGAAAAAGGCACAAATGTAAAAGGTAAAAGAGAAAGAAAAAGCACATTTCGTTCTTAAGGACTCTTCTTGATAACTTATGGAAGAATATATTTATTGCAAAGATCATTTTGGAGTAAAGCGCAAACAACTGAAAAGATTCCATTTGACCAGCGTAACTGAGTCCTTTGACGTGGGGACTACGACGAACTTAAGTTCCCTACTAACCTCGCTATTAGTTCTTTTGATCCCCTAATTCTTTTAAATGTTTCCACTCCATCCATCCATTTAATTAGTGCACCTTAAGGTGCACTCAGCTTAACTGAGTCCTTTGACTTTAGTACTAAGATGACCATAAATTCCATACTAACATCCACTAAACGTCGCTACTAGGTTTTCTGGTGCTTTTGTGAAATAAATTTAATTCATTCAAATGTTTCTATAGGATAGTGAAAATTTGATAAGAAGATTTTCATTCTTAAGGACTTTTCTAGTCAACATGATTACACCAACAACATTTGGTTAATATATCTTATGGGGCAATCTGTCTTACACAGATGAGTCTGCTTTAATCAATACCGTGGAAGATCACCGATATCGTTGAAGATTTACACCTTCTGAAAATAAAGTCTTAGCAGTATAACAGAAAATGGACACTGATTTATCGATATCTCTAAAGATTTACGCCTTCTGTGAAGCAGAGTCCCAGCAGTATAACAGAAGATGGTTTTAGCCAGCAGGAATCGGCAAGCCCGGTGGTTCATCGATATCTCTGAAGATTTACAACTCCTCTGAAAAAAAACCAGCAGGATAACAGGGATAACAGAAGATGGATTTAGCTAGCAGGAATTGACATGAGAGTGTCTACGGGTTCATCGATATCTCTGAAGATTTACACCTCCTGTGAAACAGAGTCCTAGCAGTATAACGGAAGATTTTGAACCAACAGGCATCGACATGCGGATGGACACTAATTCGTCGATTAACTTTGAAGATTTACACTTCCATTGAATCAAAGTACTAACAGGACAACAGAATATTATTTTAGCCGATATCTCTGAAGATTTACACCTCCTCTGAAACAGAGTCCTAGCAGTATTACAGAAGTTTCTTTTAATCAGCACGAATCGCAATGTGGATGATTACAGGTTCATTGATATCTCTGAAGATTTCCACCTTCCTGTTCTTTTTGCTTTTCAGCTCATCTGTTACCCAAAAGTCCTTGCCAACATCTGCAAAACTGCACTAATTTTCACTTTGTTGCACAATGTTACATGTTTTAAAAACCGCAATTTGTATGAAATTAAACTTTTAATTAACATTTAAATTTCCTTATCAGATCGCATTTATTGTCCTGGACTTGCATTGTCGTCACTATCTTCTTAACATCTAACATCTTCGTAGTATAGCACTGACCATATTTCTGCCTTTTCGTATGTTTTACAACCGTGTGAATTTTTGGTAATTAACTCGTTAACCCCGCGAGATACGTTACTGGCGGCGCGTAATTCAAGAACTGCTGCTGGAACATAAGTAAACACCGCAATTTATACTTGAAACAAGCCACCAATTTTTTCTTAGCAAAATTCACAGAGAAGCCAAATAAAAAAAAAACAATAACAAACAACAAGAAAAAATCAAAAACGAAGCAAAGCAACGTCAACAGAAAAGATGAAAATGCTAGTTTCTCACATCTGCATAGTTATTCGGTCGGCTTGTCTTAGCAGCTTGTCTATTTGTCTGTCCTACTGACTGTCTGCCGGTTTGTCTGTCGCACGCTCAAGTCCGCACTTTCAACCTGCGCTTGCAGCCCAATGGCCGCCGCTTCCACCAGTCGCCGTCAGATCGTCAGCCAGCCAAACAGTCAACCAACAGCTGACCAGCGCTGCCACATGCGCCACGCCGCGTCGTTCTGCTTGTCGCACAGCGTTTTCGGCCAGCACCAGCCACCACAGCCGCGTGCGTCGGTCCACCGCCGCGTAATTATAATGAAAATCATAAGCCGCGCTTATAAATTACCACAGTTCGCGAGTGTCAAGTCGGATCAAGAACACCAAATTGACGCTCGTCAAAAATGCTGCGTTACGGTGCGTTTTGCAGCGTGTGGCAACATTGGCTGCCAACGGTTTCATTATCTTCTTAAATTGCAAAATTCAATTTTGGACAAGAAGATGAAACAACACAAATGCAATCACTACAACAACAAACGCAAATACCTTAACACATCACAAATACGATTCTCAAGAAGCTCGCAGAAACGGCTGCCGCGTGGCCCTTGGGGAAACACCTAGCAGAGCCGTTTAAATGCGAATTCGCCGCTAATTATGGGCATTGCCAAAGTGCTTCTTGAAAATACTATGTTTTCAATATTTTGTATATCTTTGACGAATGCAAAAACATCTCAATATGATTAATCTTAGGTTATGGGAGCACAGAAGGAGGAAAACATTTTTTAAAACAAACAAATTAATTATTCGTTTTCTGAAAAGTCAATATCACATAGATGATTTTATGGATAGATTTTGAAACAAATACCTGCAGTAGTTGCTATTGCAGTTTAACTACACTGTACAACAGCATTTCTGCAACAGAGTCATCATTGTATATTTCTGAATGAGGACATCGGCGAGATGACTAAAATTATAAATTACCGAAGTATAGTACCATAAAAAAGTTATTTGTATTAAAACACAAAAATAAAAATTATAAGAACAAAAAAATAAATAAAATAATAAAAATTAAACTAAGCTACAAGAAATTATTAAAATCTTAAATTAAATAAATTTAAATTAAACCAAAACCGAGAATCAATCACATTTCTATAATACAAGTTATGTATCTGTAAAAATAAAATTCAAAATCTATAAAAAAATTAAAAAACAAAAACAAACCAAAAAAACAAAAACAAATAAAAGACTTTAATTAAATAGAATCTGGAATCAATCACCATTTTACATAATATAATATAATAATATATAATATATATGTATATACATATATATTAAATATTATTTAAAAAATAATATAAGTTAAGTGTATTAGAAGACAAAAATAAAAAATTTTAAAAACTAAACAAATTTATCTAGAAAAAAACTAAAAATAAATAAATTATAAATAAATAAATAATATAACAAATTTTATAAATAGACTCCACAAATTATAATAAAATAAATAGTGAAATAAAGTAAAATATTAAAAATAAGAAAGCCGATAATTTGTCGCATTTCTGTCACAAAAATTATAAGACTTGAAGGAAAAAGAATCGTTTAACAAATTAATCATTTAATTAATTTAACTTAAATGAAATAAAAACGAAAACCAATCACATTTTTATACTAAAAGTTATGTATCTTAAAAATCAAAATTAAAAATTTATATAAAAATTTAAAAACAAATAAAAAAACTAAATCAAATTAAATCTAAAATCAATCATCGTTTTATATAAAAACAGTTAGTTGCCTTGAAACACAAAAATAACAACTTATGAAAAATAAAAAATAATATTAAAATAAACAAGAACTCATCGAAACAAATTAAATTAAATAAACTTAAATAAATAAAGTAATAAAGTAATACGTAATATAACAAATTTTATTAACTTAAGGAGCTTAAACAATATTAATAAAATTAATAGTGAAATAAAGTAAAATATTAAACATTAGAAACCCGATAATTAGGCTATATTAAAAAATTTCTTGTATTAAAAATTACAAGTTTTTACAACAAATTTTATAAATTAAATTAAACATTTTATTAATTAATTAAATTTTATAAATAATAAAAAATTAAAAAAAAAACAAAAAATTATTTCAGCAAAACCTAAAATCAGTCCCATTTCCGTTAAAAATTATTTATATCAAGAACAAAAAGAGAACATTTTTAACTAAAGATGAAAATAAACAAAAAACTATACAAAATCTGTAAAAATTATACAAAAATGTATTATAAATATTTTGATTAATTAATCAAAAAATGTATTAATAAAATAAAATAAAATAAAATAAAATAAAATAAAATGAAATAAAATAAAATAAAAAAACTTAAATAAATTAAAATAAAATAAAATAATATAAAATTAAATAAAAAAATACAATGGAATGAAACAAAATAAAATAAAATAAAATAAAATACTATAATATAAAAAGTAAAAAAAATAAAATAAAATAAAATAAAATAAAATAAAATAAAACAAAGTAAAATAAAATAAAATATAGGCCGTGGGAAATAAAATAAAACAAAATGAAATAAAATAAAATAAAACAATATAAGTTAATATAATATAAAAAATAAAATAAAATAAAATAAAATAAAATAAAATAAAATAAAATAAAATAAAATAAAATTAAATAAAATAAAATGAAATGAAATAAAAGAAAATCAAAATAAAATAAAAAAAAAAAAATAAAATCAAATCAAATCAAATCAAATCAAATCAAATCAAATCAAATCAAATCAAATCAAATCAAATCAAATCAAATCAAATCAAATCAAATCAAATCAAAGCAAATCAAATCAAATCAAATCAAATCAAATCAAATCAAATCAAATCAAATCAAATCAAATCAAGTCAAATAAAATAAAATAAAATAAAGTAAAATGAAATAAAATAAAATTAAATAAAATAAAATAAAACAAAATAAAATAAAATAAAATAAAATAAAATGAAATAACATAAAATAAAATAAAATAAAATAAAATAAAATAAAATAAAATAAATAAATAAATAAAATAAAATAAAATATAATAAAATAAAATAATAAAATAAAATCAGATAATATAAACATAATATAATATAAAGTAAAATAAGCAAAACCCGTTTATAAACTTTTTGGAACCCACTTTTATGTTATAAACTTTACATTGGTACTTGGATCGTTTTACAATCTTTTCTTGCTAATTTCTTTGTTTTCTACACCCACAACTATTTCGTCATCTCCCTATTTGTAAACTTGTCGCATTTGCTTGGGTAGCATTACAGCCAAAAATCCAACAACAGCTCACTCGTTTGTTAACCCCAACGCATCGCTACTAATTTAAATATCAACAACAATAAAAGTCCATACAATTTAAACCCAATTAATAACAATGTTGATAAACTGTTAAAAGCCGCGCGCGCAGACCGACAGACATTCGTGTTGTTAGGTTTATTGATGAATTTGTGTAGGATTTGTGCGCCCCATTTGTCTCGGCATTAGCATATAGAATTGTGATTTATTAATCTTCATATAAATCTTCTTCATCATCGGCATCTTTCTGCCCTGCTATCAGCGAAATAGCATTCAAACTCACACCACCGAATGCAAATGCCAATTAGTGAGCATGTCTGTCGGTCCGTAGGCTGTTAGCAACTTACTAACTTCTTTTTAAACCGCAACACACGTTTCTGGCAACAAAAACATTCCAAACGCAAACTGCAAACAGTCTGTCCAACCGTCCGGCAGCAATTAGCCGTCGTGTTGGCGCATTAGCCTTCCGACATGCGCGTCACAAGTGCCAAAAAATATACAAAGAAAAAGCAAAAACAATTGTCATTATTCTCGAGATTACAGTGCAACCACTTAAATGACCAATAAATTACGGCAGCACACGCAACAAAGTCAGCCACAACGGCCGCCGTTCCAACAAAGCCAAACATCGGTGGTAATGAGTCAAATATTTGGCCACACTCATCTGCGGTCATGGCGACTGCGGCCGGCAGTTTGCGGTCAAACTTCGAATTCCGCATCTGTGGTCCGTTCGTCAGCTCATCCGCTCGAGTTGAGTTGATAAATGGGCGCATCGATTATCCGCGCCGCATGAGACACTCGCTGTTTGTAATCACTCGAAGTCAAATCAATAACAGAGACAAAAAAATCTGCCAATCAAAAGCAACGAATTCCTCAAATTGATTACACTTCCCAAGTTGGCAATCGGTTAGCATCACTAAAGCGTAAAAGCGCGCGCCGATCTTGCAAATTACCAAAAAACAAAAATCAAAACAAACAACAACAACTACAGGTAGAACACAAAAGAGGCACAACAGTTTGTTTTTAAAAGTGATTTGACGCGCGAAGGCACTGCCGCCGTTACACTGTTTGATGATGAATAAAGCGATACAAGGACAACAAACAAGAGTAACTAACTGACTGACTGACTTTAAGTTGGTAGTCATTTGACGTTCGGCCCATGTTTTAGGGCCGTCTTTATCGACGAAATGTCAAGTCATACTGAGCCGCAGTTAGTTCATATGTTGTCGAATTAAATGAACATTTTATTTTTCAATTAATTTAGTTCAATTCCATTCGATTCATTTCATTTAAATTCCATTCAATTCAATTCAATGCTATTGATTTCAATCAAATTCAATTCAATGCAATTAATCTTCATACTTGAGTTGTGGTTTCCAGGGTTCAAAGTCTTCTCATTATTTTGCTTTTCTTTCAACTCAATTCAATTCAATTCAATTCAACACTGAATGCTATTCAATTCAATAAAATTCAATTCAATGCAATTAATCTTCATACTTGATGGGTTGTGGTTTCCAGGGTTCAAAAGTCGTTTCATTATTTTTCAATTCGATTCAATTCTTTCAATTCAATTCAACACTCAATGCTATTCAATTCAATAAAATTTAATTCAATGCAAGCAATCTTCTTACTTGATGGGTTGTGGTTTTCAGGGTTCAAAAGTCATTTCATTATTCTGCTTTTCTTTCAACTCAATTCAATTCAATTCAATTCAACAATCAATGCTATTCAATTCTATAAAATTCAATTCAATGATATTAGTTTTCATACTTGATGGGTTGTGGTTTTAGGGTTTAAAAGTCTTTTCATAATTCTTCTTTTTTTTCAATTCAATTCAACTCAATTCAATTTCTCTAATCATCTTCTTAACACTAGAAAGACCGCAATTTTTTCATACCTACAAAGACTAAAGACACATCGTATATCTTTCACAAAATAAACTTTAAAAAAATATAAAATTTTTCACGATAAAAAAATAAAAATAAATAAATAAAAAGACGCATCCAATTTGGCTAATTTTTCACAAAATAAATTTAAAAAAAAATATAAAATTTTTCACGATAAAAAAATAAAAAATTAATAAATAAAAAGACGCATCCAATTTGGCAAATTTTTCACAAAATAAATTAAAAAAAAATATAAAATTTTTCACGATAAAAAAGAAAAGTCACCAAAGCAAAAGTTGATCAAAATACTAAAGAAAATAGAGTAATTAAAAAATAAAAAACTATCAACATTACCGCAATGGTCTTTCTAGTGTTAAACAGAACCCAACACATTTAAAAGTCATTGCCTGATTGACATTGACTGCAGCCAGTTTTCCTTTATACAAGTTTTGGTTCCTCCAGATGCAAACCAAATCTTTGAAGATCCAATATAATCCCATCAATAACACTACTCAACACGAAAAATGCACTTAAAAAAAAGTGTTTTCTAGACTAACTTTGGGCCACTGAACATGAAACTGAAAACCAAAAAATTTTCTTAAGAAGCGTGTTCGAAAAATCTTTCAAAAACCAGTTTTTTCCTCTTATTTCAGTTATGAGCGCATATCTCGTAAAGGAATCATTCGACTAACATAATCAGTCCATCGTTCAGAAGATAATGCCTTAGCCTTTCCAGCGATATATAGATTGTCCAAATCAGATGAGGTTTTGAGAACTTACTGAAGTTTAAAAAAGTAAATTTCTTAACCATTTTCAAGAATTATAACTTTTTTAATAATTTTTTTATAGATAAAATAAATTATCTCCTCTGGCTTAAAATCTAAAATGGAAGATATATTCTTTGTGTAAATATTAAACCTAACATGAATGTAATCGAAAGAAATATGACAAAGTTATGAGGCATTGAGTGAAAACACGAACTCTACATTTATTACACCGTGCGACAAAAAAAAAATGTTGTCGGGACCCATCCAAATGTTGATGTGGGCGTGAAACTAGAGGTCATTCACAGTAACCCGGCATAGACAGTTTTTCATGTTCTGATCCCAAGTCCTTTTTAAAGGACTTTAAAATGTCAAGGACATACACATTTCAATAATTTTTTTTAATATTAAAATAATGTTTAATGGTGAAGATATGGGTATCCAATTAAAGAGGAAGATTGTCTCCTTTTAGCTAAATTTTCTATTTTGAACTTTCAGAACCAAAATATTTCAGTAAGTTTAATTATTGATGGGTTTTCTGCTGATCTATACCTCACCAGCCGCCTTGATTAGTCCAGCTCAGACTCGAGTGCAACAGGATCAGCCAAGCTCGTCTTCGATCTCCTAAGATTTTGTCATCATTTTCATGTTTCTGCCTTCATTGAGCTAATCTCTTCTTCACATTACTCACAATTAAACACAGATATACTTTAATATTTTTAAGTACATTTGAGATTTAGTTTTCTATCTACCTGACAATACATTCAAGCAGAACGCCCACAAGTTCTCATCTTTTTACATTTGAGTTTTGATTAATGTACCAACAACAACACGAGTTCCTTCTCAAAAATCTATCCTTAAACTATCTGTCTGTCTATAACCAACTCAATACTTGCGAATGCATGGGAATATCCCGTAAGCGTAGGTCTTAAAAAAAAATGGAATTCCCATTTCATTTTGCTGGCAACCTGACAAATGGTTCGGGTCATTACCATCACTTCATCAATTTATACTCAACTTGAATCAAGCATTTACTTAGTTTTATTGTCTGCCAGCTAATCGACTTTGAACTCAAGTCATGTTTGAGAAAATAATGTTTAGTTTTGACTCTAAAGCTAATTTTTCATAGCGCAATTAACAAAGACCACATTAAAAGCAACAAAAACCCTTTGGCCACATCTTAAATCTGTACTCGTATCTTTCAATTAGTTTTCGAATATTCTTACGGTTTACTCGAATTATTAGCGGCTATCGTGGCTCAGTTGCTCAATGCTTTGGACCGCGAATCAGAGGCGAAGCCAGGTTCGATGCTTCGTTGTAGTCTACATCAATAAGTTTAGGTTAGGTAGGGAAGGGAAGGGACCGCACCTCCACTCGGAGGCCAAACTGGCTCATTGTGAATCCCTTCTTAAATGGTTCTGAAGTTAACCAATCAGTATCAATCCAGTGGAAACCAGTTCGACCTTTTGATGAAGAAGAGCAGATTCGGAATTTCAACTTTTTGCTGCGCAAGCCAGGTCCGCTAAGAATCTTGACCCCAGGGTACGGAGTCGACGTTCCTACAGAGCCGGCCAGTGACAATGGAGGAACAGTACATGTTGCGCTTTCCTAAAGGAAAGGGAGGGCATAGTGCCCGGCAGTTGCTATCAACAAAAATATTGACAAATCAGTAGGCAGACCTCTGAGGGTACAACAGTCTATGGAAATGCTCACGACTGCATCTGAAAATATATATAATCAGAAAGTTCTCATAGAGATGATTGTTTTGACAACTAAATGGCTACTTAACCTTCGACCACAGTTGTGGCTGTCGCCAACCTTAGAACTATTTCTGTTTTGTAGGCGATAAAACCAAATAAATTGGCATCACTGCTTCTAAACAGAAGAGTTTGGTCGAGTTCTTCTTACTTTTTCTTGGTACTTTGAACAACAATAACAATTTTAAAATGTTTTCCAATTTTTTAGTATTTTAGTTAAAATTTACTAGTTTTATAAATTACCGGCAGGGCCCTGCGGCTTTGCATGAAAGTTTGAAGTCAATGGGACCAATATATCAAGTTTCTCTTAATCTTTTGCTGACCCTCTTAGAATTTTATGAAAAAGACTTGTCTAATTATTTCTTATTTGAAATGCTTTCACCATATTTGAAGTCAAAAACCATCATAAATCATGTTTCTACATACAAACTTTAAACCCATCGTTAACGCGTCAGATTAGGAATTTTGAAAATTAGAAACATGTGTCTACTTATTTTTGATATCAATTGTTTTTACCAATTTTGAAGTCAAAAGGCCCATTAAATCACGTGTTTTCATAGTTTTTCTAAACAAACTCTAAAGTCGTCGTTGACCTGTCAGATTTCGATTTTTGAAGAAATAAAAAATTTGTGTCGAGTTATTTTAGATTTGAAATCCATAGGCCCATTAAATCATGTGTTTTCACAGTTTCTTCATATAAACTGTTAACACGTTGACCCTTTGAGATTTTTAACTTCGAAAAAGTGAAAAACGTATCGTATTATTTCAGATTCCCCTTTTTGCACATTCTTATGGTGAATCGGCATACGAAAACCATGTAAGCTCATATTTTAGGCATATGATGGGTTCAGTAATTTGATGTAAAATACTACAAAGAACATTTTTGTGGAGCATTTTAACCCTGTAGCTCCTATTTGTATGGGTCAATGTGACCCTTTTTTCTAAAATGCCAAAAATGTCCTATAAAACAGTACTTTTTAAGGATAAAATGTACCACGAAAATATTCGTCATAAAATTCTACTATAGGTCTCTGAATACATCAAAGCTCAGAAATTAACTTTAACGCCAGAATTAAGCCAAAACTGAAAATGTGTTTAAGTGTATATTTCGTACTTCAAATTGCTGAACACATCATATACCTAAAATGTGAGGTTATATGGTTTTCGTATGCCGATTCACCATAAGAATGTGCAAAAAGGGGAAAACTTTGACCCCCCTAACAAAAAATTCAGACGTAAACTTTCAAAACGCCGATACACGTATATTTTTTTTGCCCCCTCTACCAGAATCCGTTGTCAGAACCTTGTTATTTTTTTTGTGTTGTACAGTGTAATTAATTTGTACATTTTTTTTTAAATAAGAATAAATTTGTAATTTCTAAACCTTTCCCGAATTAAAAAATGTTGCATTATTTTTTTTTTCATGAGAGTCAAAATGTTTTACCTTAGTGCAAAAACGAAGTTCGGGTGAGGGTTAAAAAGAGTAAAAAATTGTTAAATTACTTTCACATTAAAATCGCATATTTCCTCGAGCGCTAATCAAAACTTTTTCTGTCGTACTGTACGCTTTTCTAAGCTTAAAGCTTTTGTACATCACATTCAAGTGGGTTTGTGTCTTCACTAAAAAGTCTTTAAAATTCAATTTGTACTGTACGAGTTTTGTACAAAACTGCAACAGCAAATAAATCGAAAACCCTAACCACTTGACACTATAATTTATAATTTTTTAATCGCGCCATAAAAATTAATAGCTCAATTCACTGAATTATGAAATTGCGCCAACAAGTGATAAAGATTCTCAACATTTACTCCGATTTGTGGGGTTTACCAATTCGTACTCGACTGCATTGGTCTATTTACTTAACTACTCGGGACATATTGTGACATAACGGTACCTATGTGCAACTATTCGAAAATGCAAGTCTCAAATGTTAGTGGCCCAACGCTGCACGACAGTCGCTAACTGCATGTGCGGCGAGCGCAATTACGTTCGTTTTTTCGTCTTCGAGAATTTTTGTGTTTAAATTTTTGTCGTTTAAGTGAAATTTTTTTTGTGATTTGATTAAGAAAATTTATACAGTACAGTTAATAGTGTTAACCAGAACCAGTAATCGAGTTTTAATTGTATTCATCCGGCAGCAATTCAATTGCTGTGTTCAATGTAAGTAACCAAGAAAAACCACAAATCATTTCCGTTCATAACCTCAATTCCGCACAACGTTTCCTTCCATTCAATGTCACCTTTCGTCACATGTGCACTGCGCCCTGATCTCCCCTCACTGCTCACATCCATTGTGCCGCAGGGCCAAAGCCTTTCGATTACCGTTACAACATGTTCGCAAGAAGCTGCCGACCGTCGTCGTCTCTGCGCCCGCCTGCTTCCTTGTAGTTGTTGTCATCTGGCTTTTGCTGCCGCCATTTGCCAAGGGCGCCTACCCGTGTGGTCCAAGCCAATTCAAATGCAGCGACGGAAGCTGCATCTTACTGGAGAAGATGTGCGATGGACGTCACGACTGCATGGACGGCACAGACGAGCTGGACTGTGGTGAGTACTGGGCCGCGTCGCTGACGTTTTCGTTCGCATTGCTTTGCTAATCATTGACTGGCGTAGACTTTAAAATGTGTCGCAAGCCCAACTGGTTCCAATGCGCCCAGCCGCAAGGTCCATGTCTCTCTTCGGAACTCATTTGCAATGGCGTCGACAACTGTCCCGGCGGCGAGGATGAGTTGGACTGCACTGACGGTAGCAGCAGCGGCGGTGCCGTCTCGTCGACCGATGTGGGCACCGGCGGCTGGCACTCGTCGAAACGTCGCTGCACGCTGTTCGAGTACACCTGCCAGACGGACCGATCGTGCATACCGTTGGATTTCATGTGCAACGGCAAGTCAGACTGTCGCGACGGCTCCGACGAGGTGGATGGCTGCGTCAAGGCAAAGGCCAGTTGCCGTGGCTTCTTTTGCGACAACAAGAAGTGCTTGGAGAGCAAGAAATGGGTTTGCGATGGTGTGGACGATTGTGGCGATGGCAGCGATGAACGCAAATGTGGTGAGTTGAAAAAAGAGTTTGTTGTGGTTAAGTACTGTGAAAAGATCAGTTAACCCTTTCGCTATTTTGTTGCCATATGGCAACATGCTACTTTGTGGACGTCTGAACCCTCTATGGTTCCAGGAATACATTTTTTTATTGGTCCTTAGAATAGTTTGAAGTTTTAGGAAAAATACGAACTTAATAAATTGAATATTAAAGTTTAAAGAGAAGTATACACGCTATTTTAATGGTATATATTGACATAGTAAAGGAAGAAGAAGCAGAAAAATTCGATAACTTTTTTTAATTTGACGTTTTCTTTCAATTTAGATATTTTTTTTTTAATTTTGGCTGAAGTAAATGAAGCAATATTCAAATTTTCGTTATGCGTAAGAAGTTTTATGTTTAAGTAATTATTACAGCCACAACGATGTGCTTTCTCTCATAGAAAAACACTCTAAAATACAGGGTCCGAGTATAAAAATTAAAAAATTTCTTATGGAATGTTACTAATATAACCACATAGAAGCCTAAGACTTAAAATTTAAAATTTTAACTTTCCCCAGTAAAAACCTGTAGCGAAAGGGTTAAGTGGTTCAAGTCTGAGTTGTGTGTATTTTTAACACTAGATTGCTCGTTGAATACAAACTTTATTAAATACAAAAACAAAATTATGGCAATATTTGAATTTTTTGTTGTTTAATTCATTTTAAAAATAGTAAAAGTTAGGTTAGGTTAGGCCGACTGGCCAAGTTGGCCGCACATGGACCCTTGTTGGATCCCTAGTGGTACGAGTTAGAGCTTCTTAGTGTTGTGGATCGACGCAAAAGTTATTAAAGTTAGTTAAGAAAGTTGATGTTCAAAGCTAAAATTAGTAAAAGACACAGAAGATTTTCTTTCAGAAAGTGAGGCCATAAAAAAACGAAATCATGTCACAAAATTGGGTTACAACTTTATTTTAGCAATATTCTTAAATTTTTTATTAATTAATTTGATTAAAAATAGTAATTTTAAAAATAGTTATTTAAAAATATTTAGTTTAAAAATTGTAAAATTTACGAAAAATTTTCTTCTAGAAAGCGAGGCCATTAAAACGGAATCATGTCACAAAATAGGGTAAAAAATTTGTTTAGCAACTTTTTTAATTTTTTTCTTTAATTTAATTTAAAAATTCGTAAAACTTACGAAAATGTTCTTTCAGAATGAAAAATTAAGTCATGTCACAAAACAGGGTTAAAAATTTGTTATTTGCTAAATTTTTCCTGTTTTTGTTAATTTTAATTTAAAAATAGTAAAACTTACGAGAGATATTCTTTTAGAAAGCGAGGCCATAAACAACGAAATCATGTCACAAAACAGGGTTAAAAATTTGTTTAGCAATATTTTAAATTGTTTATTAATTAATTTAATTAAAAATTGTATTTAAAAAAAATAGTTAATTTAAAATAGTAAAAGTCACGGAAGATTTTAATTTAATTTAAAAATTCGTTAAACTTACGAAAATGTTCTTTCAGAATGAAATCATGTCACAAAACAGGGTTAAAAATTTGTTGAGCAAATTTTTTACGTTTTTTGTTTATTTTAATTTAAAAATAGTAAAACTTACGAAAGACTTTCTTTCAGAAAACGAGGCCATAAAAACCAAATCATGTCACAAAATAGGATTAAAAATTGGTTTTGCAATTGGTTTAATTTCTTTTATTTATTTTAATCTTAAAATAGTAAAACTTACGAAAAAGTTTCTTTCACAAAGCGAGGCCATGAAAAATAGAGGAAACAATTTATTCAATTTAATTTAATTGAACGAATTAATTAATTTAATTAAAGATAGTAGTTTTAAAAAAAATTAGTTAAAAACATTTAATTTAAAAATAGTAAAAGTCATGGACGATTTTTTTCAGAAAACGAGGCCATGGAAAACGAAATCATGTCACAATATTTTTAATTAATTTGTTTGATTTAATTTAGCAAATAGTTGAACTTACGAAAGATTTTCTTTCAGAAAACGAGGCCACAAAAAGGAAATCATGTCACAAAATAGGATTAAAAATTTGTTTACAAATTTTTTGTTTAATTTTTTAGTTATTAGTTTAGTTATTTAGTTAAAAAAGTAATACTTACAAAAAATTTTCCTTCAGAAAGCGAGGCCATGAAAAATAGAGGAACAAATTTGTTTAGCAATATTTTTAATTTTTTTGATTTAATTTAATTTAAAAATAGTAAAAGTCATTAAAGATTTTTTTAAGAAGACGAGGCCATAAAAAACGAAATCATGTCTTAAAATAGGAGCAACAATTTTTTTAGGAAATTTTTTTTTTAGCATTACAGTCGTGTCTGGGTATAGTGAACCCCCTATATAATGAACACCTCGATATAGTGAACACCCAAGTTTTGACATCGAGCCTCTAATATAGAAACAAATTTTCAAGCAAAAAAAAAAGTGTATTTTGAGCAAATAAAACTAGTTTTTGAACAAAAATGTTGACCTTGATATAGTTAACAACCTAAATACTGTGAACAGGCCTTGCAAAAATTAGTTCACTATATCCAGACACCACTGTATTTTCAATTTTTTTATTTAATTTAATTTAAAAAATAGTTCAACTTACGAAAGATTTTCTTTCAGACAGCGATGCCATAAAAAGATAAAACCCTCAATAAAGTCATTTAAAGTGACCTGGGCATTCTAAAGTTTAATTTTTCGTGACTATATTAAATTTAAAATTTTTTTACAAATTTAATTACTCCATTAATTCAATTATTCGATCTATAACTCACTTGAATTGAATGAATAATTGAGTTGAGTAATAATTGAATAATAATAATAATAGAATGATAAAAATAATAGTTAATTTTAATTAGTTTGAATTGAATTGAATCAATAATTGAGATTCAATAATTAATGCAAATTCGTTTCACATTTCATCTACAGGAAAAAATTGCAAACTGGAATTGGGAAAATTCTTTTGCCGCGACAATTCCAGCTGCCTGACGCTCTCGCAAGTGTGTAACGGCCAAAACGACTGCACCGATGGCAGCGATGAGTCCAGCCGCTGCAGCGCCACCGAAGACAACTGCAGCTCCAAGACCTGTCCACCCGCCGCCAAGTGCCAAATGCTGCCCGAGTCGGGACCAGAGTGCATCTGTCCGTCGGGCTATCGGCTGTCCGGCGTGCAGAACGTCTGCGTAGACATTGACGAATGCTTGGAGATCTACGGCCTCTGCAGTCAGAGTTGCGAGAATACGGCGGGCAGCTACAGATGCGGCTGCGACGAGAGCTACGCGCTGCGTGCCGACAACCGAACGTGCGAGGCGCACAGCGGCGATGCAATGCTGCTCTACTCCACGCAGGTGGCCGTGATGGGCGTTCATTTGCGCTCGAAGCGTGTCTATGCGGTTGCCAAGAATCTAACCAAAATCATTGGCGTGGCCTTCGATGGTGAATACATCTATTGGACCAACATACAGAACGAAGCAGAGAGCATTGTCAAGTCGACAGCTGACGGCCGCCATCAGGAAATACTGCTCACATCCGGCCTGGATGCGCCCGAGGATTTGGCCGTCGATTGGCTGACAGGTGAGATGCTGCGCCCTGTGCTCGAGTATTGTTTGTAATAATCTGTTTTCATTTGATTGGCTTCAGGCAATATTTATTTCTCCGACAATGTCATGCGTCACATTGCGGCCTGCACAAACAACGGCTTGTACTGTGCCGTACTGGTCACCGAGGATGTGCATCAGCCGCGCGGCGTTGCGCTCTGGCCGCAACGCGGTCAAATGTTCTGGACCGACTGGGGCACCAAACCAATGATTGGACGCGCCTCCATGGACGGCAGTCACTCGCTGCCCATTGTCACCGAAAATATTCATTGGCCGAACGGCATTGCACTGGACATGCACAACAATCGCATCTACTGGGTGGATGCCAAGCTGGCCACCATCGAGAGTTGCATGTCCGATGGCACGAATCGACGCATGGTGCTCGACGAGATAATGAAGCATCCGTACGGACTGGCCATTTTCGAGGACAACATTTACTGGTCCGACTGGGGCACGAAAAGCATACACACCTGCAACAAATTCACAGGCAAAGGACACCAGGTCGTGACCAAGGATCGCACCATTTACGCTGTGCACGTTTACCACGCGGCCAAGCAGCCCAAGACCGATCACGCGTGCAGCCACTCGCGCTGCTCGCATTTGTGTCTCTTGGCGGAGAACAACAGCTTCACCTGCGCCTGTCCGGACGGCATGCAGCTGGGCGCCGATCAGCTGCACTGCCTCAAGACGCACAAGAAGCAGCGTCTCTACATTGCGCTGAAGAACACACTGCTGGAAATGGAGCACACCACATTCGGACGCCACACGATCTCGCAGAGCCACCAGCTGCCGCTCTACATCAGCGAGCTGACGTACAACAGTGTGAATGGAACCATCATCATGGCGGATAATGTGCAGCGCGCCATCTACGAGTACGACCCGGTTAGCAGCAACGTTTCGTTGCTAGTACGCGACAATTTGGGCAATATTACCGGTCTTGGCTTCGGTAGGTTGAAGAGAGTAAGGTCGCAGTTATTTAATAATACATTTTTGGAATGTCTCAGATCATTTGGCACACAATGTGTACTGGACGGATGCGGAACGTCATGTGGTGGAGGTGTTCTCATTGCGCACACGTCAACGCGCCATGGTGAGCTTTTTCGCTGGCATTGAGTCACCGATTGGCATTGCAGTTATACCTGACGATGGGTGAGTCGATCAATATTCTGCAATTTCTACATTGATCTCTACTTTTGATTTCTTTCATGCAGCGTTATGTTTGTTGCGCTGCGCGCACGCAAGCACGTTCACATCGACCAAGTGCCGCTGAATGGTTTGCGCGAGCATGTGCACGCCTTCGAGGACGAGCTGGGCGACAGCGACTTTAAATTCGCGCCCGACTTTGGGTCGCAGACGCTCTATTGGTCGGACAGCGCGCTCGGTCGCATCTCCTTCAGCGACTATCGCAACCTGCACGAGTACACCTTCCGCGCCCGTTTGCGGCGTCCCTACTCGATTGCCATTGTCAACGACGATCTGTTCTGGTCCGAGCTACGTTCGGCCACCATACACTGGACCCACAAGAGCAACATGGGCCCGCTGAAGCGCGTGGAAATCGAGGTGGCCAAGGACACGTTGTCGCTTATGCTGCCGGTGCGCATTCCCTTGCTGGCCAGCACGCCCGCCCTGATTGCCGATCATCCGTGCCAGCACTTTAACGGCGGCTGCTCGCATGTTTGCGTGACGGCCAGCAAAAATGCCAACAGCTGCCTCTGCCCGGCGGGTCTTGTGTTCCGCGACCCAACCAATCGCACCTGCATTGAGGCCATCGACTGTGAGTTCCGTTGTCGCTCCGGCGAATGCTTGACGCAGTCGCGTCGCTGCAACGGCCGCAAAGACTGTCCCGATGGCTCGGACGAGCTGGGCTGCGATCCCGCCAGCATGAAGCAACGCACTGTCATATGTGGCATTGGCGAATTCATGTGTCACGATTCAACGCAGTGCATACAGCACGAAAACCGCTGCGACGGAGTAAAGAATTGCCGCGATGGCTCCGATGAAAGTCACTGCGATAAATATGGTAGGATGCATGGCATATTTGAATTGTTGGATATTGTATAGAATTTCTTTTCTTGATCACAGATCGCAGCAAGTTTTGTCACCGGCACCAGCACGCATGCGACAATGGAAACTGCGTGGACTTCAGCGCTATGTGCGACGGCATTGACGACTGTGGCGACAACTCGGACGAGGTTAATTGCAAAGTTGGAAAGGACGTTGGCAACCGTCCCATTTGCGGCAAGGACATGTTCCAATGCAACAGCGGCACTTGCATTGCAAAAAGTTGGGAGTGCGATGGCAAAATTGACTGCACAGATGGATCCGATGAACACGAGCGATGCGGTGAGTACATCTTCCTACAATCGAAAACCCACAATTTCCAACTACATCCTTCAAATTTGCCATTTCTCTCCATCAGACCTCAAGGAATGTCCCTCGACTATGCACAAATGCCTGTTGGGCCAGTGCATCGATATGCAGCTCGTTTGCGATGGGCACAATGATTGTGGCGATCACTCGGACGAGCTGAATTGCGACTTTGTGACCGGCAAACAGCGTCAGTTGACCTGCGGCGACGCAACGCATCCCATGTACCAGTGTCCCAGCGATGCAAACGTCTGTCTGGAGGTCACTGCGAGATGCAACGTCACGGTCGAGTGTCCACGCGGCGAGGACGAGGCGGATTGTGGCACCATCTGCAGCATGTACGAGTTCCAGTGCAAGTCGAACAACGAGTGCATACGCATGGAGTTTCGCTGCGACCACGACAAGGACTGCACCGACGGTTCGGATGAGCTCAATTGCGATCATCTGCACAATGCCACAACGATGGACAGATTTCACGAGCGTTCGTGCGGTCCGAATATGTTCGATTGCAAGGATGGACAGTGCGTGGAGATGTCACGTGTCTGCAACAGTTTTCCCGACTGCGAAACCGGCGCCGACGAGGGACCGCTGTGTGACACGGCATGCAGACCGGTGTCTACGCGACTCGTTTGCGAACACAAATGCCGCCCAACGCCAGCTGGCGCTGTCTGCTCCTGCTTCAACGGCTACAGGCTGGATGTGGACAAGCGCACTTGTGTGGACATTAACGAGTGCGAGGAGTATGAACCGTGCGCGCAGCTGTGCGAGAACACACATGGCTCGTATCGCTGCAGCTGCTATGCGGACTTTATGTTGCGGCCGGACAAGACCACCTGCAAGTCCATTGAGAGCGAATCGGCGCTCATGTTTTCCACCTACAATGAAGTGCGCAGCATGACGGAGCAGCCGATTACGCTGCGCGTTGCCTGGTCAGTCAATGACTCGAAAATCACCGGCTTCGATATAAACGTACGCAAGCGACTGGCCTACTTCAGCACCGATGTGGAGAATGTGCTCTACATGGTCGACATGGCTAAGGGCAACGTTAAAATGGGTCTTTCGGTGGAAGTGCCCTCAAAGGTCGCTGTTGACTGGATAACAGGTGAATGCATTCAGTCATATTTCTTTTACAATCGAATGAACTAATATCTCGATTTGAATTTCCAGATAATGTTTACGTAATCAGTCGCTCGACGCAATATGAAATCCAGGTTTGCTCCTTTGCGGCGAAAATGTGCGGCCGTGTAGCAAAAGCTAATCCGCGCAAAACCATACGTGCGCTCGCAGTGGACGCAATTAATCGTCATCTGTTCTATGTTACCATACGCGCCCAATCCTTTCAGGTGCCCTTCTCGCAAATCAGCATTGCCCATCTCGATGGCAAGAAGCGCGAATTGCTGTTGACCAAGAACAACGGCTACATTACGGCCATAGCTTCCGATCCGTACAAGAAGCTGCTCTACTATGCCGACATGCACACGCAAACGCTGGAGGCAGTCAGCTACAAAGAGGGCAGCGCGCACACACCGTTCACGCTCATACAAAAGGGACAAGTGGTCATGCATCCGTCCGGTCTGAGCGTCTACGAGAACCAGGCATTCATTGTGAACATTGGCGCCAAGGAGGCGGTGCGCTGCAGTCTCTTCGGCAGCCATTCCTGCAAAGCTTTCAACCTGAACATACTGAACGCTGAGGATGTGGTTGTGAACGGTGTGTCGCGACAGCCGCTGGCCACAAATCCCTGCAAAATGGCCAAATGCAGAGGCATGTGTGTGCAGGCCGAATACAGCTACGAGTGCATGTGCGGCAATGCCATCGTTTCCGAGAATGTTGTTTGTCCGCGTGACAGCTCCAATGAGATCTTCTCCAGCGCATTGCTGGTGCAATCGGCCACGCCGGCCGATGACACCGCGCATGCAGCTGCCACAATCACGGTGACACTGCTGCTGCTGGCGGTGCTGGCCGCCGGCGTTGGGTACTTGTACTATCGTCGCATCAAGCAAGGACATCGCGATTTCAATATCAACCTGCATTTCCAGAATCCCATATCTACGTTCGCCGGCGGCAAGAGCACTTCGTTGCAGAGTGGCAGCACAGTTGCCGATTGCACCGACAGAGAACACGAAAAGGTGCACTTTGGTGCACCGATTTTTAGATTTTTGCGCGGCACAACGGGCAACACTGGCTCGGAAATTCTACTGGAGACGTCCCGGGTAAGGCAATGCCAATAACACTCAGATTCAAGTCTTGTTTGAAATCTGTTGATTTGGTTTTGCAGGAATCAGAACCGCTGGCAGAAGCTGAACAAACGCCGAGTCTCATTATGGAGTCAGAACCTGATTATGCTGCCGCCCGCACAGTCAGATATTACACCACTGAGGATGATGCACGCACCCAACTCGTTCCCTAGATGAGCCGATCGTATCATTTATATGTATGCTTACTTTTTATTGTCACATTTTCATACGTCTTTTTGCTTTGTATTGCAGTAGGTATTGTAATTTTTGTAGTGCATAATATTGCTTTATATATTTATTTATTTATTTGTCAAGTCATTCCACTGTATGGGCAGGCGATAAATGTTAAAATCTTTGGTGGTTCAATATCTTTAGATTTTATGCTGTTTAGTACATAAAACTGCATGCCTTCAATAATATTGGCCAGCATAAGAAATCCTAATCTGTATATAGACATAGAAATGGGAAGATGTAAATAACTTTTAGTGCTCACATTAATAATAAAATAAATTCCTTTATATTTTTTACCACATTTTAATGAAATAAAACAGATTAGGAATGAGAATAAGCAGCGAGCAGTTCTCAGTAATAGACTCAGAATAGATCTGGGCAACTGTTCTCAATATTTGAATCCAATATAAAACCATGTTTCTCTTCCTTATTCCGTAGCAAAGGTCAACAACTTACTAGTTCCTAACTGGTTTTGTTAAGATTGAAAATTTGTTTCCAACAAATAACACCAAGAATTTTAATATATTGTATTGTATAATATTTATTATTAAAGCCATATATGGAAGCTAGTATACAAGTCTAAGTATTCAAAGACACATGCATTTGCATTGCGTGTTTAATTTTGAATCGTGTTCCGAATTTTTATTGGCAACTGAAAAAATAGAACTCTCCAATAGACTGTCAGTCCAAGTAAAGTGTTGTATAACATTTCAATATTCAATATTCTCATGTCATATGGCCAAACAAGCAAATATATTATTGTCCAACATATAATCATCTGTGCCTATTTCTTAAGTTATATTTCTTGTGTTTGTATGTTTGTATGTTAGAAATTATATATAAAAAAAACATTGGACCTACGACTAAAAACAAATCAACAGCTTATCAGCTAAAAGGTACTAAATATCAAGGCTTAACAACAATTTAAACCGACTTGATTAGATGCTCATGACGCTCGAACATTTTACTTGTACTCGTCAGCGCATCGATGGAGCTGTTACTGGCGCTGGCGCTCGGCGCTGACACCATCGCATCGGCGCCCTTCTTGCTCAGCAGCGACAAGCACTCGCGAAACGCCAGCAGAAATTCGTCGGCGTTCTCCTGATTGAAGCACATGGGCGGCTTTAGTTTGATGACATTGTCGTTGGGGCCGTCGGACGAGACGAGTATCTTGTGCACCTGCTTCATGCGATTGACCACCCAGTGCGCGGCCTTGGTATCGGGCTCGCGCGTCTGGCGACACTTGACCAGCTCCACGCCCACAAACAGACCCATGCCGCGCACATCGCCCACAATGTCGTACTCGAAGCGCAGTTCGCGGCACTGCTGCAGCAAGTAGTCGCCCACTTTGCGTGCATTCTCCTGCAGTCCCTCCTCGTCGATGACGCGCATCACAGCATTGGCAATGGCGCACGACACCGGATTGCCGCCGTACGTGTTGAAATAGGCCACGCCCGTTGCGTAGAAGGCGTCGGCAATCTCGGGCGTGGTGACCACTGCGCCCACCGGATGCCCGTTGCCCATGGGCTTGGCCACCGTCACAATGTCCGGCACCACGCCCTGCGTCTCGAAGGCCCAGTAGTGCGTGCCGACACGCCCGAAGCCCACCTGCACCTCGTCGGCAATGCAGACGCCGCCTGCCTCGCGCACCGCCTTGTACACGGCAGCGAAGTAGCCCGCGGGCGGTATAATTTGACCGCCGCAGCTCTGCAAGCTTTCCGCTATGAAGGCGGCCACGCCTTTGCGCTGCAGCTGCGCGCAAATGTCGGCAATCGACTTGGCATACATGTCGGCCATGTCCGGCTCGGAGTAGTGCTTGTCAATGTACTTGCCGCGATACACGTCCGGACTGGGCGCCACGTGCACATAGTCGGGCTTTGGTTCGCCGCCGGGCTGGTTGAATTTGTACGGCGAAATCTCCATGACGGAGGTCAGATGGCCGTGATAGGCGCTGCAAAAGAGAAATAATGGCATCAATTAGAGTCCAATTGTGTGGTGCAATTCAAAAGCATTTGTCAAGTGGAAACTTTGTAACTTACTGGTCCAAAGTGATGACATCCTGGCGCTTGGTGTAGTTTCTGGCCAGACGCAGTGCCAAGTCGTTGGCCTCCGAGCCCGAGTTCACAAAGAAGCAAACCGACAGTGGTGCGGGCATTTTGCTGGCCAGCGTCTTGGCGCACTGCACCAACTCGTCGTGCAGAAAGCGATTGTTGGTGGAGATGGTAGCCATCTGGAGGCTGCCAGCGCGCACCACCTTCGGATGGCAGTGTCCCACTGCAAGTAGAAAAAGAAGAAGAAGAAAACATGTTATATTTCGTCCATATGTATTTCACAAAATTAGCGGCGCTCACTAGTTGGGCGCTAAAATGTTCAACGAAAAACGTGACCGCAACCACATCTCATTGTGTTGTTTGTTTACGCATTCGACACGCTTCACCTACATTCATGTGCAGTACAACAACAGGGGAGGGGGAGGGGGGCATGCAAGTTATTTTCCAAACTCTGGCGACACACTGATAACACCGCACAACCGCCGCACGTGTTTTTGCGCCAACCGATGTCGCCTGCGTACAAAACGTTTTTCGATTTCATGGCATCGAATCGTTTCGTTTCGATTCGTCTTTGTCTGTGTGTTCTTAATTTATTTTGTCGCCACAGAAATCGAATGTCGTATGTTCCATTGAATTTAATAGCACATACGACAATCGTTTTCTCAGGCGACAATTTATTACTTGCTACAGACATGCTTTCGTCGTCGTCCCCCTTTCAATTCCACCCAACACAACGCTCGGTGCACTCGACCAACCGACTGTACTCAGCATTGCCTCATTTTTTTTTCCATACGAACAGCATGAAATGGCCGGAGCCTCACTCGCTCACAGTCGCCGATCGGGCAGATCGCGTGCTGCTCCGGCCGCCTTATCGCTTCGAACGAAACATGTGAACGTCTCGTGTCTCGTGTGGAAATGTCCCCCGAATGATTGTAATGTGTGAATGTACACATTTTGTTTTCGTTCGCGGCCAATTGATCGCACTCTGCCGCTGGGCGTGTCGACGCAGTTCAGCATTCATTGTTGGTTGTATGTGCTGTCGCCGCTTTTGTGTTAATATTTGCAAAGCAGTGGAAAATTCTAATGTGATAATCTATTTTCGAGCCATACAAAGTAGTAGCCAAGGGCCACTTGTTGTTGTTGAAATGCCATGTAACGCAATACAATGTTTGTGGCGGTAAAGTGAAACACTTGAGTCCATTATTCAATCAATTGGCTGGCAGTTTTCTAATACAGAAGTGACTTGACTGACTTTTGATCTTCAACTGAACTAACTTGAAAAGTTTTAATCATCAGAAATTCGTTCATCGAACGCTATTTGCTTGAAAATACTATCACTATTCTTAAAAAAATATAAAAATTTTTGCATGTCATGTGTCTACGTTTTTATTTAGAACCATAATTTTGACCTAAGAGCTAATTTTTAATCATACAAAATAATTTCAGTATTCCTTGTGTTGCTACTTTTTTGTTCAGAATACTTATAATATAATAAAACTATATAATATGTACTTGTGTCATAGATGGAAGAGTAGGAAGTGGACATAAGAGAGAATTGAGTCATTGCGTTTGGAGCTTTATAGAAGTCAAGGCGCTTAACCCTGGAAGTACATCGTTAGTCGAATGGACTAACAAATACCATACTTTTTCATAAAGGCTCAAAATAACAATGCACCTCCAGGCTTAAATGTATTTCATAAGCTTTGAAAAATCTTGTGTTTTTTTAAGAATATTATAAATTTTACTTCTGAGCTTAAGTCTCTTGAAACAACAATGTATTGGTCAGAACATCTTTTGTGCCCATAGTCTTGTTTACATATTCCGACCTTCCATTCATCTTATAACCATAACACTTAAACTTGGTCCAACACTTGACCCAAGCTACATACAGTTTGTCAAGTAAATGTTTGCAAATTTAAACAAGGTAGAAAATTATTTTGAAAAGCTTATAATATAACAGAAATTGCAATATTTTGAAATTATTTGAAAAATTTAGATTAATTTAATATTTCACTCTCATATATATAATATCAAAGTAATGTCTATTTGATTCGCGTATTGAAGGGCGAAATGATTTGAAAGTATCTCCTGGACGACCCAGAAAACTGTCTGACAGAGAAGAAAGACAAATCATCCGAAAAGTTCGTGAGAACCCTCGTATCTCAATAAGGGAAATGGCTTTGGATATAAAAATAGAATGCGGAACTGATGTATCTCATGTCTCCTCTGTTCGGAACTGTACGGCGCCAAATTTTCAATGCAATTTTGGTTTTGAAAGAAGACGAATTTTTTGACAGTTTGACGTATAGCTTCATTTCCTTTTTTGATTTTTTACACTGTTTTCGCGTACCAAATATACGTTACTATTAATCTCTATCTTAAAAAAATTTAAAAATATTTCAATTTCTGTTATATTTATAAGCTTTTAAAAATAATTTTTCTACCTTTTTTAAGTTTGCAAACATTTACTTGACAAACTGTAATTGTTTAACTTGAAAAAATGTTGTCTTATGTTTAAAAACGTCGAATGTTTTCTTAAAATTACGCAATACAAAGATTTTATTTCAATTATTATCACTAAAAAGAAAAAAAGGAAATTAGTAACGCCAGAAAGACCGGAAGTTTTCCATAACTGCAAAGACTACATAGCTATTTTTTCACAAAATAAATTTAAAAAATATATGAAATTTTTTCACAAAACAAATAAAATTCACCAAAGCAAAAGTTGATAGAAATACTTAAGAAAAACTGTCATGGCCAGGGACCGTAACAGTTATAAGTTTTATTATAAAAATCAATGTTTAAGAGTTATTTTTTTTACTTTTATTTAATGACTCAACAAATAAAAGTTATTTTTATTTATATTTTAAAAATGGTATAATAACAACTATTTTTAATTTTTTTTTCCTATGATAACAATTATTCGTGACTTCTATTAAAAAAAGTCATAAATAAAAATCATTCAGTGACTTTTATTTATAAAAGTCATCAATAAAAATCATTCAATGACTTTTATTTTTTAAGTCATCAATAAAAATTAGCCAGTGACTTTTATTTTTTAAGCCATCACTAAAAATCATTATTTATAAAAGTCATCAATAAAAATTATTCAATGACTTTTATTTTCTAAGTCATCAATAAAAATCATTCAAAGACTTTTATTTATAAAAGTCATCAATAAAAATCATTCAATGACTTTTATTTTTTAAGCCATCAATAAAAATCATTCAGTGACTTTTATTTATAAATCAATAAAAATTATTCAATGACTTTTATTTTCTAAGTCATCAATAAAAATCATTCAATGACTTTTATTTTTTAAGTCATCAATAAAAATCATTCAGTGACTTTTATTTATAAAAGTCATCAATAAAAATCATTCAATGACTTTAAAAGTTACAAAAAACAAGTTTATTGCCAAGTTTTCTCCGTGCGAAAAGAAATGTATTGGTATATCTCATTTATTTGCATGATTTTTCTTCATAGTAAAATTTTCAATTATAGTTTTCATAAATAACTGTTATTTCCGGTCCCTGGTCATGGCCTTTCTAGTGTAATGGTCTTTCTAGAACCTGTAAAAAGCAAAATTCAGCATCGAATAAGCGTTAACCCTTCATTGCATGATTGAAAATCCGTAAAGAAACAACATTTTTGTCACATTATACTTGTTGCATGTTAAGTTTTGATGGTAGATATGCGATTTTTTTTAAATTCCTGTATTTATGGAAGAAGTTTTGTGGAAATTTGCCAACGCTACCGTCGAAAGGAAAATCGGTTGAAAATCGGAATATTTTAGTGTTGGCTTCCACGAGGATTCGAACCTAGGGCGGTCGTCACTGTATACTCGTAATCCAATGCACTAAACAGCTGAGCGGCGACGATCGCCATATCACCAAAGCCATAAATAACCAAAATTATTTCACCAAATTTTCACTCTTTTGCACAAACTTTATACGTTCTTCGCAAAATTGCTTTAGTAATAAAACGTTTTAAAGTAAAAGCCACAACTGAATGAACGACTGTAAAATGCTAAGTAGAACAGTTTCCAAATCCAAAAAATGTCCAATGTTAAAGTAGAACAGTATCAAATTTTCCCTATTTACCAAAAATGTTTGCAAAAGTTACATCTTTCTGCTCTAATAAACTTCTAACCAATTTGTTAAGAAACAGATTTTTAAATTTTCAACTTAACCCTCAAATGCATATTGATGCTTTTAGGTACACTAACATATTTGTGTATATCTTCAAATTAAACCCCGATATAATATTTTGAAACGACAACCACATTCGAAATTTGTTTGCTTATATTTAGTAGTTTATTAATATTTAATTCACTTTTCAGTGGTTTTTCGTGTTAATAAGAAAATCCTATTTTGATTTAGCAAACGTGAAAATAATTCATGCATTTGAGGGTTAAGCTACTCCTTCATATGACCACAGATATATGTAAATATTTTTTTTTTATAATAAAAATATTAGCACAGAATCATTTTGAAGCGCAGCGTCCATTCAATAACAAAAATGTTTTCTTTCTAATCTGTTTTGCAAACATTCACACCGCCGAATGAGTGAATTCATGCATAGCTCTTAATTCATGCTGTCCCAGTTGTCCCAGTGTTGATTTCACAACCAAATGAGCCAATAAACTTAAACTACGAGTATATGAATCTAATAAACTATATGAATTTCTAATCTGTTTTGCAAACATTGACATCGCTGAATGAGTGAATTCATGCGTAGCTGTTTTTAGCTCTTAATTCATGCTGTCCCAATTGTCCCAGTGTTGATTTCACCACCAACTGCGCGAATAAACCTCAAACTATATGAAAACACTGTCCGGCGCCACTTCAAGAAAAACAAAATCACAATAAAAAAAGAACAACAATTTATGTGGAAGATTATAAGAAGTTTATTGCATAAATGACTTGTCACATTTTTTGTATTAAATTATAAAAATTATCATATGAAGTACTGTATGATGTTCCTAAATCTGCAGTACCTCTTGCAATGTTCTCATGTTGTCAGTTAACTGCATACATTCTCATATTTAGGCTACCATCATGACACTAGTCTTCAAGTTCTGTCATTTCTCAAAAACACTTTTCAGGCAACGACCTGTCGTTATTTTTTTTTTGAGCACCTGTACTTTATCCCACTACAGTTCATGCCAAAACTTTTGCAGACTTGCGTTTGTTGGGCAAGTTTTTCAATGGTCTATTTTTTACTGTTCCTTTCTTGGTTGCTTTCTTTACAGGTTTGCTTGAATTATTTGTTGAACTGTTTTTTCTTCCTTTCTGTTTGCTTTGTCTGATTTGTTTTTGACTGTTGTTTTGTTTGCTTCCTTTCTGTTTGCTTTGTCTGATTTGTTTTTGACTGTTGTTTTGTTTGCTTCCTTTCTGTTTGCTTTGTCTGATTTGTTTTTGACTGTTGTTTGCTTTCTTTGCATTTGAAGTTCTCCTATTTTTCTTCTTTCCACTAAGATCTTTCTTTACGCTTCCTTTGGATTCCTTTCTTGGATTCTTGGTAGCGGAATTTTTTCCATTGTTAGTAGGAGGCCTGGGAATGGTACTTGGCACTTTTTGCTTGCTGTTGCCTTTTTGTTTTCCGCCTACCTTTTTACCTTTCTTATTCTTAGCTGTGCCTTTTTCTTTAGGCGCTTTCAAGCTTCCCTCAGCTACAACTCCGCCCCCAACTTGATTTATTACAGGCTTAATCACACTGCCTTCGGCTACGTCTTCGCTCTTCACTCTAACTGCGGACACAGCGGGATGGCCTTTCCTTTCAATAATGAGTTTACTCTGCAATGGCCTCCAATAATTATCCTCATCGTCTTCGTCTTCGTCAGCGGATGTGTCTTCGTTTATGGCGCTTTCAAATGGCCTCTTTACTGACTCTTTGGCGCCTCTTTCAAGTACAAACTGCTTTACTGCATTTGGAATTCCAGATGATATATCTTCTCCATTCGGAACCGTATTATTCTCCAGCACTGAGTGATTTCCCTCCGGTACATCGGCAAAAATCCGAGCTTCAACCTGCTTTTGTTTGCCAACTTTTTCTTTTGCCACAACTGGCAGATGGGCAAATTTGATGTCCTCGTCTTTGATCTGACTATCTTTTCTCTCTACGTTACTGTCGTTATCACTAACCGCTGACCATTGCTGGACATTTTCATTGCCATTAACTGGTGTCGCATCGACTTGTTGCGCCACAAAGAAGGCCCAAGTGGCAAGTAGAATTATTGCCGAAAATTTCATTTTATCGAATGAACGTTAAACGTAAGTCAGCACCCCGCACTGAACAACTAAAGTTTCGACAAAACTGGTATCAACATTTATACCAGACAACGCGAGCTCCAAAATATATTTGTAAATTTGCTTTTGTTTGTTTTTGTTTTATTTGTTGTTTTTAATAGAAAACACATACAACACGTAGATACACTCGAGGAGAAACAACTTCAGTTGTACAAACAAACAAAATTAAATTGAACAGACAAAATTGAATAGGAATAAGTATTCAAATTGAAAATGCATGAAACAAAAGACGAATAAAATTTAGAGATTTACAAATTGAAATCCGAAACATATATTTTTCCAACAACAACTATGAACAGTCGCTTGGAAAAGAAGATCAGAAAGGTTTCAAGCCAGGTTTGGCGCTGCAGAAGACTTGTTATTGTTTTAAGACCTTCTGATGAAAATATAACCGGAATTTCTCATTCAAATAAACTGCGCTTGAGGTATTTATATATATATATTATATATACACATAATCCAACGCTTTCTCCAATTTTGAAAACACTTTTCGGAGGCTGATTTTGGCATCGTTTTCAGTTTCTATCGCCTCAATGGTCTCGAAACGCGTTTCGCGAAGTGGCAACTTGAGTCGCAGGAATAAGAAAAAGTCAGAAGACATGTCGGTTATTGATCAAATAGTCTTGTATAAGAAAAACAATTACTTCGCGAAAAGCGTTAGCGCATACCAAAATCAGCCTTCGAAAAGTGTTTTCAAAATTGGAGAAAGCGTTGGATTATGTGTATTGCTTGCAATGAAGATTACTAATGAATATCGATGAATAATGCAAATTGCATTTTTTGATCAGAAAGTAAATTTTTTATTAATTTACAACAGCTGCGCCTTGGATTGACGCTTTCTTTCTATGGCTCTGCTTATAAAATGTAGATAGTTTGGTAGGTTCAGTGGTTGCTTCATGGACTTCACTTAGACCAAGTGTTCCATTATCTATGAACTGATGAAACATCTATATCCATTATCCATAATCTATGAAACCTATGAAACGTAACGTAAAAAGCTTTTTTAAGGAGAAGCTATAAAAGGAATTATTTGGCCATTTCTGAAGCGCAAAAAGTCATTTACAAAATATATTGTTACGATCCATTAAAGTACTACAAGATGTGTAAGTCATTTGCCAAAACACTATAACTAGTTCAGAACCGAATTGAAATTACCTAAAATTGAGTATTAAAAATTTTAGATAATTTTTCTAAGAAAATTTCAAAAATTGTCCAAGAAAAATTTTAAGTTTAGAAAATAATAATTTTCTTGTTGAATTGACAAAGGCAATAGGGAATCAATGTATTAGGGACTGCAATCCGGGGGACCAGTATCCCAAAATCCCGGGAACCTGGACAATTTCAGCCCCAAAAAGTCCTAGGATTGACAAAGTCCGATCGCCGAATGGAAACATAAAAATAGTTTAGCTGTTGCTTTCTCACCTTAATTTCGAAAAAGGCAAACCGTCTTTTTTAGTAAAAAAAAATAAATACTGTATACAAAAAGTCACGGACTGATATTTATTGATGACTTTTAAAAAATAAAAGTCACTAACTGATTTTTACTGATGACTTTTTAAATAAAAGGCGCTAAAAGTCGTTCTCATAAGACAACTAAAAATGACAAAAAATGTTATTTGTTTCAAAATCGAATAATAATAATAATAATAATAATATAATAATAATAAATTAAATTTTACATAAAAAATACAAAATAAAATTAAAAATGTCAAAATTGATTATCCGTGCGAAAAAATTTGTATATATATGATAGTTTCCTTCATAACTAATTTTTTTAAATATTTTTTTTTAATATACTTTTAAAAAATAACTGTTATTTCCGGTCCCTAGTTAAAAGAGTTAAACTTAGTTAGTTGAAGTTAAGAGAAACATGATACATGGTTTTTTTATTTAAAACTAAGTAAAACCAACTCAAATGAGAAATATTTCGACCCTGAAAAATTATGAAAAAAGTGCTTTTTGTTAAAATCTGAGACAACGATAAGTATTTGTTACGTTACTTTGAAAAAGTCACGTTAATGAGAGTAGAATATGTATGTAGTAAGAGACGTGTATATTTTATAGAAAGTTTTATCATGAGAACTAATGTCAATTTAAACAAAATTATTTATTTATTTCTAAATTTTTTATTTATTTATTTTTTATTCATTTATTTTTTATTCATATATTTATTTCTTTTAAATGTATTTATTTATTTAAATATTTATTTACTTATTTACTAATTTCTTTATTTATTTATTCGTTTATTTATTTATTTTTTATATATTATTAATTAATTAATTAATTAATTAATTAATTAATTAACTTAAAGATCTAATTATTTATTTTTTAATTCTTTATTTATTATTATTATTATTTGTTTATTATTTATTTATTTATTTATATTTTTTAAAGTTTATTTATTTAAAGATATATTTATTTATATATTTATATATTATTTTTTTATTTATTTATTTATATATTATTTATTTTTTTATTATTTTTGTTGTTTCTTTGTGCAATCTACTGAAAGGTTAGGTTAGGTTAAGGAAGAGAAGTGTGCGGCATGCACTTCCACAATCTACTAGTAAAAGTACCTAAATATTTCTGGTGCAATTAGATTTAATTTAAAACTGTTTGATTGCATTCTTGGAATCAATCATGTTCGTAGTTATAAACATAGAATAACCTTCAAATGAACTCATCAGTAAGAATTTTCAGTAACATCTTTGTCTCGCAACAGTTCGGAGAACAGAAAACCCTCTTATCAATGAAACAGCAACAAAGTGAGTGCAAATGGCTTATTACATTTGCATGAGGGACACTAAAAATCGAGACAATGTAGCAATTTTTGTATTGCAAAGACCACATCAAATAACAGCGCAACACTTTCCTAATCGCTCGCTGTACTCGGTGAGTGTTTGTCCCATTTATGATATTTGCTTTGGCGCGCCAATCGGTGCAGAACTGTGCCCCACATTTCGAGCGCACAACTAGAAATTCGTATCACGCGTCGCCATTGCATGGCACATCACATTGAAACGCATCTAATGCTCGAATCACGTGATCGCGCCAACTGTCTCGACAATGTGTGCAACAACAAAGGACGCCCCCAACTCAATGTGCCAAATGTTATCGTTGCGATTTCGCTGCATCGAGCGAGGCAATGCGCGTCCAGCTGTTGGACGCGCCCAACAATGTGGAGCAGGCCGACTGATAAGCGCGGACGCGCCTGCACTCGAGACGCTGCAATCGAGTGCAAGTGATAAGCGGCACAAAGAGCGGTCGGTCCGGTCTTTCGTCTAATGCCAAACCAAAGCGCAGAGGCGCAGCACGCTTTCGGCTCGTGCTGGCCCAGTTTGGCGGGCGCGGCAATCTCCAAGGTTTTCGCACAGTTGCGCAAAGTGCTTGTTACACTTTGTTGTTGTTATGTAAATGGCACGTGTTGCATGTGCTCACTTACGCACTCGACGCGTGCGTGTTGTGCGCAGTTTGGTTGTTGCGATTTGGCATTCGTTTGTTGTATTTTTAGGCGGACGTTATCTACGTTGATAATTTTGGTTTGTTTAAAATGATGAACTGACGCAGCTCCAATTTCATTCACAAGTGGAAGAGTAGTAAATTTATTTACGTATGTTACTTGTACATAACTGCGCAGCGTCATTGTCATCGTTTTCAATGTTATCGGCAGCATCAGCAACTCATTTCCGCCAACTGGGCTGTGGAGCATAGCGACGCAGTAAAAATAGCGCAGCATGTTTTTTTTTTTAGAAAGTTTTGCAACAACAAAGTTTTAATCTTGTTTAGTTCGTTTTCATTGAAGAGACTTTTTTGGAGAGTTTGAAAATGTAATTTGTAATTGGAGAAATTATTTGTTCAGGTGTAAGAATTTACATATACACTCATCGAACTATAAAAGTTAAATAAGGTCTGGGTGCTAGAACTCAAGTATCTCCCATCAAAAACCTACTCGTATTCTTCTAAGAACCCAATAGAAGTCTATGCTAGATCCATTAGACAACCAATTGAACTCGTCTACCTTTGTTCTTCTTGAACATTCTTTCTTACGATTATAAAATTTGCATTTAATATATAACAAAAAGCGATCGATGTACCTGCCAATTGTTCCTTCCTACCCACCATACATAAACATTCTTTCTTAAATTAGAAAAAGTTTAATTACGGAGATAATTTTCACCAACATAATGTTCAATTAAATCATGTTTTTTATTTTCAGTAAAATATGTGGTAAAAATTTCCAGATAACTTCTAATCTGACAGCAAAAGTGTGCGCACTAAATCAAAAATATATATTACAAAATATATTTTTTAAAAATTTTTTTTATTTTTTAAATGCCTATAAAAAAGCATTTTTAAATATAATAAAATATATATTTAACAATAATATACAAAGATGTCAACATATTTTAAAATATTTTAGAATGATTTTAATATTTGACAAAATCACTGCCATTAAAATTGCATTAACTTTTTGACCCAAAAACCCAATGGTTTTATACGTATTTCACAACTGAACTTATCTCACCTTTCTACGTTTTGAATTTATTGTTTGTGAAAAAATGTATAACGTAATTTTTCAGCAAATTTAAATGGAACTATTTCTGTTGCCTTTC
Source organism: Melieria crassipennis (assembly GCA_963668005.1). NCBI lineage: Eukaryota > Metazoa > Arthropoda > Insecta > Diptera > Ulidiidae > Melieria > Melieria crassipennis. The sequence continues at coordinate 39,220,674 of OY764962.1, read as the reverse complement.
AATTGAATTTAATTATGTAAGTTGGAGGCTATTCTTCTATCTTTTATATTTTTATCTATATTATATATGTCAACAATTTTAAAATACTTAAAAATTATATAAAAATTATTTAAATATTTTACGAAATCATTGCCATTAAAATTGCATTAACTTTTTGACCCAAAGACCCAATAGTTTTATATTTCAAAACTGATCTTTTCTCACGTTTGTACGCTTTTAATTTATTATTTGGGGGAGGAAATGCCTTCAGCAAGACGTCAGAAAAATTAAATTGAATTATTCTGAATTATTTCTGTTGCCTTTCAATTGAATTAAATTAGGTTGGAGGCTATTCATAACTAATTATTAATTTTGATCTAACAAATCTTTTATATTTTTATCTATAATATATATGTCAACACATTTTAAAATATTTAAAAATTATTTAAAAATTTTTTTAATATTTTACGAAATCACTGCCATTAAGATTGCATTAACTTTTTGACCCAAAGACCCAATGGTTTCATATTTCACAACTGAACTTTTCTCACCTTTCTGCGTTTTGAATTTATTGTTTGTGAAAAAAATGACGTTGACGTCAGCAAATTTAAATTTAATTATTTCTGTTGCCTTTTCATTGATTAAAATTAGATTGGAGGCTGGGCATAGCTGATTATAAATATTTTTTCTAACAAAACAAAAAAATTATTAAAATGAAATTGGTTGAACTGATTTGAGCTGCGTATTTAATACAACTAGCATTATTTTGGTTTTATTTAAATTTATTTTTAAAAAATCTATTATTTTTTTGTTATTACATATTTTTATTATTTAAATTTATTTATACAATTATTCATATATTTTTCACAAACAACTTCTAACTTCGGCTTGAATTATTTCTGAATTTCAGTAGTTTCTCCAAGTTTAAAGTCAATGGCCCAATAAATCATGTTTCTCTTAACTCTCTTAACTCTTATCAGATTTTGATAAGAAATACTTGTCTTGTTATTTATATTTGAAGTCCAAAGGCCCATTAAATCATGTTTCCCCATGCAAACACTTAACCCATTTTTGACCACGTAAGATTTTGGTTTCCAAAAAATTAAACAGTTTACTTTTACTTAGACCAGAAGCAAGCTTGTTTGAAAATTAGAAAATTAAGTTATGGGTTCATGAATTCAATTTTAAAAAGATACGAACCTTATGAAATTTCAAGAAGCAAAAATCTTGAAATCTCTTTAACTTCATAAACACAAATTTTCTTTATGAAGCTACCAACCTTCTAATAATAATTAATAATTGACTGGCACGACAGCCCGCTTACGCGAGACTAAGGCCTAGCTTCCCGCAACTACCCGTGTTGTGCGTGTGAATTTGTACACGGGTTGGAGGGACCTACAGTTTAATGCCGGTTCCGAACGGCAGGTTGGGAGCTTTTTCATAAGCAATTTTTACTCTCAGAGGTTTGCCATTTCCAGCTGAGAGGACAGCCACCGAAAGAGAAAACGAGTTTTCCCGTTATTTTTTTAGGTGTTATTACAGGCAGTATTTGAACCTGAGGTTGCTGCCTGCGACTCGCGGTCCAACGCACTAACCAACTGAGCCACGGCGGCTGCCTTCTACCTTAACAATAAAAGTTCAGTTCAGCACAATAAAAGTCATTCTAAAAAATCGTCTTTTCATATTTAAAATTTTCTAACAAAAATAATTTTTCCAAAATCTCTAGTTCTAAGATTCCTAGAGATCACCTAACACACATTTTCATAATTTCCCTCAGCAGAATTTTTCTTTTCTTAAAATTTTGAACAAAATATTATATCCCAAAAAACCCCAGTGCCAAGCTCCCCTAATTACCCAGCACACGCAAGTCGGCGTCTTGGACTTGAAAACCCCCTCAAGTATCTGTTTGTTACAAAAATTTTGGAATGCAAATATGGTTTCCAATGTCATGTGGGCTCAAAAGTTTTTAACGAAACAATCCCAAAATCAAAATCTGTAAGGCCCACTGTACCACTAACACACATTTTCATAAATTGCCTGCACAAAAAATTTCCAAACTGTAGTTTAAATTCAACAACAACACAACCAGATCACCAAACGGACATTTGTAGTTTCACAGATTGTGAATTCATTGTATTTGTTTTAAATTTATGACACTCAACAGTCAACCACTTGATCAGTGTTGCCAGATACCTGAAACGACTTTCTCTCAAATATTAAAAAAAAAAATTCTGAAATTTCTTCCCAAAAATTTAAAATCTCCTAAACATTTTTTAAAGTAATTTTTGTCATTTCGCATATAAAAATAAAAACATATATAGTATTTTTTTGTAATTAATTAAATCATTCAGCTTCAGTTTAACAATAACTTAACACAAACAAATCATATAAAAAATGCGATCGCTTTTGTAAGCTTCCTTCATTCATTGCATAAATTATACACTTTGCAGCAGAAAATTTAATTTAATTTGGACAATTTAGCTTTCAATATTCAAGGCTTCAGTGCTACAAATAATGTCAAATCTATTGCCATCAAAATCTTCTAAACTTCTCCTAAACAATTCTTCTTCTTCTTAAAAAATCTTCTAAAATGCCAAGAAACTCCTAAATCTAGGAGGAAATCTACCGATCTGGCAACACTCAACTCGATGCAGCTCGAGACTGACTGCAGTCTTTCGAATGAGTCGGACAATGGGCGTTGCATATTTGCTTAGAATGCAAGTGGAAAATACCCCGAAAATTTGATACGCCGATACCAGCGCAGTTCTGTTGTTGTTGTTGTCGTGGCACATTTTTTAACATAGCTGTTGTTGTCGACAACAGCCGCCAAGCGTTGCATTCGATGTCGCTTCGCTGAAACTGCAAGACATCACATGTGCGTTGTTGTCTTTTATGTTGCTGTGTGTGTGTGTGTGTATCGCACTGATGGCACCCTGCACTTGAACTCTGCCTACGAGATCATTTCACTCATTTTGACTTTTGTATTCTCCTTTGGATTGTGGCACTGATAAGCGAGCAGCTGATTTCGATCATATTTATAGTCAAATGCTACACAAAAGTTGGCTATTTTTGGAGCCAAAGCAAATGAAATCAAATTCGCATGGCTCGAGCCATGAATTCGAGCCATGAATTTTGTGTGCGATTGTGATTGGCGAGCAAACCACCTTCGGTGCGATAATCGTACATTGGCGTCAAACCAGCCGTGAGCTCGAGTTGCTTGGAAAGAGTTTCGTTGCGCAGACTTGGAAGGACCATTCACATTTTGCTGACACATCTTGATAAAGCAGCCAATGGGCGACAATGCTATTTGTGACTTGCGCCAACGCTCACTGGACGCTGACGTTAATCTTAATTGCCGAATTTTGACCTGCACAGCGGCGTTGATTAGTCGCCGTCCTCGTTGTCAGTAGTCGCTGTGCATGCAGTCAGGCGGCTGCCAGCAATACTAAACTACACGTATCCACCGGCCGAACAAGTGACTCGGGCGATAAGACGCAAACCTCGACGATTAGTGGGCCCACAAGTGGTACGTGACAAGAGCGCTCAGAATCTGCGGAGCTGTGCACTGGAAGCGGAGATGCTTATCTGGCTGTCGCCAATTTGGGACGCACAACAATTGCAAGATACACAAGTTCACGGGCAATTAAAAATAGTTGCGCACAGACGCAAATTTAGAGACTATTTAACAGACAGTCGAGCAATTGGCGGGAACAATGACCAATGACGCTGATTGCGAGCGTGTGGCATTCAACAGTTGATGCGAAATTGCGTCTTTTCTATTTACTATATACGTGTATGTAAGAGTGTTGTATGTGGCATGATGATGATGATGATGATGATGATGATGCGAGGTAGGCAAGAAGGCCACAAGCCTTCAATAGCACTTAGTCCATTTGGACCATTGTACTATGCCCATGGGGAAGGGTAGAAGAATAGAAAGGATAGGGGAGGAGAGTGATACCACATATTTCACCCGTTTTTCGAAAAAACGCAACACTGTTTTTTCCAACATGTTTCTTCCAAGGAGAGAAGGGGACCTACAAGTTTTTCCTTTGCCGCTCAAGAGCGCACTTTTGCGATTCTTAAAATTCTCATCTGTTTCATGTGGATAGCGATAGATGTAGACAAGTATTCCACCAGCTCGAGCTAGGATTCGAACCTAGAGCCTCTGTATGCCAGCATGCTACTATCGAGGCCGGCCGAATGGCATGGAGACGTTTGGGATAGTGGGGAAAATTTCCACTGGACATGGGTGCAAAAACTATACAAATGCGCTACGGCATGGAGGCTTCAAGAAACTATATGGGGCCTGCAGTTATTTGTTAAGAAATTTCGATTGCTGTTGCTATTGTTAGATGGGAAAACGAGAAGGTTTAGTTATAATGCAAAAGGTGTAGTCATAACTTCGGGCATAGGGAGCCTTTCCCTCTTGTTTGTTAACTTGCGTTTTAAAGTAAACTGGACTTTCGAAAAAAGTATTTGGGTGGCGTCACTACATATATTTCTTTCTCGTCTCCAGTCCAAATTTTATGATTATTGGTTTACTGGAAGCGAAATCTTCATTGAAATTCTTGAAATTTGGATGTAAGCATCACAAGCATTGTCTGCATAGTCTTTTCTGCACAAGTTGACTAACGTCATCTCATCGATTGACACTTGTAACTGATTTTTTTGTTACTAAAAATCACATTTACCCATCAATCACTTTTCGTATTTTTTTAGTAGAAAAAATCACATTTAACCATCAATCACTTTTCGTATTCGCCTGATTTGGTATTGTGCGACTATTGTCTTTTCGAAAAAATTCATTTGCTGATAAAAGAAAAGCCAAATAAGAAAGTATCAATTTATCACTTCTGGGTTTCAACTAAAAAAAATTATATAACTTGAAAAATCGTATTGCCCCCAATGTTATTATTTTACAAAGTTGTCATAAGAATTGTTTTTTTTTTATTAAGAGAGAACTTTTTAGAGTTTTATTGTTAGAAGATTTACCAATGGAAAATTTTTTTAAAGATAAGAAAATTTTTCTCAGCATTTCAAGCAGAACAAGCATTTTCAAAAGTGAAAACCTAGTGTTTGAGGCTTTTCATTTTTTTGGAGGAGGTTTTGAGAAAGTTTTGTTATTTGAAGATCCCCTAATTTTTAATAAGGAATATTTTTCCAAAAGGGCTATATAGTATTTTTTCAATATTTAACTCAATACAAACTTTTTATGGGAAAATTTTCCAAAACACATCAAAAAGGGTGGTAAGGAAAGGGGGTGGAGCTTTATACGCAATACTAAAAAATATTCATATTTTTATGCCAAACAACTTTGTCCCGGACATCAAAGCTTCTTCAAGTTTTCATACTTTCCATGCAAAGGTCTATGGTGACCTCTTTAACCTTTATGTGCAAAGTAAAAAAAAAAACCTCAGACGTGCTGAACTATTGCTTTGTTGGGCAAAAATAGTATATATGATGTCCTCTTTCAGAAATCTAAGGTGGTAACTCTGTTTTAAGTTTGAAATTGTGGTACTGTGTTATTTGCAACCTTGAATCCATTGATTTCGAACTCTAAAACCTAATGGCCAAATTTTTTAGGATTAAATGCCACAGCTTTCAGGATCAATAATTCAACTCGAATAAAATTAATTAAATTCAATGATTTTGTTTTTACTTCTGCTATTAAGTAAAAACCAATAAAAAAGAAAATATTAAATTACGTATTTGACTCGGAAATCTTTCGGAATGTGAATTGATAAAATTTGTGACCTTAACAGAACACAAAGTCATCGCATCACAACTACGACAATCACAATTTTTGAGTGCGTCAGAATACTGTATCAAGATTTTTTGTGAGTATACAAGCAAAAAATATAAAATTATTTAAATTTTTTGATACAAGGCAATACTTCATACATGTAGACTTTATATATGTATGTACATATATACTAGACAGACAAATTACTTATTACTTGACAACAAAATTCAAAAATGCATTACAGACTAAAGCCAATTTCGAATGTTATATTTTAACTCCCAAACTAGTTGTCCGATTTAGATAAGATTATAGCATATTGTAGATATCATTTCAACGCAGAAAAATCGGTAAAACTCAAAATTGAATATAACCTCAAAATATTTTTTTTTTGCTTTTAACACAAATATGACGAGTTAGAGTTATTGTCCAATTACCAATTTTTTGGTATTTTCCTCATATAGTGTTTTACATTATATATATTTTTCTAAATTTTTTCCTATTTGCGCGATATTTAACAAAAATAAAACGTAAGCTTTAAATATAATTTTCGAATTATTTTTTAGGTTATATTCTTCGCAAAGTTGCTAAATTATTCCATGACTTTCTGATATAATTTTCGACTATATGTTTTCTCCAATTTTTTTATTTACCCCATAACACCTCCAAAAAATAAGATTTCAATTGTCATTATTTTTAGGTTATATTTGTCGTACAGTCACTAAAATTTTTTTCCGTGACTTTCTGACGTAGTTTTAAACAATATGTCTTTTTTCCAGAATATGTTTATTCACCTGAGTGATGCTTAAAAAAAAATTAATTTCATTTTGAAATTGGCTTTGATGGGATAAAAATAAAAAAACATAACATTCGAAATTAAAAAAAAAACAATAAATAAATCTCCCGTAAATTGGCTAAGGTGTACTTGACAGTTCCTTATACGGTTATGGCCTTTGTAAATTGTTCTTGTTTTAAACTTTACATTTTGCATAAAAATTTTCCACAATCACGGAATATACAGAATTTCAAAAAGTTGTTTTCCTAAAAATTTATATTAATGCATATTTTTTATCATCAAAAATTCAGAATTTTAACATTTTTTTTGTGAAAATTTGTATTAATGTTGGTTTTTAAACATAAAAAATTCAGAACTTGTGAAATGTTTTTTCTGCAAAATTTTATTTTAATGTGTTTTTTCAACATAAAAAATTCAGATTTTCAGAAATTTGTTTTCCTAAAAATTTATATTACTGTTGGTTTTTAAGCATACAAAATTCAGAAATTCAGACATTTTTTTCTGTACAAATTTATATTATTTTATGTTTTCAACATCAAAAATTCAGAATTACAACATTTTTTTATGTAAGAATTTATATTATTATGCGTTTTTCGACATCAAAAATTCAAAATTTCAGAAATTTGTTTTCTTTTATATTAATGTATGTTTTTAACATAAAAAATTCAGAATTATAGACAATTTTTTTTAATATTTTTATTATTGTGCGTATTTTAAGAATAAAAACTCGGAAGAAGAATTTCGGAAGTTTTTTTTACAAAATTTTTTATTTATGTATGTTTTTTAACATAAAAAGTTAAGAATTTCAGAATTTTTTTTTCGGAAAAATTTATATTAATGTTGGTTTTTGAACATAAAAAATTCAGAATTTCAGTATTTTTTTTTGTATAAAGTTATATTAATGTTGGTTTTTGAAAATAAAAAAATCATAATTTCAGAATTTTTTTCTGTAAAAATTTATATTATTCTATATTTTTTAACAACAAAAATTCAGAATTTCTGAAATTTTATTTTAATGTGCGTTTTTTAACATCCAAAATTCAGAATTTCAGATTTTTGTAAAAGCAAAAATTCAGAATTTCTGAAATTTTATTTTAATGTGTGTTTTTTAACATAAAAAATTCAGAATTTCAGATTTTTTTTATGTAAGAATTTATATTATTGTGCGGTTTTCAACATATGTAAAAAATTCAGAATTTTAAAAATATGTTTTCAGTACTTCTACGATTTTTGTTTAAATTTTGTATGAAGTCGAAGCACTGCGAGTCGATTTAAATCATTATTGAAATAATTTAAAAAGTGTTACTAATTGCATCAAATATTATTAATTAATTTTTGTCGCTTTAAAAAAACAATCACTCTACATTCACGGCCAATAACTAATCGACTTTGCCTCACAAACACCTTTCGTGGCTTTCGTTGGAAGCCACTTGTGGCCGTTTCGTATGAGATGGGGAAATGAAAATTTGTTTGGTTATTCAATGACTTACCGTGCGCCACATTATTGATGCAGTCCAGGTAGCGTGTACCGGCTTCGTCGAACATGTACTGGCCCTGTCCGCGTACGATTTTCAGCGGATCGGACCGATAGAACAGTTGGCAGGCTTGGCTGCACGCGTAGCAAGTTGGATGCATTGGATTTGGTTGGGTTTTTGGCAATTGTCATGTTCGGACGCGGGGACGCAAGTGTGCCAGTGGGCGTGGTGGCGTGGTGGAGTGTGTGGGCGGGCGAAAACAAAGTGCGTGCGTGCGTGTCGTTGTTGCGATTAGAAGAAATTGCAAGCGGTTTTTTGGCCAACACGCACAGTTGCGTTTTTGTGCGATGTTGCGGATTTGGGTTTTGTTTTTGAAAAGAGAAGCGAAAGAAAAACAAACATTTTTGTTGCTGTACGGCATACATACATACGTAACATATTCAATAGGTTTAACTAAAATTATTATACAGACTTAGATTAGCTACACAAACAACTAAGTTGGATGGTTCAACTGCAGTTCGAGTTGCCCGAAATCGCTGACAAAACGTGATTAATTGATTCGATTCGATTGAAAAGCGTCGCAATTTCAAGTCGTTCTGCCATTACGTGATAACAACAACAAATTGCTAAATGCTAATTTGTAAGTTCAGCACTAATTAGGCTTTGTGTGCTGTTTTTATAAACACACAACAATACAACATTTCGGATACAAAGTAGTGAAGTGTTTGCAAATTTTTGAGCTGATTAAATATTTGTTTCGGTGACTGAAGCTGCAATTGATTCGTTATCGCGCGACTTGTGTGCGCATTAACGCTTTTCAGTGGAATTTGTGTTTGTGCTTTCAATTACAAAACCAACGCCAAATGCCAAATTGAGCGCAGTTCCAATGCATTTTAGCACGTTGAACGTTTCTAGTATTCAGACGATTTGGAATATTCCGCTCATTGTTCAGATTGCAGTTGGCATCCAACTAATACAAAGTATTATTTACACATGCAGCTGAATTGCAACAAAACAGCTGAGCACGTTGGTATTAAGTGTCAATTTATGCAAATGTCGTAAACGAAATTCGAAATTGCTGCTCAATGGCAGCGTTTTGTGATTTTACTCACTCGAAATTGTAGATTGTAAATTGTAAATTATGAATTTTAATCACTTTAGGCCAGAAGAAAAACTTTAAAAGGTTTTCAATTTCAAGTGCAACTATTCAGTTTAATCATGGCTTACAGAGCAGTTGTTGTAAGCCATAAATAACTTCATTCATGGCAAAGTGTTAAACAATTTCGGTATTCGCAATAGGCAAAAATTGCTTTGTTGAAAGTACAGTATAACGCAATAGGGGTATTCACACTGGGCTCGTTACTTTGATAGTTCGGGACTCGGTACTTTTATGCGTGTATTTCGTTTTTGTTAAGGAATCGAACAAAAACGAAATACACGTAAAAAACTACCGAGTGTTAAACTAACAAAGTAACAAACAAAAAACAACAAAGTAATAAAGCTCGATATGAATACCCGTAATGTAAATTAAACCAACGAGCGACAGTTTGACACAAAAAGCTACAAATTGGTTTAATTTGTATTAATTGGTTTTCAATGTGTTTAGGTCTTGTGAACCAGACCTGGGTCTGGCAGAAATACAATCAAAACTTGGTTGCCATATGGCAACATGCTACTCTGTGAACGTCTGAACCCTTTACAGTTTAAAGAATAAATTGTTTTGTTGGTCCTTGGAATAGTTTGAAGTATTAGGAAGAATACAAAATTAATAAACTGAATATTAAGTAAGAAAGAAGATGCAAAAAAAATAAGATATTTATATTTTTACTTTAATTTTTAAATAATTTTAGTTGAAGTAAATGAAAAACTATTATGTAAAAAATGTTGTGTTTGAGTAATTATTACAACCAAAACGATTCCAGTAATAAAAACTTTTCAAAAAATGTAAAAAAATTGTTTTTTTTATTTTTTTTAAATTAAAAAAAAAATTTTTAATTTAAAAACCTTGAAATTATTATGGAATGTTGTTGGCATAACCACACAGGAGACTAAATAAGTAAATTGAAAATTTTAACTTCAATTCAATAATTCAATAATTTTTTTTTGTCCTATGACGAACTGTAAAAAATGAGTCCAATTAAAAAAAAAATTTTTTAAATTAAAATAAAAAAAAAATACAAATATTACTATGGAATGTTGCTGGCATATCCACACAGAAGACTTAATAAATAAATTTAAAATTTTAACTATCCCCCGTAAAAAACTGTAGCGAAAGGGTTAAGGGTTTTAAAACGGAAAACGGAGAAAACTTAGTACCGGCCACGTTTCTTTTGTTTTAAATAATTTTAGTTGAAGTAAATGAAAAACTATTATGTTGAAAATGTTGTGTTTGAATAATTATTTCAACCAAAACGAGTCCAGTAATAAAAACTTTTAAAAAAATTAAAAAATAAATTTTTTTATAATTTTTTTTTAAATTAAAAAAAAATTTTTTATTAAAAAACCTTGAAATAATTATGGAATGTTGTTGGCATAACCACACAGGAGACTAAATAAGTAAATTGAAAATTTTAACTTCAATTCAATAATTCAATAGTTTTTTGTTGTCCTATGGAGTCCAATTAAAAAAAAATTTTTTTTAAATTAAAATTTAAAATAAATACAAATATTACTATGGAATGTTGCTGGCATATCCACACAGAAGACTTAATAAATAAATTTTAAATTTTAACTATCCCCCGTAAAAAACTGTAGCGAAAGGGTTAAGGGTTTTAAAACGGAGAACCGGAGTGCACTCAAAATAAACTCGAAAATTTTAAAAGGGAAAAATTTTACTGTTGTTGCCTAATGGTTAATGTTGTAAATTTGCTCTTTTGCCAAGATAGTTTGTGAATACTGTCAGTTTTTAATGCATAAGAGACTAAATTTTGAACTTGGAAAACTTAACAAAGCTTAAAAAAGAAATATAAAGTAAGTAACAAATATTTATAAAAACTGAAACTAGATTGAAAGCATTATAGGCCTTTAGATTGTATTGTTAAAGACAACTTGAGAAAATATATGCCATCAACACAGATAACTCAACAAGTTCTGACTTATGAGATGAGTTATCTGTTATCTCTGAGTTATAACATTTACTTACTTACTTATTACTATCTCTGAGTTATAACATTTCAGTAAAAATATTGGTTAAAACTTGTTTTTTATTGCATCTGAAATCATATTTTACAAGGTGCGTCCCAAAGTAAACAGGACTTTTGCAATAGGGACGTTTCTGGTGGCGCCATCTATGTGTGAGGACATGCGTTGGAAAGGTACATCTTTCATTCACATACTGTCTAAATTTCATGACATTTGGTCTAGTAGACGCCGAAATATCCCGCTCAATGTGACAGTATGTTTTTAACTTTGGTACGAGAATGTCGATCGAACAAAGAGCTAATATTAAGTTCTGTTTTAAACTTGGTAAAACTTTTACCGAAACGTTTAAATTGTTAAAGCAAGTTTATGGTGATGATTGTATATCCCGTGGCCGTGTTAATGAGTGGTTGAATCGATTCAAGAATGGTCGTGAAGACTTGAATGACGACGAACACGTCGGCCAGTCGAAATTTGTGATTACTGACGATGCCATCAAAACTGTGCGTGATTTTATCAAAATGCAGCCAAAATCATCATTGGAATTGATGGAAATGGAATTGAACATCTCCAAAACATCAATTGATCGCATTTTAACCGAACATTTGGGTCTCCGTAAAGTGTGTTCTCGCTTCATTCCGCACACTTTAACCGACGACCAAAAAGCGCAGAGAATTGAGCACGCAAAAGACATCGTTCGGGAAGCCAGACGTGATCCAAATTTCTTGTTCAACATCGTAACCGGTGACGAAACGTGGTGCTTTCAATATGATCCCGAAACAAAGCGTCAAAGTGCCGAATGGAAGCACCCAGATGAGCCAAATCCGAAAAAAACCCGCCGTGAGAAGTCAAAAATCAAAACTCATCTCATTTGTTTCTACGATTCAAAGGGAATAATTCATCGAGAGTTTGTTCCACCGGGAAAAACAATTAACGCTTTGTTTTATGTTGAAGTTTTGAAGCGTTTGGTGCATCGCATTCGTCGTATTCGGCCAGAATATCGCGAGGAAGGAAGTTGGCGTTTATTGCATGATAATGCACCGGCTCACAGAGCCCTAGTTACGACCGATTATTTGACCAAAAATCGCATTTTTACCATCAATCATTCACCGTATTCGCCTGATATGGCTCCCTGTGACTTCTACTTATTCGGTCAGTTGCATTTGCCGATGAAAGGAAACCGTTATAAGGACGTTGAGGACATCCAAAAGGCTTGTACCAACATTCTGAAGGCGATGCCGGCCGATGACCTAAAACACTCATTCCAAATGCTTTTGGACCGTGCAAAACGTTGTATCGAAGCAGAAGGAGAGTATTTTGAATAAATATAAAGAATTATACAAAAATAATCATCCGTTTTCTTTATTTTATAAAAGTCCTGTTTACTTTGGGTTGCACCTTGTATTATCGCTACTGAGAAAAGTGGGTGCAAAACATTTTTTGTTTCATGAAGATAAGTATTAATTAATTATTTTTTGTATGAAAGTTAGAAGGACAAAATTGGAGAATGTGGTAGTGAATATATTAGTCCTTAAGACACATTTAAAAAAAAACTATTGGATATTTTTATTGGAGTTTTATCTCGAGAACGGCTTTTTTTTAACTGTAATGTAATTTTGAAAAAAAATTAAAATATACTGATGACCAGCGATCGACGGCAAATGAAAATATCGTGAAGCTCAAACCGTATACGAGGCTGCTAACATTATCGATGTCAATAAATTGAAGTTGAAAAATTAATTAGGGTTAATATTCGTTTATGAAGAGTTACAATGAACTAATTTTTTTTGGTGGTGCGAAGTTTACCGGGTCATCTAGTTTTGCATAAAACTAGAAACTAGAGACATTTTACAGAATTTATACATTTCAGAGAATTTATAAATTTCAGATTTCATTTCAGATTTCATTCATCAGAACCGAGTTAAGTGAATTAAAGAAGTTTTTTGTAAAAGTGTTCGGAGCTTTTTTATTAAATGTATTTTACGCTTATGTGAAGAAAACCTCCTCTTCAGCGCGTTTCTGCCAGTTTTCCCAATTATTTTACAAACACAGTTTTCTTTTTAGAAACTCGTAGTGCGACTTGCTACTAATTTTAAAAGTTTTCTTTTCAATTTAGTCAAATTTTGTTACTAATTCTTTATTCTAGCTATTTTCCGTTTCAGATCGGACTATTTCTATACTAACTTTGTATAGAAGAAGAGAAATTTTAATTATGACTTGTAAAGTTTAAATTGATGAAAGCTTATTATTAAAATTGTGAGAATTTATACTTTCCAGATTTTATGAAACTAAGACAGAGTCCGAGTCATGTGAACTGAAGGAGTAGTAAAAGTAGTTTTTTTGAAGGAGTTTTTGTAGTTTTTTGGAGTTTTTTTGTAGTTTTTTGTCTTTCGATCTATGGTGAAGAAAACCTGCTTTTCAACGGGTTTTTGCCAATTTTCTAGTTAATTTACAAATTTAGTATTCTTCTTAGACATTCTTAATGCTATTTGCTAGTAATTTAAAATTTTTCAGATCAACAGAATATAGTTTAGACTGCCAGCAAGGCCACGCATAGACCAAAGACAGTAGATATAACTTTTAGTTGAATAGTTCAAATGTCTTTGCATGGGCCCTATTGGGTCCTCAGAAATGTTAGTCACAGTTCTTTTCAATTATCGTAATGTAAATAAAATCAAAAAGAACACAACTGCCACAAAGATCACAATTGATTTTCAATATGTTTAAGTCGATTTGCCACCACTTTGACGGCTTCCGTTGTCATATCCTGCGAAGCATTGAGCGAGCAAATAGCGCCGAACCTTTCCGCTGCTTGTAAACATTTACTCGCATTAGTCTTAACTATATGTTATTGTATACGGTGGCGGTTAAAGCATGAGGATTATGAGGCAAATGCCTAGGGCGGCGTATTGGGAGGGGCGGCAAAATAGGGCGCCACTGATAATTTTCTTAAGTATTTTAATACAAACATTTTGGGGCGGCACTCTGGCAATTTACCTCGGGCGGCAAATAAGCATTGTCCGCCATCGATTGTACATAAATATACATATCAGTGTTGGCTCAAAGTTAAGTCTGATTAACGATTACAAATTAATGATTAAAAATCATAATCAAAAAATTTGATTAAAATTCATTAACCATAATAAAATTTAAAATGATTACGATTATTAATCATAATCATTAAACATCAATTTGATATTTGATTAACTATTATGTTCAAATAAAGGTTAGAAACTACTTTTCTGAGTTTATAAATAATTAATAAAAATGTTTTAAGAAATCTATGGCATTATTTTCCATTATTTTTTTATGTAAAACTAACAGCAGTGATCGATGTATGAGTTTTTAATCAAGTTAATCAATTAATGATTAATGACTAACGCCATTAATCACGATTAAGATTACTTTTTTGATGGTGATTATTTTAATCATAATAAATTTAATTTGATTAAAATTAATCAAATTAATTAATTGATTAAAAAACTAATTGATTAATGCCAACACTGAGGTATATTTATTTATTTGTCTATCATATTTGTCACAATTTTTCGAGCTAACATTTCGCAGTTGTAATTCCGTTTACGAGCAGCGCGGAAGATTTACAGCGTTGCCTCGAATTAAACAAACGTCTCAAGACTTTGTTTGTCCAGATGACACTTGACGCTCGAATTGCCGCTACATTGAAAGCACAAGTAGTCAGATTTAATATTCAACATTTGTCATCAATTTCTTTTGTCTTCAGAATTTGCTTATTTTTATGCGATTACTGCTTGCGGCATTATCCCAGCAGAGAGCGGCCGCTCTCGACCAACAAACAAAAAAGATTCCCTATAAATAGCAACTAACATAGAAAATTTGTTGTTATGCTGCTCAGGTGGCAGCGATTCTGTGTCAACACAAAAGGTGCACATGATGCTGCAAAAAGGGGGCCAAAAGCTTGACGGCGAAATGGCGACTGCACGAGCTTTCGCCATGCGTCCGTCGGGCCGGTGCGCTGGTAGGGGGTGTGGCAGGCGCACATGTGAAGTACCACCAACGTGCGTGACCTTGACAGCGAAACTGCCAAGGCAACGACCTTGTCGACGCGGCGCCCCAACGGCTGCAATGGCTTTCCTGCTTTTCGGTTTGCGCCTTCTTGACGTTGCAGGGTGTTGAACATTTCGTGCATGCGAATGCTTAAGTGTAAGTTAATTGATACTTGCTTACAATAAGTATGGCTTGTATGGTTTGTTGTCGGTGTTCAGGATTCAAGTTCACAACCACACTTTACTTGAAACTTGAAGACCGGCTTGCAAGTCAAACTTGGGCACACACTTAACTATACTTTAGTGCACAACTTAGGGCATCTAACTGCTGTTTCTTTGTACTACTCACCCGACATGTTTGTTCCGCAATTTGATGGTGTCCGACTTTGGCAGCTTCTCGTTCATCACCGTCTCGAGTTGATCGCATGAGAAAGGCATTTTAGCAAAAATTCTTGCCTTACTTTTTTCAAGACTTTTTCAAACACTTTTGTAAAAACAAATAAAACAATTTGAACACTTTGTATGAGGCTGCTTGCAGTTTTGATGCTGCTGTGACCGCTGTCTGTCAGCAACTGAAAGCGTGCTGTGCGATTGCAATTGCGATGCGCTGGTCGACGTTAGAGCAGAATTCTTCTCAACCGTTGGTCGTCTGTTGCTGTGTAAATGTTGCCACCGAATGATGACTACAGCGCGCCAGCCAAGCGTTTTTATAATAAGCGGCTGCAGCGGACAAATTCGTTGGCTGCCAGGCGACCAGGCCATCAGTAGACAGGAGAGGGCAGGCAGTTGTACCTACGTTTCGCTCGGCGTTTTACTACAACGACGACGACAACGACAATTCGACGACAAGACGTTGAAGGCACTGTTGGTGTGCGCCTAACGTGCAGTATCAGCGCTTTGTTGTTGTTGTTGTTATTAGTCGCAGCTGATAAGCGACGGCCGCAAATGGGCAGTCGGACGGACGTGCGTCTATTACGTTGGCAGTGGCGCAGTCAACTTAGTGGCGCGTCGACGCCGAACTATGCTGAGTGGCAGCGGCGTTTGTTCTCGGCAAAAGCTTTCACCACTACACACACTCGACTTGGCCGCCTTCAAAGCTCGAGCAGTGCATTTCGCCACCTTCACAACTTTGGGGCGCTTTGGGGCGGCGCACAGCCGGCAGTCACCGTGGTTCGGTTCACTGTTGCGGCACTGTTAGCTAACAGCGCTGATAAAGCGCGCAGGTCATCAGTGCCAAATGTTGTTGTTTTTTTCGGTTAGTTCTGCAGATTTTCGAAACACGCCGAACAAAAAACAATAAGCAGTGGAAATTTTCATGCTCATAGTGCTTGGGTAATGCCACTCACCGAATGGTAACGACTGAACAAACGTCGCGTCGTTGCATTTTCGTGGTATTTCCAAAGTCATGTTTTTCCAGGTTGCGCCGCTGAAGATCATAAAAAGTAACTGGATAATATTTTTGAGAATATTCGTATGAATTAAATGAAAAAAAAACCCAAAAGCAATGTTGAAAAGGCTGCAGCAATTCCTTTGAAGATGATTTTGAATTGTTGCCATCAGTTAAGTAACTAACTTTTCAGGTACAGATTTTCGATTGATTCAAAATTGTTAAGTACATGAAATAGTTGATATATTTTAGATGATAGTTGAAATATTTTAGTAAACTGTGTAACAACCAACAGGAAGACAGTTTTGTGCAACTTTTGTAAAATTCAATGTTCAATCGACTGGATTTAGTGTTGTATGGAGATTCTTAATAATCGGTTTGGTGAAAAAGTGCATGAGCCAAAAAATGTTGGGGCTAGGGTGGGGTTAAATGGCGTCGCATCGAGGTCAAAGTTCACAAAACAGCTGCGACATTCGACAAATTGCTCCACAACTGGTCAGAAGTTGCTCTTAGAGGGTTAAAATCTATGACCGACCCCACTAGTTTTCCTTAATGAACATTTCTTTCACACATACTTACCCCGTATCTCCAACCCTTGATGGGGCTCCCATACAAAATGGTAATTTTTATAAAATAGGCTCCCACTGCTCCCAGGTTGCCCCCAGACGTATCAAATGTATGACCGACATGCGTTTATTTTCCCTTCCGAATGTTTCTTCTAAACATACCTACCCGCTAACTCCAAGTCTTAAGGGGGCTGCCATACAAAACGGGCCATTTTCTATGCCATTGGCTCCCCACTTGCAAATGTAGTAGTTAAGTAAGCGAGAAAACAACGTATCTCGGAAACTACTAAACCGATTTAAATGATTAATTCAGCGATCACCAACATTCTTGAGTACAAAAAATACAAAATTAATTAAGGTTCAGAAATTCACCACCAGAGGGCGTCTCCCATACGATCGGATTTGTGACGTTGTCAACTTTTGGGTTTCTACTAAGCAAAAATCAAAATGTATTGTCGAAATCCCACTAACCTCCCTACTTTGAATATAATTGCAATCGTAATTGAGTGTTAAGAAGAAATCATTAGATTTTTGTGAGAAAATGTGAATTTTTTATTCAGCCGGTATAGGTACTCCTTGCGTAAGCAGCTTGGAGCAAAACTTGTTTTCTATGTCACAAGGCGTCATTATAGTCTCTGATGCGTTTCACGCCCCTTCCGACAGCATCGTTGCCCTTTTAATTTGTATGTAGTTTTAAAGTCGACCCTAATATTTCGGTGGTTTCAACCCCCAAAAGCACCCCTGAATCCGCCACTGCTTCTGTGGACACCCAGTTGTGGCCAGACCATATTGAACTTTGGATCCATTTCTAGGATTTGTTGTAGTTAAGCTATCGAGCTCATATTTCATTTGATCATCAACTGAACCTTTCTAAGGACAAAATCCTATACATATACAATTTTTTTACAAAAACAAAATGAGAATCCTGCAAAATGTATTTATACCACTTAGGCCATGGAGGGATCTGGTCAGACTAATTATACCACTTAGGCCATGGAGGGATCTGGTCAGACTTGGGTGTAATTTCATAAAAATGTTTCAGTTATTTTAAATTTTTAGGTTATTTACGACATAATTACTGTCAGAATTGTTTATAAATATTTGTTTTCGTTTGTTCCTTATTCGGCCGGCTTCAGGCTTCTTCATATGACCCGATTTGAAGCCCCTTTTTTGTGCCAACCTGTGAAATAGTGACCTAAGTTAGTTCGCGCAAAATTTACCTGGTCGTAGTGTTTTTCATTAATCTTGACTTGTATTTCCTTTTGTGTTAGTTAATTATTATTTTTGTTGCATATTCAAAATTAATATTCATGAACTGTATTCATGGGTATGTCCTTGTTTAGGTGTCAATTCAATTGCACCCTTGAACTGGAAGAAGTATTTTCGTCTCTGGTTTTTTATCAATTGGATTTGGTGTTTTCGGTGACAGAGATGGAAGGAAGGGAATGCAAGTTTGAGAATGAGGTGGACATTGTTTTTAAACTTCAGCGCTATAGTTAAATCAGAGAGGACGATTCCTCTGAAAAAATAGACCAAGGCAGTGGCGGATCCAGGGGGGGGTGGGGTTTGCGGTTGAACCCCCCCCGAAATATGTGGATCGACTATAAAACTACATACAAATTAAAAGACATTTTATAAATTTTAAGGAATTACTTTTTAAAACCCCCCGAAATATTTTTCTGGATCCGCGCCTGGTCCAAGGAATAGTGGATACCAACAAAATTAAGAGATGGAATCGTTTGCTGTTAGAGGTAATAATAACGGTAATAATAACAGCAAATTATCTTTTGGACCCTGAAGAAAACGAAGCTGTTGATACTGATAGAAAAAATGGTCTTGAAAAAATGGTAGTGAAGACGATAAAAAAGACGTTATCCGATCAGTTCAGCATGAACAATAAATTGATATGCTTGAGCGGAATGTTTTTTCTTTGATAGATGGGATAGATGGGGCTAAGTGATCAATAGACAATTGTTTTTTTCTTATTTATAGCCAACAATTCCCACTCTTCTATATGAATCAGCTACCTTTTCGACTTCAAAGCAGAATTGTCAACAATGCAAGGAGTTCAAACATAATCTCTATACATATAATTGTATGTCCTGACTGACTAACTGACTGATTCATCATTGCCCAGCCTAAACCGCTAAAGCTACAAACATAAAATTTCAACTGTAGGTACATCTTGAAAAATGAACCTCCGCAAAGACGGAATATTTTTGAAATTCAGGGTCTAAAAAGGCAAAACATGGGTTAAGGTGTTGTGTGAGGAAACGTGATTTAAAAGGTCTATTGATTTCAAACTTGGCGAAAAAACTCGAAGTCAAAAATAATTCGACACGTAATTTTAAATTTTTCGAAAATAAAAATTTAACGGGGTAAACCAAGGATTAAGGTTCATATACGGAAAGACTACGAAACAACCCTGAACCGATTGGCTTATTGACTTTTTGACTTGAAGTTGGTGAAAACCACGTATTTTACATTTCTACTATTTTTTTGGTATACTTTCCTGTCGTAATTTTTTAAATTTCAAAATTGGTTTAATGAAGCTGTAATTCGTTATTTATTTAATTACTAGATGTCCCGGAGAACGTTGTAGCTCTTAAAATTTATTTGAATGTATGAATGAATTAGATGCAAATTCGTTAAATCTCAAATTCTCAAAATCCATTAAATTTTTAAGAAAAACCCATGTTAAATGTAATATCAATTAATTAATTTAATAATTAATTTAATTAATTAATTGACTGGCACGACAGCCCGCTTACGCGAGACTAAGGCCTAGCTTCCCGCAACTACCCGTGTTGTGCGTGTGAATTTGTACGCGGATTGAAGGGACCTACAGTTTATGCCGGTTCCGAACGGCAGGTTGGGAGCTTTTTCATAAGCAATTTTTACTCTCAGAGGTTTGCCATTTCCAGCTGAGAGGACAGCCACCGAAAGAGAAAACGAGTTTTCCCGTTATTTTTTTTTTAGGTGTTATTACAGGCAGTATTTGAACCTGAGGTTGCTGCCTGCGACTCGCGGTCCAACGCACTAACCAACTGAGCCACGGCGGCTGCCATGTAATATCAATTAGTGATAATTAAATGGAAATTTTACACAAATTTACGCGGACGATTTAGGTCGCAAAAAATATGTCACGCCCCTTGTCAAATGCCCATCAAATCTTACCATAGAACGACACATAGATGGGACGAAGGTATACCAAATTTCAATGATGTGCGACTTATAATTTTTATGTTATTCCATATTAAAAATTGTAGTTGTATATGCGGTGCTACGCCCCCTTTTTTAATGATCACCCCGCACTGTTGCAGTGGAAATGTGTGACTTATGGGTCCGAAGTTACGCGGAAGATTGGGGTCACATAATAAGTGCCACGCCCCTTGTCCAACGAGCGTCAAATTCCAAATTTTTAAGGTTTTAAACCTTCCCTGATTCAAGGTAAACAAAACCCCTAAAATAATTGTTCAAACCGGTTCAGCGATTTTCGAGTTTTAGCAAGACCAAAGCACGGCAAATGATTTTTATATAGACAGATGAAAAGTTTAATTCCTCAGTTTATGTTATTATGACCAAAATTCTATAAAAACAATTTTAGGAGATTTTTTCTATTTTTGCGAGGAAATATCGTTTTTTTTTTAAGATTTAGAAGAAAATTATGTCAAGTATCTGGCAACTCTGATCTGGCAACCCCCAAAAAAAATGTTCAAACTTGTTCAAAATGTTTGTTGTTATATATAGACAGATGAGAAGTTTAATTTCTCAGTTTATGTATTAATACCAAAATTCTATAAAAACAATTTTAGAAGATTTTTTCTATTTTTGCGAGGAAATATCAGGTTTTTTTAAGATTTAGAAGAAAATTATGTCAACTCTGATTCGTGTTTTTTTCATTGAATAAAGCTCATTGTAATGCAAATTACCTCCGTCTTCTGATATTAAACTCCTCTCTGCCGATGGCTCCCAAAACATAACATTTTCAAATTTATTAAACTCAAAAGTTGTGTACGAAGGCTTTCCCTTCAAACTGAAATCCTGTGTGTGCGCCATTGAATGAACATAATTATGATGTTTGTGCTAATGATGATTATGTCTCGCAATTCACTACACACTCGTATCGCCTCCAATAAAACATCAATTATTTCAAGTTGTTTATTTTTGGTTTTTATTTTTTGTTTAGTGTTTTCCTTTTTAAAATGTTTTTATTTTTATTTTTTTTGTTTTGGTTTTGTTTTATTTCAATTTTATTCATCTGTGTATGTAATTTGTATTATATATATTTATTATAATAATCTGCTTGCATGTTTATTATTATTTTTATTTTCATATGTAAAATGTAGCTTGTATATAGGTTATACATACATAATGTATGTATTATGGTGTGTCGCTGTGTGTCATTGTGTGTTGTTGTTGTAAGTAATGCAATGCTATAATAATTCAATGCAACAGTAAATCATATTCAATTTAGTTGTATAGTCTTAATTTTTTGCATTATGGGAAATGGCCAAAATCTGAAGAAATGTTACACCGACAAATGAAATGAAAAACAATGCGGATTTGTTTACAGTTGGTTGGTGGTTTGTGAAATTGGTTTGGTTTGTGGTTTTACTGATGGTTTCTATGGATTTTATATGAAATGGATTGCTGCGCTAACTGTGAGAACTGCATTGAATTCCTACAATTGTGTCCAATGAATGAATGACTGCAACGAATGTTTGTCATTTCACTGTTGTTCTGTTAAATTTTTTTTGTTGTTGTTAGTAGTTAAGGAAATGTTTTTGCAACATATTTGAAGTATGTTTTTAGTAGTGTTTAGCAATGAAGAAGTTAAGCAAGATTTACAGACGCGGTTAGCGCAGCTCTGTGGCTGGTGGCTGACCATTAATGTGTGTGTGTTTGTGTGTGTGTGGGTGTGTTTGAGGAGTCTCTGGGGTTCGCTGGCGGAATTTAGCTGATCAGATCTAAGAACTACTATTTGCATTTAATGTACAGCTTATGCAATGTGTCTGCAATTTGCTTGGCCTAAGTTAATGCAGAAATTCACATTATTTCATTTGACTTTAATTCATTTCATTTAAATTGATTTCATTTCGTTTGAATTCCTTTTGTTTTGTTTAGTTGATAGCTTTTGTCAAGAACACTTGTCTGCAATAATCGTAATTACTTCGTGTGTATTTAATTCAATTCAATGTAATCCAATAGTTGATTATTATTATTATTTGTTTGTATTTTCGAGAAAACGCGTAAATACTTCTATTTCTTCTTCTTCTTCGTCTTCGTGCCTTCTAAGTACTTTATTCAAGTTTTGTGTATAATAGATTTATTGGTAGGTGATATAACTATAGTTTCTTAAATTTCTGTATATATATATTTATATATATATATATGTATGTATAGCGTGTATATGTATAGTATATGTCTGTATATATTGCATGTATATATAATGCTCATTTTCAAATATATAATACATAAATGTATGTATGTATGTATTATGTTCCTATGCATTGTTTTTATTTATGTGTTCTATACTTTTCATCCAGTGAAAGTGAATTAAAATCGCAAGCAATTTCCGTTCCGATCTCGCATTAGTTTCAAATCAACTCAAACTCACTGCGGTGCGCGCTCATTCGCTGGTTGCATGGTGTAAATTTAAAATCTGACCATTTCGATCGCAACTGGTGGCCAATTGTCGCTGCGCATTCCGAGTTGATTGAGTTTTCTTCTAATCGGAAATTTAATCGTTGAATAGTTATGTCTCTATGTTATTAATTAATAGTAAAATGCTTGCTATAGAATACTTTGCCGATCAATAATTTCATGCCTATGCGTTTTTGTTGGTTTTACTTGTTTTGGTTTTAGTTTTACTTTTGGTTTTGGTATTTTTCCTAACAGCATTGATGCGTAATTGAAAGCCGTGTACACTGAAAAAAACATCCAAGACAATTCATTATTCCTTAGTCCCCTTCTTTACAGAGCCGTTTGTCGTTTTCTTATATTTACCGCTAAACTTTTGCGCTACTTTTCATATAAAACGTTTCAATGTACATTGTTGTATTCGTTATTTCTGTACGTGTGTGTGTGTTTTTCTGCTCATTTTGCATCGAAAATGAGTAGTTTTGCTTTTTACTGAATGTCAATAAAACTAAAGTCGTGATGGACTGTGGTCGATATAGAAAAGCAGCGAAACCAAAGCACTTTTGTATGCAATTTGCAATGATTTTTGAAAAAAGTGTGCAAATAGTGTGGCGAGCGTTGAGTATTCGAGTTGTACAGGACACAAGAGGACAATGAAGTTGAAATTTGAAATTGTGTTGAACTTTTTATGGGCGTATTTAATATTTACTGTTGAAAACTTTGACAGCTGAATTCTTAATGAGACAAGAGGACAACAAATATGAGTCCAGAAATAATGTTGAACTTTTTACTGGCGTATTTATTATTAAAAATTCTGACTGCCTAATTCTTAACAGGACAAGAGGACAATGAAGTCGAGACTTAAAATTGTGTTGAACTTTTTCGAGGCGTATTTGTCATTGAAAATTTCGATAGCTGAATTCTTAACAGGACGGCAGTCAACAGGACAGGAATTCGAGTCCTGAAAATGTATTGAACTTGTTGATGGCGTATTTGATATACAAAATTCTGACGGCGGAATTCTTAATACTTGTCTGTGAAATGTGAAATCGAGTCCTGAAACTGTGTGGAACTTTTTTGAAGCGCATTTCGCACTAAAAATTCTGATAGCTGAATTCTTGACAGCTTATCCTTGTCTGTAAATATATTATATACATTTCAATTCATTTCTGCTCTCTTAGTGAAAATATTCAACATTTTAAGCGGTAAATACCTTTAAGGTAACATTAAATATTTCATTTTCAACTGAACTCTGAGCTTTTGTTTACCGTACAATTTCATTAATTAATGGAATTATTTAAAAAACCTGAACTTTAACTTTCTATATGTGTGATATTTGAATTTCTCTGATATTAGAATTTCATCTGATGATGAAAGTGAATGAGCAAAATTGAATGAATGGTAAGAAATGTTCATTTACTTCCAGTCATTTATTTTATCGTTTTATCGGTTTATCGTTTTCCACTAACTTTTACGTAGGAGTCTACAACGAGCCCAATCAATGGGCGTTCAAACCCAAGTTACAAACCACATTTAGTACACAAACCATTTCCACCACATTAATCATGGAAAGACTTTTCCGCTAGTATCTTTTTTTGAAAATTTTCTAATTTTTGTCATACCAACGATTTGGAATAGGAATTTTCAGTTTTATATTGACCCTGAACTACAAACCTGAGATGCTTTTCAAGACATTTTTTTTACTATCCTTTGCTTAAGAATCGTTTAAGTGATATCTGAACAAAAATATTTCCCTGTTCAATTCAACCATTTCACATTAGCCAAACACATTTCAGTCAAATAAATAACTACACCAAGATATTCATAAATTTCGTATACATATTCATTCAAGAATGGAATAGAAAGTCCTTACGCCTTTGACAAAAATCAAACCTCAACGTCAATTATCATTGAACTATTAACTCGAATACCCAGAAGAGAGTTTTACAGTCTCACCAAGCATTTTAAATGGTAATAACTCCTCGCTCTGCTTGGATCTTCGATTCCAATATTTGATGAAATTTTGAGTTTTGCAGTACTTAAGCTCGCATAAGTCCTCTACCTGGCCTGAGTGCTTGAGAAATTGGACCTTCTATGGCTCACTTTCTCGGCCCCTTTCATATCCATCCAAGTCGGGCAGTCTCACTTCTAGGTTTTCGTTACTCTAAAAATTTCAGAATTGAGTTTAAAAAATTTAGAGTTGAATTCAATTTAATGATTTTTTAATTCAATTTAATTGAATTGCATTGAATGATTTGAAATCTATTGAATTGAATTTAATCGAAATGAATTACATGAAGTGCATTGAGTTGAATTGAATTAAATTGAATTGAATGATTTGAATTTTATTGATTAAATTTAATTGAATAATTTTAATTGTGTATTATTACATTGAATTCAATTCAATTTAATTGTTTTTCATGGTGACTTGAAAAATAATTGCTAATATATTTTGATTTCAATTATATTAATTGAACTGATGGATTAGTTAATTTTAGTTGAATTTAGTTGAATTTAATTGAATTGCATTGAATGATTTTAAATCTTTTGAATTGAATTTAATTGAAATTAATTACATTTATTTGCATTGAATGATTTAAAATCGATTGAATTGAATTGACTCGAAATTAATTACATTGAATTGCACTAAATTGAGTTGAATTAAATTGAATTAATTGAATTGAATGATTTGAAATGTATTGAATTAAATTTAATCAAAATGAATTGAATCGAATGATTTGAATTCTATTGAATTAAACTGCATCAAAATTAATAATTGAATAATTTGAATTGAGTATTATTGTATTGAATTGAATTGAATTTCATTGATTTTCATGATGACTTCAAAAATAATTATTATTATATTATGATTTGAATTATATTTAATTGAACTGATGGAATTGATAGTTTTAGTTGAATTTAATTGAATTGCATTGAATGATCTGAAATCTATTGAATTTAATTTAATCGAAGTTAATTACATTGAATTGCACTAAATTGAGTTAAATTAAATTCAATTGAATGATTTGAATTGTATTCAATTAAATTGAATCAACATTAATTTAATTGAATGATTTGAATTCTATTGAATTACATAAATTGCATCAAAATCAGTTAAGTTGAATTGAATAATTTGATTGAGTATTATTGTATTGAATTGAATTCAATTTAATTGTTTTCATGATGACTTGAAAAATAATTATTATTATATTAAGATTTGAATTATATTTAATTGAATTGATGGAATTATTAATTTGAGTTTTATTGAATTGAATTGATCGAAAATGAATTAAATTCAACTGAATGATTGGAATTGTATTAAATTGAATTCCATTTAAATTCAATTTGAATTTAATTGAATTGACTTGAATTGAGTTAATTGAATTGAGTTGAATTGACTTGAATGAAATTAAGTTGAATTGAATTAAATTGAGTTGAATGATCCGAATTCTATTCAATTGAATTGAATTGAATGAAAATTAATTAAATTGATCCATTTAAATTGCATTGATTAGAATGATTTCAATTCTATTGAATTGAATTGAATCAAAAGGAATTGAATTGAATGAATTGAATTCTATTGAATTAAATTGTATCAAAATCAATTAGGTTGAATTGAATGATTTGAATTGAAAATTAATTTGAAAATTTGGTGAACTTCAGTGACCTCAGCATCTCGTTTGACAACTCCATTCCGTAACTCTCCGCCACACTGTGCACGCACTTCTTCCAGTTGTGTCCTAAATATATTCGCATCAATGTATCGTTTGTGGCAAAAGGTTAGCGCTTTTCTAGTTATTTAGTTAGTTTCAAGCGCCAGCAACTCGCTACTTATTTAGTTAAAATCAACTTTTTAAAAATTGTACAATACATGCTAAATTTAAAAATTATTCTCAACTACCATTTAGTACATGTGTGTGTGTGTGTGTGTATGTATGTATGTCTAATGCGTACGTACATACAATACAGTATTATTTATTTAATTAATTAATTGTAAAATTTTAAAGTATGAGGTAATGTTTTAAAGTAGCTTAGTGTAATGTAAAATACTTGCATGTATGCGTATTTTATATGTATGTATGTATGAATGTATGTACGACAGATTTATGTTTAGGTATGCTATGAAGTTTTTTACAATATTTACTTTGTGATGTGCAAATCATATCGAAATCGGTGTCCGCTAGTAGTTCTTTCTCCATTTGCAATCATGTCTCAATGTGCTAATTGATTTACAAGAAAAATTCTCTGCTTTTGCAGAAAATCGAAATGCTCGAACTTTGTGTGTTAATTTTGCTGTAAGTTATTAAAAACAGCTGAGCTGAGTACTTATATAGTTTACGGTTAGTAAGTTTGAAATCGCTTGGCCACATACACGCAATCCCAACCATAGTCGAAGTAGTGTTGCCAACTCGATAAACTATCGAAAGCAGAATTTGAATTCATTTTGTCAATTGAATTTAATTAAAATGAATTGAATTTAATTCAGTTTAATGATTTGAATTAAATAAAATTTACCTAAGTTCAATTGAGTTGAACTTATTTGAAATAAATTTAAATATATTGAACGTACGTAATTGAATTCAATTGATTGATTTTAGTTATATTTTAAATTAAATTGAATGATTTGAATTATATTTTGATTAAATTTGAATGATTTGAATGAATGAATTTCAATTAAGTTAATTGAATTAAATGGTTCAAATTCTATTAAATTGAATTGAAATGAATGGAATGACTTAAAATTTATTGTGAATTAAATGGAATGATTTGAATTAAATGGAATTAAATTAAATGATATGATTTTAATTTATTTGAATTGATTGAATTGTTTGTATTGCATCATATTGAATTGAGTTGAAATGTCTGAAATTGATTGATTTGGATTATTGGAATTCATTTTATTTTAATTGTTTTTTATAATTATGATTTGTATATTATTTAATTGAATTGAAGGAATTAAATTTGAATTCTATTGAATTGATTTAAATTGAATTGAATGTTTGGAGTTGCTTGGAGTTGAATTGAATTTAATGATTTTAAATGAATTGAATTGTATGATCTGAAATCTATTGAATTGAATTGAAACGAAATTTATTACACTGAATTGCACTGAATTGAGTTGAATATCGTTAAATGCTTTGTTTCCTATTCTATTTAATTTAATGATTTAAATGCAATTGAACGGTATTGAATTGTATTGAATTGAATCGAATTGATTCAAATGATTTGAATTTATTTGAATTGAGTTGAGTTGAATTGAATTGAATGATTTGAATTCTATAAAAATGAATTTATTCAAATTAAATTAAATGTAATTGAATGATTTGAATTGAATTGACTCTAGTCAATTTAATTGCTTTTTGTGGTAAGGATTTGAATAATAATTATTGTTTTATTAATTAATTAATTGATTTCATTGATTTGAATTATACTGAAATTAAAGTAATCGAATTGAGTTGAAATGATTTGAATTGAGTGAGCTAAGTTTAATCGAAAGATCTGAACTCTATTGAATTGAATCAGTGTTAATTAAATTGAAGGATTTGAATTGTATTGAATTCAATTGAATAAAAATTAATTAAATTGGATTATTTAAACTGTATTGAATTGAAATGAATCAAAATTAATTTAATTAAATAATTTGAATTGAATTGTATTGAATTCAATTGAATAAAAATTAATTAAATTGGATTATTTAAACTGTATTGAATTGAAATGAATCAAAATTAATTTAATGAAATGATTTAAATTGAATTGTATTGAATTCAATTGACTAAAAATTAATTAAATTGGATTATTTAAACTGTATTGAATTGAAATGAATCAAAATTAATTTAATTAAATAATTTGAATTGAATTGTATTGAATTCGATTGAATAAATTTATTTAAATTGGATTATTTAAACTGTATTGAATTGAAATGAATCAAAATTCATGTAATTAAATGATTTTAATTGAATTGAATGATTTGAGTTCTAATGAAATTAATTAAATCAAATTGAGTTTTATTGAATTAAATTGCATCAAAATCAATTGGGTTGAATTGAATTATTTTAATTGTTTAATATTGTATTGAATTCAATTGAATTGAATTGAATAGAATTGAGTTTAATTGAATTGAATTGAATTGAAAAGAATTGAATTGAAAAGAATTGAATTGAATTGAAAAGAATTGAGTTTAATTGAATTGAATTGAATTGAATTGAATTGAATTGAATTGAATTGAATTGAATTGAATTGAATTGAATTGAGTTGAATTCAATTGAATAGTTTCTCAGCACCTTGGCGCTTCTGAAATAGTTTGATGGCTTTTAAATTGTGTGACCTGACAGACATTCGTGTTGCATGTTTAAAAAATGTTGCCTTGAGCCAAACAATCGCTGAAATTCGCGTCTGCTTTCAATAGAAATCGAAATACTTATAGGTTTTATGTTTTAGGAATTTAGATTCGAAAACTGAATTTAAAAAAAAAGTATGCAGTTAAGTTTATTTGACTGCAGTCAGCCTTCTTTCGAATGACCTTTTGTCTGAATCTTTGCTTTGCTTGTTTTTCTCAAGTGCATCACTTAGGCCATGGGGTCCATTGTGTTATTCACACGAGTCGAGTTTTCTGCCATTCGTTTCTCAAGTTTAAGAACCACTTAGTGCGTCATAAGAATAGCGCTCGTTTTCTTCGTTGCGTCTTTTTTGGATTCGTTAGGCAGCTCAAAGAGCATAAACCCAGGAATCGTAGGCATAATCATTCCAATGCTGGACACTTGCGGAGTAGAGATTCGACACTTTCTTCGCAAACTTCATTAGGTAGCAGAGCACTTTTCCCCCTATTAATAATAAGAAGAATGCAGTAATTCCAGTTTGTTGATGTGTCTACAATGGCAAAGTTATAGGAAATGTGTGCAGTTGAAATGTTTCTTTGGGTTAGTTCTGGTTGCTTGTGGGAAATATTGGTCATGCTGTGTTGCCTTTTGTATTACTTGGCATCACAGTTGCCACTCAACGAAAATGTTTCATACCAAAAATGTTCAAAAAAGGCCCAACTGAAAAACGAAAAGACCATTGAAAAGTACAAACGATGCATTTTTTTTAATACAAAAACAAAACATTTTATATCGAAACTTTTAACGATTGCGTTCAAAAGTTGGTCTTTCGCTTTTTTTAGACACTGTTGTATAAAAAAGGCCCAAATTTCACCAAGGGGCCCAAAGGCCCACGTGAAATAAAGGGGCCCACTTTGGGTCCAAACGAACCAAAAGTGGCAACCGTGCTTGTCATGTGGAGTGTGGCATTTCCACTCCTTTATGTCATTGTCAGATTCTCTTTTGGAATCTTTCATTTGCCTCCTTGAGCGCTTAAGTACTTCACAGACAAAAGTTAGGCCTTCAAAGTCGCGTATTGTCTGTTTAGACATATTTACCGTTGGCACACAACATGACAGAATTTCATACAACTTTTCAAATTACGATTTCACTTTTCGAATCCAACTCCCTTAACTGTAATTTTTTTTTTGTTGCTCAACTCAAACTCAACTTTTAAACGCATTTCGCTTGAGTCAGAAAACTGTTGGTCTACATGACTTTGTCTACAACACTTTGGCAATTTATACAAACTACTATTAACACAATTGTGAAAATGATTTTTAGGGAAATGCTTTAGTTTTTTTCGTTTTTATGATTGCAACATTTGCAATTTGCTTACGTTTTGCGTTTATCTACAATGCACAAATTTTCTTGGTTAAAACAAGTGTCGGTTTCATACATATTTTGCGTTGGTTTTAGTTGCTAATTTAATACTTAACTTTATACATTTTACATTTGCATTCTCATTTTTATATGCATTCATTGTTAGCTAAACTTGAAATTCTATCAATTTGCTTCTTTCTTTGCTTTTTCCTGTTTTTGTTTTTGTTTCTGTTTAGGTTTTAAATTTAGCTTTTCTATTGCTTTGCTATTATTTGAAAAAGATACTCGTAGATGTATTTGTTCACCTAAAATAGTTGTAACATTTAAAATGAGAGTTGCACTCCCGTATCCGCTGGCGTTCAGGACACCTAATTTTGGTAGTTATTTACAAAAGTTGCACATAAACATTTAGTTATTGTAAATTTGTTGTCTATACAATTTATGAAAGCGGCATTTACAATACACGATGCGAGAGAAATGGGACTCGAGTGAAGAGAATTGCTGGAGAATTGTTTGCGAATTGGCAGTATTTCGTTTGTGAATATTCTTTATTATTTGTACATAATACATGAAAATCGCCGCTGAATCAAATTGCTGAATCAATTCGATTTCGAAGTGATGGCATGGACGATGCACGAAACGCGATACCGAACCGAAACGATAATCGATTCAAGAATTTTGAGTTCAAGTTTGAGTGAGAAGTGTTGAGGTGTTTTAATTAGTTGTTGCAACTTTACAATCTGCAAAGAGCGCAAACCGGGCCACATCTCATTAACGATCGTTGTTTATAATCGATCGATTTGTCGTTAGTCGTTTAGTCGAAAAATTGAATGCAATTAGTTAACACTAGAAAGACCGCAAGTTTTCCATATCTACAAAGACTATATCCGCTGATATCTTGAAAAGTACAAATTGGAATTGGCTAATTTTTCACAAAATAAATTTTTTTTTAAATATAAAATTTTTCTCAATAAAAAAATAAAAGTCATCAAAGCAAAAGTTAATGGAAATACTAAAGAAAATACAAATATTTAAAAATGAAAAACCATCAAAATGACCGCCATGGTCTTTCTAGTGTTAAGAGAGCAAACGATGTTGTTGTTGTGTTTAGTTAATGTTGAATTTATGGCGTTGTAGTTGCTCATTGCTGATGTATGAAACAAACTAAGAGGCAACTATTGTAAAATTTTTTCAAAAGTAAAAATAGTCCAAACGAATTTTGAACATTTGAAAACAGAAAACAATATGAATACATTTTTTTAATAAATAAATATTGTACAAATGAAGCAAACAAAATTAAATGCGAATATCGAACGTCAGCTCGATTCAATTGAACTGAAAATAGTTCACTGTGGGCATTCACTCTGCGTCATCAATGAATATGTCAGCAAGTTTTGATTAGCAATTAGCTGCGCAATTCTCATTTTGATGCGCTATTTGTTTTACATTTTTGTTGTAATCAATTTAAAGCACAACTTGCATGAATCATTAGCGATGTCATATCGATTCATGATAAGGTTCGATTAGGTTATGGTGGCCATGGAATACAAATTCCCTTCTAAATAGGACTGGAATGCCGTTTTAACATTTGAGATCATTCCCTTCAGTGGTTGTAGAAGCTCAGATATGAATGGAATGAATTTGAGGTGAGCCGAGAAAGTGAACCCTTTTATGAATAGAATCAGAATGGTTTAGATTCTTTTACATTTAGAAATGTAAAATGTTTTTTGTTACCCAACTTTTTTTTTTGCTATCCAAGTTAAATTTGTCAGATCAAATCTTTGTGAAACAAATGAAACAGTTGGACATTGGTGTTCTTGTATAAATGGAATCACAATGGGCCTTTTTGGACCTAAATGCTACTGATCCAGTTTCTTTTGGATGACATTTTTTAACTGGACACGTTTTATTTAGAACTTTTCACTCTTTTTGTTACCTAACTTTGTGCTTTATTTGCACTCAAAGTTAGTTTTAATGTTAGGCAAAAAGTATGTTATGAAATAGTTGGACATTCTGCAACTTATATGAAGCGTCCCCCAATGGGCCTTTTTAGACCTAAATACTCCAGGTTCAGATTCTTCTAGATTCTTCTGTTTCAAATCCATCAGTCTACCACAAAAGTCGGTCTTTATTAAGTTTGCACGTTCCATTTAGACCTTTTCACTCCTTTCAGTTACATAATTTTATTAATATTTGCAGCACAAGTTGTACACTCTCCACTTGTATGAAGAGACTCACAATGGGATTTGCTTGCTTTTTAACTCTTCTATTGTACATACACATATACACTACAAATGTTAAGTTTGTCAATGTTAGTGTTTTTGTGCCGCAAACGAAAATATTAATATTTAGCTCGACAGTAAATTGTTCCCACCGCCACAACATCACACAGAGTTCTTGTCCAAACTGAACATTTCAGCTAAATAAAAAGTCAACTAATAACCAAATCAATTAATAACAACAAGCAATGAGTTACAACATCAATAAATGAAATAAAAACACATTTTAACTTGTTGTTTTTTTTGTGAGTTTTGAAGTAAATCCAAAAAACCATATTTATTCAAAACTACTTTTTTTAGATAAAAAAAAATGGGTGTTATCAAAAAATTTCAAAATACAAAAAATCTAAAAAATTAGCATTAAATATATGTTTGTATATATATTTATGTAATTGTAAATAAGTGTATAAAATATAAACTTCTCAAAAAAAACTAACGTTGCAATTCAAAAAATATATTCATGTCAATATTTATGCATGTATGTATGTATGTTGATTTAAAAAATATTATGAAATTATTATGTGAAATTACATATTGAAATTAATGAGCAAAATAATGATGAATGATTTAAAATATATATATATATATATATAAACTAATGGCTAAACTTATCGATACCGATTTTGCTGTTGCGGCTGAATTCATGTGCTCCACTATGAAAATATAAAATTACACGCAAAATATAACTTCATCAACCGGCGGAAACACATTGTTCCAATACAAATTATCCGCAGATTAAGTGTAAATATGTAGTATTGTTTATTTTTATTTTTTTGTTTATTTTAGTAGAACTTAGTTAAACAAAAAATCAAAAATAACTGAAACTTAAATGTTTGAACTTTTTTATTTTGAATCTGAAAGGGTTGCTTATGTAAATATGTATGTATGTATGTAATTGAACACAATCTGCAGAAAAGTTTCACTTCTGAAATTAGGTGGTGCGCTCTCCTCTCTTGCTCTGCTCATCGATTTGCCTGACTTGCTTCGGGTTGTCGTAGCCGAGGATTTCTTGATTGATTGGTTAGATTTTTGTCGAAATTTGGTTTGTGAGCGCAACAGTTGAGTTGACAAAACAGAACTAAGACAAAGCAAAAGCAATTACACTCCTACACGAAACTATTGTAATTCATCCTACACACGAAATGTCAGTCTAAACAATATTAAAGTCGCTAAAAGCGTATGTGAAATCGAACGAACGAACGCATTATCGGATGAACGAACGAAACGGTGTGCAATGAATATTCGCACATTTGAACAAACTTGAACAAAAAAGCGAAACAGAAAACTTTAACGTAACGCGGTGATGAATTGATTCGTTTGCTTGCGGTCTGGTTGCTGCTGCATTGCGAATTTTGGTTGGAGTTGAGTTCAGAAGACATGGAAACGCATTAAACACAAACTGAAGCCACTTGAAAGTTGCAGCGGCAAATCGTCTGAGCACAACGGTGCCAAGCGCTGCGTATTCATGGCAACATGGTGCGAGCCATCAAGACGGACAACGTTGCCACATAAAAACGCCATTACCTGCTTATTGCATTGAAAGCAGCAGCAGCACGCCAACAATGTATAAAATCCCAGTTGCAATTAAAATAATGTTGGCAACATTTTCACACGGCAGGCGCAAGCGCCAGCAGCTACTGGCATGGGTTGCTGCAGCGCCACTGAAGCACCGGGCGCGCATTATTAAAGTTGTTGGTGGTAGTGTCGCACATGCTGATAGCCGTAAGCCGACTGCGCTTGCTCGTCGGCAGCATCTTGCTGCTGCTGCTGCTGGTGCTGCTGCAGTGGTGGCGGATGCTGTGGATGCTGCACACTGTTTGCACTGCCACTGGCTGCGTTCGCTGCTCGCAGACAGTTCAAAGTGAAATTGCCAAAGTCCACAACGATGGGCGCTGCTGCAATCACATTCAGATTCTGCGTGTTCGGTGCGCTGCCAGCTGCAGCAGCGCCCGGCGGCGCGGTCGCTATAGCCAGCATGGTGGCTGGGAACAGCTGCTGTGTCGGATTTCCACTCGAGCCACTGGCAGCCAAGTGTTGCATGGTGGTTTGCTGTACATTCGTTGTTGTGGTGGCCGATGTTGCCACCGTTGTGGTGGTGACCGTCGTGGTCGCCTGCCGGCCATGCAACAGATGCGGCGCTGCTGCGTGGCAGTGCGTTGGCTCGGCCCCGGCACGCAGCTCCTGTTGCGGCACCGTCGCCGGCGGCGACTGTTGCTGTTGTTGCTGTGAATGTGGGTGTGGATGTGGATGTGGATGCGGATGGTGATGTTGATGCTGGCGCTGCTGCTGCTGCTGTTGTTGCTGATGATGCTGCTGCTGCTGCTGCTGTTGCTGTTGCTGATGCTGATAGTAGGATTGCATTTGGAAATGTTGCTCGTACTGTTGTTGCAGCTGCAATTGCATTTGCTGGTGATGATAGGCATCGGAGAGCGCTGCTGTGCCGCCTCCACCATATTGCTGCGGAGGCTGTGGCGGCGGCTGTTGTTGCTGCTGCTGCTGCTGTGCCTGTTGCTGGTGGTGGTGTTGACGCTGCAGCATTGACGTCGTTGAATGGGATGTGGTTGCCACATCGCCCTGGCTTGTGCCGTACGTATAATTTATGCTGGCCGATGTGCTGGTTGCAGACGCTGGCGTTGACGAGACAGTTGTTGCCGATAAGGGTGATGGTGTCGTCTTAGGGTTTCGGTTGTTCCCATTGATACAGTTGCTGTTGTTGTTGTTGTTGACACTACTGCTGCATGGGTCCACAATTGAAATGGCTGCGGACGTTTCGTATTTTGGCGCACGCGCCGGCTGCGACACAGTTCCGGCCGCTACTCCGCCAGTTGCTCCCCCGACAGATGACGCTACAGATGATGAACTCGTTTGGCTACTGGCGCTGAACAGGCTGTCGCCCTTTGCCGCAGTCGCAGCCGTTGACGATGAAGACGACGACGACGGCGGCATCGCCAAACTAAACGAGTCAAGTCTTTGTCATTTGGAATTGCTCTGGAGCGCCGCGTTAATCTGTGTCCACAGCTCTTTCTTGCATGATTTCGATCTACAACACACAACGAGCCAACATTACGGCATATTACACGATATTGTTTACACCAGGGACCGGTAATAACAGTTATTTATGAAAACTACAATTGAAAATTTTACTATGAAGGAAAAATCATGCATATAAATGAAATATACCAATACATTTCTTTTCGCACGGAGAATCAAACTTGGCAATCAACTTTTTTTTTGTAATTTTTACGGAAAAATTAAAAAATAAGAATTATTTTTTATTTATATTTTAAAAATACTTCAATAACAATTATTTTTGATTTTTTTCATATTATTCCACAAATAACAGTTTTATTTTGATTTTTATTTTAGTTGTCCTATGATAACAATTATTGGTGACCTTTATTTTTTCAGTCATCAATAAAAATCATTCAGTGACTTTTATTTATAAAAGTCATCAATAAAAATTATTCATTGACTTTTATTTTTTAAGTCATAAATATAAATCATTCCGTGACTTTTATTTTTTAAGTCGCAATATAAAAGTTATTTTTTTATTAATGC
This sequence comes from Melieria crassipennis, assembly GCA_963668005.1. Classification (NCBI taxonomy): domain Eukaryota; kingdom Metazoa; phylum Arthropoda; class Insecta; order Diptera; family Ulidiidae; genus Melieria; species Melieria crassipennis. The sequence continues at coordinate 39,184,406 of OY764962.1, read as the reverse complement.
ATGCAAAAGTTATGATTCTTCCAGAAAATAGAATTGTCAAGACAGGTCTTGTTAAGCCCATCAAGAATATATATACATTTCGATATTTAATGAATCCAATAGTGCAATTAATGAAAATGACTCACTGAATGATTTTTATTGATGACTTAAAAAATAAAAGTCATTGAATGATTTTTATTGATGACTTTTATAAATAAAAGTCACTGAATGATTTTTATTGATGACTTAAAAAATAAAAGTCATTGAATAATTGTTATTGATGACTTTTATAAATAAAAGTCACTGAATGATTTTTATTGATGACTTTTTTAAATAGAAGTCACGAATAATTGTTATCATAGGACAACTAAAATAAAAATCCAAAAAAATTTTATTTGTGGACTAATAAGAAAAAAATATAAAATAATTATTATTATAGGATTTTTAAAATATAAATAAAAAATAACTTTTATTTGTTGAGTCATTAAATAAAAATAAAAAAATAACTCTTAAACATTGATTTTTTATAATAAAACTTATAACTGTTACGGTCTCTGGTTTACACTGAAACTCACCTCTTGATCGACTGCAACCAGTCCTTGAATTGGGCGCTGCCCTCTGGCGTGATCTGGAAGGCAGTTCGCGCTGCCAGAATGATGCTTGCAAAGTCCTCGTAGTCGCCCTGCGTCAAGTGGTACAACTTCTGGTGTATGCATTGTATGTACCTGCAAGTGTACGAAAAGAAAAAACAATAAGCCATCAATAAGCGAACACCGTGCAATGGCTGCAGCCACTCACATTTGCTGGCACTTTTGCACGAGCGGTGTCAATGCCGAACGCAAGTGCTGCATAACCAGCTGGTGATTGTTGCGGCCGAGATAGTGTGCCGATTCGATGGCCACGTCGTGTAGCACGAACGGATTCACGATCGAGTTGACGGCGCACACGCAGAACTGATGCAGATACTGTGTGCCCAGCTTCTTCGAGATGCGCAGCAGCCACTTAACGTCCTCGCCGTAGGGCGGTGTGCGAGCGTACTTGGCCTGTGGGCGATCGTCGTGCACGCGCCGTGCCAGCGTCTCCATGGCCAGCATGCCCACGTTGTACGCGGCGAGCAGATAGCGCAACTGTGTCGGCCTGTGTGGGCAAGTGGACAGAGCATTATTGTCAGTAACTCATGTAAGGGGCAAACAACTACTCACGTGAACTGATGTGGATGACGCTGCCGCACCGGCTGCGGTGGCGCCACATGCACCGATTGCTGCTGCTGCTGCAGCGGAGGTGGCTGCATTTGCTGTGCCGGCACATACGCCGGGTAGACGCCCTGCTGGTGTCGCATCTGTTGCTGAGCCACTGCCGCAGCTGCGGCCATCGCCTGAGGCGGGTGCGGCGGTGGTGGCGCCTGTTGAAGCGATGCCTGTCCGTAGTACACAGACGGCGGCATTTGCGGTGGTCCCGCTTGGCCGGGCTGCGGCGCGAATGCGGGCCCACCGGCAGAGCCGCTGCATTGCATGGCCTGATAGGCCTGCGGCGGCATTTGCTGGGGCTGCATCTGTGGGAACGCCGAATTCGCGGGAGATTGATGCACGTAGGGCGACGGCGGTGGTGCGCCGCCGCCTGGTTGGCCCGGTGGCGCGGACTGCTGCTGCGCCGGCGGCGGCTGGTACATGCCGCCGGGATATGCCTGCGGCGGCGGCCCGGCCGAGATGTACATCTGCATCTGATTGGGCGGGTAGGTGATGTTGTGGTGGTAAATGCCCTGGCAGAAGCTGTACGGCGGATATGGCGACAGACCGATGGGCGCTAGCGTGGCAACGCCCTGCTGGAAGGGTTGCGGCGCCGTGGTGACCACCACTTGGCCCGGCTGGCCGGGTGCGGAGGGCGCACTCGGCGGACCCTGCGACATTACCTGTGGCGGACCCACCATGCCGGCCGGTGGCTGCTGCGCCTGCACCTGAAGTTGCTGCGCCTGCATCTGTTGCTGCAGTTCGTGGTGCTGGTGCGACTCGATTAGCGAGCTCAGGCTGACTGCGGAGTGGTCGAGGTTGTCGTCATGCTGCTCGTGGTCGCTGTTGGGCGTGTTGCGCGAGTACAGTTCGTACCAGTAGCGCGCCACCTGGAACAACACTTCCGGATAGACGCCACCGCCCTTTGCCGCATTTTCCACCGTGATGCAAGCGCGCTCCAGCATGAGATCGCTCTGCTCTTTGCACTGCAGTATGGCGCGCTGGATCTCGCTCGGATTGAGGGCAGCAGCGTGTGGCAGCACCGACAGCGCCAACTCAGCGCTTGGGTATACCATGTTGCTGTCCCAGCCGCGCGATGCGCGGTCCGCCATGCTGGCCGCCTCGGGCGGTGTCAGGTGTCCCTCCCATGTGTCGATGAGGAAGCTGACCGCCGGTGCGCCGATCTCCATTGCCTGCCCCATGATCCACGACACATGCGAGGAGTAGGTGCGCGACAGCCAGTTGGGACTGACGCAGTTGTGCAGACCCAATGCGTAGAGGCCCAGCTGAAAGGCGCACATGTGCAGTGCGCGATGCGGTCCGTGGTGGTTCTGATTGGTGGAGGCCTGCGTGAAGAGTGATGTGGACGAGTTGCCGCCGGCCTTGATCAGCAGATTCTTTGCCAACTCGAACATGAAGTGCGCGCTCGCGTCTGACGGCTGATTCGGAATGGACGGGTACGCGCGCTTGCCCTTGTAGCGGCTGTCTTTCGAGCGGCTGGAAGCGCCGCCCGCGACGCTTGCCTGTCCACCGGCACCCGACATTCCCTGACCACTGCCGCCACCCGCTGCACCCGATAGCGCACCGCCGCCCTGCGACGATGAAACACTCAGTGCTCCTAGGCCCACTTCGAGCTCGGCGCTGGTTGAACTGTGCGGTCGGCTATTGCCGCCGACGGAACAGTAGTCCGACGGGAACATATCGTTCATGCTGGCGTTGTGTGAGCCGTTCGCGCAACCGTAGTCATGCTCTTCGCGACGAGCTGCCGATGCCGGCGTACGCACGGGCGGATTACTTGAATAGTAGGCCGGCAGCAAAGGCGACTTCAGCAGCGTGTGAATTTCCCGATCCAGCAGCTTCTCCATTATCTTGGCGATTTTGCGCGGTTCGTCCTTGTAGTAGTAGAGCAGGGTTAGGGCCAGATCGCCGCGCTGACGCCGCGTGCCCTCGCACAGCAGCGGGTGCTCTGCCTCGGACACGTTCGTCTTCAGGCCGAGCGTCGCAACGGCGGCCTCGAAGCCCAGGTTCTCGTCCGACGGTGGGCGATACAGCAGACTCATGAGGCGGTTGCGCTGCTCCTTCACCGTCACCAGCGGCATCACTAGAGCATCGAAGATGAATGTGGCCAGGTTGATGGGCAGCAGTGCCTCGCCGCGCGACTTAAAAGTGCCGTTACGCAAGCACTCGGCGCGCTCGCGAATTACTTGCAGCTCTGGTTCTTTCAGCGGTATCTTCTTAAGCAGTGCTAAGATGTCGGCCTCCTGGTTGGCCAACTTTACCTCCAGCGGTTTGGTGCTGGCCGGTGGTCGTGGCATTTCCAGCGCAAACAGACAAATCCGAAAACCGATATGAAAATGCTCCGAATTCTCCGAAAGCACAGTGCAGAGGAAAGCGCACTTTGAAAGCGTCGAGGAGGCAAGCACAGTGAGGTGGTGCGAAATCGGATTGATGTTCTTGTTCTTGCCTTTGCGCTTGGGCAAAGGCGGCAGTTCCACCATCAGATTCGGCGGATTGGCCAGCATCTCCTCGGCCAGACGCACGGCCAGTATGCACGCCTCGCGCCCATGGCCGTGCGCGTGCAGACCCTCAGCGCGTGCAAGTAGTATATCCCAGGCATCCTCCGTGGGGCGCACATTTGAGAAAATGTGCGGTTTGTCGGCTACAACAGCGGCAGCTGAAGTCAAAGCCACCGGTGTCACCGAAGTGCTTGTCATGTGGTGCGTACTTGTAACGACCGCCATTGTTGAATGCTCTGGATGGCCACTATTGACAGCGCCAGGTGGTGTCAAGTACTTGCTGCTGCCCGCATCCGGACTCTGCTTTAACATGGCCACGCGTGCCGCAGCCGACGTACTTGCAACCGGCGTCGGATCCTCGTTCTTTGCAACTGCTGCATCCTGACTGGTGAATTCGTCACTTGAGGAGGAGAATGACTCGTCCTTCGATATGCGCCGACCATCAATAGCCGCAGTGTTGCTGACGTTGATGCACGCGGCAGCCTCCGGCGTAGTGTCGATCCCAACAGCGACCATCAGCATAGACGAAGATGACGAATTTGACGATGAAGTTGACGAGGCCGACGACGTCTCGGACGTGGCAGATGCTGTCGTCTGATACGATGCGCCAACACTGACGCCAATAGCGGTTAATACCGGCGCGGTAACAACACCCAATGCAGTTTCGTTCGTCGGAGTGGACAACGCTTTAAAATTGCCATCGACGCTGTGACTGCCATCTGCACTGGGCGATGACACCTCAAAACTGCCCTGTGAATCGCATTTTTCCAGCGGCACCACGCAGCCGCCAGCTGCAACATGTGCTGGCTCCAGCGTTCGGCCGCCCTCGGCGCACAAATTATTGCTGCTGCTGTCGCCACCGAAGTCTTCATTCTCGCAGAAACCTTCGCTACTCGCACTCGAACGGTTGCCGTCGCCAGCACCGCCACCGCTCACTGCTGCACGTGCCAGATCAACCATTTTAGCAGCTGCGCCCATACCGATTCCGCCGCCCGCAACGTTGCTCCCATTTGGTCCGCCATCGACGCGACCGCCGCACGCATCATTGCTCGTCGTTACGCCGCCTGCGATGGGTGCAACTACGTCACCAGCCACTCCAGCCACCCCTCCCAGGCCCTGATGAACCCGAGCGTGCACACTGTCGCTGGACGAATTGCTCGAATTGTTGCTGGACGAAATATAGAAGCGCTCACGAAATGGTCGCTCGTGGCGCTGCTTATATAGCCCGTGCATGCCATGATCCGTGGACGAGCTGATGTAGTTATAGTGCTTGTTGTTGGCCATGAGCGCCTGTGTGGCATTCAGCTGGCCACCGCCGCCGCTGGCCTCGTTCTTACTGTCAGTGTGTTTAAAGCACGTAAACGGCGAGTAGTAGATCGGATTGGTGTCGTGGGTGTGCGTAATGCCGGCAATCGGATACTCCTCCCAGTCCAGGTAGCACGCTTCAATGGCCGGCTTGAAACCAACAAACAGCTCAGCATCGCTCCTGCATTACAAAAACCAAAATAATCACTGTTTGCATCGCATGCATTTCTCGTTCGTCTCGACCTACCTTGAGTTCTGCTGATGTTTGTTGCTGTACGATGAGGGCATCATGCGACACTTTACCACACGGTCAAGTATTTTCAAGTGCCATGCGGTGAATTGGGCGTGCAGCATGTCGCGCTCGTCGGGCGCCAGTCCAGGATTTAGCGCCGCCAAACGCCACAGCACCACAATCTCGTCGCACAGCGAGCTGCAGGCATGCTGCAGTGCGGTGGAATTCGAGTGCGTGTTGGAGTGCTTGCCACCGCTGTGCCCATGCGAACCCATCATTAGGGACAGTTTCGTCTGGAACCACCAAATCAGTATCTGGTCGCAGGCCATACACTCCTCGGTGATAATCTCCAGCAAGCGAACGGCATTGCGATCGCAGCGACGATACATTTCACGCACAATCGACAACAGATTCCACATGCCCTCTGGCTCACGTCCACGTAGTGGACGCAGCAAAGAACTCCATTCGGCGGTTGCCGGTGGGGCGGAGTTTGTTAAATAATTTACATCGCTGCAAGGTAACACAGTAAGTGAAAACTACAATCAATTTATATTCAAGAGCCAACTTACCTAAAAACTATGGGCGCCGGTAGGCAAAATTTAATTAAAATACGCTTAATATTATCGTGCAGGGTCTTCTCATCCAGATACCAACTGGTCTGATCGTTGATCGATGCACCTGCTGTTGGATCCGGTGCACCGCAGACCGTATTAATGGCCGTCGGCTGGGAGCTCAGCAATTCGTCAAGCAAACGCTGTGCAGTTGGTAGGATTTGTTGCGGCAATTCGCTGATCAAATATTGCGCGAATTTCTGCAGCTGATCGCGTTGCAAACGCGTCAGTGATTCAGACACCGGAGCACGTAGACATACTTCTAAGGGCTAAACACAAACACAGAATTTCAGAATTAGTCAGAAACGCTGCAATCACTTCCTAACGAGCACACATACATTATGAATTCTATGCAAACAGACAGCGACCACGTGCGAGCACCAGTAGGCGGACGAGTTGCAAGTGCAGTTGCACGACGCAATGCGCCTACGATCGAAGGTGACGGCCACATTGAAATGGCCACGTGGTGTTTGAATAACTACAGTGGCGGACAGATGAAAACCTGCAAGTAGAAGGAAATTGACGGAGTGAGAAAATGAATGTCGACGCAGCGTGAATGGAATACAAACCGATTTGTAAGGTGTCCTTGACGGCTCGATTTTTGAACAGCTGATCGCCACGATTGAATTCATCCGCTGAGCTATTGGCCAGACAGGAGTACAGGCGTATGTCCTCCTCATTGTCGGGGAAACTCCAGAAGGCGATGCGCAACTGCAGCTGCTCGGGCACCGGCGGGTAGACGTGCTCCACCAATTCGAATGGTATGTAGGAAGCGACACATCTAGCGGCCAGCTCTACCAGTGAGCACACCTCTGCAAAGGAATCAATAAGAAATTTGGTAAAGATCTCAGTGACGAATATGCGAATGAACTGAAACATTAATTGCATGCAGGGACTTAACTATTATAAGTTGTTTAAGAAAATAATTGCAATGTAACTATTACAATGCAACATAAATTTTATTTGTTGACTATAATTACACTGTGCAAGTCCAAAATTTAGACATGGGGGGTGAGTTTCCTATAGGTATACTGAGTTGAGATCCACCAGCCGTTTGGTAAGATTGGCTCTAGTTTATGAGAAATCCGACTTTGAAGTTTGGTAATTTTCGTCAAGTTTGTCGCTTAAGTAGGTCCTAAATCGTTTCGAATATCGCTTTACTGTCTTCGGCAAGTTTGTAGATATTTTAACGACCAACAAATTTGCTTCAGACACCAATTCAAAAAAAATACATTCAAACTGTGTAATTGCGATGTGTGCATTTTTTTTGCGCAGCGCTACGTGGCGTATGAGTGTCATTTAATTATAACACTCAACGTGGCGTATGACACTCATACGCCATGTAGCGCTGCACAAAAAAATGCACATATCGCAATTACACAGTTTGAATGTATTTTTTTTGGATTGGTGTCTTAAGCAAATGTGTTGGTCGTTAAAATATCTTAAACTTGCCGAAGACAGTAAAGCGATATTCGGAACGATTTAGGACATATTAGCATTTAAACGTTCGAAGACTTAAGCGACAAACTTGACGAAAATTACCAAACTTCAAAGTCAGATTTCTTTAAACTAGAGCCAATCTTACCAAACGGCTGGTAGATCTCAACTCAGTATACCTATCGAAAACTCACCCAGTAGGTCCCCCCATGTCTTAATTTTTGAGGGCAAATTTCACGCACAGTGTTATTATAAAGCAATAATTATAGAAATTTCTTAAATTAGATCAATTTTTTATTTCCAAAAACACGCATAATAATTATTTTAGGTCTCTGATTGCATATATACATTTTTCAGTTAACCCTACATGTTGTCATGTCGCGACATACCGACAGGTAAGCAAACACCACAAACGATCGTATGAAAATTTTTAAATTCTTGCACATGGAGGAGAAGACGAGAGACAGTTCAACGACAACAACAATTCAAATTACAAATATATCAACAATGACAAGAAAAAGGGCTAATTGTAGTAGATACATATGTGTGCGCATACAAATTTACAGTTCTCTGCGGTCAAACACTCATTCATGTCAGTGGCCGCCGCTTATTTGCGAAACCTGTACGCTCCTTTCGTGACTGCGCCAACTCCAGCTCCGGCGACTCCTGCGTCTGCCCGGCCCCTGTCGTTCGCTTCACTTCACTTCGCATCGCAGCTGTGCGTTATCTGAATTTCGCTTCAGCTGCAGTTTTGGCTGTGGCTTTCGGTTTTGTTGACACGACAGGCGCTCGAGACAACAACGCGCAACAAGGTAACACAAAAGAAGCCAACGACCATAGCAACCTTAAAGTGGCACGCAACGGTGACTGGCAATAATGGCAGCGCGACGCGACGGCAGGACAAGCGGGCAGAAAGGCGCACGCAAACAATCCGAGACGTTCGCATGAGTAAGTGATACCGACACTTACGCACACATGGACACACGGACACAAGGCACAAAGTGAATGTCTGAACACTCATCGATAGTGGTCGCGTGGGCGCGTGGGAACGGGGGAGCCAGAGAAACTTTGGGGTTTCGCGTAAAGGAATTTGCCTGCAACGGTAGCGAGTTGCTTTTTGCGGGTTTCTAAAAAGTGAGCACGCAGCAGTTAGTGAGTTCAAATGGACTTTGACAACGACGTCGTGGCAGAGAGCGAAAGCTCCGGTGCAACGTTTCAATGCAAAGTTCCACAATACAAACAAAGCTACATTTAAATGTTTTATAAATCCCTAAAACCAGAAAAAAATCGAAACTGCCAACCCTAAATGAGTTTGCAAAAATGTGTTTCGGTTCAGTTTCGTTGACATACCGCACTTGAGTTGGCAATGAGTTGGACATGTGTTGGTTGATAAATTGCAGCAACAGCAATCACGATCGAAGCAACGATATCTAATTAAAAACATGTGCTGAAAATGAGGTTTACAAATGTTTGAATCAATCGCTTCCGGCCAAACAATCGCATTCCAGAAATGCGTTTGCTGAGCCAAAGCACTAAGTACGAAAAAACCAAAACACAAAATGTGAGAATCAAAAACAACAGCAACATGCCAACAGACAATCAACACGCGCAGCACAAGCAACACAAACAACACAAAAACAAACACATGTTGTTTGGGGTAAAGTCCAGACATAGTGGCACCATTATTCAGCGTCATTCGAGTCTTGGTTGCCAGAAGCAACAACAACAAAGGCAACACCTTTCCACCACCACCCGAAACAGCAAATACTAACAACAACAACAATAATGTTTCTTTGTCATCGTCTTCGACGGATGTCTGTCCGTTTGCCCCCTGTGTTACAGAGCTTTATGACAGCAAAAAGTAAAACAACAACAACAAGCAGGGACACGACAATACACACGACGAACCTTTTTACCCTCAACAATTTGAACTTTCGCTGCGCTGCAGTTGTTGCTGTTGCTGTTCTACTTGTTGGGCTGCTCGACTGGCTGGTGACTGCCAACTGGTGTGTTGGCCGGTGGTGGCTGTCGGTTGTTGGCCTGTTTGTGCATATTCTGCAATTTATCATAACACCAACAACGACTGTCGTCTACCCGCGTCCCAAACTGTCTGTTGTTCTCATTGTTGTTGTTGTTGTTGTCATAACCAATAAATTGTCCCGCATAATATAGTTTACAAAAATGTACTCAAATTATGGCCAGCGCACTTCCCGTCGCCCCTCAAGTGCTGGTTTGGCCTTTTTGCAGCGTTTTTCCAACTTTCTGGCGCGGTGTTCGCCTGCTCAGCCACGCTCGAGTGTTGCAGCGCGCCCGTTGACAAGCTCAATTAAAACGATTGCAACGACAGATTGCACTCTGGAAGGGGGTCAGGTCAATTGAGAAAGCGTCGGCTTTACACGGAAGTGACAATATTAAATTTCGATTAGTGAAAATGTTTTCTGAAAGACGCAAACAGCGAAAAAACGATGAACAAGACTGATGCCACAAATATGCACCAAGAGTGCAGCGGTAACCTGAGATCGATCAGTTGGATGAACTTCAGATTTTTCCACGGAACACAAAGATTCGATATGCATTGAAAAGTGAACGTGTCTGATGCCCGTAAAATCTGATCTTCAGAACCCTCTCTTGCAATGGTAATATTATTAAATAATTTGTAAGGCCGCGCTACAGTCTGGAGAAAGAAACGAGCAAAATGTAAATGTTACAGTGAACAAAAGTAAGATCCTTGTCTTCTACCTTCTGTCAACACACGAGGAGACTTCGCGTCTTGGACAACACGTCACGGTTTGCAGACGTAATTTCAAAGTAAAGGACTCTATCTATCTTGGTACCAGCATCAAAAACAAAAAAGATGTCAGGCTGGAGATCAAGCCGAGGATAACTCTTGCCAACAAGTGTTACTTTAGGCTTAGTAGGCAGTTGAGAAGTAAAGCCCTCTCTCGACAAACAAAAATTATGCTTTACAGGGCACTGATTATTCCAGTCCTCTTATAAAGTATGGGCCATCTAGTGGTTTCTTTTTAAATCATAGCTTATTTTGACACTGACAGATAGAAATCAGTATCATACCTACGCTACCTTCACTTGAAATATTGAAAAGCCCAAAAAGTGCGCAAATCGTGTTATCAGCCGTCTTGATGTCTATTGGACGCCTCGAAGCTGCGACTTGACCCCTTTGGACTTTTTTTGTGGGGAACCGTGAAGAACCGATATTATGCCAACAATCCAGAAACGATTCAAGCACTTAAGGCCAATATCATCCAAGGAATCCGTGAGGTCTTCGCAAATTTGAGTGACAGAATGCTCTACTGCGAAGCTAGCATAGGTTGCCACTTGAACGATGTTGTGTTCCATAATTAATAAGAAGCTATAAGCTATAATAAATGGAAAAATAATTTAATTTTTTCCATTTGATTGCGTTTTTAAAAACTAGATGGCCCACCCTTTATTGTGCAGATTCTTTGACGTTATCGACCATCGATGGAAGTGCTTTGAGAGCGTTCGAAAGAAAACAAAGTCAAGCGCGTAAAAAAACAGCGGCTGCGCCATCTTAGGCATGTTGCCCGCATGTATAAAGACAATTAAAGGCATATGTCGTATACTAATGACAGCAGCACTTCTGCGGATATTCCTGGGCTAAAGAACAATTTATGTGATAAACACATAAATAAATAAAAATTACAGGTCGGTCTTACGCCGGTTTTGATTATTATTATTATTATTGATGGGGATGATGCACTGCGACCTGTAGATCTATTGTGCCCCCTTCTTGGACTTCACAGACTGTCAGTGAGTCCAGTATCCAGGAGGAATCGTAGTATGCTTCCTACACCTCTGGATACCCCAGTCCGTACCTGGTATAAGATGGTCCTCCAGGTGTTTCTTTCTTTTATGCATGAGTACAGGGCACTCTCCTAGTATATGTAATGCAGTCTCGTTTTCCTGCAAGCAGAAGCAGAAGTTTTCACGGATTCCTAGTTTGGCTAGATGATATTCAATCTGCAGTGCCCTGTTAGCATTCCCGTGATAATCTTTAGATTATTCTTTGATAGGGTCATGCAATCCTCGAATCTTTTCCTATTATAGGACCCGATAACCATCTTCGAATGCTCTAGACCTGGTAGATTTTCCCAGTATTGATTCCTTCTGGTTATCTCGTTAGGATAGAAGAAGCTCCTTTTCCCAAACCACAAAGAGGTTCAGGGCCGACAAAAGGTGTGGAAGCTCTCCTCCTTGCCAGTTCGTTGGCCCGTTCGTTTCCTTCAATGCCAGCGTGGCCCGGACCCCAGAGCTGGTTGCCGGTTTTAATAGTCCAGCGGGTAGCGTACTGACTTCTCATACCGAAGCTCTAGGTTCGAATCCTACCTCGGGCTGGTAAAACGCTCATTTATTTCTATCGCTATCTACATGAAGGATATGAGAATTACAAGAATCGCACAAGTGAGCTCTTGGCAGGCAAAATGGCAAAATCTCCAAGTGTGAAAGAAAAACTGCCAACTACCAACCGGCGTTTGGACTCGGCGTTAAAAACTGAATGTCCCAATCCGTTGGAAATGTGTTCTGTAACATATGTTGGAAAAGAAACAGTGTGGCCTGCACATTTTATAAACGGGAGTAATATGTAATATCACAAAGGGCTTCCAAAGTGTGTCTCTTACAGAGGCAGCCACCTTAACTTAACCTAGCAAGCCGGCACTTTCTGCACAAACTTGTCGGCAGGCAGAATCGCCAAATCCAGTTTGTCAGTCTTCAACTAAGGATCCCGAGCTCCTTTATCTCGTTACAGGGGATAAGTGCATTGAGAATCCATATAAAGGTTCGCAGGTAAATTTGGCATTACAGACCGGGGAATTTGGTCTTTTCTTTCCAGCATCTACTAATAATTTAATAATAATAATTTACTGGCACGACAGCCCGATTACGAGACTAAGGCATAGCTACCCGCAACCATCTGTGTTGTGCGTGCGAATTTTGTACAAGGTTGGAAGGGACCTACAATTTTATGCCGATTCCGAACGGCGAGTTGGGAGCTTTATCTGCTAAGAGGACAGCCGCCGAAAGAAAAATTGTTCTTTTTTCTTTTTTCGGTGTTAGCAGCAACGGAGTCTTGAACCTGGGTTCGAGCGTCGTATTTGACTCGCGGCCCGACGCACTAGCCAGCTGAGCTACGGCGGCTGCTCCAGCACCTATCTTTTTTAAGCTTATAATATTAATGTCAATCGATTCGACTAACTTCACACACATCTTGTGCTAAAGTTGGAAAATAATTTTAGCATTCCTGGATTGATATAGAACAGCCATGGAATTTTAGGACGGGCCCTTCTTCCGAAAAATTGTATTTAGTTTTGGAGCAATAACAATAAAAAACTAGTAAGGTACTGCTTCATAGAGTAAACTTGACAAGGTTAACGACTATCGGTATGAACTTTTGATCTGTTCTGCGTAAAAGCAGGAAAGTAAGGAATAGCAAAAATCTGCAAGGACAATGGAAACTTTTTATGGCGTCTGCTGCTGTGTGAAAAAATCGACTCGTTTTTGAACTACCGTTTCCCGGAAATCTAAGTGGATTTTCTACAATTCAGCTTTTTTTAAAACAAAAGATACATTTAAATGTATAACTGAATGGTTGTAAGCCCATCTTACAAACCAAAATGACAAAACTTGTTTTACCAAGTTCAACATAATGGAACCACAACAAAGTGTTGCAATTACTAGAACATCCTAAATCGGCTTTAAGTGCCCATAATCAATTTGATAGAGCATTCATTTGCATTTATAACGTCAACGGCAAGGCAAAATAAATTCACAAAACGACAGCAAACCACACGAAAATGCACTGAACGTGGTGAGCATTCGGCTGAAGCAGCAGAAATCGAAATCGTGTCATCATTTTAATTGCATTAAAACAACAACACGAGCCGCAGCAGCAGCAGCAGCAAAAAAAAGCAGAACAGCGAGCGAATCCTTGAAATGGTTTCTTGACTTCAACTTCAACTACAAGCGACGGGCGCGAAGCGTTCTGCTGTTAAATGTCCGCAGGTTGGACTGTAAGGAGACACGACACAAGCAGGAGTTGTGCCGCACAGCACCAACCAGCGCAAGAAAATGGCCACGACCAAGTGGAACGCTGCGCAGAGCAGCACAACAAATGCACAAAAAGTGGAAGGAAAACGCTGCCAGACGCAAGGAACAAGGCACAGGTGATGGCGTATAGGCAGCGGCGCGCCACTCGCGCAGCACTGCTTCAGATCATTGGCAACGGCGCGCATGAATGCTGCGAACTTAAAGGCAGGCAGACAGCAACGGCACAGGCGCACGTACACACTCACTCATCAGGCGGACAGGCAGCACGCAGGGACCATCAAAACAATGCAACGCGATTCAAGCCATGATTTGAGAGGAGCGATAGCGAGCAAAAAAGCCACAGCCAAGGAAACACTACAGCTATGTGTGGAGTGTGTGCGTATGGCGGCCAGGCAGCCGGGCGGCGGAAGCGACACAGAACACAACTGAAGGCAACAGAGGCCAAACAACAGCAGCAACAAGGCGAGCGACCACAAACAGACAAAACACAGCCACAACAACAACGTCAACAGAACCATGCAACTTGTTATTTTTAGACAATTCGATGCAATGTTGCAAAGACAAAGACAGCAAACAAACGAAAAAGATGGCAAAAGGGGAGGCGACGGAGCAACGTAGTTGGAAACAAGAGTGCAGTTCGGAAAAGCATCGACAGCAGACACACACCGACCGACCGACCGACAGACAGTCGATGGGGTCGACAACGAGCGACCAAGCCGAATGCTGCAGCGGGGAGAATATTGCGAATGTGGCCGGCCAGCTGAAAGGGGTTGGCCCTGCTTGCTGTGGCGACATACGCACAGCTGCAGGCAAATACGACGAACATGTGTGTGTTTGGCCTAAAATCTAGTCATCTTATAGACTTTTAGAACGACTTGTAGTGATTTCAGCTTGAATGCTGGACTTTTCGTGTTCTGGTCGTCGGACTTGAATTCGAATTTGTTGATACTCGAACGACTAAAGCAACCACGTCAGCAACAAAAACCGCAGCAACATTGTGCACACCGCACAAAAACGCAAAGGCAACGCAAACGATGGCCGTAATTTAAGGTAATTGACATTAAGCGGGCTGCCGTTGTTGTTTTCACCGTCTTGATGGTGGACGGCGTTGTTGTTGCATTGCAGTTACGTTTGCCATTAAACAACAACAGCAGCAACACGATTGGCATTGCGCTCTCTGGAGCATTGTGCTGCTGCTGCCAGGGACGACGATACACACGACGAACGATGAATTCGCCAAAATTGACATTGATTTGGGTTTTAAAGTTATCCACATAAATTTCAGCACAACGGTCGGCATCTCGGCGATACCTGCGGCCGCTAAAAGAGAGCGCATTGAATTATGATCGGAATCCTAACAACATCGGATCAACCGTTTGGCCCAATAAAGAAATACAAATTTGTACATAAAGGAATATGCCATATGCGAATATTTTGTGTGTACTGAATTGTCTCCTAATGCGGCGATGACCATTCAGCCATTCGCGCTGCTCTAACGACTCCGTTGTTCTGCATTAAATTCTTTGCAACGGCAACTACCGATTTATTCTTTTGCTTTTATTTCTTCCTTTTAAGACTTCTTCTACATACATACACACTCAGAAATCGGTTACTATGATTAAAAGAAAAGCAAATTTAAGTTTTATTATTTAGTTTGGGTTTATTATTGTCAAAGTTTCATCTAAGCGCCCCAAGTCGTTTAAAAGTGGATCGTGCATACTACGGACGGAGAAACACTCGAATATGGTTCTGTTTATCTTTTCCGTATAATACAAGACACCAATCTTGAATTTGGACGCAAGCAAAAGGTTTTGGGCTACAAATTATTGCCCGTGAATAGCCATACAGGAATATGGTCAGCACATTCCAGATTCTAAGCTGAAACAAAAATTTTAGTCAAAATGGTCTTTAACATACGAGCCGAAAACTGCCACTAGCTGCCAGCGCTCCTAAATCTTACATATGTATGTAAAATAATAATGTTATTGTTAGTTAGGTATTTAGAAATTCTAAGCAATTGAAATTGCCAGAAACTCATCTCATTATTTATCAAATCTAAAAGATATGTACTCCAAAATTGGGTCCTGCCCACCGGTCACACTTAATACGAGGACTGGACCATAGCACACAATACAACATGTCCCAACCTTTCCTGTGTCAATTGAAAGCACTCCGAGGCAAGTTCGACCCACTACTCCCAACCAGTGACAGTCTTAATACGCTCCACGCAGTACTCACCATTATCGCCCGGCTTGCGGGTCGTGTTTCCTGTGATAGCTGCTGCATTTGCAGTTGCAAGGCCGTTGCCTATACTAATGCCAGTTGGCTTCTTCCAGCCCCGCCAGTTGTTGCACAACGACTCCGGCTCGGAGCTCCAGCTGCACAGCGAGTCCTCCTCGAAGCGGTCCGAGTCGTCGAAACTGAAGCGATCGATCTCCTCCGGATTCCAGTCGCCAGCGGCGCCTGCACCAGCGCCAGCTGCACCACCGCCGCCACCTCCTGCAGCGTTGGCAGCAGCTGCGACCGCGGCTGCAGCAGCAGCGGCCGCCGCTCCAGTGCCACTGCGACGCGTGCCCTCTGCAGCAGCATTACCGCCGCCACCACTACCGCTGTTGCCGTTATTGTTGTTGCGGTTCGCCAGGATGCTGAGTGCTCTGATTGCGGCTGCCGGGAACAGGGATGGCTCTACGTAGTTGAGCACGGCTGGACACCAGGAAGGGAGTGGGGACGCCTGCTGCACGCCTCCACGGCACGGCGAAGTTTTAAATGGTAACTTCTATAGCAACTAGCAGTGCGAATGCGCACGTGTATGTATATATATATATATATATATATATGTATGTACGTGCGTGCGTGCGTGTGTGGGTGTTTGGGGTTTTTTCTATTTTGTTTTGGGGTTCGTTTTTGACGATTCTATTTACAATTCTTTACAATAAAATATGATTCACACACGACAGTTCGACGGTTTCCAAAAAAAATTGAATAACTCCCGACAACGCGACGATTCCAACAAATCCAGCACACAATTCCAAGTCCAGCTCAGTTCAGTTTCGATGACGATTGCGTTGCACTCAACAACAAATACGTCCTTCGCGTTTCGAAGCCGTCATCGAATGGAGGGGACGATGTCGCTTTTGGGTATTTCGTTAGTTCGGCGAACGACCCCCCGCCACAGCTATAAAACAACAACACGCCAAACGACCGAGCGACCTGCCGACCAGCACCGCTCGAACGAGAATGCGAGCGCGCACACCGACCAAGCGCACACGGTGGAGCAACGCAAGCCGAAGCAGAGACAGCAACAGCAACAGCGACAGCGCAGCAGCAGCGACCAGCCAGCTACCAGCTGCTCGTCTTCGCACTTCCCTTTTGGCACTTGCTTCGTTGGTTGTCTTTGGCGTTTGTTTCGTTTCAACTGCGTTTACGTGCTCTGCCAGCAATTCGCCCGATTTATGTTGTTGTTGTTGCTGGCATAATTGTTTTTGTTGTTATCGCTGCTGCTACTGCTGCTGTTCGTTCTTCGCCTTTTGTTGTCTTCGCGCTGCATCGTTCTTTTTCTTCTCCATTCACTCTTCTTTTTTTTCACTTCCACTTTTGTTGCTACTTTGACTTTTGTTCTTCTTCACGTTGGCTGCTGCCTTTTCCTATCTCATATTTTTTTCATCCATTTAACTTTGTGCCCACAAATTCAGCTTTGCTGCTCGCGAAGCACCAAATTTTCACTTCGAACGTCCTGCAATTTCCTGTCCGATGTAGCCTTCGCTGATTTTCACATTTTCACGCACGAATTTGCATCCTCGAAAATTTTCTCACTCCGACGACCACTTGGGGCCCCCTGTCAATCACCAGCTCAGCTCTGCTCGAAAATATTTGCAAATTCGCACCGTTTTTAGCCAAACTTCATGCTCCACTCGTTGCTCCATGCACTACCTACAATTTTTCGCACTTTTCAAGTTTTTTTCTGCGAAAATTTCAATAGAAAACCAATTTTTCGTCGCGTCGTGGGGAGCCAAATTTGCACACACAAAAATTTCTTTTGGAACACAAAACGCACACACACTCACTCGCAGGGTGCACACCAGCACACGATTATCGATGCAGCGAAGAAAAACCAGAGTTTCCTCACCTCGATGCCAGGTGTGTGAACGCGATAGAAATTGTAAACTCACTGGTGTGTGAAAAGTAAAAGTAGCATCCGTTCGTAATTACGGCGAATTGCAAAGAGTTGCAAAATATGGCACTTAGTGAGGATTTGTATTGAGGTTTCTTCAAAGAACTTATTCATTCGTTCAAAGAAATTATTTAACAACTCCTTGCATGAAAAATTAAAATATTAAATAAAATCTGGTCTAATTATAAATAATTTTCCAAACTTCAAGATATTGTTCTGAAGAATTTGTTGTGCTGGAGAAGCTAACCACACTTCCGTACATTCCAATGATTTTTCAAAATCTATTATTTTATTAAGTATTCTCTTGAAAAAACCTTTGGTGCATGAATGTACTGACAACATATCATTTTGATTGTTCCAACAATTTTGAAAGTTGGTTTTCTAACTTCTGGCATTAGCAGAATTATCAATAATATCACGCCGAATCCTGCCAAGTACTTTTCCTCAAAAAAATTGTTTCCCCCATCGAGCTGGACAAAATGTTCAGCCGAAAATACGCACTCGCCTCAGTTCAAATCAGCTCATTCGTTTTACAAACCCTGAGACTCAAATCAACCCTGTTTTCTTGCAGTCGCCAATTATTGCAGTATTTGACAGTTGTGACAGCATCAAAACTGCTGTACTTTCTTTTTCGATATCCGGTTAACGCAATTGGTCTGTGTCTTATTAAAGCTCTTTGTAATTTTATAATTTAATAGTTAAATCTGTGAATCTGCATTTGAAAGAATTATGACTACTTGCAGGCAAAATATTAAAGAAAATAATGTTGGAATGTTTACAGCGTTTCGCTGCTTCAAGTATGCGATGCCAACGAATTAAAGTGACTACCAAAAATCCAATTTAGAGGCACATCTAAGAAGAAGCATACATTTTGTGTTGCCTCAGTTTGCATTGGTTAACTTGAGTAGTTTGCAGTTCACAGATTTTAATAATGATTGCTGCTGCGTAATTGCTGTTTGTTAATAAAGGTTTTGTTATTGTGCTTGCAGTTGATCCCTCAGTATGGCACCCAGAAAGGCTAAAGCTCAAAAGGAGGAAGTGCAAGTGTCGCTGGGCCCTCAGGTGCGCGATGGCGAATACGTTTTCGGTGTGGCACACATCTACGCTAGTTTCAACGACACCTTCGTCCATGTGACCGATTTGTCGGGCCGTGAAACCATTGCCCGCGTCACTGGTGGCATGAAAGTGAAGGCCGATCGTGATGAGGCATCACCCTACGCTGCTATGTTGGCTGCTCAGGTAAGCGGGCGCGCTTGGCTTGAATCGTTTACTGTGTGCCAAAAGATTGAAAATTCGAAATTTTGGCGCGCCCTACAATTCAGTCTTGTGTTGCTTTTGTTAACTTGTTTGTATGATATTTAGATTAATTCTCGTCGTTTATTCCTTTGCAGGATGTTGCTGAGAAATGCAAAACTCTGGGCATCACTGCGCTGCACATCAAATTGCGTGCCACCGGTGGCAACAAGACCAAAACCCCTGGACCCGGTGCCCAGTCGGCATTGCGCGCCTTGGCTCGTTCTTCGATGAAGATTGGCCGCATTGAGGATGTCACACCGATTCCATCAGATTCCACACGCAGGAAGGGTGGCCGTCGCGGTCGCCGTCTGTAGATTAACGCTACAATCTTGTTTATTTACTTTGTGTGTGTGTTTGTTGTGCACCGAACAACAAACAGGAAAAAAGATGAAAAGTAAAGAATACAAATTTTATAATATAATAAAAAGGTAAATATTCAATGGAATATCATGTGATGTGTTTTGGCAATGGGCAACATTGGCCCTAAACAAACAATTTTGAGTGGATTTAACAGACAACAAGGTAACTAAATGGTCGAAGTTACAAGTGAAGGCGGCGGGCAAACATGAGGAACAAATTACAATTGAATTCAAACTTCAAAATGGCTTTAGCTAGTAATAGTAGTAAAACTTTTGTTATAATGTAATAGGAACAAATATGCTTGTAAACGTGATTATTGTTGCTCGACATTACCAAAAAAAATATTAAGAAAATAAGTGCTATCGGCCTAAGCGAATTACCCAACTCTGCAATTAGTTTTCCTTTTCCAAAAACGGCAGTGGAAATCCTAAGTAGTTGTTTTTGTGTCTGTATGAAAGTATTTATTTTGCAAATGCTGACAAATTTAAAAGCCTTTAATGATTTCAAATGTTTTTAGAAATTCTTTAATTGGTCCCAAAAACTGCTTTTAGTTGAGTAGTTGAATAATTTTGCTTCTATGCTTTTATATATAACATTTTTAGCTATTCTATTGAAACTCGTTCGCTTTATTTTCAGCAAGAATCAAAAAATTCGTTTTCCATGTGCCCATGGACATGCATTATATTGCAAACACTGAAATTTTCAATAACTCCAAAGAAGAAAAGCCACCAAACTGATCAGGCGCGAAACCAGAAAAATATTTCGGGGGGTTTTAAAAAGTAATTCCTTAAAATTTATAAAATGTCTTTTAATTTGTATGTAGTTTTATAGTCGATCCACATATTTCGGGGGGGGCGGTTTCAACCCCCAAAACCCCCCCTGGATCCGCCACTGAAACTGATTAATATGAGCTGGAAGGAAATATTAAAAAAAACTTTTTTTTTTTTTCAAATTGTAACTGAAGTCTCTTATCGCAAGTCACAATCAAATACAAATTCAGACTTAGTGAAGTTTTGGTTACTTGAGGTAAGTTTTAAACCCGTGGTTTATAAAATCCTACAATTTGCTGACAACTACTGGGTTAACAAGGACGCAATTGCAGGTTTGCTTATATAATTTTGTAAAATAAGTCACAAATACGGGCAAAGTGCACAAAACTAGGATTTCGAATGTTTTGTAAAAGGTAAAAAATAACCTCATTTTTGAATTTGAGTTAAAATTCAAATTACATCTAATTCTGTTTTAACACGGTTTGAAAATAAAAAAATTTTTAATTTTTTTACACGATTTTACACGAATTAAAAATTTTTTTTCAAACCGTGTTAAATCAAGACCGTGTAAAAACAGAATTAGGTGTACTTCCCTTTTAATTCGTACAATTCGAAATTTCGTCTACTGTGGCAGTAGAGAGAAATTTGTTGCTCACGTCGCTGCCAACGAGCTGCAGCATTGCACGCTGTTGCAGTCAAAAGTATCATTGACTCTGACCGCTGGTTAAACGCCAAAAACTATGCTTGTCAAGTAATTTCATGATTGTACCCCGAGCCATGTATGCGCATTGGCGTGAATACGTTGTTGCGATCGCCACACGTTTTCCATGTTCGACATGGTTTGCAGTTGTCATGTTGCATGCGTCATTCATGCGTGCGCCAACAGATGTAGCGGCTTTATTAACCACAAAGTGACCAGCTGCGTGCAACGAGCAACGAATGTGCATACTACAGTCGACAGCTGGTCGATTAGCTGCATGCAAACCCGCACGTTACACGGATTTAATTGCTCCATTGTTGCATCGAAAGCCCAATTTTCGCCTTCAACTCGACGCAAATCGTCTTTGACTAATTAAGTCGATAATTTTAAGCAAGCTCAGGCGTTCACCAATAAATTTTGTAATCCCCAATGGCGGCCAAGGCTAACGCTTATGACAGTAACCGCAAAGGCGCGCTGTCGCTCGCCTGCATGCGGCATGCAACAAACTACTTAATAATGGATTAGAGTGTCAGGCGATGTGCACTGCAGACATTACGAAATAATGGCAACTTAAATATTCGCCCGCACTCGTCGGCTCATTCCCATTGCTGCCATATTTAATGTGCTATCATTATCGGCTCGGCTGCCACTGCAAATGCCACAGCGCCAACAGCAGCTCCAGTCCCAGACCGACGCCAGCGGCCCTCATGCATAATTGGCACTCACATATGAGCTCCAAATACGTACGTATGTATGTACATATGTGGTTAAGTAGATACGAGTGTCCTTAGTGCAGAAATTCCAGCGCACACTTAAGACGCTGCAACGCTCAAGCGAACAAAAGCTGATATTTATATGGGTAACGATCTTTTTGCCAGTTTGCAGCTCGATTGCAATTCGAGCAAGTTGCCGCCACGCACACACACACACACACGCGTCAAATAAAAAGAGTGCACACACTGGTTGGATAGAACACGCAATGAATATGCGAGCAGAATGTGCAACTTTATGGCATTATAAAAATTTTAAAGAATGATGCAAAAGATGCGGCCGAAACATTTATGAGCAACGCACAGTTTTTAATTACTTATTCTGTGAAATCTTGCAATGAGCGCAAAGGTGCGCAATCTTTGCTTGGCCTTTGCTCTATTACTAAACTTTGTTTTTCATCTTTTATTGTTGCAATTTCATTTGTAATGCAATCAGCGTAAGCAATTTTCAATTCCCGCAAGCGCATCACAACTTTTAAAGGTCCTTGAGAAATGTTTCATAAGAAACGGTAGGAAAGTTTTATTGGATTCGAAGGCGAGTAGTATTTGGAGTAGTTTTTATCATTTGAAAACTTTTTTTGGGTAAAAACGACAAAAATAGCGATTAACAAAATTATTATTGTTTAAACAGTAGAAGGAATTAAGTTGGAAAACCTATCTAAGGTAGAAATAGATTGGCTTGAGAAGGACTAACATTGGAGTTCATAACACAATGGACTTGTCTAATGGTCTAAGTTCCATCTTCTGATGCGTTGGTGCGCTCGTTTTCATAGAACACAAATAATGCAAGTGACTATAGCGGACCTACTTAGTCGGAAGCCATTCCATTGAATTGCCATGCTCTCATAAAAGAGGTGTTGCTCTAGCCTTAAGGTTCAAATCACCGCCTGTTGAATCTGAGTACTTCTGCGACGTTAGTCAGGTCGGATAAGAACGTATTTATTGCGCAAAGCCTCCTTTCATAGAGAGCCGATCAGAGGCAGTGAGTGTTGCATCACTTCTTTTTCTAGACCGAGTCATTCAAAGATCTTCGTGGATTTCCCTCAAATGGATTTAAGCTCAAAATGGACCTCTCTGCGCTTCGACCGAGACAAAAACCTGTTGCGTCAGATCATTGGCTTCCTAACTGGAAACAAATTACTACAGCAAGACTCAGGAAACAAATGACTACAGCAAGGCACTACTTGTAGGTTCTGTGGAAAAGCAGAGGAAGCACATCAATCTGCACTGCAATACTTTATCTCAAAGAACCATTGATGAATTAGAGACCCCAAACAAATAAACCCAAAAGAACTTTTAAGTTTGATTTGGGCTTTGGAGAATTTCTCTAGTAACAAGTACACCTAAGTAATACGGTGTAACACAGTCACTAAGACTCGAGAAAAGACACAGGAATCTGAATAACTGGTCTGACGTCTCCGATATCTGGCAACCGAAAATATTCATTAAAAGTAACAACTTCAAATGGAGTGAAGAACGCCTCGGACTGAGGAAAGACTAGCTAAGACAGATTACTCGGTTTTACCTGGGCACTGCAGCCTGCACAGGCCTGTAGACACTGCGGAACAGCTAAGAAGACTCCCGACCATATCGTATTGCCGCAGCAGGAATTCTTATTGAGGCCAGTATTGGCTTGTGGAAAAGACATCTCGCGTCTCTTACTTAATTTGATTAGGTCAATGGGTCTACTGGATACCGGTTATCTATCTATCTATCTATCTATCTTTCTATATATCTATCTATCTTTCTATCTATCTATCTTTCTATCTATCTATCTATCTATCTATCTATCTATCTATCTATCTATCTATCTATCTATCTATCTATCTATCTATCTATCTATCTATCTATCTATCTATCTATCTATCTATCTATCTATCTATCTATCTATCTATCTATCTATCTATCTATCTATCTATCTATCTATCTATCTACCTATCTATCTATCTATCTATCTATCTATCTATCTATCTATCTATCTATCTATCTATCTATCTATCTATCTATCTATTTATCTATCTTTTATAATGATTGCATATTTTTTTTCGGTTTTGTAAAAACTCCACTTAAAGAATTTCATAAGCTTTAGGAATTCAGTAATATTTTCACTAAACTAAAATGTTATGTTTTAGGGCAAATTTTTGTTCGAGTAACAAGCAGCAGCTGCACGATTATTGCAGCCAACATTAAACGCCAAATGAGCACAGCGAAATTTCTAATGAAACAGCAAGTGAGCCATCAAGTGCACATCAGGCAGTTCCGTGCGTCTTAAGTTTCGAACGCGCACTTGTGTAATTACAGTCCATTGAAAGCGGGGAAATGAATCAAATGAGAAAAGTTTCCACTGGTGCTGCAGCAGCAGTAATGGCAACGACAACGCAAACGACGGCAACAACAGCGCTCAGTGCAACAGAAATAGTGCGTTGCCAGCAATGGCGCAAACGACATGGAATTATTTTGCTGCGTCGAAAATGCGATTAAGTGGCACGCTGTGCGAAGGCATTTAAGCGTTTGCGGGCGCTCGTGCCGGAGACAGAACGAGAGCCGCAAAGACAAAATACCATGAATGAAGCTGATTATGATGTTGTCGCTGGCCAAGTGGAATGGGCAAAGCAGCGGCAGTAGACAATGTTCGATGCACTTATTGTGATTTGGTAAGCAATGAGTGAATGCGCTCGTTGCACTTGAAATGTGTCGCCATTAATGGCAAACTGTGCAAAGCGAAAACCCTGAAGGTAGAAGTTGGAGATTGGCAGTGAATAGCGGCGAGTCTTTCAAAGTTTGATTTTGTGAAAAATTGCAGCATTTATTTAAACAAAAGTTACTCTTTTCGGTTTTGGAATGCTCCAAAAGTGCAATAATATTATTTTTTTTAATTTGTGATTGTACTTTCAAGGCTGAAGATTAACCTTAATAACGAAAATGTCGTTTAATTTAGATCTTATATTGAATTGTAGATAACTCAAGCCAGCACTCATGTTGTGCTTACGATTTTGATTGCAGATCATCGCCGTTTTATGTTGATTTCATAATAAATATAATTTCCTCAACAACTCATGTTTCCCCCCAAAGACGTTTATCAGACATAACTCTTCCATTTGGCATCACGGCCGTCCCTTACAACAGCCTCAAATGAGAAAAGCCACAACATGTGCAAATTTACTTGCAGCACATTTGAATTACCCGACCCGTCCACAATCTCTGCAGTTTTCCAAAAAAATTAAATTTTCATGTCATCAACTTTTCAAGGATTCTACCGAAATATGCATTTAATTTTCCACACCCCAAACTTTCTTCAACATTTTTTTTTTTTGGTAATATTTGTTGGGTTTTTGCATTGCAGCCACTTCACACTTTACACACGCCAGCTGGCAAATCATTTCGAATGCACCAAAATGGACAAAATCATTGCAGGACATGGTGCCATGCAGTGTCGCACGTCAACTCACTGAAATTTATACTCCAAAAAAAGTGAGATTGAAAAATTGCAAAAGAAAAAAGACGAATCGAGGCAAAATAATAAATTGCAGCCAAGTGGCAGGAAGTGAGCAGCAACAAGCAACTAGACGAGCGACAGCAGTGTAGCTGCAATTGTCGCAGCGACCAGCTGCCTCCCGGTTGCCATTTGACGCGGAAGCGAGTGCGGAAGTGGCACTGCATTGGCGTCCGGCGCTGTGTTGATAAGTGAATTCAGAGAATATGTCACGGGCAGCACAACATGTCACACGCGTCACACACAAACACCTTCAACTCGAGTGCGAAATTTCTATAGCCGCCGTCACTGTTGCCGTCATACACGCCACAAGCGACAAGCAGCGAGCAGCACAACGTCACGCACGCCGACTGCCATTTTGTTACTGTGGCACATGCCACATGTTGTCATGTTGCAGCACCGATAGACGTGTCAACATGCAGTCAACTCCAACAACAGTCGGCGAAAGTGTTACAATAAAACCTAACAACAACAACAACAGCAGCAGTGGTAAAATGCGACATGCATACGTAAGTAGTTTTGCATGTAAATTTCATTTTATGTAATTTAACTTTTAATTGCATTTCATCATATGAAAATATGTATGTATGTGTGTGAGTGCATATTCATAAATGTTATTATATTTCATGCTTTACATCGTTGACGTCACACCAGCTGTTGTGTGACGATTTAGATGAAAAAATTTGCTAACGTTTCTTCTTGACACAAACCAATGTAAACAGTGACAGCTGATCTGGCAGGTTTGTAGATCGATTCAACGACTATTAGCCATGTTATATGTGCCATAGTGCTTCTCTATTTTTAATTATAAACATACTAACAGGACACTGCGGCTTTGCACGCCAGTTTGAAGTCAATGAGAACAATAAATAAAGTTTCTTCATACAACTTCTTCAAAAAAATCAAATTTTATGTTTGTAGCTTTAGCGCTTTGGCCTGGGCGATGATAAATCAATCAGTCAATCAGCCAGGGCAAACAATATATCAATATGTATATAGATATGAGTTGTATGGGCTGTGCTACGCCCCTTTTATACAATGCGCAATCCATTCCTCCACTCGAAGGGTGCGACCGAGTTTAATTAATGGGCGATGTACAGTTTCAAAGTTATGCGGAAAATGTTTATCATAAAAAATGAGCCACGCCCCCTTTTCCAAAGCCCATCAGATTTCAACAGTAGAATGACACATCTATTGGACGACGGTGTACAAAATTTCAATGCTATGCGACTTATAATTCCGAAGGTATTCCATATTAAATATTTGGTTTGTATGGGCGGTGCCATGCCCACCTGTCGGGTCGTATTCGCTTTACCGAGATTTAGTCAAGTCAAATATTCCGTGAAGGATTCAGCGCAGTTGGCTGTCTGGTTTTTGAGTTTTAGTGTCGTCTGACCAACAAACAAACAAACAAACTGACATACATTAATTTTTATATACATATATCGACATACAATATAGATAATACACATCTCAAGAACATAAATGCTAAAAGCTTCTGTCATGTATGTGAGTGACCTTGCGTTCCATTGTTAATCGTCCCATTTTGGACAACCAGCTCCCCTTCCGGTTGGCAACCTTTCTGAGCGCACACATTAATCCTAATAAATATTTTGTATTATATAAATATTACAAACATATTTGAATTACACGAATATTAAAGCTTTCAAGAGAGAGCTTCGCAAATGGATAAACTACAACCAATCCAATACTTTCGCTTGGTTTCATTTTGATCTGAACGCTTCCAGATGTTATCTGCACAGTCATTCGCATTCAGCGTTCGATTGTCGTTTCCTTAGCATAAATTCGCCGTATCCATTCGCTATGGACTGGCTGCACTTGTGCGCAACAGTTTGTCATGCCGCTGATTTCTCACAGTCAGTCGATTTATCACAGCCAGACACTAATCGAAAGTCAACGAGCGTCTGCAAGGGAAACTATTTGCATTCTCATAAATTTCCAATTATGAGCAAAAGCAGCCAAGCCAACCAATGTTGGCCGCTGGGCAAAACAAATGGCAAATGCTATCCGCTGGCACGCAGACCGAACACATTGCAGTGAGGTGCCAAATCCGAGCTTTGAAAAATGATGTCACACACATAGCCACACGTGCACACAAAATCAGATAAAAACACACAACCGAAAATTATTTAAACTGCAGCCAGTGACTTGCGCGTTATCCGGCTGCAACTCGTAGCGCTCGCTACGGGCTGGCATTTCAATTTTTCAACAGCAAATCCGCATGAAAAATTCAAGAAAAAAATTCAAGACGCACAACGACAGATGGGACGCAGCAATAATGCAAGAAAGGCAAAAGAAAGAAGCGGGCACACGCCCACGCGAGCGCCAAACAATCTGACAATTTCATTTGTTTACGCGCAGTTGAAATGGCAGCAAGTTGCAGCAGCTGCGACGGCGCTTGTTGCAGTTGCGATGCGTAGTATTGTGCACCCAATTTGGGTCATTGTCAGTGTGATTGCAAACCAGTCGAAGGTGATTTTTTGGCGATAGTTTAAAAAATAATCAATTTTAAATAAGAAATGTGTGCAAGTCGCCTGATTGCCAGAACGTAACTTGTTGTGATGATAAACAGACAAAATCAACAAATTACGTTTCAACATAATAGCACAACAACACTTTATGAGACACGAAAGGATGCAACTTGTGGCCAGACATTCTGGCGCTGTGAAAGCACAAAGGAATTAATAAATACTTAAATGAATAAAAGTCAATATGCAGCAATTTTCGACGCTCGGCATTTACGACTGAACGACAATAAATGTAATTAAACTGCACGCTCGGGCGTATGAGTGATTTTTTTTAATGCTCATACGCCCCAGTTACCACAGACGCCGCCGCCGCCGCCACACAAACATTTTAGTCTACATTTTTACCATAAAAAAAACAAAAATCGAAATCGTTACTGGCAACGGCTGACCTTAACTCGTTGGCTGTGCGCGCACTTAATGTGGCGAGCGACAGGCGCCAAGTTGTGGCTGCCATCGGCCGGCAGCAATGGCTGCTGGCAACTGTGCTTGTGGTCTTCACCTTTTCATACTTGACCGCACTGTTGCGTTATGCCGTTTGTTGTTGCTGTTGTGCTGTGCATTGTTCAAATATTTCATTCAATTTATGTGTGTCAAGTTGTGCGTTATTCTTTATTTGGGGCCACAACACTTTTTTCTCCGCCCATAATGTTGTGCTTGCTTCTTTTGTATAAAACTACAAGCCGAAAAAAGCAAAACCACAAATCGTACATACAACAATATTTGGCAAACATTCTCAAATGCACAAAGTTTGCACATGTGGAGAAGTGCATTGTTGTGAATTTCTGTGGCAACTGCAGCAGCCAACGGTAGCTCGGCTCATCTTCACACCGAAGCAGACAATGTTGTAGTCAGAAGTTTGTGGATTATGCGTCTAAGCGTATGGGAATATTTTTTGTTGACATCACTTTAGAATAGTTAAAGCATTGCAGAGCTGCCAAGCGGCGTAGAAGAGTCGTTAAAATATGGCACAATGTGTGCTTTGACTTTTGAAAATTTACAATCAAGTTTTTGGAAATAAATAGAAGAAAATATGTAAGGAAACGAACTTTTGTATGTAATTGAACATTGTGCTGAAGTGTGTTAAAGGAAGCTGGAAGTACGAGGTGCTCTAGGCTCGAGGTTGTCACTTTAAGAAATGGAAAAAATTGATTTTAAATAGGTGCAATAAGACATAGTCGTGCATGAACTAAATGTAGTGCACTATGCTTTCCACTGCCACTAAATAAAATTAGTGATTAGTGGAAAAATAATCCTATATCACTACATGTATTTAGTGGTAGTGAAGACAATAGTACACTAAACAAATTAGTATACAACTTCTATGTCTGAACTATAGTGCAGTAAATTTAGTGATTAGTGGAATTTTTAGCTATCACTGACCAGTAGACCCTGTACTGGTGGTAATGGATTTTTGTGAAAAAATCCCGATGTCTGGGCACAATCTCGTATAGCAAATGTAACTTTTCTTAAACACTTTCAATTATTACACCGTGCGGCTTTACTGACAAATTTTTGTCCTTAAAAATTCAAAATAGAAAATTTGTTCAAATAGAAAATGTGTTCTTCTTTAATTTGATACCCATAGCTTTATTATTGCAGAAGAGCAAATATTTAAATAAATATTTTTAAATGTGTAGGTAGGCCCGTTGTGCTACCACAAATTCCACCCGATTGAAATGTGTAAGCAACACTGTTTTTTCAACATGTGTTACAACACGCTTTTCAAACGGATGGGAGAAGGAGGAAGGGGACCTACGGGACCTACCTACAACGGTTTTTGGCAAATTTCCTTGCACATTTTGAGGTTTTGCTTCATGTGGATATGGATAAAGTAGACGATTGATAAACCAGCCCTAGCTTAGATTCGAACCTAGGGCCTTTGATATGAGAAGCCAGCACGCTACCTGCTGGACTATTGAGACCGGCTTATCAAATGATATTGAAAAGACCTCCGAATAACTAGGCGTGAAGAACTGGG
This sequence comes from Melieria crassipennis, assembly GCA_963668005.1. Taxonomy (NCBI): domain Eukaryota; kingdom Metazoa; phylum Arthropoda; class Insecta; order Diptera; family Ulidiidae; genus Melieria; species Melieria crassipennis. Next base: position 39,154,926 of record OY764962.1, on the reverse strand, counting down.
AATGAAACGCACCGATTGAGTGATTCGCTTTGACGAATCTCTGAACTAGTGCTTTTTAGTTAGTAAGAATCCTGAAAGTTGGTGAGCATTAGCCTACTAGTTTCTATGAAGATTTTTCATCTTTAGTCCAAAAAATGTGGAGTCAGAAAACAAAGGGTTTCGAAAGGATCTTTTTGTCTTTACTGAGTACATAACTGAACACTGAAAAGTTAGATATTATCCATCCATTCATAATAATGGATAATACAAATATCGTCTATGGATGTGCGAGCAGAAGTAAGGCACTATGCCTCAAGTTTTATTTACAGTTTATTTCAGTTTCAGAAGGAGACAAAAGCCGCGAATCACAACCGCAAATGGTGCCAAAATTCATAAAAAACCTTAAAGATGGATGGTTAAAACTAAAGGCTGCACATGATATCAAATGGATAGTGATGTACCGAAGTGTATCCAAAAAGTTGTTTAATATCTATGTATGTTCGAACTTTGATATTCGAACTGTGTTATTCTCCGGCTTTGGTGTTTTTTGATAGACATATATTATATACGAGGGTAGATTTTATTTATATGAAAGTAAATTTTTTTTAAAATTTATTTTTAATTTTATACACAGTCTTCTTGTACACTTCTCCCAGTGATGCTCCCATCTCTCGAAGTCCTCCAAGTAAACCATTGGAAATGTTCATTCCAACACATTGTCGGTCCAATGTGGACAGCTTTCTCATGTCTAAAGCTTGATTCAATATGTGACAAACAGGTTCTTGGACATATTCATGGCCTCTACTATCTTTCTCACTTTAATTCGACAGTTCTTTAGCAACATTTGCTGACATTGGATGAGTTTGAGCGATGTTATCGACAGTGGTTGCAGTTTTCGGACGTCCTCAACGTTTATCGCGCCTAAAGCTGTGCAACCACATTCAAATTTAGATGCCCAAAAATTTCATGTTGGTATATGATGGTACAGAGTTCTTGAACACAGCATCCAACTCGTCCTTCATTTTATTGCTTTTTTAAAACAAATAAAAAAATGTAAACAATTTCTTCCTTTTTCACAAAATCACTAACATCCGACTCAGATCTTATTGTCAAATAACAATTGCGCATCCAGAATGTTTGAAATTTTGGTGAGTCACAAACAGATGTAAAATGTAGGAAATTTTGTTGACGAGTGCTGCCATCTTCATGTCGAGGATGTAATTTGCTCAATTGCGCGCTTCAAAAACATTGAAATTCTTGTCTAACTCTAATGAAATTGTTGCCAAATCATTTTGCTCCCATAAAACTTGACAAGTTCTTCACTACTCATTTCCCACTCACCCTTTCGTATGCACACCACCTGCCCTCACTGCATGCACACTTCAGCTGCGGCTTTCGTCAACACTGTCAGTGGCCAACACGCAGTCAACAAATCCCTCAGCAACTGACAGCAAGTGCTCGAAAAAAAAACAACAACAGCAAACGCGCAACAAATCAGTATGCGGAAACGTTGCTCTCAATGTGTTGTTTTTGCACAATTGCCGACAACAACAGCAGCAGCAGCAGCAACACCAGCACCGATAAACATTAGCCGCAAGCTGTGCATGACATGAAGTTTTGATTTGATTAATGAGAGAAATAACCTGCGAAATGCGGCCGCATGGTGGCACTTTGCTGTGCATATTTTTCGATTTTTTTTTGTTTCCTCTTATAACCATTAAGCCGTTACCGTTTCATATTTGACAAGGACGCCACAAGGATGTGTCCGTGTGGCATACTCGAGAAAGGGTAATGAACTCGCCGCTTGATGGATGCGAATTGTGCGATGGCAAACGCCAATGCGGCGAGGGTTGTGTGGCAAATTTAAACGCTTCAACTCTACACAACAATTCAAGTACACACGCTGCGTAAGCAATGCACAAATGCATGCATATACATATACAAAAACCACATACGCACTCATGCATGAACGCACCGAAATGCGAATTGAGGTGAATTGCAATTTCTCCTTCAATATTGCAGTTTTTCATTTTTTTAACTTTTCGCTATCAAAGCATTCCAATCGTGCTCGCACACATGCTTACGCACTCGTATGTATGTATGTGAGTGAGATACAGACAGACAACTTTGCTGGAACTATTTCAGAATGATGGGTACTGAAATTGATGCGATCGTATCAGTTGGAGAGATACGTACCGGACTTTGTATTGCTATGTGTTTTGTTGCTTTTGTTATGGTTGTTCAATACATTAGCATCATTTGTGCTTTGTTTAAAATGCCGTATGTCACAGGGTTAAGGTTATCAGTTATAGTTACAATATTACAATTGCAGGGGCGCACACAGGATTTTATGGGTTGCCAGCAACATTTGAGTTCAATTGCGTTTGAAACCATATTTTGCACCCGGGAGTTTTGTATTTGGGTGTTCAAATCTTCAGACTTTCTCTTCGCACTTTCGAAGAAAAAAGTCTTAGTTAGTTTTGGAAGATTTGATGGATAAATATTGGAAAATACTCATACAAAATGCAGCAACTCCGATTCTTCAGGATGGGTTTTTCGGTTAAATTCTTAGCCTCTCTTTCCTTTCAGAAAAATGAATTGCTCTATGCATAAGTTTTCAATTACGAGGAGTGACAATTAAGTAATGAGACTGATTTTATTGTCGCGCTTACGGTAAACCTGCGACCTTGAAATTCTCTTCCCCTTCCCCGGCATCCTTCCCCTCTCCATTGATATATATACCATCGCTCTAGCTTGTTTAGTTCGCCTGCTGTGTCGTGTTGAGTAGACGTGTGTTGGTAGTGCTCGTCACGAAAATGGAGAAACGAAATCAAGAGCAACGCGTCGCGATAGCGTTGCGTTTTGATAGCCGTGGAACCGTCCACAAAGAATTTGTTCCATCGGTGAAAACCGTAAATCAAGTCTACTATCGCCAAGTACTCGAAAGATTGCGAAAACGAGTCAACAGGGTGCGCCCAGACATCGCTCGTAACTGGATCCTGTGTCCCAGTATTTGGCCTCTAAAGGGATCGCCGTGTTGCAACGGCCGCCTTATTCGCCCGATATGTCACTCTGTGACTTTTTTGTTCCCTAGAACAAAATCGGTGGTCAAAGGAACCCATTTTGAGTCGATTACGGACATCCAGGCGGCCGTGACGAGGGTATTCGCGGACATCCCAGTCGAAACGTTCCAGAAATGTTACGAAGCAGGGAAAACGCGCTGGAATCGTTGTATAGCTGCCCAGGGGGACTACTTTCAAGGGGATGGCAGAGTTGCAGAATAATTTTTAAATACACGGTTTTTATAGAATCTGTCTCATTGCTTAATTGTCACACCTCGTATGTTGAATTTTTTCTTGAATTAAGTCAGCTGTCAATTAATTGCTAAGCGTCATAATTCTAACAGTGGTTGACCTCCAAGTTAGAAATTTGGTATGATCAATTCAGATATTTAGAACATAAGTCGGTTAGTTTAGGAAGCTCACTTTAACAACAGTAAGACAAAAGCTCTATGAAACTACACTTTCCGTCTGTCAACAAGGAAATTAAACTCAAGAATACGGAGTCTCCTCCAGGCTTAGACTGCAAACCGTTCTCTTCCTCATCAATCAACCTGCAACTTCGACTGTAGTCATTTGAGGAGATCCTGAATCTCTGGATGTGTTTACCAAGGATTTCACTTCTCAGACATAAAAGTTGGTTAGTTCTACTACAACTAAGCGATGACCAGGTTTCTTTGGATATCCCGAATGGCTCATCTATACATACAAAGAACAATATAGGTTAGGTTTAATAGGTTAGGTTAGGTAAGCTGGCTGGCCAAGTTGGCCACGCATAGACCTTATAGAGTCCCTAGCAATACCAGTTAGAGTTTCTTAGTGTTGCGAATTTACGTAAAAGTGATCGGTGAGAATGTGAATGTTTCTAGCGAAGTTCAGCAGTGAGGTGATGTCATGCTTGGGGACCTTTTCTAATCCAGAAGTCTTAAGATAGCCGGACAGCAGCAGAAAATGTGCTAAAGCACAGCATATCGGTAGGAATTCGACATGCTAGGCTGAAGTTCAGTATCTCAGAATATGTATAAGTATCTCAGAATAAGTATAGACCTGATTATAAATGATTGTGATCAACGGTGCTGATCTTTCAATAATTTAATAAAATGTCGAAATTTCTATATTAATGAAAAATACGTGCATTTACTTTCTATGAAATTAGAAAGGGACATTTAAAATATATTTTTTACTCTGAGTCTGGGTCAATAGTTAAATCTAAAAGGATTGTTGATTTTTATATTGGATAGCATAAAATAAAAAAAGTTTGGCTGGTTGTAGAAGAATCAATTTTTCGTTCAGAATGAATGAAGTTTCAATACAAGATTATGACCAACATGACTGATTAACTCAGACGGCACTTTCACTCGAAGGCCAAATTGGTTCATTGTGAATCCCTTCTTAACCCCTCTGTTACCCTAGGAAAAACTCGCACATTTGACCCTTGGGTCATAAAATGACCCCGATTTATTTCTTTGTATTTTGTTCAAAAAAGTTAAGACAATGTGATTTTAACAATTAGTTATTACTTTTATTAATGTAAACGGACTATTTGGCCTTACTGGAGTCAAATATGTTCAACATGGAGACCATGTCTAGGTTCTTGATATTCTTCTCGGGCACTTTAATTCTTGCGATTTTTTCAGAAGTTGAAGCTCATTTTTGGACAATTATATTATATATAACAGATAATAATCATTAATCGCTTATCGCCCAAAAATAAATGATTTCGCAAGAAAGCCTGCTCCCGTGGCCCACAAAAAATTACTCAGTTTAGAGGTTTACTTTATAAAAGTATGCTAAAATATTAAACTCATACTAGATATTGACACCAATCGTTTCTTTTCACTGAGTATCTTCTTCTTTAGTGAATGCACTGCTGAGGATAACTCACACGATTATATTATTGGCTTCCTTCCTTTTCGCAAAATTGAAGCCCAGGAAGTAACTTTTCCAATTCTTTATACATATAATAAGCAGCGTTACGTTATCATTTCAGGGATGAATTTCACACCACAAATGCAATGGTGCCGCAAGCGATAATAGAGTTGCGAACTGCAGCAACGAGTAAGCTTTTTGCTTGTCGCTGATACGAATATGTTTCAGAAATTTGATCTAGCTTATTCACACTCCTTTTGGAATTTCTTAGAAATTTATTACTTGCTAGAAAGTACTATATGTACTATTTATATTGAAAGCTTCAATTAAGATTTCATACCAGAATCATAAAGTTTTCGTACTATTGGGGTTCGATCCCTTGAAACTTAAAAGCTCTTCTACTGCTCATTGAGATGTGTGCGCGAAGCTACGCCCTTTATTAAATGCCCTTTTCCTCTTCCCACCTTTTCCCCTGTCGAAAAACGTGACCCAATAGTAAGTTCGATCTTAGTGTCACTGATGTGCGACTTATAGTTCCGAAATTATGTTCAAAATTTGGATCGTTAAACGAGTGCCACGCCCATTATTAAAAGCCCATGAAATATTTCCAGTGGAACAGTGTCTACATGGGGACACTGCACGAAATTGCAATGTTGTATGACTCATAATTTCGCTTTTACTCCATAGTAGAAAGGGTGGTATAGCTAGGGCCACGCCCTCTTACCAACATAAAACAAAACAAAAATCCCAGAAACATTTATCCACGACACTTTGAAATCAAATCTAATAAAATTCACATTGCGTCGACCAATTTCTTGCGTTCAGTACTGTGGGTCATAAAATGACCCTAAGGTCAAATTTGTATAGTTGCTCATTTGCACGTAAACCAGTGTTGCAAATAAAATGAAATTTAGCGTATATTCAAATGGCATGAAATTAGTCACTGAGTCCAAAGGAAAACAATTCCTTACCAGAAATAAGAAAGTTACGGCTCCTTAAAGTCAAATTTTACTCGAAAATGACCCTAAGGTAACAGAAGTGTTAAATGGTTTTGGAGCTAACCAATCATCTCCATCCGGAGCAAACCAGTTCGATTTCTTAACGAAGGAGAACAGATCCAAGATTTCAACTCTTGCCGCGCACGCCAGTTCCGCTAAGAATCTTGACCCCAGGATACGGAGACATGAACTGAGAACCAAAGAGATGAAAAATCTAAGCTGAAGAATCAAAGTTTCTACGTATAAGAAGTTCCCAGTATTTACATATCTACCAACTTTAATAACACTTACGAGTAGCTGGCAGGTAAATACTAAAACATTTGAATTTTGCTTTACAATTTCATAACTTCTACTTCTTTCCAATTGTTGCCTGCTTAGTTGTCTAACCTGCGGCCAGTTTGAGGCAACTTTTCGGTGCGTCTTTCCAACGCTCTCAGCTACAACAACATCTATCCAGCAGCAGAACTTTGGCCAGTGTTGACGAGTTGACGCTGTAGGGTGCCACAGCGACAAAAGCGGCACAGTGACAAAAGTCCTATGCGTTCGGTGCTGACGGTTGTTGCTGTCGGTCGCAATGCTGATGTTGCGCCTGTCGCCATGGAATCTGGGTTAGCCGTAACCACTGTCGCCAGTTTTGGCCGCAGCAGCGCGCACGTTTCCTGCTCGCTGCGTCCACTGCAACTGTTGGCAACGAGTTGGCGGGCCAAAGTGCAAGTGCCACACGGTCGCCGGCCGAGTGCGGTCGCCTTCTATTCGGTCACGATTGAATGGCAAACGTTTTTATGTACAGATAGATATAGTTTTATTGTGCTGCGCTGCCGACGACCTCGTGCGGCGCGGCGGACATTAGATGCATGGTTCGGCTGTTTTTGTTGTGGTTAAATTTGATGTGAAATCATAATAGTCATTTGGCGACGTGTACCTGGAATTGCACTCAATGATTGCATTGAACCACACTCGCACACATTCATACGAACAGCCAGACAGACAGACAGATCGTACGCGCATTTGCATGGTTCGTGGTTGTTGCTACTTCATTCCTCCTAAAAGTACGTAAATAGGTTTATTTGGCAAAATGCTTCTCAATTGTTTTAATTGAGTTGGAATTTTATTTATTATAAGCAATGTTCAGTGGTTTTTGGAATGTTTATATGTTTTCACAAATTTCACTTAACGTAACAATAATTTATCACTTTTCTTAGTGACTATAGAAAACGAACATAGATCGTTACTTGCTTGTATCAATTTTTTGTTCAGTACAAGTTGGTGACCAGAAGCGTCACGAGCAACAACAGCATCGACTTAATGTTCAGTGTGCCGTGGGCTGAGGACTTGTTAGTAATGTATGTCGGGTTCTGTGAATTGGGAACAGCTGCATTGTAGTGTGGCATAGTGTTGGGATGTTGTATTTGGTACGTCTGTATGGGTTGTTGGTGTGGGTCGGGTTGTTGGTGCGGGTCGGGTTGTTGTGCTAGCTGTGACGTTTTAGGATGTTGTATTTCGTACGTTTGGGGTGGTAGTTGGGGTTGTTGTTGGGGTTGTTGTTGCGGTTGTTGTTGCGATTGTTGTTGGGATAGTTGAGGTTGTGGTTGCGGTTGTTGTTGGGGTTGATGTTGGGATAGTTGAGGTTGTTGTTGGGGTTGTTGTTGTGGTAGTTGAGGTTGTTGTTGGGGTAGTTGAGATTGTTGTTGAGGTTGTTGTTGGGGTTGTTGTTGTGATAGGTGTGATAGGTGTGGCTGCTGCATCTGATGTGAATGTTGCATCTGATAAATTAGGTTTTGTGGCAACTGTGGTGGGACAGCAAACTGTTGTTCGCTTGGTTGCGGTTGAATTTCCGGCTGAACGCTCGTTTGAACAAACGGTTGAACGCTCGATGTATCGATAGGTTGAATATTCGATGGAATGCTCGGGTGAACGATAGATTGAATATTCGATGGAACGTTCGATTGAACAAACGGTGGAACATTCAATTGAACGCCCGGTTGAACACTTGGTTGAATATTCGATGGAATGCTCGTTTGAACAAACGGTTGAACGCTCGATGTATCGATAGGTTGAATATTCGATGGAATGCTCGGTTGAACAGTTGATTGAATATTCGATGGAATGCTCGGGTGAACGATAGATTGAATATTCGATGGAACGTTTGGTTGAACAAACGGTGGAACATTCAATTGAACGCCCGGTTGAACACTTGGTTGAATATTCGATGGAATGCTCGTTTGAACAAACGGTTGAACGCTCGATGTATCGATAGGTTGAATATTCGATGGAATGCTCGATTGAACACTTGATTGAATATTCGATGGAATGCTCGGGTGAACGATAGATTGCATATTCGATGGAACGTTCGGTTGAACAAACGGTGGAACATTCAATTGAACGCCCGGTTGAGCACTGGGCTGACCATTCGGTTGCTGCGCTGGCACGAACTGAGGCTGTTCTAGCTGAATGGGTTGTTGTATGGGCTGCGCTTGTTGTAGCACCGGATACATAAGATGCGGCTGCTGGGGCAACTGTTGTGGCTGCTGATACATTTGTGGTGGTGACATAGGCTGCTGTTGTTGTTGTTGCTGTTCGTGCACGGGCACTACAAAAGGCAGTTGCGACGGCATCTGCACTGCCTGTACCACAGTCGAAGCCACGGGCACCGTCAACATTGCAGGTGTCACCGTGGACTGCACTCCTGGTGGACAGATCAAGCGTTCCGTTTCGAAGAATTTGGCCAGATCTTGCGGATCTGGGCCACGCACCGTTTCCTTGTAGCAACCGTTTGCCATCACATCGCCGCGCTTAACTGTCGGTTGGTACATCGATTGCGGCTGCGGTTGTGGATGGATCTGATGGTGGTGATTTCTAAAGGCGTGACCAACGAATGCACCGGCCAGTGCGCCACCCAATAAGCCCGCACCTAATAACAAAAAAACAATACATTGTAATCCACTGATTGTTGTATTTGTAAGTACATTCAACACGCACCGAGCATTCGTTTCTTGCCGCGCGGATGACTGTACGCGACCTCGGGCACAAATGTCTGCAGCAGCAACAACAGCGTCAGCGCTTTTAGGCCGAATTTTGGCAGCATTTCACTGTTAGTCGATTCAATAAAACGAGAGTGCGAGCTGAAACGCGCTGATTGATTTGCTCGCTATGGCGTTGTGCCTTAAACTGGGCGATGACGGCCAGTTTGGCGAATTATTTTTCTGGAATGGAAAAGTTTCGAATGTGTGAAGTACAGCGAATGCGACAACACATGTTGTTTGTATAGAATTGGCCACTCTAAAACCGGCTGTCGGCGACTGGGACAAATGCCGCCATGACCAGCAGTGCTGCTTTGTGCAAAAGTCCGTCGGACTGATGGTAGGGTGCCAAAGACACACAGCGCAGACAATGTCGTGCTTGTTTACTTTCAAACAGTTGTTTCCAAATTTCGAACACCGAAATGGAATGTTGACGAAGAGTGAGTAATGGCAGCGTCGAGGGCGTTTAGTCTTCCTAAGTCGCAGTTGGTACTTGTGACAGGTGGTTTTTGCCGAAAGTCACGGAAAACGCAGCTCGTAGTTTATGTTATCGGAGTTAATGTTATTACGAAAAAGCAGTTTTTGAAGCCAATTAATGTCATGCGCCACAAATTAATGATTTGTTGACATCATTACCGACATTGTGTATACTTATGAACAATTAAAACATTGTGAATTTCAAAACATGGCTCTAACAATATGACCATCAACTGCACTTGATTGTGGTATACTTGTTTGACAGCCATTAAACCGGTGAATAAACCACCAAATGACAGTATTTGCAAACTGATCACGACAATGTCACATGTTACGCTAATTGGAATAACATTAACCCTCTACTGCCCCATACGGCCTTCAGGCACGGTCCACCAACACCTAGAAAAGTCCCCATAAATTTTAATTTTTTTAAATGAAATTTTTAGGGCATGTTATAGATAAAGGGGATTACCTCGTCAGAGATGCGAACTGGGACTCCAGAGGTATAGGAGATATACTAAAGTTCCTCTCGGTGGTTGGGCTCACAGATGAACTGTGAGTCCATGAAGGGGGCACAATAGATCTTTAGGTCGCGGTGCACTATCCCCACTAATAATAATAATAATAATAATAATAATATAGATAAATTAAGTTGTAATTTCTTTAATGCGGCTGTAAGCATCACATGTTTCCCATTATTATCAGTTGAAATTTGAACTTTGTGGAAATTAGTAGAAATAATTATTTCGTGAAAAGTAAAGAAAAGAAAAAATTATTAAAAATACTTTTCGTTAAAAGATTAAAACAATTCAATTATGAGTGAGTAGCTTGTAATGTAATTTATTGATTTGAAGTGTTTTATAGTCAAAAACAAGGATTTACAGTTACTTTTTCGGCTTGGGAAAGCAGACTGCCTTTAGGCTGCATCAGGCACCAAAGCGAAAAGATTTAATGCATTTGGTCGCTAACGTATACTTGTATGTGGTTTCCGTTTTATAGATTAGAAGTTAAGATTAAAAGTTTAAAATAGGAAATTTAGTCAAAAGGATACATTTTTCCTCTTTCATTTGATACCCATATCTTCATCATTGCATAACGGCAAATATTTAAAAAAATATTTTAAATATGTATGTCCTTAAAATTTTAAGGTCCTTTAAAAAGGTCAGAAAATGAAAAACTGACTATGCCAGTATATTATAAATGACCTCTAGTTTCACGTCTATATCAACATTTGGATGGGTCTTGACAAAAATGTTTTTTTTGTCGCACGGTGTAATAAATGTAAAGTTGGTGTTCACTCACTGCTTCATAACTTTGTCATTTTTCTTTCGATTCTATTGATTTTAGGTTTAATATTTGCTCAAATAATATATAATTCATCATACATTTTAAAACAAGAGCCGATAATTTTTGTTATCCATAAAACAATCATTCGAAAATTTATGATTTTTGAAAATTGTCGAAAAATTCACTTTTTTACAAATTTCACCGTCAGTAACTTCCTCAAATCTCATCTGATTTAGACAATCTGTATATCAGTGGAAAGGCTACGGTATTATCTTCTGGCCGCCAACAACAACAAAAAATGGGGGAAAAAACTGTTTTTCGAAGACTTTTCGAAAACGCTTCTTAAAAAAATTTTTTGATTTTCAGTTTCGTGTTCAGCGGCCCAAAGTTAGTCTAGAAAACACTTTTATTTTTAGGTGCGTTTTTCGTATCGAGTAGTGTAATCAATAAAACGTGAAACTGTTCATCACTTAAATTTTTGTGCCCAGTACGGCCTTAAGGCACGCAAATTTATATAGGTTTCACGCCCACACAGAAGCAAATTTTTTTATTTAAAAAATTGTCCCTTCTTATATGATTCTAAAACTACATGGTGAACAATTTTTCGACTTAAAAAAAATTGAGGCAGTAGAGGGTTAATGTTTTCTTTTTTTTTTTTTTGTACGCGTTTCATACATACATACTGAAGAAAATAAAAACCAAAGAAAAAATGCGGAGAACTTCTTTGGTTAAACTGACATATTATATATTCATACATATTACATAACAAATATGTACATAGTACATAATACATGCATACACACTCATATAATGAGTAATTTGAATCTAATGCATGGAAATATTTAAATATTACTTGAAAATATTCAGTTTAGTGGATCAGCTGTTCTTGGATTTTTCATTATTAATTATATATTTTGTCCATGTACAGTACAAAAATTGCTGATACAAAATTTTGTTCCGCATGGTATTCCGCTCAAAAGTTGTACGCAAAACCTCCTCAAAATGAACTCCTGTGTGCGCCACTGTGTCGACTCGAATTGAGAAGAGACTAGAGTCATACTGACTTTCTGCAAATTGAATGCAATCAAAAACTTTGTTTTGAATTTTTGAACCCATATTCTAGACAGGTCCAAAGAAGTTCCGACACAAAAATTTAACTAGAATATAGAAACAGATGGAGGTCGGAGAAGCAAGCGACCGCGTCTCCATCAATAGAACCAAGTGTTGCAGAATCTGTTGGCATTTGGAACCAGTTGGTTCGCTGTTTTGTATTCAGTTATGCATTGCTGCATTCAGTTAAAAAAACAACATTTTTTAACCTAATGATTTCTCTGACTAGAAATTTGTTAAAAATTATTTCATAAGCAATATTTTCCAAAAATTTGTACCGAACAAAAAGACCAAAGACATATGAGTAGTTCGTATATATTCATGTATATACTCGTATCCTGCTGTCTATAACCCAGGATTCATCGTAGACTTATGTAAATTATTGCTGAGTTTAAAGTTGCAGCACTGACTGGCAACCGATGCGTTTAATGGTTTTCTAAAAACTGAGTTTACAAAATTTCTTAAACCTAAGCTGCCGCCGCTCTCTGCCGCCGCGCTCTGCCGACGTCGCTTTGTTCTTAAGCCGCCTCCTCAGCAGCGCTCGCAATTTCTGTTGACTCGACACCTCGAGTGGAGTTTGATGTTTCTGCCGCGGCAAATATGTCGTCAGCAGAAGTTGCGTTGAGGCAACCCACGACAACTTATAGAACTAGCATGACAGCCTTAAGGGGTAACACCACTCTAAATTAGGTTAGGTTATGGCGGCAGCGAATACGCCTCACATAGACACAATGGTCCATAGTACCAACGCGTAACGCGAACGAAATTTATTTTTAACTAGCTGGGCCCTGCGGCTTTGCACGCAAGCTCTCCTGTTTCCCCCGATACGAATTCTGAACCCATTGTTGAGAACATCAGATTTTGATTTAAAAAAAAAAACATGTGTCTATCTTTGATTTCGAGTGTTTTAAAAATGTTGAAGTCAGAAGGCCCTTTAAATCATATGTTTTCACATTTACTCCAAACAAATTCTTAGCCCTTGGTATACCATGATAGATTTCGATTTTCAAAAAAATTAAAAGCACGTTTATATTATTTCCCGATTGAACTGCTTTTGATAAGCCAGAACGCCCAATAAATTTTGTTTCTCTATACAAATTGTTAACCCATTGTTCACCCCGTTAGATTTTGATTTTCAAAAAAGTGATGTCAATGGGCCCATTAATTCATATTTTTCATTTCACAGTTTCTCCATACAAACTTTTAACCCGTCGCTGACCCCGTCCGATTTTAATATTCGGAAAAATGAAAAACATGTATCGAGTTATTTTACATTTGAAGTACTTTCACTAACTTTGAAGTCAAAAGACTCAAAAAATGTGTTTCTCCATACATACTTTTCACCCGTCGTTGATCCAGTTAGATTTCGAATTTGAAAATAATGCGAAACACGTGCCTAATTTTATTTATTTCAATTATTTTTATAATTGTTAAAGTCAATAGTCCCATCGGTTCGTGTTGTTTATTTCGGAGTCTTCGGCCAGTTAAATTTTGATTTTCGAAAAATTATATAAAATACGTGTCGAATAAGTTTTGATCTAGAATATTTTCAGGAAGTTCAAATTCAATATATTTATTAAATCACGTTTCTTCATACAACACTTTAACCCATGTTTTGCCTTTTTAGACCCCGAATTTAAAAAAATTCCGTATTGGCGAAGGTTAATTCTTCAAGATGTACCTACAGTCCAAAATTCATGTTTGTAGCTTCAGCGGTTTGGGCTGGGCGATGATAAATCAACCAATCAATCAGTCAGTCAGTCAGGATAAACTATCTATGTATAAAAAAGTGGAGGTAGTACCACGCCCCCGTGTCAAAAAACCCACCCCATTCCTCCTGTCGAAGGACACGACCAAATTGTTAGGTTGTACCGAGTGTCATTGATGCGAACGATCTAGTTCCAAAGTTACACCGGAATTTAAAAAGTGCCACGCCCCTTGTCCAACGCTTATTAAATTTTACCGGTCGAACAACATGTTTACGCCATGACACTATACCAAATTTCAATGCTATACGACTTATGATTCCGAAGATATTCCGTATTAAAAAGTTGGCTTGTATGGGTGATGCCACGCCCCCTTGTCAAAAACCCACCCTATTCTCCCTGTCGAAGGACACGACCAAATCGTTAGTTTGTACCGAGTTTCACTGATGTGAACGCTATAGTTCGAAAGTTACACCGGAATTTAAAAAGTGCCACACCCCTTGTCCAACGCTTATTAAATTTTACCGGTCGAACAACATGTTTACGCCATGACACTATACCAAATTTCAATGCTATACGACTTATGATTCCGAAGATATTCCGTATTAAAAAGTTGGCTTGTATGGGCGGTGCCACGCCCCCTTGTCAAAAACCCACCTTATTCTCCCTGTCGAAGGACACGACCAAATCGTTAGTTTGTACCGAGTTTCACTGATGTGAACGCTATAGTTCGAAAGTTACACCGGAATTTAAAAAGTGCCACGCCCCTTTTCCAACGCCCATTAAATTTTACCGGTCGAACAACATGTTTACGCCATGACACTGTACCAAATTTCAATGCTATACGACTTATAATTCCGAAGATATTCCGTATTAAAAAGTTGGCTTGTATGGGCGGTGCCACGCCCCCTTGTCAAAAACCCACCCTATTCTCCCTGTCGAAGGACACGACCAAATCGTTAGTTTGTACCGAGTTTCACTGATGTGAACGCTATAGTTCAAAAGTTACACCGGAATTTAAAAAGTGCCACGCCCCTTGTCCAACGCCCATTAAATTTTACCGGTCGAACAACATGTTTACGCCATGACACTGTACCAAATTTCAATGCTATACGACTTATAATTCTGAAGATATTCAATATTAAAGAATTGAGTTGTATGGGCGGTGCCACGCCCCCTTGTATAATGCCACGCCCCCTATGCTAAGAACCTTCCACACGGTGCCCGTAAACACACACGTAATATTTTATTAAAATAGGTCTGGTGGTTTGGGAGTCTATAAAACACATACGAAATTTATTTGATTTTTATATATATACATAGATTTCTCTTCTGTAATATTGTATTGAAGTTTCCTCTGAAGTGGTTCCCTTTTTTGTCAGTTCTAGGACCACTGGACCCTAACACCATTCTAGGATTCCGCAAATATAGATTTTGTTTTTTGGCTTAAACTATACCTTGGAGCTTCACACGAACTTTTCTTGAAACCACTTTTTGCAAACTGGGTGGACGGATTTCCTACTCCGGCATCTTTGCATGGATCGATTTAAAAGTTTCACAGTTGTTTTACAATTATAGTCTCTATGATAGTACGTAGCTGTTTTTTGATTCGATGGCAACTTTTTTTTGGTCAAAAACCCATACTTTTTTCAAAAGTGCACCATTACTATATCTTAAATATTTTTAAAATCTTAAACTAATAAAGTTAGAAGGATGAAATTCAAGGATGTAGTAGTATAAATATTAGTCCTTAAAATATATTTTTTTCAAAAAAAAACTATTGGTAATTTCCAAGGATATTCAAGGCTAAAGTTTTAAAAGGACATTTTCAATACCTTTTCGTCCTTTTGCACCAAAACATTTTGATACCCATATTGTTATTCTACAATGCGCTCAATTTTTTAAACATTTTTTTGAAATAAACATATCCTTGAAAGTTCAAAGTTTTTTTAAAACATATCCTGACGGATTTTTTGTGTTTTGAAATTTTTTGATTTTTGTCGCACGGTGTAATACAAGTACCATAGATTGTAGAACATAGATTATAACATTTTTTTGTTCTTAGTTCCAGACTTTATACTTTACGAAAAATCCGTCCATCCGTTTGGGAGTTAAAAAATAAGACGATTTCAAAGCGTGACGCTTCCGCCGACCTTTTAGATAAAGAATATAATGAAATTTTTTTTAAGACTTTGGGCCTTTTTCTTTGCCGCTAGAGTGGTGTTACCCCTTAAATGAAACCAAGGCCGATTCTTTTCCAAGTTTGCAGTTTTTAATTTAACATAATTTTATTTGAATAATTTCACTATTTGCACAAGTGGGAAGACCGAAAACTTCCCATTCGTTTCAAACAGCTTGTTGAAATATTTATTATTTATTTATTTATTTTCTTGGGTATTTATTTCACGCGCAGAGGTTTTTCATTGCTAAAAAAGTTTGGTATGTTTGCAGTTCATTGATGACGGATTCGAATCACGGTCCGTCTTCAACTCACATCCTGACACATTAACCATACTTTTTGATTAAAAAAACATATTTGATCTGAGTAAAAGTTTTTGAACCATGTTATACTTATTTGACTTTGTCGACTAAGTAGCTACAAGTGATGATCAGATCCATCTTTCTATTTTACATACAAATGATTTAACGAATTCTATAAATCAAATACACTTTTTAATCACAAAAATCTTAATCAGCACTGGTCACGAAAAGAATTTACTGACAACTGACAACAAGAATTGACTACAACAACATCTATGGTGATTGATTGCAACAATAACATTCCGGGAATGTCAAAAACAAACCATAAAAGTCTGCAGTTGATAGTAAAACAAATGAATGAGCGCTGAACTGTAAGAAAACAAAAGTCAGCGAGACTCAACGCGTGTCAGCACATTTAAATGTGTTTGTTGTAACTAAACAAATACAAGCCAGCGAGTTTTGTGTTTGTTGTAATTCAGCCAAAGTGAGACACCGGTGATTTTGTTGCATGTCTGATAAACCAATTGAGTTGCTTTCCTAATCGAAACTATTCGTTTTGCTAAAAGCATACTTTAAAAATGTCTTTATAGATAAAAATACAAAATATTTGCTCTAGCAATAAACGATTTTCTCTAATTAGTGAATTCCTTTCGAACAAATGCATTGTACATAGAGGCAAAAAAGCATCTTATTTCTTATGGTGGAAATTCTGTTCCTCATTTAGCCCTTCCGAGGTTAGTCCTTCAGCACCACTGCCTGGACGTTTTCCAACCATTTTTCCACTTCGAACCTTACAAAACTTCTTTCTAACACACTTTTTTTTACTTAATGTTACAATGTTCTTCCAAACTAGTAGTAAGCCATGAGCCATGAGTCATATAGCAAATAAATAAACCAGCTTAGATACTTCGGTGCATCTTTTTTTCACTGTGTTTCAACTAATTAACTCTTTCCGGTCAATTTCCACATTTCTTGAGATACAATTTTTTCCTTCAAAATATTCACTCTTATTGAACATGTTAGCAATGAAATAAAAAAAAATCCAAAAAAAATCATTTTGGTTGAGAATTACAGCTTCATCAATTTTGTACGATATATCGTACAATGGTACGCAAAGGAGTAAAAATTCATGAATTTTTTGTTTCGGTTTTTAAAGTTTTATGAACAATTCATTGATTTTTTGACAGAAAACATAAATTATAACAACAAAATATCCAAACCTGATTTCATTTTGATCGAAACTTATATAAATTATATATATAAACAATTGATTCACATTCATTCGGCCTTATATAACCGTAGTTGTTGTTGCAAACCCCTTTTCCTCTCAATACAACACAGAATAAATTAAAATTCATACAGTTTTACAGAAAGGCACTGAATATAGCCGATTCTTATTATCGTAGTGGGAGTGGCAAGTACGCATGTCTAACCTTACATAACCTGTGTCTGCCCAGTAAAACGGAAACTCGTCTAGTAATTCTTATTTTTAATCGAAAATTGCGGAATAGTCGAATTTTATTTGCCACGTGGTTTACAGATGGGCTGTTACCAAACCTATAACTTAAAAAAAAGCAAACATAACTTGCAACCTTTGCTTTCCATTTGTACGATATATCGTACAAAGCTTTGTGGTCATTTGTACGATATATCGTACAATTTTTTTTAAAGACTCGGGAAAAATATTTACACGCAAAAAATGTTAAATTTTGTAAGTTCTATAAATCAACTGAGATTCAAACTTTGAAATTGTTTCGCTTTTTGGTACCAAAAAGTATTTTATATTTAAAAATTCCTACGCAGAAGTACCGTCATTTGCTGGTTTTTCAAATTCTTGCAAAAAGCAAAAAGCTTCTTCTTCACTCAAACTGTGTAGCCACCGCTATAATTATTTATATTTTTAAACTGAATGATACAACACAGCCTACTTAATAAAAAGGGTTAAAATTAAAAAATGCAAAAGGTTAACAAAGGTTATATGATGCCTGCGTGTATGTTTTCATATATATTTGTGTATGCCTTGCGGTTATGCTGGCATTTCTGTTACAAGAGTTAATACAGAATACAGACAAGAGGATGCCGGGTACATACGTTACGAGTGGTCGGGGCAATACAATGTCCACCATTAATAAGTGATTTTGCATAAAACGAATCTGGGTCAACGTGTGAATGGCACACGCCACATTGTGTCAAGTCACAGACAAGCGATTCATTTATATTTTTTTATAATACTCAACATAAATGTTTTTTGCTTTTTCTCTTTGCTTTAATATTTACATTTTAAAAACTGCCTAATGTCTGAACATTACTTTTTTATGATTATAGGAAATTTTAAATATCTAACTTGATCTGATTTGTGTTGTCATTTAGCTATAAAAACAAAAGTAAAAAAAAAGTTAGTGATTATTTGAAACAAATTAGGTAGTAAGTCGAACATAGACTGCAATTTAAATATGAATGACTCGATTCGATTCGTCAATTCTTCGAAGTGACCTCAGTGTCCCAAGTCCGCACCACATGTCGTATGAGTAACATGTTCCTATTGATTGATTGCAAACTTTTAAAGGCCGTTTCCAGCACCAGCGACCTGTCGCCAGCGCGAGCGTCATTGTCTTCTTTGGTTGCATGCTTAATTGTTATAAATTTGCACTCAAAGGTGCGCTGCAGGCCTCAACACTTCGATGCCACAAGTCGCTGCCTACGTCGGCGCTGCCGTTGTCGTCTGACAACAGCCCTGAACGTGCGTTTTCCGTACGTGGCGCAAGAAGCAGCAAAAGCAATTAACACCTGCCAATTTCACACGCTACAAATGCCTGGCGCAAAACATTGCACTTCCCCCCGCTCCGCTCCGCTCTGCCCGCCTCGTTCACCTCGCGTACTGGTGTCGGTGCATGCATCTTCCGCACAACTGCCTCGAACTTGCGGCAAGCTGCAGGCTAACAACCATAATGCAATATTTGCATTTGCCGTGAAACGCACACAGCCCAGGATCCATACACACACACACACACACACACACACTCACTCACACAGACACCACATATACGAATGGATACATGCGAACCACAGCAACACAACAGGGCCGTGAAGTTGCTCCCACCGTCGCTATTGTTGCTGTTATAGCGTTTGTTGTTGTTGCTGCACGTTGGCTGGCACCTCGGCGGCCTTGACGTGCGCTTCTTCGGATTGAACGCAACGCAACACAACACACGCATATGAAATCATGGCAAGGCAAAACGTTGCCACACAGTGTGTTGCAACAAGAGCAACACAAAACATCAACAACACCAACGCCAACAAGAAGCAGCAAAAAACAAAAGTAAAATGGAAAACACACACAAACGTCATCAGGCAGCGACCAAAAGGCAAACACCAACAGGGCAGATGGATTTGGCGCTACTGCTGTGCTCCCCGTTTGCGCTGTTGTATGCCAGCTTGCGTACGCGTTGCTCGCCGCCTGCAGCCCCTTTTGCAAAATTTCTTACTACTCGCAGCAGCCACGGATTTATTATGGCTGGGCGTTGTTGGCATTGGATGGGTGTCGGCTGTGGTGGGAGCTGTGCGCCGACAGGCGTAAAAGTGAGTAGCTCCAAATCAGCTGTTTTCGACCAGTTGGGCGCCAGGACAAAGAGAGTGATGGGCAGAGAGAGAGAGAGAGCGAGAGCGAACTGCTAGAAAACGCTGAATTGGCGATTGAAGGGGAAATGAAGTTAGCGTTGCCAGTGGGTTGAAAGTGAAAAAATTTAATATAAATTTTTTTCGGAATTTTCAAAGGTCAAGATACAAGGTACCATAGATGTGAGACACATAGCCGTTGTATTGATAACTTTACATTACCGAAAGTGTTGCTAATACCAATCAGCAGTTAAACTTCAACCCAAATTTAACAGCTAAAACTTACGATTCAGAATTCTCCCCTCATACCGCATATCGATACTTTTTCCATAATGCAAAATAAACAACTTTCAATCACTTTTTATGGAACACATCCAAGTTTTCGATATATTTTGAATACACAAATGTTAACCAACGCTCATTGGAAAATGTTTAATTGTAAGGGAAAGAACCCGTCAATCATACAAAAAGGTTAAATAAAAACTACTGGGACAAACCAGAAAAATGCACATATTTCAATGTTCTGATTTTGTTTAAAACAAAAAAACAAATGCAAATAATGATTAGGATTAATCATACAGATTCCATTGCACATCTGCCGCGAACTCAAGGCAATGCTTGCACCGCCTTGTGTGCCGCATCATCCAAGTCGGTGGCTGTCTGTATGGCTAGGCCGGATTTTTTCAGTATTTCACGCGCCGCCTCCACATTGGTGCCCTCCAAGCGCACAATCAGCGGCACGCGCAAATTCAACGTCTTTGAGGCCGCCACCACCCCATTGGCAATGGTGGCACAGTTCACAATGCCACCAAACACATTCACCAATATGGCCTTCACCTTCGGATCTGAGGTGACAATCTTGAATGCGCTCAGCACTTGTTCCTCCTTCACGCCGCCGCCAACGTCCAGGAAGTTTGCCGGCTCACCGCCATTCAGCTTGATTATATCCATAGTGGCCATAGCCAGACCGGCACCGTTCACCAGACATCCGATGTTGCCATCCATGGCCACATAGTTTAGATTGTTCTTGGCCGCCTCCACCTCGCGTGGATCCGTGTCCTCCTCGGTGTTGTGCATGGCGAAGATCTCCTTCTGCCGGAACTCGGCGTTGTCGTCAAAGTTCAGTTTGGCATCAACCGATATCACTTCGCCCTGGTCTGTCTCCGCCAGTGGATTGATTTCGATTTGAGTGGCGTCAACCGAACGAAACAGCTCGTACAACTTCTGAATCTCATTGGCACAACGCTCCACACAATCGCCCTTGTATTCCAAAAACTCGGCAATTTCCAGCAGCGTTGCGTGCGGTATTGGCTTGTCAATATCCAGCGTCACGGTCTTGAGTTTCTCCGGTGTCTCTTGGGCCACCGCTTCGATATCCATACCGCCCGCGGGCGACGCAATCAGCACCGGGCCGTTGTGCTCGCGGTCTAGTAAAATGCAGAGATATGTTTCGCGTGCGATGTTTACGCTGCGCGCCACCATCACCTTCTTCACCATAATGCCTCTTTTGGGTGTTTGCTTAGTGATAAGACGATGCCCGATCATCTGTTGACTCAGCGAGACTACCTTGTCTTTCCTGCAAAAGTGACGTATGAGATGGTTATTGCAAGAGCGTGTCAATTGTGTGCCGCCTACTCGGTGGTGAGATGCACGCCGCCCTTAAAGCCAGTGTCGAATACGCCCTTGCCACGTCCGCCGGCAAGTATCTGCGCCTTCACCACGTACTCCGGGCAATCTGGTTTTAGTGATTACACAATAGTTTTAATATGCAAATATAAATTACAACTGGCAAACGCACCAAATGACTTTAGCGCATTGGCATCTGCGGGCGGATTGTCCAGCACGATGAAGTCCTGAATGGCGACGCCATACTTGCGAAGCAGGTCCTTGCTCTGGCACTCCAGCAAATTCAGATGGCGGACCTGCTGCAGAGTCTGCGTCTACAGGTCGCAATGGCAAAGATAATTAGCAACTGAAAAGCTAAAGTCGTTTGGCAAATCTTCCATTTACCTTTTGGAGGATGCGGATGGCGGCTGCTGTGCCGGTGGCTGCGCGCAATAGAGGTAGCATTTTGTTTGTGCTGTAAATGGAAGACAATGAGTGTGAAAATTTGGTTTTCAGTTTTACTTACAAATATTACGCGAAAGTTGGCTGCGTGTGTGAGACAAATGCGAAAACAATTACCGGGGAGTACTTTGCACTCCTCAATAAAAACACGACTTTTTTTTTCTTGCTGTTATCAGAGGAGATTAGCTAACGGGAGAGTTGCAAAATGAACAGCTGTCGACAGCAAACGTTTCGGAGACTTTGTGCAGGGATGCATTTCCTGTGTTCTAAAGAATCACAAACATCATTGAGAAAGTGTAACGGTTTGGGTTATAAAGACACAAACCCTGCAAATGTTTCTTATTTGCATGTAAATTGATTAAAAAAAACGACAGGTTTTAAAAACAAAAACGCTGATTATATTTAGTGCCAATAAATCCTTTCGCTTCCCGACCATAGTGAAATTGTACTATGCGCTCGACGAACTCTCTGTATGAGTTTGCAATTAGACAAGCCTGACATTTAATGTGGGAGGAGGTGAACAGCTGGGCGCTGTCTTCACTTTCACTTAACTCCATAAAGCAATGTATTTAGTATTGTAATAAGATTTAGCCGCAAATATACACGATATATACCTCAACAGTCAGCAGTGCCAGCCGAGATGAACGACAGCAGCGAGAACAACATGAGCAGGCACAATGACGCCCCAATGCCACTGCCGCACATACCCGTTCTGACGTCGGTCAGTTGCTGCCTGGTGCTGTCCGTTATTTATGTCGCCAGTCTGTATGTCTGGAACAATAAGCACAATCGCGACCACCCCGCCACGGTGAAGCGGCGCTTCCTCAGCGTCTCAGTGGTAATGCTGCTGGCGCCCATCTTTGTGTACAAGTTCTCCGCGCCAGAGTTGCTGGAGCGCGTTTTATTCTGGGAGCTGCTGGGCTTGCGTTGGCCGGGTCTACTGCCGGCGTTGGCGGTGCCCTACCTGCTCACCATGTTGTTGTTCCTAGGGCCGTTGTGTGTGCAAATGCAAAACGAAACGCTGAAAGTGTTTTTGGGTGAGCGCTCCAGTTAATGCTGTTTATAATTATCGAATTTATGTACTGCTGGAATGCAATTAGTAAAGATCCCACACTTTTGTCGTCCGTCAGATTCCAATTTCTGGATTGGCTCGTTTAAGAATATTTTGTGGATCCGCAATCACATAATGGCGCCACTGAGCGAGGAGTTTGTGTTTCGTGCTTGCATGATGCCGCTGATACTGCAGAGCTTTTCGCCAATAACAGCCGTATTCATCACGCCGCTCTTCTTCGGCACCGCACACATACACCACATAGGCGAGCGTCTGAGCCTGGGCATGGAACTGAAGACGGCCGTGGTCATTTCATGTAAGTCGGTGGCGTTTGCTCAAATTTGCATAGTTTCGTTTATTCGTTGGCATGTTTCGCAGGTCTTCAGCTCATCTACACTACCATTTTTGGCTTCTACTCGGCTTTCCTATTCGCACGTACTGGACACTTTGTGGCACCGTTCCTGGTGCACGCCTTCTGCAATCACATGGGACTGCCAGATCTGCAAGACTTGTGGCAACAGCATTTGGCGCGCCGCATTTTGCTTATTGGCTGCTACTTTGCTGGCTTTATCGGCTGGCTACTGCTGCTGCCCCTCGCCACACAGCCGTCGCTATACGCGAATACATTGTACTGGAATGTCTAACGGCACAAACGACGCAATTTTTCTATCTCCTCTTTTTCACGCGCCAATGTAAAGTTAATGCTCGTTTTTACGTTTTAATTCTTTTTTATTATCGTTTAGCTGAAAAGTGTTTGAACAAAATGTGTATACCTCCCAGCCAGTGTGCTAAGATGACAAGCTGTGGAAATCTAGTGAGAACTTTTATTTGTAATAAATACAACTGTGAACACACGCATATCTGCATCGTAATGTACATTAACCTTTCAGTGCACTCTCCAGCTCATTGTTGGCCATCAGTTCCTTGATTATGTCCAATCCGCCGATAAGTTCGCCCTTAACATACACTTGCGGGTATGTGGGCCAGTCGGAGTAGGTTTTCAGTCCCTGACGCACCTCTTCATCGGTCAGTATATCGAATGTTTCATATGGAAGACTACAAAAAATGGGGTTAAAACTCGATACACACCGACCCGCAATGGCACACTTACTTTAAGTCATTGACAATGGCAATTAGCTGCTTGGAGAATCCACATCGGGGTGCATTTCGGTCGCCCTTCATGAAAATCATTAGCGGTGCCTTGTTAATTAACGCCTTTAGACGTTCCTCCAGTGGCTCTCCGCTGCTGGCGCTGGCACCAAGATTTTTGCACTTGGTTGTGATAGCAGCCACGTCTACACCGTCAACGCGATCCACCGCAGTGCCCTTGGTGAAGAATATAACAGTGGGCACTGCATCAATCTGCAAACGATACATTCGTATACGTAATTCAAGTGGGGATATACTGGAAGCGCTCACCAACCTGATGTTTCATTGAAATCTCTGGAAAGTTCTCCGCCGGCAGACTTATGAACTGCAGCTTCTCACTGAGCATTTTGGCCAGATCCTGCAGCACATCGTGCACCTGCTGGCACTGTTCGGCCCAATCGGCCGAGAAGAGCACAACCGTGGATTTGTCCGCACTGAAGTCGTCCGTGCGTCACATGAAAGATGCACTTGCATTTAGTTTGTGTGTAATAACATTTTCACTACTTTAACTTACTTGATGTAGTTGTTGTACTCTTCAGTTGTTTTTACAACAGTCACCGACATTTTTTTGTTGTTTTTAATTATAATTTTGTTCTACAAAATTTCTGACCAAAAGTCGGTCTATGCCCAGTGAGGTTATTTGGTTATGGCCGAATAAATGTCAAAGTATCATTGAGCGTTGCCAGCTCGAAAGAAATATGACAATCACCACTGTGCAAGAAGAATGTGTTGTAAAATGTTCATATATAATCCAAACAATAGCATTAAAATATACATAATTATTTTATGATGAATATGCTAAAAACACTTCTTGATATCAATCGAGTCTCAAAGAAAGGAAATAATTAATGATGACAAAACTGTGTACAAATATAAATAAAACAATTTTTACTTCAAGATTACAGTTTAAATTAAAAGCGAATTCAAGTCACAATTTTTTTAGTAATGTTATGATCTCGATTATCATTTTAGAAAATTTGGAATAAAATATTGACAATATTGACTATAAACATGTATTTATTTCATCCACACAATCGAATAATTCTTTGCTTAAACTGTGAGTGTAAGTAAGAGGAAAATAGGAAATAAAGTAATATCAATAGAACAATATTTTTCTGAAAACTTACTTTCTTTAATCCCAATCTTAACACAAGTTCCCTAGGCCGACCTGACCCAAATAACGTTGCGTGTAAAACACTTTTGAAAATCGTATTAAAGTTGCTCCTATTGTAGTCCGGTCTCAACCCTGAACACTACAGATGTTTGCCTCCCGCTAGCACCTACATACTGCATATTAGATTGTTCTATGTGTGAGCAATGACTTTAACACATACTTCATTATGATTCTCAGAGGCCGTGGCGCATACCACGAAAGTTGTCTCAGCACACGGCGAATTGCAATCGGAATACGTTGCTCTACTGCGGAGGAATGAGGTACATACGATAGGTTTTTACACGTCTTGCGCGAAAACACATTTTCGTCAAAGAAAACCAAAAAAAAATAATAAGTGAAACATAGTTCGCCATTTCAGCTGCCTGCGATGTCCAAGCCATCGATACTCATAGTGGAGCCGTTCTACGGTGGCAGTCACAAGCAGCTGATTGACACGATCATCGAGTGTGAGTAGCCTGCTGCCAGAATCCAAAAGCGGCCGGCTGTGCGTATGTGGCTCCCCTCACACTGCCAACTCCAATTGGACTCTCTCTCGTCCGCAGGTTTGAATGGCAGCGACTACGAAATCTTCAGTCTTCCGGCCAAGAAATGGCACTGGCGCGCGCGCACCGGCGCTCTCTACTTTTCACAAATTATTCCCGTGGAGCACGAGTATAAGGTGCTGTTGACCAGCTCGGTGCTGAATCTGGCCGAGCTGCTGGGCGTGCGGCCGGATTTGGTGGGCTGCAAAAAGATAGTTTACTTCCACGAGAATCAGCTGGTGTATCCGGTGCGCGAGGTGAAGGAGCGCGACTGCCAGTACGGGCTGAATCAAATACTTACCTGGTAGGGTCATGCTTTGTGCTTTATGCAGTTTCACGTGCGGTAACCTTTTCTCTCCTACGCGCGTAGTCTCGCCGCTGACAACATCATATTCAATTCCAACTTCAATCGCACCTCCTTCCTGGACAGCATTACGCCGTTTCTCAACATACAGCCGGATTTCAAGCTGAAGCACATACGCGAGAAGATTGAGAAAAAGTGCGAGGTGCTCTACTACCCCATCAAGTTCCACGCCTTCCCCAACAAGCGGCTAATGATTGGCGGCACCGAGTCGTCGCTGTCCGCATTGATGAACGACAAAGACTGCCTGCATCTGATCTGGCCGCATCGCTGGGAACACGATAAAAATCCCAAATTGCTAGTGGAGGTGTTGCTCGAACTGAACAAGCGGCAGGTGGACTTCAAGGTAACCATTTGCGGCGAGAACTATCAGGCGGCGCCGGAGTCATTCGACGGCATACAGGATAAGCTGGGTGCGAAATTGATAAACTTTGGCTTTCTGCCGCGCGAGAAGTACATTAAAACGCTGCTGTCGGGCGATGTGGTCATCTCGACGGCGGGCCATGAATTCTACGGCGTGGCCATGTAATGCGACATTGAAAATGTATTCCATTTCTGTTCCGATTCTAATTCAATGTCAAATTTTGTTACAGGCTGGAGGCCACTTATTGCGGCTGCATGCCGATCGCACCGAACAAGCTAGTCTATCCGGAAATTTACCCCAAAGAAAATCTCTACAACACTTCCAATCAACTGATCAAGATGCTGTACAACTGGTGCCGCAACCCGGAGATGTTTCGCAAGCACCGCGACAAGTTCTTCGAGTACTTCACATTCGACCGCTACTCTGCGCAGCATCTAGTTCCGAAATTCCTCGAAAAGCTGCGCATTTAATGTCGCAGCCGCAACTGTCAAGAGTGCAATAAATGCTGAAGCAGATCGAATGCAGAAGTAACAATAATTGAAACGAAAAGTTGCCATTTAGGAATATCTGCCCCTGGACCGAACACAGGTGCGAGCTGATAGTTTCCTTATTCAAAAATTGAATATTTTAGAAGGGCTAGAACTTTCGCTTGTGAGGCGCCCAAGGGTGGAGCAAAAATTACAAAGTCTTTAAGTGTAAGTTAACAGCAACGCGTAATTGACCAATTTATAGTAAAGGTGTAGCATATTTTTATTCTAGTAAACAGAAAACGAAACAAAAAAATACATGTTTGAACCAGCTTCAACATTGTTAGTAACTTAAAGTTTAATTTGGCAAAAGATCTAGAAACATTACAAATACTGCATTACATACAAATTTGTATATCAAAACAAAACCACCTATCACCTATCATATCCTTACTCAAATGACTCGAAATTCGATTTTCCTGCAGTTACAAACTCGAAATTAGACATTCGTTTACATTTTAAGTTCGAAACTGTGTATTGTTGTTTTAGTTGTATGACATTTTGATACGATCGTCTAAAGTTACAAATATGTATGTATATTTTTGAATGTATTGTTGTAAGCATAACAAATATTACATACAAATATACGTATAACAAAAATTGAATAAAATCTTTTCATATAGTTTTGGTTGAGTTTCGGCCGATTGCAGTTGCAAGTTGCGCTAAAAGTGATTTTCTTTAAATTTAGGCGGCACCGAGTAGGGCACTTTTTCGTGGGCGCGATACTCCTCGTCGTCGTCATGACACTCGCGGTAGCACTGCGCACAAAACAGCTCGCCGTCACAGCCCTTGCAGCGATAGATCGCTTCTTCGTTGCATATATTGCACCAGGGCAGCTCCTCCGCATCGGCCGCTTTCGCGCCGGGAGTTGGTAGCGGCATGCTCGAGTCGAACTCCTGCTCCAAGGCAGAGGGTGCCGGAGGCAGACGTGCTTCAGCCAAATACTAAAAGCAAAAGGAGATCAACATCTTTTTTTATTGTTGCGTGCAATGTATGGACCTACCTTTTGCATAATCGACTTTAGTACTGTTTCATCATTCTCCTCATTATCACTGGGTGTATTGGTTTCCGGTGAGGTAACGTTATGGGCGGCGCCTCCACTGCCACCAGCCGCTGCGGAGCCATCCAACGGCGTATCACGTAACGCCAGTAAACGACGTTCAATTTCGGAAATGGCATCATTTCGCGTTGTATTTACCTTCTGATCCAACTGCGCCTCGCCCATGAACTGCTCCAGCAGGTCGTGCATCTTCTGCTGGTCTGTGCGCTCGTCAGTGGAGAGCAGCAAGTCCTTTTTGGAATAGTCTTTTTGCGGCATGCCATTGAGATTGGCCAGGCGTGCGCGTATCTCTTCTTCTGTTGAGGGATTCTCAACCGTCTTCAAATCTCTCAGCCGCTTCGAGATGACGCAGTCGAGATTGCCTTCAATTTCAGCATTTGCTGCGTCGGAATGTGAAGTAGCGTCGGCAACAGTTTGCGAGGATATAGGAGCCAGCACATCGCCCAGGTCGGCGGGTGGATCATCTCTAAATGAACATACAAAATTATTTTATTGAAAGTATTTAATGTGTTGTGGGCTCACTCCAGCAGCGCTGCGGCAGCTGCCACCAGGTCATTGGCCTGCTTGCCCTTGGCCGTGGCCTTAGTCACCAGCGTACCAGGCAGTGCTTCGCAGTCGATGACCTTTTCGCTGGCCTGTAGCTTGGACAGCTTGTCGTAGCAAATCAGGCAGACGTTGAGCACTTTGCCGCCGTGTCGTGGCACGGCTATGGGACGTTTCAGGCATTTGGCGCAGTAGGAATAGCCACAGCTGGGACAGCCATACTGCCAATAAGCAATAAAATTAATACTTAGGTATAATAAAAATTCAGAAAGCAAAGGAAAATACATGTTGGTGAACAATCAAAAGCAATTAAGATGTTCTTATTCAGACAACTGGAGTACTTACCTCCTTGCAGAAAAGTCCGTATTTCTTGCTGCAGCCAAAGCAAGACATTTTTCAGCGGATCATGTGAAAATACGATAATATTTACGTTTTCTTGCGCTAGTTTTTTTGGTCTGCTTTGTTGTGAATAATTGGTAATTAAATCGGGAAATAGTGTTGCCGGATCTTAAGCAGTAATAGGCGCAATAGAACTTTTGCTTCTAATTCCTGGTTTAGTGGTGTTTAGTCACACTTTAAAATTATTGAGCAAATATATAAATACAGATTTACCTATTTTGATAACTGCAAATTACTTTGAAAGTTTTTGTTTATTACAATAACACGTTAGGAATGCTTTAATGTTAAATATGGCAGCACTAATGTGCATTCTTGAACAGCTGTTACCATTCGGAGTGTACAGCTGTTCGGAATGTCTTCGTTAACAGGGCGATGAGAAAAGAAAAGTATTTAGAACTGGCGGAAAGTTGGAAATTTTGACTCAAAATTTGCGCGTTAAAATTAAAAACAAATGTATCACCCAGTGCTACAAACTGCTTGATGGGCCGTAATAAACAACGTTGAGTTTTTCTAACGTTCAATTTGTACACGAATCAAAAGGACCCACAACAACCGAACAATGGGTTACGCGCTTTTTAAGTAAGTTAGTTAAGTAATTGATTCTTAGTTCTTACTCTCACACGTTTCTAGTCAGTTGCAGTCGTCAAAGGAAACAATTCGTGTTCTTACTATGGACACACCCAGGAACAAATTTAGGAGCGACGTGGGCTAGGCATAACTACATTTCAAAATTAAAAATATAGAAATAAAATAGAATAGAATAGAATAGAATAGAATAGAATAGAATAGGATAGAATAGAATAGAATAAAATAAAATAAAATAAAATAAAATAAAATAAAATAAAATAAAATAAAATAAAATAAAATAAAATAAAATAAAATAAAATAAAATAAAATAAAATAAAATAAAATAAAATAAAATAAAATAAAA
The DNA here is from genome assembly GCA_963668005.1 of Melieria crassipennis. Taxonomy (NCBI): domain Eukaryota; kingdom Metazoa; phylum Arthropoda; class Insecta; order Diptera; family Ulidiidae; genus Melieria; species Melieria crassipennis. The sequence goes on along the minus strand of OY764962.1, from coordinate 39,125,178 downwards.
TAAAATAAAATAAAATAAAATAAAATAAAATAAAATAAAATAAAATAAAATAAAATAGAATAGAATAGAATAGTTGATAGGGTAAGAACATAAAATTGTATATTATTTAATACATTAAATTTATTTGATTGAAAAGGATGTCTGATTTAGTTCCTTAAAATCATATATTTAAATCCGAAAAAATCACGGGAACCCGGGATTTAGATTTTCAGTCCCGAAAATCCTCGAATCCCCTACAAACAGTTTAAAATAATTAGAATCAAAATTTTATATAATCAAAATCGTTATAAAATTTTGTACGATAACATATAAAATACATATTAAGTTGTTAAATCGCGAAGCATTTTTGATTCCCCGTAATTTCGGGATTTTAAATGGGCAATTCCGGGATCCTTGTGTGTAACTTTTTTTTTAGCAGAAACTATAGTCAAGTTTCTGATATAAAATTATGAAATCAAAATATTAAAATTCGATTATTTGCAAGTTTACTGCCGTAAGGTCCGGAATGGGAAAATGGTTGGAAAACATTCACTATTCACACACTAGTCGCACAATCGGCGTGACCCGCCGTCTCGTATAGGTCAAACCGTACACTACTGACGCTGACTCCCGCACTGAACCAACCATGTTTTCATCACACAGGAGCGTAGGTAGGCGGACTAGCCCCAGAGAGGACAAATGAGAAACCGCTGCATCAAGTGTTCGGAAATAAGATGATTTTTTCCATCTTGAAATTCCATTTATGTAAATTCAAACAAATTTTATTGCACTCTTTTCTGAGAAGCTGCTGTTTTTTTTTTAAGTAAGACAGTATTTCTTATGAAGTAGATTTTTATTTCAACAACAGTTGTATCAAATTCGTATAAAACTATGCCGAACTAAAATAAAAAATAATTGTAAAAACTGCATGTTTGATGTTGGCTGAGTCGTGGTTTGAACACACGACCCATAGATTGTTGAGTTATTAATTACATACATAGAAACAATATTTGAATGACCTTTGAACCCAGTGGCGCACCCAGAAAACTTCTCTGGGGGGGGCTAATGCAAATGAATTTCAGTAGTTATACACATACTCCACGCATGAAACAGTTATCGTTTCAAATATAGTTAAATACAGTATTATCGGTTGTAATTATTATAAATAGTTAATTTTTAAAATAGGAAATCCTATACAAAAAAAACGATAATTAACAAAACGATAATAACGAAAACAATTTTGTCTTAGGTTTAGCGCAACAACAATTTCATGAGAAATATTCTCGTCACCCACATCAGTACGTGATACCAAATTGTGGAAGCAATTTATGGAAGCAAATTTGGCTTTTGGGACCACCTGGGGGGGGCTTAAGCCCCGTAGCCCCCCCCGTGCGTTCGCCACTGTTTGAACCTATGACCTTATCTTTCCGTTATATTATTTAAAGTGTGTTGTATTCAGTGGCAAGTTTATTCGTAATTACTAAAGTGTAAATATTATTGTGCGCAAATGATTTCTTAAACTCAGTTAATTGTCGCAAATTTTACTAGCATTGAACTGTCTTAAATCATCATTCAGTAGAATGAATTTTGCGTGAGTTTTTCAACTGAGTCATTAAAACTTCTGACTCATATATCATACAAATGCTCAGCTCCCAATGACCTCCTGCTGAGGTCATTTTGCTTACAACTCTTTTGTTTGAAAGGTGCAAACCATTTAATAGCAACCTTTTTGCTGTAGCTGGAATTTTAGTAAAATCGCATTAGGATGATTTTCACCCCTCAGCGTTTAAGGCAAAAAGGATAACTTGGAAAAACGGAAGAGGCGAGCACGTTTGCCTTCACGGACAAATCAAACGGATGAGCTGCCGCTGTCCGCAGGCTTCAAAAGTAAAAAAAAAACCAACAAAAGATGTAAAAAAGGGCTGCACACCACGAAGGTGGAAAGTTTTGGCTTTCTGTCGATTCGGCACACACTTCACAAATAATTTTAATTTTTGATAGCCGTCGTGCGAAACATTTAAAATTCAGCATTTCTCAGGCATCAATAATGCAACGTGATCAGCATAAAAAAACGAACAAGTAAAGTGGGCGCAATGCCTCAGTCGACGCCATGGCAAACGCAGAGCATATTTTGTACGCACAGTGCGAGCTCTGCGTTTGTTAGGTGTGTGTCTGAAGAAACATTTGCCTTTCATGCTGTGCTGGGCATTTTTGCACAACCAGTGCCAGCTGCCAAGCGGAAGAAAAAGTCGCTTTCATCAATTGGTTGCTTTGTTTCAGCCACGAGCGCAGTGGTTGTTCGGCATTTCGACAGCGTGTTTGCTGACTTATGTTGTTGTTGTGTGTGAATGAATTAGATCTCTGTAGGAATTCGGACTGGCCCAAGTGTAGTTTTTCAGCTGGCTGCTTGTCAGTCACAGCTGACTTCAGAACCGACTCGTTTCCTTGGAGCAAACTCACCCTTTAACGTGGCGGTGTCCTAGGCGACAGTCAATTGTCCCCTTCTGCATTCATTTGCAACTAGTCCAAAGTCAGTCCGAAGTAAAACAATTTCTAAACCAGTTGCGAAGCGAGTAGTTTGCGAACTAGTTTATTCTGGATTAGTTTTCTAACCAGTTGGTTTTTATGGGGGAAAATTAAACAATGACATTTTTTTAACAAATTTTTTATTTCAAAAATATTTTCAAAAAACAACAACATTCTGTTGCGAATGAAAAACAAGAAATATTGGTGCACGTAAAGATGAGCCAACTTGGACTTGCTGATACACTTCTGTCGAAACTGTTTGACTGACTTCGCCTGTAATTAATAAAAAAGAAATAAATTAATAGATAATTACATAAATAAACAAATAAATTTATTAATACATAACATTCAGCTGCTCCTGCAATTCGTTGCTTCACGCAACCACGCAAAGTTCTAACTGAAATCATTCAATGCAAAACGTGCAAATCGAGCGAACTTCGAGTGATACAAAACAGACATGTTCGAAAAATGCAAAAATGTCTACGTTGTTGTTGTAACAAAAGTATTGTAAGATCAGCCTTAACCCATTGCTGCCGGATACCAGTTCCGCCCATACGATTTTGATAAAATGTCTTACACTAGAAGTGACCCAAAATGATCAGAAACAAAATTTCAGCTTTCTATCTCTGCACGTTGCTGATATATTCATTGCGTATTTTTTACCCATTACGCAGCAATGGTAGCTTTTTTCCATACTTTGTGAAGTGATCAGCTAAACACGTGAACAAAAGTTGTATTTTTTACAGGTGAGTTAGGAGGCAGATTTTGTGAAGTTCTAAGGCCACTACGTTTCGCCACATTTTCCACTTCCGGAAAATTCACGATTTTTGGAGTCTGGTAACTCTAACTAGATGGCGAAATTTTAGGTTGACCTTCACTAGGTTAAGGGAGTGTTCCCGTCTAGAATGCCGATTTTAGGCTGTTTTTCAAAAAAATTTTGGAGCTACAAGGCAACATGCTTGTTGTTTGCTTGTTGTTCCTTATTATTTGGAGAACAGAAACTCATATTTGTGTCAAAAAATTTTATTTTCTAAGTACAAATTTTCAGTGGTCAATGTGACCTTGTTTTCACTGCTGGCCGATAAGAAATTTCGGGAACCAGTAATCTGAAACAGAAATGGGTATGCAATTATTAATCTGCAATAAATTCCGCGGATGCTAAACCACAGTTTTAGTCAAAATGTTGATTAGAAACAAAATGGCGGCCATATGAAAAAAAATTGTCCAGTTTTGCCACCTTTTTTTTACATTTAGAGTGCTTGAAAATATATTTAACAATAATTTTTTGATGAAAACTTTGGTTTAGCATCCAATGAAAACTATCTAGAACATTTTCCCAAAATTTCAAGTCGATACCTCTCATAGTTGCTGAGAAAAGTTATCGGCCAGTACAAAAAATGTGGTTTCGAGAAAAACGCGTTTAAAGTTTCGAAAGCGGAGCAAAAAGAGCTGAGATTACTTCAATTAACATGCAAAAAAGTGGGTACTGAGTTTGCGGATTGAAAAACGACTTTGGGGGGTGATAGTATATAGTATAAGGTACAATAAAACGCCAAAAAAATCGATTTTTCCAAACTTCTACCCGGGAACACCTCCTTAAGGTAGTTCCATCTTTACCCTTACTATCCCTATCAATGGTTTTGAGAGATCTCAAACATTGACTTTTTTGTGATTTAAAAAAAAAAACAATTTTCATGGGTAAAATTTTACCCATTAGGCAGCAATGGGTTAACAGTATTTTGTTGATTATTTCACCTCTATTTCGTTTTTCGTATTTTCATGTCTCTTCTCGCCTATGAACGCGCACAGAGAACGTGAACGATTAGACGCGAACTGAATGCAGAAATCTGCATTCGCTGACAGTTACTTGGACAACTACATAGTTGTCAAATTTACTTACAAAAAAACCAGTTGAAAAACCAATGAATTTTGGGAACCAGTTGTCTCAGGTCCGACAAGGATTTTTGTCAGTCGATTACAGTGAAAACTTGTGTGCACCATTGCATTGCATACATTTGGGCGCATTGCAGCCAGCACACACAAACATTGAATGCTGATTGGTTGCCCTCGTGGCCTATGTGGAGTTCAAGTGTGTGTGTTTCAAATTGGCGCCAATGTTGATCTTATAAAATCGTTTTCCATTCACAACAATTAGCATAAATTAAATTGGCCAGCTGGCCAGCAACTTAACCGTGGGCCATTTTAAGCGCAGCCATTATAATCGCACTGCTGGCGTTCGACTTGTTTGGACGCTGCTTGCTTTTGTGCTGGTCATGGACATTTGTTCTGTGTACACAAGTCGTTGAAAAGCGCTTAAGTGGATTATGAAGTTTATGCTGAAGGCGTGATTTTAATTTCGTTAATGCTTCTCCGCATCACTGATGCAGATTTGCATTCGGCCGGCCAAAGCGATCGAAGCGACGCAACTTTATGTGCTGAAGAGGGCACTCGCACTTAAATTTAATTGGCTTTAACGTACATTTCGCACTTGACACATACATACTTTGCGAAATTAAATTAAAAGTCTAGCATCTTAGACTGGCAGCAGGTGAAGAAATATGGCCGAAATTGAACCAACGTAAGCAAAATGCAACTTTAGTATTAACAGTGGCCTAAAAGTGCAAAACACTGAAGCAATGTTGAGTAGCAACGTTTTTTTTATACAAAAAGGTCTTTTAATGGCATTTGGCAGTTTATGTGAAATAGCAACAAACATTCGATTGTTTTTGGCATTCAACCCACTCCAAGTAACTTTAAGTGAAATTGTGCAAAATAAAACTGGGCCAAAACTAACGTTAAGATAGCGCAAACGCAAAGCCATGGCAATGTTGAAGGCTGCAATGGGCAATGCGGCAAGGAAAACTGCTTGTAACTGCCAGCCATTCAAATGCAGTTACCAGCTGCTGCCATCGCATCGCATACCGTTCAGTGAGAGCCAGGTGTAACGGTGTGTGTGTGTGTGCCGCACTTGAAGTGCACTGCGCAAAGCGTTAGTTAAGTGGCGCCCGGCCCACACACGCACACACTCACACACACAACCACTTTGGCGCCAGTAGCAAAGTGGCAATTCACTTTGTGCATGAAATTGCTGAAAGCGTGCTGAAGCTACAAGAAGGCAGCAACGGCCTTGAACGGTAAGAGGAGCACATCGAGGCGCCTTTCGTTTTTGTATGTATTTTGTAATCGGCTGGCACATGTCTGCCAGGCCAGCGTAAGCCTCGCTACATGTAATAAGCACACTTAAGTTATGGATGTATGTGCGCTTGTGTTGCATATGCAGTGAAATGAAGCGATTTTTGATAATTTTTTGCACTTGCAACGCGCTCAGTGTCTGCCGTACATTAACAAATACAACGTAATGCGCTTTTTACATAAGCATTTTCTGCTTCTCTGACTTTTAATTAAAACAGCCATTTATAGCTGCTGAACTTTGAGCTTCATTGGGTTTCTTGAAAGCGGCAAATGTGCTTAAGTGCGCTCGTGCCATCGAACTGGCATCTGACACCAACGTCAATTGAGTTGTCAATTTGTAGTGCTCAGTGTTCGTTGCTGAGAGGTGAGTGACCTTGAGTTGTTGTGCAGCAGATTTTTTATGCTGGTGGTGCAAAAATTATGCTGAACCGCAGAGCAAAAATGTGTGTAAAGTATTTTCATTAATTAATAAATTAATACAATGAATACAACTAAAAATGAATATAAACAATGAATGCTTTTGATGGAAGAATGGAATTTTGACCAGTGAACTGCGAACGACGTGTAAAGACGTTAATACAAAACAACTCACGATATTAAATTTTAGTAAAATTTAATTTAGTAAACAATTTAATTTAATTTTCATAAATTTTGTTAAAGATTAAAAAAAAATGGAATAATTTGTTTTTAATGTTAAGGAAAGCAATTTTAACCAGGTAACTGCGTACGACTTGTAATACGAAACCTTTTTGGAAAGGAAAATAACAAAAGACGATTTAAAATTTTAGTAAAATTTAATTTAGAATTCATTTAATAATAGGTATTCTTTTGATTTTCACAAATTTTTTAAATATTAAAAAAATAACTTATTTGTTTTTAATGTATTTTTTTATCTATTTCTTAATTTAATTAAAACTACGTAATAAAAACTACTAAAGTTTTATTTTTTAATGAATTTTTAATTTTCTGATTTAAAAAAAAATAATTTTTTAAATTAACTAATTTGTTTTCAACGTTGAGGAAAGCAACTTTGACCAGTTAACTGCGTACAACGTGTAAAGACGTTAATACAAAACCTTTTCGGAAAGGAAAATAACAAATCACGACTTAAAATTTTAGTAAAATTTAATTCAGAGTTCATTTAATAATATGTTTTCCATTGATTTTCAAACAATTTTCTAAATATTTATAAAAAAATTAGTTTGTTTTTAATGTTAAGGAAAGCAATTTTGACCAGTTAACTGCGTACGACTTGTGATACAAAACTTTTTTGAAAAGGAAAATAACAAATCACGACTTAAAACTTTAGTAAAATTTAGATCACAGTTCATTTAGTTCACAAAATTTGTTGAATATTTATTTTAAACAAATTAACTAATTTGTTTTTAATGTTTCCCTTAACTTTTTCTTTATTTAATTCAAGTTGTTTTATTTCTTATTTTTATTTTATTTAATTTAATTTAATAAAATTTAATTTAATTTAATTTTTTTTTATTTTATTTTTTTATTTTTTAATTTTGTAATTTCAAAAAAATCGAAATCTTATTCGCATTAATTTGAGTTTTTTGTTACAAATTTTACCCACGAAGAGGTTTCCTTCTTTCCTGATTCAAAAATTAATAATAAGAGAAATTATTCCAAATGTTGCGTACGACGTCATAAAAATCGAGCGATGTATGAACGTCATCACTAGGGCGACCAAAATTAAGCACAAAAAAAATCGTTTTAAGTACTAAAAATAGCACGAAAAAAGCTCAAATTAAGCACGAAAAAAATTTTTTAAGCACTAAGCAAAAAGTGTACATAAACGTAAACGTTTTCATTTTCTTTATTAAAATATAAAAGCAAATGCATGTACTATATGTATTCACAGTAAAATATTAATTCAATAAAAACAATAACAAAAAAAATTATCGCAAATGGAGTTTGTCTTCTATTGTGTCTTCTGTATTGCAATGCACAATCATGTGCATCTTTAAATTTTCGAACAAAAAAGACATACGATTTTTTGTCAAAAAAGTACCATATACCGAAAATACAGTGGTGTCTGGAAATAGTGAACTAATTATTGCAAGGCCTGTTCACAGTATTAAGGTTGTTCACTATATCAAGGTTAACATTTTTGTTCAAAAACTCGTTTTATTTGCTCAAAATACACTTTTTGTTTTTTGCTTGAAATTGCTTTCAAAATTTTGTTCAATATTGAGAGGCTCCATGTCAAAATTTGGGTGTTCACTATATCGAGGTGTTCACTATATAAGGTGTTCACTATACCCAGACACGACTGTATGCGCTCTACATCACACGAAGTTACCGGTATATATTTAAAAAATGTGAGTTCGATAGGAGAAAGTTTTTTAACAAAAGTACCGCCTGTGTTGAGGTTTTGATTAAGTATTTCACCGATTTCGACAATATGCGAATAGCCAGTATTTCGCTGTAATATTGACTCAACAACTTCCTCATTGCTTCACGAATAGATTGTGGAATATTTAGGCTTTCCATTAATGTTAAGCTACGGCTCTCAAGATTTGTTATGGCAAGTCGAATGCATCGAAAGTTCGCCTTTAAGAATGCTAGATCATTCTTTAAATTTAAATTTGCAAATAACTCCTTTGACTCTTTAATTGCTTCGGAATCATCTTCGTTGAACACAGTATTGCCACATGAAAAAGTCAACTAATAAAAATTCGATATTCGAAAATATATCTGAAAATAAGTTTTTTGTACGAAAAAATTACGAAATAACATAAATAGCACAAAGATAGTATAAAATAGCGCAAACTTGTAAAATATGCAGCATTAACGAAAAAGACGAAAATATGCAGCATCAGCATTATTCAGCAAATGCTTAATGTTGGTCGCCCTAGTCATCACACAACCTGGAAAGAATTTTCCAAAAAATATTAAATAGCTGAAAATCCAAGATAGCTCTGATTAAAAATACTTTAAAGGAGTTTCACAAAAATGTTTAATACTAATCATGATTTAATTTTAATTTAATAAAAATCAATCATATTAATAAAATAATCACAATCAATCAATAATCACAAAAATATTGAATACTTGAAAATTCAGGATGTATTTAAACAAAAAACGTCACATTCTGATGAGATAAATTCATACAAAAATCAATTTAATCTTTATATTAACTAAAATGCTACAATTTGAGCAAACTTAAAAGATTACAGTATTTCTGGCTACACAATTTTTGTAGCAGAATTGTTTTTTGAAGCAGACAGTCAATTAATGTTAGTCATACGCCCCGTGTACCGCGTTTATTTTTACAAATTAATAAAAGTGCCAAGCCAAGTATTTTGAACATGGCACATTAAGTGCATTGAACCATAAATCAGTGGTCGTAGGGTTATGTTGTTGACTGAACAAATAGTAAGTTAGGTCAGGTCAGGTAGAGAAGGGGGTGTGCGGCACAGACTCCACTTTCGTTCGGAGACCGAAATGGCCGATTGTGAATAATATCTTATACTACAGTTCGACCTCTTAATGAAGGATCTCAGATCCGAGATTTGTCTATGCTTGTCAGGTCCGTCAGGAATCTTGATCCCAGGGTACAGAGTCGGTGAAATGAAATGTTGCATCGTTTTCACCTCTTCTTCATCTTCGCAGGTTCTTTAGACATCACTGGACGAGTGGCGCCATTTGATAAGCATTTATCCAATATTGCAGTGTTTGGTGTTGTCTGCCGAATGGAGGTTCAACTCAGGAAAAGTACAAATCACGTTTTCCATAAGAAAAGAGAAGGCCATAGTACTCGGCAGTTGCTATAATCGGTTCAAGGCTCAAGGTCTTGTTTGGTCAACCTATAAACTAACACTTAGTAATGATTTTTTGGTCAACAAATAGTTAGTAGAGTAAATAAAAACATTTTCTACAAATAGGAAATTGAAATTCACAACGCCACCATTTGTATAAAATCGTGTTGCCTTTTCTGAAAATTTTTTGAGTATACGATGTCGTTAGCCATTAACTTATTAACTAATCTAAAAGATTGCAAGGTTTCAAAATCATTATGGCCAATGATCTTGGATAGGCAAAGGACAAGTTTTCTTATGGGATTTAACAAATCTGTAGTAAGGGTACTTACACAGGAGTTTTCACGGCATTGGGCACTGAGGATATTGCACCAATGCATTACTAATTGTATACTTTGCAGAAGTTGTCACCATGAAGAAAGGGTGGAATCGATATATTACTTTTTATGACCATGTCCAGATTTACAGTCAAATCGACTCATACTTCCCCACAGACCTAACAAAGATGACGTAACTGAAGTTATCAGATGTCTCTTCAATTTTATATGTTAGAGTAAATGGTTCAACAGGAACAATGCTTCGATGTCTGACAGAAAGTCCCAGGTTTGTCTACTAACATTTGCATAATTTTAGGTTAGGTTAGGTAAGACAGGCAAACTGCTAGTTTCTCAGCCAGTACACAATACAGGGGGCCTTAAAAGGCCTATTTTGATGGTTGAAGAAAGTGTGGGCAAGCCCTGCGTCATCCTGGGCTCGGTATTGGCTGAAACCAACCTGCGCGTTGAACGAAATTGGGAAAGTCCTCCAGTGGTGTGGTACAAACCAGGCCCTAGTTTCACACCATTCTGCTCCCTAGAACGAAAGCAATGCTTTGCTTTAATAGGGTCATGAGCAGGGAAAGGATTTTGTGGAAATTGCCTTTTTTGTTTGCTGCTTTCTGATTGAAAATGAGCACGAATTGGGTCCTCCTGATTATTAATATACCACTTTTATTTTGCCTTTTTTGCCTTTTTGCAGTTTGCCTTTTTCACCTATAAATGCCTTTTTAGTGCCTATTTTACCTACAAATGCCGCAAAATGCCTTTTTCAAGATTTGTGGAGCGCCTTTTTATTTTTCTTTCGTTTTTAATATTTTCCCCCTTTTGTTTCGCAAGAATACCTTGAAACAAAAACAAAATTAAGTGGCAACATTGCAATTTGGTTAACTTATCGATGTTTTTACATTGATTTGATCATTCCTAAGCCGTTATTTTTTGTTGTGCAGTGGAAAATTTAATGAAAAAAACATGCCAAAATCAAAAAGTTCGGTTAGCGCAAACATTTTATTTATTTTTTTTGGGATACAAGTACGGCTTTTGTGCTTTTATATGAGAAGTTAAAATATGAATTTAAAATATGTGCCAACATTTCAATTAAAATATCTTAGGTTTAGTTTTTAAACTTTATTTGAAAACCTTGATGTTCCTTTTCTTTTACAAAAAACGAGGTATAAATATTGTATGTTGCATACGTCAGATGAAATAAAATGATTAAAAAATATATACCGTTGCCCTTTTTTTAGATTTTCTAGTATTTTTTTCTTATTTTTAAATGCCTGTTTTTGCCTTTTTAACAGTTTTTAATGCCCTATTTTGCCTTTTTATGCAGTTTTTAGTGCCTTTTTGGCAGTTCTTAGTGCTTTCCGTGCCTTTACTGCTATTATATTTTGCCTTTTTTATAGGTTTTTAGGTCCCCAAAATCCTTCCCCTGGTCATGAGACTCATCTTGGCCTCCTTGCAGAGGGCACCGACAATGCACAATAATGCCTTCGAGGGAAAGAACGGCCTTCCTGAGAACCTAACCTGTACAAAATTTTATTAGAATAATTGTCTTAAATTTTACAAGTCATGCTCAATAAATTTACATTATTCCCTGCAATTGCTTAAATATTCCACTTGCTTAATTATTATTGTTTAATTGTTTAAATTAGTTTCAAATGTTTAAATGTAACACTTATCCGCTGTTGAGTTATCTACTCAAGCAAACTACAATCAAATATGCAGTCGCACTGTGTGCATATAAATGTTGTACTTAGTCAAAACTTGTTAATTAACTTGCGACGTGCAGCATGTGTGCATCAGCAATTCATTTAATGTGCAGACTACCACTTGGCTCACACACACACACACACATAGACAAGAGGACAGCATCTCGTGCGTGCACTTTCGCACTACACTGTGTGACAGTTAATTTCCTTTTCTTTGGCTTATTTATTAACAAAGATATCCTGCGGGCGTAGCGACACCAGCAATAATTAGGCTCATGATTTAAGCGGCCATTATGCAGCAGCTCACGTCCGCAACTGTCGCCGACGCGCAAGTCAGGCGCGCCACACACAGCCAAGGCGGGCGTGCCACACACGCGGCCTGACGCACACACGTGACGTGTTGATTGAGTGACACTTTTATAACTTCGTTCGGAGCGTTTTGTCTGCATGCATAACGAGCGCCGCGCAAGGCCGAGGACGCAATGAGAGTGTCGCCTGCGCAGAGCCGACGATAAAATTCACCAGGTGTAGCCAACCGTAGGCAGACACATAAAATCCCCAATAAAATGACCCTAGGCACTTCTCCGGCCGGCTGTGCATTTAGTGCATTCGTACAAAACAAAATCAACACTGCATGAAGGTGTGAGAGCGTTGCGCCGCAGACGCCGTACGCATACACATGTGTCTAGATGTATGAGTGTGTGTGTGTGTTTGGTAAGGAATAAATATTCCAGGGATTATCATTTGCATCACGCACGCTGCCAAATGGCACGGATTAGGTTTTTAATATAACGGCCCAGCGAATCGGCTTCCAAGTGTTGACGTAGAGAAAAAGCGAACAAATTTGCGGCCATACAGATTGAGAGAGCAAATGTGAGCCGCACTTGTTATGAAGCAATGGTAAAGCCAACAAGTGGATTGGGAACGGACTAAAAAGGTCCGAATAGCACTTCAGCGACCAACGTTTTGAAAATGCGTATAAATGGCAAATTACTTATTTACTCATGCAACTCACATTAACTAATTCATTCAGTACAGATGAGCCCGTTTCTTTTTTTGGGATAGCGTAGTGTGAGTGACCCCGGAGAGGATTTGAAACGCTTTGACGATTGTGGTCTAATAATTCGATGATTGTAAAAAATAACAAATTGGTACTTGCATAAATGTGTATGTGTGTGTGTGTGAACATGAGTGGATGCGTACTTGAATATTGATGGTAATTTGGTGAATTACAGAAGACAGAATGAGGACACAATAGATTGAAAATTGATTAAAGTTAATAAAAAAATTTGTGAAAGAAACAAACTGCATTGATTATGAAGAGCTAAATTAAAACAAAATTTATAATAAAATAAAATTTAACATAATTAAGTTCGAAATTGAATGGAGAAAACGCTAAAACCACGAACTCCGAAACCTAAATGAACAGCCAGACATTGTTACTTACATAAACATCAACCAATTAAGGTGGGTTGGACTCAAAATTTTCCAAAATCGAGTTTTTTTTATGTATAAATCAATACATCAATACACATCTCTAACTATCATACTTTAAATTTTTCATTCTTATAAGCAGCTATCTACTTTAATTGGAGAAATATTGCATATCAGTTTTTATGTTAGTTGCGTTGCTTCTGCGGAATCAGCACTTTTTGCCTCTTCTGAAAATTTCCAAAGGACGTCCCAACCAAATGGATTGATGACGTTGACTAGGATGGCACTGCGCTAAACTTGTTCAAAAAGTTCATGGTGCGATACACAGTTCAGTTCAAGCCGTTCCCTTTTCTGAAAACCAATATGGACCAATGATTCCAAGATGCCATAAATGAAACCAAACTGTTCGTGTTTCAGCTCTTGAACCTTTTCGAGTTGCTCTTTAGTTCAAATATGGCAATTTTTTTTAACCAGAAATGGGCTTCATTGCTGAACAAAACAGTTGTTCGAAACCAACAGTGAATCTCCTTCTATAAATATTCTATAATAAAACCCAAAGACTGTATAGATAACGATTCGAAAGATCGTTTGGCTTCAATTCTTGCACAAATTGAATTTGCAATAAACATGCAATGTCATGCAGCGAAGGGTTAAGCTCCGTTCTGCTTTGATTCAGAAGAAATGAGATTTTGTTACGGAATAAGCTGGAAAGAATAACTGGACTGAATTCTATGAAATCCTATTTGACACAACGTCTGCAATGAGCTTTGCTGACACCTATGATTGGTTCAGATCCATAGGGTCATCTTGTGGCCACACGTTTGCCAATCTTTCTGCTTTCTCATGACCATTGTGTCCACAGTAGTCAAGCAAAACTGAACTAACTAAAATATATGTAGGATCAGATAACAAACGAATGACAACACGCGGACGGACCTTTTGAAATACATCCCTGACGGACATAGAAAGCAGACGGACAACAAGATAAGCGGACATTGACCGGAGTGACGCTAGCGAGCGCAGACGTATCGGACAGTTCGTACATTTGTATATTATATAATAAAATAAGTTTAAAAGCAAAGGCAATCAGGCGGTTTTATTTATCCGGGATAGGACATCAGTTCCTACATATATATGAGCGCTTAATACGACTTGAGCGTTATTTGTCTTAGAATCCCAACTGAGAAGTTTACCCCAACTGAGACTGCAATTCAATGTCTTCTGTGGAGCGTGCGGCTCCGAGGAGGAGACCGTTCTCCACCTGTTGTGGCCATGTCCTTCGTCAGCTAGAAGAAAACATAAGCTTCTCGGCTTAGCTTTTTCATTAGTCTAACCAAATTATCGCCTCTGAATATCAGGGATATTAGCAGGGATAGCCACGTTCATAATGGAATCCTTTTGATTCTCAGCGCTGTAAGTGGGAGTCCACTGCGGTATCACAATGAGCCATAAGTTGTGCTTAAGTGAGCTTTTCACGTAGCAGGCTGCCACTCCAACCTAACATAACCTAATGTACGAGTACTTCTATATGAATATGAAGAAAGCACATTTTCTACACTAAATTTTTTAAATACAAAAAAATTAGTAATAAATAATTTGCCCAAAATAATGTCGCTCATATTCACCTTCAATAAAGACCAAACAATTCTGATTGTTGTGAATTTTAAATTCTGTATTAAGTCGTTGGTTAGCCAAATGTCTGCGGCAAAACCGTAATCGTCGTCACCACTGCCGTTGTCACTCGGCACACTTGTCCAGTTTACGTGATGTGGCCATGAATTTCCATTAATGCCGATGCGGTCGTAGTGCCACAACAATTTCGCCTGTGTTGAGCCCAAACATAATTTCGTCATACTCGTTTGACTGTCTGCACAATTTTCCCACGCTGCCGGTTCTTGTTTGTAAATGTTTTTCGGAAGCAGTCCGGGCACATTTGCAAGATGCAGTGGGTCAGTGCCCGCGGTCGGTTACTGTTGAATATTAAATTATAATTCCGGCGCACGGCGCCTTTTTGCGCCACATTTCGCTCTTGTTTTGTTGGTTCAGGTTAAGGAGTTGTGAGTTGAGTTGTAATTTAATTTTATGCTTATTCTGCTATTTAAATCGTAAAAAAATTAATTCGAAAAACTGATTTACGACAGATTTTGTTAAATATTCGTTTTATTATTACTTATTAAAGCGCAGCCGGCAAACGTTGACCGACTGAGCGCAGGGAATTCGCGCGTTGTGAGGCGGAGAGTGGCAACATTTAAGCTTGAAACATTTTTTATTATTCATTGTGAAAACGGTTGTCTGCGACAGGCCAATGCTGTGGCGTGCGTTGGCCGAATTGAGGCCGCGCGCGGACCTGTTGCAAAGTGAGGTTATTTATGCGAATTTCACGATGTGGAATGTATGCATAATGTGTTATTTTTAAGTGCTTTGTGCCATTGCACATTGTTTGGCAATCTGCGGGGATCAGCGTGAATGAAGGAATCTTCATTCATATTAAATTGTAATTAATTGAAAAATGTATAAATAAAGCAAATATATAAAGTACCCAACATAAAACCTCAAATTGATATTTAAATTGTATTGAAAATGGATTTTGTTTTTTAGCAATCAAATAAAAAGCAACACAGCGACAACGCTGTTTGCAATTCATTGACCTTAGCACAGAGACACTTAGCGAAGAGGAACCAAAAGTTGGTCTGCTTTGGCCATTCACCTGACAGAACGAGAGAAGTTGGTTTGAGCTGTTAGGAATCAGATTTGCTAATGAGCACGAATTCATTAGTCTCTTTGATGATTTTCATTTTCAATGAAAAAGTAGTTGTATGAGGTAGTGAGTAGTATTTTAATAATATTGATTAATATCAATATTGTATTTTAATATCTATATAATTTAATAAATTTCAATCAATATTATAATAAATTTAATATCAATATTATAATTTAATTTAATTTTGATTAATATTAATTAATTGATTTGATTAATTAAATGATTACAATTAATAACAAGACAACTATTATATGATAATTTAAACAATGATTAAATAATAATTATTATGAACTAAATGGTAGTATTTCAATAAATTTTATTAATACTATTATTATTATTATTATTTTTTGGCAGCCGCCGTGGCTCAGTTGGTTAGTGCGTTGGACCGCGAGTCGCAGGCAGCAACCTCAGGTTCAAATACTGCCTGTAATAACACCTAAAAAAATAACGGGAAAACTCGTTTTCTCTTTCGGTGGCTGTCCTCTCAGCTGGAAATGGCAAACCTCTGAGAGTAAAAAATTGCCTATGATAAAGCTCCCAACCTGCCGTTCGGAACCGGCATAAAAACTGTAGGTCCCTTCTACCCGCGTACAAATTCACACGCACAACACGGGTAGTTGCGGGAAGCTAGGCCTTAGTCTCGCGAAAGCGGGCTGTCGTGCCAGTCAATTATTATTATTATTATTATTATTATTTTATTTTATTTTATTTGATTAATTAAATGATTACAATTAATAACAAGGCAATTATTGTATTATAATTAAAACAATGATTAAATAATTATTATTATAAACTAAATAGTAGTATTTATATAAATTTGATTAATATTAATTTATTAACTTGAATAATTAAATGATTAAAATTAATAACAAAACAATTATTATAATTTAAACAATGATTAAATAATATTTATTATTAACGAAATATGTAGTAGTATTTAAATAATTTTGATTAATATTAATTAATTGATTTTATTAATTAAATGATTAAAATTAATAAAAGGACAATTATTATAATTTAAAGAATGATTAAATAAATATTATTGTATACTAAATAGTAGTATTTAAATAATTTTGATTGATATTAATAAATTGATTTGATTAATTAATTGATTAAAATTAATAAAAAGACAATTATAACTTAAGCAATGATTAAATAATAATTATTATTAACTAAATAGTAGTATTTAAATAATTTTGATTACTATGATCAATTGATTTGTTTAATTAAATAAATAAAATTAATAAAAAGACAATTATAACTTAAGCAATGATTAAATAATAATTATTATTAACTAAATAGTAGTATTGAAATATTTTGATCAATATTAATTCATTGATTTGATTAATTAAATGATTAAAATTAATCAAAATTCAATTATAATTTAAACAAAGATTAAATAATAATTATTATAAACTAAGTAGTAGTATTTAAATAATTCTGATTAACATTAATTAAAAGATTTGATTAATTAAATGAATAAAATTAATAAAAAGATAATTATTAAAATTAAAATAATGATTAAATGATAATTACTATAAACTAAGTAATAACTAAAAATGAAGTGGTTAAAAAATAAATTAAATGCTAATTGAATTTGTTACAGTAATATGGCGAGTCAGTCATTCAGTGACGCACACAGGATTTTGAGCAAAATGGCATTTAAAACATATTTGCAGCGCAAAATCTTTACAACAACAAATATTTTGGGGTGTTTGAACCCCCATTCTTCCTTGGAGTCATTCCTTAAGGGGGAAAGCCACTGTGACGGGTAAAAAAAAAAAATTTTTTTTTTTTTAAATCAAAGCTTATATATTCAAAAATATTTGTACAAAATTTCAAGTCAAAATTTCAAAGACTCGATAGTTTAACACACGTATGAAAATTTTAAAAGATACATGATTTAATTACGAGAGAAATGGACTCAAAACTTTAAACGCGTTTTTCTCGAAACGACTTTTTTTGAACTGGCGGCATCAATAACTCGAACAATTATGAACCGATTTCTAATTTTTTTTTTGTTTTGTTCGTCTTAGTAGTGGTTAAGGTTAAGCGTAGCCGATTTGGAAAATTTAGTTTTTTACTATTTTTTAAACTGTCTCAAAACCAAAAAAACAAGGTCGAAAACATGGAAATATTTTCAATCGGTCGCCATTTTGTGAAAAATCAAAATTAAAAAAAACGGCTACGTACAAAGATAGCTACATTCATACAGATTACAACAAAATTTTATTTTTTTTTCTGAGTACGGGTTTTTGAGAAATCGATGCCGCCATGGAGGGGGAATTTGTTTTCAAGCGCTACGGGATCATCTCTATTGTTTAAACTATTTAATATTTTTTAATAAAAATTTGTGGAAATATTATTAGATGTCTGCTTAATAAAATAAAAAAAACCCGATCCAAAAATTCCTATATTTACTCGGTCAAAAAAAATGTTTAAAATCATTAATTTTTTGACCCGTCACAGTGGCTTTCCCCCTTAAGAAATTAATGCTGTTATTTCTAATTTTTAAAATTGATGAAGTTACCGTTACTCCACGATTTCGCCAAATTTACAAATTTATCTGTTATGTTATTTGTTCGACATCAACCAAAAAGTTGAAATGCCCGTTTAAAAGTGGAAAATAAAAAGTTGTAAGAAGGTGTAAAGGACATATTTTGCTTTGCTCAAAGCGATAAAAAGTCATGCAAGGCTTATGAGGAAAGCTTTGAAAAAAGAGTGAGCTTATGAAGAACGGACAATAAGAGTGAGGATGATTCCAACGTGAGAATGAAGCAAATTCTAGGCACGTTCAAAAATTCAATGATGACAAATTGCAGAAAATAGTGGAGCAAAACATCACAGCTGATGAATTGAGAAATTAAGTGATCAATTCCAAGCAACCAATTCAACTATTTACCGGTCCTTAACCCATTTCGTACGTTTGATTCGTTAACAAATTATAAAAATTATTAATGTTTGCATGTTTTTTATTACGATAAACTTGTGTAATCTAAAGTTTCTGTTTTTATTGTACTTAGATCTATTGGCTTTCTAATAAAATATTTGTTTTTCTTCATTTTTTCAAAAGTACTAAAATTAACTAGAGTTGTGCAAAACCCAAATACAATAAATGGAAAAGCAAAATTAGTAATTTTGTATTACAATCAGGGACTTAACTATTATAAGTTTTTTAACTAATTGCAATGTAACTATTACAATGCAACATACGCCACGTTGAGTGTTATAATTAAATGACACTCATACGCCACGTAGCGCTGCGCAAAAAAATGCACATATCGCAATTACACAGTTTGAATGTATTTTTTTTGAATTGGTGTCTGAAGCAAATTTGTTGGTCGTTAAAATATCTACAAACTTGCCGAAGATAGTAAAGCGATATTCGAAACGATTTAGGACCTACTTAAGCGACAAACTTGACGAAAATTACCAAACTTCATAGTCGGATTTCTGATAAACTAGAGCCAATCTTACCAAACGGCTGGTGGATCTCAACTCAGTATACCTATAGGAAACTCACATAGTAGATCCCCCCCATGTCTAAATTTTGGACTTGCACAGTGTAATTATCGGGAACAAAAAAAAAAACATTTGTTTCTCTTAACAGTTATTACGCAACGTAAAAATTAATTGTTGCAAATAATAATTATAATCAACAAATAAAATTTATGTTGTATTGTAATAGTTACATTGCAATTATTTTCTTAAAAAAATTAATAATAATAATAGTTAAGTCCCTGGTTTGAATGGAAAATGGCTCATCTAGCTTAGTCCACTGACTTGGCCACATCAGCTTTTCTCATTTTCAAAATGAAATGCAGAACCATTTGAATAAAATATCTTTTAATTTCATTTCGTGTAGCAGAACTTTGATTCAGAAATAAAATGTCGTATGTTGTCTTGAGTTAAATTGAACGTACGGCACTCGTTTCTCAAGTGGCCATCAAGTGGTATTCAAATATTTCAAGCAAAACTTGCAGCAATTCTGTTGAAATGGAATTAAAAGTTTGTGCAAAAGATGATAACAAATATTGAATAATAATGGAAAGTATATACATATTAAAATTTAATTAAATTTTCTTTGTAATAATAAAATTGATTTGTATTTTCGACTTATTACACTTTACACTTAGTTATTACAACATAACAAAAACCTTTAATAAAGCATATGTAAGTATGTATGTAAAAATACCAAGAATTATCGATTCGCTTGAACAATGCGATATTCAATGAGCAATTTTCTGAGAAAAGTGTGCGGCGGCCAGTCACAATGGGGTAAAGTGAATAATTTCGTCCAGACACAATTGCTGACAAGAGACAAGCACAACAGCCGCAGGCGCACAGACACACACACACACACACATGCGCACTCATACAAACAAACGCAATCTTATGAAAATGTTGAGTGTTTTCAATTTATTTGTAGATAAGAGCGTTGTTTGTGCATCTGCATTTCAGTTGTGGGTGTGTGCAGTCGTCGCTTGAATGTGTGGTGTGTAATGATGTATGTGAACGTGATAAGCCAACGACAACAAAGAACAACTACAGCTACATTTCAAATATTTAATTACACACACATATTGTGTGTCACTTGTAGAAGATTGAGAGATAAAATGTGGTGAAATCATGAAACGTTAAATTAAAGGTTGGTTTAAAGACAGTTTAGTAAATTTCTTGTTTTTTTCGATGTTTCACTGTTGTTTTGCTTAAATGTTCGTCTGTGTTGTTCAAGTGCTGCAAATTATGCTGAAATAATTAATTACAGCTCGATTCCAATCGCCTTAAAAGTTGCTCGTGTTCGCTGTGACTGAATAATGTTGTTCAGTCAAGTTAATTTGCTAATGGTAGCTTGTTGAAAGTGCGTGCGCCAAGTTTATTTATGCGAAATTTCTGTCGCACTTAAGACTTAAGGCTTTAATGGGCATTGTCGCGCGCCGCTGCCGCTGCCGTCACGCGTCCGCCTCAGGTGCGCAGCGCTGCAATTGTGTGCGTGTGCTGCCAAAATCGGAGGGTCTGCGTTAGCAGATTGTTGGACGGCCACGCGGTGTGGCTGCGTGTTGAATTAATAAAAAAATAAAAAAAAAAATCAGCTCAAAACGATTTATGAAGCGGCCACTTTGATTAATTAATCTTGTTTACATGTATGGCGCCACTGTCAAATTGCATGAATTCATTTCGAAATGAAATTGCAAAAATTGTGCGCAATTTATGAATTTAAAATGTAAATGCATCAAATGAAATCTGTGCGCAACGATTTCAGTTGATGCAATGAAGCCGCCCAAGTGCGAGAAGACAACAATTCCCACGAAGGCGCTACGAGGCTTTGAGAAATCCCACTGAAATTGCCAAAACACAGCACGAAAGTCACCACAAGGCGCAATTTGACATAAGGCTTCGGGTTGGCTCGGTGTTTTTTTTTTATATTTAACGAGGAGGAAGCATCGAAAGCCTAACCCCGCCAGTGTGAGACTTTAACACACTAAACCTCCTCACGTCGGATACCGGTTACCCCTCCGGACACTACCGTCAAGTTTTTCGTCGGAGGGCGGAATTGAGAACTAGGCTCGAAGTTCGTCACTGATCCTGTGCTGTTCGTCTCAAGTTGCACTAACTTGTCCTCCCATCTGTCAGCTAAATAAGCCACCCTGTTCAGTTCGTCAACCCTACCTCCCGCTTGGCACTATGTCCCGTTTGTTTGTCTCCGTACTGGAAAGCGTTCGTCTATGACGTACTCAGCGGTCTTTAGCTCCTTGGCCGAAAGCGCGACGTCGCTGTTCGGATTTCCTGAGCTCGTGGTGAATATGTACCGCCGCATCGCTCACCGCATCCCATATTGACTGCGAGCTTGTCATCATTGCCGTAAGATTTTGCGGGCTTATCTCCTCTTCTGCAAGAGAATTCACGCGGTCTCGGACTGCTGCAAATCGAGGGCAGTGGAACAGCACGTGATTTGCGTCTTCGTGTACCTGACAATCTGGGCATAGCGGTGAATCGTCGTGCCCGAACCGAAACTGGTAACTCCGGAAAGCTCCATTGCCAGTGAGCAGTTGGGTTAGGTGAAAGTTTAATTCGCCATGGCTACGCTTAGGGATTAGGGTGTGTGTCCACCTGCCCTTCGATGAGTTGTTCCACCGTTCCTGCCAGCTGGAAAGTGACGCCGCTCTCTGCACCGTCGCTCTGCTGCTAGAGGGCTCACTGTGCTCTTTGTAGCTATGCAGTCTTCTGCACTCATCAGCCAGGATGTCAACCGGGACCATTCCTGCCAGCACTTGCGCTGCTTCGTCAGACGTTGTACGGAAGGCGCTGATAACCCTCAAAGCGGACAGTCTATAGACTCTTTGAAACTGCAGCCTATTCGCTTTTATTTGGAGCGACGGAGCCCAGATTGGTGCGGCATATAGCAGTACCGAGCTGACTACTCTGGCCAATAATAGTCTTCTGCTGCTCCTCGGGCCACCCAAGTTTGGGAGCATCCTCGAGAGAGCATCCTCCTCTCCGTGGTGCCTGTAGCTCAGCCGGTCATCAATGATGACGCCAAGGTACCGCAGGTATCTGCTGGACGTGATTTTGCAGCTACCGACTGTGAAAGTCGCAGTTTCTGGCTTCTTCCGGCTGCTGATAAGCACCGCCTCCGTCTTCTCCTGCGCCAGCGATAGACCTACATCACATAGCCACTGCCTTATCGTTTCGATGGCCGTGTTCGCATTCGACTCGATCAGCGCTACGTGCTTTGCCATCACCGTTAAAGCCACGTCGTCTGCGAAGCCAATGATCTCCACCCGCTCTGGGTATGGAAGCTTGAAGATGGTATCATACATGATGTTCCACAGGGTTGGTCCTAAAACAGACCCTTGTGGAACACCTGCTGTGACCATGTATTCTTTAGGCCCCTCATCGCTGTCGTATACAAGAACTCTGTTACAAAAGTAATTTTCAATTATTTTGTAGAGGTAAGCTGGCAGCCGCCGTGGCTCAGTTGGTTAGTGCGTTGGACCGCGAGTCGCAGGCAGCAACCTCAGGTTCAAATACTGCCTGTAATAACACCTAAAAAAATAACGGGAAAAC
The DNA here is from genome assembly GCA_963668005.1 of Melieria crassipennis. NCBI lineage: Eukaryota > Metazoa > Arthropoda > Insecta > Diptera > Ulidiidae > Melieria > Melieria crassipennis. The sequence goes on along the minus strand of OY764962.1, from coordinate 39,102,419 downwards.
TCGTTTTCTCTTTCGGTGGCTGTCCTCTTAGCTGGAAATGGCAAACCTCTGAGAGTAAAAATTGCTTATGAAAAAGCTCCCAACCTGCCGTTCGGAACCGGCATAAAACTGTAGGTCCCTCCACCCGCGTACAAATTCACACGCACAACACGGGTAGTTGCGGGAAGCTAGGCCTTAGTCTCGCGTAAGCGGGCTGTCGTGCCAGTCAATTATTATTAAAAAAAAATTAAGCTGGCACGCCCATATTTCTAACCGCCGATAGCATGACATCCCATCGCGCGGTGTTAAAGGCGTTGCGGATGTCAAGGGTAATGATAGCGCAGTAGCGCTTCGTTCCCCCCTCCATCTTTTGCCTGCTATGGCACTGGTGGCAATGGAGACCGCCATGTTGATGGCATCGATCGTGGAGCGCTTACGCCTAAAACCAAATTGGCGTTGGGACAGGCCCCCTTCCGCTTCCGTATACCTAAGTAGTCTATTTAGAACAATACGCTCCAGTAGCTTCCCGAGAGTGTCCAGCAGGCAAATAGGGCGATAAGCCTGTGGAGTTCCAGGGGGTTTTCCTGGCTTTGGCAGCAGCACCAAATTTTGCGTTTTCCATCTGTCCGGAAACACGCCTTGCTCCAGGCACAGCTGCAGCACGTGCGCTATTACCCCCGGATGCTCGCATATGGCCAGTTTCAGCGCCTTCTTTGGGATGCCGTCAGGGCCAGGTGCTTTACGGTCCCCAATCCGTTTACAGGCTGACAGGATCTCGTCCGTCGTCACGTCTTCCACGTCATCTGTAGCTACAGTCACACAGGATGCGCTGTCTGTTTTGCGATGAGGAAACAGGGTCCGAACAATGTTTGCCAGAAGTTCTGGGCACTTCTCTTGAGGTGCGCTTGCGGTTTTTGCCATAACTATGCGATAGGCACCGCCCCACGGATTGGTATCCGCATCCTCGCACAGTTTCTTAAAGGACTCTGTTTTACTCCGGCGAATTTCGTCTCGCAGCTTTTTGCGTTGGCTTTTGTATTTAAGACGCACGCTCTGTGTCGTTTCTGCATCTCTGATAGCGACGTCTTGCATGCAGGCACTCTGCTCTGAGCTGCCTGATTTTCTCGCTCCACCAATACATCGGTGTGCGTTTTGCCATTTTGGCTACCCTGGGCATCGACGCATCGCAGGCTTTTCTTATACTGGTGATTAGCTTATCCGCCGCTGATCTGGCGTCAAGCTCGCAGCTGGATATAATAGTTTCGCCGAGTACTTCCTGAAAAAGTTCGGCGTCCAGCGCACTCACTTTCCATCCCCGCCGGGTGTTACCCGCCGTCGGTGGATCTCCAGTGGCATGCCTAGCAATGTCGTAGATCAGCGCCTGATGATCGCTGTAAGTGTAGCGTTCGCTTACACGCCAAGATGTGCGTCTAGATAGGCTGCTGCTCACAAACGTGATGTCAATGACCGACGATTTGTGACCTTTGCGGAATGTGCTCGTGCTGCCCACATTGGCTAGCACTACGTCGAGTAATGAGAAGGATTCCAGCAACGCCGCCCCTCTTGCGTTCGTCCTTTTGCTGCCCCATTCTGTGGACCAGGCGTTAAAGTCTCCTGCAATTACCACAGGATGTTTGTGCCTTGCCGAGTTGACGATGTCGTCCAGAAGCGCTTGAAAATCTGTAAATGGCAGACTCGGTGGGGCGTAACAGCTGCATATGTAGGTTCCACAAATTTTCGTCCACACAAAGCCGTCATTGACTTGCCGGTTTGCCTCCTGGAGCGGATAGTTGCCGCATGCCCACACAGCCGTTTTTTCCGAGCGATCAAGGGCCCAGACACTGCTTTCTGTTGTTTTGTATGGCTCTGAGATGATTGCTACATCAACTTCTAGTTCGCTCACAGTCTGCTTTAGCAGGTCCTGCGCTGCCTCGCAATGGTTCAAATTAATTTGTATGAACCTCATTTTGAGTTAACAGATAGCGCTCTTTTGTAGGCAGGACACCTGCTACTTCCGGTGATATGTTTCACATCTGCCCCTTCGGTTTGGCTGCAGATTAAACAATTTGTCTCATTTGCACAATCGCGTAGAGTATGGCCCTCCTTTCCGCACCTTCGACACAAGTTTGAGCGATCGCAGCTTTTGCACTCTTTTGTCAGGTGACCAAAGTCGAGACAGCGGAAGCAGCGAGTTGGCTGCGGGTTAATTTCCCTTAGCCTGCACACCACCCAGCCAACTTTAAGTTTGCCTTTTTCGAGCAATGCGTTCGCCATTTTCACGGGTACGACAATATGTGCTGTCTGCGTATTGCCATAAGCTAGTCGGAGGCTTTTTACTGCGGCTTCACTCACATCATGCAAACCAAATTGCTCGTGGATAGCTTGCACTAGGTTGGCTCGGTGTGGTGTCGTGTGTGTGCGTGTGTGAGTGTGTGGCGCTTTATATACTTTCAAGCAACGCTTTGACAAGCAGCCAACGAAACTTTTCCTTTTATTAAAAACAAGAATGAAGAACTTTTCAAGTTTGCATATTGTCGACTGTTTACTGTTGACGTGTACACAATTCCCTGCGCAATGATGCAAATCGCTCTTTTATTTTTAGCTGATAAAAGTTAGGTAATTAATTTACTGTTGTTGCTGCTGGTTTCGGCTGCTCTGTGGATTTGTTTATCGACGCAAAACAAAAGCAAACATTTAATTATATAAATACGTGAACGACGTGCAACGGCATTTTGACATTCAAACAACCAAATTGGACACAGTGGAGCTAATAAAATATAAATGCTACACTAATAACTGCAAAGCGGGGTTTCGACGTTCGGGTTTTTGTTGATTGAAATGTTGACACTAAAAAGTTAGACATCTTCTAAAAGTCGCGAACTGCATGTGAGGGGTTTTTCTTCTTTTGCAAACGGCTCAAGTGGGGAAATATTTGGAGTTGTAGTAATAGAAAAGCAAAAGAGGCATGCAATATGTGAGGTTAGGTGGCTGGCAAGTTGGCCACGCATAGACCCTATTGAGTCCTTAGCGATGACAGTTAGAGTTCCTTAGTGTTGCGTATCGACGTAAAACTGATCGATGAGAATGTGAATGTTCCTAGCAAAGTTCAACAGCGACTTTATGTCATGCCTGGGGACCTTTTATAACGCAGTAAAGAACAGGGCCCCTAAATAAGCAAGTAGTAGTCTTGACCCTTTCCGGTCAAATTCCACATTTTTTGAGATACAATATTTTCCTTCAAAATATAACACTTCGTTCAATAATGTGGGTGACTAACTAATTAAAACATATTTTTTTGCCAAAATTCGTTTTTATTCATCAACATAGTTGCCATCGAGGGCGATACACCGATTATAGCGATCTTCAAACTTTTCAGTAAAATTTTTTTTTTTTGCTCCGAAGCATCGACACGTTCTGGTTTTGGTCGATTGTGAGCTCGCGCGGCACCCACTTTGCACATAGCTTTCGCATACCCAAATATTCATGAACGATATGTCCAACACGTTCCTTTGATATCTTTAGAGTGTCAGCTATACAAATCAACCTCAATTTACGATCTTCCAAAATCATTTTGTGGATTTTTTTGATGTTTTCGTCCGTAACAGCCTCTTTTGGACGTCCACTGCGTTCATCGTCTTCGGTGCTCATATGGCCTGTACGGAATTTAGCAAACCACTTACGAATGGTTCTTTTTGATGGAGCAGAGTCCGAATAATGTTTTTCAAGCCATTCCTGGCATTGAACAGTATTTTTTTTCATTAAAAAACAATGATAAATCAGCACACGGAATTGCTTTGAATTCATTTTTTTTGAAAACTCAAAAGTAGTGTCACTTAAAGCACTGTAACTTGTAAACTAATGGTCGGATTGACATATAATTTTGACAGTAAGCCTAAAAAGGTTCACAATTTCGAAAAAAAATATTGATTTAGTATTAGTGCCGCCATCTATGTGTCAGTCACCCACATTATTGAACGAAGTGTTAGACTCTTATTGAACATTTTAGCAATAAAATACAAACAAATTTCAAAAAAATCATTTTGGTTGAGAATTACAGCTTCATCAATTTTGAACGATATATCGTACAATGGTACGCAGAGTAAAAATTCATGAATTTTTAGTTACGGTTTTTTAAATTTTATGAACAATTCATTGATTTTTTTGATAGAAAACATAAATTATAACAACAAAAAATCAAAACGTGATTTCATTTTGATCGAAAGTTATATAAATTATATATGTAAACAATTGATTCACATTTGTTCGGCCTTATATAACCGTTGTTGTTGTTGCAAAGCCTTTTTCCTCTCAATAAAACATAGCATCAATTAAAACTCGTACAGTTTTACAGAAAGATACTGAATATAGCCGATTCTTATTATCGTAGTGGGAGTGGCAAGTACGCATGTCTAACCTTACATAACCTGTGTCTGCGCAGTAAAACATAAAATCGTCAAGTAATTTTTATTTTTAATCGAAAATTGCCGAATAGTCGAATTTTATTTGCCACGTGGTTTACAGATGGGCGTGGCAGGCATACAAACGCAAAAAATCTGTTAACAAACCTATAATTTAAAAAAAATGCAAACATAACTTGCAACCTTTGCTTTCCATTTGTACGATATATCGTACAAAGCTTTGTGGTCATTTGTACGATATATCGTACAATTTTTTTAAAGACTCGTGAAAAATATTTAGACGCAAAAAATGTTAAATTTAGTAAGTTCTATAAATCAACTGAGATTCAGACTTTCAAATTGTTTCGCTTTTTCGTACCAAAAAGTATTACAAAAAGTATTTAAAAATTCCTACGCAGAAGTTCCGTCATTTGCTGGTTTTTCAAATTCTTGCAAACAGCTGCTTACAAAACGCACTAATACTGTGTAGCCACGGCTATTATGATTTATATTTTTAAACAGAATGATACAACACGGCCTATTTAATAAGAATTAAAAAGCCGTTCCATAAAAAATGCGTTCGCTGTCAAATAAAAAAACTTTGGAAAAATTGTACAATATATCGTACAAATTTCCGCAAAGTGTTAAAAAAGCCGCACTGAAGCAAAGACAACAAAATTCAACTATGGCATGCTTTTGTAAGGCAATATGTGTATCAAATGATTCACTGTGTCATTGCGGCATATATAGACTATATATAATTGGCCACGCCCTCTTTCCGCTCCCACTAAACTAGCCAACCAAAGCTACAGTATAACTCTGTAAATCTAAACTGATGTCAAATGATTTTCTGTTTCATTATGGTAAACGTAGCCCATATAAGATTGACCACGCCCACCTGATACGTCAGGTCTATATGACAGAAATCAGCAATGAAATACTTTTGCAAGGCAATATGGATATTAAACGATTCACTGTGACATTGTGACAAATATAGGCTTTATAGAAATGGCCATGCCTACCTTAGGCGCCCACTTAACTAGCAAAGTTAAGCTACAGTATTACAGATTCTGTGTTTGGACTGGAAAACCATGGGGTATTAAATATTGGCCACGCCCACTTGACACGCCTCTCTGTAACGACAAATAAACGGACAAAAATTAACTATTAAAAAAGCTGAAATTTCTTCCCAAAAATTTAGAAAATCTTCAAAAATGTTTTTCTAATTTTTGTCATTATACGAAAGAATTAAACTTTTAATAAATAATATTAATATTAATTTTTTAAATGGAGCTTTTTTATTAACAACAACTTAACACAAACAAAACATATAAAAAAATTAGATCGCTATTAAATTAGTTTTGGTTCCATTATGGCTTCAGTGCCATAAATGATGTCAAATGTATCACCATCAAAATCTCCTAAGCTATCTCCTAAACAATTCTTCCTCCCAAAAATTCTCCTAAATCTAGAAGGAAACCTCCTGATCTGGCAACACTGGTATCAACTTTATTGCAGGCCTCGATAGACCAGCAGCTTCTCATACCGAGGCCTTATGTTCGATTCCTAGCTAGGGCTGTTTTAACACTCGTCTTCTTCTATCGCTATCAACATGGAGCAGATGAGAATTACAAGAGTAGCACAAGTGAGCTCTTGGCAGGCAAAATCTTCAAGTAGGAAGGGAAAATTGCAAAAAAAAACCTACTTTCAGATTCAGCGTTAAACTGAGGCAAATATAGATCTGAGATTCGTTTCTGAGATTGGCCACGTCCACCTGTATTGCCTGTCACTAATAAAACTCGACTATTATATGTTTCAGTAAAGCAATATGGTTACTAATTTTATTTTATTTTTTGTTTGACTGAATTATAAATAAATATAAATAAATAAATAAACTATTTTTGGTTTTACTGGGGCAACCATGGGTTATGTTACTCTGCTAAAGTTAGAGGAATATTATATATTTTTGTATTTTATTAAGAGAAAAAAGGGTGCAACTTGCCACGCCAAAGACAACGTTTATACATATTTCTGTACTAAATACGGATCTCAAATGATTTTGCGTTTTTATGCGCTAAGAAGTGAGGTCGGTCACGCTAAGTGACTCTGAGTTGTATTGAAGAACACGTAGACCCTGAAATTGGCCACACCCATCTAACACGTAGTAACGTGTAACTAAAATTAGTAGTAACTAAAATAGTAGTAACTAACATTGGCTCAGTTTTTTGAGAAATGGACCATACATTCTATTTGGTTTCAAAATTTCAAAGGTTATGGAAAATGATAAGTTACATGTTACGAGCTTTCGACAAGTGCGCGCGGCACTTCACAAACCTGAACTGTTATCATTGATACATCTTTAGAAGTGTAGATCGCACGATAGTTACTCAATCGAGTCCTTCCACGAGGAGACTTTGACTAATGTTGGACAAGTCATCGGCATGAAAACAATGCACAAAATAAATCAAAATCAATGGTTGGGTGTTTTTATATGAATTATCAGATATATAAAAAAATGCATTATGAAATCGTTGTGAGCGAAACTGCGAGAAACACAAGTAATGAGGTAAATTATACAAAAACTTTCAACTTTGAAAAAGTTTTACAAGAAAATAAATACCAAAAATCTTATTTCATTTAATAAATTGTAAAAAAAACATGTAATTTGTAATATGATTAATAAATATTATAAAAAATCAAATCAAGAAATGTTTCATTTTGAAACAAAGATGAAACAGAAAAGTTGATCGTCATTTAATTTACGGCTGACTTAATTTGAATTAAAATAAACAAGACTTATATTATTATGAAATATTATGAAAAATCAAATCAAGAAACTTTTCAATTTGAAACAAAGATGAAACAGAAAAGTTGATCGTTATTATATTTACGACTGACTTTATTTGAAAATAAACCAAATTTATATTTTTATGAAATATTATGAAAAATCAAATCAAGAAATTTTTCTTTTTAAACAAAGATGAAACAGAAAAGTTGATCTTTATTATATTTACGACTGACTAAATTTGTATTAAAATAAACTAAGTACTTATATTGTTATGAACTATTACAAAAAATCAAATCAAGAATTTTTTCATTTTCAAACAAAGATGAAACACAAAAGTTCATCGTCACTAAATTTAATTGAAACAAACTTAATTCAAATGATATCTACTAAAATAAACTAAGTTCTTAGTTATAAAATAAATTGGTTTTTGATAGTAAAATTTTAGGCGCAGTAAAGTTAGTTGCTTTAACTATAAAACAATACAAAGTTCATTGAGTAAACTTAATTAAGTGACTCCCTGCGAAAAGCTGTAACTCTTCTTCTTCTTGGAACTAATAGCTCACAGTATGCCATCAATTTTTCAGTTGACCATAAACAAAGTTTTGCCTCATTTGTTGAATACTTGAAGTTTTTACAATGATTGCTATCGTTAATGCCTCTGGTTATGTTTGCTAAATTGTTTTTGTTGTGTTCAACTTTATTGAGTGAGCGTGCTTATCGTTTTGACTATGATTGGATCTATTGTTATTGCAGCGAATAGTTGTCTGATTTACGACTCAGCGCCATAGCGCGGCAATTGACTATTTAACTGCTGACTGAGTGAGTGACTGGTCGGCAGACACACCCACACAGTGAAAAGCTCATAAACTGAAACAAGAAAAACAGTCAATGCCAAATTGAAAGTAGTTTTTGCTAACAAGCCACAAGGAAGCCAAACCAAATGCCAGCAGCAGTGTTTAAATAATTCGGATTTGGTCCACTCCCAGCAATGTGAAGAGTATTTTAAGTAGAGAACAGTCCAGGCAGAGTAGCGAGCTTATGGTTTCAGCTCGACGTTGTTGCTGGCATTGTTGTTTGTGTTTTTCGGTGCAGCGCAGAATATCGGTTGGCGCTTTCGATGTGTATATCTATGTGTGTGTGTGTGTATGTGGGTGTTACGCGAAGCCATTTTAAATTAAATGCTTATAACACCGTGCGACAAAAATAAACAAAATTTTTCACACCGGAAAAAATCCATATGGGCGTGAAACTACAAATCAAATATAGTAATACTGCGTACTCAGTTTTTCATTTCTACATCCTTTGTCCTTTTAAAAGGACTTCAAAATTTTGAATGGGATAAAAAATAAAAAAAATATTAACAATACTTAACTTAGTTACAATATGGCGATATGTATATCAAATGAAGGAGGAAAGGCTCAAGAATTTAAATAAAATTTATTTTTTATCTATTTGTAAAAAAAGGATATGAAAAGGGTCCTTTGAAAATTTTAATCCTCTATATCCGTGACATTTAATGTAGAATTTTCTTGAAAAGTAAGTATGTAAAAACCCAAAATCTCCTTGATCACGTGTCAAAATTTCATTATTCTCGCTTCATTGATTTTGTATCTATTTATTATTTAAAATACTGACACTCAAATAAATTAGAATTTTTGTACTTCATTAGACTTGCAGCGTCCGCCTTTTTTGTATAACTTTCGAACCAATAAAGTTAGAGTAATGAAATTTTGACACGTGATCAAGGAGATTTTGGGTTTTAACATAATTACTTTTTCAAGAAAATTCTATAGAAATATTCAAGGATATAAAGGATAAAAATTTTCAAAGGACCTTTTCATATCCTTTTTTTACAAATAGATACAAAATCAATTTTATTTACATTCTTGAGCCCTTTCTGCTTCATTTGATATACATATTTTTTTTATTTTTTATCCCCTTCAAAATGTTGAAGTCCCTTTAAAATCACAAAGGATGTAGAAATTAAAAACTGAATACGCAGTATTACTATATTTGGTCTCTAGTTTCACGCCCATATGGAATTTTTCCGGTGTGAAAAATGCTGTCGCACGGTGTAATGTGATACAAAATTAAACTCAATAAATTGTTGGCATTCTGAAGTTGAAGCCAGCGGCAGTAACAATTATAAATATTTATAAAACTAAAGGTTAAAGGTTTTCTTTGCATGCATTTGTTTTGCAAGAACTGCGCAACTACTGAAATTGTTTTGCTTTTAAGTAGTGCAATCATGTGAATTTGATTTGTAATGGGACTCATATTGATTGTAAGTGTTTTAATAATTTGTTGGCTCTACATAAAATATTCTTTTTAATGTTTGTTTTGCTTCTATTAAATTTAAAATTTATACATCTAAGGTTATTCAAACGCCATGGAGTCCCTTAGAATTTTGAAGTATCTACTGCAATTTTTTCCTCATTCGGTTACTCATACGCCATGAAGACCCTTGGCATTTTGCAGTATCTACTGCAATTTTTTCTACTGAAGCGATAGTTGGAGGTTTGGGTGTTGAACCCAATAATGATCAACCTTTTTGCCAGTGTGACAATGTGGCATTCACACTGGCAAAAAGGTCTTTTACCTCATTAAACTGTTGACTGCACTCTTGTATAAATAATATTTGGTCATAACCTCAAAGAGAAGGCATTCTCTATATAATTGAGTTTGATTAAATCTATTTTAATTGGACATGCGAAGCTGTCACCGAAAGAGTCCTAATATAAATTTCACAACTCACACGAGGCACACAAACGCACCGCATAATGAGCGCCTTGACAACGCGAGCGCAGCAGTTAGTAAGCAGCAGTTGGCGCGCCAACGCACACAAACATGCCAAAAATAAATGTAATGAATAAATTAATTAAACGACAGCATGAAACGCGATACCAGTGCAAATAGATAAAAGGAAAAAAAAGAAATCAAAATTATGTGCAGTGAAAAAATCAATCAGCATCCGCGCGAAAGCTGCACACGTGTCTATCTATCATTAGCTGCGTCAAATGTGTTCGTTACGCGTTTTGACATTCGATATGGCCGACTTTAGAGGGCGTCAAAAATGTGAAAGTTTTGTTGCTGGATTTTTTCGTAATTTTGAAGTTTTCACACTGTGGCTGTCAATGTGCAAAATGCTTGGCAAAGCAATCAAAATAAATTGAAAGACAGATGGATGGATGGATGGTTGAATAGATGGGAAGCTGAATTGGCAGGCAGTGTGAAGGTTGAGTGGTTGCCTCATTGATAGACAGTTAGCTGAAACCGCACATAGCGCGATTCAGACGCAAAAGACAAATTTTAATGACATTTCAGGGCCGTCATTGAATAACTGGAAATAAGGACGATTCCGTTGACGTCAATGAAATGTCAGTATGTCACCTGTTGAGCGCGGGTATGTTCTGTCATTTTGTTGTTCCCATTCAAAAAAAGTCAAAGTGGGTTTCTAGCTTTTATGGTCTACAACTGTGTTCATGTAGGGGGATATTTGTTGATGACAAGAAGACTTTGCGTGAAAATATCAACTTAAAGCTGCAAGTGTACTTAACTGCCGGTTTAAGTATTTCAAACAATACTTGTGGGACTAACAGAAATAAACACATAATTTAAATAAAGTTGTTCATATAAGTTTACGTAGGAAGGTAGGTTATAGTGGTTGCCTCGGTATGATACTATATGGGTCCGTTTTGATGTCAAACGGATGGGTCAAAATGGGGAAAAGACCTACAGTTTTTAACGCCGCATGCAAACGACGTTTGGTAGTTGGCAATTTTTTTCCACACTTGGAGGTTTTGGCATTTTGCCTGCCAAGAGCGCACTTGAACTATTCTTAAAATTCTCATCAGCTTCATGTGGATAGCAATAGAAGTAGACGAGTGTTAAACCAGCCCTATTTGAATTTACTTATGAAGACTTTGCACACTCACACTGACCAGAATTGGGCTCAAAAGCTCGAGCAGTTACTTATCTTTCAGCCAGCACACTCGCAGCAGTGTTGCCAAGTTGCTGCTGGTTGCACGTTGCCAGAACTCGAGCCAAGTTAGCAGTGTGGCCTTCGTTTTGCTGCAAGCAGCTGCTGCATGAGTGCAGATAACACGCAGCATTCTACAGCCAGCACTGCACTCATTTGCGCTAATGACGCATTAAGCTGTACGCCACAGCAGTGCTGCCGTTTTCAATTTTTATAAATTATGATTTTTGAGTAGTAATTAGAGAGTTAGGGTAGTAAAAACATGTACATACACATTTTCATAACAGTGTAAAAAATCACAAGAATTCATCTACTGATCTTATTTGCCGTATCCAAAATAAAAACATTAACAATTTTATTTTTTAAAACTACAAATCTCAATCAAGCAATTCAACAACAACAACAAGCATTTCTTTCAAGTCTTTCGAAGAGTTTTAATTTATAACATAACAAAACATATACAGAAAAAATTTATACAAACCTTTAAAAAAAAATTTTATTAGATATATAACAAAACTAAATTTCCTGATGACTTTTTCCGCAAATGCATTTCCTTCAGATTAAAATTTTAAATTTAGGTCCACGAAAAAGGGGTTTGCAATCTTCATGGACGGGTTCATTCAAAATGCAATGAGCGTCAGGATCAGTGCCACCTTTGAGATATTTATTTTAAAAAAATATCAAAAGAAAGGAGATTTTTGAGGAAAAGTTTTGGAAATTATATTTCTGTGATTTCTACAATAAAATACTTTTTTTTTAATTTTTTAAAGTTATTCTATTAAGGAGTGTTTGTGCCCATTTATAGCATTGAATGAGTATTTAATGATAAAATGGTAATGATAAAATGATGATAAATGATAAAATTATAAAATAAATAAGGAAAAATTAAAGCCCTCATGAGGGGTATTCCAGAAAAAGTTAGAAACTTTACCCTTGAAAATGTATTATAATTTTTTTCTAATAAATTCTAAAATCTACATAAAAGACATGTTATATAAAACTAGGCTAGTGGACTGAGATGTGGACTGGTGGATGCTGAGATGTTTTAATTTTTCGTTCATAATCTTTAATGACGCACTCCTTAGGATTTTCTACTTTTATATGCTTCGTCTGACTTTAAGTTTTCTTATTATCTTTATTTAATTGAAAAAAATACCTACAATTGGTGCAAAAAAGTTAGGCTAAATGAAATTTCTTTTACTTAAATAAAGTAGTAAATAAAGTAGTAATAAAGTAAATAAAGTAGTAATAAAGTTAAATAAAGTAGTAATATTACCTTATTATTTATTATTATTCACTATTTTACAATGTTATTATTTTACAATGTTCGTTTTTGAATTTTTTAATCGTTTTTTAATTTTCCCGTTACGCTGTTTTACAAGTTTATGACTTTACGACAAGCTTACAGCTTTTCATTACAGTAATATGAACTATTGTACGAACAGAAAATTAACAAATAATATTTAAAAAAGTCGTATCAAAGAGGCAATGCGGTTAAAAAAAGATAAATTTGCCACTTCAGTCACGCAACGGTAACTCTACTACCAACGCCATTTGTTTGGTTGAAAAAAAAAACAGCAAAATGTGAAACATAAAGCAAAGCAAGCAAACTAAACAAAGTATAACAGGTGATAGAGTTTCCAGAAACCAAGAATATTTCGTTTGAAATAAAAAATGACAACGCTGCACAGTGATTCCATCCAAAGACAATATTAAACAAAAAATTATAGTCTCAGAATTTAATGAATTTTATATGATGAAAACTTCAACTAAGAAAACCACCAAAAATCTGTGCAAAAATTTAATTAGTGTGTGTGCAAAGGCTGCTCAAGGTCTGAACTTTTTTCACAAAAAAATAGAAACACATATTTTCTGTTTTTTAGTCTTGTTGTGAATAGTAAGTATAATGTTTAATGAAAATAGGTAGAAAAAAGTTGCTTTGTATTTTCTGGGAATTATACGGATAAGTATTTTCGTTAAAGAATACATTTTTTCTGTTCATTCAACATCAACGAATCAACGAATAATTTTAGATAAAAAACTTCTTCTTCTTCTTCATTAACATATGTTGAAATATTGTCGTTTTATTCGCTGAAGCCGCCGCCGCCAACAATAAGTCTATTGAGTAAAAAAAAATTTTTTTAAATATATGGTTTGCAAGAATTTGCTAAAATTTTCCATAGAGATCAGAAACTGTGAGATGTAAGCAATTTCGATTTTAATTTTTTTTTCCAAAAATTTACAAAGCTGAGGCTTCTATTACACTTTTATTTAAAGATATTTTTCAAAATTAAAAACCTGAAAATTAGCAAAACTTAGAGAAATATAACTAAACATATGTGAAATTTTGTTCCTTGATTTTTGTGTATTTAAAGAAGCATTCTTTCTTTGACGGATAGTGTTAACAAATACTCCGGTAAATTCCGATGTTAGAAAAAATTCGATTTGAAAAGTGGTCTAAGCACCTATTTTTTGACAAAATATATTTATTCATCCCTGAAAGTATGCAATCAACATGCAAAATGAAAAAAACTGCACAAATGCAAAACATACATCTATTATAATCGTTTTTATTGCAAAACTAAAGGATCCTCATACAATTTCTGTTACTCCTTGAAATTATCAATCTTGACGCAACTGATTAAATGTTAAACCTGAAAAATCTAGCAAACACACTTGTTGCTATTGTTTACCAAAAATGGCGAAAAATTGCAAGAGTTTTTGAGATTTAAGTCTCAGGCATTGCCAAACTTCGAAAGAAAAAAAGAGAAACAAAATAGAGATATAAATTCAAAAAACTTTATTAAGAAGAGATCATTTTTTTAATTTTGTTCCTCGATTGTACGGAGTCGAATCACTGTGCGCTGGTTCAAAATTTTGCGCTTTGGTAATGTTCAGTGCGGTAATATTTTTGTATAATTTCCAATTCAATAAAAGCTGAGCACATTTCAACAGCACATTTCTATTCCCATAAATAAATGCAGCAACATAAAAGCAAACGCAAACACGTCTAGACTTAGGCAACAACTACAAGTACACGCTATAATTTTTATTTATTAATTCATTTTCGTTTTTTTTTTTACTTTGTATTTGATGTTTCGCAGTGACTGCCAACTGAATGTAAAATGCATTTAATGTTGCTGCTGTTGTGTAGCAACGACATCAAAGCGAATATGTGAAATACACGTATACTTTCAAGGCTTTGTGTGGATGTGTGTGTGTGTTCTCAATTGAAAGGCGATTGAATGGCAGCCTAATGACTACGAAATGCTTCGATCTGCAGTTGAAAGGCAAGTTGACTGCAGCAAAGACTAAAATCAAAGTAAAGTTTAAATGAAAATATGTGAAAATGTTAGACGGATAAGTTGAAAAGCACACACTTGGCCCTACCCACACACACACACACACTCGCATGCACACACGAATGCAGTAAGGATTCACAAATGGCTCATAATTGGTGAGGGAATTTAATTGACTTAATGCTTATCAAATGCAGTTATAGCAATGCCAGTGTGAGGAAAACTTTGATATTTTTTTATGTAAGTTGAAACTTTGATTAAGATTAATAAGATAAGATTTTGTAGTGTTTGAGCTGAGCTTGATGGAATGTTTGAAACTCTAAAGCGCAAAGGTAAATAAATAAAATATTTTAGGGGTAGAAAGGCCCAAGTGGACACATTATATACCGATATTTCTAAAGTTGTTAATAAAGTTTCGCATGATATTCTCCTCTCTAAGCTTTCGATTTTGGGGTTCCATTGAAATTTCCTGGATTAGTATCTGATTATTTAACCCTTAAACCTAAACCCTTTGCCGCCTGATTTGGAATCCCGCAGTGAAGTTTTTCAGCCCCTTTGCTCTTGGTTCTCTTCATATATGACATCAATCTTGATTTTCCTTCGACAACTTCTTGCTCTATGCCAATGACTTGAATATTTTCTCGGTTGTTCTTAATTCGTCTGATTCTTTAAACATGCAATCTGATCTCAATAACTTCCTCGCTTGGTGCAGTAAAAATCGTTGATGCTTAACCCTTTCGGGACGGAGTTTGATTTTGAAAACCAAAATATTCTTAGTAGAAATGTTCCCATGTACTTACAAATTCTGTAATTATCCCTTTACCCCGGACATATAATTCGAATAATTATTTTGCGTGGATCACAAGATCTGAATAATTATTTTGAGTGGCCTTACAAACTTGCTGGGACGTATTATCCCAGTAGTCCCGAAAGCAAATGTTTCCACTCAACTTTTTCGAAATCCACAAATACAGTGAAAACTTGTAAATTTCTTAATTATTATTAAAATTATTAATTGTTACACTGTGCGTGAAATTTATCCTCACAAATTCAGACATGGGGGGACCTACTGGGTGAGTTTCCTATAGGTATACTGAGTTGAGATCCACCAGCCGTTTGGTAAGACTGGCTCTAGTTTAAGAGAAATCCGACTTTGAAGTTTGCTCATTTTAGTCGAGTTCGTCGCTTGAGTCTTCGAACGTTTAAATGCTAATAGGTCCTAAATCGTTCCGAATATCGCTTTACTGTCTTCGGCAAGTTTGTAGATATTTTAACGACCAATAAATTTGCTTAAGACACCAATCCAAAAAAAATACATTCAAACTGTGTAATTGCGATATGTTCATTTTTTTGCGCAGCGCAACGTGGCGTATGAGTGCCATTTAACTCAGCGACGAAAGTCGCCCCGTAGGTCCCTAATATGTCTGAATTTTTGACTTGCACAGTGTTATTATTAATTAATGAACACATTGACTGTCCTTCTCTTCTGGCTAAAATAGCTTTCATTGCACCACGTTTCTTCTTTTTGTGTTGAGTTCTCTAGAACAAAATATCCTTAGCCGAGTTAAATGCGCTCTCGGCCTCTTTAATGTTTCATCTATTTGTCCCTAATTCCGAGTTCCCCGTTTAAGTTTAAATCTTACTCATTTGTTAATTAGTTAGTATAGTTTTGTTAATTAGTTGTATTCAAAGACTGAAAGGAAAGGAATTTTACACTGATGGCTAAGATGGCTTAGACTTAGAGAAGAGTATGAAAAGAAGGGCAGAGATCAGATAGAGAAACTTAGGCAACTGCCGAACTGCAAAAGCAATGAAAAATTCATTCATTCATTCAATTTTGTGATTGGACTATCTCGTTCAGATTGTAGAACCGTCATAGATGTATCAACGGGACGCTACCTTCTAGCAGCTCATGCACATAGGATGAGTTTTACAGATAGAGAAACTTGCAGATTGTGCAAAGAAAACAAAGCTTTAGAGATATTAAAACATGTTTTCTACTTCTGCCACGCCATCTCAAGACAATGCTTCACAATCTTGGGTTCACATGAGTTTGCCGTACTGGATGAAGTGGACAGTGTTGCGAGTTCATCTAGCGGAGTGAAAAATTTAAAGGAATGGTCATACATAAATAAAATTTAATATATAATTATTGTATGGTTAAAGAACTCACTGTGCAAAATGTTTAATGAAGTCCAACCAAAACTACAACCACCTCCCATATAACCGAAGTTTGAGAAAACTTCATATTAACAATAAAAATTGTCTTAAGTCACCAAAGCTTCGTTCAAAATATTTGTATTTTAATATAAATTTATTAATAAATGTGTACATAGATAAAATAAGCTCATTTTTAAAGTAATCGAGTTTAAAAATTCGACCAATTGTTCCACAGCTGCTCAGAAGTTGCTCTTAGAGGGTTAAAATCTATGACTGACCCTCACTAATTTTTCCTTCTAAATATTTATTTCGAATATACCTACTCCCTATTTACAACCTACCTCCCTATTTATACCTACTCCCTATTTATAATGAGGCTCCCATACAAATTCATCTTTTTTTATATAATGGGCTCTCACAGCTCCCAGGTTGCCCCCAGACATATCATAGGCAAGACTGACCCCCATTTACTTTATTTTTATTTTCCCTTCCGAATGTTTTTTCTATAAACACCTAACCGCTAAATCCAACTTTAAGGGGGCTACTAGCAATTTTCAATGGAACTTGCTGCCCACTTGTAAATGTAGTAAAGTAAGCGAAGAAAAATCATATCTCTGAAACTATTGAACCGATTGGAATGATTTATACAACAATCGTCAACATTCTTGAGTGCAAAAAATACAAAATTAATTAAAGTTAAAAAATTCATCCCCAGAAGGTGCCTCCTATACAAACGAAGTTGTGAAGTGTATTGTCGAAACTCCATTAAACCCTCTATTTCGAATATAATAGTAATCGTAATTGATTTTTCGAAGCTACCTTAAGCAAAATTTTTCATCAACAACAGAGCTTTAGTTGACTAATTGCTATTGGCATTCAATCAAACATTGAAAATATCGCGAATCTTCGCGAAGAGAACTTGTTTGTATTTGCGCAAATATGTGCAGCTGAAAATTTTACAGCATAATGTGCATACTTGCCAAAATGCAATACCAAACAATTTTTAAAATGATAAAAAGTTTTAAATCGCCTTTGTTTTAAATCGCCTTAAAAGTTTTAACTCAGCTTTTATTCACTTGTTCTCTTTGTTTCATTTTCTTCATAACAACACTGCTCAGTGGTGGAAAAAATAAGCAAATTTTAGACCTAAGTTGTATTAAACTTAAGACAAAAGTAAGTTTTAGGGGCTCGCTCATAATTGATTTTGAAATATTGAATCTCAAAGTGAAAGCGGAAATGTGCTCTTTGTACACAATTTTTGAACTTGTACTTTAAGAGCTCATAACTTTTATGCTATGGAATATTTTTTCTTAAAACTTGGGATTTCTCTTAATTGAAGTATTTGCAACAAAACCTCATACTCAGATTTTTCGTATTTTAACATTTTTGTCACAATTGCACTAACACTCTAATGGATCACTTCTTCAACTCATAAACGGATCTCCATCTGGCATCGCTCTGGACCCAATAAGGACCACCATAGGAAGGCAATTCAGGGCACCAAACCGAGAGTGAACTTAAAGACAAAGTTTATGCCTTTTACGATTTAGTAAAGCGACGCTCACCGCACACTCACAGAATTCTTAACGGGACTTGACTTGACGGGAGATAGACTTGAGTTGGCTCATTGGAACTACTGTCGCAACTGTGAGCATGAAAAGGAAAAAGAATCGGTCCCCTGAACCATGCGAATAGTAGTTTAACGTATTTAACTTTTTCCACTTTCCTTCTGACTTTCTGCATTAAAGTTGTCCTGCATTCTCATTTCATTGCTTCCCATTGAGCTGTCATCATGTGCATCAATCTTCAGCGAAATGCACGAAATTAATTGCAGTCGTAGTGTTGTGTGACGTGCGCGCTGCTTACTTTATGACTTTTTAAGTGATATCTCAAGTTTTTCCAAGTAAAGTTTGCGAAACTTTATCTGCTGTCTTGCGGCAGCAGAAGCCAAAGGGCGGGTTAGTAGTAAATATGAGGAATTAAAAAAACAAATTTCACTGGAAACTGAGCAGAAATGCGCGCTTTTAATTTAATTTGGTGGACAAGTATTAAAGGTGTAAGTGCGTGTAACGGTGGCTGCTGCAACAGATGCTTTTAAAATTAAATTACAGCTTAATGCAAAAAAAATAAAAAAATAAATAAAAGGTTTACTGCAGTTTCATTTCTGCAGGCAAGCACTGACTGCCGAGAAAAAGCCACTCGAAAATTGCAAACGATATAAATAAACATATATGTATATATACATATATGAAAATACATATATATGCATGTGTGGGTAATGTACGAGTAGTTTGGAGGAGTGGATGTATGTGCGTGATAGCATCTGAAAATCTGATATTTAGTATTCCAGAAAATATTTTCTTATAAGTGTATATTTGAAATACATTTTCGATATTTCGATTTCATATAATTTTGAACATCTCACATACATTTCTCTTGGTGTCGAAAGTTTTCTTATTATAAATTTCATATGCACATTAAAAATTCGAACAAATTTTCATTATACTCGTATTCACACTTGATGGTAATATTTTCAAACTAAGTAATACAAATTATTCGCTTCGTACGCACAGAAATTGCGCCAACAGCCAAAATTCCCAGCCAACCATATTTCAATTAATATGTTTTATCAGATTTCGCACGCAGTGCAGTGCAACACAGCAATGAAATCATGGAAAGCACATATTTATCACCACCATACCGGATGTTGCTCTATAAAATTTTCTAATAGTATGTTTTGCTTATAAAATCAGCATTCACGCTGTTCGCCCATTAGCGCCATGAATGACGCATTTCTCACTTAAAACTTTTCAAATTACTCTCGACTCGGGCATTTTATGCATGGCACATTATAATAAAACTAAAGCCATACGTTTTTATGGTCGTGCGTGTGTGCGCACATTTGCTGCCGCATCATATTCAAGTAGAGGTCAACGTGGCGTATGAGTGATGACAGCGAACGCCATGGCTGATGTGGCTGTGGCATTGTGCAAACTAACAAACGTACTCGTATGTACGCCAAGCAATAAAGATCAACAACACACAATGCTTGAAATTTGTATGATAAATATTAAGCACGACCGGCTACGTGGCACTAAGACTGCCAGCAATGCCGGCTGATGTTGACAAGACTTGACGACTTGATGCCTTATTGTGTCTTTGTGGACATTGTGTGAATTTTCCACTAAAGATAGCAGTAGACATTTTAATAAAATTAATGTTCTTGAAAACCTTAATGTTACTTTAAATCAGCAATGTTTGTACTCTGACTTATTTGTATTTGAGTAAGAAATACAAATTCTACATGAAAGCGTTAAGCGTGTATGCTATGTGCGGTCTGGTTGCTGCAGATTTATTATTATTTGACTCATTGTTTGTGTATAATACGAGCAGCAACATATGTAGCCTTGAAGTATTATTTAGTAACATAGCAATAAAACCAATACAAAGCCAGCACTTAGTCATGTGTAATTAAGCAAGAAAGTCACAGCTGTTACATCAAGGATTCAGTTGGGCACAAAACGGGAGGAATGACATTGAATGCATAAGTCGCACAGTATTTAGACTCTGCGCGTTGTGTTCTTCTACTTTGTGTTCTTTTCATCATCATCCAACCCAGAGCGCTTAAGCTACAAACATGATTTCAATTACAATTTCAACTGTTTACACTAGAAAAACCATTGCGGCAATTTTGGCAGTTTTACATTTTTAAATATTTATATTTTCTGTAGCATATCTATCAACTTTTGCTTTCGTGACTTTTTTATAGTGAAAAATGTTAAAAAAAAAATTTTTAATTTTTCAAAATTTATTATGTGAAAAATTGACCAAATCAGATTAGATTAGATTAGATTTGATTAGATTAGATTAGATTAGATTAGATTAGATTAGATTAGATTAGATTAGATTAGATTAGATTAGATTAGATTAGATTAGATTAGATTAGATTAGATTAGATTAGATTAGATTAGATTAGATTAGATTAGATTAGATTAGATTAGATTAGATTAGATTAGATTAGATTAGATTAGATTAGATTAGATTAGATTAGATTAGATTAGATTAGATTAGATTAGATTAGATTAGATTAGATTAGATTAGATTAGATTAGATTAGATTAGATTAGATTAGATTAGATTAGATTAGATTAGATTAGATTAGATTAGATTAGATTAGATTAGATTAGATTAGATTAGATTAGATTAGATTAGATTAGATTAGATTAGATTAGATTAGATTAGATTAGATTAGATTAGATTAGATTAGATTAGATTAGATTAGATTAGATTAGATTAGATTAGATTAGATTAGATTAGATTAGATTAGATTAGATTAGATTAGATTAGATTAGATTAGATTAGATTAGATTAGATTAGATTAGATTAGATTAGATTAGATTAGATTAGATTAGATTAGATTAGATTAGATTAGATTAGATTAGATTAGATTAGATTAGATTAGATTAGATTAGATTAGATTAGATTAGATTAGATTAGATTAGATTAGATTAGATTAGATTAGATTAGATTAGATTAGATTAGATTAGATTAGATTAGATTAGATTAGATTAGATTAGATTAGATTAGATTAGATTAGATTAGATTAGATTAGATTAGTTTAGATTAGATTAGATTAGATTAGATTAGATTAGATTAGATTAGATTAGATTAGATTAGATTAGATTATTCAAGATCAGATTGGTTTTAATTTAAGTTAAGTTATCTAAGTTTAAGTTAGACTATGTTAGATTAGATTAGATTAGATTAGATTAGATTGGTTTCGACTAACCGAGAACACTTTCACATTTTCGGCCACCTAGTTTGCGTTTTCGAAGGAAAACTCTCAAATATGGCAATTTGTATCTTTGCTGGTGTCCATCTTTGACGTCCGCTCAAATAAAACTGAGTCAAGTAATCACACAATTGCCTGAGAAGTTTCTTTAGTACAAAATGTCATCTTTCTAATGCCATCTAACGTCAAGTCAAGCAGTGACAAAACTGTCTGAGAAATTTCTTTAGAACGGAATCGTATCTTTTAAACGCCATTTAGCGTATTTTCTCTTTACTGCTGTCCATCGTTGATGTGCGCTCAAACAAAACTGAGTCAAGCAATAACAAAGCTGTCTGAGAAGTTTTGTTAGAATGAAATCGTATCTTTCTAAAGCCATCTATCGTAACTCGATTGCACTTATACAACGCCAGATACAGATTAATAAACCCATCATTTGGAAAAATAATGGATTTATTTTTCTATGCCTTCTAATAGATGAATATATATAGAAGGCTATCATTGATATTCTCATTAAAAATCAAATAAAATTACTATTAAAATAAATTATTTTCATAACGACAGTACACAAACTGATAAAAAACTTAAGTGATAAGTGAATTATTGATTTCTCCGAATTCTAATTTTTTAGTTGTAATACTTTACAAATGACAAGATATCTTAATGAGAATTAAAGGTTATTTAAATTATTTGATTAAAACTATATGTGCCAAGCCGCGAACTGGTTTCAAATTCAGTGAAAGGTTGAAATGTTGTTGACATATTACGACAATTGTTTGCTTTAAATTTTCATTAGTACTAAAGCAACATTTCCATCGAGCAAAATTTCTGGTTAAATTTTAATTGATGCCTCGCTCTGGTATTTTCACGTTATTATTTTGCAAAATTTTTTTGCTAATAAAACGCGAATTAAAATCAATTTCAATTAGTTATGAGTGTTTGATATTTTAATGTTGATGCGCAAGCAAAATTGGTTGTGAGACCACCGCATCCAAATGCCGCATAGTAAAATTCCCATTTGCGCACAACGGCGCGTATGAGTGATATTAAATTTCCGAGCATATGGCCAACACAGCAGCATTCGTTCGCCACACAGAAACAACGCACAGCGCAAATAAAAATGTCGAAAAAAGATGTGATAATGGAGAAAAAGCGGCAACTAACTGAAAACGAAAAAACCATTTGGCAATTATTCAGAATTTCGGTGGCGAGTAGTATCCGACCGAATATTCGGTTTCGGTTTCGGCCCAAATCAGTGGTTTCGGTTTCAGTTTCGGCCAAAAAATGCCGAACGACCGAAACCGAAACTTTCAAGAATATTTCTTACATTTTATTGTGTAGCGAGTGAACAGCTATTTAGTGCAGCCGATCAGATATATCGTGAAAGGATGACAAGGAGTATGTAGATGTTAATAAACTTCTTTTTTTAGCATATAATATTAAATTATTTAATTTTGAATATTAGCGAGTAAGGTACGAAAGGGTGATTTTTTATGTTTATGTTTTAAAAAATGAATGAATTGTTTTTATTAAAAATTATTTATTTAATATATTTATGTTATGTTTGCTTGTTTGTTCTTTATTTACTTAAAGTAAAATTCGTTTGTTGAAAAAAATGCTTGATGTGGTGATTTTTATTTCAACTAAATTGTTTCGGTTTCGGCCGAATATTAAAAAAAAAACCGAAATTCGGTTTCGGTTTCGGCCCAAAAAAGTGGTTTCGGTCGGACACTAGTGGCGAGTCAACGCGAAGTGGTCACTTTAAAAAACTGTCAACAATTTTTTTTTTTACTTTTGTCAATACGTAGAAAACGTAGACTCTGTCGCATCGCTAATTTGATTGGTCTTGTTATCGCTGCATTGGGGGCGATTGCTTTGGTGACTTTATTTGAGTTAACAAGACATACACATGTACATATAAATGTTGGCAATTTTTTTTTTATTTTTAATTCAGTCAAATAAATCCATAATTCATTCAATTGGAGTTCTAATGGAAATATCAGTAAAATCATGTCCATAAGTTTTTGCACTAAAGTATACACCAAAGTTTTCACAAAAATACAAAATTATCAAAAAGTCACTTGCTTCTTCTTCTTCCAATGAAAAGATCAAATACGCATTATGTCTGTATAAAAATATGTACAACCTGTTGCGCTTCAAAGATGTTCCAAACTTTTCTTTTAATTTGGTTTTTTCATTACAGCAATCTGTGTAATTTCTACCGTTGCCAGGCAATCAACTCAATTGCCAATATTAATAAATTCAGTAGCGAGCTGACACTGCGCACCTCGACGGACAAGTGAGGCCTTGACTCTCCGCTCGGCCAGCGTTGGCTGCGGTTGTAAACTTATTAGTTGCGTAATTGCTGAAACTTTTCACATGTAAACAGCAATTGCCAAGTTGCGACATCTCAATTAGGCAGCAATTACAATTCGGTTGCTGTAGCATATTTCCACGTGCCACTTGATGCATTCGGGCTGTCGCCAATAGCTACCAGTGCCGGTGCGTCCGTGTGTGTGTGTGTATGTGTGTGTGATTATGTACTGTTTTCTGCTCGTATGCGCATACAAGTGGAATTTTGTGCTCACTTCACTGTTCGAGTGCTTTCTAATGTTAATTTAATTGCAAAGTTTTGTTTAATTTTTACAAAAATATTTTATAGCACCGCAATATTTGGATGTGTGGTTGTATGTGCACTCATAGGTATTATTTAATTTATTTTCATTTATTTGGCTGCAATTGTTTACTAGTGCAACCATAATGTAATCCGTAGAAAGCAGCCTCAAGTGGTGAAACCTAATAAATATTAATAAGAAGATTATTTAAAAAAAAAACTTGCTTCGATAGTCCAGCGAGTGGAGCGCTGGCTTTCCATATCAGAGGTTCTAGGTTCGATTCTTGGCTTGGGCTGGTCTACTTTCATCGCTTTAAATAAAGAATTAGAGTTTCAATTTTTCTTTGAAGCTGGTCTCCAAAATTAAAGACTTGAGTGTATTTTTTGATCCCAAGTTTTCGTTTTCCAGCCACATTAACTCCAGCATTTATTCATTTGCCTTATTCTAAGTGTCCGACAGTTCTGCAAACTTCCTAACAGAGTTCAAATTTCCCTTTGAAGTTAATTAAAAAAAAAAGGAAAAAAAGTTGGTTTCCGAAACTAATGACTTGGATGCAATTTTTGATCGCAACTATTCGTTTTCTAGCCGCATTAACTCTATTATTTCTAAGGCTTATGCTGTGTTGGGATTTATTAGGCGCAAAGGCTCCGAATTTCAAACCCATTTCAAATGCGTCCATCATCTGTGTTACATTAATCGCATTTAACGCCTCCAAAAAGTCTTTCTTTGTTTGGCTGTGCATTCTTTTCGTTTCGAAGATCCTATCAGTTTCTGCCAGCTTTCGACGCCTTCTGCCCCAGTGTGCTGTGAATTAAATTTTCAAACATTGAACGTCTCTCTTTAACCCGTTTCGTACCAATATTTTGAGAAACGTTTTATTTTAAAGTGTTTGCAATAGAAGGTGAAGCGAATTAGGTGAAAAAAGTGTTTGAGTTTGAGTAAGATTGATGATGGCATTTGTGCATCATAATTGCAGATTATAATTTGATTTTTTAACACTCGAACTCTGTGGCCCATCTGAACAGATCTAAGCTTATTTTATTGTAATACAAAATTAAAATTTTTTTCCAACCATTGTGTTTGGGTTTTGCACAGATCTAGTTATTTTAACCCTTTCGCTACAGGTTTTTACTGGGGAAAGTTAAAATTTTATATTTTACGTCTTACGCTTCTATGTGGTTACATTTACCATTTACCATAACATTCCATAAGAAATTTTTTAATTTTTATACTCGGACCCTGTATTTTAGAGTGTTTTTCTATGAGAGCAACCACATCGTTGTGGCTGTAATAATTACTTAAACATAAAACTTTTTACGCATAACGAAATTTTGAATATTTCTTCATTTACTTCAGCCAAAATTAAAAAAAAAAAGTATCTAAATTGAAAGAAAACGTAAAATTAAAAAGTTCTTTAATTTTTTCTGCTTCTTCTTCCTTTACTCTGTCAAGATATACCGTTAAAAAACGTGTATACTTCTCTTCTTTAAACTTAAACATTCAGTTTATTAATTTTGTATTTTTCTTAAAACATTAAACTATTCTAAAGACCAACAAAAAATGTATTCTTGCAACCATAGAGGATGCAGACGTCCATAAAGTAGCATGTTGCCATATGGCAACAAAATAGCGAAAGGATTAAGTACTTTGAAAAAATTTAGGAAAAACCAATATTTTTTTAGAAAGCCAATAAATTTAAGTATAATATAAAAAAAAACTTAAACTTCAGATTACACAAGTTTATCGTAATAAAAAAACTGCAGACATTACTAATTTCTACGATTCGTTAACGAAACAAAGGTACGAAATGGGTTTACAGATTTAAACAAATTTTGTTATATGTGATACAAAAATAATGTCAAAGTTTTCTGTGTCAGTTTTGTATAAATATGGTTATTTTAAGTATTTTTAAAGAATTTAAGAAAAAAAAATGTTATATATGAGGATTTTTTCAATGCCCGCCCAGCTTGGCATGGCTTGGGATGGCTTGGCATGGAAAACAAATATTTTATTGGAAAGCCTATAGATCTAAGTATTATATAAAAATGGGGCACAATAAACCTACTAGGTTGCAGTGCGCAAGGGCATTGTCCCTACCCATTATCATTACATTACATTATATAAAAAACATAATCTTCAGATTACTTACATAAGTTTATCGTAATAAAACAACTGCAAACATTACTAATTTCTATGATCAAAGGTACGAAAAGAGTCAAACAATTCTAAGGTTTAGTGCCTCCGGTATCTTCTGGAAGCTTACGTGTCGATCTTCATCCACCAGTTTTAAATTGTGATCGGCTTTTTCAATGACTGACTGACTACGGCGAAGTTCATCTTTGATATTGCAATTTCAGAAACGAAATCGAGCAAACCACTCTTAGGTCCAAGGTTTACTCACAGCATCCAATATCGCACAAATTTTTCGCCATCAACAACTAAACTTCTAATAAAGCCTCGCATAGCACATATTTCTTTAGACGTTTCACTAATTTTCTGTTAAATCAATTTACCCTAACGACGAATTACACGAATCTCTTCACACAAAAATTAGCTAGAAATGTCACCTTTCAAACATGTGTTCGTTTGACATATCAGCTCGTTGGTAACATCATCAACAAACGTCAACAACATTAACATTACCTTGTAACGAAAAACCGCAAATACTTTTTATGTGACACAAAATTATAATTTAAGAGTTTAAATACTTTTTTCCGCGCAAATGAGCGTAAAAAATATTATAAGAGTTAAACAACTTAAATTATTAACTTTGCACTTTTTTTATTATTTTTTTTTATTATCAACATTGAAAAGGAAATGAATACTTATTTTTAGAATTTATTAAAAGAAACTGAAATAAAAGTTCTAATTAAATTATTAATATTAATATAAGCTAACTGGCGAAAAATTAAATTCTTTGATAGATTGCTTGATAAAAGTGTCAAAATTTATGGCTTCTGCTGGCAAATGCATATTAAATGGCGAGACACTTTCATGCCTTACTGGGCACACAAACGTGCCACAATGAACAGCATGAAAAGTAAAATTCAAAGTCTGGCGACATTGTCAAACTGTGATCAAAATATGCAAATTAGTCCACAGCTCCACGAGTGACGAAATTCGCTTAACTTAAACTTAGCGCACACAAATAAGTTTAATCAATCATGTCAAACGGTCGCAGACTGCCCGATTGTGGCCCCGCTTTGGTCATGTTCTCGCAAAGTGTTCTCGCACGCACAGTGGCGCAATTTGCCCAACCCAAACAAGCTGCCAAAAATGTTGCCAACTCCAATAACAATGACACTAAAGAACGACGCTCGACTGGCCCGAGTGCGGCCAGTCAATTAGCTTAAGTTGCCGTCCGTCCAAGACGGCCAGAACACAGCGCACGGAAATGGCCTTAACTGAGCACTTAATTCACCAATCGGATTAAACCGGCAAAAATTATGCTCAGCGTATTAAGCAAGCAAATTAATGCCAGCACAGCCCAACAGTTCGTCGCTTAGTCACTCGAAGCGTCGAAGCGTCAGGGCGGAGCGAGCATGACGAGCGCGCAAAACTTTTACTTCGATTATTTTGCGAATTCACAGCACGAGCGCCGCGACATTCCCGTTCAACGACGTTGCGGCCACGTCACAACAACCAAACCCGCCAAACTTTGCGTAATCCTTCACAGTTAAAACCAGCAACAGATATGTAGAGCAGCAGCAGCTGCAACGACGCCGCTCGTATTGGCCAGATTGGCGTCTTGGCTCATCGATGTCCGGCGTACTGTCGCTGTCGCCGTCACAGTCATTTTTGTGTCTGCATTTTTTTGGCTGCAAGTACCGAAAGTTACCAAACTTTTGCGGCGCAATGGTTGCTTGTTCTTGTTGTTATAGTCGTCGGAATGCTGCAAACTTTTTACAGTTGCTGCACACTTCATCAGAATCCCAAGAACTGGGCAGCAGTGCGTCAGCTTGGCATATTAAGCGAACTTAATTGCGAAACTATCGTCGACTGCATTGCTGAAGAAAATCGTTTGCGTTAGGTTTTACTTTTTTAATTGCAGTTGAAAAGAGGTCAAGCAAAGAGAACAAGAAAGAGAAGGAGAGAGTCCAAGAGAAAGACAAATATTTAAGTTTTTAAGCTTCTTATTCTGTTAACTACACAGGTACCCAAGACTGTAATCCGACAAAAAGGTTTTGAAAGAAATTGTAAGCTCTGGATCAAAGTTTGCAGCTTGTTTTTAATGCTACTTTTGTAAAATAAACGAATGTTTGTAATGTTTTTACTTGGTTTTCATGATAAGTTTGTAAGATAAACAGCATTTGTTGGCGGCAGCAGCATTGCATACTTTTAGGGGGCATAGTAATTTTGAGGGAATTATTGCAGAGACGATTGGAGGCGATGCTAGAATGTTTGAGAATGAGTTGCGCTCTGGACAAGTAAATATAAAAGGCAGCCGGCTATAGCGCAGCGATTCGATTTGGTTTTGACAAGCAACACGGATAAGAAAAGTGAGAGTTACTTTAGTGAATTGTAAATAAAGTATTTACCAGTGACAAACTGCGTTAAAGATTTTCAATGTGTTTTACTTTGGCACAATCCAGCGATACGAACCACGCCTGCGTTGGCCAGCAGAACTAAGTTTTGTAAAAATTTAAAAAATAAGGGTTTAACCGAAGTTAGTTACAGGATAACTGAATTGTTTGTACTGCTGGGTATTTATTCATTTAATTCAAGTCCAACTGAAATCACTCGTCACGTCCTTGTTTCAAAATCACTGCTGGTGTCTCACAATTTTCATGAAAACTTAATGAACACCTTCCTACTTCTAGCACTTCTAGCTCAAATTAATATATATAAAAAATGTCCAAATTAGAATAAAATAAATAAATTTTTAAATATCGTTTATTGAAATCTGGATAACTGTGTTGAAATTGAATTGGTGAATTGCTGATTGCTCGATATTAGTTCGAGCCAACGGTTCAAATTTGTGTCTCTACGCCTTCGTGGTATCCTAGAAACTGTTTTCAACTCCCATTGAGAATTGGCCAAAACTGCAAGTACGAAGCCGTGCCATCTAATCACAGAGTTACCAGCTGCAAACGGCGTCTGTTCTATAGACTAGGGGCGGCCTCAAAATAAACCTAGGCTGCCTGGTGCCCATGAGATGGTAGCCCTATCCACAGGATACGAAAGGAAACATCAAGTATGCCTCGGTGATGGAGAATTAGCTAACGATAGCAGAAAGGACAGAAGGCAGAAATGAAAGCGTTTAGGTCCCACTCACCGCACAGAAGACGGCTACATGGCGAAAAAGGCTTTGTAGTGGAACCCATCAGCTAACAGAAGTAGACCGCCCAGTAGTCCTTGCGATACCTGGAGAAGGTCAGTCGATCGAGTGTTTGAACAACTCGGTTAAGTTAGAAGAAACTGAACTAGTGGTCAAAAGCTGGACAGGAATAAGGAACTCTTAGGTTGTTAGATATCAAACAAGCAAAGGTTTACAGAACAATAGAAGACAATCGATACAAACTTCTTATTTTTTAAATAAAAAAAACGGTCAACAGCTTAAAATTTAAAAAAAGTGAGATCTTAAAAGGCAACACAATGTTCTTGTGGGCCTCTAAGCACATTGAAAAGTTGTTCCCGTCTATCAAATTTTCAATACCAAATTTGACAAGTACATCGTTTTTGACACTTTTTGGATTTTTACGTATGAAATTTTGTGAAATAACGCAAAGCTGGTCCTTTGACATGGCGAATGGAGTAGAAAATAGAATAGAGAATAGAATAGAGAATTGAGTGATTTGACTAGGTTGAACCTAATAAATGCTAGAATCATCAACGCAGACATTTCTACGGCCTTATACCACATGTCTTTCTCTTTCAAATTTGACCATAACAAAGATTTACTGCTTGCATCATTCACAGAAAAGATTCGAATGGGAATATTTTATCAACTGATGTCTCAATTGGAATCCGGACATTATGTTTGGATATTAAGTTCGGTTGGTTGCTGAATTTATACAATAACCCAAGACTCTTCAATCGACCGCCTGACTACTGAAGTGTTTTTCAGGTGGCTTATTTGCAACGGTATTTCTGTTTCAAATATCCATATCAGTCTAGTCGATGAGTTAGCATGGAAAGGATCTTGATGAGAGTGAATCGCTGACGGTTCTCGCTCCACTAAACTCAATCGAGAGCGCGGTCTCGGAGAACTTCTTTGCTAAAGAATAGATGGTCGAGGATGGTATCGACCAAAATCTGCAGATCACTTTGGCACAGATAGTGTAAGAGCAGATTTGCAGACCTCCTAAAGAGAGGACCCCGAGATGTGGCGAAAGTTACTGCGGTTATCACGGGTTACTGGACCTATTTGTGCATTCCCACAAAACCTGCTGCGAAAACCCAAATAAGTAATAAACCATTTGCCACTTTCTCTGTGCCTATGCCGGCTCCATCGTGAAGGAGGATGACGTTGGTAAAGCCATGCTACACTGATTTTTAAGGCTTCATTAACTTCTCGGAGTGGCTATAAGGAACAGACCGCTAAGGGGGCTATCCACCTGTGGCTATACTAACCGGTTACAAAACAGCGCACCTGTTAGTGTGTCCATCACATTAAAGCATTTCAGCTGGAAGCTCACACATTGAGTTTTACATGGTACGAGGCCGATGAGCTCACTAAATCGAGCACCGGAGTATTCCATACGTCAAGTAAACTTGACTTTAAGCGACACTACCTTACAACAGCGTTCAAGGAGTGGAATCAGTGGAATCAAGGAGTGAATCCTCAGTGGGGAGGGGGTTTGGGGGTTCAAACCTCCCCCAAACACAAAAATTGCTGGTGCAAAATATGGTCTCAAAGGAAATTGGACTCAAAAGTTGTACACAAACAACCAAGTCTAGTTGAAATCATGCCAGGCAAAAGTCTTTTAGCAACGCTTACTCCAATTTAAGATAGTCGGACAGGAGCAAAGGATGTAGTCCAAGGTTTTCCTGACATCATTTTCTTTGCATTTCCTGCATTTATCCAATGCATGTGATGGCTCTAAGGGCGAGAGAACGAATCCGAGCATTATTTTAGCAGTTGTGCAGATAGTTAAACTATTCCACCTCACTTCATCTTTCTCATTAGGTTGTCTACCAAATTTCTATTTATCATCCGCAGAGCCATCAGAACGTTGCTAATTTGCTCATCTGGCAGATGAATACAGAGCTGGGAAACTATCGATAGTCGGCCCATTCGATATTTTCGATAGTTTGAGTAAAAAATATCGATACTATAGTATAAATCAAAAATATTTCTTATATTTATAAATGATATATTAATAATATATTCCTATATTAATAATATATTCATATATTAAATTAAATTAAATATAAATAATATATTAATATATTAATAAATAAATAAATAATTTTTTATATTAAATAAACTAGCGTGTACCCGGTATTACACGCTGCAATTGGGGGCGGCTACTATGAGCCTTGTAGTTCCGAAGGAATTTCATGGTAACAATGAGTTATATGGGCGATGCCACGACCATTAACTGGTGCATCTAGGCAGGGAATTTGCACCGAAAGTCATTTATGTGCAACGTATAGATTCAAAGTTATCAAAACAGTGCCACGCCCCTCGTTCAACGCCCATAAGATTTCACTAGCGGAACAACAGATCCCCGGGACGACGTTGTACCAAATTTCAATACTACACATTCGACGTTATTCAATATGATTTGAGTTGTATGGGCAGTGCCACGCCCTCTTGCCCATACACAACAAATAAAATCCAGAAACTCTTCCCTGTTCATATCTTCCATTGTGTCTAAATTTCAGATCAATCTGTCAATTAGTTTCTACTCGTATTTGAATATCACAGCGGAATATTTATGGCAGTACTGCGAGCACAGAATATTGTGGAGGCATTGCCATCACATCACAAAAAACCGATAGTATCGATAGTACCAAAACAAAAAAAAATCGGTTGTGGCCTCAAAATAAAATTATCGATACTTTCACACAGCCAGTGAAAAACACTTTTGGCGATAATATCTGCTGCCTCATCAGTGCTCATTTAAATATATAAAATACAAATTTATGTATATTTTATGGAACGGAAAGACTAGAAACATTAAAAGTTTGGTCGTAGTTGCAAGTACATAGTTCTCAAGGTTCCCAGCGCGGTAATTAAATTAGTTGCATTATGCTATTCTGATATCAAAGACACAGAACGTTGAAACTTTGAACTAATCTAACCTAACCTAAGTTGTTATTATTAGAGAAACAATCTCTATTCGCAGCATGGTTAGTGCATAGAGTCAAAGGACGAAAACCTAACCTAACATAACCTTCAAATTTGTGAAAGGTCCCATAAATTTCATACAGCAATACATTCACACTGCTTTGTGCTTGGCCCCTAAAGTTCTGCGACCAACTGGCGTTAAGTTCCCAGATTTCCACCTACACATACAAACATATTACACGCTCACCTATACACCGTTGAAATCAGCCAGTGTGGGCTTCTAATTACTGAAAAGCGCTGCAAGTACTTAGACTTGCGCCAACAATTCTAGTTACTGCACTAGGTGGTGTCTGCACCCATAGACGCATATATGTATGTAGTATGTATGTATGTATGGATGTATGTATGTATGTATGTATGTATGGATGTATGTATGTATGTATGTATGTACTTATGTGTATCGCAGTAGTTGGCTGCATGGGTTTGAGGCTCTATTTCAGCGTCAAACAGTGCAAAAGCAGCGCCCACGCAGCATGAAAGCCCAAACCAGCGGCAAAGTGTTGGCTTACATGACATCCTGAGCGACTGGCAGAGGACACTGCTGCGTAGGGCAGTGAAGCGGGGGGGCAAAGCGTTGTGCTGACTGCGCTGATGGAATGCGAGGCGTTTTGTTGTGGTTGTGTTTGCGGTGGCGCTGCGATATTTAATCATGCTCGAAATTAATCTGATTCCGCTGCGTGTGAAACTGTATGCTTTTTAGTGTGTCTGTCTGTCTTTCTGTCTGTCTGTCAGCTTGTATGTCTGTCAGTTTGTAAGTATGTTTGCGCATTTGTCCTGCCAGTGGCTGCAACTTGATGTGGCAACATTTTGGCTCGACGCTTTAGCAAAGCGTTTCGAATGGCTGCAACATTTTGGTGTGTGTTGTGTTTTAATTAAAATTTTGCCTTTTTTTGCTAAAATTTTGCTCAAAATACCACACATTTCGTATATGTGCAATATTTAGGTAATGTTTAATTTTGGCAAAATACTCGAAAGCATTCGTCAGCACAAAATTAAATATTTGATTAGTGGCAACAGACGCACTCACATTCACACTTACAACTACAACAACAACACGTCATACCATTGCACAGTGATTCGACTCCATACAACCGCGGGACAAAATTAGAAGAAGTGGTCCGTTCTTCATAAAATTTGGTATACGAGTTAATCATGGTGTGCTGAATTGAAATCTATATTTTGTTTTTCTTAAACTTTTGTAGTTTGGCAATGTCTGAGACTTAAATTTTCGTAATTTTTGTTGAGCTATAGCACCAAGTGTGATGGCTAGATTTTTCAGATTTGACATTTAATCGGTAACGTCAACATTGATAGTTGCAAAGAGTAACAGAAATTGTCTTAGGACCTTTTAGTTTTGCAATAAAAATGAAAATAATAGATGCATGTTTTGCTTTATTGCAGTTTTCTCAATTTTTCATGCTGATTGCATACTTTTAGGGATGAAAAAAAAAAAATTTCTCGAAAAATACATGTTTAGACCACTTTTCAAATTGAATTATTTTCTGAGATCGGAAGATATCGGAGGATGTAATTACATTATCCGACAAAGAAAGAATGCTCCTTAAAATAAAAAAAAATCCAGGAACATATTTTCACATACTTTTTAGATATTTTCTTCTAAGTTTTGCCAATTTTCAGATTTTTAATTTCGAAAAATATTTTGAATTAACCCTTTCAGTAACAATGCCCAATATATTGGACTAAAACCCATACAATTCATACAGCCCGGTTTATTTTCATGTCGGAAAGGGTTAAAAGTGAAATAAAGCATCAGCTTTGCAACTTTTGAGAATACATTAAAAGCGAAAATGGCTTAATCTATATTGAAAGTTTTAGCAACTTCTTGGTAACCATGTTTTTTTACCATTTTTTTTTACTCAATAGACTAAAAAACAGAAAATATGTGTTTACATTTTTTTGTGAAACAAGGTTCAACTTTGAGCCACTTTTGCACAGAAACTCATTAAGTTTTTGCACCGATTTTTTGGGGTTTTCTTAGTTGGAGTTTTACCTTTCAAATTACATCAAAATCATTAAATTCTGAGACTATAAATTTTTAGAATTTTGTCTATGGACAAACAAATCACTGTGCATTGATATGATTTAAATTTTGTATGAAAAAGCACAAAATTGCTTTAAACTTAATGTTGTAAAAATTGTTTTGCCAAGAAAAATTCTCTACTGATTTAAACGCAACTTTATTTTTTGCACAAATTTTCTTTTTAAACTTCTCAAGCAACAAAAAATGCAAAAACTGCATGGAAAACTTTTTGCTGCGGCTGCCCCCACAGCTTGGCGTTCATTTTGCGAAGCAATGTGCACAGCGGCATAATCTAAAAAAAAAATCAACAACAACAACAACTTGCAAACAACACAAAACTGCCAAGTTGCGTCTATTTTACGCATAACTTCAACAATGCCATTGTTTGACTGGGGAAAAAGTGCCCCCACTCCTTCTTCTTGTTGCTAATTTATTGTATTTGTGGCAGCATTTAAAGAAAAAAAACATTAAAATAAAATTTTAAATAAAATACATACAAATGAACGTAAACTAAATAAGAAAACGCATTACGCACCGCCAATGGACGACGAACACTTGTCGAATGGACCAAGTTCGGTTTAATTAAATGCAAATGCAGAAACTTTCTCGGCACGACACAGATTCCTGACCGAGCAGACAAGCGACCGATGAATGTTCGCGGCGAGTTGGCATTGGCAGCGAAAAGTGGAACGAAGCGCAACTTTGCATGTCAACGGGAAATTTGCTGTCGACTGTGAAAAAATCGGCTGCGACATTTTTGTGTTAGATGCAAATCTTTTTCATTAAATATTTGCATACGGCTGGTCGCTGTTGATTTCTTCGCCGGCCAACAAGCGAGCCAGCTGAATTGTATTGTATATTAATTAAATTATTATGGAAAAGATCAAAAGGACCACTGGGTCATGCAGACAAAGTTATGAACAGAAGGCAAACTTGTTTAAGTCAATTACTGTCATGACTGGGCGATAATGTAGCCATTTTCCACTTACTTGCATACAACAACTTGTTGTGTTGATTAGAACCGAAGACAAATTGCTTGACACAATCAATTCTAAGAAATATTGGTTCTTTTATATGGAAACAAGCAAAGCATTTAATGCGAAATTATAAAATATAAAAACATACAGATGCAAACTTAATGGCCTAAAAATTGCTATCTTATGTTGTTGTCATGCAAAAGAAAACCACAAGAAATGCAACAAATATGCTAAACATTTATTAAGTTTGCCAACGTTCTCTCATTGCCATTGGAAAAGCCGATAAGCCAACCCACCTTAACACTGGAAAGATCATTGCAGTTATTTGAAGGTTTTTCAATTTTAAATATCTGTTTTTTAGTATTTCTCTCAACTTTTGCTTTGATGAGTTTATTTTTTTATCGTGTTCTACAATTTGTTCTACAATTAGGGTTCTTTAGCCAAATCCGATGTGTACTTTTCGAGATATTAGCAGATATATGTAGTCTTTGTAGGTATGGAAAATTTGCGGTCTTTCAATCAATTTTTAATTGATTACCCAAGGTTTGGCATATAATTGTTAACTTTTTTTTCAATATGCCAAAATAAAAGTGCCGAAAACTGAACTTGAATCACTTGGTTTATGTCACTATGTACTATTTATTTATTTTTTTTTAATGTAGTTCAAAGTTAAATTGAATTTTTTGTCGTTTAAATGCATCAATCAAAGATGATCTCATACAAAACATTTCCCAAAAACTTGTGCCATCTGCTTGAGGGATTACACCGTGCGACAAAAATTAAAAAAATTTTTCACACCGGAAAAAATCCATATGGGCGTGAAACTAGAGATCAAATATAGTAATACTGCGTACTCAGTTTTTCATTTCTATATCCTTTGTCCTTTCAAAAGGACTTAAAAATTTTGAAAGGGATAAAGAATTAAAAAAAATATAAAAAATACTTAACCTTGTTAGAATATGGCGATATGTACGATATATCAAATGAAGGATGAAAGGCTCAAGATTTTAAATAAAATTGATTTTTTATCTATTTGTAAAATTTCATTATTCTCGCTTCATTAATTTTGTATCTTTTTATTATTTAAAATACTGATACTCAAATAAATTAGAATTTTTGTACTTCATTAGAATTGCAGCTTCCGCCTTTTTTAAATAACTTTCTAACCAATAAAGTTAGATTATGAAATTTTGACACGTGATCAGGGAGATATGGGGTTTTAACATACTTACTTTTCAAGAAAATGCTATTTAAATTTTCGAGGATATAAAGGATTCAAATTTTCAAAGGACCTTCTTCATATCCTTTTTTTACAAATAGATAAAAACTCAATTTTATTTAAATTCTTGAGCCTTTCCTCTTTCATTTGATATACATATCGCCATAATCTAACAAGATTAAGTATTTTTTATATATTATTTTATTTTTTATCCCCTTCGAAATTTTGAAGTCCTTTTTAAATCACAAAGGATGTAGAAATGAAAAACTGAGTACGCAGTATTACTATATTTGGTCTCTAGTTTCATGCACATATAGATTTTTGTCGGTGTAAAAAAAGCTGTCGCACGGTGTTATTTGTGAACATTTGTCAAAAGCTGAAGGGAAACCAAAATTAGGTTAACTGCTTTGTATTCGCTTGCTTCTGCATTGCTCTCGCACACTTAAAGCTTAAATTTTATGTACTTGTAATTGCTTCCGCTTTTGGTTGTTCATGTTGCCGCCACAACACATCCGCCACACTGCACCGCCCTCGTGCGCCACTAAGCAATTCCGAGCATTTGAGCTCCACATTTAGCTTCAACATTTGCCTCGACAATTCGACAATTGTTGTGTGGCGACAATGTTTTTTGTGGTTTTAAAATTGATTTTCATTTTGTTCCGTTTCAGGCAGCACGTTTGGCAGTTTGGCTGTGTGAGTGCGAGCAAATATGTTGCATATATGTGTGTGTGTGTGTGTGTGTGCTGACTTTCAAGTTCGCACTTTCTGCGTCTTCTTGTTTATTCAACCCCGAGCGCTACCATCGCTCCACTGCCAGCCATGCTTTATTTTTGTTTTTTTCATTTTGTTGTCATGTTTTTGGTTTTGTTTTTGATCTTTGGTTGTTTTTGGCAAAAAAGTGAATGAGTGTAAACGCGTATCGGTGACTTGGGCTTTTGCAAATATTTATTTATTGCCTCTTTTTCATGGCATGACTTGACTACGAGCCGGACCTGCGGCAATCGAATCCGCTCTGGCAGGTACCAAACGCAGCTGCTGGATGGGTGGCCGGCAAAGCGGAGAGCTGCAAAAGACCATAAACAGATTTTGGTATTTGTGCAAGCGTGCGCAGCCCTTCAGGGGCCGAAAACAGCTTTCCTGGCAGCTGACTGAAGGAGGCAGTGTGTGTTTATTAAATGCGAAAGCAGAAAAAGTGCAAAGAACGTTAAATTGACAGTGAAATGTCTGCTACTCAAACAACAAATGCGCATAGAATAGGTGGCATTTTTTCGTTTTTTTCGTGCCTAAAGTTAGCCGCTTCGACAGTGTTTTTAATTTAATTAAATTTAAGTGCTTGAACACAACAGACGCACACACACAACCATGTATATAAATATATGTATGTATATATATACATATAATGCATAAATGACATTTGAAGCGAATTTTATGCATGCAGCTGTCTGGCCACCAGAAAAGCGTTGAAGTTATAAGCAGCCAGCAGACTGTGGCGAGCAACGTCTGTCAGCAGTTTAACGCTCATTGGGTCAGAAACTCGAGACAGACATTTCATGAAAATGTAAATTTTTTTTATTAGAATATTACATTTTAAATTTGGTACACAACAAAAAGTGTTTAGAATTTAAAGGGTTTTCTGACAAGTATGGAAATATGGAAACGCCAAAAATTTGTCTAAATTTAAATACAAACACCTATGGCGCGGGTCTATGTTGAGTTTGTGGGTGTGGTAACTTTTGAGATACAAATATTAAAGCCATCAACTTAACGGTGAAGTTTCGGCCAGCTGGTAGTTGGAGGTCGACGGTGAAGAGGAAGACCGTGTTACTCTGGTGGAAGGACCAAATTGAGAAGGTCCTATCATCTCTTGGCGAGACCAACTATAGAAGGTTTGGCGGGTTTCGAATTTTTGGTTCCTATAGTTCGAAAAACGGCAGCCGCCGTGGCTCAGTTGGTTAGTGCGTTGGACCGCGAGTCGCAGGCAGCAACCCCAGGTTCAAATACTGCCTGTAATAACACCTAAAAAAAATAACGGGAAAACTCGTTTTCTCTTTCGGTGGCTGTCCTCTCAGCTGGAAATGGCAAACCTCTGAGAGTAAAAATTGCTTATGAAAAAGCTCCCAACCTGCCGTTCGGAACCGGCATAAAACTGTAGGTCCCTTCAACCCGCGTACAAATTCACACGCACAACACGGGTAGTTGCGGGAAGCTAGGCCTTAGTCTCGCGTAAGCGGGCTGTCGTGCCAGTCAATTATTATTATTATTATAGTTCGAAAAAAGAACTAAGTTGAACTTTAATGCTGATGGAATTTTAGTTATCTTACAATCCGTCACCGGGTTCAAATTGTTAAAAACTATGTCAGAAAGTCATGGAAAACTTTTGGCTATTGTACGGTAAATTTTACCTAAAAACGAAAATGAAAATTATATATACGAACTATACTTTATTTTATTTAAGTGTCACGCAGGCGGAAATAAAATTTGAAAAAAATATATATTGTAAAACACTATATAAGAAATATATATAAATAAATGTGGAAATTGTATCAAAATTTTAAGTGGATAAAAAAATGTGGTAATTCTACCTGTTAATATTTTAACTGCATCAGAAAAATTAAAGAAAAAAAAACCAAAAACATTTCTTTCAGGTTATATTCATTTTTGAATTTCAACGTTTTTGCTAGTGTAAGTGATATCTTTTTATAACATGTTATCCTATTTATAACATCCAAAACCGTCCAATCAAATTCGAACAAATGATTTAGAAGTTAAGTTAGTTAATTTTTGTTTTTATTAATTAAATTAATTCTTCCAAACCGGGGATCAACCATTAAGAACTAAAATTCTGGTCAAATCTAGTGTATATATGTACATATAATTGTTTGTCTTGACTGACTGACTAATTGACTGATTCGTTCATCATCGTCCAGTAAAAGCCGCTAAAGCTACAAACATGAAATTTAAACTGTCAGTTCATGTAAAAAAAATGAACTTCTAAAGGGATGTTTTATAATTCGGTGTCTAAAGTGGCAAAAAATGTGTTAAAGTGTTCTATAAAGAAACATAATTTAGCAGGGCTGTTGATTTCAAACCTGGTGAAAATACTCCAAACCATAAAATATTCAACACATATTTTTTAATTTTTCGAAAATCAAAGTTTAAAGAGGTTAAAATTCGTATACTACGACTATAGACTACGAAAAAAAACTTAAACCGATGGGCCTATTGACTTCAAAATTGGCGAAAACACTTGAAATAAAAAACAATTAAACACGTATTTTTTATTTTTGTAAAAATCAAAACTTAAAGGGGTAAAGAAAGGGTTAAAAGTTTTGGGCCTTTTGACTACAAACTTGGTAAAAGCACTTCACATGTGAAATAATGTTTCAAGTTTCAAGTGTTCAAAGTGTTTTTAATTTTTTTTCGAAAATCGAAATCTGACGGTGTTAACGATGGGTTAAAAGATTGTTTGGAGAAACTGTGAAAATACATGAATTAAACACCTGAACTCCAAAAAAAATTTGAATCATGTTTTAATTTTTTTGAAAATCAAAATATAATGGGTTAAAAGTTTGTATGGAGAAACATGACTTAGTGGGTTTTTTGACTTTCAAATTTAGTGAAAGTCCTTCAAAAGAGAAATAAACCGACACGTGTTTTGAATTTTTTCCAAATTCAAAATCTGACGGGTCAACGAAAGAGTTAGAGAGTTGTTAAGAGTTTGTATGAGGAAACATGATTTAAGAGGTCTATTGACTTATGGTGAAATATGGTGAAATCACAGCAAATGAGAAATCAATAGATAAGTATTATTTCACGAAAATCTAATGGGGTCAACAAAGGGTTAAGAGAAACTTGATTTATTGGGCCAATTGACTGCAAACTTGATTTAATTTAATTTTTAAAAAATATAACAAATAAAATCGGCTTGGGGGTACTTTGCCCTTTTTATGCGGGCATGACTTTTTATAAAAACTCTTTTGTTATTTTGTAATAATTTACAAAGGACCAAAATTAAGTTCATTTAAATTAAAAGTGCCGTCTTTCTAATTTCTTCTTGTTTACTTTTAGACTGAGTAGAAAAAAAATTAATTTAGAAATTAATTAATTAATCTGAGCTTACTGTCAACGTAATTTTGAAACAATTATCGAATTTTTAAATCAACCCCTGCAACAGTGTTCAAGAAATCGACTTTTCCAATTAAAAAAAGTGGCTTTGAGAAAAACATAAAAGCTCCGACGCAATATGGCAAAATCGAGAATTGAGCCTTTGAAGTTTTGTTCCACTATTAGAAAACGTATATTGTTTTAATGACCCTACGAATTTGTCTAGGCCAACAAACTAAAAAAGTTCCGCTCTATCAAATTCTCTCATAGTTGAAACTATGCAGCGACTATATTTGCTCTCGAGACTATATGGAAATTATACATTTGCTCACACAAAATGTATCTGACAATTTGTAAATTTGTCAATTCACACGGAAAGCATCTTCCAGCCAAAGTGAATATTGGCGTAGAGATATCATCAGACATCAATTTGTCTGCCAAACACCACAGCCAACCGAGAGTCTTTGCAAATTTTACCGCAGCTCATCAATTTGTCTGTCACACGCCAAAGACAACTGAGGGTCTTTGCAAAATTTTTCATCAGGTTTGCACGCAATTTTGCGCAGCCACCAAAGCGTGAGGAGACGTGCACAGGTGCGTCGATGCGTGCGTGTGTGTGTGTGTGTGTTTGTGGGTTTCCAGTTCAATTGGCATTTGTCAATGATATCGACCGCATGCCGCCACCGCAGCGGCTGTGCTGCATTCAACACTGCAGCCAAACTGGTTCGTCTTGAAATTCGTCTTTGGCTGATTGGTGGTTGCGACTGCCGCCTAATAGCGATTTAGAGCGTCGTCTGTCGTCCGCACGTACGCGCGCTGTTATTGCCCATCAATATGCGGCCGGATGTTGACGTTGCTCGCACATGAGCGCATCGCGTCCTGCCCGCAGTTGCAGGCGCCCGAATGTGTCGTTGAGTGCGCCCCGCGGCTGCTTTTGGTGACGTGTGCTGGCGGCAAGCACGACAATTCCTATATGGCATTTATTATATGCGTACACACACACACACACACACACATACAACGTAAGTACGTGATAGGTGTAATTATATTTTATTTGCAGGTTCGTGCGGCAAATGTAACAAAATGAACACACAATGAAATCAGAAGACCGCAAAATATGTATGTACATTAGACTGGAATTAGTGGACGATTTTTCGATTTCGATGCTCCACAACCTCTAATTTTATGCGGTTTGGTAAAAAAGTGCATGAGCCAAAAAAGTTTGGGGCTAGGGTGGGGCTAAATGGCGTCGCATCGAGGTCAAAGTTCAGAAAAATGCTGGGAAATTAGACAAATTGCCCCACAGCTGGTCAGAAGTTGCTCTGAGAGGGTTAAAATATATGAATGACCCCCACTAGTTTTCTCTACTGAACATTTCTTTCAAACATATTTATACCCTATCTCCAACACTTGATGGGGCTCCCATACAAAATGGTTATTTTTATAAAATGGGCTCCCACTGCTCCCAGGATGCCCCCAGACGTGTCAAATGTATGACCGACACCCATTTATTTTCTTTTCCAAATATTTATTCCAAACATACCTACCCGCTATCTCCAAGTCTTAAGGGGGCTGCCATACAAAATTGGCCATTTTCTATGCCATTGGCTCCCCACTTGCAAATGTAGTAGTTAAGTAAGCGAGAAAACATCGTATCTCGGAAACTACTGAACCGATTTAAATGACTTATTCAGCGATCACCAACATTCTTGAGTACAAAAAATACAAAATTAATTAAGGTTCAGAAATTCACCACCAGAGGGCGTCTCCCATACGATCGGATTTGTGACGTTGTCAACTTTTGGGTTTCTACAAAGCAAAAATCAAAATGTATTGTCGAAACCCCACTAACCTCCCTACTTTGAAAATAATTGCAATCGTAATTGAGTGTTAAGAAGAAATCATTAGATTTTTGTGAGAAAATGTGAATTTTTTATGGTGAGGGTTTCTGGATATTGTGTGTCCATACAACTAAAATTTATCATATTGAATCGGATTTATGAGTTGGACTGTATTGAACTTTAGTACAATATCGTCCCATGGATCTGTTGTTCCATCGATGAAATGTCATGGACGTGGGACAAGGGGCGTGGCATTGTTTTCGTAATAAAAATTTGCTGATAACACTGTGCAAGTCGAAGTTCAGACATGGGGGGACCTACTGAGCTACTTTTCTATAGGTATGCTGAGTTGAGATCCACCAGCCGTTTGGCTGGATTGGCTCTAGTTTAAGAGAAATCCGACTTTGAAGTTTGCACATTTTAGTCGAGTTCGTTGCTTAAGTCTTCGAACGTTTAAATGCTAATAGGTCCTAAGTCGTTCCGAATATCGCTTTACTGTCTTCGGCAAGTTTTTAGATATTTCAACGACCAACAAATTTGCTTAAGACACCAATCCAAAAAAAATGTATTCAAACTGTGTAATTGCGATATGTGCATTTTTTGTGCATTTTTTTCACGCACAGTGTAATTTTTGAAATATAAGTCGCAAATTAAAGACATTTGCTGCGAATTCCCTGCTTAGACGCACCCTCGACTGGGAAAATGCGATAGGCATTGAACAAGGGGGCGTGGCATTGCCCCTAGAACTAAAATTTGTATTTTGAAATACTTTCGGACAAGCCTCATTGAAAGCCAGCATTGAAACAAGTAAGTAAGTACCTACATTATTTCATTGGCTAATAAATAAATATATAATAATAATTAAGAAATAAATAAATAAATACATAAATAAACAAATAAATAAATAAAAATTGCACAGGTATTCAAGCAACTAAAAATCTTAATATAAAAGCTTTCAATATAATTATTTTTCCGTACAATTGTCGGGTGTATCTCGCATCGATATTTTTCACTCAAACTATCAAAAAAATCGAATGGGCCCATCTATCGATATTTTCCAGCTCTATCAGACAAATGTTCCTTGTTTGCCCACAATTGCTGACTGACAGCATTCAGGTTTTCCCTTCTGACTTTGGGCATAATTGACAAAAATTTAAAATTGCATTGCTGACAAGCTTCAAATTAGATGAATGAGTTTTGTGCTGCCGCTGGGAAATGCAATAATAAACGTAAAAAATTCAATTTGAATTATTTACCTGACTGAAGAAAGCAAAGCAAATCCAATCAAATGTTTATTAACACTGATTCAATCAACATAATTTACCACTTGAAATGTGATAGGCAATTAACTATTTATAGATAAGTTGTAAGATGCTGTAAGACGTGTTCAATGAGAGTGTAAGAAATATTTGAAGAGCAATGAAAGTGGGTTGTAATATTTTAGTGATTGCCTTAGTTGTACAACTTAATGTGCAATTCTTCTTTATTATTACATAAACGATTATATTGTTGGTTGATTGAGAGTGTCAATGGACCCAAGTAGGCGGGCATTGCTGTCAAGTGTATTCGCCTCCTTGACTAGGAAGTGCTTGGCAACAACTTCACTTAAAGTAGATCTGGCGAGCTACAACGTTGGTTGATTCTGCGGCCCTCATTAGGCAACCTTTGACATCAAGTTTCCCCAGAGACTCTCTGTTGAATGTTGCTTAGTTAACACAAAGTTGGACATATTCAGTAAAAAAACAAGATTTTTTAATAAATTCAACACAATATCTATATATATAAAAATGAAACGTGGTTCGTTCGGCCGCTTAAAACTCGAAAACGACTGGACCAACTTGAATACTTCCTTCGGCGGGTTTGTTCAAAATGTTTACGTGAAGGTTTATAAAAAAAGAAATGTCGGGAAAAGGGGCGTGGCACCACAAGAATACATTTTTA
Source organism: Melieria crassipennis (assembly GCA_963668005.1). Lineage (NCBI taxonomy): Eukaryota > Metazoa > Arthropoda > Insecta > Diptera > Ulidiidae > Melieria > Melieria crassipennis. The sequence continues at coordinate 39,057,995 of OY764962.1, read as the reverse complement.
GACAATAACTTTGGAACCATAAGTCACACATCAATTAAATTTGGTACAAACTTTCTATTTAATCATGTCCTTCGACCGAGGGAATGGGGTGGGTATTGGACAAGGGGGTGTGGCACCGCCCATACAACTCAAATCTTTTAAGTGGAATAGCTTCGGAATTGTAAGTCGCACAGCATTGAAATTTGGTTTGACATCGTCCCATAGAAGTGACATTCTACTGTTAAAATTTGGTGGGCGTTGGATAAGGGGCGTGGCACATTTTTTTGACACAACATTTCGGCAGAACTGTAAGTCGCACATCAATGAAAGTTGGTACGAACCTACCATTTAGTCATATCTTTCGACAGAGGGAATGGGGCAGGTATTTAACAAGAGGGCGTGGCTCCACCCATACAACTCAAATCTTTTATATGGAATAGCTTCGGAGTTGTAAGCCGCACATTCCTGAAAATACTCTAAATCAAAAATAATTCGAAACGTATTTTATAATTTTTTGAAAATCAAAAATACTTGAAATAAAAAAAATTGGACACGCGTTTCTCATTATTTTCAAAATCTAAATCCAACTGGATCAACGACGGGATAAAAGTATGTATGGAGAAACAGTTGTTTAGCGTTTTGACTTCAAACTTGGTGAAAGTACTTCAAATGTAAAATAACTCGATACGTGTTTTTCATTTTTTCCGAATATTAAAATCGGACGGGGTCAACGACCGGTTAGAAGTTTGTATGGCGAAACTATAAAAAAACATGAATTAATGGGGCCACTGACTTCAAATTTTGTGTAAGTACCCTTAGTGAGAAATAATTTGACACGTGTTTTTCACTTTTTTGAAAATCAAAATCTAACGGGGTCAACAATGGGTTAACAGTTTGTATGGAGAAACACGATTTATTGGTCCTTTTGACTTCAAACTTAGACAAAAAGCACTTCTATCGGGAAATAATTAAAATGTGCTTTTAATTTTTTGAGAAAATCTAAATCTACCTGATAAACTAAATGTGAAAACTCATGATTTAAAGGGCTTTTGAGTTCAAATTTTTTGGAAATACTTGACATCAAAGATAATAGACATATGTTTTTTTTTAATCAAAATCTAACGGGGTCAACAATGGGTTCAGAATTTTTATCGGGCGAAACAAGAGAGCTTGCGTGCGAAGCCGCGGGGCCCAGCTAGTTTAATTAATATTTTTGGCAGATGTTTAATACCTTATTCAGACAGCCAGCTAATTTGAACAATTAAGACATTTTTTTATAGCAAAAATCTCAATTTAGCTAATTGCAATTAGTGCTTAATTAAGCATAAATGGTGTCGTGCTGTTATCGATAAACAGAATCATTCATAATAGGCCGAATCAAAATAAAATTGAGAAACTGATAGAAGCGAAAGACTTTTGTTAACATTTGTTGACTTTGAAATTTCGTTTACAAATTGTAAATATTATTAAATGTTCAATAAATATCTTCATGAACGTTTTTTATATACAAACACAAAAACCCTTTCTACCGTCAAAACCAAACCATGTTCGATAACATTTTCGATAACAGCTAAGTTGAGATGTGTGACCAGCAAAAGCTTTAAACTCAATTAAGGCAGGTTCTCACCTTGGGGGAAAAAAAAACCCGATTTTTTTTTGCCTTATCGTGTAGATATATGTTTCAAAAATGTGCTCCAGAAATTTCAGATCAAAATCTGAAAAATTACAAAAGTTACAGGCCGTTACATAGCGCAGTGTCGAGCACCGGCCGAGCGCGCTTTAAACTTTAAACGCGTTTTTCTGAGAACCACATTTTCGGACCTTACGGAAGTGATTGAAGGCGCTGGAATGAACCAATCGTCACCAAATTTTTTTAAATGTTCCTTAGGGTTTTTTCTAATAAACGAACCACGATCAGCCAAAAATATTGAAAATTGTTTATTTAAAAAAATAATAAGTGAACAAAAAAATGCGAAAATCTTAATTTTTTTTCAAAACCTCATAACTTTTGTAATTTTGATTTTTTTTCATGATCTTGGTTCATTCAATAGATAATACGGTACACATTAAGAATTTGTTCGATTTTTGTGTTTCGGATGACGGGTTTTGACGGAATCACTTGCGGTAGCGGGACACCTCCTCGCCGACATGCCGCCACTGATGGACGCCCCGTGGCCCCCTTTTTTTGATTCATTCAATTTGAAAAATTGTATTCTCTAAATAAATGTGTGTTCATATCCAGAAACAATTTTCAGCTTTGTATCTTTAACCGTTTTCTCAAAAAAAATTCCTAAAAAAAGTGCACTTTTTCGGATCCACAAGGTGAGAACCTGCCTTAAGAACAAAATTGCCTCAATTTTTCTGGCTGTCTGAGCAGAACATCATCTCTCTGGAACCACCACAATCAGCTGTCACTAAGAACCATTCACAATAGCCAAAGCCAGCACTAGAAAAAAGATCGAACTAATTTGTACTCCCACTGCACAGTGATTCGACTCCATACAACCGCGGGACAAAATTAGGAGTGGTCCGTTCTTAATAAAATTTGGTTTACTAGTTAATCATGGTCTGCTGAATTGAAATCTTTATTTTGGTTTTCTTAAACTTTTGTAGTTTGGCAATGTCTGAGACTTAAATTTGGAAATTTCGTCATTTTTGGAGAGCTATAGCACCAAGTGTGATGGCTAAATTTTTCAGATTTTACATTTAATCGGTAACGTCAACATTGATAGTTGCAAAGAGTAACAGAAATTGTCTTAGGACCCTTTAGTTTTTCAATAAAAATGAAAATAATATATGTATGTTTTGCTTTTTGCAGTTTTCTCAATGTTTCATGCTGATTGCATACTTTTAGGGATGAAAAAAAGAAATTTTGTCGAAAAATAGGTGTTTAGACCACTTTTCAAATTGAATTATTTTCTGAGATCGGAAGAAATCGGAGGATGTAATTACATTATCCGAAAAAGAAAGAATTTTTCTTAAAATAAAAAAAAACCAGGAACAAACTTTCACATACTTTTAGATATTTTCCTCTTAGTTTTGCCAATTTTCAGATTTTTAATTTTGAAAAATAATTTAAATTAAAAGTGAAGTAAAAGCTACAGATTTTTAAATTTTGAGAATATATTAAAAGCGAAAATGGCCACATCATTTCTTAATCTATATGGAAAGTTTTAGCAACTTCTTGGTAACCATGTATTTTTACAATTTTTTTATTCAATAGACTAAAAAACAGAAAATATGTGTTTACAATTTTTTGTGAAAAAAGTTTCAACTTTGAGCCGATTTTGAACAGACACTAATTAATTTTTTGCACAGATTTTCTGGGGTTTTCTTAGTTGGAGTTTTACCTTTCATATGACATCAAAATCGTTAAACTCTGAGATTATAAATTTTTTTAATTTTGTCTATGGAACGAATCACTGTGCACTGGTTTAAAGAGAAAGGTTTGGTCGGAATAGTTGTTCGATTTTAAATAATTTCATTTAATTTCATATGAATTCTATTATATGGATTGAAATGCAATGAAACTCTATCTGGCTGGAAAAAGTCTTTTGTTAGCTTCTTAAGAACGAAACGTAATATTCAATATCAGTGATTTCTGCTAAAATCTCCTGGAATATGGCGCACAAAAGCAAAGTAAATGCCACATATGTATGAGCTGCCAGACTTATAGTACACAGAAGGCTACAGGCACATATATGTGTGTTTAGGTACAACATAAAATCTTGCATATGTACAGTACTTAGCAAGAAACTTGCGCAAAATCCGACACAAATTCCCAGACAAGCGCACAAAGGCTGCCACTGCAGCACGGAAAACACGAAGGCCGGCGTGTTTGTTTACGAGTGCATTAAATGTGCGAACAGCAACAGAAGCAGCCATGGCGACAGCAACAACAACAGCATGAACTCACGCGAAGAATTCGCGTTGTGCTGTACGTTTGTTTTTATAAAGAAAATGATGTGAACAGAGGAAGTTTGAGCAAATATTTTTACGCAGAAATTTCCCTAACTAATGCAACAGCACACACACACAGCGACAAGACGCATTCACGGACTGAAAGTGGCTGAAAAATGCGAGCATATAGCCAGGAAGTCAAGCAGCCAAGTGAAGCTGCCTTTGAGCCATGGCTCAATTTGCGAAATTGGCCCACAAATGTCCAATTGCACGAGACTGGTTTGCCGGTTCGCTGGTTGGTTGGTTGCACGCTTGACACACTGACACATTGTTGTTGGTTCACATTTCGGCATGGCTCACGCAATGTGAGTTCAGGCAGCGGTGAAAATTCGTAACATTTTTGGTTGTTTTTGGTTTTTGTTTTCTCTCTGTTGTTCTTGTTGTTCTTGTTTTGTTGTTGTTGTGTGTGAAATGAAAACTCGCTCGAATTCGCTGTGTTGATTTATGGAGCATTTTATGAGTTTGTTAAGTTTTTCGTTGAACTTTTGCCACATTCAGCACTTTATTTGTGTCGTGAAAGCGCGCGCACGCCACATTGAAACACACACACACACACAAACATGTAGTGGCAAGTTAACAAATACATTAAACAAAATACCTTTGACATTTTGAATATGTTGAAAAATGTTTATGTATGTTTTTGCTTTGTATGAATGTACGTGTGATTTTCGTATTGGTTTGTATGTATGTGTTGTGTCAAAGGCGGCAACGGTTTAGGCGCTTGTAGTGCAACCAATTTTGTGGTTGTTTTGAACGTGGCAGCTGCTTCTTGTGGTTGTGAGGCTGAGCTGGCTCGACGTTTAAAAGTTTTTGTGTTAATTGCCAAATAGATGTCAAGAGCTGCAGACTTGAACAGGTGAACCTGCAATTGATTGAAAACGCCTAAAGTCGACTCAGCTATGAAATGCTGCCAATGCAAAATGTATGTGAAAAGTTGTTTTTTCAAGTTGGAATTTAAAAAATTTAGCTTTCAATAAGGCAAATTCGCTGTGATGTGGTAATTTAGGTTCTTAATTGAATAAATTGATTTTTTTTAGATCTCTTTAACAAAACTTTAATATTAACTGCCCCCAGTCGAAAAATATTTGAAGATGCACATAGGCCAATTTGGCTCGTTGTGATACCACAAAACTTAGTCTTACTGGATTCCTTAACTCTTTTGCTAAAGATTTTTACTGGGGAAAGTTAAAATTTTAAATTTTACGTCTTAGGCTTCTATGTGGTTGTATTAGCAACATTCCATAGACAATTTTTATTTTTTATAGTCGGACCCTGTATTTTAGAGTGTTTTTCTATGAGAGCAATCACATCGTTGTGGCTGTAATAATTACTTAAACATAAAACTTTTTACGCATAACGAAAATTTGAATATTTCATCATTTACTTCAGCCAAAATTAAAAAAAAAGTATCAAAATTGAAAGAAAACGTCAAATTTAAAACTTATCTAATTGTTCTTCTTCTTCTTCCTTTACTATGTCAAGATACACCATTAAAAAAACGTGTATACTTCTCTTGTTTAAACTTAAATATTCCGTTTATTAATTTCGTATTTTTCCTAAAACTTCAAACTATTCTAAAGACCAACAAAAAATGTATTCTTGAAACTACAGAGGGTTCAGAGGTCCACAAACTAGCATGTTGCCATATGGCAACAAAATAGCGAAAGGGTTAACTAAGCCTGCATGATATGCAATCAAGTATCAGAAACTTTTATACATGTTTTCTGTGATTGTTATGCACTCAGCAGAAAAATAATTCTCCAGTTAGGGGCATCAACCATGGCACTGGAGAAAGTCTGAAACTTGAAAGATCAAAGAGTGCTAATTTTTATAAAAAGTCTCAACCAAAGTTGAGGTGCTTAATAGTCTCAAACAATCATAAAAATGGTCCTACTTGAACTCGAATCATGCAGAACTTATAATGAGCCGTGTTTTCTGTGCCAAGGGAAGCAATAATGATTCTTCTTCCTCTTTGTCTCTACTAACCAAAGAGACTACTGCAGAAGCTGTGAGTGCGCAGAAGAGAAAGAAAGTGTATAGCAATTTCTCTGCCATTGCTCAGCGCTCAGTAGAAGAAGGCTAGAAACAATACGACAGCCGTTTATACCATTTCTAGAGTTCGCAAAGATATCCTACGTAGATATTAAAGACCCGCTCAGGTTTATAGCATCGTCCAAATGATTTGGCAAAGTAACCGAATTTTTGGGGAAAGCTACATATGGCATCACAATGAGTCTGCTTCTTGTCCTATGTATAGGAAAGGATCAATCATTCAGTCATTTCAACCTAACATAACCTAACCTAATGTCTACTTACAGCTCTTTCAAAAAAGACCAAAGAACGCAGACATATTCTTCGTGTCAGATAATAAGTGAATCATTGAGGCTTCCTCTTGGTTCTTTCTATGCACCCAAAACATGTTTTATAGACTAGTATTAAGTACTAGCAGGGTCCCGCGGCTTTGCAACGCAAGTTTGAAGTAAATGGGTCCAATAAATCAAGTTTCATTTAATACCCAATCCATTCCTCCAGTCGAACGGTGCGATCCAGTTTCATCGATGTGCATCTTTCAGTTCCAAAATTTGAGTCACAAAAAATGTGCCACGCGCCTTGTCCAACACCCATTAAATTTTACCAGTAGAATGACACATCGTTGGGACGACCATTCCCTCTGTCGAAGGGCACGTCTAAATTGTAAGTTTGTCCCAAATGTCATTGATGTGTGACCTGTAGTTTCAAAGTTATTCGAAATATTTGGGTCCCTTGTCCAACATTTATAAAATTTTACCATTGAAACGACACACTTAAATGATGGCCTTATACCAAAATGTAATGCTCTCCTATCTATAATTCCGAAGATATTCCATATTAAATATTTAGGTTCTATGGGAGGTGCCACGCCCACCTGTCGGGTCATATTCACACTATGAGGTTTACAGAGATTTAGTCACGACGAATATTTTGTGAAAGATTCAGCTCAATCGGCCGTCTAGTTTTTGAGTTTTAGTGTCATGTGACCAACAAACAAACAAACAAATGAACAGAGATATATGTATATGTTAGACAGATGGATGAATAACAATAATCTCGCTCTGAACTGTTGGATCAAGTTCAAGAATGAATGGCTTTCCATCTTCATTTCCATATTAAGTGCGACTTGTATTTTCAGCAATGAAATAAATATTACTTATACGCCCCGGTTGTTAGTTGCAGCACTTATCTAGAGGATCATGAGACTGTTGCTCATTGTATTAGTGAACAGTGCATAGTTTTCGAACGTTCTAGACACATGTGCCTTGCATGACTCGAGTTGCCGGACATCGCTTCGCTTTACAAAAGTGACGCACCGCCCAAAAGAGATCCAAAGTTTCTGGGTAACTTGAAGTCAAAGGCTGCCTATTTAAGACCGTAGAATCACCCAAGAGGGTTAAGTTACAATCGACTGCAATGTCCACGTACCGAGTTTCGGTTTTTTTAATATTCGGCTGAAACCGAAACTTTTTAGTTGAAATGAAAATCACCATACAAAGAATTTTTTTTTCAACAAACGAATTTTACTTTAAGTAAATAAAGAACAAACAAGCATAACATAAATAAATAAATACTTATTAATAAAAACAATTCATTCATTTTTTAAAAACATAAACATCCAAAAATCACCCATTCGTACCTTACTCGCTAATATTCAAAATTAATTAAATATTATATGGTAAAAAAAAGGAGTTTATTTACATTGGTGCCATTATTCTTCTTTTCACTATATCTGCTCGACTGCACTAAATAGCTGTTCACTCGCTACACAACAAAATGTACAAAATATTCTACAAAGTTTCGGTTTTGGCCGTTTTTTCGGGCATTTTTTGATCGAAACCACTTATTTGGGCCAAAACTGAAACCGAATATTCCACTAGAGGTGACCACTTTCATATGCATTGGTTGCACTTCGTATGGATCAAATCTTTCTTGAGCAAATTTAAAAATCTTCGAGCGTGTCGATGGTTAATTTGAACTTAAAGTATGAAATCATTACAACTTTGCAAATCGTGCTTTAATATCTGCACTTTTGTGTAAAATTGTTTACAAAACCTCAGACATGATCATCGCATGGTTGGCTGCATTTGATATCTTTGCCATTGCCATTGAAGGCAGATAAGTTTGCTGAACTTTAAATACCGACACACCGCTAGGCGGAAAGCACCGCACGAATGCAACGCGCTGCCTGCACACGACAAGAGGAGAAGTGGCCTTTTAAAGTCAACAAGGGCGGACTTGCGGTGGCAGCGCTGTGTTCGTTCTTGTGTGCAAATAACAGTTGCACGCGTTGCGGCGGACGCAACAACACGTAACCTAAAACCCAAATAACAGCAACAGTGAAAACACCAGCAACGGCAACGCCTGCAAGAGACATGGCAAAGGTGTAGAGCGAACCGCAGCAGTCAATGATTGCAACAACCGCAGCAGCCACTTTGCCATGAAAACGTGGCACGCGCGATTGAGCAGCAGAGGGCTGCAGCGATTAAGCTGTGCGCGGCATAATTGCGAATTAGTGACGCTTTTAATAGCATCAACGCGAAGTTCAACGACCTGTTCGACCTGCGTCTGTCACAGCGTTCAAAGATAGTTGCAAGCCAGCAGTTTGCTGTTAAATTCGTAATCAAATTGCGTCGTCAATTGAAATTTAAGCATTCATTTGAAAATCTGCAAACACAATCACAGACATTTATGATATCTAAAGCGAGAGGCAGCGCCGTCTGCTGTTGAAATTTAAATTGAAATTCAAACAATTCCAGCTCGGTGCTGCATTGGTGTTGAAAATCGAAGAAGCAGCCAGACGCCGAGACTAGCAGACATGCGGGCGGCCAAACAACACACAAAACGCACGCCCATTGTCAGATGTGGGTGTGTGTGTGGGTGTGTTTAGTGTGACAGCCACTTGTGTGACGCTGGTGGCAACAGCTCGTCTGCGCCATTTTTGCACATTCACACATTGACACACACACACACCAAAGCCAACACTTACATGTGTATGCGGCGACAAAAAAAAGCGTTTAAACCGCAATATTTAGACTCATTTATTATGAAACCCGCTCTGCCAACAACACAGACACACACACGAATGCATTACTTTGATGCTAAAGCTTTTCTGTACACACACACACAAAGCCTGGCAGTCGGCATTTATCAGATTGTGCCCACAGATAAAAAGCAGACAAGCTGCGATTAAGATGGATAGATTTCGTTAAACGAGAAAATTAAATTCCGCTGTAATGTATTTAAATTTAAATTTGCGCTTTTAAAGTTTAAATAGTAATTGCTCTGCGCATTTTGCCTTCAATCTTATGGCAGTCCGTGGTTTCACTGTTGCTTTGAACGAGTTTTCATTTGGCTTTAATTATAATTTCAGTCATGTTCCGGTGACCAGACATTCAAATGAGATGAATGAGAACCACTGTACCCAGTTAGAGTTTTGTTGTTGTTTATGCATGAGTCCAAAGCCTTTTTGATGTCCAAGAAAATATATACATATTTGCTTCCTTCTGTCAGGTATAGGGTTCAGGTTAAGAATGGCCGCCTGAATGGCGATCATCTTTGCCTGATACACACCATTTCCCATAGTTTTAGTCCATAATAGTTAATGCCCGATCTGCCAGAATTAATATAGTAAATAAAAACAAAAGTTGGTAAGTTTCTAAGTAGTCATCCGATTTAGATGAGATTGAGACATATTATAGATATCACTAAGACGTATTACCAAACAAAATCGGTAGAACTCAAAAGTGAATATAACCTCACACAAAATTTTTTTTATTACAAAAAAAAATTTGTTTTCAAGTTAGAATTTTGGTACAATCACCAAATGTTTTATACATATATATTTCTCATATAATGTTTAATAACATATATTTTCCAAATTTTTTTCCACTTCCGTGACACCTAAACAAAATAAAATGTAATATTTTAATTTTTTTTAGGTTATGTGTGCGGTACAATTTTTTTTATATATTTCTCATATAATATTTAACAACATACATACATTTTTTTTTGGTCGGATTGTTTTGAAATTTGTTATATATATACTAAAAAAAACAATAACGAAATACGCATTTCAGCGTTTTTCTAAATTCGACGTTTAAAGGGTGGAAAGAGGGCAGTGAAGTTTCTTACAGGAAATCATTTCTTTTGTTTGATATCGGTCGAGCTTAACATGGAGATGACACAGCTATGAATATGCAATACAGCTCAATCTATAACTACGAGTCTATCATTGAAAATATTCTTCAAAATTGTATTTTCTTGAAATCTTTTTTAGAATATATTAGCATTAACCCATTTTCGGCCGCTGGTCGATTTTTCGACCAGCCACTTTGAAGGATAGTAGCTTTGCACTTAGACATTATATCTTTGAACTTTTGATGCAGAAAATAGCTTTGGTCTTTTGGTAACCCCTCGAAATAATAATTTTTTTAAAAACGATAAATTTTGAGATGTTGGCGAAGGCACGAAAAAAGCATTTTTTTAGTCATATTTTGAATATTCTGAAAAATATATAACCTTTTCAAATTATTGATTTATTGTTGATTATTTACGAAGCCTAAAGACCAAATTACCACAATCAATTGATATCCATAAGATTATTAAAATATTTTTACCTCTCAGCACCGCGTACTTTTCAGTGGTCGAAAAATCGACGATTGGCCAGAAGTCGTCATGTATGTACATATATAAGCCAACAATTGTTTGTTTTCATGCTTGATTATTATTTGACTAAAACTATGTACATATATATTTGTTTTTATTTGAAATTGAATTTTTATTAATTTATAAAAAAAATTTGTAAAAAAAAAACACAAAACAAATCCAAAAATATTCTTGATTAAGGTCCTAAATGTAAGTCCTTAAAAGGAATTACAAAAATATTGGCTATTTCTGGTAGCGGCCGAAAATGGGTTAAATCACATTTTAGCAAACAAATTCCATTAGAATGAAAAAGGGAATAATATGGCTCATAATGGGTTAAATAGGCCAAGCCTATTTTTATAAAGAACATTCATAATTCGCGGCGTTAACATTAACTTACACATTTTGGTCGCAATTTCAACCCAAGCGATTTCTGTGACAAAATCATACGTTAGTAGTTTAGAAAAAATTGAATATTTTCCAAAGGCGGATTTACTTTTGAATTTTTTGGCGGATTTAAGAGTAATACAAATTTAAGAGTCATTAAAGTCATAAAGTTGTCGGCCTCGATAGCTCAGCGGGTAGCGCGCTGGCTTCTCATACCGAGCGCCCCGGGTTCGATTCCTGGCTAGGGCTGGTAAAAACACTCATCTACTTCTGTCGCTATCCACATGAAGGGAATGAGAATTACAAGAATCGCACAAGTGCGCTCTTGGCAGGCAATGGCAAAACCTCCAAGTGTGAAAGAAAAAACTGCCCATCGCCGTTCGGATTCGGCGTTAAACTGTAGGTCCCCTCCCCTCCCTTTCCCCATCCGTTTGAAATGTGTGTTGTATCACATGTTGAAAAAACAGTGTTGCATACGCATTTCAAACGGGTGGAATCCTGTGGTATCACAACGGGCCCGTTAAGAGGCCTAAGTGTGTCTCATACAGAGGCAGCCACTTCAACCTAACCTAACCTAACCCAAAGTCATAAAAAGGATTTACAACAGTTCACGTCATTCGATTTTATTTGCCTTTCTGTTATTTGTTATTTTAAATTTTCATTGATAAAAAAAAAATTTATTAAAGAAAATATTTATACTAAAATACTTGTATTTGTACTTAATATTAAAATAAATTGGTGGCCTATCTGCAACAATACATTTTCTAAAATTTTTTTTATACAAGCACCTATTTCAACAATATATCCGACTTTGACAAGCTTTATCTCCTAATCAAGACAATTTTTCGATAAAATATTTCGGGTCCAGCTTAATGAAACCATTACCTTTAACATGATACTACTTTCGTCAAAATCTGGAATAGTTTTTTTCTTATTTTCGTCCACTCTCGAAGCACTGTGTAGACGTGTCTGTAGAAGAGTTGATTGCTTCTTGTCGTTGCTGTGGTCGGTTGTACCACTTCTGGTATAGAGACATTGTAGTTTTCGGTGAAAAAAGAGTATTGATATGACAGCCTGGCAGTGGCGCACACAGGATTTCATTTTGGGGGGTTTTGCGTTTAACTTTTCAACTCAATTCTAATTGAAACCATATACCAGAAATTTTTGTATTTAGGGAAAGGGGTTTGGACGCCCCCTGTGCGCGCCTCTACAGCCTGATTTCCTAGTATCAGCTACCCAGCAGCCATTATTAATCTCATTTAGAATTTAAAGTCACAAGAACTTTCTAACTGATAACATTTTTCCAGAGCAAAAAGATTGTTGAAATTTGCCAACAACTGGTTAACTGGTAAAAAATATATTAAATTTAGTTTCAAAAATCTAACACAAAGGTGTAAACATTTTTATAACACCCATCACCACCCGCCAACCGACAGTTGCACCATTGGCCCACTTGTGTGCAATCCAGTTGCGTACGAAAGCGTTAAAGTGCCTCGACTCTGTGTGTGTCTGTGCAGCACTCGGGTTGGTGTTTTTTTTCCAGTTTTTGGCTGTCAGTGCAGGTGACATCAACACCAACACACATACAATCGCACACTACTACTGCAGCTAACTGCTGTCGGTTGTTTGTGGTTGTGTAAAAACAGCAATAAAATATTGTGCAAGTCAACAACTGTCCCAGCAACACTAGCAAGCAGACAAAAATGCGAATCGGGGAAAAAAATTTATGCAGAAAAAACAACAACCACAACAAACTCAAATGGGCTACTCTCGAGGAAATGAACATTTTCGAAATATTTCGCTGAGTTCAACGAAAAATAGCCGGCAGTAAGATGTTGCGAAATGTTGCTGGCATTTTCTGGCATAGACTTTATCGTTGGCACGTTTGTCGTTGGCGCTCGGACAACATAACTAAGGCGGACTGGAATGTTGCCAGATGACGTTGGCAATTTTTCTAAATTAAATTATCTTTGCAAGCGGACAAAAAAAGGCAGAACGTGTTGCTTTACAAAAAAAATTGCAAATACAACAACTGATTGGCCTCAAATTGAGGGTTAATGGTCTATGTAATTATTATTAATAGCAGCAAGTTCAGGGTTTATTGCTGGTTTGGACTGCAAATGTGACACTCGGTTGGGTGTGTATTGTTTTTAAGTAATTTCATTGTAAATTTTTTAATGCTTAGCTGACTTCAAAACAACAACCAAACTGTGTGCTATGTGCAATTAATATCACTCATACGCCCTGTTGACATTGGGCCGAAAGGCATTTTCAAGCCGCACGCTGATTGATTTGGGGTTAAAGTACGCGCAGTATTGAACGTTGCGCGCTCAGCAAAATTTCATGGCCAACCAATATGGCTGGCTGGCTGCTTTGCTAAATGGCTCGACGCTTCAATGGGCTTTGAGTTGTTCTATCCTTTTCGCCTGCTGCGTGACGTGATTTGGCTATTTGTCACCGAGTCGTGATTTCTTTAAATTTTCACTGTCACTCGAGTTTACACGGCGGCCAGCTTCTGGTGCCAATTTCTCATATCATTGGCATCATTTAATTTCACGCAAATGGCTGCATTGATTTACATTTGTCACCAATCACGCTAAACGACGCACCCAACCGCCAGTCGGCGCACTGAACGTACTTATGAAATGTACAGATTTTCGGCTTAAACTGCGGGCGCCCATTTTATTTTGGTATTTTTTTTTTGTGCAAAGCCGCCCAGTACGCCGCACAGTGTCGCGATCCCATATAAGCAGTGGCCAAAAATACTTAACGTTGTCCTATTTCGATGAAACTTGGTGAGATTATTTTCGTGGTGAAAATTAAGAAATTTACAAAAAATCACTAAAATTGGACCACTGCCACGCCCACTTCCCATACGAACGTAACTGTAATATTGAAATAACTTTCTTAATATTAGTGATAGAATTATGAAATTTTGTATTTGAGCTTAAAATAATGACATACAAGCTGAGACTAAAAATGGGCGGCCTACCATGCCCACTTTCAAAAATATTCGTAATTTACTACAACTAAAACTGTATTTTTAGAAGGCTGTTTACGATACTCGTTCCACGATATCATTTTAATTGGTAAGCTTTCTAAAACCTTAAAGTGGGCGTGGCAGCTGGAGCATATATATATAAAGTGGCCAAAACTTTTCCTTTATGAATTCATGTTTAATTTTTTCAGCTTGTGATAACATATTTGGGTATAAATGTTAAGATTTTTAAAGTGGGCGTGGCATTCTGCTTACTTTTGATGATACGAACAATGTGCCAACCTTGTTCTTTATACAGCTCATCATTTCAGCAGCTGCTTTCCCGCTACTTTCATTGAACGTCCGAAGCCATACTTCGAAAAAATCACAATTTTTGACTGTAGGTGCCACTGCAAAAAGTAAATGTTTAGGTGGGCACGCAAACTTTGCTTTTGTTCATGATTAACATCAACGCCCGTCTTATCTTTAAGTAAATTTATAAGAAAATCAAGTTTTATTGACCGCTTTATGGATTCAGCTTTACGTCACACTTGGAAGAAATCACGTATTTTTAGTGGAGGCGTCAGTAGATAAATCCGAATAACAATCAAATAGGCACTTGAAGGCAAACAATTACTCCGGATTATGCTATTGCATACTTTTTTGAGTAATTTAGGGTTGGAACTAAAAAGGTGTTTTTTGACGTTTTTTAAACTTTTTCCACCAAACTTTTGGTTCTTTGTTAGAAGCAAACCGAAAAACGTAATTTTTCAATGTAACAGGATTTCACAGTTATTTCATAGCACAAACTAAAAAATAGTACTGTCATACAGGAAAAATTCCAAAGTTTTATTTAATATATAACATGACTATATGAGTACATAAATTATATTTTTATTTGATTTTTCATTCAGCATAAAGAATTACGCACAAACTTGGAACGAATGCGTATTTTTTAACATCAACTTTGAAGCTACATAAAAATGGAACGGAGTAGGATATTGAAGATTGAAGATAACGGATTTTTCTTAGTTGAGATATTATCTGTCGATTGTCATATTCATTTTAGTCATTTTATAACATTGATTTTTACCATTTTTGGCCACAATCGCAACACTGTGCGCCGCCCCCAATGAGCTGTTGAGGCATCGTTTTGTGAAATTTTTCTTTTCTTTGTTTTCTGCTGCTGCTGTTGCTGCTGTGTGTTGTAATCATCGAGTGTCGCTGCGGCACGTTTGCATATGTTTCGAAGCAGCGTTCTGCTCGAATTTGGCGCGCAGTCGTGTAATTGGCATCTAAGGAAATTCTTTGTGATTAGCTCGCTGTGTGTGCGTGTGTGGGTATTTTTAGAATGTGTGTGTGTGTGCAAGCAGCTCGATTCTTTGCCTTCTTCGCCTTTATTTGGTGTTTAATCGGCAATCTCGTATTTGCCAAAATACTTGTGTCATTATATTCGATTATGTGCGATTATGTTGATTTGATTTCGACATGAGCGCGTTAAAATTCAAATTAATGCAAAGTCGGCAGCAGCGTTCTTACACGCTTAAAAAATAAATGTAATTAGCACTTGTGAACATTTTTGCTCGTTCATTGTCATAGTTAATGTGTGGGTGTGTGTGTGTGTGCGCGTGTCTGTTAATCAATGATAAGAATTGATTGTAGTGGGTAATGATAATTGATTTTTCTCTTTCCACTGACGCCCTCATATACACATACTACATATATGTATATGTATGTGTGGGTATGTGTTCATACACATAGGCACAGCTCGCAGAAACTGGCCACAGTGTGAGTGACAACAACTAGTAAAGGTGAGCTTATAGGCGTTGCGTGCCTGCGCAGAGGCCAAATTAGCTGGGCAGTGAAAATGTACTCCGGACATACATAAATAAACAATGTTCATGTGTAGTAAACTGTTCAGTAACAGTTGTAGCTGCTGTACAATGAACAAGGAGATGAATTATATAAGCGTTGCTGCTATGCTAAATTTTCTGATAAATTATTCATTCAATGGTTATGGCTGTGATAAAGCCTGAGCTGAACATTTATATTGAATTTCAACAAAGCCTGCTTACAAGTTCAAACTTAGAGCTTAATTTATTTTGCTTGAGTTGTTATAATGTTGTTTAATTTGGTTGCTACAAGGGTGCTAAATTATTCAGCTTAATCAAGAATTATGTGTATATTCTCTATAAAATAATTTAGGGTATTCACGATGCAATGTATTTGTCTTTACTATTTAAATATCTAAAAACCAATGGGACGTGGTTTTTTTGAGCCATAATCACGCAAACCCACTGAACTGATCTAAAAGAATTAGGTACCCAACGATTTCGTACGTATAGGAATGGTACAAAGGCTATATAAAATTGACCACGCCCTTTCTTTGCGCCCATTATGATAACAAAATTTAACTATGGTGTATTTTTGTACGGCATTATGGATATCAAACGATTCAGCGTGTCATTGCGGCAATTATAGACTATATACAATTGGCCACGCCCTCTTTTCGCGCCCACTAAACTAGCAAAACAAAGCTACAATACAACTCTGTAAATCTAAATTGATGTCAAATTATTTTGTGTTTCATTATGATAAACGTAGGTCATATATGTAAGATTGACCACGCCCACCTGATATGCTACTTATAATGACAGAAATCAGCAATGATATACTTTTGTATGGCGATATGGGTATCAAACAATTCGGCTAGTCATTCCGATAAATATAGACTATATCGGATTGACCACGCCCTCTTTTCGCGATCACTAAACTAACAAAACGAAGCTGCAGTACATGTTTGTGAATTAATATTGATATCAAATGATTTTGTGAGTGATATAAGATTTACCATGCTCAGTTGATGTGTCTTCCTGCCACGCCTTCGGTAATGACAGAAGTCAGCTATTGAATTTTCAAATACTTTAAAGAAATTAATTACGAAATCGACGTAAGCAAAGACACAGGGAGCACCGTGTGATAAATATTTACAAAAAGTAACACTTTTTTGAAGACTTTATAGGGTTTTTTTAGATATTAACAAGCAACATTTTGATCCAATTTCTTTGAAAATATTTGAGAAAAACTTAAGACAAATGTAAAAATTTTTTTCACATTGATTGAATCATGAAAATTAACCCTTCTGAATAACAGCTGATTAAGATATTTGCAAGCGTGCGTAATGAAATCCATATTTTGAAATGATTTTATCGTTTGCATAAAAAATATATACTAGTACAATACACCCATCAAATGTCGCAGATTTCCATGTACATTGTTTTTGTAAATTTATCAAATTTACTGCAAATATTAAATTGAAGTGAGTGAATACCCTAAATAACTGCAATTTTTTTCTTATTGAGCAAATTTTCATGTTGGTAGAAGCTTGAAGGTGCCACCCAGTATGCCGAAGAAAAGTAGGTAATCCAAAAACATTTTATAAATATTTAATCAAATAAATACGTTTAGATATTTCTTATTAGCTGAAAAAGTTTCACTTCAACATTCAACGCCATTTTAAGACTTTTTTTAAATTTATTCAAAGCATCTAGTTTTGATAAATTAAAGAAAGATACAAATTTGTTTACTCTTTTAGTCAGTACGTTCCTATGTACATTTGGCTAATAAATCAATCAAATCAAATCAAATCAGCCTCTACAACCTACCTACCTAAGTCAGGTAGGTAAACCTGGTTGTTCAATGGGCCACACATTGATCTCTGTTGGGTATTTATCGAAAGGGAGATTCATTTATGAATTCTAGTAATGATACATTACGATATGAGTGCTTTTAGGGCAACCTAATAGGAGCTTGAGTACTTATTTATTAAACTTGCATTTATAATTTATTAATTAAAAAATTAATTAATTAAAAAAATGGTTAGAAAATATTGTATATTTTTTAATTATTCTTTTTTCTTTCTAGCATAAAAAATTCGAATTTTGGTTTTATTGAAAAACGACTTATTTATCTATTTATGATCTATTTAAAGAAACAGTTGGTGTTTTCTCTTTACTTTTTTTTCTGTATTAAACAATACGGAATAGCGAGTAGTTTCGGTATAGATATCGTCGATATAATATCATAGATATGTTTAGCCATCACTATTCCCCATACACTACACCAAAACATAACCTAACACAACATGTTTTCAAGTAGAATGTGTGAATTGCTTTCTGCCAAATAATTTTATTACAAATTTATGTAAGTTACGCGTTTAAAGCTCATTCAACTGTTGTCTACTTAGTTTTAGGCAAAACTGTTTTCTTTAAGTGAATTCCGTCGAAATTTAAATTTTCTTAAATCCAATTAAATATTCTTACCACTGAACAAATGTCAAAAACTTCTTGAAGAAAACAATTCTCACTTTACTATACTTTACCAAGCAGACAATTTTGTTTCTCTCACATACAACAATTTTCTGTTACCATTATTTCACTCTCTATAAAAGTACTACGCTCTTAATTTCTACTCTGTTCTCAATGCTGAGTGAAAATTACGCTCTCAAGACACTGAAAATTGTTCCCAACTCAGTATTTTTTCTCTCTCTGTTACACTCTCTTCATTACTTGACTGCCTCCTACTGTTTTGAAACTTATCTCTTACCAGTATTTTTCCACTACACAGTTATAAAACGGTTGTTGCAAATAGCCAACTGTCCTCTGCAGATTACTCTAACTTTCCACTACCGGCTCTTTTTTTCTCTCTCGCACACACTTACTGCGTTACTCAACTGTTTCTCATCGTTTTCAAATTTGTCTTTTGCCATTATTTTTCCACTATATATAAACATAGTTAAACATATAAAAGTTGACAAATAACCAAACTGTCCATTTCCCATTACTCAATGAAGGTGCAAGTGTTCCCAAGTGTTTCCCTTTCTATCATTCAGCGCCTGTGCAATTCTTCCTCTACCCATCACTAAATCCAACCATTTCTCTTATCATCACTAAACCGAATATTGTTCCCTACTCAGTAAGTGTAGTCTCTGTTTCGTTCACCCTCTCATTCGCTTGACTGTTCCTTACCGTTTTAAAACTCATCTCTTGCCATTATTTTTCCACTCCTATAAAAGTGCTCTTGCAATAAGCCAGCTGTTCTCTTCCCAATACTCAATGAAGGTGGAAGTGTTCTTCTTTCCATCACTCAACCCTCTTTGCAATTGTTCCCCTACGCCTCACTCAATCCAACTATTTCTCTTATCACCACACAACCTTTGTGAGACTGCTTCCCTTCTCATCATTATACCCCAGTTTAACTATTCCTCTTCCCATCACTCAACCCAAGTATACAACTAACTATTCTTCCTCTTATCACCAATCAACCCCTGTACAAATGTTTTTATTCCCATCACTATGCCCCTGTTTAACTATTCCTCTTCCCATCACTCAACCCCTGTGCAACTGTTCCTCTTCTCATTGTTGAACTCACGTGTTATTTGCTTTTCGGGGTAAATGTGCAGTGCTTCTGCGCGGATAAAGCGACCCCTTAACTTTAGCAGAAATATGAATGAATGAAATATTTCATTGCTGGGAAGAGTTGGCATGCCGCGTGCAAATCAGTGCTTGATAGAAACTCGTAGATAAGTAAACATCAGCTGTACGAAATGTTAACAGACTTAGCTGTAAATTGAATGGCAAAACACGCCACAGTGTCGCGTCTTTTGGCATTCGTAAATCTCAGAGTGGTTTCAAGACCAGAAATTATGACGTGTGGCTGCTAATTACGCAATTGAGAGTGAGCCTAATTGGGTTTGTTTAATGCGTCTAAGCTCACCTCTACGCTGCGGCTAATGTGGCAATTTGCGTGTAATAATTTGCTGAAATTGTGCACATGGCTGTCAGTGGCGTTGTTGACAAATTAATTAATAAATGATTTGCCGCTACAAGTCGCATTTATTTGAGTGCATAGTCAAGCAGAAACATTTGTTTGTGGTTGGAGTCAGAGAAGTGACGTTGTTTTGGGCAATTCAAAGGTTCAAGGACAATTGGACTTGCTTGGATATGTATCAACCATTGTATGCAATCTCAATAAACTTGAAAGATGCCATTAGGCAGTGAAGCCAAGAAGGTTTTTAATCTAAAGCGGGAAACACTGAGATGGCTGATTGCAATATTTATGGGACATGATCACTGCAAAAGGTGAAAATAATGAAACAAGTAGACGGTGGACAGTGGAGGGCGATGTATGAGATAAAAAATATCCGTTGTTGGTTGGTTCCAGTGGCGATGTTCCGACATTCAATTAGTACGTAGGCGTTGAGATTGATAAGGCTTGACAGGTGCAGATCAAGTGGTGGATGGTTTACTTATCGTTCTAGGTGTAACAGTTGCAACAGCTGGTCTTGAAGGTTATGCCAATTCTAGTTGCGTGCTCTACAATGGGCCAGTGACCTCCGATGACCGCAGTTCGTTCGAATCGTTTTTCCACGCTGTTTTCAAAACCATACTGCGTTTTATGTAACAGCTCTAGTTTTCGCAAAAAATGGGCGCATCACTTTTTCGAATTTTCCTCGGCTTTTTTTTTAGTTTTCGACTGTAGTTTCTGAACCAATAATCCTATCGACATGATTTTTATATAGTTGCACTTACAACATTTCACGCCATTTTTTCTGATATTAATAAATTTTATGCGTTCTAAGTTGGCGTTGTAATAAGGTTTCAAAGTAGGAAAATATTAAATTTCAAGGCGTTTTTTCTGAAGACGAAAATTGTACAGATGTTTCATAAATCAAGTTACGAAGTATATGAATATCTTAAGAAGAAACATCAAACAATTGAACACAGCCAAATTATTTGGCGGAATGCACATTCGCATCGAAATAATAGCAAAAATGTACCATAGCTATTTTCATCACTTTTCAAAGATTTTCCTTAAAAAATTTGAGGCCTAAAAATATGCAAAGTATTTAATTTTTTTTTTGTTTCGAGCAATTCAAATTTTTTTTTTTTTTTGCTTGTGTTTCAGACTATAAATGTAAATGTATAAAAGAGCATATTTTGAGGCTCCTAATTTTTTAAGGAAAATGTATGAACAATTATGAAAATGGCTATGGTACATTTTTGTTATTATTTCGATGCGAATGTGCATTCCGCCAAATAATTTGGCTGTGTTGTAATGTTTGATGTGTCGGCTTTCATTATTCACCTAACTCGTTAATTGATTTACGAAAATTGTGTAGGTTTTTGACCATAAAAAAAACGCCTTAAAATTCCATATTTTCCGACTTTGAGGTCCAATTACCGCAGCATTTTAAAACTTATAAAAATAAATTGCATCGGAAAAGAAGCCATGGGGTGTTGTTAATGCGATCGCTTTTTGGTTTAGAAATTACAATCAAAAATATGGAAAAAGTAGAGGAAAAACTGAAAAAATGACACGGTGCCTATATCTCACAAACTAGAGCTGCTAGAACAAAATCTGAGGATAGATTCGAAATCAGCGCACCCAAATTAGTAAGAAACAGTTGAAAAACTCATGCAACAGAAAAAAGTGTTTTTTTGTTGTGCTGTGTAATCAGACGAGGCTTCGAATACCGAACAAGGGAACGAAAGGAGACCTATCAGTTAGTCTGCTTGTGCCACTCTTGCGGGATGATAACATGGGATCGTTTTGATTTGAAAAACTTGACTGATGGGCATGAGTTCAATTGTTAGATTTTTACTAAACTTACAACACAAATTTTTTTAGGGAGATCGACAAGTTAGATTTTATGGCGTTAGAAACACAATTTCTGAAAGTCTGAGGCATACTACTGTTTCTTTTCTTGTACCATTTGGATATTAAAGTTTATTTATTTTTGTTAATAAAAAAGTCAAGATTTGGGAGGAAGATCTACGAATTAGCCTTTGAAAGATAATTTCTACATTTGGATATTAATTTGTTTCTTCTTGTTAAAAAAAAGTCAAGAATTATGAGAAAGATCTGCGAATTAGTCTTTGAAAGACAATTTCTACATTTAGATATAAATTTGTTTAATCTTGTTGAGAAAAAGTCAAGAATTATGAGGGAGATCTGCAAATAAGTCTTTAAGAGACAATTTGTACATTTGGATATTAATTTGTTTCTTCTTGTTAAGAAAAAGTCAAGAGTTATGAGGAAGATCTGAAAATTAGTCTTTGAAAGACAATTTCTACATTTAGATATAAATTTGTTTAATCTTGATGAGAAAAAAGTCAAGAATTATGGAAAGATCTGCCAATTAGTTTTTAAAAGAGAATTTCTACATTTGGATTAAAAAAAAAAGTCAAGAATTATAAGAGATCTCCGAAGTAGTCTTTCAAAAATAATTTCAACATTTGGATAGTATTTAGTTTATTCTTGTTACGAAAAAAAGTCAAGAATTATGAGGAAAATCTGAAAGCTAGTCTTTGAAAGACAATTTCTAAATGTTTGATCCTACTAAACCTACGACAGTGGGACAAAACGTAATACTGTTTCCCCTGTTATGTCATTTGGATAATTATTTGCTTATTCTTATTAAAAAGTGGCTAAAGATAGTTTTAAAGTCTGGAAATAATATTAAAGAAAAATCTCTTTCACCGAGAGAATAAGGTTGTTTTTCCTTTTACTGGCTCTTTTTTATTTTCACTGAATGTAAAAGCTTTCTGTTCAACTAATTTGCTTCAATTTCATTTATTCAATGAGATGATTTGTATTCTGTTTCTGTTGGTGGTTCATTGAACTGTAAGATCAGAAATGATCAGTCAAACTTTACTTATTTTCCGAGTCTCTTTAATCACCTCATACGCCACCAACTTGTTTTATTCAATACTGTACAATTTTATTTATTTTGTCAAAGCATACATTTTTAGTTACTGACCAAAAATTTACTTTTCTAAATATCCAGAAATATTTATAAATACGGTTTTTGGTTCAGACATGAATTTTAACCCTAATTCCCAGAAGTGAGCCTCACAGTCTCACTAAAGATTTCAAATGGTGATACATCCAAAAGATTTTCGATTCCATTATTTTATGTAATCCTCTAATGGAACGTAAGAATTGTATTGCATTTATAAATTTAACATTTTAGACAGTTTTTGTACTTTTTAAACAAATGTTTTCAGTAATTTAGCTCATATAAGCCTGACAGTCTCACTTCTGGCTTTACGTTACTTTTAAAATTCAGGGAATTAGGGTTAAATAAGTAATTTGTGCTTGTTTTCAAAAAATTTCAACTTTGATTCACATTAACTGCCTTTGTATGAGTTATACTTTTAATAACCAACATTTATAAAACAAAACTGACATTTCACTATTTATGTATAAAAATTTATACAAAAATATAAATCATGATAAAATTTCCATATAAAATTCATGGAATTTTATTGCTATTGAGAACCAGAGGACGTTTATGGTAAAATAATTGCATACTTCAGGGATGCTTTCAACTACTGCATTTTATTTCTGCGCAAC
Source organism: Melieria crassipennis (assembly GCA_963668005.1). Lineage (NCBI taxonomy): Eukaryota > Metazoa > Arthropoda > Insecta > Diptera > Ulidiidae > Melieria > Melieria crassipennis. Next base: position 39,034,597 of record OY764962.1, on the reverse strand, counting down.
TCTCTCAACCAACAATTTAGCTTCTGTTGATTCTCAAAATAATCCATAATATGCGTTAAGCCGAGTGGCAATTTTGAATTCTTTTAATACAGTTTTTAATTAAATTAAATCGGAAAAAGTGTCCCCTTTGCACGCGCCATTTCGTATTAATATTTTAATTAAATTATCATAATCACTCAATAAAAAAGTTAATCATTTCCAAATGCATTGAACCCAGTGCCGAGAGCGACAGTGGCAGTGACAGTGATGACGCCGACACTGACGTATCAGCCACAAGTCGCACATCAATAATAAGTAAGCGCATTTTAATATAAATTACACACACACACACTCACATGTGGCATGTCGCGTATGTGTGTGTGTGGCCTTAGAGTCTCTGAGCAATTGTACATTTTTTTGGGTGTGGCAAATATTAATATATTAAAAAATTCGACACTCCACAGCGACACTGTGCAACCGAGCGCGCACTTTTTCGAAGCCACCTGGGCGATGGGCGTCTGCGTTGGAAATAAGTTGCAACAAAATATTTATGCAGTCAAAATGCCATATATGCGCGTCTGTGAATACGTGAAGCGCAGCCGAGGCAGCACACATGTCTGGCACAAAGTGAGTGGACTGAGCAATCGGGAAAGAGCGGTTAGCTGTCAACGGTCTGGTGGCCATCTTTTCATTATTGCAGAATTTTTCTTTTGGCCTGTTGGTCGGTCTGCTAGTTTTTCAGTTTGAATTTGTCTGTGGCTGCAAGTCCCATTTGTCTCATATTCGCATCAACGCCATTTGAAAGCCACAAAGCTCAGTGCTCAATGGCATTTAAAAAGTTGAATTACTCACATGCGCAAGGATGTGTATGTGTATGTGTGTGCGCTTCATACAATGTGGTCACTGTCGACACGTCGCATTAAGAGTGCCCATGTGAAATAGTAGAAGTAGAAACCAGATACAGCAATCGCAATATAGTACACCAACAAAAGTGGCACATAAATTACATTAACGCGCTTTAATTGCTGCAGAATGCTGCGATTGCGAAAAGCGAAAGCCCACTACATAGAATCCACTGCAGTCATTGGACTGAGAGTTCACTTATTACTAGGCATCTGCATGTCTGTGTGTGTGAGTGAAATAGTTATTGCTACATAAGCACAATGGCGACTGCGATACGGTTTACATGCGATAATAAAATTTGATTTATGCTCATTGAAAATTTGAGGACAAGGCCAAAAACATAAAACGGCTTAGGCCACATTAGTGATTTCAAATTGATTTATTTATTTATTAAAATATCCTAGAATTAAGTACCAATTCATACAGACTATCAAACAGTAAAATAGTGTAAAAATTAAATACTTATATTATAAGCCTTTTTAGCAAATTCTTAAAAATTTTCTTCATAATAAAAAAGATGTAATCATTTATCTGTCTATCTATCTATCTATCTATCTATCTATCTATCTATCTATCTATATATCTATCTATCTATCTATCTATCTATCTATCTATCTATCTATCTATCTATCTATCTATCTATCTATCTATCTATCTATCTATCTATCTATCTATCTATCTATCTATCTATCTATCTATCTATCTATCTATCTATCTATCTATCTATCTATCTATCTATCTATCTATCTATCTATCTATCTATCTATCTATCTATCTATCTATCTATCTATCTATCTATCTATCTATCTATCTATCTATCTATCTATCTATCTATCTATCTATCTATCTATCTATCTATCTATCTATCTATCTATCTATCTATCTATCTATCTATCTATCTATCTATCTATCTATCTATCTATCTATCTATCTATCTATCTATCTATCTATCTATCTATCTATCTATCTATCTATCTATCTATCTATCTATCTATCTATCTATCTATCTATCTATCTATCTATCTATCTATCTATCTATCTATCTATCTATCTATCTATCTATCTATCTATCTATCTATCTATCTATCTATCTATCTATCTATCTATCTATCTATCTATCTATCTATCTATCTATCTATCTATCTATCTATCTATCTATCTATCTATCTATCTATCTATCTATCTATCTATCTATGCAGTTAAATTTTATTTTCTAATATGTGTGACAAAAGGATTGCAAAAAGCTTCCGCAAAAATGATGCAAACAGCATATAATTTAAATTCATTTGTTTGATTGTTTTCATTAATGCTATTTTTAAAGAATACTTTTAGGCTGTACACATGTTTTGATATCATTACAGTGCTGAGGAGCAGTTTTTCCTTTGAAATATGCAATTTCTGTGAATGTCTTCCAACTGACAGCACTTTTCCACACGCATAATCTTCAATGACTCGGCAGTGTAACTGAATTATTGTGACCAGGTACGTTAAGAAAACATTTTTGAGAAACATATATGTACATACTTACATAGATAAGTATGCAACTATGTTCAACAAAAGTTAAAACCGCAACTTGGCGTCACGGTTTCTTAAACTGTAGAAAATATTTCGCACTTACAACCACATTGAAAATATTTCACTTTCCGTCTCGCAATTTCAGAATAGAAAATAAAGAATCTCAACATAGTTTTCACTTTGGCGAAAGTTTATTTTTGTTGTTGCTATCATGTTGCGTTTTTAATGCTGACAAGTGCAGCAGCAGCAACGGCCCAGCATGCAACAAATTTCTAGCCTGTCAGTCGGAATTGCAGCATTTCTCAGAGTGCGGCATGTGAGCGGCTCGTATTGGCGGCCTGCTGCTTTGCCAAGAGTCGTTGTGTCACTGCAATGCGAAGCCCAGTAGGAAATTTTGTCGTTTACACGGGAAATGAATGATGAACATTTTAGGATTTTAGTTAAAAGATTTGTGCGAAACAGAGTAGGAAAGTTAATTGATAATTTACACTGATTTGTGGCGAAAATTTAGAGGAATTAGTTAAAAAACTTAAAATAAAAATTTCAAAGTGCTAAGGCGGGAAGTGAATTTTTACTTCCCACGCTTACTAGGTAAATAGGTTGATTAAGAGGTCGTCTCGAGCACTTAACTGAGGGCACAGGGCCCAATATGCTATCAGACAAAGGATTTTTTCCTAGATACTTCTCGTGTTCGAGAACCAGTTAGAAGATCTTAAAAATTATTTAAAATTTGATGGTGCTGCCTTTTCCGGGCTCGCTAGGTAACTCTGCAAGTATTATCAAATCAATCGAAAGTGTATTCTTCCTAACATTGCGCGTCCTTGTGGAAAAATATCCTTTAGTCCACCTCAGACTCAATACAGTGATTTTCGTGATCTAAAAGCATATCGACTGAGTGTCTTAGATCGTTGGCAGGAATTTCCTTCAGAATGTCGGTATAAGACTTATGGATAGAAAATCCTATGCACACACTTTTTGATAGCCAAATGTTCAGTTAAAATGCGATAAATATCTGATATTGAGATACTTAAATCCAATTTTAAGAATTTCAATGATGATTTTGGTTGATCTTTAATGAATTCAGCGACAGTGCTGAGGGAATCTCCGGTGATCGCGGATTTATTTATTCATTTATGTCCTTAGCATCGGTTTTTAAATCATTCATGAGCTTTGTCACGGGATAAACCATCACCATAGACATCACCAAAAACTTGGTTCATCAATTGAAATGTTTCGGTTAAAGTTTTGCTAAGTTTAAAACAAAACGTAACATTGGTTCTTTGTTCGATGCTCATTTTTTGTACTAAAGACACAAACACTTTCACTTCAGACGCAATAACTTCGCTTCCAGTTAACCTTTTCGTTACAGGTTTTACTGAGGAAAGTTAAAATTCGAAATTTATTAATTCGAGTGTTCTGTGTGGTTTTGTCAAAAACATTCCAAAGTAATTTTTTTAATTTTCTCTACCGGACCCTGTTTTATAGAGTGTTGTCATATGACAGCAACCATATCGTTGAAGCTATAATAATTACTTACATATATATACGAACTATTACGCATTGCTAAAAATCCAAAATTTCTTTATTAACTTTAGCTAAAATAAGTTTAAAAATATATCTAAACTTTTTTCAGTTTCTTTAACTGTTTTTAAAATAAAAGAAGTTTTCAATTTAAATTTTTTAAATTCAAATAAATAAAAAAATTTGTCTAATTTTAAATTCTTTTAAATTAAAAAAATTATTTTTTTTTGTTTTAAGTTAAAAAAATTTTATTTTTATTACTGTGCTCTGTTTTTTTATAGTGTTGTCATATGACAGCAACCATATCGTTGTGGCTTTAATAATTACTTAAATATAACATTTTATACGCGTAAATCAATCGCATTGTTTTTCATTTACTTCAACTAAAATTATTGAAAAAATGTATCTACATTAACGTAAAAAGTCAAACCAAAAATTTCTCTTCTTTTTTCTGCTTCTACTTTCTTTACTATGCAAAGATAGAATTAAAGAAAACGTACATACTTCTCTTCTTTAAACTTAACTATTCAGTTTGTTAATTTCGTATTATTCCTAAAACTTCAAACTTTTCTAAGGTCCAACAAAAACATTTATTCTTGAAACCATAGAGAAGTCACACGTCCACAAAGTAGCATGTTGCCATATGGCAACAAAACAACAAAATAGCGAAAGGGTTAAACAAAAATCAAGGAATTTTGACTGAAAATCAGGGAAAAAATGAATTAAATTTCCGAAATTAATTTAAAAAATGATAATTGTTTTAAAATAATAATTGTTTAAAAACTTGATCAAGTTCAACAATGCATGTAAGTTTTCATTTCTTACTTCTTTCAAGTCCATTAACTCTATGAAAACAACGCAAGATATGGAAAGACGAACCGAGCATGATTATTCCGGGGACTGGTGAAGTCTGAGTTCTTAAAAGACTAAAGGTTTCTGCATGAGCTTGCAGCTTTTGATCTCATTCTGATCTGGCCAGGTCACCAGGTCCTGTGGCTAACTGCTTTGCGTGCTCCATCTTCAAATAGCCAAACCAAGGGTTGACGAGGCGTTCTCTACTTTATTCTTATAACAGAGACCCGGCTTCATTCTTCAGAGTTGACCACCAACTATTTTTGCTTAGCTTCATTGCTCTGTGCAGGTCAGCAGATCCTTTAAATTGATCATCTAAAATTAGGTCTTGTTATCCTTTAAATTTCCTACAATCCTGCACTGCCCGGCACATTTGCAACGCTGTGTTTGTTGGTGGTTTTACTTGTGCAATTCACCATTGCGCGCCCACCAAGTGCAGTGCAATCTTGACGAGCATTTCTTGCGGCGTCAAATAATCCCGAAGCAATTTGTTGTGCCGCTGCATTACAAACACGACTACAAAACTACTCGTATTGACACTAACGACGCGGTGCTCGCTGCAACGGGACGCAATGCTGCACCGTTCCTCCGCCTGGGCGTGTCGCGAGTCGCTTGACTGCAGCAGCCGTCATCAAAGTGCCTTTAAAAGCGAATGCGTGCTGCAGTGTTGTAGTTGTTGTTATTGCATTCTTGTGTGTTTTTTATTGTTAAGTGTCGAGCATTGTGGGTTCGCGGACTTTTTTCGCCGCGCCATTATTATTCTTGTCGCAAATGCGCGCACACACAATAAAAATTCCTTGGGCAATGAAAAGGTAGCACGAAATGCTGCGAAACAAGTGCCAACGTAATGGCGGACGAGTTCCAACAGCAGCCGTTGCCACCGCCACCGCCACCGCCACCTGTGCACTGTTGCCCGATGACGGTTGGGCGTGAGTAACATTTATATTTGTATTTGTTGCAATTGTGCGCCATTCACAGGACACGCGGCACGCTACGCGACGCCACATTTAAAGATTTCATTTTATTGCCAGCGTATTTTGCTGCAACTACACATTTAGCATAAAACTGTCTGATTGCACCGACTAACTATTACGGGCGACATAAATTGGCGCCCCAAATGTCAGCCGCAATTTTAATGTGCGCAGCATAAATGACACACAAGCACAGCTGTTCCCCACAAGAACTTTTGACAGTAATTAATGTGGCCAGCGCGCGCCGGCGTCGTTTGCGTTCGTAAGCGTGGCGCAAACAAGCAATTTCCATTTGGCAAGCAGCATCCTTCGTGCGTGCGGTTGCTGAGTTGTTGGTTGGTTGGTTGGTTGGCACCACTGCAAGTAATGTGGCTGCATAAATGGCACCGCAACACATCACACACGCTCGTGTTGTCTATGCATTTTGATGCCAAAAGTTCAAAACTTCTGTTGGCCGCCTGCCGCGCTGTGCTCTGGTTTTGTCATTAAATTTTTTTTCTTTTCATTTTGTCAGCCGCAAGTTTTTAATTTTGTGATTTCCGCGGCTTGGAGCATTTTATGTGTCACTCGCTGCACTTTGCATTAGTAGTGTGGTCAGACATAAACACACATACACACAAACAGACACACGCACAATGCTTTTTGTTTACTATCAACAGTGCCGCGAAATTATGGGCGTCCTCCAAGTGTGAACGAATAAACATAAAACGCAAAACAAGATTTTTTCCAGTCAAGAGAGGAGGAGATTGTAGAAACATTTTGCGGCCACATAACGGGTTGAGCGTTGCCAAAATGCAGAAATGTTTAACACTCGCATGCTCGACCAATGCAAACTTTTTTTAACCCTTTCGCTATTTCATTGCCATATGGCAACATGTTACTTTGTGGACGTGTGACTTCTCTATCGTTTCAAGAATAAATATTTTTGTTGGTCCTTATAATAGTTTGAACTTTTAGGAATAATACGAAATTAACAAACTGAATAGTTAAGTTTAAAGAAGAGAAGTATGTACGTTTTTTTAATTCTATCTTTGCATAGTAAAGAAAGTAGAAGCAAAAAAATAAGAGACATTTTTGGTTTGACTTTTTACTTTAATTTAGATACATTTTTAATTTGACTTTTTACTTAAATTTATACACATTTTTAAAATAATTTTAGCTGAAGTAAATGAAAAACAATGCGGTTGATTTACGCGTAAAAAAATGTTATATTTAAGTAATTAGACTGTGCGTGAAATTTGCCCTCAAAAATTAAGACATGGGGGGGACCTACTGGGTGAGTTTTCATACGCCACGTTGAGTGTTATAATTAAATGACACTCATACGCCACGTAGCGCTGCGCAAAAAAATGCACACATCGCAATTACACAGTTTGAATGTATTTTTTTTGAATTGGTGTCTGAAGCAAATTTGTTGGTCGTTAAAATATCTACAAACTTGCCGAAGACAGTAAAGCGATATTCGAAACGATTTAGGACCTACTTAAGCGACAAACTTGACGACAATTACCAAACTTCAAAGTCTGATTTCTCATAAACTAGAGCCAATCTTACCAAACGGCTGGTGGATCTCAACTCAGTATACCTATAGGAAACTCACCCAGTAGGTCCCCCCCATGTCTAAATTTTGGACTTGCACAGTGTTATTAAAGCCACAACGATATGGTTGCTGTCATATGAAAACACTATAAAAAACAAAGTACATTAATAAAAATTAAATTTTTTGTTAACTTAAAAAAAATTAAAATTAAAAATGTGGTTTTTAAATTTGAAAAAAATAAAAATTAAACATTTTTTTAATTATAAAAATATATAGCTGCAAGCTCATGCAGAAACCTTTAGTCTTTTAAGAACTCAGACTTTACCAGTCCCCGGAATAATCATGCTCGGTTCGTCTTTCCATATCTTGCGTTGTTTTCATAGAGTTAATGGACTTGAAAGAAGTAAGAAATGAAAACTTACATGCGGTGTTGAACTTGATCAAGTTTTTAAACAATTATTATTTTAAAACAATTATCATTTGTTAAATTAATTTCGGAAATTTAATTCATTTTTTCCCTGATTTTCAGTCAAAATGCCTTGATTTTTGTTTAACCCTTTCGCTATTTTGTTGTTTTGTTGCCATATGGCAACATGCTACTTTGTGGACGTGTGACTTCTCTATGGTTTCAAGAATAAATGTTTTTGTTGGTTCTTAGAAAAGTTTGAAGTTTTAGGAACAATACGAAATTAATAAACTGAATAGTTAAGTTTAAAGAAGAGAAGTATGCACGTTTTCTTTAATTCTATCTTTGCATAGTAAAGAAAGTAGAAGCAGAAAAAAGAAGAGAAATTTTTGGTTTGACTTTTTACGTTAATGTAGATACATTTTTTCAATAATTTTAGTTGAAGTAAATGAAAAATAATGCGATTGATTTACGCGTATAAAATGTTATATTTAAGTAATTATTAAAGCCACAACGATATGGTTGCTGTCATATGACAACACTATAAAAAACAAAGTACATTAATAAAAATTAAATTTTTTGTTAACTTAAAAAAAATAAAAATTAAAAACGTGTTTTTTAAATTTGAAAAAAATAAAAATTAAAATTTTTTTTAATTATAAAAATATATAGTTAAAGAAACTGAAAAAAGTTTAGATATATTTTTAAAATAATTTTAGCTGAAGTAAATAAAGACATTTTCGATTTTTAGTTATGCGTAAACAATTTTGTGTTTAAGTAATTATTACAGCCAAACGATATGGTTGCTGTCATATGAAAACACTCTATAAAACGGGGTCCGGTAATTAAATAATATAATATAATAATTTGACATAACCACATAGAAGACAAAATTGATAAATTTAGAATTTTAACTTCGCCAGCAAAAACCTGCAGCGAAAAGGTTAAATGACTGTATGGAATCATGTTACAAAGTAGAATGAAACTTTTACTTAACAATATTTTTAATTTTTGTATTTATTACTAGCTGACCCAGCAAACGTTGTTTTGCCATATAAATTCGTTTTTTTTTTCTATAATGAAATACGTGAGGTGGCGAATGTTCAATTTTAAAGATTTTGCTTGTATGTGCCACGCCCCTTATCACTTAGGGGTATAAAAAATAGATAGTAGCCGATTCTCAGACCTACTGAATATGCATGTAAAATTTCATACAAATCGGTCAAGCCGTTCCGGAGGAGTATGGTAACAAACATTGTGACACGAGAATTTTATATATAAGATAATTTGACTTTTGTAAAAATCATGGAAGATTTTATCTTAAAACCGACTCAATCGTATACAAAAATATCTTAATGGAGTCATTTTGACTCGCTTATGCATTCCAGTGTTAAATACTGAATGCAAATGTACAATTGAAATGCAATCAGCTGAGTGGCTAAAGTTCCAATTTGTTGACCTACAAAATATCCATGGAAAAAAAAATAAAAAAATGTTTTTTCCAAGTCGATATATGAAAATCAAGCATTTTTAGTAGAAGCATGTCTGACTTGGCCATGTCTCCCGTAGGGACAATGAAGCTTCGGCGAAAAACGTGTTTGACGCCTGTCTTCTCAACACTTTCAGCAACATTAAATTCAGCCAATCCAGGCATTGTCGCAACCTATAATCAATACATTACAAATCCAAACCTTAGAATATCGAAAGGCAATTGATGCTTCCGATCGACTTACTGAAAGCTACTGAAGAAAGGTAGATTTGTTTGTGTTAGCAGTGACAACCAAGCTGTGCTAATGGTCTTGGCCAGTCTTTTAGACACTGTCAGCATTATAGGATTCAGCAAATTCAGGCCTTGTCCCGACCCATAACCAATACATTACAATTCTAAGCCGAAGAATATTGAAAGACTTTTGAACCTACCGACGGACTTACTCCAGTTCTGGAGAATTGTTCCTTGCGAAAGCAGCACCGCTGACGTTGTTTTACTTTTGTTTACGTGTATCACATTCGTTACTTCGCTCGCGAGTAGTAGAATGCTCATCACTGGACTTAACCCTAGAAGGGTAATCATATTTTACATACGTTTTTGGTAAAGTCGTATTCAACTCCGATTTTTGGAAGTGTTAGAAATCGTATAAACTCCAACTTCATTATATAATTATACTTAGACATTTCTTTGTACAATAAATAATTCGCACCGTACATATTTTTAAAAATTATTTGTGTATTTTTCAGTAATTTGTGTTGAGGTACATTTATTTTTGAGATCGGAATGAGTATCAGAAATTAAAAAAATAATTAAAATTAAAATAAACTGCTTCTTCATGAAGACAGAAACACAATTATAATTCCTTAAAAAACGAATGAAAAGCAAAAAAATCAATAAATATAACTAATTTTTTACAATTCTAATTAATTATTTAACTAACTTATTTGCACACTAATTAACTAACTAACTAATTAACTTAACTAATTAATAATTAATTAATTAACCAATTCCAAAAAATTTTTCAATTAACTCTTCCGATAACCCCGATTTGGGATTTTTTTTGTTTACGTTGCTTCGTAACTTTTATTTATGATTTTTTGTTTTTTACGTTACCGATAACTATTATTTTGAAAAAATTTTTTTAACGTTGCTTCATAACTTTTATTTATAATTTTTTTTTTATTTACGTTACCGATAACTATTATTTGAAAGACAATTTTTTACGTTGCCTCATAACTTTTATGAAAGAAATTTTTTTTATTTACGTTGCCTTACCACATTTTGAGTATGAATTGATTTTTAATTGTTTAGTTGTTGGTGGAAATAAGGTTTTTGCAGTTCATTTGCGTTTGTCAATTTAGAACAATTAAAAATTAATTCATATCCAAAATGTAGTAATTCAACGTAAAAAATTTTGTTTTCAAAATAATAGTTATCGGCAACGTAAATGAAAAAAATCATAAATAAAAGTTATGAAGCAACGAAAAAAAAAATTTCTCAAAATAATAGTTATCGGTAACGTAAATTAAAAAAGTCATAAATAAAAGTTATGAAGCAATGTAAAAATCATAAATCCCAAAATAATAATTATCGACAACGAAAAATATACTTGTTACTTATAAGAGTTATTATGCAACTCAAAAATATTTATTACATGATAATAGTTATAGGCGACGTAAAAAATTGCTCATTGGGAATAATTATTATAAAACAATAATTATCGAAATTTCTTAAATAAGGGCAATTTTTTCATTCCCAAAAATATGGATAATAATTATTTTAGGTCTCTGTTAAATTCACAAATCAATGAAATTTTGGCATATTTTCTGAAAATTTGTTAATTTATTTGCACATATTAAATCGCTTTTCTTCACAATCCGATTTAATGAAATTTGTGCAAGATTCGAATGTTTTGGTCGAATGCACAATGCTGTTAATTTTTGCATAATAAGCAACAGAAAATATTTAACTTCCGAAATGTGCGGCTCGGAGATAAACATTTCAGTTAAGCCGCCTCAAAATGGCAGGTAAACTGCTTTTATATTTTCTTGAGAATTTTAACAGCTGCACGCGAACTGTGTTATTGAACATCCAAAGCAAACAAACAATTAAAATTGATGAATGTATACGAGATGCGACTATTTTTATATCACTTATTGCTATGAAAATACATTGCGGCTCTGTCCATTGCAAATTTCGAGCAATTTTCCAACACCACAACACACAATAATGCCGGCAGTGCTTGAAGTTCATTTGCATTGCTGATTACATGATGTTTGTGGGCGTGTGTGTGTGTGTGTGTGTGTGTGTGTGTGGAATATGCGTTTAAATTGCACTCACATGCTGCAATATTTGATTGCCACAGCTGCTGGGCAAATTTTATTGCAGCACACTGACATTGCAATCCGCCTTTGCTGTGGCCAACTTAAAGCGCCTCCACGTCATTATGGCAAATGCTGCAAACATTTGTTGTTGGCAATATTTGCAATGCAGCAGCAATTTTCAGCAGTTGCACCTCTTCAAAACTTATGCATAGCCAACTGCCTGAGGCGCACAAATTTCGCCCAGCAGTCATTCGGCACAGCACATTAGCACATTTTTCAGCTCTTCCGGCAGCGCAATTTTTTTCCAGGCTGCAAGTGAGCGCACCTGCGATTCCCAAATGCCTTTTGCGGCTGCTTTATGCTGCTGCCACTCGCATTCGGCATTAATTTACGGGCGGTCTGCGTTCTGTGTGAGCGCCGCGAAACGTCACTGAGGTGCTGCTGGCTGCATTTGTCAGACGTTGAAGGCGTTCTCAAACGTTTTGTCATTTCGTTACCATATGGCAATATTACACTTTGTGGACGCTAAAGTCCTCGCAGATTTTAAGAGCAAACTTTTCAGTCATGTATCGTTAAAAATGTCTAAACGATATCTCTAAAACCAGTCAATTGAATTAAAAACGCAGTGCAAGCAAAAACGCCATTTAGGCACCGCATAGCAAAAGTATTGCGTACTTATTGTTGTAGTATAAAGTACTTGACTGATTATTTTAAAAAATAGTTTTATGTCGATAAAACAAAAATAGCTGTGTTTTATGATATGCGTAGAAAATCAGCGTAAATTCAGAGTAAACAAAACATTACTAACACAAAACCAGTCAGACCTTGAATGCAGAAGTATTGGTTGTTATCAATTAATTAGCCATTGTTGAATTAACGTACTCGACGCTATGCACAAACATTCATTCAACCAATAAATAAATAACTACATTATTTTGGGCTAAAAATAAATTGAGTTGTGCGTGAATAGAGCGTCAACTGTAGTGTTAAGTGTTCCAATTGTACGGAGAGAATAAGAGAGACAGAAGAGTCAAATTGTTCGCTGCCGCTGCGTTCGGTGCCGCTGCTCAGACCTCTACACAGAATTGCCAAGGCAAAGTAGCTTATCTGAAAAAAGTGCTTTTAGCTTTACTATATAGTTATAGAGTGACTTTTGATACTCGGGTTTTGACTCGGGTTCGAGGAATGCGCCTCTAGCGCAATGAGCAAAGATGACTCCAAATGGAAGTACGTATTTTCCCCCTACACGTCTTCCGAACTTAACCTTACTACATATATGTACGTCTGATAAAAAAATACCTGGTTGGTAATTATATATATAATTGGTTGTCCTGATTGACTGACTGATTCATCATCGCCCAGCCCAAATCACTGAAGCTACGGACATGAAATTTAAAGTGTAGATGCATTTGGAAAAGAGGACCTTCGTTAAGACGGGATTTTTTGAAATTCGGGGTCCAAATGGGAAAAACCCGTGATTTAATGGGCCTAAATACTGTTTCAAACTTGGCGAAAATACTTGAAATAACAAATTATTTGACACATATTTTTCAGTTTTTCGAAAATCAAAACTTAAAGGAGTCAACGACGGGTTAAGAACACAGGCCGACAAAATTAGAACAAATTTCAGATCCAGAAACCAAAGTATACTTTTCCGAAGGTTTTTAGTGCGCTGAACAAGAATCCGGCCTCAGAATTGCTCCCTCACCTCTGGTTTCCGAGATATCCTAACCTAAAAGTGCGAAAAACGTGGTTTTTGCACATATTTGAGGTTATGTAGTATAATGTTTTTGATTTTTACTTCAAAATCTTTTCCGGCATCTTAAAGTACAAACCTTGCCCTTTCAAACGCGCTTTAGTTTGCTCAAATATCTTTTTTTGTCTTTGAGATATCCTATGCTGAAGTTCGGGAGCTCTCTCGCTCTCCTACCACGCGGGGAATCGCATAGTGGGAAAAGTTGTAGGTTCAGAGTGTTAGAGTTGTTTATTTCGCTTCACTTAACTATTTTATGGTTTGTAATTCGTACAAGGAAGACTCATACTGCATCGTTTTATACGTTAAAGTTGCAATTCAACAAAAAATACAATGTCTCAGGAACGCCAGACTTCACGAACGTCTTGTTCAGATAAAACTGACATGTTTTGTTATGTTTGCGCAAAATTTGAGACTTCTGATTGTCGTAGGAGTATCAATGACTGGGTTAAAAGTAAGTACTTAGAATGTTACAACATACCCATGAAAAACTTAGATAAACTATGGGTTCCTCGATCTATTTGTAATTCTTGTCGAATGAATTTCAAAAATTGGAAACAGATAAAAAAAGAAGTTATCATACAACCAGCTCTTTGGCGTGAGCCCAAGAATCACCATGATGACTGTTACTTTTGTGCATGTAATGTCACGGGCCGCAATAAAAAAAATCAACAAAACATTGTTTATCCTTCCGTCGAAAGCGTGACTCCAGCCAAAAAAGGGAACGTAGAGATAGAGATTTCAAAAAATACAGATTCTGATCAAAGTGATTTTGAAGAAATTGTAACTGATGAAAACGAAACAGAATGTGCATACGAATGTCCTTCTGATGACACGAATCCGATACTTTTTAACCAAAATGATTTAGACGATCTTATTCGTGATCTTAATCTTCCTAAAGATTCATCTGAACTGCTTGCTTCAAGGCTGAAAGAAAGAAATTTGTTATTGCCTGGGACAAAAATCACTATTTACAGAAAAAGACACGAGGAATTTTCAAAATTTTTTGCAAGCAATGATTCTATGGTTTACTGCAATGATATTAAAGGACTTATGAGTTTGTACAAAACAGATATGTATGAGCCAGCAAATTGGAGGATTTTCATAGATTCATCGAAAGAAAGTCTTAAAGCAGTATTACTCCACAATGGTAATGAGTATGCAGCAGTTCCAATAGGTCATTCAACTATTTTAAAAGAATCGTATGAAAGCTTGAAATGTCTTTTGGATTCAGTCAATTATAATTTGCATCAATGGCGTATTAGTGGTGATTTTAAAATGATCAATCTTTTAGTTGGTTTACAATCAGGCAATGTAAAATATCCATGTTTTCTATGTCTTTGGGATAGTCGTGATCGACACTCACATTGGATACGAAAGGATTGGCCAAAAAGGTCGGAGTGGAAAGTTGGTTCACACAATGTAATTAACAAAAGTCTTGTCGACCTCGAAAAAATTTTGTTGCCACCACTTCATATAAAACTAGGATTGATGAAGCAATTTGTAAAAGCTTTAAATAAGGACGGTAACTGCTACAAATACATCAAGGCTACGTTTCCAAACCTGAGTGACGCTAAAACTAAAGAAGGTGTTTTTGTGGGGCCTGACATTAGAAAACTCATGAAAGATGATGAGTTTGAGAAGTCTATGACGAAAACAGAGAAAAATGCTTGGTTCAGTTTTAAAGAGGTTGTATACAACTTTTTAGGAAACCATCGGGATACTAAATATAAAACTATTGTTTCAACAATGTTATCTCATTTTCGAAAATTGGGGTGTTTAATGAGTTTGAAATTGCACTATTTATTTTCTCACTTGGACTACTTCCCAGAAAACGTTGGAGTTTTTAGTGAAGAAATGGGGGAGAGATTCCATCAGGACTTGAAAGAAAAAGAGAGACATTACCAAGGTAGGTGGGATACAACAATGATGGCGGACTATTGCTGGTCTTTGAAAAGGAATGATGAATCACAACATCATTCTCGAAGGTCTCAAAAACGATCTTTCGAATGTAAACGAGAACGTTTCCATAAAAAAAACAAAATTTGATTGAGAAAACTTTATTTAATTTGAAAGAGTAGAAAAGAAAGAGTAGAGAGCGAATAATAGGACATTTTCCTAAATTATAAATAATGTCAAAGAGAAAAAGAAAAAATGAGCATGAAATCAATAGAAAAAAATGCATTAAGTAATTATGAACGAAACAGTTGATAACGCCCCGTGCACGTTTAATGATTTTGGGTTCGGCTGAAAGCCGTAAGTAACAGTGGTAAGAGATAAACGCCGTAAAACTTTGAAAATATGATTAGGACTGAAAAATGTATTATTTAATAATTTGTTTACACCAACATGAAATGCAATATAGACATATATTATTTCAAAAGTATTTCTCGCAAAGGATCTGATGTCGGTGTTTATTTCAGAAAAACTGTATGTTGTGCAATAAATTGTTTAAACAAATTGTTTAAACTAATTAATTCTCACAAACTGATAGGTACTTTGGATTCGCGATCTCTTGTCACCCTTAAAACATCTATCGTTCCAAAGAGTTGTGGTTTTACACTTTGTTTTTACTAAACGTGAAGGTGTACGAAACTTGAGAAATTCGTGCGTATTCCGAACTTCAGCATAGGATATCTCAAAGACAAAAAAAGATATTTGAGCAAACTAAAGCGCGTTTGAAAGGGCAAGGTTTGTACTTTAAGATGCCGGAAAAGATTTTGAAGTAAAAATCAAAAACATTATACTACATAACCTCAAATATGTGCAAAAACCACGTTTTTCGCACTTTTAGGTTAGGATATCTCGGAAACCAGAGGTGAGGGAGCAATTCTGAGGCCGGATTCTTGTTCAGCGCACCAAAAACCTTCGGAAAAGTATACTTTGGTTTCTGGGTCTGAAACCTTGTCGGCCTGTGGAATTTGTATGGAGAAATATTGCATTTTGACTTCAAGCTTGGTGAAAGTACTTCAAATATGAAATAACTCGATACGTTTTTTTTTTGAAACAGAGGACCTGGTAGACCGCTGAAAACCTGGTTGAACACAATCAAGAAGGACATGCAATGTAGAAACGTTAGTGAGGAAACAACACAGGACCGTACTACTTGGAGATATCGAACGAGGAGAGCCGACCCGAACTAGGGACAAGGCTAGGAGAAAGAAAAGAAGAAGAATCTAACAGGGACAACAATGGGTTAAAAGTTGGTATGGAGAAACAAGATTTTATGGGCTTTTGACTTCAAACTTAGTGAAAGAACTTAACAACAACAACAAGTGTTGTCAATACATGTTTTTAATTTTTATGAAAATCGAAGTCTCTCGAGGTGACCCAAGGGTTAAGAGTTTGTATGAAGAAACATGACTTTTTAATACAATACTTTTTTTTACTCTGAAAATGTCGAATTTTGTGCGGAATAAAGTATTTTTGCGGGGAGTACTTCTTCATTTCTTCAATATGAAGAAAAAGGCTGCCGAAAGTCATCGTATTTTGGTGCAAGTGTATGGTGTACATGCTCTAGCTGAGCGTACGTGCCAGAAGTGGTTTGCACGGTTCAATAGTGGCAATTTTGACTTGGAGGACGATGAACGGCCCGGACAGCCAAAAAAGTTTGACGATCACGAATTGGAGACATTGCTCGACCAAGATCCATCCCAAACGCAAGAAGAACTTGCAAAATCACTTGGCGTCGCTCAACAAACCATTTCCGATCGTCTAAAAGCAATGGGAATGATCCGGAAGGTAGGCCATTGGGTGCCGTATGAATTGAAGCCAAGAGACGTCGAACGCCGGCGTTTTCACGTGTGAACAACTGCTTCAACGGCTCAAAAGAAAAAGTTGTTTGCATCGAATTGTCACCGGCGATGAAAAGTGGGTCCATTACGATAATCCAAAACGTCGAGCAACGTATGGATACCCCGGCCATGCATCATCATCGACGGCCGTTCGGAATATTCATGGCCTGAAGGTTGTGCTGTGTATTTGGTGGGACCAGCTGGGTGTGATCTATTATGAGCTGTTGCAACCGAATGAAACGATCACAGGGGAAGTCTACCGACGACAATTGATGCGTTTGAGCCGAGCACTGCGCGAAAAACGGCCGAAAATATGAACAAAGGCACGGCAAGGTAATTTTGCAACATGACAATGCTCGGCCACATGTTGCACAGGTCGTCAAAACCTACCTTGAAACGCTCAAATGGGATGCCCTACCCCACCCGCCGTATAGTCCAGACCTTGCGCCATCCGATTACAATCTCTTCCGATCAATGCAACATGGCCTGGCTGACCAGCACTTCTCCAATTATGAAGAAGGCAAAAATTGAATTTCCAGAAAAATGGGAAAAAGTTAGCTAGTGATGGACAATACTTTGAATATTAAATTTGTAACCATTTTTTCACAATAAAGCTTCAATTTAAAAAAAAAACCGCACGAATTAACCGGTACCCCTATTAAAAATTCGACGGGGTCAACGACGGGTTAAGAGTTTGTATGGAGAAGCAAGATTTAAGAGGTCTATTGACTAAAAATATGATGAAAGCACTTTCAATGAAATATAATTAGACAAGTATTTTTTTCACAAAAATTTGACGGAGCCAATAAAGGGTTAGGAGAAACTTTATTTATTGGACCCATTGACATAAAACTTGCGTGCAAAGCCATGGGCCCTCCAATTCAATTATATAGTTTCATATCCATTTTATTTCCCTCAAAGTGATCTTCTGATTTTGAGATCTCCTTCAGCTTCCTCTGCGAATTCTTCTTTATTGCCTCAATCTTTTCAAAACGCTTTTCACGAAGTGGCAACTCGAATATGTGTGAACACGGGGCTTGCGGATTGGACCACACCAAGGCCATCAAGGAAAATGGTCAACAGAACCTTGATTTTGAATCGACTCTGTCATGATTTTGACAATATCTCAATATATCAAGAACGGTTTGTTTGAATGAAAAATTACAGGTATTTTTTTATCCGAATTTAGTTAAAGAATTCATAAGTCTAATTGATATGTAAATTCATAATGCGAATGCGTTAGTTCAAAATGAGAAACATTAATTCATAATGGGAATTCGTAAATTAAAAATGAGAAAAGGAAAATTCAATTTTAGAATGCGTCAATTCAAAATAAGAATATTTTTTTTTATTGTTTTGCGTTTGGCCCCGTATTTGCCAATGCGAAATCCAATCGAAACTATTTGGGCAAAAATTAGAAGTGAAGAAAAGTGAAATAATCTGCACATACTTAATTTCCACGCTCCTTCAGTATGTGAACAACGTTTGCAGTATCTGGAAGCAATAATTGAAAACGCAAAGCAAACCATTACTGGGGGAGATTATGCAAGAGCTGTACAGCACACGACTACATTCCATGCAGATGGCCTTACTTTGAAGAATATGCACGTAAGGGTGTAAAGAATTTTTATTTTAACTTATGAACTTTTTGAATCTACGCATTCCCATTTATATTTCTCAGTTTGAACTAACGCATTCTCATTATGAATTTATCTTTCTCATTATGAATTTATCTTTCTCATTATGAATTTACGCAATCCCATTTAGCATTTATATTTCCCAATATGAACTTACGCATTCTCATTTTGAGGTTGAAAAGGTGTAGTGAAGAGAAGCAACAAACTGTAAGCAATCTTCTCTGCCACTGTCCGTTCCTCTAGAGACGCATTTGCAATTTGAAGTGCTTAGACGACTCATCTCAAACAACATCACAAATTTGCTTGCGCTCATTCATAAATTAAGCCGACTGAACCCTTTTCTTTACACCAGAGTCTGGCCAGACCTTTTTTGTTAATAAATACGTATTACTATATTTTCTGACTGGCTATTATTCACATTTTGAGTGAATAACGTTTGTCTCTTAAGAATATCAGATCAAAGTCTATATTTAATAAGAAAAATGGAGCAACGTTTCACTCGAAAAACTTGCATTCATAGTTAACTCATTCATTTGCACAGAAAAGGCCCCAAATGATCAACAGATCAAGACCTCATAAAAGTTTGGTAACTGGACAAAAACTTTTAAAGATTAGATAGGATAGTAACTATTATTTGTTCTGATCTCTACACAAATTTTTCGACCCTAAAACTTTACTTGAAATGAGAAGCTGAAAAATCAAGTGGATCAGTTTTTTGAAAGCAAATAATAACATTTTTATGAGCTCTATTAGACACCTCGGATCTACAGCGCCATTGGATCTATGCTAGTGGAAATGAAGAAGAAGTAGGAACGATTCAACACTTCCTGGGCCACTGCCCGGCTCTGCAGGAACGCCGACTGTGTACTCTGGGGGCACGATTCCTAGCGGACCTGGCTTGCGCTCCAAAAGGAAAGGAAATTCCGGATCTGCTCTACTTTATCAAGACTTCAGACTGGTTTGCCTCGGAATGAGACTGATTGGTTAGTTCCAAAACCATTTAAGAAGGGGTTCACAATGGGCCAATTTGGCCTACGAATGAAAGTGCGGTCTCTGTGCCGCACACACCCTTCCTAACCTAACCTAACCTACATGTAAAATGTCGATTGCAAACGAAATCATAAATTAAGAAGGCACAGCAGACAGACAGTAAACACTTGTAGACCCCTGTTTGAAATTCCCACAAAGCTAAGAGTAAAACATAGTTTCCGCTGAAAGTTTATTCCATGGTACCGCAAAACAGCTGAAAATCTCTCTCTCTTTGTCTCTCTACTACTTATATATTTATTTTAAGCGTTGAGTCATTGTAATCGGTCTGTGGTGCTGCGTAAATTTAATTAAATTTTCACACTTCAGTACTTCGAAAAAAGTATTTTGTGCGTACAAATTTTCATTTCGTTGTATTGTGAAATCAAAAGAAAATTTGTAAAAAGCGAATGTTGAGTATCCGGCATTGAGTTTCGACTCGTTAATTCCATGAGTCCGCACAACCTGCAAGCTGCATATAACTTGCGGTTTTTTTTACCAAGCATCAAAGCTCAGCTCTGCCAGATTCTCCACAGAAACAAACAAAACAATTCCCCAAATATTGACCAGAAAATGAAACACTGACATGGTGCGTTGTGCATACTTTTGTTTTTATTGAAACGATTATACTTTCACAACGATTGAATTGCCGTGAATATATTTTTTTTATTTTTTCTGCTTTTTGTTTTGGTGCGTTTAATGTAAACGTTGTGCCTGGCCTTTTGCAAATAGTTCTGTTTCGTAGATAAATAGATATTTATTATTTTATTTATTTTTATTATTCATTTTATTATTTTTTTGTCGATTAACAAAAATTACTTTTTATAATTTTTTGTGTGAATAATTATTTAATAAAATTTTTTTTATTTTTCATTGGTTTTTTATTTTAATATTTCTTTGGTTTTTATTTTTATTATAATTAATTTTTTGTTGTAATATTTAAATGCTTATTTCTTCGTTTAAATTTCTAGCAGATGGTGTAAATAATGATGATATGGTGTCCTCCTGTCTGGTTTTAATGTCCTCCTTGCCAACTGCCGAAACCGCGCTGCATTGGCCAGTTCCACGGACCAGGTCCTCGCTGCCAGCCGTGCTCGAAGCCTGCGTGTCGCTCACGCGAGTGCGAACGTGACCGCGGACCGCCTGCAAAGTGACGACTAAAAGGTTGCATACCTGGATGGCCGCCGAAGTGTGGGAAGCCCATGTGTGGGCCCACCATGAAGGGGCATGGACCGCGTCGGCTCCAAAAGTCTACACCCGAGTCAGAAGGTGAACGTGAGCGGCGATCATGTTTGTCGTGATGCCTACGATGGCCATGATGTCCATGAGGACTGTGATGGTCATGCGGTCCATGGTGTCCATGTGGTCCATGAGGACTATGATGGTCATGCGGTCCATGGTGTTTTAGAGGGCTGTGATGGCCATGCGGTCCATGGTGTCCATGTGGTCCATGAGGACTGTGATGGCCATGCGGTCCATGGTGTCCGTGAGGACTGTGATGGCCATGCGGTCCATGGTGTTTTTGAGGGCTGTGATGGCCATGCGGTCCATGGTGTCCACGATGATGTTTGGGTTCGCAGTTTTCTTTTCCGCTTGAACTGGACACATTGCGCGATCCAGAGCGGTCACGCTTGCAATGTCCATGGTCTCGGTGTGTGCGGCCCTCGTCACGAGAATGGGATCTACTTACGTCACGTCGATGGTGTCCATGTGGCCCACCATGACAGTGGTGCGGTCTATGACGATCGGTCCGCGATCGGGAATGTGAACGCGATCGCGAGCGACTGCGAGGACGTGGCGGTCCAACCCAGAATGGCCATGGGCAGCCGTCTCTAGGCAGTGATTGCGTACGGCGGCGATCCATGGCATTTGGGCGACGGAGGCAAAAGTCGGGGGGGTCGTACCAGAGGCGATCCTCGGGAAAAAACCGAGGGAAGCCCCACATATGGCCACCACGAGTGTGCGAATGTCCACGCGAATGGCCACGAGAGCGACCGCGAGAGTGACCGCGAGAGTGACCGCGAGAGTGGCCACGTGAACGACCACGCGATCCTGAACGGGATCTGGAGCGATTGCGGCGCCCGTGATGTCCTTTGCCATGGCGATGCTTGCCGTTATCTGGTCCTGAGGTTAGATCAACAATGACTGAGCTATCGCTGCCGCTATCGCTAGAGCTCGAACTAGAGCTGGAACTCGAACTTGAACTGGAGCGCGACCGGCGCGGTTTCGAGTGCTTTCGGCCGCCATGACGCTTGCCCCTTGGCTTTTTGCTCTTCTTCTCCAGCTTCTTGATCACCTCGCTCAGCATACGCTGCGCCTTGTAGGCCTTCTTCAGCGCCTTGGACAGGACCTGCATGTCGTCCGCACCGGCCTCACACTTCTTCGAGGTATCCGGCGCCGTGTCGTGCTCGACGCAGGCTTCCGAATGGACCATGATTACTTCCTCCGGTTCGTCGGCAGCCACTAGTTCCCCTAGATTCACAGGCATTTACGCCACAATATGAAACTGTCGAATTTTCACTCAAATCACACCAAAATACGTTTTATTGCGTTTTAATTTTCTGCGTCGTAGTAATTTTTGCTTGCTTTGTTTGCTTTCACTGCCCGATTAACTTGTTTTTGTTTTTGTTGCTGCTACGAAAGTTGCTGCTGTTGTTCTGGTCATTGAGCGACACCACCGACTGATGACAACTGCTCGCCGGCCGGCATCTTTTATAGCAACTCGAAACGTACTGCAAACGTTTACCGACGATTGACGCTCGGCGCTCCCACTGCCGCACTAGCGAGCGTTCGGCACGTTTTGCTGACGTCTGTCTCCTCATCGAACAGAGCGCAAAACAACAACGCATGTTTATAAACAAAACGCAATTGAGTGCCGGCGTATAAAAAAGTATATGAACACACGCACACGCACATATTCACACTCCCACGTACGCAGACACCTATGTACAAATTTGTTTTTTGTTTGCTTAAGCATTTGTTATCTTTATGTATTGGCCCAATTTAGTTGTTGTTATTTTCGCCGGGTGCTTTTCACCGGCGCCACATGTCTTTCACCTCACTTTAGTCTTATATAACCCACGTTTTCTGGACACTGTGTGGCCTGACGATGTTGAACGATGTGGGAAATGCTTCCGAGTCAATGGTCGGGTATTTCATGTTTCGGCGCAATTGAAACTATATTCAAGGTCAGCTTATTTTGAGTGAGTTTTAGTTTCACTCACTAAAAATAAAGTAGGAATATATTGAAATTAGGTCACACCAACTGCCCAGCTGCCCATTTCTTGTGGGTGTGATCCTTTTCCAGAGTACTTTTCTAACATTTTCCTCAGAGTTAAGAACTATGCACATATTTCGTTGGTCTTAGTTAGTTAAAATGGTGAAGCAAAATCTGAGTTTAGCGCCATTTTGATACCATGAAAACTTGGCTAAACTGAAAAAAAAAAATTGAAAAATTGGTCAATTGTTGAGAGTGTCGTAAGCTGGAGATAAAACATTGGTTTTAATTTAGAAACAATTTTTTTCATTCTTAAGAAAACTCAACATCTTCCGTTCTTTTGTATAGAAAGTTGTGGTCTAATTAGTTGATTAGTTGTGGTGGTTGATTCAAGTCTTACTTAAGCCTTTCTATGTATTCGTTAGAAGAAATATATGTTAGAAAACTTTCAACCAGCCTTCTAGAACACTTCAACTCAAATTTGTAGGACAAAATACTTATTTTGACTATATTCCAATGTTTTAATGACTCCGGTGGTAAAAATGTCTACTTTCGTTTATTCGATTTTTATGTTAGAAGCCTTTGCTTGATATTTTCATTTAAGACATAAAATAAAAAAATGTACTACAATACAATGAAGAGTACCAAACCAACATTGAAATTGTAGATTTGCAAAGGTTTTACTTTTTTTAACATAGATAGTTGACAATGTTGGGTACATTGGCCCTAAGTTAAAGGGGACCAAATTTGTTAACCCAAAATATTATGATTACTTAAAATTAGATAGCTAAGGTCAAACCAAAAATTATACAATACAATACAACAAAATAAAATTAAATTAAAAAAATTAAATTATATTAAATTTAAGAAAATAAATTTGAACAAACTAAAATAAAATAAATTAGAATGAAATAAAATTAAAGACAATCAAATAAAATAAATTAAAATAGAATTAGAATTATTTTAAAATAAACAAATGAAATAAAATAGCAAAATAAAATAAAATAGGAATGAATAAAATAAAATAGAATAAAAAAATAATAAAACAAAATAAAATAAAGTAAAATAACATGAAATAAAAAAATTTAATAAATGTCATTAAAATAAAAAATTTAATGAAATAGAATAAATTAAAAAAATTATATTAAATAAAAAAATTAAATTAAACAAAACAAAATACAATTTAATACAATACAATTGGTGAAATTAAGTATCTAGGAATTTCTAAAAAATCAAATAAAATAGAATAAAATAAAATACAATTAAAAAAATAAATTTGAAGAAACTAAAATAAAATAAATTAGAATAAAACAAAATAAAAGAGAATAAAATAAAATAAATTAGAATAGAATAGAATTACAATTATTTTAAAATAAACGAATGAAATAAAATAGAAAAAATTAAATAAAATAGAAATAAATAAAATAAAATAGAATAAAATAAAATACAAGAATAATAAAACACAATGAAATAAAATAAAATTGAATAAAAACTAAAATTAAATTAATTAAAATAAAAATAAAAAAATAGAATGAAATAAAATTATATTAGAAAAATAAATTTGAACAAACTAAAATAAAATAAATTAGAATAAAATAAAATAAATTAAAATAGAATTCGAATTATTTTAAAGTAAACAAATGGAATAAAATAGAAAAAATAAAATAGAATAAAATAAAATAAAAAAATAATAAAACAATAAAATAAAATAAAATGAAATAAAAAAATTAAATAAAATTCATTGAAATAACAAATTTAATGAAATAGAATAAAATAAAACAAAATCAGTTTTAAAAAATTAAATTAAATAAAAAATGAAACTAAATTAAACAAAACAAAATACAATACAATACAACTGGTGAAATTAAGTATCTAGGAATTTCAAAATTTTATAAATTTTTTAGTTTACTTTTTTCGATTTTTGTATTCAAGTAAAGTAAAATAACATGAAACATGACATATATGTGTATATGTTACATATACAAAACATATTTATATATTTTTCGGAGAAGTTTGAACTTTTTATTCATACTATTGAACCCCGTGTGAGACGTATTTTTACCAGCTAAAATATACATATTTAAACAATAAATTCATAATCGAGTCAGTGAAAACATTTGAACCAATCAATGAAATTTTCGACAAGTTATTCAAATGCTTTATGGATTTTCGCTTAAAGAAAAAACCACAGGAGCTTTAGGAATATTTCGTCTTAGTACATGTTTAGATCTAAACTTTGCAGCATAATGCCCTGAACACACTGACGATGGCAGCGACAAGACCGCATCTGTTAAAGTACAGAATCATAATGTTCCTATTTTGACGATAGTTGTCGCTATCCTTAGATATCATCATTTCTATGTCGCAGGCGACAAAACCAAATCAATTAGTATCACTGTTTCAAAACAGACGCGCTTGTTGGCATCTTTCTTACTTTTTCTGGAACAACCATTAAAAATGGGTTAGTATTTCAGTTGAAATTTAGTAGTTTTATAAATAATTGCACACCATCAGTTGTTTTAAGTTGATAGTACAACTATAAAATGGATATAGACGAATGCTTAACACAGCAATTTGTGTTTAAGCACACAAAAACACGATTGCTGCGCTGTTGCTGTCGTCTTCATTGTAATCAAGTAGTTGACAATGTGGCAAAAGTTAAAGCCGACGCCATCTTGGAGTCGTGTGGTCCTGTCGATGCCGTTTTCAATGTGTACGCGGGATAAAAAATCCGTGCAATTCTATTAAGGATTTCGAAAGCGAGTTGGTTAGTTTTTCGTAACAAAAATTGGCTTCCCTCTCAGTAAATTATAATTAAGCATTAAATAATAAAAAACAAATCGGATGGAAAAATCATTGTAATCCATTTGGTGCAAAAAAACTAAAAATACACTCAATTTAAATATTGAAAAAACAACCATTAAGTAATCCTCGATAGATGTTTGATGGAATCGGGAGTTTAGCTACATAACTACATAACAAAACATTAATCAACAAATGCAACATAACTCCCAACCCAAAGCATTAACCCATTTTCGGCCGCTGGTCGATTTTTCGACCAGCCACTTTGAAGGAGAGTAGCTCTGCACTTAGACATTATATCTTTGAACTTTTGATGCAGAAAATAGCTTTGGTCTTTTGGTAACCCCTCGAAATAATAATTTTTTTTTAAAACGATAAATTGAGAGATGTTGGCGAAGGCACGAAAAAAACAGTTTTTTAGTCATATTTTGAATATTCTGAAAAATATATAACCTTTTCAAATTATTGATTATTTATGAAGCCTAAAGACCAAATTACCACAATTTATTAATATCCATAAGATTATGAAAATATTTTTACCTCTCAGCACCGCGTACTTTTCAGTGGTCGAAAAATCGACGATTGGCCGTCATGTATGTACATATATAAGCCAACAATTGTTTGTTTTCATGCTTGATTATTATTTGACTAAAACTATGTGCATATATATTTGTTTTTATTTGAAATTGAATTTTTATCAATTTATAAAAAAAAATTTAAAAAAAAAAAAAAAAAAACATTCAAAAATATTCTTGATTAAGGTCCTAAATGTAAGTCCTTAAAAGGAATTAAAAAAATATTGGCTATTTCTGGTAGCGGCCGAAAATGGGTTAATCAACAAACCATTAATCAACAAATTAATTATGACTAAACAAATATTGAAATCGATTGTTGTGACGTAAGAGATGATTTGGTGAACTATGAACTGAAAAATGATGAATTGAAATTGTAGCCAGCCAGCAGCAAATAATAAAAAATTGTATTTTAAAGGCTAAGTAAAAGAAATCATTTTCATGGAATAAAATATCTTTTGCTTTTAACTTTACTGAAATGACCGCAGAATCATTGAACTTAATTTAAGTGAAATTAATATTAGTAATTTTTTTTTTTTTTTAATTTTTTGCAACACTAAATAATAATCACGGCATCATAGAAGCGAGACTAACTACAGCTTGATTATAGCTATTTTAAAACTATTTTTACAAATGATGACTCATCTTATGCGCAGTTGAAAAGTTCCACTGTATGCGCTGCTTTGGTCAAAAAGCAAATTACATAACAAGTAGTACATAAGGTGATTCATCAGTTGTATGTATGTATATTAGTTAACGAACTTGTTGATCTGCTGAGCACAAGTTTGTGTACTTAGAAGATAAGACTTGGTTTATATACAACTTATCTGTTAGGTCTTAAAAGTAAGTGATAAGCAGTACATAAGGTGATTCACTATGATTCATCTCCTTATATACATTTCTGAAACGTACATATGTATTACTTATCTTTTTATACTTATCTCCAAAATAAGTCATGCGTTTTCGCACTGCGCGTCGCCTGTCTTATCAACTTATGCAATCAAACTTATGTCCATACATATTTATTGAACATGTGCCTGACATACCTTCAACACTTTCACACAATAATCTTCCATCGCAGCTCAGCGAAGCTTCTAGCCAGCCGAATTAAAACGCATTTGGGCTTTTAATTTTTTCATTCAATGTTCATTTATTATATTTAGATATAGTACCAAGATCGATTCGTGTTGTTGCATTATTTACAACTGTTGTTGTTGATGCATGTAATCAATTAAGTGGCTTCTGCAATACGACCATGAAAATAATAGCCGGCGTAAATGTGCTGTTCTATCATTACAACTAAAATAATTAATTATTAGATTTGTTTGCGTTTTTACAATGCTTCCAATATCTGCTTACAAATGCGCAAGGGGAACATGCCTAAGTTAAGAAATTATTCCAAATTCTACACTCGTTTCGAAATGCATTCCCTTTCGGGCAAAGCTTGTGGCCGTACGCCCACGAAACTGTATTCAAATGCCATCTAATATGAAAGCGGGAACTCTGTGAAGTGTATCGACAATGTTTGTGTAGAGAAATCTCCTAAAGTGAATTGAATCAATTGAAACCCGCACGCACTGTATGCAAAGAGTATGTGAAACTAGTTTAACAAAATGTCACCAACAATGCAGCCGTAGTTGCCAATTTCTTCAAAGGGATTCAGTGTCCGAATTATGCGGTGATCAAAATGACCGGGTAATGCGTTTTTCGATGCAAATGACAGCTACCGAGAGAGCAGCTGGACTTATAGATATTACACATTTCATTCTTGCAAGAGATTTCCGCATTTGAACTGCAGTTGTCTGGCGTTCGGTGCACGCTGCAGCCAATCGCCATTCAATCGCCGAATTTTTGATGTAGCCAAAGCGTATGCTGAAAATTTGATTGTTTTTCAGAACAGCATCCCGCATGTTACGCAATCGTAGTGTTCGGGTTTCGTTCTGAACAAACTTCTTTGCCATATTTGGCGTGCCGCACCCCTCCTACTTTCTAGCCTAACTATTTATATAATTTCAAAATTGGGTTCTTCAGACATAATTTCAGTTTTATCGCTTAAAAAGAGGTTCTGCCGCATATTTTAATCCACCAGCATCGTTGCATTTCTCTGTGTTTAGTAAATACGCTCATAAAATAGCAGATACGCCTGCGCCTTCAGCACTGAGTCCTCGCTGGCCTCCTGCACCCGTGAGTCCGACACAAAGTACCACTTACCGACAGGCACCTGAACATTACGTGCTTCGTCTTCAGCGCTGCCGCCACCGTTGTTCGCTCCACGAGCGCCGCCGCCCGCCGCGCCCAGTTCTGCGCCGTCGGCCGAACGCGGCGCCTCTTCCGGATCGGACGAAGAACTAGAGGACGAACTGTCACAGCTGTTGGAGAAGTCATCGCTGTCGTTGGCCGCCTTCATGCGCAAGTCGCGCGCCTTCTCCTTGGCCAGCAGTTCCTCCAGCTTCTTGCGCTGCTCGTCGTCCTGGTCGAGTTCGGCCTTGCTGCCTTGCGGCAAGAATTTCCAGCGCTTATCGTCCGGCGACAGCTTCGGCCGCACTTTCACGTACGCCGTGTAGTGGCCGCCGTACATGCCGCCCGAATGCTCCACTACTCCGTACAGCGCGTACAGCAGCTTCTTCTGCTTCCGGTCAATATTTGGCAAATTCTTTACTTTGGAGCCGCAAAACGGCGCAATGTCCAGCACCATGGCGAAGCTCACGCCACGCGTCAACTTGCGGAATATGCAGCGCGGGCCCAGTTGAAAGCGTTTCAAGTGCAGTATTAAAACAGCTGGCGGACTAGAGATGAGGAACTGCTTGGTGGCGTTCGTATAAACCGTCTTGGCCTTCGGATCGCTGCCATTAATGCGTTTCGTGCAGTTCTCGCAGCCGACCTTGTTGTTGCCCGTCATCAGCTCGACCGCCGTAAAATTGTTGAGGCAAGACTGCACCGAGCACTCGCCATCCTCGCATTGGTAGCGCGGCGCTATTGTGGTGCTCCAGTCCGAATGGCTCTGGGTGCGCACACGTTTCGCTTTCATTCGCGCCGCCTTTTGTTCGTTGAGCTGCAGCTGATCCAACTGAACAGCCAATGCCGCTTCGTCTTTCATTTCGCCGTTTGTTAGAATGCCGGATGCGTTGTTCATGCGCAGTTGGGTCTCGGTGAGCGAGAGCTGTCGCACCATGTTCGCACCCTTTTCGCTGAGGCCAACCGCCAGTACGCTGTTGTTTGTGGTTACAGAATTGGCATCGCTGCTGGCGCCACCCCCATTTGTGCCGGACGATGGCAAGTAGTTGCTGCCAGCATTGGCTGGACTAGTTGCGATGCCAGAGTCTGCAAAGTCGATTTAAAAAGTTCAAGCCAACTACTGTCTGGAAACATGTAAGCTCTCACTCACCATTTTCATCCTCATCGAGTGAATCCTTGTCCATATTCTCAGGTGAATCGTCGCGCTTCTCCGGTTTTCCGGGACTCGGTAGCTGACTGTTGCCGTTCGGATCGTACAGCGGCATTGGCACAGACATGGGTCGTATGCTCTTGTCCGCTGCGTTGTCATCGACCAGATTATCCTCCACATCGGCATCAGATTGCTCGGACGATGAAGACTCCAAGAAGGACGCTGCTTCTTCGCGCGTGGCACAGCCCAATGTCACGGGCTCACTGTCGTCTGTGATGCCCAAACCCACACCCTCCAGGTGCCGCTTTTGCCGCAACTTTTTTTGAAGGTGATTGGCAGCGCGTGCTGCCTTGCGCTCCTTCTCCTTTTCCTTCTTCAGCTGTGCCTTGGACGGACCGGATGGCGCCGGATTCAGGTAGAACGAGCTGGTGTTTGGCGTACTGTCCGGGCTGGCTTTACGTCGTTGCGGTGGTTGCGGTTTTTCCACGCTCACAGGCAGTGACATATCCAGAAAGTATTCGTGGCGCGACGACACATTGAAACAATCCTGGCATGTGAGTGTGGATACGAGAAAGCCGCGGAAGACCTGCTCGGGGCGGAGTATACGATCAGCAGCCTGATTGCCATAGATTTTACACTTCTGACGCAACTCCTCGGAGATGCTGCTGATCTCCTGGTCCTTGTAGCCAAGATTCTGCAATATGACACGTTGATAGCGCCTCAAGTCCTCCGAGCTGTAAAAAAGTACGTGCTTATTAATTTGAATTGCATGAAACGTCCACAAATGAATACCGAACGCTCTCCAACAAGTGGCGTAGTAGTTCGTGCGAGTCATGCTGATCGCCGCCACGGAATTGTGGGCACTTCGTGCAGAGCTTGTCGAAAAGTTTGCTGGGTGTGAAAACGCCGCCTTTGTGGAATAAGAAAGGAATATACTTTATGTGCAGCACACGCTAGAAATGTTGTGGGATTTCACTATTTGCTTTGAATACCATGTAAATTATTCACTTGTTTGCATTGAGTGTCATGACTTACGACATTCAGTTGCCGAAGAAGTTGTTTGTTTTGTCGTTTAATAGTTGCTGCCGAATAACTACAAATGAGTTGTTTCGAAAAAAATTGGCATCCAAAGCTTTGCTATGATACCCATTTTTCATATTAGAACTGTTAACCAAGGACTCTTACAAGTGCCTTAAATTAACATTCCTAGTGTTCCAACACTGATGAGGCACACTTACCACCCGACTGTAGTTCCTCCAGTGAATGTGCCAGTGCATTAGTCAAGCTACCCCAAGATTGCAGCGTACCCTTTATCATGGGCAGTTGTATGTCCTCGTCGTCCTTGAACTTAAATGTGCCGCCGGGTAGCACAAATCTGCAAAGTAACCGCACATTTTCCAAACAAAATTCAATACAAATTCTTACTTATGATTTAAAACAACAACTCACTCTTCGCCCGGCTCCGACAACTCCTTCAGAACGTCCAGTAGATATGGCGTCTGCGCCAGGCATTGCATGACAGCGTTGAAGAAGCAAGTGTTGCCCAAATTAGTAAGGCCCCGCACGCGCGGCAAACTCTCAAGGATTTGCGCATCGGTAGCGGCAGCGGGGAGCACGGGCTTGGACGTCTGTGCCTGCGCCACCCCACTGGCATACGATAACGCCGTTAGCGGAGACATTGTTGCTGCATACATGTTGTTATAGGTGGCAGGATCATTGACGCGCTTGGCCATGCCGGGAATGGGCGGTGGTGGTGGTGGCGGCAACGGTATGGGCTTGCTGGCTGGACTCTCCGCCAACCCCGTATCCACCAGTGGACGCAACACCTCCCAAGTGGAAATTATTTTGCCCTCGATATTATTCAGCGTCGAAGTTGCGTTAGGCGATATCGTCGACTTTTGAGAAATTTTCTTTATTGCTTCAACACACTCAAGTAGAACCTTGCGTGAATTGGCGCTGACCTCGTTGTCGCATTCGTAGCACCATATCTCAAACGAGCGGGTGTTCATGGTGAGAGCATGCGAGTCTGAGTGGGGAGTCTGTGAGAGAGTGAAAAACCGTGTCAGATGCTGAGCAAAATTATGCATCAGAAGCGACTTTACCTTGTAGTGCTGCAGTGCATGCTGATTCTTCGAGCGTCCGCACAGCTGCGTGCCACACTTCAAACACAGCCACAGTGTGTTGTCGTACTCAAAACCGGAGATTGCTTCCTCCATCGGCGACTCATGGGCCCCAGATGCGGGCGCGGCGGCGCCCTGCTTCGCACACTGCGCGCATTCCCCCGCCAGACCAATTAACCTGAGCAATTTTCGCAACTTGGCCGTATCTACGGCCTTCTTCACGTGCGGACAAGCGCCACTCGCAGAGGTGGGGCTCTGCAGCTGCTCCTCGGACGAGTCAGTGGACGAGCCTTCATCGTGCAAATCCGATTGGCGTTTCTTCTTCACCATAACTACGCAACCACAGCGACTGTGTCAATAAAAATGACGACAAAGACCAAGTCGATGGGGTAGACGCGCAGGCGGAGGGCGCGACCAAGTTTTCTACTCTAGCAGCACGTCGTTGCACAGCGTATCACGCAGCACAAACTGAAATCACAAAGCAGAACACAAAGAAACGTGCTTAACCTTAGCAGTGTCAGTCCACATATTTTTTCATTTACAATCGATTTTCCACAATTTCGCTCCCGTTTTTATTTCTCTTTTTCAGTCTGGACACTTCACATTTTTCTGTGTCGATTTTCTACTCAAAATTGAGGTTAAGATCACACGTCTGCAAAAAAGAACCACACAAACGGACAACAAAGCCAACAACACAACGGCACAACGCTACAATTTCTCCCAATTAAATTGTTCTATTTAATACCTCGACGCTTTTCGTATGGAAGTCTTCCGTTTTTTGGAAACAATGTGGGTTTTGCCAATTGTTAAATGTCAATTGATTTTTTATTTCACTATAGAAAATGTGAATTTCTGAGTTTTCGATAATTTTTATAATTTTCTACAAACGTCTTGTGAGGTGGGAACGGTGCTGCCAGATTGTTGCTTCCAATAACGACGTTAGACCAAAAACAATTTATGTTGGGGTTGGGACCAAACACTCGATTTTCTATTTATTTATATGGATAATGAAAATGCAAGTAATGAATTATGAAACTATTTCATTCATAACGTAAAATAAAATCGAAAAGTTGAAATGCAATGGGAAATAGAGTAAATAATTTCGTGATTGGGAGTGTACAGCGAGTGGTATTCATTAAATGCAACTCTGCGAATATGACTTTCACTTCTAAGAGGAAACGATATTAGTGTTGAATATAGGAACCTTGAAATCACTGAGAAGATATGAAGTTGTCTTCAAACAGAAAGAAAAAAAAGACCGAAGTGATTAAGTCTTTAGTATAAGATTGTGTTTTTAAAAGGAACAAAAGAACATTAGCGTTATTGCCGTTTTATTGCAGACAGCGGAAATTGAATGCAACGCAGAGGAAACGGTTTATGGCAGCACTGTTATGCGCGCCATCTTTGGGTTAGATGAGAGAACTCAGCGTTGATGAACGTTAACTCCGTAGGCTCCATTCTAAATTTGAAGTTGAACCTAGCAATTAATAACAAATTTGGATAGTTTTAGCTGAATAAATTATGGAAGAACCTAATAAACCAAAAATTTGGAAATGGACAGCAAGGCAGACGTGACCAAGAGAAGAAATGAATGAATAAAGTGTGCATATTTTATCTGCTTCTTCTGCGCAACTTTCCCGCCTTTTTTCAATGGGTTTCGAGTACCCGTAAATGGTTGATTGGGTTAAAAGGAATTGCCGCCATAGCTGCTTTCATTTCGCAATGTTAACAGTATAATTTGGTCCAGTAGACTTAAGTTTTTCAGCTTTTTTCGGTGTGTTTTTAATGTTGCAAGCGTTTTTTAAAGTTTTTTGTTGTGAGCTGCTTAAGTAAATTGATAAGTTTTCCATTGAGTTAAGTGATTTCCAGCACTTCGAATGAACTCGAATTTCTCAACATTATCTCTGCACACGTCAACCCACAGTAAGTATTTAATAACTTATTAGCAACTAAATGAAACTAAAATTGTAATTAATATTGCCAGTACGCCGGTCATTCATTTCCTCGGTCCAGCGTTGCTTCCTCTGCTGAGTGGCCCCAGATTCCCGACATCGCGGTGTGGCCCTACCCAAGCGGCCGGAGCGCACTCGAACAGGTTGCGCCGCTCTTTGAGATAAGCGCACCAGAATCGCCGGTCAGCAGCGTTCGTCAAATGTGCTGGCCAATCTTATCGGCACTTATCTGCAACGCCACTCGAACGTTTTCGCTAAACAATGCCAAAGAACGGTCGCAGCGTACACGGCCAGATGTGTTTGGGAGCATGTCGGCGAAGTGGTGTGCGGACCGATTGTGCGGACCCCGCATCGGCAAATGCGAGAAGACAGCCCGATAGCGTGGCAGGGCGCGGCGGTGCAGAATGCGAGAGCCCGCAACCGATTCGCGGCCATAAAACGAAGCAACTGAGCTGAAAGCAAGGCGAGGCCGCAGCAAAAGCGGAAGATGCAGGTTGGTTCCTCCGTTTCTATATGTGTGTGTTTGCTTGCATGTGCTGCGGCAGTTGATGAAAGAGCAATGCAGCAATACGAGGTGATGGCGCACTGATGATGTTGATGGAGACGGCAACGACTGTCGGTCGTTGTGTGTGCTTGTCGCTTGCAATAAATGCATTTTAATTGTAATTAAAAAGTTATAAGATACGCATACGAGTCACTTCCATCAAAACAAAACAAAACGAAACGAAATGAAATGAAATGACTTGTGTGTTATCGCTCGCTGTTGGCAAGGTTTTTGCTTTTGCTATGGTTTTCGTTGCTGCTCTTGGAAGCAATTTAATGGGGGGCGCCTAGTTCGAGTTTAATTGCCGCATAGTTAAATTGATAAAGCACATTTCGTAGGAAATTAC
This sequence comes from Melieria crassipennis, assembly GCA_963668005.1. NCBI lineage: Eukaryota > Metazoa > Arthropoda > Insecta > Diptera > Ulidiidae > Melieria > Melieria crassipennis. The sequence continues at coordinate 38,999,949 of OY764962.1, read as the reverse complement.
CTAAAGTGCTTTCAATTTTGCTACTTGGCGCACATTTTTTCATTTTCACATGACGAATTTTATGGTATGTCGGTTTTAATCGACTTTAGTGTACTATTTGTGGCACAATTTTTTATTTAAATATAGATTGTCTTAAGCAAAATATTTTGGGGTAATTTGTCAAGTATTAGGAATAACAACCGTTACAAAGCAACATGTGGTGTGTTGAAATTTTTGAAAACAAAACAGCAACCCGGACGAAAAACGAAGCTTGGACTTTCTTCTTAAACATTCATAGCTTTGTTGAAGAAACTTGTTAAGTATTTAATTGTATTTCACAATTTTTATACAAATTTGTTTGGGGTTTCTAAAAGGTTACGTTAGCAACCTAAACCAAAACCTTAATCTTAAACAGCAAACCAGACAAAAACGTGTCTTGGACTTTCTTCTTAACCCTCTAGCAGGCTAGTCCGCCTGTAGGCGGGGTGTACTATTTTAGCTTTAAAATTCTAAACAAACCTATTTGTGTTTTAAATCGCCAAGAAGGCTTTAAAAAACAGTTCAATGCATGCACGGGAGAAATTTTTTTTATCATTGTGGTAATATTTTCGGCGCCATGATCATTTAAAGCGTAAAATTTGTGTCAAACAGGTGTAAAACGAATTTGTGAAACGTTGTGATTTTCAAAAATTAATTTAAAATATCTAGAGATTTTTGATAAAGCTCAAAAAATTACTGGTAAGTAGATAAAAGTGTTCTTAATCCAAAGGCGTTTTTAAAAAAAGTGTTATAAAAGTGAAAGGTTACAAAAAACCCTTTTAATCATTGCCCGCCTACAGGCGGACCTGCCAGGCTACGCAACATTTTACGATCTTTGTTGCTCATATTGGCCTTTCATTTGTTTAGATATGCCGCGACGAGGAAGTAATAAACTCTCAAATTTATCTGATGGAGAAATTGTGGAATTCATGGAAGGCATGCATTCTGAGCTCGAGTCTAATGAAGAGTCAAATGGAGAATTAGCGACGATGATAACGATGATAGGGATAATAGTCCTTTGGCCCCAAATATTGAATATGAAATTGATCAATGTATTGCGGTAGACAGCATTCCATCTGTTGATTTGCTCTGTAATGTGGTAGACAAAGGTTTGAATGACAGTAACCTAAGCAATATATCTTCAGTAGCTACTTCACCATAAGTCATTTATCAGCAATTACAACCAACTGTGCTGAAAAACCACACACTGATGAACAAAATTAAAAAATTTTATATTTGATAACTAAACCGGCAAAACGGCCCCGATCGCCATTGCCATCGTAAGAAGAAAGCCCATTTTTTTAATCTCATTATGGTGGTTTTGTCGGAAATATAGCTGAAATTTATCAAAGTCCAAAGTTTATTGATATGGCATTGGTGAATACGTATCTACTGCTTCGACGTATTCATGGGGCGACCATGTTCTAACTTCCTAAATTTCGCAGAGAACTAGCGTCTGTCCTTTGTCAGAAACTGCAATGACAATGTAAACTATCAGGTAGCCCGTCCAAAAATATTTCAAATGACCGGTCACCGCCACCAAAGAGGACTTACATACCGCCTTCGGATGTACGCTTTGACGGATATAACCATTTATCTGATTTTTTGGATCGCAAAGATAAACGAATGTGCAAAAACCAGAAAATTTAGCAGAAAATAACATTTCAACGGCTGACTTTTCTATTTAAACTTTTTAATTCGTTGTCTCATAATAAACCAAATTTAAATCACTCCTTTATTTTTTCACTCCTAAGCCGGCAGGTCCGCCTACAGGCGGGGTACCTTTTTTCTCATCTGGAAGCTAAACTACTCATCAATTAAAAAAAATAACTTCATTTTCGACTTTTCTGATCCAAAATTAGCCCGTCTATAATTTTTTCATCGAAAAAAAAAATTGGCCTGCTAGAGGGTTAAACATTCATTGCTTTGTTATAGAAACTTCTTAAGTATTTAATTGTATTACAAAATTTTGTTCAATTTTGTATGAGGTTTCTAGAAGGTTCGGTTAGCAACCAAAACCTAAACCTAAAACAATAGACCAGACGAAAAACGAGGCTTGGACTTTCTTCTTAAACATTTATTGCTTATAAGGTATTTAATTATTTTACACAAATTATGCACAAATTTGTTTGGGGTTAGATATGCTGGCAGATCGGCCACGACTCTTTTCGGGCCCTAGCGTTACCAGTCAAACCTTTTTAGTGTTGCAGATTGATGTAAAAGTGATCAATGAGGATGTGGGTTTTCCTAGCAAAGTTCAGCAGCAACTTAATGACATGCTTGGGGACTTCCTTTAACCCAGAGAAGAACGGGGCCCCTAAGTGAGTAAGGTGCAGCCTTGAAAAATATGGAATAAATGTCCTCCATGCATGCGGGGGAGGTTCTTAAAAATTATATCTACTTACATTGTGACAAGAAAGTACCCGGAAACTGTAAATAAATCGCAAAATATTTAATTATTCATCAATATTTATTTTGTCGCGTTAAAAGTAATCCCCATGAGATGCAATACACTTATGCCAACGATTTTTCCGGTCCTCGAAACACTTTTCATAAGCACTTCTTGGGATGGCCTTCAGCTCCTTTAACGAATTTTGTTTTATCTCTTCGATAGACTGAAAACGGGTTCCACGGAGCGACAATTTCAGTTTGGGGAACAAGAAAAAATTACACGGAGCCAAATCTGGTGAATACGGTGGTTGATCGATGGTATTTATTGCGATTTTGGCTTTAAATTCGGTCACAATCGTGGCTCGATGCGATGGTGCATTATCATCGTGTAAAATCCATGAATTGTTCTTCCACAATTCCGGTCGTTTTCGACGGATGTTCTCACGCAAACGCCTCAATACGTCCAAATAGAACTCCTTATTGACCGTCTGTCCCTTCAAAACAAATTCTTGATGCACCAAACCACGAATATCGAAAAGACAATGAGCATCACCTTGATTTTTGAGCGGCTTTGGCGTGGTTTTTTCGGCTGCTCTCGTTTTTTCCCCTCTATTCCGATGATTGCTGACTTGTTTGCATGTCAAACTCATAGACCCATGTCTCATCGCTAGTTATAATGCTCTCCATGAATGTGGAATCAGAATTCGTACGATCAAGCATGTCCAAAGAGACCTGTTCACGGTACTCTTTTTGAAGAAAATTCGCAACAACATCGCAACCCACTACTAAGGTGTACCGACTTACAATATTGTAATTTTTCATACACTTTAGCACCACTTAAATTCATGGCGTCAAGGATGCAACATGTGAATTGCTTTTGTCCACTTTATTGGTATTATTTAAGGGGGTCCTATAGTTGTAAATTTTGAAAAAATCGATTTTTTTTATTTAATATTTTTATAGTACAACTATCATAGAAAAAGTATACGAACGGATTTTGTCAAATTCGTAAACGTCTCTGAGATACAGAGCCTCAAATCCGTCTCGTTCACTACGTCACGTACACGGTTTTAAAACTTTAAACGCGTTTTTCTCGAAAACACATTTTTTGACCATCGCGCCATGATTCCGTCGAAACTAATTGGCCGATTCACTTGGTTCTTATTTTGTTGTATTCAAAACTTTTTTCTCTACGGGTTAACCTACGGAGATTGCGCTCCATTGACTAGCCGATTTTTGGGGGGAATTTTTAGAGCAAAAAAATTGCAAATTTCGAAAAAAAAAGTTAAAACGGTGCCGCGGGTCCAATTTTGATCAGATCGGGTTCATTATAGGTCATCCCTTAATTGGAGTAATGCTTTTTAAGAAACAATTTTTGGATTACATTTCAGACGAACAGGGACAAAGTTAGGATGGCGCAAACGCACCCTTACAAAAAAAAAACATGGCTGGTACTCAGCTGGCGGACCCCAACAGTTTTTTTTTATAATTCAATATGTAAAGAATAAATATACGAAGAATTATCTCATTATCATTTGTAGTTTCCGAAAAAAAATCCCAAAAAAGGCTTTAAAAAACACCGTTTGTACTAGAGGACCCCCTTAAAAATGTCTGTAAGTATTTATTACTGTACTCTAACAAGCGTCGATTATTCCAACAACCACCTAATTATTGACATCTAAATTTCAACCTTTTGAGACTTTGTGAATACCTTAATTCGACCCTAGACACCTTCAGGGTTCTTATTTCCCTTTGCTTTTTATTTGGTACCAAAAAATATTTACACTCTTGGCGCTTCAACCTCAAACTTTGGCCTACATTTCATTGGGCCAGCGGCACATTATGGCCACAGAAGCCAACGAATGGCTGCTGGGTCGCCGGGGGGACAGTGATGCCGAGAAGGTGTTCGCCGTTCACAGGCGGTGCGTGCGTTTATGCGATTGCAGATTGCGCGCTAAATGCAACTGCAACTACTGTTGCTGCTGCTGGCAGTCGGCTGCCGTGAGTTTTCATTGCATTTAATTACCACTCATCAGGCTAATGACGTGTCGTTTGTGGCTGTGCGGCAATAAAAGCAAAGTAAAAGGCTGCAGCTCTGTAATCGCCTGTTGCACGCGAGAGTTGTGCGCGCTGCATGCAGGCGGCCACTTTCCCCAAATACTGGGTGACTTGCATGTTAACAAAAACTATGAGAAAGTAACTTTATTAAGTTTTTAAAAATATATTTGGTAGAAAATAAACCTTTAATTACTTTTGGGAAGCTATTAGGAAGCAATTTTTATTACTACAAAAAATTGTGGCCTGTCAGTATTTTTCTCTAATTTTTTTATACACTTTATGCATTTTGTTCATGAACAAATCTCATCTGCTGCAGCATACTACAAACTACAAAAACAACAAAACATCGATCTTAAACAACAAAAAATGCTCAAACAAATTGTATAAAAACAACTTGTTCTCCTCCGTCTGTTGTCACGTTGCACCGCGCTGCACTACGTCGTTTTTAATTTGTCCCCCGCTCCACTCTGCGCTCACGTTGTTTTGTTATTGTATAATGGCTATTGTTGTTCTTGTTGTTGCTGTTTTTATAATGCTCCAACTTAATGCAGCAATCAAAGTGAAACAAAACGCAACATAATGAAGCCCCAGACATAAACTCCTATAATTACCGACACCCTGAACGTTGTAAATGCATCGAAATTGTACCGCCCCCAGGGCAATAATTCATAAAAACGTGCGCGATTTTCAGAATGACTCGGTAGGGTTGGCCCGGCTGCCTGCCTGGCTGGCTTGTCTGGCCACGGGTGTCTGCCCTGGGAGCCGGTATTGACGCTGGCACTGGCACTGGCAAATGGCGCCGCGGCGTGGCTTCATTGGGCGCTGCGCATGGAAATGAAGTTGCACCGTTCTGCCTCGAATGATTGCTGGGTTGGCAAGTTGTTTTTGTGCAACTTGTTGTTGTCGTTGCTTTTGTGACGGCCGTTGTTGTTATTGACTTTTATTTCATTTCGGCCGAAGGTTGCCGCAAACACGGGCAGCGCTGATGGCGCAGATCAAGACGATCCATATCGATGCGGTGCGCAGTTGACTGCTTTCTGGCTTCTTTAATGTTTTTCGTTGTTGTTGTTATTTTAAGCTGGCGTGAAAATTATTGAAAGCGGTTTTAAGTTTAGTTTAGCTTTTATTTCTTTGAAATAAAAAAATTAACTAAGAATTAAAATTTATTAAGAAAATTAAATTCTTCTTGGCCTTCTCATTCTATGCTTACAAATACAAATATTCATGCCATACTTCACCTTAGATTTTTTGCTTTGGTGCGCCCGCCTCTTCATTGTCCTTTAGCGATGCTTTGCCAGTTCGCTAGTTTCGTTTGTGCTTGCAGTCAATGTGCATAAAAGGTGCGGTCGTTGCTTGTTGGTGTGCATATACATATGCACTTTTTTTGGTGATGTCTGCCTGCTTGGCGGTTTTATGCGCTTTGTGGCGTACACAAAGTTCATTCGTGTGCTGAAAATCCATTAAGCATTGAGTTCATGCGGAACAAAAAGCAAAATTCTTATACGCTGATTTGGTGTTTTCTCCAAAATGATTAGAAGGCAGCAGTAGGAAAAAATGAAGCTGGAGAAAAAGTATAAGAATGTTTAACACTTTTGTGGCCAATGGGACATAAAAACACGTTCAAAGTTTTGGAACTGAATATAGTTGAGAGATGGGGCTAGGAGTGTAAAACCTTCAAATTGAACACATATGTTATATTCCATTAGTGGTGAAAGAAAGTTATTGACTCTTAATGCCAGGAGGAAAAGGATAATCATAATGACCGACAGTCAGGCTGCAATAAAGGCTCTGAGCTCGACGACGTTTGACTCCAAACTGGTCTGGGAGACCGAAAGTGTTCTCTAAGACATTTCAAAGGATAGCCGAGTGATATTCTACTGGGTCCCTGCGCGCTGAGGGCACGGTGGTAATGACGATGCGTACAGATTGACAAAGGATTGACCCCATGGATCTGAACCGATCATAAGTGTCAGCAAAGCTCATCATAAACACTGTGTCAAACAGGATCACGGTGGGACAGCGCTGTTCCAGGTTATTATTTCCGGCCTATTCGGTTGGCAAATCCAAGTACCTTCTGTACCTACGCAGAAAGGAGCTTAAGATCATGACAGGAATCCTGAGCGGACACTGTCTGCACATTCTGCATAAAAGATAAAGAAACATCCGTGCACATTATAACTGAATGCCCCGGCCTTTTACAAACAAGAAAGTATATATTGAGAAGGGAACTCATTCACACGAAAAAACTGTCTTGAATCGATGTGGGAAAAATAAAGGAGTTCCTGGACAGCCTTGGGGAGATGAACTCCTTCATTCGACACAATAGTTCTTTATGGACGCAGTGTCTCGGGCAGCTGTTGCTCGACACGCATACCTAACCTAACATAGTGTGACTGTCAATGTCCTTAGAAATTATCGTAGCACTGAAAGAATACAAATTTTCTTATGTACGTACCAGGACATTAGTTTCTTACTTCTGAAGTAAGACAGTTCTGTCCGTTATGCGTTTCGGGTAGTTTACCGGTTATGTACCCGGTACATGTGCCGAAAGCGTGAGTGAGATTACTGTACATATGTACCACAATTCTACAAACAAAATGAGTGCGGTGGGAACTGGATGTTCCCCCATAAACGGTGATGTCCACATATATAAGGACGAACCGAAGTTAATTTGCGAGGTTTGTGGTACCGATTCCAATAAATTAAACCTAAAATTAAAACTCTGGCTTTCAGATTACTGTAGCGTCTTCTTAGTCGAGGTCATAGCAAACTGCGAAGCTTCCGCAAGAGATATGCTGATACTATCGGACAGCCAATCCGCTCTTAGAGCTCTGGATGCGGTCACAATAATATCGAAGACTGTGCTAAGCTGGAGTGTATCTGAGAATATACCTTAACGAGACTGCCAGGCAGCTTCATATTTATATTATACATGAAACTTATTTATGATAGGCCGAAGACAACACAAGTTTCTCTGCGCGTCAACCTTCGGAGTTCCATAGAACTTTTCCCACTAAACAGAGACCCGATTCGAACCATGATTGGTGTTCTAACGGGTCATTGTTTAATTGACACCCACGCAAGAGGGTTGGGGTGTTTTCGAATGACTTCTGTCAAAGAAGAGGAAGAAAATGTACTTCAAGAGGAAGAAAATGCACTTGTCCTGCTCTATCCAGAAGTAGAATGAACTACTTAAGCAATCTCTTCTTCCACAGTCCGATAAGACTATTCTATGTGACTGGTGACATAACTGCTACGCATAACCGAGGTTTCCTTGACAGTTTCTAGTGACATTTTTAAGAGCAATGGGAATAAAGTGGCCAAAACTCATGTATACTCGTGAGGACAACTTTGGTATCATGTAACCTACGTTCTGAGATATGCCGCTGAAAAAAATGTCGAATTGTTGAGTGCCCAACTTTCCATTGCGAGAAAACTCGTATCCTGATGGCGGCATTGGCAGCCCACGATATCTAATGGAATCAAATGGAGTGAAATGTATTTTGGTGAGTAATTGGGAGTGAGACCCATATTGAACCAGTTGAATAACTTGATTTTCTGCGGAACTGAAACTCCTGTTTGCTTAGCACTGGACATTTGTGTGGAAGTACTCAGTCCTTATTTTGCAAACTTCTGTATGAGATGTGGTTGTCCTTGTAAGAAGTATCAAGTCCATTTTTAAGTGTTCCTATAAGTTGAATGAGAAGTTTTCTTAGTAGAATCAGTTCTTCGGACTCGTATCGATCAATTTTGAAATCACGTTCCATTGACATTTCACAGACTTTAAATCTGAACTTTGCCTAGAAAAGAGGAGCAAAAAGTTCAAGTGGTTAGATTCCTCTTCTAAAGGCATCTAATTGCTATATTTTGGGCCCAACTGGTTAGAGGTCTCTACTAGATACATTTATACTTTACTTTTTTTTACACAAACTTTAAATTTACACACAAATTTTTACAAGTATTTGTTTACTCAATTCTTCATTAATCGGTAAAATGCTTTTCACAATATTGAATTTCACTTTACATTATCGGAAATAAGGTGGACCCCACGCAATAGTGAACCAACACAACTCGTAACAAAGCGAGCAAAGATCGCACATGAGGCAGAGGCAAAGGAAGAGGCAGCAGCGCCACAGATTCACTTAACCGCAAACGGGCAAAGCGAAATGCCGCCCATCAAACGGCCGACAAGATTTGAATTTTCAAAAGAAATAAACTTCAGATAAGGAACAAAATGTCAAAATTATCTACACACTTGAATTGAGCGCATTACGAAAGAGGGCAGCCAGTCGGCCGGTCCGCGAGCGGTGAGCGATTTTGCACAAACAAAGCAAGCAGAACATCGAAAACATTGGCAGCGGCAAACTGCAACACGAGAAGCTTGGCGGCCGGGGCAACTGTTGGCCAGATTGTGGCGCAAAGGACAGACGCTCATGTGTGAATGTGTGAGCGGAGCGGCGTTTAGGGGCTTAGAGGGTGAGGGACAAGTGCGTGTTCCACGTGAAAAGTGCAAATAAAATGTGCAGCGCGAAGCGGCCAAGTCGCCGCCGCGCGGTGCCAAAGTGCATCAGCCACTCAAAGACAGCAAATTAAAAGTGGCTTTTAATAAAAACAACAACAACAACAATACAACGAGGACAACGACAAGCAAACATATGAAACTGGAGAAAAAGGAAAACGGCCAACTCGAACGCATCGAACCGCAATGAAGACGGCAATGCTGCACGCCGCACTGACCAACTCACCAGCACACAGCGGCCGCATACGAACACAAAGAGTCAATTAATTAGTAGATGGAGTCAAGATTAACGCCGCATTAATATGGGAGCGAGCTGCGAGCCGCTTGGCCGGAGGCTGAGGACGCTGTCGGTGCCGCCTGCAGCCTGCGGCCGGTGTGTGCACTCCGAATTGCCAGCAACGTTGAGTTTACTTAAGATAACACGTGTTTGTAAAGTGCATGCAAATGGAAAATAGGAGGCGACTGCGACGGCCGGGACGAAGCAAACAACACACAACACATTGCGCCGAATGAAGGAAGCCACGCTTGATGGGCTGTCTTGCGGTCGCTGTGGTATAAAGTGCGCGCGAGCACTTCTGCTCCAGAATCATTAAATGATAAATATTCAAGTCAAATTGCGCCGGTCCATAAGGATTTGTGTGCCAGGGTGAACGCGGTGGTGCGGGTTTAAGTTTGACATTTGTAGATTGTAGAAGTGTGGTCGGCCGACAACTGGCAGCTTAAGTTGCCAGTTCATTGGATTAGGCTGTGGCCGGATTGTGGTAGAAAAATGCAGTGTGGCTGTGAGAATAGCGAAGAATGGGTGGCAAGTTGGCGTGCATTGCAGAGAGGTTTAGATAGATTGGATTGCATGGACTTTGATCACGTTGCATTGCTTCAAAGTGAAAAAAGGCTTTCGATTGCCAAGAAAAAGACGTGGAGGCCATCGATGGAGTAATTTTGGAAAAATTTGTTTTTGTTTCTAGCAGAATGATAGTAGAAGAATACTATCAAATGCGCCATATTTCAGACCTTTAACTTGTATAGTTCAGAAGTAACAGAATCAAAGCCCTTTTACGGGCCTTTCAAGTTTATCTATTGACTTTTCGTTCGTTAACTTCTATTATCGTACTCGCCATATTTTAGACTTCTACATCGACAGCTCAGAAGTTACAGGATCAAACGTGCCAAGTTTGAGGCCTCTATCTTTTCTAGTTTAGGAATTACTGGCATTTAAAGTTTATCTATTGACTTTTTCAACTTTTCGTTGGGATAGCGAAGAGATTAGACCTATTTTAGAAAGCTAAAAACTTCGACTATCCTCAACCCATATTTTAGACCTCTGGATCGTACAGTTCAGAAGTTACAGAATTAAACGTGCCAAGTTTTAGGTCTCTATCTCTTCTAGTTTTTACCTTCTTTAGTTTAGGAACTTTTCGAAATTTTCGTTGGAATAGCGAGGAGATTGGACCCATTTTGAAAAGCACAAAACTTCTTCTATCCTACAAACCATAGTTTAGACCTCTAGCTCGTATAGTTCAGAAGTTACAACCATGCGGAAAATATATTTGTTAGAAAAGAATTGGAATCTTTTCAAACCTGACAAAGACATTAAAAATTTCAACTCAAACACATTCCTATGTCCCATTGGTGGTGAAAGCGTTAATTGTGCCTGTTGGTAGGCAAATTGAGCAAATACATTTAGATAAGCTTAGAAGGCTTCACATAACAACAATCTCGAATTGAACTTGAAACATTTTTCAGCAGTGCCCAACCGCTGAAGCGACAGGGCAGACATCTTTGGCCCTTCAGCCGCATGTCCATTTATTTTCAATAAAACCAATTTGGTTCATATCTAATTTGCGCTAATAAACCCTTTTACTTAAATATCATCTCTTATCGCATGCACACAACAACAACAACACAGCCGCTACAAGCAAGCAGCAACCGGGCCAGGAACACCGAAAAGAAGACGTTACCGCAGAAGCTCAAAGGCTCTTTGGCCGCATCCAGCCGGGCGGCGGCCAATTGTAGACACTAATTTAGTGAAATTATTTACTCGCACAGGCGAGTGCAGCTGTGTGCGTTGGCCCGCCACACTGAAGGCAGAAATTGTTTAAATTCATTTGGACACATTAAGATACACAGCCGCACATTTGCCATGCGTCAATGGACAGTGAACGCTGGCTGGCTGGCCGCAGGGCAGAGATGACAGCGAGCCAGCCGAACGGTCGCAACGACGGCCAGTCAGACTGCGTGAATAATTTCCTCGAACTGACAATGAGTGCGCCTCGGTCCGAGCCGAGCCGGCCCTGCAGAGCCACGGAGCAAATTACAGTGTTGCATCTGTTGTGTGCGCTTAATGGGCGCACGAGCACAACGGACACAAGCGGCAGCGCTGAGGCCGACCGAAAAGGAGCTGGAGTGGTTGGCGCGCCTGCGAGCGGCGCAACACCTCCGGATAAGCTCATTACGTTGCCCTCTCCAAGCGATATGCTGGCGTATCGGCTCGGGCCGCTTGCCTTTGCCTTTCCAGCCTTTTATTTTGTAATAAGCAATTTTTCATGCAACATGCTGCACATGCAGCGTGCAACATGACTTGCTGCATGCGGCTTTTGCTTTTGCTGCTGACGACTGTGGCCGTTGTCATGCGGCTGCAATGTCGATAGCAACGGCGTCGGTGGTTGGGGCTGAGACTGTCTTCGTATCTGTGGCTGATTGCTTTTCAGTTTCGGTTTTCTGCGAAATTTTCGGTTTAAAATTCATTTTGCCGCAATTCGTTCGACAACATTCGTCAGCGTCAACAATGCATTCGCTGTGCTCGTGTGTGACGGGGGAGCGGAAGTTGTGTGGATCGTAGAGGTTGGCATAGGACCAAACGATGGAAAGTGATTTTGTGTTTACGGTGTTTATAGGTTTTTATTATAGAAATTGAATGAGGAAAAATGTGCACTTATAGTTGAATTGAATTAAAGGAAAGTCCATTTGGTCATATTTGTGAAGCTAAAAATCGATGTTTGCAACATTTTATAAACAACTATCCCGTCCAGTAATCGGTAGTTCTATTAGTGCTCTGAACAGATATCATATATCTTTGAGATAGAATTCCGACCTAATGGCACAGAATGCATAAAAACATGTTTGTCTTCTATGGTCCAAAAGTTTGGCTAATTTTGTAAAACTCAACACAAAGTAATGAAATGTGAAATCAGTTTGCATAAATTTTTCCTTGAGAAAGAATACTTTTACTACGAGTACTTGAGAGAGAATACTGCTGTCTCTAACTGCAGTTTGTAGCTAAGAGGCTGATCCAATTAGATGACAGATCCCATGCTGAAGTTCGAATTCTAATCAGCTTTTAGATTGGATTTTGATTGCATAGAAATATTGCAAACACTCGCGTACACGGTAAATATTTTGAATATTGACCATATTCCAAATATATCGAATCCAAAAGAAGTTACTTAAATGAAAATGATTCATAAATGTACAAGAGATGTATTATTATTGTTACAGTGTAGGGAGCGTCCATAATCGCGGGCACGTAGGAAAAAGTCTGCCCTTTGTGTCCTGGCTTACGCTTCCCTTAATAATAATAATTTCTAGGAAATACTCAACTGCGCCCCTGCGATTTGCTGGTCACGAGACAAGACCAGTCTCCAGTGACCTGCGGCATACAGGTTTGCAGTCGCCCTAAGAAGATACCAATAAGCTCTGGATCTCAGTTAGCCGGAACGATACATTTGCGAAACTGAGCACGTCCGAGAATTTGAGGTTCCTGAGCTCATCCTCGCGACGGATCATGCTGCCGAGACACAAGTTCCTGAGCCGCTCGAAAGCTGGGCACTCACATATGAAGTGCACCGAGGTTTTGTTGTCCTCAAGGTGCATGCCGCATAAAGCCTAGTTTTTGATCCCAATCCTGGTAAGGTAATGGTTAAAAGAGATAAACCCCTAAGACGAGCCCGAAGATAGTTTTTAAGTCGCTCTTACCTAAGACCCAGCAGGTAGCTCCTTCCGTTGGGCATGGGCGCCTTAACAAACATCTTCGACTGCCCACATGTCGTGAGACTATGCCAGTAGTCGAAGTGCTTGCGAGCTAATGTGCTACTGAGCCTTGAGTTCATATAAGCCGCAGCCAATCGCTGGCTCAGGTCCTACGAAACGCACCATAAATCCAGCTCTGGCGAGCTCATCCGCCTTTTCATTACGCTCGACATCGGGATGCCCAGATACCCACAGAAGTGTGACGACATTGTCAGTGATTAGCTCGTTCAGTCTGCAGACAGTCTCCTGTACAATTTTGGATCTTATCTGCATTGCTAAGCAAACCCTGACTGTCGGATGAAATATATCTGGCACACCCAGACCTTCCCCTCCGCCGCAGCTCAGGCGCTGCTACAGATATGGCTAACATTTCTGTCCGAAAGACAGAAGTGTGATTGCCAAGGCGAAAGGACGAATGTTATCAGTGTCAGAGTGAACTCCGGCGCCAGAGCCACTGTCCATCAGTGACCCATTTGTGTACACCACTGCCAAATCAGGCTTGAAGCCCTTCTAGCAGTTGTTCGTCCATTCCGATCGATCAGGAATAACAGTTTAATACCTGCAGTGAGGCAAAGCCTCTGCTCGCCCTCTCTCAGGTGGAAGAATTTCAAGAAGGCCCCTTCCGGGTTCCCTCCTATCGCCAGCGCTAAGAACAAGTTTCCTGCCGATTTTCTCTGGAAAGTCGTACTAATTTGGAGTGTGTTAGCTTACTTAGCTTAGCTTAGGTTAGGTAAGACAGGCAGCTTGAAGATATCTCGACTATTTAGTACATTCGGAGGCCTCAATGGCCTATTGTGATGCCCGATAGAAAGTGTGGTAGACCTTCCTCTTATTCTGTGTGCTGTAGTGACTTGTCTCTTATATCTCCGTGTATCCCAAGGTCAACAATGTCCAGATCTTCAAACGTCCAATTCCCTAAAATGCAGAGTTATTCGATTTGAAGTGCCGAACATTGACACAGAACAGACTCTATTTCCAGCTGATTTTTGTACTGTCTTCACAAAAAATGCCGAGCTTTCTTTTGATGCTGCAGTCGGGCCGTTCCATTGGTCCGTTTCGTTGGTCCAATGGAGCTTAATTGTCTAGATCAGAGTTGAATTTCTGGTACAGTGGGTATATGTTCGCTGCTATTTTTGCGTCCGTCAGCTCAGATTCCGATCGGGTCAGTTCATCCGCTCTCTCGTTGTATGCCACTGTCGCCAGGCCCCTGAAGAGTTTAATGTTGTGCTTCTTGATTATCTTCAAAGACTGTCGTCATTCTAAGACGTGTCTTGATTGTCCAGTGTCTGTCTGTCCACACATATAAACAGGTGTTAGCATAACTCCTCTAAGAATTTTGCTCATTTCATCTGCACATTTTTCGATGTGTATAATGTGGCTTATAACAAATATAATTGAATAATTTTCCTAGCTTATCGCTTTGAAATTATGTAAATAAAGACTGCATTAAATGAGAAATTTAATTTTAATAAGGTACTTATTAGCTGAGCTTATGACTTGGCAATTATTTTTATGACTCGTTTAGATTCCATTGAAAGTTGTCTTATGTTCTCGCGTTTGTAGCAGAGAAAGGACTGATTTGTGTAGACATCGGCGTATCTGCAAGGAAACTGGTTTTTCATATCGATTAATAAGTGATCCACAATTGCGCAAATACAGGGTGGACCATTTAAGATTTGGAATTTGAATCGGTTATAAAAAAAAACTAATGAATATTTTTTGAAAATTCCTATTTTATTACAAAGCTTGGACTGTGTTATTTAAGAATGAAAAAGATATCGTTCATATGACTGCCACGACTGGCCTTACAGTACGCTATTCGGTCAACCCAATTTTCAAGTACTTTTCCGATTGTTCCGGGTAGAATTTCCTGAATGGCAACTTCGATTTCATGTTTCAAAGCTTCAATCGTCTCTAGATGGTTAGCGTAACACTTGTCCTTAACGGCTCCCCACAAAAAAAATTTCAACGGACTTAAATCGCAGCTCCGAGGCGGCCAATTGACTTAAGAATTTCGGCTGATTATTCGATTTTCGAAAACGGTGCCCAAAAGTTCGATTGTTACGTGCCGGATGGTCACGAGCCTTCAGTTCTTAGACCAATTGAATTTTGTAAGCCTTGTAAGAAGTGCGGGAAATGTCCAATTCCTGAGAGCGATGGCGAGTTGACGTTGATGGATGTTCACGCACATTTTCGGCTACAAAAATAATGTTTTCGGCTGTGCGCACTGTACGAGAACGGGTTGTTTGGTCAATTAACGATCCAGTTTCGCGAGCTCGCTTCACAAATTGATCCACAAACTGAGTTGAAGGTCAATCTTTTTTTGAAATTATTTTTTTTTAATTTCTTACAGTTTGGGTTGAAGACTCTCCACTTTGGAAGTAAGTTCTCAATATTTCCCAATTATGTTCAAGCGTACTTATAGCGTCCCATTTCGTAAATGTCAAACTTTTAACTAAATTATGTACGAACACAAATTGAATGACATTTGGACTGCCATTCTCGAAATAAAGCGTAGTTCAAATTCCAAATCTTACATGGTCCACCCTGTATAACTTTCAGTGTTTTGAAAATCTGTGTAAACAAAGACCACTCGACTTACTGCGCAACCGATCTTTGAAGAGCATTGGTTGTACTATAAATTAAGAACTGAAATATTTACGAAGAAACTGCTTCCATCTCGATTAATAGATGACCCAGAATTATTAAAAAAAAACCTGAATACACTGCAACTTGGACCATTCGAAAGTTGTGCATCCCTCTCTCCCCTACTCGACTTTACTCGGTGCGAGTATAAATTACGCGGTTGTCGCATAGTCGGGCGTGTTATTTCGTGTAATATGGAACGTTGGCGCAACAAGGTGGCTGTGGTGACCGGCGCCAGTGCCGGAATTGGTGCGGCCATTGTCAAGGACCTGGTCAAGGCCAATATTATAGTGATCGGAATGGCGAGACGCGCCGAGAAGATCGAAGCACTGAAAGCGGAACTGCCGCGAGAGCTGCGCGACAATCTGCACGCGCGCCAATGCGACATCGCCGACCTGCAGTCGCTGAACAAGGCCTTCGACTGGGTCATAGACAAATTCGGCGAAGTGGACATACTGGTGAACAATGCGGGCGTCCAGTACTCCGGCCAGCTGGTGTCGTTCGATGCGGAGCAGCTGCAGCAGACGATGCAGATCAACTTGATGGGCGCGGTGTACGGCACACAGCGCGCCTACGCCTCGATGAAGCAGCGCAACTTCGCGGGCCACATCTTCATGATCAACAGTGTGGGCGGTCATCAGGTGTTCCGATTCGGCGATCTGCCCGACAGCAATCTGTACTGTCCGAGCAAGTTTGCAATGAAGGCCGCCACCGAAATCTATCGCCAGGAGCTGCACTATCTGGGCACTAAAATCAAAATAACGGTGCGTTGAACCAACTCGACCAGTTCTCCATGTGCGAGTTCCTCTTGTGTCAAGTGCTAATTAGTTGAGTGTTTACAGAGCATCAGTCCCGGCTTCGTGCTGACCGACATTGTGCCAGAGCGCTTTGTGCTCGCAGCGAGCGACTCCATATTGCATCCGGAGGACGTGTCGCAGTGTCTGATGTTTGCGTTATCGACGCCGCCGCATGTGCAGATCCACGAGCTCATCGTAAAACCAGTGGGGGAGACGTTTTTCTAAGGAGCCGGCGCCGGGTTGGGTTGGACAGCAGAGTCCAGAGCTGTTTATGAATAAAGCGTTGCCAGCGTGAAATGAAATTTATGAGCAGAAACTGTTTGGTAAATTAGCACCTTTGGCGCTGTGTGTCTCTATTAGCGCATCGGCCGACATTTATTCAGCTCACAATTAAATTGGCGTCGCGCTGTTTGATCTCAGGGCTTTTTCTCATGGCATCGTTGACAGAAGCCCGCACAGCGCTCAGTGGAACGACAGACAAAGGTCTCCGGCCGAGGGCTATCACTTCATAATTCAGGTAGGTAGCTGCAGGCTGCAGCCGCGCGGAAGCATGGGTGCCGCAGCGCGCAGCCGGCATGCGGATATGGCAAATTATGTGCGAATTTTTGCCGCTTTCCATTCATTCTTCGTCGTTTGTATGCCGAGCATTTGTGCCCCTCTGCTGTTTGGTTTTATTCCCTTCCTCATGCAATTTATTCTGATGAATAGAGCAGTTCATGCTCGAACGATTTTCGGCAGCGGGTCGCTCTAATGCCAAGCGTCTTTTGTTGTCTTTGTTATATTGTTTTTGCTTCGTTTTTGCCAAAACTCAATGAAGCACTGAGTACAAAATTTGAAAGTCTGGCTTTTCAGTCAATTGTGGCCATGAAATATTAAAAAATTTGCTGTACAAGCGGCCATTAGGTATGTATTTTTCGGGTATAATTTTTATAGAAATTTGTGTGCTTGTCGGCATGGAGAGTCTCCTTTGTTCCTCGATGTTGACATGCTTCATCAGGAATTGCAGCCAATTTTGCTGAAATTATAAAGTACACTTAGCAGAGAATATTCCATATACAAACGTACAAATGCACACATATCTACATGCATACTTATGTACATACATGAGCAAGCGAAAAAGCGATCATTATGAAAATCTGTTCACTATAATTTGGCATATCAATTTCATATAATTTTTTATATTTTCCTGTATTTTTTTATTTTATACAATAAAATATGTACGTTGATAATGCAGTCGTATGTACATATGTGTGTATGTACGAAGTATTAGTTTCCTTGAACAGCAGACAAGTGTCTTTAAGCTGGCCCGTTTGTTATATTAGTTTTGTCGAGAATTTAAATATTTGCTAAATTTTTGCTTCTTATACCAAGTCACTAAAACATTTTGGATAAATATTACTTAAAAGCTAATTTTCAGTATTATAAGAACGTAGAACTTACGCAAAAGTTTAACGACTGTGTCTATAACTGATCTGAAAAGGATACAATTGTTACTGTTGCTCTCTTCTGGGCCCATTTATGCTTTAGCACTTTCCAGAGACTAAACTTTGTATGGACATTTACAGATAATTTTGACTCAATCACACAACTCAAAACATGCTTCAAAGATAGCGGGTAATGTCATATACCCGGAGATACTTTTTTTAATAGACCTATTCATTCCAAACTGGGTAAAAATACCCCAATCCAACACAATTAGAGACGTGCTTCTCATTTTTTTGGAAAAGCACAATTTGATGGTTCTTCCCAGAGGATACACTTTGTATGGACATTTAGAGATAATTTTGACCAAATCACAAAACTCAAAACATACTTCAAGGATGAACAATAGGTTTTTGCTAAAATATCACAAAACTACCAAACTTGCATTCCTGTCCTTACTGGTAGAACTAAGTTTCCATAATTCTTAAAAGGATACAATTGCTTGCTTTGTATTCCAAACAGTGACCAAATAGCAGTTTTTCCAATACCAACGTCTCAGCAACTGTCAAAGATCTCAATGAAATTTAAATGTCAAAATATTTAGTGTAATTTGCCAATTCATCATGCATCGTTTTATATTTGCTGAACATGTGGAAATTATTAACAAACAATTTAGAAATTTCGGCTCAGTTGTAAATACACAACACGAACTTTGTTGTGAGGTTAGTCGTCATCATGGAAAGTTTGAGCAGGAGAACACTCTTTTGGACCTTGAGTCATCAATCAGAGAGAGATTGGTACAAAGTGAAGAAAACACATAAGTTAACCACTTTGGACGAGCTCGAGGCCAACATTCGAGCCGCCATTGCCATATTAACGCCTCACACATTGAACAGAATCATCAAAAATTGGGCCGACCGCTTGAAGCACTGCCAGCGAAGCCGAGACGGCCATTTGAATAATGTCCTCTTCCATACATCAAATGGCATCAATGCAGCTTCAAAAGACTACAGACAGAATCAATTTGAGTTGATATTTAGGTACAATTTTGGAAAAAATGAACGACTTTTTTTTAGTTTTTTTATAACTTCACCAACATTTTTTTATTTTAAGGAAGTTTGGTCATAACTTCTAATTACATAACATTGCACAAGTCGTTTGTTCCTCTTACAAACTATAAGTTAAGATTATTCCCTTGGAAATGTCAAGTTTTAAACGAGACTCAAGGGGAGACTCAGGGGGACGGAAGACGGTATAATGCAGCATCATAACTCCAACAAATTGAGATTTTACTTTCGACTCATACAAATCAAGTTTTGATATATGTATCTAATATTATTTCTAAATTCCTTGTACTGTTGACAAATCTGCTTTAAAGTCGAAAAGGTAGCTGATTCATACAGAACAGTGAGTGAGGCTATAAATAAGACCTTCTATTGACCACTGAGTTCCATATTTCCCATAGAAAAAACATTCGGTTCAAGCATAACCTTAACATGTTATTGTTATGCTGAACTAGTCAGATGTCGTCTTCATTATCGCCTTCGTCATCGCTATCTTCACGTTAAACTACCTAAACGACCATTTTTTCTATCAGTATCAGAAGCTTCGTTTTCTTCAGGGTCTAAAGGATAATTTACATCGCCGTTATTATTGCCTCTAGCAGCAAACGATTTAATATCTTAATTTTGTTGGTTTCCACTATTGCTTAGACTATTTTTTCAAAGGAATCGTCCTCTCTGATTTAATTCCAGCGTGGAAGTTCAAAAACAATGTCCACCTCATACTCAAAATTGCATTCCCTTCCTTCCATCTGTGTCACAGAAAACAAGAAATCCAATTGATAAATTTTGCAGGGGTCTCGCCTTGTTTTTGTGAAAAAAAATTATAAATGTATTAATTTTTTTTGTTTAGGAAGGGTAAGTTGAGGATATCATGAAATGTGAGCTCGATAGCTTAACTACAACATTACTATATTAGATTAGATTAGGTATGGGATTCGAGCAACAGCTGCCCGAGACACTGTGCCTAAAAAGAACTATTGTGTCCAATCTTCTATTCCTTATTGGAGGAGTTCGTCCCCCCCCAATGCTATCCAAGAACTCCTTGATTGTTCCCAGATCGATTACAGACAGTTCTTTTCTCTGAATGAGTTCCCTTCCGCATATACGCTTCCTTGCGTGTAAAAGGGCTGGACACAACATTATTAAAAGTGGATCCAAAGTTCAATATGGCCTCTCCAGAACCGGTCGTCCACAGAAGAGTTAAACTGAAAGCCAATCTACTGTCGGTGGTTTCACACATGAGAGCCTATAATGTTTTTTTACTGCAATTAGTTGAAAATTACCAATGAAAACCGCTCAATTCCCTCCTTGCTGCATTTGTCTTTCATGCCACTTCACCTCAATCCTCATCACATTTTCCGCCACAATTTTCCCCAAACCACGGAGAGTGTTCTATGCTTTGCTCGCTTTGATGCAAGAAAACGCGAAAGCGAAGCCGCATTTTCCGGCTAGTGCCACCAATAATTGGATATGTTCAGAGCCACACTTTTATTGCGACATTACACGCTTGTGCCGGCGCGCAGCCAACCCGACAAATGTCCACATGGCATGGTAATTGTAGACAACTGCCACGACTGCCGCCGACTACTGACTGCTGCAATTCAAAGCGAGGGATTTATGCACTTTCTAAGCCATACAACTCATTCGGCGCGTCAGGCCGGCCCAGCAGTGTGGCGACCGCGTCTGTTGGCGCGCCGGCATGTTTCAGCCGCATGCAGGTTTTGCGGTAAGTCGCCAGCGTTCTACGCCAAGTGCCCCTATGTGCTGGCTGCTCTGCTTCTCGGCTGCGCCACTTCCTTTCGGCGCGAATACAATTGCGATTGCGACTCTTTCTCGCATTGTAATTATGCATTTTTATTGCTATGGCTTCTGCGACTGAGGTGCAGTGCGCTGCGGTGTCTTCGTTTCGGTAGCAACGCACTTAGCGGGGGGCGCTGCGCAGTCGACGCTCCTTTGAAGAATGACAAGTAACCCGATAGGCTTTGGGTTTAAGTCGCTTTGAACTTGAAACATTGTCGTTTGCATATGTGTCAATTTCGCAGAAGCTTCGTTGAAGTTGTAGCGCAGGATTTGCATGCATCGATTTTATGTGTAAGTATTTAAAGAGGCAATTCAGTGGACTGAATGTGGGGATTATGTAGTCAGTCTTTTACTCGCTGTCTCGCTCTCGCATTCAAGCAAGTCTGATAACTCTGATTCGAGTACAGTTTGAAGCAATTCTGTCATTCATTCATTCATGACATGCGAAATTTTCTTTATTTTTCCAACTGGCCAAATTGCCAACGATTTAATCTTCTACCTCTCATCGTCAATACGCCATGAGAACGTTTCGAACTTTCCAACTAACTAATCAGCTTACAATTTTCTACACATACAACACATTTGCCGCTGCAACAACAACGACAGCTCGAATGCATCCAACTATTGAACGTTCGTTCTCGATTTACTGTCAATCTCCAAGCCGGCCATGCAAATGCCAGTATTGCCAACCAACTGGATCGCATTGTCGGCGCTCTACCTGCCGCCACTTTGGCCCACAAACATATTTTTACAGCAGATTAAAATCGTCGGCTCTTTCAATAGCCAGCGCTCTAATCTAGCGTAATCTGGCTGCTGGCATCTATTGTCGTTGTGCGGTGTGTGCGAATAGAGATGCACTGAACTCGAGCCGCTCCAGCCTGAAGCGCTTTTCCCGTGCGCTGACATTTCATTTCTGTTCGATTTTTGTTTATTTTGGAAATTGGCCAAGTCGTTTGATCTCTTCCTCGAACTCGGTGTGTATCGAGCGATCACGGCAATGGCTACGGCAAGCACTTCACCTTTGTTTGTACGGTATTATTTTCACATTTGATGCTCGAGTGTCTTTCGAGTGCTCAGCTGGTCGAGGTGTTTGCAGCTGAAGTGCACCAACTTGCAGTAAACCTCTGGCGGAATGTTTTCTTGGCTAGACTCTTGAGTTGAGGCGTTTGTCTGACTGCATCTGGCATGCTTCTTATTTGTTTTTGTAGAGATTTATTTGTTTTTAGATGGATAATGTTTTAGCGCTGACAGTTTCTTCATTACTTCAAGCGGATAGTTGTCTGATGGATCTTTTATTGGGTATTTGTTGGATTAAACAGAAATTATATGCTATTCCAATCTAGATTAAAACGATATTCTGTGGTCTCTTCAGGAGTTCGTGAAAGTCCGAGAGCAGGCGGAAAGTCATTTGGTTATATGTTATTACGATTATTTTTTAGACCAATCATCCGATTACTCAAGTTTAGACTCCTGTGAGTATAAAACAGAGTATAAATGTTATTGGATATTATCTCTTCGCAGAGTAAAGAAACAAGGGGAGAAGAAAAAAGAATTAAAATTTTGAATGGAGAATTAAACTTTGGCAAGGTCTGAAAAAAAATATTGTTATGGCCATACAGAAAACAAACTAAATCAATAAATTGGGTGTTTTTACATTACCCAGGAAAATTCTGTAGTTTGTTAATTTCAAGTACTCAAGGAGAGATCTCAAAGCAATGTTCCCTTTACGAAAAGTCTATGGATTCCGGGACCCTCTGGTGTTCTTGCCCAATTATCGGCGTAGCGCTGCAAAGGTTCTACAGTAGATCAAGAGCCATATAAGCATTGCTTATATGGAACATGGTGCGGAGTGTCCCTGAAGAATTGCAAAAGTGTTTTGTGAGAACACCGAGAAAGGAAACGATGGACTTGTTTCTCTAGACTCTCTATCTATCTATCTATCTATCTATCTATCTATCTATCTATCTATCTATCTATCTATCTATCTATCTATCTATCTATCTATCTATCTATCTATCTATCTATCTATCTATCTATCTATCTATCTATCTATCTATCTATCTATCTATCTATCTATCTATCTATCTATCTATCTATCTATCTATCTATCTATCTATCTATCTATCTATCTATCTATCTATCTATCTATCTATCTATCTATCTATCTATCTATCTATCTATCTATCTATCTATCTATCTATCTATCTATCTATCTATCTATCTATCTATCTATCTATCTATCTATCTATCTATCTATCTATCTATCTATCTATCTATCTATCTATCTATCTATCTATCTATCTATCTATCTATCTATCTATCTATCTATCTATCTATCTATCTATCTATCTATCTATCTATCTATCTATCTATCTATCTATCTATCTATCTATCTATCTATCTATCTATCTATCTATCTATCTATCTATCTATCTATCTATCTATCTATCTATCTATCTATCTATCTATCTATCTATCTATCTATCTATCTATCTATCTATCTATCTATCTATCTATCTATCTATCTATCTATCTATCTATCTATCTATCTATCTATCTATCTATCTATCTATCTATCTATCTATCTATCTATCTATCTATCTATCTATTTATCTATCTATCCCTTAGTTTAAATGACTTCTATCAATTCCATCGTTCTTGATCTTTTCTGAACGCTAAAAGTACCAGCGTTCATATTTCTTTGATCTAAATGCTTGACGGTATTTTTATTGCTTCTTTTCCTCTATTACTCAGTACTCAATTTTACTGCGATCCATTTCACTCACCCCTGCCAACGCCAGCTAACGCAACTCTCTGCCCCTCGTGCAGCCAATTCCCACTAATCTTTTGCACATTTTATTTGTTCAGTGCCTCGTTCGTTTCATGTCTTCTTGCGAAACGTTCCTCTTCGGTGGCTTTTTCTTTTTTTCTATTTCTGCTGTTGTTGTCTTTGCCATTTTGTGCTGTTTATTTAGCGTTGTTGTTGTTGTTGTTATGGCTTACAATGTGGCCAAGCATTGGTGCATTGCCGCTGTTGTCGCGGTCGCTGCTGCCATTTGCCATTAACTAGTTTTCTGGTCGGCCGAGTTCAAAAGCGATTATTAATCTCTGTACTTGTGTTTAGTACTTTTAAATACGTTTGAGTACTTTATTTAGTACAGTTGATGTTTTGCCGACAGCGCATTTGTTAGCGCACGTTATGGCCGCGGCGGTTGTCATCGACGATGGCGATGGCGCTGGGGCCAGTGCGGCGGGACCTGATATTGCGAATTAAATGCGCTTGTCAACATTTCGCCGGCCGTGATGTTCGTCGTTGTATGGGTTGCGCATTTGAATGTGGTGCTGCGCGACGGTATCGGCCTCATTTCGGCCGGCTGGGACCACCTGCAAGTTGGTGGTTGGATTGTGTGTGCGGTCGCGTAGGAGTCAATTGTTTCTCTGTCGGCGGGCGCAGTTGCAGATTGCATGGCCTGTGGTGCGAGAAAAAAGTCAAATTATTTAAACGTTTCGAAAATTAAGCTATCCCTCATCCGCACTGTTGGTGCGCGTGCGCGCATATCTTATGACAGCCGCCATCGTCGTTGTCGCTGTCTCAGCTGCTGTGGCTGATGAGTGGCGGCGCGCTGTGTGGTTGCATTGGCCAGCCAGCTGCGGACCTGTCCTCTGCCGTCCCTAACCCCAGCGACGTGTGCACCGGCCGCGCCGCTCGCTGGCGGCGATGCGCGATTTAAAAATTCGCCGCACATTCGCAATGCGGGCTGCCATATTCAACGCCCCTTTTGTGCGGCGATAAGCATCAACCATACACAATATCTGCGCCAGCCGAGCCACACGGCTCCCTGCTCCCTGCGCCGCGTGGCGGCAAAAATTAAAAAATTAAGCTCGCAGCAATGCGGCAATTCATTTCGATTCGCAATTTTCTGCAGCCGCCTGTTGCTATTGTCGACTGTCGCTTGCCGATGTTGTTGTTGTTGTTGTTTATATGCTGTGTTGCCTTATGCTGTTTGCCGTTGCATTTAATGTTGCTATTGTTTTTGCTGCTGCTGTTGTTGTTGTATTTGTTATTGTTGTTGCTTAGCGTAAAATCTTATCTCTCTGCCGGAAATCAAAGTAGACTTCAAAGGCACGCCGCCACCGCGTCCAATGCACTGCACGGCTGCCGTGTCTGCAATTCACTTTTAGCCGCCGCTTACCTAACCCCTGGCCCACTGTTTCGATCGATGTTGTTGTTTTATTGCCATGCGCAACGATCAAATTTCCCAAGACAGCACCGTGCGGCCATCTGGGTGTCAGTATGCGTTAGTGACTTTGTAATGCAAATAGCAAAAGAGCCGCGCAAGTTGTGTGTGTGTGTGTGTGCGCTATCTAAATATTTGTAATTATTATTGAAATTGCATACTAATGCGCGTTGAGGGCATTTCCGCGCCACGCTGGGCTCGCGCGCATGCGCAGCCGGCATCGACGTATGCGAATCAAAGTCATCTGGGGATACTCGGCCCGGTCGACTACAAAGAAGACAGACGAATTAAATGCTTTTGAAAATTCAATTTGTGCAAAGTGCTTTGATTTTTTATTGCCTCGAGCTGGTAATGATTTCATTAAACTCAGTCGAGCTGGCGAAAGTTGTGTGCCATTACTTGATACACGGCAGGTCTTTGATTTTCGAATAATGCATGTTTTCCAATCAACAGTTTTTTTAATAACTTAATTAAACATGGAAACCAGCAGACAAAAGAAAGAACCAGATAAGGCTAAAAGAGTAGCGAATCAAATGAGTAGATGAGCAGGTAATGGCCCAACGACGACTACGAAGGGTTGCATCGAAATCGCTATAAAATTATTAATTAGAAATTTCTATTACAAAGAGTTTATTGGATGGAAACGTACTATAATATATACGGATACGTACTGAATATATAGGTATGAGTTTTATGTGAATGAAGAACATGAGCTTGACACGGATCAGATCAAGCTGTGGCCAGGAAAGTGATTTATGATCTTTGGTAGAATAGATTAATTTGTGTTTAAAAACACTGCTCAGGAAAGTGATCTACGATCTTCGGGGAATAGACCAATGTCCAGAATAATTTTTGCTTAAAAACACTGCTCAGGAAAGTGAGCTACGATCTTCGGGGAATAGACCAATGTCCAGATTAATTTTTGTTTAAAAACTCTGGTCAGGAAAGTGATCTACGATCTTCGGTGGAATAGACCAATGTCCAGAATAATTTTTGCTTAAAAACACTAGTCAGGAAAGTGATCTACGATCTTCGGTGAAATGTCCAGATTAATTTTTGTTTAAAAACTCTGGTCAGAAAAGTGATCTACGATCTTCGGTAGAATAGACCAATGTCCAGATTAATTTTTGTTTAAAAACTTTGGTCAGGAAAGTGATCTACGATCTTCGGTGAAATATACCAATGTCCAGATTAATTTTTGTTTAAAAACACTAGTCAGGAAAGTGATCTACGATCTTCGGTGGAAGAGACCAATGTCCAGAATAATTTTTTCTTAAAAACGCTGCTCAGGAAAGTGAGCTACGATCTTCGGTGGAAGAGACCAATGTCCAGAATAATTTTTTCTTAAAAACGCTGCTCAGGAAAGTGATCTACGATCTTCGGTGGAAAAGACCAATGTCCAGAATAATTTTTGCTTAAAAACACTAGTCAGGAAAGTGATCAACGGTCTTCGTTAGAATAGACCAATGTCTGGGTTAATTTTTGTTTAAAACACTGGCCAGGAAAGTGATCTACAATCTTTGGGAGAAGGGACCAATGCCCAGTGAAACAAACACTGGCCAGGAAACTGATCTACGATCTGCGGTAGAATGAATCAATGCCCAGATTAATTTTTGTGATCTACAATCGACGATCTTATAAGATTTTGTCATGCCTCACTAAAGATTATACAGAATCACGACTTACTTTCTACTGAGGGTCCAGGCACTAACTGACAGGAATACGGATTACTCGGTGGAACCTACAATCACTGTTTAGTACGGGGCAACGCTGGCTATGGAGAAGAAAAGCTATGTAAATCTTTGAAGACGTATCTTTCAGAGAGCGCATTGTCATCTCTGGACACTCGTAAAAGAACATCTCTTGTCAAGTGGTTGGCAGGAGCTGCGAATATGGCGAGAAATGGAAATGGTAAAACTACTGTTTGTACTCGATCTTTTAAAAGTGTAGGATTCGCATTCTGTGGGCATGGTTTCTTATCAGACAAACGTGCACAGTTCAATTATCAGATCTGTTACGAATAGAGCCTGGCAAGAGATCGATTAGGGGAGTCAACACGTCACACAACCTAATCTAACAACCTAACCTAACTTAACCCTCGAAGTGTAGTTAGTGCGTACATTGAAAGATAACCATAACCTTTTCGTGGATGTATTAAACAAATGTCATACTGAAATTTATGGAAGACTAAACTACTGAACTACTATAAACTTTAACTCCAACACTTGGAAGCCAGCACAACACTAAATATGCGCTATGCCTCTGAATTTTAATTGAAATTGCCTAATTAAGGCAATGCCAGTAGACAAATTATAATGAAACGACGAAGTGGGCGTGATCGAGGTCACAACGCCCTAATAGCCAATGAGGCCAACACCAAAGTTGCCTTGCTTAGTGCTTTCGTGCTAATTAATGGTTTACCATTTTGCTCTTTTGTGCATTCGCTCTTTATGCACATTTATGTTATCGCCTATTTTCTAGTTCTCCCCCTTCCCCATGCTGTCCACCTTCTTACTCACTAATCCATCTAATTTCTCATAATTATCTCTGATCGTCCTCTTCATCGGCGCACACTCCCCATCCCACGCTCCCTGGACATGGCCCATGGGTGTGTCGTCGAGTGGCGCATGCGCACCCCACACGCTTCCGTCCCCTATCAATGTCGGCTTTGTCCCCTACACCCATCTGTCGGCATGAGTTCTGTGAAGATGTTTATTCAGTTTTTGCCGTTGAGCCACTACGAACGCACACACACACACAACACTCAGTCACCGCGGTTCCCTTCAGTGCCAGCACCAGCCGGCACCGACATTGCCATCGATGTTCAATGTTCCGTGCATTCGCCACGGAACGAAGAATTTACCACGCAGCCCCGCTGTCGCCGCTTTAGCCAACCAGTTCGAGGTCCCCTCAGCCGGCCACAGCCACTTGGGTTTTGTTTGAAGTTTTTTCCGCTTCTCTCATTCTACGCTGTGCCGCTGTCGCTGCCGTTGACGCTGCTGCCCAACTTTGCAAATGCCACAAATGGAGGCTTTTTGCTTGATCGCTTCGTTCGGCGCCCCGCACCGCATGCAGTTTCTGCTGTCGGCAACGAAACGTAAACCAAAAAAAGCAAAACACAGAAAACGCAAAAAACCAACGGCAGCCACGAAAGCGCACCGGCAGCCCCGCCGATAACGTCACTGGCGCTGGGCGGGGCGCGGAGTGCCGAGTGCGTCGTGTGCGCCTACCTTGCAGCGCCGAGAGACAACGTCACCGCTGTTGTTGTCGTTGTTGTGGTTTTTGATAGTTAATGTCGGTGTTGCACTTGGAGTTTGGCGCATTTCAACGTTGAATGCCGCCGCAGCGGCCGCACTGTCTGCCGCCCGCCCGCAAGCCCACTTTTTGTATTCCACGCTTTATTATCCATCAAGAAAATTGCGAATAAAATGAAATGAAGTGCAGTGAAATTACCTCAAGTGCGCGGCCTGTTGCCCTGCGTCGGCCGACGGATGGGCTGGTTTGATGTTTGCTCTGTTGCTTTGTTGCTGGCGTTATTGAAGGACTATTAGGCGCATTTAGTGCAGGTTCGAAAGCCCTGGTAACAGTGCGGTTTGTGGCCTCACCACGTTGGTAAACAGAGTTGAGGAGCGGAAGAGGAGCAGGCAATATTTGAAAATTCTGAAATTTTGACAATTGGTTCTTTTATTTGCTATATGTTGACATCTAGTAGATACAAATATCTTCGGGTTTCTTAACCCTGCACTAACTAAACTAAACTAAACTAAACTAAACTAAACTAAACTAAACTAAACTAAACTAAACTAAACTAAACTAAACTAAACTAAACTAAACTAAACTAAACTAAACTAAACTAAACTAAACTAAACTAAACTAAACTAAACTAAACTAAACTAAACTAAACTAAACTAAACTAAACTAAACTAAACTAAACTAAACTAAACTAAACTAAACTAAACTAAACTAAACTAAACTAAACTAAACTAAACTAAACTAAACTAAACTAAACTAAACTAAACTAAACTAAACTAAACTAAACTAAACTAAACTAAACTAAACTAAACTAAACTAAACTAAACTAAACTAAACTAAACTAAACTAAACTAAACTAAACTAAACTAAACTAAACTAAACTAAACTAAACTAAACTAAACTAAACTAAACTAAACTAAACTAAACTAAACTAAACTAAACTAAACTAAACTAAACTAAACTAAACTAAACTAAACTAAACTAAACTAAACTAAACTAAACTAAACTAAACTAAACTAAACTAAACTAAACTAAACTAAACTAAACTAAACTAAACTAAACTAAACTAAACTAAACTAAACTAAACTAAACTAAACTAAACTAAACTAAACTAAACTAAACTAAACTAAACTAAACTAAACTAAACTAAACTAAACTAAACTAAACTAAACTAAACTAAACTAAACTAAACTAAACTAAACTAAACTAAACTAAACTAAACTAAACTAAACTAAACTAAACTAAACTAAACTAAACTAAACTAAACTAAACTAAACTAAACTAAACTAAACTAAACTAAACTAAACTAAACTAAACTAAACTAAACTAAACTAAACTAAACTAAACTAAACTAAACTAAACTAAACTAAACTAAACTAAACTAAACTAAACTAAACTAAACTAAACTAAACTAAACTAAACTAAACTAAACTAAACTAAACTAAACTAAACTAAACTAAACTAAACTAAACTAAACTAAACTAAACTAAACTAAACTAAACTAAACTAAACTAAACTAAACTAAACTAAACTAAACTAAACTAAACTAAACTAAACTAAACTAAACTAAACTAAACTAAACTAAACTAAACTAAACTAAACTAAACTAAACTAAACTAAACTAAACTAAACTAAACTAAACTAAACTAAACTAAACTAAACTAAACTAAACTAAACTAAACTAAACTAAACTAAACTAAACTAAACTAAACTAAACTAAACTAAACTAAACTAAACTAAACTAAACTAAACTAAACTAAACTAAACTAAACTAAACTAAACTAAACTAAACTAAACTAAACTAAACTAAACTAAACTAAACTAAACTAAACTAAACTAAACTAAACTAAACTAAACTAAACTAAACTAAACTAAACTAAACTAAACTAAACTAAACTAAACTAAACTAAACTAAACTAAACTAAACTAAACTAAACTAAACTAAACTAAACTAAACTAAACTAAACTAAACTAAACTAAAACTAAACTAAACTAAACTAAACTAAACTAAACTAAACTAAACTAAACTAAACTAAACAAAACAAAACAAAACAAAACAAAACAAAACTAAACTAAACTAAACTAAACTATTTTCCATTTTCGTTCCCCATATGAATATAATTATTACGAAGGTTTATTAAAAAGGTCCTTTTGGTAGCTCAATGAAACTGAATGGCAAATGCACCCAGTAGTGATTTCATTCTTCCATATTTTGGACCTCTTGATTTAAATTTTCAAGCTATCACATTGAACTGCTTACTAAGTGGGTTTCTGACTGGAAGATGCCAGAAATGACGGCCTTGTTTCTCACAATCCTCAGCCGTCCATTTTGAAATAGAAATTTCGAGTTTTTTTTTTCATAAGTAATATAACTCTTTGCCATAACTATAACCACTTCTTGCCAAAAGAAATTTTTCTTTTATTTTACATTAATTTAAGTTGACTTATCACTCAATATTCACTTTTTGACCGATTTCCGACTTTTGACCGATTGACTTAAAATTTTCTATTAGTCCTTATATTTCTCTCTATACCGCGTAGAACCTCTATCAGAAGCACTTGTCTACAAAAGATTTTGGTTCATGAAAGTGAATAGAGGAAATGAAAAACTGAACATTAGTTTTCGAATAGAACCAATTTTAGTTAGCTTTAGTAAAATTTTGTTTGAATTTGTTTACAACTCTGCTACCGACGGTAACCAAATTCATAGTAACAATTAACCATTTTGTTTGTTTCAGCTCAAGAAAACAGTGCAAATTGTAGAACTTTTGCGAAATGTCTTCATTAAGGTGACACACATGTACTAATAGTTTGGTGAGTTTTGTATTGGAATTATTTTCTTGTTAATTTTTTTGAACTTAGTAGTAAAGTAAGTAAAAATATGATTGAAAATAACTTATAAGTAGTTCTCCTACAAAAAATTCATAAAAATCGCCGAAAATATTATTAACTAGATCAGAATACTTTCTTAACCCTTTAAACCCTGAACGAATATTATTTTACGGCTTTTTTCAGCGACTCTTCGGTACAACATCGAACTTAAAAAAACATCTACCTACGTTTTTTTCGTAGACAATTTTTTTCCTTTCCTTTCCTCCTGAAAACAATCTGTCATTAAAATGTACATTTAGTTTGACGAAAATTCAGAAATTATCGATAAAAAATAAAACATATATTTAATATAAAACAATTTTTTCTTTGAATATATGTATATAAAATAATAATTTTTTTAAATATTAAAATATATATCATAAATATAAAAATATATTCATATATTTTTTTAAATATAAAAATATTTAAAAATATTTTATTTTAAATATAGAAATCTGTTTTTTAATATCAAATATTATTATATTTATTTATTTTGTATTAAATATAAAAAATAAGTAATATATAAACAAACTACTTAAAAAAATATATACAGTGGTGTCTGGATATAGTGAACTAATTATTGCAAGGCCTGTTCACTGTATTGAGGTTGTTCACTATATCAAGGTTAACATTTTTGTTCAAAAACTCGTTTTATTTGCTCAAAATACAATTTTTGTTTTTTGCTTGAAATTGCTTTCAAATTTGTTTTCAATATTTAGAGGCTCCATGTCAAAATTTGGGTGTTCACTATATCGAGGTGTTCACTATAGTAAAAATATAAACATATAAAAAATATTTTTAGCAATATTATTGCATTGAAATCTTAACTGTTTCGCTACGACTTGGCGTGTGTTCAAACTTTATTAATAATAATAATAAATTATTATAGATTGATTGAGACCTTTTTTAATGAGTTTATGAACATGCCATGGGACACTAGAGTCCCTGCCGTAGAGGAAGGGTTAAAAAAATGTGTCTAACTAGTGACATTTTTGCGTTCATGGGCCCTAAACTTAAAAGCTTGTTCTTTGTTAAATAAATTTTTGTTGAAAGTGCATTTCGACTTTCGGAGAACACATTGGGTCTTGTAGACCCATACTTCTACTTTAAGCGACAATACCTGTTGCAAAACCTGTTTTTCTCGCGAATTTTTTTTAGTATGTGACAAACTTCAGAGGTATCAATAACATTCATAAATATTAAAAAAATTTTCAAATTACAACCTAGAATTTTTTAAGGCAAAATATTCAGTAATTGTGCATTATAGACGCTCAAAAGTGAACAAAGTTTTATTGACACAGAGTGTTCCCGATTATGAAAAAAATATGTGTGTTCTCCAAAGGTTGAGGCAATTTTGATTCCAATTACAAATCGAAGGTTAGACAATTTAACGGATTTTTTTTACTGATTTTTTAATATTCGTTTTCGTATCGAAAAGTATTGCTGAAAAAATCTTAAAACTGCCATTTAAGCACTAATGGGTTAATGGTTTATACGATTTCCATGTCAAACACTGAAAACGGTTCGATACCCTGTAAAACATCAAGTTCGTACCTGTTGAATCAAACCGACTATCGAACCTTGAATCGCCAACAGTTGTGTTCCATTGCAACCGCATGTCAGAATGGCCTCGTAGATTGCAGGACGTCACTTTGGCCGGCTTTGGCGCGAACTGATAAAACGAGCGCGGCAGCTTTGCTCAGCCGCAAACATGTTGCAGAGCCAACCGGCTGGCCGTCGAACAGTCGTCTGCAACATGTGCGACCGTCGCGTGGTATATTAACAGCAGCGCAACGAGATTTTGAAAAATTGTTCAAACGGATAGCGAGCAGTGCGGACGTTGCATTGCCAATCGGAAAAAGTATCTCGCAGATACCAAATGCACGAAACTCGCAGCGTGAGCCAATTCTCGAACTGTGGTGCGCGTGTGTGCGTTTCTTTTATGTTCGCTGTGAAAACTACCTGAAATTTTCGGTTGCTGTGCATTGTTTGTGGGATTCTTGCCGCTGCTGTGTTGTGCTCTGCGTTTAGTACTTGTTTTTTTTTCGGCCAGTCGGATTTTGTATTTGCCGCGCTTGAGGGAATTCCATGGTCTTTGATGTTATTTTCGGTGCCGTTCAAATAAGCAGCAGCAACAACAACAAACGTAAAATTCAGTGCTGTAAAGACGAAACATAAAAGACGGATCGTTTTGTGCTGGAAATATTCGAAAAAAATAAAATAGTTGTTTACTTGTGAAAACGCCGAAAAAGATAAAGAAAAACGAAAAAGTAAAAAAAGCAAAAATACGATACGAAATTGCCACTTAATGTTTATTTGAGTAAAATTGAAAGGAAACATGCTAATTTCCAATTGAAAACGGCAGCAGCACTTTGTGTAATCCGCAGCGCCGCACTTGAATGTGCACGCGTACGTGTGTGTGTGTCGCACACAAACATACACACTCACGCAACTGAGACGATCAGCTGTTCGAAAAGTGACAAAATGTGCAGCCGCAACGCGTGGCTTGTGGCGTTCGTGGCGCTCGCAGCCACCGCAGCAACAACAACAACAACAACGGCTGCGGCAGCCACACAGGCCGGAGGCAGCAGCAGTGGATTACAGTGTCAGCGCATCGCGGTGCCCGCGTGCCAGGGACTCGGCTACAACATGACAGCGATGCCCAATTTGGCCGGCCACACCAATCAACTGGAAGCCGAACTGCGGGTGAGTACTGCTTCTATGTGCCGCAACAATGGCAGTGGCGGTGGCGGATGCGTGTTGCTTCAATTGAACTAAATTTGTATTTGTTGTCGGTTTTATTTCGCACACGCTCAATGTTTTATTTAACACTTTTTAACGCAGACGCGGCATTCGAATGCTGGTCGTCATGTCTTGGCATGTAACGACAGACCGCCAAAGGCGGCAAAATCGCACACAAGACAACGCTCGTAAAAGTTGCAGCCAACATGCGACCGAGTGGCGAACGGCGAATGGCGAATGGCGGCCGCGCATGCGTAACCGCCGGTGGCGGTGGTGGTGTTCGGTGCGTCAGTGACGGCCGCAACGAAGATCAGCCACTTCAGATAAGCGGCACTAGCGGCCATAAAAACAATTCCCAGAAGTTACGTGATCGTGAAGTTTTAGAAGTCGGTGCAGTTAGTTGGCCGCGGCAGCCCAGCCGCACAAACTTTCAGTCGGCCGTATGTTGTTGTCTGTTTGTCGGTGTGTGCAATGCGCTGCGGCATTTTTAATTTGAAATTATTCGCATTGCCATAAACCATTAACTTTTGGGCATTTGGCTTTTTACAACCACAACTGCGACGAGAAGGTTGGCGAGGCCGCGCCGAGCAAACAGATTCACTACATTTTCTATTAAATTCACTCTTAAATTTTTATGACTAGCGTTGCTTGTACGCGCCACATAAAAGTGCGTTCAATTTTTAACACGTTAACATACTTTGGCCTGGCCAAAATAGGCAGCGAGGAAACAGTAAAAATCTTTAAAGCCTTTTTATATTTTTATTCATTCATTGAACACGCCAATTTTGCCAACGAGCGATATCTTTGTTGCAAACACGGCTAACAGGAAAAAACATAAATTTTTTTTGTATCCGCTTTACACGAAAGAATATTAAAATCTTTATAACTTTATATGTAGTTTGTGTTTGTCATAAAATTCAATACATCAATGGTTTTCGTATGAAAATCAGCTTGAAAAACTTTAATGTGTGCATGCGTGGATTTATTTTGTTGTAAGATGAACTGATTAATTTTGAGTCCTCTGCCAGAATTACGTAAAACACTTTGAGGTTGGTGAACCAGTTAGATTTACGATGAAGATTTCTCAAATAGAATAAATGGATTAGCTGGCCGATAAATTTTAATTTCGGATACAAAAGACGCCGAGATTTAATGGCAACGAGTTATTGAGTTATGGCGCTCGCAGTGAGTTGAATGAATTTTTTGTATTGTGTGAATGATTGAATGACAGCGAACAGTTTGACATATGAAGTTATGCTGGTTTTGAGGCAATAAAATTCGCAGTTTACCACTAAAAATTGCGGTCATTTTGACGATTCGGTAGAATATCTGTCAACTTTTGCTTCGGTGACTTTTATTTGTTATCGTAGAAAATTTTACATTTTTGTTTAAATTATTTTGTGAACAATTAGCCAAATTCGTTGTGTACTTTCCGAGATATCAGCGGATATGATATGTAGTCTTTGTAGATATAGAAAACTTGCAGTCTTCTAGTGTTCAGTACTTTGATTTTTACAATTTACGCAATGACTTTAAATTAAATTTCAAATGAGTCCATTGTCAGAGCATAACTATTATAAAAAAGTCTTCGCACTCCACAGAAATGTCTGTGAAATTAAAAAAATAATACAATTAAATAGAAAAAAATAATTCAAAATAAATAAAGTGACGGAAATATAAGTTTATACCAATTGCAATCTTTCAAAGTACTTGTTTTCAAATATTCAAGTATTTGTATTAACAGATCTTTTGTGTGGCTTAACCGAACAATCATATAGCAAATCAGTGCCGCACATAGTTTCTCACTTTTTGGGGAGTTCCGTACACAACTTTTGAGCCCAATACCACTTAAAACCATATTTGCCTACCAAAATGTTTAAAATAAACAGATTTTTGGCAAGTATAACCTCAAAACTCCCGTGGCGCAAATATACATAAAAAAATACTATGTAATTAGCTTCTATAAAAAAGTACTCATGATCATCACAAAAATAATCAAAACAAATCATCATTACTTTTAATATTCACAAATTCTTTCTCCAAAAAATGATCTCCCTATTTGTATATCCTTCCAAAACGAAAACATTGACTTACCTGATTTACAATTAAAAACAAAAATTAAGTTGTGGCAACCCAAAGGAATCCTTTTTCACCATCTTAGAAATAACAGTGAATGAATGGTCTCAAGTTCGATTGTTTGTGGTGTCACCTTTTGCCTTCATGGCCAAAGTAAACTCCACCTTGCGACAGCCACCTCTACCAACTTTTTTACCAATAACTATGCAATCTTCGTCAATCAGTCATTTTGCTCTACTGGTATCATTACTTATTTACCTACTTATCTGACCATAACAATCCGTTACCAGGTTATGGCTTGCCGCAAAAGTTCTATCCTTCTTCAGTTGGTCACATCAAGAGATGATACGTTGGCTTCTTAAACTTGATATTTTCGTCGGAGATGCAGTCTCCTTCTTCACGTCGAACACATTTTTCGCCAAAGATTCATTGACCATACGGAAGACATGACCAAGGCGTGTCTTTAAACAGCTCATACAGCTCGTTGTTGATTCGTGTTCGATAGTCGTTGCCAATACAAAAAACCCGACCAGAATGAGCTTCCTATAAAGTGCAAGTTTTGTCGGTCGAGCGAGGTCTCTGCTACTCAATTGCCTACCGAGACCATAGTAGCATCTATAGCCAAGAGTAATCCTTTGCTTTATCTCCAGGCTGACATCATTACTGACAACTTTTATGCAACTATTTTATTGAATTATTTTGACAACTTCGAAGGGGTCAGGTATCCTTTTGACGTGAGACCCAGTGTCTGCCGAAGGCACTTTCAATGGACAGTAATGTCCCTTGAACCCAGCCCAACCAATAGTTTACTAAAACATTGTCCAAAGTAAACCAATATGAGAGATTACAACTCAATTTTATATGTATTTATGGTAGATAGGTAAAAGAGACAGCCCCAGCCCTTCACGACTAGAATCGCATAGGCTAGTTTAGCCCGTTGTGGTACCTCAGGACTTGGTGCTGCTAGAAACCAAATCAACTGGAACTTAAGCTACTAATGTTGACATTGGCGATGTCGGAGAAGAAACCGATATGTTTTTAACGTTTCTTCCTCTTCTCCTCCTCCTCCTCCTCTTTCTACTCATCTCTTCTTCTACAGACGTCATTTACCAGGTGGCCTAGACCTATTCTTAAATAGTGTCCGGTGATAACTCCGACCATCGCGCTGAGATTGCCTCTTTTTAGACTGAGCAGACTTTTGGTGCGCCATCAGTCCAGTTTTGGCCAGATTTGTTGCGCTGTCTGGCCCCTCCTAGAAACAGCCCAGGCAGTGTTTGTTAGATAACTTTTCCCCATATCGATAGCTTAAGAGAACTTAGTGGAGTACCCAATTCTGCGAATTTCGCTTCTCGGGTCTTAGTTTCTGGCCAATTCATTTGCCCTGTCGTTTCCCGGGATGTTACTATGACCGGGCACCCAAATCAGGTGTTCAGCCATTTCGTCGAGAGATTTATCACAGTCTTTGATGTTAGTTCTTGAGATCCCAGGGCCCTGATCGCATGTCTGGTGCAGAGATATTCTTCTCTTTGATCAAGTTGGATAGTTTCAAAAGCTAACACCTCTGAAAAAAACTACAGTGACTAGGAAAAAAACTACAGTGACTTGGAAGTCTAAATGAGTATTCAAAGTTTAATACCTCCGAGAATACTCCTCCGCCCACTTCCCGATCTAATTTGAACTGGTCTTTGTAAATTTGGAGTGTAACTATGCCTTAAAGTCTGGTGACTCTTCCTCTCAGGAATTAAGTGGGAGAATTTCTGGTTGCTTTGGTTCTGCGTCTATTAGTAGAGAAGCATTTCTAGAGTGACCGATGTGTGTATTTATACGTTAAACAGAATTTTGGGTAAAATCTCACGTTTGTATCATTGGCCTTGAAAGGGTTAAGAGAAAAGACATATCTCTTCTTCACATTACACTTGGCACTTTTGCAATTTTACTACACTTTTAAAGCAAAAAAGGAAATTCAATAATGAACACCAAACATGCAAACAACGCAAACGCATTCCGACCAAAGAATCGAACGCCAACGTTGCGTCGATGCTGCCGACTGGCTGGGCCGGCAGAGCAATTAATTGATTTTCAATGTACGCACAGCGCGTATCGACGCGCCACTTGCAGGTAAACAAAGCGTGATGAGTATGAGAGGCCTTGCCGCCCGACACGGCACACACGTTGCCCGTCAGCGCCGTCACTGCATGCGAACGTCGAGTCGAAAGACATTGCGAGCGGCCGATAAGATTGATAAAATTATCTGCAAAGCAACAAAAGCAAAAATAGCGACAAAAAAAAAAGCACTCACACACTTTTATGAAAAACGGCAACAAGAAACTGAACAACAACAATAAGAACAACGACAACAAAAATCAACATAAAACTGAGCGAACGGCAGGCAGAGCAGCGCGTCTTATCAGCAAAAGTCGGCGGAAAAAAGCGCCAGTATAGTTGACAGAGCGTCTTTTGACATTGCTTGGCTGTCTGCATTGTTGTTGCTGTCGCTTTTGTTGTTATTGTTTTGTGATAGTGGGTAGAGGTGATTCTTGTTGTTGTGGTTGTTGTTAAGTGTCAAATGACAAAGACAATTTCATTAAGTGAGCCCTTTCCCCTCCTGCCGTCACGTCTGTCTGTGCGCTGCCAGCGCCGAAATGCTCATTAAATTTTTCTTACATTTGCTGCGCTTGTTTGTTTACAATTTGTAAGCGAATTGAGTTGTAGAAATAAAAATCAAATTCAAACCCACAAAAAAAACAACAACAACAACAACAACACCAACAAATCAACCCAAGTGCCCCAACTTGTAATTTCGAAAAAGAAAAAACAAGGAAGAAGAGGAAAAACCCCAAACGATTCCTCGAGTAAAAACGCTGCAGCCAAGCTTACAGCGCATGTTTATCTTCTTCTTCTTCTTCTTCGCTGACTGTGGCTCACATGTAAAATGCGTTGACTTTATTTTCTATTTACTTATTAAAAGCAATACAGACTGAGCCAGTGTCGAGAGGGCGAGGGGCGGACGGTCAGTCGCTGAAGCGCCGCTAAAACGCTTATTTGTCTCTTCGACTTGCTGTTCAATTGTCAGTCATGTCCACTTGTTTGCGCATTCTTTTGTTTATTTGTTTGTGTTTCTACTTTTGGTGTTTACATTTTTTTTCGGGCACTCTCGAGGCGGCAATTTTCTCGGATTGTGAGAAAAAAAGGTGCGTCGTCAATGATGCTAAACACTTAAGTGCCAGTGCCGTCATTGGTCCCCAATAACAACAACAGTCATGAGCCTTAAAGTGTAACTCACATCGAGTGCAGGTGGAAGTTAAATTGTTGTTGTCAATTTCTGTAGCATTTTCGTTTGCTTCCCTTTAGTTAATTTTTTTTTTAATTTTAATTTCTTTTTTTTTATATTTATTTAAAATTTTTTTTCAAAAACTTTTGACGCTCAAGTGGTTTCCATTTGGAAATGTTTGGCGCGCTGTTGAAAAGCAAGAGGAGCCACTTGAAGGCGGCTTCCACTTTATCGCCAAAGTGAGAATCTTAATGCGATGGCGGTGTTGCTTTGTGCTCGACGTTTTTTTGTTCGTTGTGTTGTTGTGTTTCGGTTTCCACTTTTTCTATTATTAGATATGCGTTAATGAGTGTATCTCAAAGATTGATGGATCGAGAGTAACTAATTGAGTTTTATTTTTCATTTCATTTCTGTTGATTTCACGAATCGTAGGCGAGTTTTTGTTAGTGTAATTGTAGCTAGTTGCCATGCACTGCTATACACTATGTGAATGCTGTTCCCACACAGACACACACACACACACACACGCATTCAAAGGTATATGTATACATGTGTAATCCAAATGCGCGGCATCTTTGTATCTATCGCTTCGTTTTTTTTATAAAGTATTGTAATTGATTTTTAATGAAATCAGTTTCTGATTTCGTTTTTGATTAACGCCGCAACTTGTCATAAAAGCGAAACATTTTGATTTATCATGCCATACCCTGACGCCAGCATTTCGATCGCTTCACTGCTCACAACGTGAACATTTGATTTAATGAAATTTCAACTAATTTTTCACACTTAACGCTTTAATGTGCGTTGTAAACTATTTCTTGATTATCGGAATTGTTGATTGAACTGGACAAATGCCAAACATGGCGCGCTCTAGAAAATGTTAAGGTTTACAGAGGAATGTAAGTGCGTCTATTTAGAGTTAATTTACACAAAGTAAGTTGATATTTTACAAAAACAAAAATTAAGAGAAAAACAGAAAAATACCTACGTGAAATCAAGAGAAAAAACTGAAACGTTTTGGTTAAAGCCGATACTAGGTTTCAAAGCCAACACTTTTTTTGAAGCATTATCGGAATTAGTCGTAGTTCTGTAAGGTTTGACTGTTGGACCAGACCAGACTACTTAACCACTGTTGGACTTAAATATACTAACTGCTCATCACTGACCAGACCATTTGAGTCATTTGCGTTATTTAAAGAAGTGATAAAAGCAGTGGCGCTCACAAGATTGGATTTGGGAGTTCAAACCACCCCTCCCCCCCCAAGCACAAAAGCTGCTGGTACAAAAAATGGTTTCAAATGGTTTTTGGCTCAAAAGTTGAACAAGGAGTCCAGGAAGTTTTACCTTTCCTGGCCAGAGATATACGTAAAGGGCAGGACCGTTTCTTTTCCTTTTTCTTCAGACATTTATAGAGCGAGAAGTAAAAGATATTTGAGCACCAGATGTCAGACGTACCAACCCAAAAAAAAATTTATATCTCAAGCGCTGCTTGTCTGAGTAAGAAATTCCGGGTATTTTTCATGTATTTAAATTTCATGTACTTTAAAACCATGTTTGAGGTGTGTCTTTTCTGCCTTCAAATTATTCTAATATATCTTATTTTTATAAACCAACACAGGTTGTGTTTCTCTTTGTATACATCAAGCAATGGTCCCTCAAAAACTAATGTACAAAGGATCCTTCAACAAGAGATGCCATTCGAATCGATACATAATTGTCTAATTTTTTTTTAATTTGAAAATTGTGCTTAACCCTAACTCCCAGAAGTGAGCCTCACAGTCCCACTAAAGATTTCAAATGGTGATAAATCCAAAAGGTTTTCGATTCCATTATTTTATGTAATCCTCTAAAGGAATGTTAGAATTATATTGCATTTATAAATTTAACATTTTAGACAGTTTTTGTACTTTTTAAACAAATGTTTTCAGTAATTTAGCTCATATAAACCTGACATGCTCACTTCTGGGTTTACGTTTTTTTTTTTAATTCTGGGAATTAGGGTTAAACAAGAATGAAAATATGGCAAGAATGGTTCATAAAACTTGTAATGTCAAAATTGCCATTAATAAATCAAACATTAACACTAGAGAGACCGCAACTTTTCCATACCTACAAAGATTACATATCAAATCCGCTGATATCTCGAAAAGTACACATCGGCTTTGGCAAATTTTTCACAAAATATATTTTAAAAAA
Organism: Melieria crassipennis; assembly: GCA_963668005.1. Classification (NCBI taxonomy): domain Eukaryota; kingdom Metazoa; phylum Arthropoda; class Insecta; order Diptera; family Ulidiidae; genus Melieria; species Melieria crassipennis. Next base: position 38,958,562 of record OY764962.1, on the reverse strand, counting down.
TATAAAATTTTCCATGATACAAAAATAAAAGTCACCAAAGCAAAAGCTGACAGAAATACTAAAGAAAATACAGATATTTAAAAATGAAAAACTGTCAAAATGACTGCAATGGTCTTTTAACCCATTGCTGCCGGGTACCAGTTCCGCTCATACGATTTTGATAAAATTTCATACACGACCTAGAAGTGACCCAAAATGATCAGAAACAATTTCAGCTTTATATCTCTGTACGTTGCTGAGATATTCATTAGGTATTTTGTACCCATTACGCAGCAATGGTAGCTTTTTTCCTTATTTTTTGAAGTGATCAGGTAAACACGTGAACAAAAGTTGTATTTTTTACTGGTGAGTTAGGAGGCAGATTTTTGTGAAGTTCTAAGGCCACTACGTTTCGCCACATTTTCCACCTCCGGAAAATTCACGATGTTTGGAGTCTGGTAACTCTAGCTAGATGGCGAAATTTTAGGGTGACCTTCACTAGGTTAAGGTAGTTCCATATTTACCCTAACTATCCCTATCAATGGTTTTGAGAGATCTCAAACATTGACTTTTTTGTGATTTTTTTAAAAAATCAATTTTCATGGGTAAAATTTTACCCATTAGGCAGCAATGGGTTAAGTGTTACAAAAACCTTAGTAAAAACAGTAGAAATACAACTTTTATGAAGTTAATCTGCGATGTAAATCTCTATGAAAACAATGAACTTTTGTAGAAAGAACCCAAATTGAGCATAGGTGAGGTTAGATACAAATCTGACTGGCCAACTCGTCCCAGCACAGACCCTGTTGGGACCCTGGCGGTGTCACTTAGAGCTTCTTTGTGCTGTGGGTCGACGTAAAAGCGATCGACAGGAATAACTATCAGTGTTCCTAGCGAAGTTCAGCAGCGATTGGATGTCATGATTGGGGACCTCGTCCAACCCAGAGAAGAACCGGGTCCCTAAATGGGTGAGCCCTTGTCTTAAGACGGACGGACCCGAGCAGCCTTGGCAGCATTTTCTTCCCATTGCCTGCATGCATCCGACTCAGTGTTGCGCATCTTTTACGCCTGAGCCAAAATCACCAAAAGTAAACCTTTTCGTTCGAAATTTTGTCTCGAAAAGGGTGAAAAATATTTAAATGAAAATATGTGTGTAATCTTTCGTTGTTTTCCCCATAATTTTTTTTTCAATTTCTTTTCATGCCAAAATTGAAATTTTTTCTATGCATCACAGCCCATGCAGCGGTCATAGCATCTCTTGTCGACGCCACTAATGCACCATGAAAATTTCAATTTTCCTTGTAGCGGCTCTAAGTCATCTTTATTATTGCACTTCGCTTGGCCCCCCCTTCGCTCGCCATGGGCCCAACTATTACCGTATTTCTTCGACGAATTCATAAAGCAGCCATAACTTTGCCTTATGGCCAATTGGCCACGGCAACAGCTTGCCACCGCCGCCACCGCTGCAGCCTGTAAAAGTCCATTAACACCTTTTGCTGTGCTGCTGCTTTTTTCTTGTCCCTCGCTCGGTTCGTTTTTGCCGCCTAACTGTTTGTCTGGGTTTCGGACCGCGCTGCTGTAATCAAAAATTGTTTCGAACCGTACATGATTTTCCTCTTTTCTCGCTTATCGAGTGTGTGTGTGTGTGTGCGGGGCGGGTAGCCGCACTCGAGCGCTCCATTTCATTATGTCCATTAACATTTGTTGTGCACATCGTCCACAACATGTGCTACCATTATTAGTGCGGTTGTTGCTATTGTTGTTGTTTTTGTTCTTGTTGTTGCTGCTGCTGCTTGAAGTGCACCTCAGGGACAGCCGTAGCCGTGGCTGTGGCCGTGGCCGTTGCCTTTTCGAGCCCGAAAACTCACTTTGACTGCGGCCCGCCTACTTTGTGCCGTCCGTCTGCGGTGCCGCCACGGTTCGCGGTGGCCGGTTGCCGGTTGCCGCTTTCTTCTTTGCCACCGGCTTCTGCCGTGTTACCTTTCTTCTTTATTGCTCTTTCTCATTGTTCACATTGGCCAAAGTGTGTTTGTGTGTGTGTGTGAAGTATATTCGGTGGGATTTTTCTAAAGTGTTTAAATTTTTGTAAATTAGTTTTGTTTGCTGCATAATGACGCAGTGCGTTTTGCTGCACTCTATGCCTTGCTGTGTTGTTGTTGTTGTTATTGCTTGATTTTATTTTTGTGTTTTTGTAACAACTCCCCAAAGTGGTTTTTAATTTTGAAATTCTTGGGAAAACGCGCAAAGAAGCTGTGGAAAAAAAACAACTTTAATGGCGCTTAATTATAATTTTTTCTTTATTTTGTATGCATTTTTTGTGTGTTGTTGCATTTAGTTATTGAATTCGAATTGAGCTGTTAAGTTTTTCGTTTCTTTTACTTGCGGTTTATGACTCGTGTAAGTGTGGTATTAATTTTTATTGGCTGGAATTTGATGGCTATGGAAGTTGATTGCTTTTCGTGTACCAAGTAAGTAGTAAACATTGTTTGCGGCTCTTAGGGTGGTTTATAAAAATTGATGGCATGTTAAATTGAGGCTAAAAATAAGAGAACTGAGAATTATTCATGAACTTTAACTTAACCCACAAATGCGTACATTATTTTCTGGATTAAAACATATTTTTTTTATTGAACGACATGTTACAGCAGGAAACCACCAAATATGTCCAAATTTTCAAATACCAGCAGAAAACTTTCGATTTTGTTTGCCTTGAAATGGACCTATGTGTGTGTTGGAGGGCTAAGACTGCAAAGTAAACAAATTTTATTAATCAATAAAATAGTTGTAGAGCTCTTAAGTCTTTAATGTGCATCATGCTTCCGACTGCAAAATAAGTACTTCTAAGATAAAGTTTGTAACTTTAACGATGCAACATAGTCATTTTAAAGATGAGCTAAACAATTGAATGTGGAAATAAACAATAACACTGTTCAACAGCATTGCTGCAACAGCGAAACTATTTCTGAAAGAGGACTTCATATGGATTACTTTTGCCTAACAAAGTATTAGTCAAACACGCCTAAGTTTTTTCATTTAATTTGCAAAATTTTAGGACAATGTTGTTAACCATAAAAATGTGAATATTGTTACGAAAATGACTTCTCTAAGTTCGTTTTGGATTGTGCTTGAAAATAAAACTACTTCAGTTACTCAGCGGAAACGCAGTCAAAAACCAACAATCGCTTTATTTACAAATTTACACTCGTTACTACTTTACACTACTACTATTGCATGTTTCCCCTTTGCTTGCTCAACACAGACTCGATCCTTTGCGCTGCACACTGCTGCTTTTTATACTTGTTTTCTTATCGCGTTGATGTTTCTTGCACATTCTAGTTGTACTCTCTATCTCGATTGTTCTAGCATAGCTCATCACCTTCGCGAACCATCCTCGCCATATCGAAATTATAGCAAGTTTGCTGTACTCCAAAGTGGATGCCTAAAAGTATGCTTAGAAAAGCATTCATGCACAGCACAGAGTGCCTCATCGTTACAATTTGTGTTTGTACGCACATCAACCCTCCACCATCTTTCCTTATAACTCCTCCCTCTCTCTCTCCCTCCCTCCCTCTCCATTCCCTCTTTATAACCGTTGTAATTGTGAGGAATGGGTAGGTTAGGGTATGACGGTTGCCTCTGTAAGAGACAAAAGCGGATTGGGGAAGGGCGAGACTACAGTTTAACGCCGAATCCGAAAGGCGGTTGGCAGTTTTTCATTCACACTCGAAGGTTTTGCCATCGTGTGCCAAGAATTGTCTACAAGAATCGCACAAGTGCGCTCTTGGTAAAACCTTCAAGTGAGAAAGAAACAACTGCCAATCGCCTTTCGGATTTGGCGTAAAACTGTAGGTCCTCTCCCCCTTTCCCTATCCACTTGAAATGTGTGTTGCAGAAAACAGTGGCCAACATTTAAAAAAACAGGTGAAATATGTGATATCACTAGGAGCCTCTTAGACCTCCGATCTTACAGATGCAGCCACCATAACTTAACCTAACTTAACCTAAAAAAAAACTTTGAACGTAATTTAACTGAAATCGGCCTTTGAAATACTCTCACTGTAGTCTAACCTATTTAAATAAAATTGTATGATGTAATTTTACTAAAATCGTCCTCTAGTTTGTGTTATTTCCCAAGTTTTCAGACATTTTTAAACTGCTTCACTCTGATTTTTCAAAGAGCTCATAATTAAGTGGTCTTTGCTAATTAGAAATATTTCTTTTTGAAAAATTTGAAACTATAATAATTCAGTCAGTTCAGTAATTAAGCTATTACCCAACTAGTAATAATTTATCACTGTTCCAACGCCCACTTCAACGGACTCGAGCGGCGGCTATTTGGCCACTGGAGACAGAGAAAAATGCATAGTTGGAACAATTATGAAGGAATGATGAAATTTTCAAAACAGCACAGAAACCATACTAACATAAATGTCATGGAAAAACATAAAAGACATAATCCACACAACAGCTGCATGTGTTGAACGCCACAATTTTATTTTATTTCCGACTTTGTGCGCAGAAACAAGATCAGAGAAAAGATCAGAGGCACAAACACTCGCACACAGACACACTGCAAGATCAAAGCAGCAAAATTATAAAAAATGAAAATAAAAACGCCGCTTTTACAACGGCAGTGGCAACTTGAATGCGTTGTAGTAACAACAACAACAACGAATAGCATCATCGAATAGCATCATCGAGTGCACCAACGGCAAAGCGTATAATCCGAACTGAGGCTGAGTGCCTTGCAGCCAGATCGAAGAATTCGGCTGCGCTGCGTTTATACGTTTGCGCATTTTATTGGTGTAGTTTTTGTTGTTGTCGATCAGCCACAATTGTTGTTGAGTGTTGTTGAGTGCGTGTGCTGGCGGCACAGGTTCTTCGAGGTTCTCTAGTGCTGCCTGTTTCTTGATCAGATTTCCTGCCGCGTGCAACAGAGCCAAGGAAGTGTGGCTAATGGTTTTTCCGTTTGGCGTTCGTTGTCGCGGCCCCTAATTTAATTTCGCTTCAGTGCTCCGGTACATCCATAGCCACATCATTCACCATTCACAATTCACACCGTAATTGGGCAATTCACATGGCCGACTTTTATCGGCGTTTTCATTTTGCGCTCATTGGACAATTCCAGAAATCGTTCGAGTTGTTTGTGATTTGTATTTGATTTCGATGTGTTTGCTAGTTGGCGTTTATTGGGCTCAATTCAGCTGCGCCTGCCACGCCAATCATCATCCACACCCACTAAGCACATAAACTCGAATAGTCCGACGACCGCCGGTGCGCCAATTTGCGTCCATAAATGTTTATTTAGTCGGCCGGTCGTGCGGCATCGGCACATTTTGTCAATGCTTTTAACGTTTGTTGTTCTTGTTATTTGCTGTCTATTGTTATTTCATATAGTCGCATAAAAAATGTCAAACGCTTTTTGCCGACTACAACAACAACAACAATAGGTTTAAATATAACAACACTGCGACACTGACATCGACAACGAAAGCGACAGCTACACCAACATCGACAACAACAACGACATCCAGCGCGGTCTTGTCATGTCTGTCATATCGCCGGCATGAGTACACACGCTGATAAAGACAACAACAGCCAAATCGGCCCAACAAAATCAAAAACAATAACAAAAACCAACACTACACATGGCATTGGTATATGTGCACTAAAAGCGTTTTGTGTGCACATTTTGTCAGTTTTGTGGCGTTATGGACTTTTAAATATGACAGATGGGCTTCTTTTATTCGGCCGTCGCATGTTGTTGTGTTGACGCACAACGAAGCGGGTCGTACGAAACAAAAGCGCTTTGATATAATATCCAATTTGGAATGATAAATTAGTTCAAAATTCAAATGTCAACAATAACAAAAAAGCAACAAGCAAAACATATTCATGAGGAAAACTGGCGATAAGATTCTACTAACATGGAAGTGACTTTCGATCTAATTCCGGCAAACAGACAAACTTTGTGACCATGCTAAAGTTTTACTCCTCAAAAACTACGAACTTCACAATTCTGTTGAGCAACTTTCTTGACATAGCAAAAAAGAAGTAGAAGCAACTTTCTTGGCATATTAACCCTTTCGGCACAGCTTTTAGCCTTTTAAATACTGAGTATTGACTATCAGCGTTGCCTGATACCTCTTAAATTTAAAAAAAAAGCTGAGATTTCCTCTGAAAAATTAAAAAAAATTAAAAAATTTTTTCAAAATTGTTTGTCATAAACTAAGAAATTAAACTTCTCATAAAAAATAAAAACATATTTAGTTTTTGTTTTTATTGAAGCCGTTTTATTCATTCAGCATCAGCTTAACAACTTAAGGGAGTGTTCCTGGGTAGAAGTTTGAAAAAATCGATTTTTTTTTTTGGCGTTTTATTGTACCTTATACTATATACTATCACCCCCCAAATTCGTTTTTCAATCCGCATACTCAGTACCCACTTTTTTGCATGTTAATTGAAGTAATCTCAGCTCTTTTTGCTCCGCTGATACATTGCGCATGATACTTTAAACGCGTTTTTCTCGAAACCACATTTTTTGTACTGGCCGATAATTTTTCTCAGCAACTATGAGAGGTATCGACTTGAAATTTTAGGAAAATGTTCTAGATAGTTTTCATTGGATGCTAAACCAAAGTTTTCATCTAAAAATTCTTGTTAAATATATTTTCAAGCACTCTAAAGGTAAAAAAAGGTGGCAAAACTGGACAATTTTTTTCATATGGCCGCCATTTTGTTTCAAATCAACATTTTGACTAAAACTGTGGTTTAGCATCCGCGGAATTTATTGCAGATTAATAATTGCATACCCATTTCTGTTTCAGATTACTAGTTCCCGAAATTTATTATCGGCCAGCAGTGAAAACAAGGTCACATTGACCACTGAAAATTTGTACTTAGAAAATAAAATTGTTTGACACAAATATGAGTTTCTGTTCTCCAAATAATAAGGAACAACAAGCAAAAAACCAGAATATTGCATGTTGCCTTGTAGCTCCAAAATAATTTTTTGAAAAACAGCCTAAAATCGGCTTCTACCCGGGAACACTCCCTTAAGACAAACAAAACATGAAATTGGCTTTTGTAAACTTCCTTCATTCATTTAATAAATTTTACACTTTGAAGCATACAATTTAATTTTCCTGTCCTGTTCTTGTTGTATACTGGCCAGAGCAATCTGTTGATTTTGCTTGAAAATATTGGCGACATGGCGAGTCAGCTTAGGCCCAAACTTAGCCTAAAGATATTCAGGCACTTAATTTCTTGTAAAAGAAATTAGATAAAAATCTGTTTGGGGCATCCTTACAGGATGCTTGTCGTATTGGAAATCATGTGAAATCACATGCGGGTCAATTTCCAAATTACTTTTGCTAAAGCTGCAAAGACGCTACTAAGCGACTGATCTGTGCATATTTATTTATTTATTTATTAATATATTTTTTATTTTTTACTCTATAGTAGAAGAACTTACAGACCAGTACAAAACAACAAATACAAACAGAAAACAATTCAAAATTTACTTAAAAAATGTTTGAATACAAAGAACATTAGAATGAATGAAAGAATTCGGCCTAAAACCGCATTTAAATAATACTTGAGTCTATTTCTTGCAGCCATTCAAATAATGTGCCAACCTTCTACACATTTTCACAATCTTTCAGCTCGAAATGTTATATTTTGAGTTTTTCTAATGTAGGAATTTCAACTCATTTGAGTTAGTTTTCACTCCAAACTCAAGTTTTATTTTGTTCTTTTAATACAAAAATTGACTAAGCGCTTTTACGGTCTTTTATCAATGAAAATCGAAAACAAAATGCTCACAAAATTATATAAACTCGTTTTTGTGTCGGCGTCCAAGAAAACCCTGAATCTTTATCGTTTATCTTGACGCATTCCTGGCAACAGATTTGCCGCAGTGCCATAAATTATGAACACAAACAAATTTATATCTTCGATGCCATAAAACTTGAAACTGAACGAAAACTAAACGCTTCATAAAGTCAGCGGCAAGACGGCTTATCAAAGCCATCCCGCAATTATTTATGTGCTCAAAGCGGGACGAATCGGGGGGCTGCGACGAGGTCTGCAAAAAATTTTACAATATTTAATTTGGAGTCGCAGCGATTACGATTACGGGCCGGGCGCGGCACTACAAGACCGACCGGCCAAAGATAAACGCAATGACAGTGCGTCGCAACAACAACAACAACAACAACAACAACAACCACCGACTAAACCACAATGTAGGCGAAAAGCGGGAAATATTGAACGTTTGTGTGATGGCGACAACAAAAGTGCCATCAAGTCATAAAAGCGCAAAAGACAGACAACTGTGTCATATTCGACTTTACAACGTTTGTAAGCAGCAAAAGCAACATTGAACACAACAACAACAACTCAAAGTCCGCCCAACTGCAAGAATAAAACTATGACTTTTTGTCGTTGTTGTTGTTGTTTTTTGAATTGAACAAACAAAATTTAATTGTAAATAAATAAGTTTATCGAGCGCAATGCCGCCCAGCTTTGGCGCATTCGACATTTTGGCATTTTTATCAAAACGAAATTAAGCTCGCGTCACTGTGATAAACGAAATGAAACGGCGAAAATTTCGCGCTATCTGGCCCACTTTATCCTCAATTAATCCGACGCGACTCGGCCAAACGGAATCGGCAAATAAAATTACGTAAAAAAAATATACCCAGCAAAGGCACGAAAATAACGCGGCAGATAACAAGCGCGACCGCCAGACCGGCAAATGCTGCAGAATGAAACGTCGCCGACGCTGATAGCGGCGAAAGTTGCGGCCTTAGTTGCGAGCAGTCAGCGACCGCAGGGGGCGCACGGACGGACAGACGCGTGGCCCTATCAGACGGCTGACAAACAGCGGCTGGGCGATACAATTCGTCGTCGTTGCCGCTTACTCACTGCGGCAATGCGACTGATTGACATTTGCCGGTTGGCTCAGCGTTTCTGTGTGTGTGTCATTATTAAAGAACGTAAAAGTGTCAACAGGTATTAGGCGGCCGGCTTAACCGCGATAATGTCATGTTTTGTGTTTGTAATGTTGGGCCGCTGCCGTTGTCAGCGCCAGCGCGGCCGGCATTTGCCTAAACCTCGAACTGTGCGTCGCGGCTTGCGTGGCATTTAACCCAGTTACGGTCGCTGAATAGTGTGGAGATTTTCCCCAATAACAAAAACAATAACAGAGTGCAGTAAAATCGACCAAGAACTGTTTAACACATTTCTTGTTGTTGTTGTTGTTGTTGTTTTTATTGCTGTTTATAGAAAACGGTTCGCAACTGCAGAAGCGGCAAAAATTCAGCGCACGTTTGCTTTGTAAATTGGCTTCTCACTTTTGCATTTGTTGGCGCACAACCAAACTGGGCCGAGTGGCGGCATGCAGCAAGCTCTGCGTCTGACAGTCGCGTTTATCAAAAAAGGCAACGGCGCTGCACTGCACTGCACAATCAGGTATTTGCGGCTCGCTAAAGTGAGCCACAACAACAAACACAAAGCATATATAAAGCGAAGAAGAAGTACGCTAGAAAGCCGATCTACATGTGTAGATATAGTAGCTGAATTGCAACAACAACAAACAAACAAACAAACACAATGGTTGTTGTTGGAGTGCAGTACAACAGCAACAACCACAACAATAACAGCGGTAATTCACCAAATACAATGAAATAAATTTTTCTAAAATATTGGCAATGGGCTTACAGTCAATTCGGCGTAGCATTTGAAGTGCGCTACATGCGGCAGTGAAGACTTTGCCGAGCAAAAGTATTTGAACAGTTGATTGTGCGGCAAGTTTATGTGAAGAAAAGTATTAGCAAAAGATTTATAGTTGTATTTAGACGCTGACAATACCAAGCAACAGAAACAATGGCCGTTACAGTTAGTCTGCTTTGTAGTATAAAAACGAGTAGAGTTAGGGATCTAAATGTCTTTGCCTAAATACTTAAACTTGTTCCCGCACTGATGCTATGACTTGAGAATTTTCTATCATTATCCAAACATCATTACAAGACTTGCCAGTAATCTGTAATGCTTCTCGATATTTTTAGTTCAGCTTATAAGTGTATTATTTAAACTCAATATTTATTTGAATTTACAATAGTTCAAAATGAGCGCAGTGCCATAGACAGCCAATGTCTAGCCCCTATCAATCAATCTAATCTATTTGAATTTAATATACTTTTACGAAAATTAGTTCTTATAGCCAATGCATACATAGTTCGTATCGCTGGATTGTGCCAAAGCAAAATATACTGAAATTCGCAGTTCACTGCTGTAGTCAATTCATTTACAGTTTACCAAAGTCACATTACTTTCACTTTACTGCTACAGTAATTATTTTACTTTCACTTCACTTTACTTATCTGTCAGTTTTTCGAAACCAAACTGAAACCAACTGCGCTGTACCCGGTTGCCTTTTATATTTGTCTGCCCAGAGCGTTACTCGTTCTCGAACATTCAGAATCACCTCGACTTGTCTCTTCGATGATTCCCTTAAACTTGTCATGCGCCCTAAAAGTATGCAATGCTGTTGCTGCCGACAAATGCCCGTTCAGTAGTGCTGTGTTGCCTATGCTGGGGGGCTCGCAGTTGCGCAGAGCGAGCTGCATAATCGTCACAATACATTAAAGGACAACTCTCACTCACAACTGTCATTCAACGCATTCAATCATTCAATCATTGGTTCCTTGTATAAACCAATTCAATCATTATCGTCATTATAATTCCACAAACTTGTATTATATGAATGGCAGGTAACAGTTGACTAAACAGCTGTGTAGAGCTAAGCATCACTGCCCGCATTTCGTTTTTCACTCAGAGCTGGAGCACTCTGTGGCCATCAACTTTTTGCATAGAACTAAGTTTCTGCCGATTGTACTAGGACTGTCATTAAAAATTACTAAAAATCGCTGACTTGAAACAATACCAAGTATGCTACATGCTATGAAGACTGTTTGTAGTGTGTGAGTTATGCATTTGCAGTGTTGTGCTACACACTTTTTGCATTTGCATGGCCGACCTTATAAGTGTGCAGCATAAATATTCGCCATATTCCGTACAATATTTTAGTTGTTATTGTTGCAGCACTGCTGGGCAGTTGTTGTTGCTGTTGGTGGTTTGTGCAACGGCACAATGAACCTGTGCGGCACAGTGAAACTGGATTGAAAGCGCAACGAGCGCTGCAGGTGCCGCAAGGAGGCAATATTTACATATATTTATACTTAGGTTAAAAGTGGCTGAAGGAACGAATGATGAACTTTAAACGAAAAACTAAATTTAAATTAAACTAAACTATTTATGAAACCATGGAAATAATGGTTAAAAGTGAACGTTGGAAATAATAATTCAAGTGAACGTAAATGGCAAAGATGCATTAGATGGCCTTGGCGTTTGATACGAAACTTCTTTCAGACAAACCTTGATGAATATTGTGCTTTGCAGTCAAATGAATGGCAACTTTGTGTCGACTCATCAACAACAACGACAGCTATCATCAGCATCCACATTGACATAACAACAGCAACAACAACGCCAACGTTGGCGCATTGTTTTGCCATGATTACGGATCGTCATTTCAGTTGAAATTCCAACGCAACTCAAATTGACGAATGTTTTCAGCTGAAAATGCGAAACTACTGCAACAAAAACCAAAACAAAACCGAAATGAACAGAATGAAGCGCGCAAAATGATGAAAACAAAACGCAAAAAGCATTTAAACCATTTAAACAGCGCATTGTGGTACCGTCGTCAGCAGTGGTCGCCGTCGTTGTGGCACAACGACAACTGGAGCTTGGCAGTGACGATCACAGTCAGAGCCAGTCGTCGATCTGCAGTGGCAGCCGTAAAAAGCCGAGTTTATCTGCGGCGCAAAAGCTATGGCCGCACTCGACAGTAACTCAGCACGTCAGCACATCGGCGACATCCCGCTAAGCGCGCCGGCGTGCACATGACGAAAGCCAGCGCCAAAGCGGTCGAACAGAACTCATCATTATATGTGGAATGTGTGGCATTTGGCCGTTCAGCGTTGTCATTGCAGCAGCATCCGCAGCAGCAGAAGACGCAGCACGTTTTGAAGCGCAAGAAGGGCGAGGCAGATAAAAGGTTCCAGCAAATAGTTTATTACAATTTAATGCAGCCCTGCTTGGGTTTTCTTTCGCAGCAGCAACAGCCAACACGCAACAGCAGCTCAACAGCGTTGGTTGCTCGGTGAAAAGACGCACGCATGCGCACAAAATAGCTGAGCGGCAAAAAATGTGAGAAATGCAGCAACGTTTTTCAAATACCGCACGAAAGGCACAAATGCACAAATACCAAAAGGAAGCAGCAAAACGCAAAAATATGCCAAATGCGAAATGAAAAACAGGCGCAGACAATGATAAAGCAGCAAAAATGAGAAATAACACAGCATGCAGAAAACGGAGCAAATGCTCCAGACTCAGCGCAGGTTTGTGGCTTAAGTCTTTTGTTTTGGTTTTGCTACTTGTTTTCTTGCTGCTGCTGCTGCGCTGTTGTTTTGGGTTTTGCGGCAGCGCTTTTTGCATTCCGCTGCAACAACGACTGGGATTACCTGCACATATGTGCGTCTCACTTTTTGTTGCTAGAGCAACATGAGACGAAAAACCAAATCAAAATAAAAAACGACAAATGCGAGATGCGAAATGAAAGGAAGAGAATATACAAATATTTTGCAGCGAGTAATGCAGTGAATCGGCACAGCGATCGCAGCGGCAGCTGATGAGCCGCAACGGCGCAGCAAAAAGACGGCACTGCATCAGCCACAGCACTGGAATGAACAGACGTAATTACATGGCAATTAACTTAATTGAACTGCGCGCCTGCGTTGCGACGGCGGCGGCGACGAGGGCAGACTGGGCCAGCAAAAGCAACGAAAATGGTTGTTTGGCACCGCGATTGCGTTAAATGAGACACATTTTGTATGCAACGAGACAAGACGAGCTAATGGGCCGTGAGGTGTGCGCACTCTCACAATGTTTTAATTTTCATAAATTAACAACGAAACAAAGTGCCTAAAAAAAGAAAAACAGAGAAAAAACAAAAATTGTTTTTTGGACTCTGAAATCGCTCATTGAGAAAAATCTTAAAGTTAATATTGAAACTTGAAATCAAAATTTATGTACAATGTCATGTTTAAGTCATATTTATTGTACTGAATTTATATTTGTTTTGCATTCGCATTAAAATTTGGCTCTAAGCTTAATTTAAACGCAAATCACGAGCCAACTCAAATTAACATTTATTAACATTTTATGGCATTTGGATTGAGCTCTAAATGAACCAAACGCGTAGGTGTAGCTGTCAGATGAATAAAATCCACTAAAACTTTTGGCTTGCCGGCACTTGTGATGTGCAGAAAAATGTTTAATTAATTTGTATTCATTCGCTCTGGCCAAACCTGCTTCTGTTCTTGTGCAGAGTTATTAACTCATCCACTTGATTCAGTTGAATATTGCAAAATAAAAGCAAAAAAATGTCCTTCTTTGTTTGTAGATTCGTGCTTTGTGTGTGCTTACGTCTTTATTTATATTTTCTCGAATTAATTTCAACTAATTTATACTAATTTTCTACTAATTAGTTGCCGCTCGGTTTCGAGTTTCCATTCTTTTTAACTTGAGCGCTTAATCTCTCTGTTCTTTTCATCTTCTTTTGTTCATCTTACTTATCTGTAAGATTTATGCTCAAAGACAAATGAAAAGATCTTTAGATCAGTGCTGACGGACTTCTCTATACGCCGCACTACTTCTTCGCTTTGGGTTTCTTTCAATTTTTTTTTTGTTTTTAGTGTACAGCAGACTTAAATAAGGCAGCGAGAGTCTTGTGGACTTCTCATAAACTTGTACTACGTGACTTTCGTGCCAAACAGCTGAACATTGTTTGATTCTCAATGATTATTGTTTTTGTATACAACATCTGTGGTGTTGGCTGTGGTCTTTTGCTTTGAGAAGTTAGGAATTAGTGCGAATCAGTGCGGCTTTCCAATCACTGTAGCGTCTTTCAGGCCGTCAGAAACCACGGCGGAACTGCTGTTAGCCGATCGGTTCTCTCAAATAGTCAGGTAACCATTAAATCACAAGTCGGGGTACATAATTCTTTCGAAACTGGCGGTTCTAGATAACTTAGCGGTTAGTTCGGAAAGTGACTCCGTCATCTTGGGCTTTTTCCATGGTTGACCTGTTCAACCTGTCAACCAGCGACATTAAAAGTATCCTGTTTCATAAGGGAGTTTAAATGCCTTCCCTTTTCCACCCAAAGGGGAGGGAATTAAGTCTTAAGGGACCTTCCTTCTTGTGGAAAGAGAACGAGCCTTTACTGGTTCATCTGAGCATCATAAGCTCTCACCAAACCTAACCTAACCTAAAATTCTAACTCAGTCATCATTCATTCGTTCATTAATTCATTCATTTCAATGATTTAAATGTATGTACCCACCTAAATCGGCATTTCAAAGACTTTTTCTTTAATTATTGTGAACATTTCCATCTCACACATTTCATACCTCAAACACTTCTGCAATTTATTGCTTCTCATCACAATGAACCACAACGTCATTGCAACTTGAACACTATTTACTAGCCATTTTCTCTAAAGTCAGCTAAAATGTTGGCCTCTCAGCCGCCCAGTTGCTTCGTTTTATCTGCGATTAATTGTCAACTCGCATGGCCGCCGCTTCCACTTCGTCCATATTCCTGCAGAATTGTTTGCTGTTATCCGCATTTAATTGACATTTACTGTCAACGTGCCAATGACAGCCACAGTCGGTCAGTCAGCAAGTGCAAATAAAGCACAAAAACAACAAAAAGGGGAACCCAAAAAAGAAATCCACCATTCACACAGTGCCGCGGCCACCATTCGCTGTCAGTCAGAGTGCTTTGACGGTTGAAATAGAAGTTGAAGTCGAAAAGTGGAAAACATTAAAAAGAATGCACGCTGCCAAACTCAGAAACCACAATGAAACGCTTTTCAAAACAGCCACCAATACAACAACAATAATACTTGCAGCAATAAGCAAAGCCTAAAACCGCAATGAGATTATCTCAATCTGAGGCGAAAAATCCACACAGACACAAATGCACCGCACATAAATAACAACCGGCAACAGGCGGCGCGCCGCTGCACTCGCGGCTGGCTCGTTGCATCAAAAGCCGCGCCATACGTCAGTTGGGGTTTTTGCAATTGAATTGCATTGAATTTGCAGCCCGGCGAGCTGTGTGTTGTTGTTGTTGTTGTTATTGAGCGAAAAACCTGCAGAAAGCCCTTTAGCGGAGACACGTTTGTGCCGCTGCCGCCGTCTCGGGTTTTCGTTGGGCGCGCACATCCTTGCGGGATTCAGTGTATTCGGCTTTGTGGGCTATGCACGCGACTTGGAACTGGAGCTGCTTGTCAGTTGCGGCTGTGCTGTTGTTGACATGTTGACATTTTGGCATTTTGATGTTTCATGTGTGTTGTATTTGTGTGTGTGTATAAACGTTTTTGTTTTTTTAATTTGTTCGGAAGAAGGACAGGAAAAAGTTTGTGCTCGAAGCAATTTGCTGAAATTACAGAAAATTGCTATGCGGCAGATATTATGCATTTTTCCTGGCTGACTATATTCGGTAGTGGACAGATGTGGCCATGGATATGGACTTTTAGACGATCTGACTGAGTTCGTAGTAAACAATAGGTTAGGTTAGGTTAGGTTATGATAGCGGTGCATACGCCTCTCATAGAACTCCATAAAACTATCGCATAAGTCTGAGCCTGTTTCATACTTGCTGAAGCAAGTCCATTGTTGTTACATTTGTTTCCAAAGAATAGTAGATATCGTGTAGAGAACCCATAAGGGGCACTACCCAACATTTTCATTCTTCAATGATTTCTATTTTGCCAAGACCGGGCAGTGACACAGTACGTGTTCTATTGTTTCTTCCCCCTCGAGATCCAAACAGTGCCTCCAGAGTTTGCCTCAGTTAGCCCCAGCCGGTAGTCATGTATGCCTATTAGACTGGCCAGTTGGGAGTAGCAACGAACAACCCAGCGGATGAGATAACGAGAAAGGGTATCGCCTTACCCACCACCAAACTAAATAACACTCTGCTTCCTTCGGTATATGCTTTATAAATGTATACCTTGAGACAAGACATTGAGTCCTCATGGCGATGACAGCACTATGACCCTCCCTTTCCTTGAGAAAAACGCGGATTGTACTGTCTCTTAAGCGAACCTTCATTAGGCAGCTTGTTGAAGCCAACACCGGACTCTTCGCCATTGGATCTATGCTTATCAAATGGCGCCTTTCATCCAGTAATGTCTGCAGACGCTTTGGAGATGAAGAAGAAGTAGGGGCGATGCAATACTTTCTGTGCCGTACCCTGGGGTCAAGATTATTGACGAACCTATCGAGCGCGGCAAAGGTTAATGTCTCGGATCTATTATTCTTTATCAAGAGGTCGAACTGGTTTGCCCCGGATTGAGAAGGGATTCACAATGGGCCATTTTTCAAAGATCTCTCGATGGGAATCTTACTCTAAAGTTTCTATCAAAACTCTGATGTGCTTTAGTGTAGTCGGTTTTCATGTTACTGACCTCGTATAGGTTCCCAGGCCCATAAGATCTAATCTTAAAGCCGCTAGATTCTTTGAGCCTGAGTGCCCTCTGCAGAACAACGCTTTTCATGAACAATTCCATGGGCAGTAAGTGCACTGGTTTCTCTAACCAGAGGCCCTGGGTTCGATCCTAGTTTGGGCTTGTGAAACACTCGTCTACTTCTATCGCTATCCACATGAAGCAAATTGCCAAAAAAAAACAAACTGCTGTCCGGATCCGGCGTTAAACAGAATTCCATACAGTAATATGGGTCTCACTATTCAAGTGAATATCCGGTACGTTATTTTAGGTCCAAAAACGATGGTTTTGGCCAAAATGAAAATATGTTACAAAAAGCAAAAGAGTTACAAATATGGACTTTTGAACGATTTGACTGACAGTTTGTGGTACACAATAGTTTCGGTTAGTGCTAACCAATAAAAACAACTACTATTTTCAACAACAAAACACATAAAAGGGAGGCCTTTTTCCGTTTTTCATTTCGATTTCTCTCGCACACTTTCGCGATTTTACGACAGCAAATAGTTGAATCATTTTCCATCGTTGTTGTTGTATTTTCAACATGCCCATATCCGTCCGCTCGACCCCGGTCCGGCCATGCATGACCCATAGACAAATAATCTACAGCGCGTACCGCACACATGCAGATGATGATGTCATTGTCGACGGATGGTTCGACGGTTGCTTATCGCGCACAGAGCCCAAAACAAAACGAAATCAAAACCTATCGATTTATCATTTTGTCGAAATCGTATTAATTATGCAAACTGCCGCGATTTGTTTTAAATCGAGCGCCGCGGTGGAGCGTTGCCGCTGATTTCAGAGAAGTTCAAATAATTAACCAAAAAAAAACTTTTAAGACGCCCAAATCCAACCTACGCAAAATCTGTGCGGCCACCGCCTGCTGTCCGTGATGTCCGTTTTTTCCGCCTTTTTTCTCGTCGGGGATTTCAAACTATTTGATTTCTATTTGTTTTTAAGGTAATTTGACTTTTTATTGTTGTTGGCGTATTAACATTGCTGGCTCCATAATGAAGCTTGATGAGCAGTGAATACATTCGCTTCGCCTTGGCTTACGAGCGGCGTTTGAATAGATGTGAAGACGCTGAAACTTAATCGCCGTCGATAGCTGTCGACGCGATAGCTGGCGGCGATGATGATTAAGCAAATTGGAGCCGTTTGATAAGTTTAGACAAAAATTGTGCGCGCAACGTTCGTGTGCGAACGTAGCAACTGTCAGGCAGAATAATGACAGGGGCGAAGTGAAGGGGTGCCTTATACGTTGGCTCAAGCAATCAATGACAATTCCGCTAGATGCGAATTTAATTGCGAGACAATCGGCGATTGCGGCAACATGACAATCTTATGAATTTTTAATGGGCGCGCAATTCAATTATCGGCCGCGCGGCGATCAGCGGTCACTCAATGCAGGTGGATAAGTGCGTGACAGGCAGTGTTTTGCGAGGGGGATTTGACTTCAAGTTCCAAGAGCAATTGATGACTTTGACAATCACTGCTAGAAGAACCAGAACTTGAAGTTGCAAGACCAATGAAAGTATCGGCGGCCACTGCTGGAAAACAAGAACTTGAAGTTCCAAGACCAATGAAAGCCTTGATGATCACTGGTAGAAGAATTAAAACTTGTTCCAAATTCCAAGACCAATTGATGACTTCGACAATCACTGCTAAAAGGATTAGAACAAGAATTTCCAAGACCAACTGAAGGTTTCGACAATCACTGCTAGAAGAATCAAAACTTGAATTTCCAAGACCGATTGAACGCTTCGACGGTCACTGCTAAAATAATTAGAACTTGAAGGTCGAAGACCAATTGATAGCTTCGACAATCACTGGTAGAAGAATTCCAGTTCCAAGACCAATGCTTGGACGGTCACTGCTACAAGAATTAGAACTTGAAGTTCCAAGACCAATTGATGACTTCGACGGTCACTGCTGGAAGAATTAGAACTAGTAGACCAAGACGGTCATTGCTGGAAGAATTAGAACTTGAAGTTCCAATACGGATTGAAAGCTTCGACGGTCACTGACGGAAGAATTAGAACTTGAAGATCTAAGACCAATAGAACCTTCGACGGTTACTGCCAGAAGAACCAAACATTAAAGTTCCAAGATCGATTAAAAGCTTTGACGGTCACTGCTAGAAGAATTAGAACTTGAAGTTCCAAGACCAATTGATGACTTCGACAGTCACTGCTAGAAGAACCAGAACTAGAAGTTCCAAGATCGACCCCTCTTCTGCAGCGCCCCTGCCCTTCTGATATGTTCATGGCGTCCGACAATCAAAAGCGCAATCGGCTCGATCCGAACACAATCCCACACTGCTAACTGTAACGCCAGCAATCAAAACAACAACAATAAAACTCCAACAGCGGCATGTCAGCTGCCCAGGTCCGTGTACGAGTATCTAGCAATCTGTCGCTGCGTTGTGTCTACGAGTATCTGGGAATCGATGTATTTGGTTGGTTTCGCGTGGCGCTTTGAAGTCTGCCGCACTCACAGTGCAAATCCATTGAGTGCGGCTGGCGTTGCCGGTCTGTCTGTGCTTTTATAATCAAATAAAATGACTGAAAATTGTCATCACGATGATTGTCACAACAACAACAACAGCAACGCTCGAGATTGGCGCTTTGGCAGAGAGAAAAACATACCAAAAAGACATAAAGTATACGAAATGGCCAATCGTCAAACGGCAATTGGCAAAAGTCATAAAGTCTGAGCGACCGCAAAGCGATTAATGGTCAAATCGTGCGCCGCTCTTAGCCAAACGCACAACTAACTTCGCTGTGTGTGTGTGTGTGTGTTTGTATAGTTTTACCTGGTTTTGTTTGATTTGCGCTTTATGGCTTTCGGATTTTGTTTTGGTCGTTTGTATTTGCCGGTCTCTTTGGTTTTCCAGTTTGTTGGCACTTGTCGTGGGGACGAGCGGAAAATTGCCGGCGCACTAATGGCAAAAAATGAAAAGCGCACACCAACATCGAGCCGCAGCCTCAACTGTCTGCAAATGTCAACAACGCTGCGCGTGTCTGCCGAGAGCGCGAACAAAGTGACAGTGGCAGTTGCTGGCAGCTGGCAGCCGGAGATGCGACTGACGTTCGCAATGCTGATGGCGATGGCGCGATGGACGCCAGCGATAATGTCTCACATAACTTTGGCAAAGAGCATAAAAGTGCCGCCGCCGCGCAACTTGCAGCCAGCTGCTGGTAAATTCTTGTATCTTTGAGTTGCAGCGCCAAGTGTCGGCGTTCATTTGCCGCTGCAATATTTGCATTGCAACTCAAGTGTTGGTAGGCTAATATTTTTATATCTGTACGTACTGCAACCCAGTCGACCACAACATGAGTGGAGAACTATGACAGTAATGATCCGAGTGGCGTATTTCTTTACTTGACTTTGCTTAAGGCTTATAGAAAAAACGTATCTCAATCAAATGTCAACTAATTGGCAGCATCGAAAATTGTCTTCTTTCAGTTTCTTTAAGAATCCCTTTAATACAAATTTGACTTTAAGTATAGTTTTACTTTCTGAATAAATGAAAGAAACCCTTGCAGACTTATTATTCCTTGTTCACTCCGTTGCAATGCGTACAGCATCTCCTCTGCCACTGACCAGCGCTCAGTAGAAGAAAGCTCCAAACAATAGGACCACCGTTTCTACAAAACCTTGCAGATATATCCTTCACAGATGTTGAAGACCTGCTTTGGTTCATAACATCGTCCAAATGGCTTGACAATGTAGGATAACATCTATCCAGCCATTTCAACCTAACCTCACTTACTTCTTTGGGAAGCTAAGAGAAGCAAGTAACTCCGTTTGGAACTGTTCTCTCCGCGCTGTCCCATTTAATGTTGATATCAGCTTATTTGCATTGAATGGACCTACTTCAATAGTTTATCCACTTCCTTGTGGCTTCGATTCAAGCATCCTTCTTGCCATGCTCTTCTTGGGCGTATGACCTATCCATTTCCATTTCAAAGCCCAATCGTCTGGATAGTATTTGACCAGAATATTCTGAATATGATTCCTTGGCACTTGTTGACGAATAAGTACTTGAAGTCTCTGTGGTAGTAGAGACTAGCCAAGTTGTAAGCTTTCTAAAGTATTTTCATACCTATCGACAAGCTCATCTTTCTACTAATTAAACTGAAACTGAACTGAAATTATATACTGTAAGCAGGACTTGGAAAACTGGGCCGTGTCATGTTTCAATTCCAACTTTGAAATGCATCTCACTTGAATTCAATAATTTAAACCAGCATAGATTAAACCAGTTTTCAGCTATAAGCTCATTATAGCTTGGCCCATTACAACAACAACTCCTCCATTTAATATTCGACATGTATATACAAATTCTTGATCATATTCTCAACAAACATTTTATTTCACTGGGTTGTACACACCGAAAGCCAGGCAAATCCACTCGTTTGCACACAACTGTGGTTTATAAATTAAATTGTCAACGCGTAAATGACACAACGTTGCCGTGACACATGCGCGCACAAAATGTGAGAAACGTGTGCAATATGTTGCCGACAAAGGCAACACACACAGGCACATTAATTTAGCAATTCTTCAAGGGGAAAGTGTCACATAGGGTTTATTATTTTTCACATTTTCTTTATGCAATTTTTTTATCATAATTTTTGTCATTTTTAATGTCAACATAAATAAGCAGTTTGTGCAGTTATTGTTGGTGTACTCAGAATATGAATGGATGTAAGGGTTAGGTTAGGTTAAAGTGGCTGTATGTCTTGGGGAAAAATACACGGAGGCCTCAAAATGGGACCAACAAAAGGTGAGATTGATCTTTCTTACTGAAAGTTGGAGAGATCACACAAGCCAATTTGATTTATGAGTAAATTCTGGCAAGTCTCTGATATTGAGTGAACTGAGGTTATCCAACTTGTCGAATTAGGGAGACCCTAGGGATGTCCATCTTTGTCTAGAGAGAGCCAGACAGTGGCAGAGAAGGTGCCGTATACAATCGCACCCCCTAGGTTAGGTTAAAGTAGCTGTCTGAGCATGGGACTTTGCCGAAAGATACACTGAGTCCTCAAAATGGGTCCACCAGAAGTTGATATTGATTTGTCTTATTGCAAGTCGGAGAGCTTACACAAGCCAATTCGATTTGTGAGTAAGCCCCAGCAAAGGGTCTGATGTTGACTGAACTGAGGTTACCCAACTTGCCGAAGAAGGGAGACCCTAGGGATTTCCATCTTCGTCGGGAGATAGCCAAACAGTGGCACAGAAGGTGACTTATAGTCTCCTTTACACTGAAAATTTGCTATTTTGCCTTAACCTTTGTGTCAACAACAGAAAAATTATACGTAAGTCAACAGCAGCATACCCGGGTACGCACGTATATTTTATATGGGAAATGGCATAACTTTGTGATAAATATGTGAATATTTAACGCATTCTTTTAAATCTGCCTAACTTTTTGCAGTTAGTTTATTGAAAAATATGTTTTTTAAGTATGTATGTGAAAAAATTTTAGAAATATATTATTTTATTGTATAAATATTGAGTTTCTTAAAACATAGTTTATAGTGGTGGCTTATGAATGTATGCAAAAATGTTTGTTTATGTAGAAATATTTGATGATTATGTGAAAAAAATTGTTGAAATAGACGAAAATAATTCTTGTGATGGTTTTTTGTTATATCATGTTCGATATAATTGAAAAATTTTAACACCGACTCACCGTTTTCTACTCTTGTAAATTTGAATTTAAACACTTGTTGGTAACAAGTGTTTTTGTAGAAAAGCATGTCATGAGACGTGGTTTTTCTCATATATTGCGTATAAATCCAAATTTCAGTTTACTTGTGTTTCGTTTCATTCGTTATTTGTGACTACAAGTGAAATATTCAAAAATATATCCTGCGGAACTAAGCAAAATTAAATATAGCAAAAATGGCAGATGGTGAATGGCTAACTCCACGACAGCTCAGATCTCTGGACCATGAAGCACAAAAAACGTATATTTGTCAGCGGTTAGACGATTTGGAAGAAGAAATAAGTGACGAGGAGCCATTAGTATGTGAAGAGGATGCGGACGACAATCAAGAAGATGTAACCGCAGACGACTCCGATGTGGAGCAAATTGAGCTACCAGAACTCAACCCAGGCGACGAAAGTGATGATGATGAACTTGATGATGTACCCTGTGAAGCCGGAGAAAGTTTTACTGGCAGAGATGGAACAAATTGGTCTGCTGTGCTACCTCAAACTGGCAGATTCCGTACACACAATATACTAAGATCTGCAAATTATGGACCAGTACGGAGAACACAAGGATTGTCCATTGTAGAAACGTTCAAGTTGATCATGTCTGATGAAATGTGCGACATCATAATTCGCGAAACAAATCGAAAAGCAAAGCAATGCTATGAACGTGACAATACACAAACCCTAGCAAGAAAACCGCGCACATGGACAGCCGTAACAAGGAGTGAATTTGATGCATATTTGGGTCTCCTTTTGCTGAGTGGCGTGACACATTCCGGTTACGTTCATACTAAAGATTTGTGGAAAACTACCTCGCATCCGCTATATCGAGCTGCATTGAGTGTACGACGCTTTTGGGCAATAAGTCGTTTCATACGTTTTGATAACGGAAACACACGCCCGCAACGCAAACAAACTGACAAAGCAGCAGCAATTGCGGATATTTTTTTGATGCTGAACAACAATCTACATAGCAATTACATAGCAGGAGCCAACGTAACTGTTGATGAACAACTGTATCCTTTCCGTGGTGGTACTGGATTCACACAATACATACCATCAAAGCCCGCCAAATATGGAATAAAAGTGTGGTGGGTATGCGACTCCATTTCATCTTATCCATTGAAGGGTCAAGTCTATACGGGAATGGCGGCGTCCGGTGAACGGGAAAAAAACGTTGGTGAAAGAATAGTGAAAGATTTGTGCGTCAATCTGTTTCATGGAAGTGGACGAAACATTGTGTGCGACAATTTTTTCACCAGCTACAATTTGGCGAAAAATTTAATGATAGACAACAATATATCGATGTTCGGCACAGTAAATAGAAGACGAACGTTTGTGCCACCACAATTTGCTGTTCCAAAAGGACGTGATATTGAATCGACCATATTTGGTTTCAGCAACAATGTTACACTGTGTTCCTACGTGCCGAAAAAAAATAAATCAGTTGTACTTTTATCAACTATACATTACACAACCGAAACACAAGGTCCCAAGAACAAGCCAGTAATGATATTGGACTATAACAAAAGCAAAGGTGGCGTCGACAATATGGATAAATGCCTGGCAGAATATTCAACAAAGCGGCGAACGAACAGGTGGCCTTTGGCATTCTTCTACAACGTTCTCGATGTGGCTGCCTTTGCAGCGCACATTATTTACATGGACAACAACCCGCATTTGAAGGCTCCTTCACCAACTAAGTGAACAACTTGCGAAACCTAACATATATATAAGATCCAATAATACTAAAATATCAAGAATATTCTCCATACGCAACGCCATGGAAGCTATCAACGGCGGTCCCTTGAATATAATAGGTACCGTAGCAAAAAGCAAGGAAGAACGTGACAGCACCGGCAGAATAAAAAGAAAGGGAAACTGCTACATATGCGCCAAACGTCGCCCAACAAGGAAAGCATGCACATTCTGCAAAAGACCCGTGTGCACAGAACATTCCATGCATATGCCGCAATGCAACAGATGCAATTGAAAATTTTATTTACTCTAATTCATTTTATTTATACTTTTTTATATTATTACATGGACTATTTTGAAATTTTTCATGGAAAATAAAAGTTCAGTTTTCAATTATATCACCATATTTACATGCGTTTTCATATACGTACCCGGGTATGCTGCTGTTGACGTAAGGGGTATAAATCGAAAATTGGCCATATATCTGGACCCGAGGGTCCAATCTCCACCAAACTTGAGAATATGGTGTAAAATACTTTTGTAGAGGATATCAAGAAATTTCAGGTCGCTCCGAGTGCTGCTTTCCAAGCTACTGCGATTTGAAAACGCAAAACATACCCGGGTACGCTGCTGTTGACACAAAGGTTAAAGAAGAAACAAGACTGTTCAAAGTTTTTGATTTGAATCATAGTGTAGAGATGGCAAGGATTATGCGCGTTTTACCCTAAAATATCGGTTTTGTGAAACATAAATCATTCATCATTTCATGCAGCATCCGAACCAAATTTAACTCTTTACTTAACTAATATAATCAGCCTGTGGCCAGCAACCTCCTCACCTCACCTTTTATCCGCACGATTTCTACAAACTGTTGAATATTGGTTTTTTCTTATATGGCGTTCAAACTGACTCATTTAAACTAGTTTAAGAGAAAAGAGCTTTTTGTTGAACACAACCGTCCAGACTGCTCAATGAGGTTCAATTTGACAGCTGTTTGTTTACAAACAACAAATAAATATTTTTGTGAACTGTTGTGCTGCGAGCATGATTCAAGCGAAATATTGGTGCATATTTCACAATCTACGGCAATATACTTAACTTCGTCCAAATATTAGACGCCTTGTATGCAGCTACCATAAAAAGGCGATGAATGGAATGAAAGCAGTTCGAGCAAAAATATTTTGCATGAATATGTTTATTCATTTCAAAATTTTTTTTTGTTTTTATGAAACGACAGCTGAATTTGTAGGGATGTTTTCTGGTTTGTGTTTAGGGTGTGCGCTGTGTTCAGTTGGCAAAAAAGCTGTTTCATAGAAAGCTTTCGGATGCAACCCTGCGTTAAACTCGTTTCAAAACTTGTTAAATGGTTTAACACGTTTAATTTCCAACAACAATTGCATGCGAATAAACAGGTTTTCGAACTGGTTTTGTTCATTTAACTTGTTTAGGCACATTAAACACGTTTAAGTCGTCAGTTTGAACGCCATATTATGGTCCACCTGAGCTTATAAATCAAAACGATTTGCTTTTTATTTCACCTGATAAAATCATCAATGATGCTGGGCGGCATTGCGGCAGATCAAACGATCGCATAGCATTTATTTAAGTCTTTTGATCAAATCCCAAATAATTAGCATAAATTTCTTAATTTCAACAGTGAAAGATACAAAATTAATTGTCATTTAAAATCGTTCATTAACGAAGCAACAAATTAAGCTCCATGCGCACATTTCGGTATTAATTAATGCAAATTTATGCCCGCAACGAACGCAATGACAGAAACAGCAGCACCAACAACAAAAGCAATAAAACCATATTCAATTTACACCTGAAATGGTAACAAAACCAATAATAAAATCACATTAATATATAAAAATGAATCATTCGACAAAAGAGCAACTCACGCAGCGTCAAAAAACACACAAAATGCGCGCAAAACATGAACAAAGCTATAAAAGACATTCATTGATGAAGAAACCCATTGAACAAACAATAAAAAATTGACAATTTGAAAACAATTTCTCAAAAACAAAATCAACTTACAGAAATTCACCACAAACAAAATCAAATAGAAAATTCAAATGCAGATGCAAAGTGAGGCAGCGAGTGTTGAAATGTAAAAGAACGAAGAAAAACGACCAAGGCTGGGCTGCTGCCATTCAACAATTCACTACAAAGCGCTCGAAACAAAAGCGCCCAACAAAAACTTGACGAACACCGCAACGAATGAGGAGCGCACAACAAAGGCAGACGAGGCGCGCAGGAATGCTGTCAGCAAAGCCGAAGCATTCTCAAATCTGTCTCATTAAAGCGCATAAAATAATCTCCCAACAAATTGCCGGGCCTGCGCGTTTGGCATTTAAGCCTCTCCGACGATCGCAACGGCTGCCGGTCGCCGGTCGCTGCTTTGCATGCACATCGGAGAATTATAGGAGCGCTGCCGAAAGATGCGCACAGCGTGCGACGTAGTCGTTGCCGAGGCAGCGAACCATACAACCAAACCGCTCCGTTGATACATTTCGACTTTGCATAAAATTAAAAATTAATCCATTACTTAAAGCGCAGCTTATATTTGTGTCCGATCGCATCATCATCATCATCATAAGATTTCGAGTCGCAGCGAACGGATGTGGCGTTTGTCTGTGTGTGTGTATGTGTGTGTGTGAGGTAATAACGAAATAGTTGCAGAAGATGTTGCTTGAAGATTGTTGTATGTTGCAACGAGCATGTGAACAGCTCAGACTCAATGCGAATAATTTTATTGAATGCTTTGCAATTTCGGTGTTTTCATAGAATTCCACTGATTGCTATTGAATTAACTTTAATACGCTTTTAAATATTCTTCAAAATGCTTTAAGCTTCCAATCACATGCGGAGTAGTTATACATTGAATCCGTGGCGCATCATTTCACTTTCTGTCAACTGATGTTGAATTATGTGCTGCGCTGTGCGTCTTTGCGTCTTTATGTCTGTCGTTAACTTCATAAAAATGTTAATTTTATTTCAAGTCATAAATGTCAGACAGCGCAACAAATGCCTAAGTAATACGAATGCGCATGCGTTCAGCACCGAATGACACGGCACACACTGTACAGGAAGAAGGGATAAACGACAGAGGTTCACTGCTCCAAAGGTGGACGTGGGGCACACACATATATAAATAATATATAATAAATAAATATAAAAATGTTCATATCTGTGTAAGTAAATAGACGCACTGGAAATCTCAAGACGGCCACTGTTCATGGACTGAATGAGTAGTTGGTTCATTGGAGTACGGTTTAGTTAGTTGAAAATTAGCACATCACAAGTTATGAACGAAATTTTCAATTAATTTTTAAATTAATTTATTACTTAACCAATGAAAATTCGTTTATTTCCTACTAATTTACGCATCGCACAGTGCTTCGACTACATACAAAATTGGAGCAAAAATACAAGGAGTACTTGAATCAAAGTAATTTTGGCCTGCTGACTTCAAAAATAATGTTTGTTTTCCAAAAAAATTATAGTTAAAAAAAATGAATAGCTATAACCGCTTAGCTCATCACCACCGAGCCCAAAATGCTGGAGTTATAATAATGAAATTTGATAGTTGTATTTTAAAAATGCAATCCTTAAAACGAAGCGGTTTTAAAAATTCGAGCTTGAAAGGGCAGAAAAGTGGTGATGAAACTTATATAGGCGGACATTGCTTTTTGGTAGAATTGTTTTAAAATTTGGTACATATATACAAAACAAATAATAATGAAACCCGTACTTTAACGATTTCCTAATTTCGATCTTTGAAGAGTGAAAAGATGGCGGCGAAGTTTTTAGTTTATTTTAGGACCTTAACTTGGAGATGACACAGCTATGAAGATGCAAAACAGTTCAATTAATACGTGCGAGAAAAATAATAATGAAAGATTAATAATAATGAATAATAATAATGAATAATAATAATAATGAAACATATTTTTCAAAACTAGACCTTCAGAGCGTAGGTTAAAAAAATTCATGTGGCGAAAATTAATTTGTTTGTTGAATCTGTTGATAAAAGTACTTAGTAGTACAAATAAGAGAACGCATATATTAGCGAATTTTTTTTAATTCAACCCCCTAAGGGGCGAAAGGGAGTCGTAAAGTTTGTATGAGGAGAATGGTTTTTTGAAACTTATTATAAAAAATGCAATTTTAACAAGATTGTCCTCCCTAATTTGTCTACTTTTTTAAGAAACTCAACAAACAAATTCAATAAGAATGAAAAAATGGGATAATATGGCTCATTATGGGTTAAATTGATGTGCCAAGTCTTGCAAAAACATTCATAATTGACGGCATTGGCTTGGTTACACATTTTGGTGAAAAAATCATATATTCGAAATATTCCAAAAAATTGAATATTTGCCCAAGGCGCACACACACGCAGATTTTTTTTAATGGATTTAAGAGAAGAAATTTTAAGTCCATTTAAAAAAGTCATATGAAGGATTCTGTTATTTTTTAATTTCATTGATAAAAAAAAAATTTTATGTTTGAAAATTCTTGAAAAAAAATATTAATGCTAAATAAAAAAACATATCACCATTCCAGCTGCTATTAAGGCTGTTTTAATATTAAAAGAAATTGTTGGCCTATTTCAAACAATAAATTTTTGGCACCTGAATTTAATTTTTTACATTAATTGTTTGAAAACAAGTGCAATTTTTACAAGCTGTATCTTTTAATCAATACAATTTTTCGATAAAAAATATTTCGGATCCATTTTAATTAGACAATTTTTTAACATGATACTACTTTCGTCCAAATCCGCGCCAATCATTTATCTTTTTTTTGTGCACTCTTAAAGCACTGTGCATCCATTCGATTTATAATAATTTTTTAAATTCAAAAATATCCCCTAATAACTTGTTAGATAGTCATAAACTGTCAGCATTAAGTGTGTCAAACCTTAAATCCGTTTCTTAGAGAAACCTTATTCTGTCCATAGCATTTCCTAACATTCCTTTATTAGGGCTTTTGCCAGTGTGAAAAATAGATAGACCTTCCCTACAGAAGCTCCAAACATTCTAGGTGCATATCTTCAATTCGTGGTCCTTGAATTGTTTGCTATAATTGTCAGCATAGTGGAATCCTTTCGAGACTCGTTTGGCTTTCATTAGTATGGAGCTCAAACGGTATCGAATAATTGGCAGACATCACTTCTAATCTTGAAGTCGCTCTGCAAAGTCTCACTAAGTTCTAATACTACAATGCAATGACATAAAAGTTATAATAAAAGACCTCAACGGAGTCATTTTGACTCGCTTGGTTATTTTAGTGTTGGGCGTTTCAGGTAGTAGCGCTCACAGAATTTCTTTTTGGCGGGTTTTGAACAACTTTTGAGCCTAATACCATTTGAAACCACAATTTACACCAGCAATTTTTGTATTTGGAAAATTCGTCTGGTTCCAGACGTGAATTGAAAGGGGTTTCAGTTATTTAAGTAGTTCAGAGCGTTTTTATTTTCAACCATTTGAGGCATTCAGTGTCATAAGGTTATGTTAGGTTATGGTGGCTGCCTCTATAAGAGACACACTCGGAGGCCCGAAAGGCCCATTGTGATACCACATATATTTCACCCAGTGTCATAAAAGAAAACCAATTATTTATTTTACAAAAAAATTTATGAACTAATTTTTATCAATCAAAACGTCAACAATTAAAAATGAAATGATATACTTACTTACTTACTTAACTGGCCATAACAACCCGTTATCGGGTTACGGCCTGCCGCAAAACTTCTCTCCAGGCGCCTCTGCTTTGCGCGCGCCTTCTCCAGTTGGTCACACCAAGTGATGACAGGGCCTCTTCAACTTGGTCCTTCCACCGGAGACACGGCCTCCCTCTTCGCCGTCGACCTCCAACCATCGTATCGAACACTTTTTTCGCCGGAGCTTCGCCGTCCATACGGCAGACATGACCGAGCCAGCGTAGCCGCTGGATGTTAATTCGCTGCGCAACGTCCATGTCCTTATACAGCTCATGCAGCTCGTTATTGGTTCGTATACGATAATCGTCACCAACACGAACAGGGCCGAAGATTTTGCGAAGTACCTTCCTCTCGAACACTCCAAGGGCCGCTATGTCATTTCGTGTCATTGTCCATGCTTCAGCGCCATAGAGGAGCACGGGCAAGATAAGCGTCCTATAGAGCGCAAGTTTTGTCGGTCGAGAGAGGTCTCTACTTCTCAATTGCCTACCGAGACCGTAGTAGCACCTGTTGGCAAGAGTAATCCTTCGCTTTATCTCCAGGCTGACATCATTGCTGCTGTTGATGGCGGTGCCAAGGTAGACGAATTCCTTGACAACTTCAAAGGTATACCTGTCGGCCTCGACGTGAGACCCTAGCCGCTGCGAGTCCCTGCGTGTAGACAGCATATACTTCGTCTTGCCCTCATTTACCACCAGACCCATTTTGGCAGATTCTCTTTCGATAGCCGCAAAGGCAGCGGTGACATCTCGCTTGTTACGCCCGATGACATCAATGTCATCAGCGTAGGCAAGGAGCTGGACACTTTTGTTGAAAATTGTGCCATTACGATGTACACCGGCCTTGCGCAGAACACTCTCCATGGTGAAGTTGAAGAGGTCGCAGGACAAAGGATCGCCCTGTCTGAATCCTCGAGCGGTATCAAATGGGTCGGAGAGGTCACTTCCAACCTTGACGGAGCTGCGCGTATTGCTCAACGTCGCTCTGCAAAGTCTCACGAGCTTTGCAGGGATACCAAGTTCAGACAATGCGGCATATAGGCGATCCCTTATCGGGCTATCGAATGCTGCCTTGTAATCGATGAAGAGATGGTGAGTATCGATTTGGTTCTCATGGGTCTTCTCCAGGATTTGGCGTAGAGTGAATATCTGGTCGATGGTGGACTTACCAGGTCTAAAGCCGCACTGATAGGGTCCAATCAGCGCCTTGGCGAGTGGCTTTAATCTTTCACATAGTACGCTCGTCAGGACCTTGTATGCAATGGGAAGTAGGCTGATACCCCTGTAGTTGGCGCATATTGTTGGGTCGCCTTTCTTCAGCACAGGACAAAGGGCACTGAGGTTCCAATCGTTGGGCATTCGTTCCTCCAGCCATATTTTGCAGATGAGCAGATGCATGCACCCAATCAGCTCACCGCCGCCGGCCTTGAACAATTCAGCTGGTAGCCCATCCGGCCCTGCAGCTTTATTGTTCTTGAGTCGCTGGATAGCGACCCAGACCTCGTCATGGCTGGGCGGTGGCACATCCACACCGTCGTCGTCGATTGGTGCCATCTGGACATCTTCACCACTGGCGGTATTGTTTCCTTCGTCGCCTGCGAGCAGCTTGGTGAAGTGCTCCTTCCACAACCTCAGTACACCCTGCGCATCCGTAACCAGATCCCCGTTTTCGTCTCTGCAAGAAGATGCCCCGGGCTTAAATCCTTCCGTGAGACGCTTAACTTTTTGGAAGAATTTTCGGGCGTCATTCCTGCTCCTGCACTCCTCGATTTCCTCACGCTCGCGCCTTTCTTGCTCCCGTTTCTTGCGTCTAAAAAGGCACCTCTCTTTCTTCCTCTCCTCCCGGTATTTTTCTGTCACGGCACGCGTGGCAGCCGACTGCAGGGTCTTCTTGTAGGCAGCATTCTTCGCTGCAGTGGCTGCGCGACACTCTTCATCGTACCATTGGTTTTTTGGTGGTGGGCGTCGAAAACCAAGGACATTTTCTGCGGCGGCGCGCATAGAGTGGGATAAGTGAGCCCATAATCCGCCGATGTCATCAGGTGGAGAGGGGGAGCGACCGAGCTGGTTGGAGAGTTGAGCGGAGTAAGCTTCGGCTACCCCTTGTGATCGCAGCTTACTGATGTCCAGCTTTCTTCGCAAACTAGGTTGCGCGGTCTTCGCTGCGCAAAGACGCATGCGTACCTTGGCTGCAACAAGGTAGTGGTCCGAGTCGATGTTGGGTCCTCGGAACGTGCGCACATCTAGAATGCTAGAAGCATGCCTTCCATCAATCACAATGTGATCAATCTGGTTGCGGGTGGATTGATCGGGGGATAGCCAGGTGGCCTTATGGATATCGAGGTGCTGGAATCTGGTGCTACTAACTACCATGTTTCGTGCCGCGGCGAAATCGATCAGCCTCAGACCGTTGTTCGAAGTGGTCGCATGGAGGCTGAACTGCCCGACTGTGGGGCCAAAGATACCTTCTCGCCCGACCTTTGCGTTGAAGTCCCCGAGGACAATTTTGATGAATGAAATGATATATCAAATAATAAAAGTGTGATGTGTAAGCACTACGGTTTCTGCTTCCCTCCTTCTTTGCTTGCTCGCTCGATTCTTTGCTCATTGGGCTTCTTCGCTCAGCCAGCGCAGTGAATTTACGTTCTTGGCGCATAAACTTGTCGATTTTGAAATTAATTTCATCGAACCGTTCTTGACGCTCGCCCATAAAACATTCGAAAATAAATACAAACACATTAAAAACAAAAATAAAAAAAGGACAAGCGAAATCATTAATCAAATCCGAGGCATAATTAAGAATTCTTCAGGTGTCAGACGCTGTTATTGAATTGTTAACCGAAATTAGGTGTTATCGCAGTGCGGAGCTCCAGTCGAGAGCCAACGTCACGTGGCTGCAGTTGAAATGAAACTCGATTCAAGCGCTGGCCAGGGGTCAAACCGAAAGCAGCACCAACACTAATACAAACATCACAACAACAACAACAACCAACAGCAGACAAGCACATCATCTGCAAAGCGAGTCGAAAGATTTGAAATTAATAATAATGGCTGGTAATGATAAGTTTTTCGTTGTTGAGTTTTGCGGCTACAAGAAACCACACAACTGTAACGAATGCCAGCAGAGAAATATTGTAGGAGAGCAGGGGGGCCGAATTGGAAACTGGTTTCGGCGCAGCGGCAACTCAACTGAAATGTTTTTTAATGAAAATGATTTTCGAGAAAAGTTGAAAATTCTCTGCTGCACTCGACACTCGAACAATGCCCGACACACATCAACTGTGGCCGCTACGAATCGGTGGCGCGGGGCCGTTTGGTCGCTTGGCCGCATTGCAGGCTGCGCACTTCATGCGCCTCATTTCGGCTGCCTGAATGGGCTTGAAGCGTTGCGGATTGCATTCGTTACGTTGTCGAAGCCGGGCGAAATTGTCTGCAAGCTCACGCTTCGGCCGAATCGGCACCAGTCGGTGCGAAGCGTAGAGCATTTTTAGGCCGCGCAACGCGCAGAGACTCCAACCTCCAACTCCAACACCGACACCTCTTTCAGACGAATCGTTCGAGTGAAGCGTAAGAAAAGGAGTAATTGCCGCGAGGTTCTCGAGAGACGAAAAATGTGGCTCGGGCGCATAAAGATGCCGCGCATGCGCAACGCCACGGCAGGTTTTCTCATCTACGAGTAGTTAGTGTTGTTGTTATTGTTGTTTTCATCATCATTTTCACTTTGTTCTTTTTGCTGTTCGAACATTAATAACACATTTTAGACTGCTGTTTCCAGCGCAGCGCCATTGTTGTTGTTGCTGTTGCCATAGCTGGCGGCCAAGTTGTTATAGTTGTTGCTGCTGCTGCTGTTGTTGTTGGCCGCACCGCACCGACACCTTGGCCAAAGTGTTATACACTACAAAGCCGCAGCCGCAGCCGCATTGAACACCATTCATCTGGCCGAGAGCTGTCTGCCGCTCAGCTGGCCGTCTCTGCCCGCTAGTCTTGTCTGTCTGTCTGTCCGTCTGTCCGCAAATTGCGTTAAGGCAAATTGCAGGAATTTGTGTGAGTGTGCGTGGAGTGTGAATGCTTGAATGAGCAATTGTTTCATTTCGGCTGTATTGTTGTTGTTATCATAGTTGCTATTGCCAGAGTTGTTGTTGTAATGCGCTTGTACCTGTTTCCGATTCGTTTGGTGCGCTGGCAGCAATTTTTCTTCGTTTTCGGTTACCACAGAATTCATTTAATTTTGTGCGCCGTCCCTCCCTCATAACTCTTTCTCCCTCCCCTTCACCCCTTGCGGACCACCTTACAACAACTGCAGACCGTTGCTGCATCCACCACGATGAATATTGAGTTTGTTGTTATTGTTGTTGCCTGAGAGCGATTTCATAGTTGTGCAGCAATGTTGCTGTGTGTTGTTGGTAATATCCATCAGAAATGGTGATGGTGGTGGCATCATCATTAAAATATTATTTCCTAAAGTTATTTTTCATATTTTTTTTCGAGTAGTATTCTAAGCTGGCATATGAGTTATTGTTGTAGTGTTTTGATGAAGTTGACTGCATTGTTGTTGTTTGTTATTTATTGAGGAAGAGCTTAAAATTCGACACAAAAAGCGATTCATTTTGGTTGTGGTTTAAAGTTTCGAATATAGAAAGTAACACATTTTTAACAATTTAAGTGGGAGTTCACTTTGTCTTGTTCATAGCTGACCAACAGCCCGGCCAAACCAACATTTTTTTA
The DNA here is from genome assembly GCA_963668005.1 of Melieria crassipennis. Lineage (NCBI taxonomy): Eukaryota > Metazoa > Arthropoda > Insecta > Diptera > Ulidiidae > Melieria > Melieria crassipennis. The sequence continues at coordinate 38,924,055 of OY764962.1, read as the reverse complement.
GCTTTATAATACTTTTTTAGTTTATGGAAAATCACAACAAAATTCATTATTTCTCATATTTCCAATATTTCCTAAAATAAACTTAAACCTATAATTTTCAAAATATTTTCAGTTAATGTTTGTATTAATTAATGGCTTTTAAATTTGTGGTTCTTTGCTACATTTTTAAAAAGAAACAAAACTTTATAGTCCAAGAGCAAAGATTTAGCTGAATCTTTTGAAATTCATCTTTGAAATCGTCGATCTTTTGAAATTTCGGAGTGAATTTCAAAAGATCCCAACACAAAAAGTTTCATGAGATTCAGTGGCGCATACAAATACTAAAAATACATAAAACTACATACAAATTAAAATGCATTTTATAAATATTAAAGAATTACTTTTTAAAACCCCCGAAATATTTGTCTGAATCCGCCCCTGATGAGTTTCATAGCTTTTTTGGAACAAGGTTTGTTAGATTGTCTTTTTCATTCAAAGATTCAGAGGAACAAAGACAATTCTTTGTTTCTCATATTATGCAAATCATTGATAAGCTCGATCAGTAAAAATTAGGTGACTTACAGTTTTTTTCTGCCAGCTACATCGATAAAAGTCCTCATAGAGAGTAAGACTCCTCATAGATAAGACCGAGAGTACCGATATTCTGTTAAGATCCTCACAATTGTGCTACTTTATGTCTTATCCGTTTGGATCACAAGTGTTGCTGGCCGGCGCTTGAAAAGAACCAAAACATTACAGGGGTGTCCGGATTACAAAGGCCATAGGGTCCTGCCCTTCCGACACATTGAACGCACTACCCCATCTGCTGCTAACTGAATTATTTAAAAGACAAACAGTCTCTTCGAGCGCATTGAGACTGAGGTCATCATCCCAATGAGTGAAAAGACTCTACGAACACAGGAACATCCTGGCGAAGGTTCTAGTAGACTTGAGCAAGGTAAAAGACTGCACCACAAAGACCAAAAGGCCTGAACCAATCATAGGTGGCAGCAAGACTCCTTACATAATTCATAAATCGGTCAAACCCTAATTGGTCCAATACAGTGGGATAGCGTTGTTCGAAGGTATTCTTTCCGGTTATTCTGAATCTAAGCAGAATGGTGCTTAACTTCATGACGGGAATGTTGAGAGGAATAGCGAACTATGCAGATGGACAGTGGCGGATCCAGGGGGGTTTTGGGGGTTGAACCCCCCCCCCGAAATATGTGGATCGACTATAAAACTACATACAAATTAAAATACATTTTATAAATATTAAAGAATTACATTTTAAAACCCCCCCGAAATATTTTTCTGGATCCGCGCCTGCAGATGGAAGATGGAAAATGAAGAATCCATGCACATTATAACCGAATGTCCCGTCCTCTTACACGCATGAACGTGAATACTAAGAAGGGAACTGATAGAGACAAAAGAGTTGCCTGAAATCGATCTGAAGAAGAAATTAAGGAGTTCCTTGATAACACTGGAAAATACGAACTCATCCAGTAAGGGAAAACGGATTCGACACAATAGTTCGGCATTCGACGCAGTGTCTGGGGCAGCTGTTGATCGATTCCCTTAACTAATCTAATCTAAACTAACACCACAAGTGGTGGCGAATTTGATGTAAAGTTAACCACGCTCTTCCCTTTAAGAGGGTATGGGAAGCGGTACGCATTCAAAGTAAGAATCTTCTTGTACATGGTCGGTTCCGAAGAAACACTGTAGGATGGAGAAGGCCCCTTCTTCAGGTATCTGATGGTGGAAAAATCCTTTCATCTACCAAATCGCTGTAGTGCGGGGAAGGCATGTGTTCATCTCCTTCGACAGCCAGATGGCCATTGAGGCACTCACCAACCCTATAGTAATTCCAATAACTGTAAGGATTTGCTGAGGTTTGTGGACAGTAAGGTGGATCTCATTATCTCCTGGATACCCGGTCACGCGGACATTCTTGGGAATGAGTCGACTGATGAGCTGGTCAGGGTGTGGTCTGTTATGGACTCACAGCCCGAACGGGTGCCGCCGGCTTTAAGTGCAAAGCTAAGACACATACAGTATTAATGATGACGTAAGGGTGGGCAGAAAAGCTACAAGCGTTCCCTAGCACTTAGTCCATTCGGACGATTGTGCTATGCCCAAAGAAGGAGGATAAGAGAAAGAAAGGGACAGTAGAGTTGTAGAAAAGATTATGGTCCTCACTCCCCTCGAACCTCTTAGTTTCTTTGAGATACAGGATTACTTCCTGCGGGATGCGGACAGTAGCAGAGTGGCTCGACAGATTTGGTCCTCGAGCAGATTTGTCGGAGACAAAACTGAGATGTATCAAGTCCTATCTTGACGATGCAGGTTGGCTCTTATGCTTAGTTTTCTTTCAATGTAGGGAAGACATATTCGAGAAACGACTGAAAAACGGTGCGCTAAGTGTTACCTAAAAAAATTTTGCCGCTACTTTGCAGCATGATTCCATATGGATTATTTCTTCCTTGGATTAGCCGGGAATTCTAGTATTAACAGGTCGCTTTCTTTGCAGATTTGATTCCATTCATTCAAGCATAACCCATGTTTAGATTTGACGATCCTTCGATCAATTAGCATGTAACATGTCTCTTTTTTCAACTGTGTTCTGCAGCTGTGTTGGACTCGTCTGGTTCTATCACAGACGTCTTTCCTGTGGGCTACCTGCAACCATCAAAAAACCTCACCGCAACTCTTTGCCACTCACACATTCCGCTACGCATTGATAACAATAAAATATTCTTTAAAAATGCACATTAAAAAAAATCCATTTCTCAATGGCTGCACTGATAAACCGAAATTACTTAAGTCTCAGCCAAGGCGCATCCGACAGCAGCACAACGGAATGAATGTGCGTGTGTATGTGTGTGTGTGTGTGAAGGAGCCGTATATCAGGCACTTATCTGCGCGGCCTAATGTGCTCATCCGCTTAAAGTCATAAAATTCCAATTAACATGGAAAGTCAAACTGGAATGCCGCCCGATCGAGAGTGCAGTTGCCCAAGAAAAACTCTACCGACGACGACAATAAAAAGGGGATTTTCGAAACACAACAACAACAACAGCAAAATCAAAACAACCAAAAATCCACACATAAGCAATGCATAAAGTATATGAAAAGGCAGCGAAATACAGCAAACTTGTAAAGAAAAAAAATGAGAATGAAAAAGGAAAATAAGTAGGAAGCAGATTTTACGAAATATTACACAGTCATAAAATCATATTTTTTATGGATTTTCAAGGAAGTTGTGCGGCGTTGCGGCAGACAACGATGGGTCTGCCACAATTTTTTATGTTTGCTTAAAAACGAAAAAACAAAAAAAAACATTCAAATCATATACAACGACTAAAAGTTTACAAGTTCACACACAGGCACAACGAAAAAAATTAACAAAAATACACAGACGGCGCAAAAGCGGCAGCAGCAACGATCAAAGAGATCAAAGCACAAATGCAGCGCCCAGCCCAGCCGCGGCGTAAATAAAACACGCACGCGCTGCAGTGGTCGAAACGGTTTTTTACGATATCTATGATTTTGGAAAATCAAACACCTTAATTTTCGCTATAAAATTATTACATACACAACTAACAATAATAATAACAACAACAACAATAATAATATTAATAATAACCAGAACAAGAACAAGCAACAGCAACATGACTGAAGTGAAACGTTTGAAGTTGTTCGGCGTTGTTTGCATTTGGCGCAGTCGCGCCTATGACTGCGCCACAGTCGCGTCGGCGCGGGCGGGGCGCGGCAACGATCGCCTCATAAAGTGCTGTGTTGGCATTTCACAAAGTGCCGCTAAATGATTTTATTGAATTTTCGTACACGATTGCACTCAATATTGCTATACTGTCTCTTCATGTGTGTGTGTGTGTGTGTGTGTGTGCGTGAGTATTATTAACTTTGATTTCATTTGCACACGCAGACGCGCAGCTGCCATAGTCGCTGACTAACACCTTGCAGCGGCCTTTGACGTCTCGTCGGCGTGTTTACGTTCGGCGTAGCTGCCTTCGCACGTCTAATGGCGTTTCTAGTTGGCTCCGTTCTGCTTTTTTGCTTCGTTTCTTTATCGCTTCAATGCCATAAACTCTTTCCAGTATGGCTGAATAAGTCACTGTGTGTGTGTGTGTGAGTGTGTGTGTGTGTGTGTGCGGTGTACTTTGATCTGCGCACGCGGCGAGGGACTGCGATTTTGCGGCGTTTGCGTGTGTGTGTGTGTGTGTGGTGTGTCGCATGCGACCCCTTCCTGCACTCGGCAATCGGACACGCTCTTCACGCAATAAAAGCGCCGCCAGTCATATTTTCAACAAAAATAAAATGATTCATTTTATTGCCTAAACAGTTGACAAGCCCACTCGATGGAGATCGTTTTTTGAAAGTTGGAAATCTTCGAGCAATAAACTCTGAGGCCAGTATTTCAGACTTATGCCGGATTTCTACCGGCTAAAAGCAACTCCCGTAGACTTCTCTGTCCTTTGGTAATCCCGCGGTACCGCCTGTGAAGGCATTTCTTCGCGTGGGAAGATTGACTTTGGTTCAAGTGATTATGGTCAAAGTTCGTGTTTTGCAGCTGGTTCGTCAGGGGTCGTAGTCGCTGCATTATTGTGGTCAGTAGTAGTAGTTGGTTTCTTCATGAGTCGTGATATGAGTCGAGTTGCGTATGACACATCTGTGTTTAGGCTCCAAGTCCATCGTCCTTTCGAGCTAGCGTTTTTTTTTCTATTCTATTATAGAGTCGCATTTTATTTTGTCCAAAGTGTCTCTGTCCCGTTTATTTCTGCATTTGTTCCATATGGTGTTCGTTTCGTTGGAAAGTTGTCTTTATGGAAAAAGTACTTTCTTGGGATTGCAATGAGAAAACTAGATCATTGTAAAGATATCCTTGAAGACTTGGAAAGAAGCATTCACACGCTCCACTCGAAGATTTTGACAATCATTCGGAGGCTGTTTTTTAAGAATTTCTCCATTGACTTTTTTTGGTACAAAATTAAAATCTTTATGAATACTTACCACATTTTTAAATTGCGAATTAATAGAAAAATCCACAAATATTTTTTTAATTTTTAAATTAAAATTTCTTTGAAAGTTGTGTTTTTGAGAAATGGTATTTTTTAGGATTGCAGTGAGAAAAATAGATTTTTGATAGGATGTCCTTGAAAACTAAAAAAAACACTCAGCGGGAGTTAAACTTCTTCTCAAAGATTTTGACAAACACTCGTCAACAATTCAAACTGAAAGTAAAACAGGCGAAAGGATAGCTTAACCCATTAGCACCTACCTGGACGAAATCTTAGGATAGCTAACGACTACGACTAAACGAACCGTTTTTTAAGACTGTCTTCATTGACTTTGTTGTTGGTACAAAATCACAGTTTTTGTACATTTCTATCACATTTTTAAATTGCCGATTGATAGAAAAATTCACACAAAATGTTTGTTTTCCAATTAAATATTCCTTTGAAAATTGTGTTTTGTTTAGGATTGCATTGAGAACAATTTAAGCTCACACAAATTGTTTCCCCCACCACTTCTAGCAAGTTGATAAAAATTACTGAATGCCACTAACTGTTGTAAAAGTTTTAGAAGTTTATAAAATATTCCCCTCTCGTTTTCACAGCTCCTACGCGCACAGAGATTATTGCAGATCCTCGAGAACCCTGTCTTTCAATCACTAAATTCTTTCCAAGTTGACATAATATTTCACATTTTCATTGGCATCCTCTGTGCTTTTGAACTCTTTCAATATTCAACACTAACCACACTTTTGCACATTTTCTAAATTTTCTCAGCAACATTTTCTTGGCAACATCATTCATTGAGTTGATTAAAACCATTGTAAATAAAAATTCTTGCGGTAAATCTCCGCATAGTTTTCCCATGTTGCTGCTGCTGACATTTTCCATTTTTTCCTCGCCATTAAAATTGCAACGGCAAAACACTCGTGCAACGTGTGAAAATGTCCATAAACGCTGCGGTTGCACTTGCAAGTGGCAATAGCAACAATTTCCAGTAATTAGATTGGATTAGCGCGCGAAAAGCACGTCGCGACAGTCGGCAGTTGGCAGTCGGCAGCACAACAAAAAAGCCGCATGCCAGCGGCAAGTTTACAAAATGGCACACAGCTGTCATAATGGACGTGCAACAAGGAAATTAATCGCATTGACAGCAATTAAAGCGAATGGCCGCGCTGCAATTGTCGCTGCAATTACTTATTGTCGGCGCAAGAATTCGAATGCAAAAATTGTTTCATTGCATTCTGTGTGTTTTTGCTTCTGAAAAAAATCGTAATTGCTGCAACAACACTTGGCGCTCATCGGACCGAGCCAACGCATTCCACACAATCGAACGAAACTTGGCCAGTCATTCGGCGCTGTTTGAATATGCGCCGACAGCCAAAGAATTGCCACGCTTTATTAACTCGAAGTGAGCACAAAAGCCACCGCGCAAATATTGCTCAATCATGCCTGAGATCAATCATTTGACTTAATACCATTTCGGCGTTTTCAGCGCGCCGGCCGAGAAACCGCAGTGAAAACACCGCAGCCGCAGTCGCAGTCGCACCGCCAGCAATGTGTGGCTTAAGCTGGCTTACGAGGCGGCCATTAGGGTCACAATGCTACACGCCAAACCAGTAGCAACAACGAAGCACATGCAGAAATGAAGCAAAACGAAAAAGGTGTTGTTGTTGTTGCCGAAATGTTTGTTGCCTTAATTGTAAGTCGATTAAAGTCCGTCGTCGCATCCTGAACGACAAGCGGCCAGCGACAGGCAAATGTTTAATTCACCTGACTGTCAGCCGATCGGCAGCGGCGCATTTTTCTCTTCACTTGCTGCGTTGCGCATTTTTCCTACGGTCTGCGCTCCAACCGATTTTTTATGGTATCTCTACTCCGTGGGGATTTAGGCGGCATTTGACATTTGGTATGTTGATTTGTTCGAGCCGTCGTCGACTTGTCCCGTTTCGATTTGGCCAAAATTCGCCGTTGCGAATTTCATTTGATTTGCCGAGCGCCATTTAAGGACGGCCACCGAGTGTGGCCGACCATAAACGGGCGCGAACGGTTCGGGTCTTATCTGCACTTTCGATGGCTAATCACTGCCAGCTGGCAGCTGTATGCGGCCAAGTTGAAATTTTCTGCTCATTAATTTGCAATCTCTAAGTGAATATCCGTTGGTATTTGCAATTTTAATTTTTGCCTAAATATGGTGAATTGCGATTTTAGCGAAAGCGGCAACGTTCAGTGGGAACTGACTCCAGCATTTGTAGAGAGAAAACACGTTCGGAGCATAAGTACGTCTTTTTGTAGTTGAAGTTGAGCTGATTAGGTTATATTCTTCATAATAGAATCTTGTTGTAACTAAATATTTTTTGTAGTCTTCACCAGACACATTTCTTCGTTTCATATTTTTTCAAATATTTGGTTTTTTAAGAGCTTTTAACTCTATAAACTTTAGCTGTACGACAACACTGCATAAGTTGACGAGAGATGCTGGGTAGGGTAGGTTTTCGGAACTCCGACTTTATAGTTTATGAAATTTACTTAATACTTTATTAGAGAAGAAACCTTAGGAGCAGAGGCACATGTGTCTGGAATCACTCGGGATTGCATTTTCATTTCACGGTCCTTTGGACAGAGTTCTTCAGTTCAGCTTCTGCCTGGTTCTTCCACATCAGATGTGGATATCCTTATCTCCCTCGCAGTACTTTACAGTACATATGCCTTGCCTCCTCGGATTCAGATTGTTGCTTCACGGCCCTGACCGTGAGTCTATTTTAACCGCATCAATATGCTTGTAACAGACCGCCACAGCGTTGTAACGAGTTCCTCAGGTCAGCTTCTACCTGGTTCTTCCACTTCAGATGTGGATGTCCTTATCTTCCTCACACTACTTTAAGAAATTCCGTACATAAAACTGTTTAATACTTTATTGGAGAGGAGACCTTAGGAAAAGAGGCACACGTGCCTTGAACTCCTCGGAATCAGATTCTTGTTTCAAACCCGTCTGACCACTTCAATATGCCTGTAACAGCTCGCCACTGTATTGTACCGAGTTCCTCAGGCCAACTTCTACCTGGTTCTTTCACCTCGGATGCGGATATCCTTCCAGTACTTTAAGGAGAACCGTACCTAAGACTGCTTGTTTGATACTTTATGGAAGAGGAAACCTTAGAGAGAGAGAGTTCCTTGAGAGAAGATGTGCCTTGACCTCCTCGGATTCAGATTCTTGCTTCAGACCCGTCTGACGACTTCAATATGCTTGTAACAGCCCGCCACCGCACTGTACCGAGTTCTCCAGGTCAGCTTCTACCTGGTTCTTTCTCCTCAGATGTAGATGTTCCCATCTTTCTCAATGTCCCTTAAAGAAATCCCTATTATGTTAACTTGAAAACTCGTAGGAACTTTCGGAGAACACACTGGGTCATGTAGACCCATACTCCTACTTTAAGTAAGATTCAGAGTACATCCCTGACATTTCTCAAGTCAAACGGTTCATATGTGTTTTTCTTTTACCGCTTGAAACGAAATGCGTGTAGATTTTTTACTGAATTTTTTGTGGAATGAGATACAATTAATGTGACTTCACTATCGCGGAATTGTGGCATTTAGGTGTCTTAAGACTTATCTACAACTTGTCAAAATTTGTTTATGCAGATGTGAATAAATCTTGACTCTAAACAAACTTGGACTGAAGCTTTCTTTTAAATCATAGTGAATGTGTCATCATTTTGTTTTCAACATTATTGTGGAAATGTAGCATTTAGGTGTCTTAAGACTTGTCTACAACTTGTAAAAATTAGAAATGTGCACAAATCTTTAAAATTCTTAAAAAACTAAATGCACTTAAAGATTGGGCTGAAGCTTTGTTGTAAAACTTAGTGAATGTGTCTTTGTAGTCATGTCTACAACTCGTTAAAATCATTCATCCATATCAAGGAAAAAAAATTATATGGGAAAGAAATCTTGGAACTCAATAAAAAATAAAAATAGAAAATATCAAAAATTCCCGTAATTCTTTTTGCAACATTTTAGTTCATTGAACTAAGCTTTGGACTATTTTTCATCATTTAAAGAACAGAATATCTAATAAGTACTCAAAATAAATGCAAATTTCTCGCTTGGGCAATGAAAGAGTTCAGGAAAATCGCAGAACGCCAACCTTCTTCTCGCACATATCTCAACTGTGCGGCATTGCGGCGCGGCCCTCTGCCTGCTCGGCCCATCGAACGCATGCAAAAGCCACCCGCTGTGCCGGCAGCTCGTAATGAGCTCAACCTACACACGTGAGCAGACAGGCGAACGCATCCGAACGCGGACTGCCTGAGCTCAAGCGGCGTCGTTGCAATCTGCAGTCGCTGAAATTATGATGTGGACTCGTTGGCAGTGCGCAATGCCGCCTCGTAGCTTCTGTGGAGCGCTCAAGCATTCCACTTGAAATATCCGCCTGGCACGCCAACGTCCGTCTTGGGCTCGAACGCTGCACGGCGCGCATGTCAACAAGTCGTTTGTGCCTGGGTATTCATTTATTATGTGGCCGCGGCGCAGATTGTCATTATGTGCAGCAGCTGGACGCGTCAGCGCCGCTGCAACTTGATACAGGCTCACGCACAGCGTGTGGTACGAGTACGTTTTCGTTGTGCGCCCGTCGAGGCGTGTAATCCAAGTCGTGCACTGCACTGCATTGCACTGCGCCGCGTTCTGATGCAAACGCAGCCGCCCGATTGCGGCAACTCATTTGGAAAGTTTAGTGTAATTGTTTATGGTTTGGCCTTTTAGCAACTTTGTCTCTCGTTGTTCATTAGTTTTCACATCAACTGGCTGGAGTCAGGTTTATGTTTGGCCAAAGCATGGCTTGCAGCCGCATTTCTTTGAAATCGAAAATTATTAAACCTTAAAAAGCTTTTGTTTTTGCCTTTAGCCGGTCAATTTTTTGCGCCTTCTCACCGGTCAGCGATTTCGTCAAACATCAATGTCAGCCACAGTCGCCGTCTGCGTCGATCAATCGCTCAAATTTCAGCCGCAAAAAACCATCAAAACGCGCTGATCTCTTTCCTAAGAAACCGACCACATTGCTTTGTTGTCTGCTGCACTAATTTGACTCACAAAAAGACTGGCTTTCGGGCCTTCTTTGCCAGCCTGGCTTAAGGCTTAGTAGCCTTTCGCTGGAAATGGTTGCCACATTTTTTGCCGTTTGCGTTTTTTGCTGTACTTGGCTGGCTACCTGTCGACATAACTGGCCGCTGAAATGACGAACGAATTTTTGTCGTTGTCATTTTTCTTTCCGATGTGAAGCAACAATTTCACAACAATTCCAACTTTTGTAGTATTTTGTTATGCGTTTAGGCAACGAAAAACACAACCATTTATTTTTTGCTGAATTCAAACTTTCCGCTTCCTTTCGGTGCTTTTAAACCATTCTCAAATATAACAAGCAACATATTGTTTCAATTGTTCAAATGCCGCCGCTCGTCATTTCTTTTTATTGCTCAAATACTTCAAAATACTTATCCAACTTTCTCGCTCTTTGCAGATGACCAAATTGTTGCCACTCATCGAGTCGACGTGCTCGAATCGCGCTCGCTTTCTGCTCTGCTCGTCGCTGTTTCCGCTCTGCACACCCGATGTGCCGCGCCCCGTCACCGCCTGCAAGCAACTCTGCGAGACCGTCAAGTCCGAGTGCACCGCCCACGTGGAACTCATGCAACTCTGGCCGGACTTTCTCAACTGCGACGCGCTACCACAGCCCGAGAAACACGAACTGTGCATGCAAATTCCCCAGGAATCGCTCAAACAGCTCGAGCAGCGTGCGCACCTGCAGCTGCCGCAGCCACAACAGTCGCCGCCGCCGCAGCCAGCGCTGCCGCCCGCGCAGCAATTCTACTGGCCCTGGATGGCCTGGAAGATGCCGCCGCATCTCGGCAAGTCGATTGCGTCCACCGTCATTTGTCCCGCCAACTTTACCGCCAATCCGCTCAATACCGACCTCTGCGTGCCGCAGTGCAATCGCGACGCCTTCCACTCCACGCAGCAGAAGAAAATCGCCGAGGGTCTCATACTGGGCCTGTCGGCCGTGTGCTTTGTGCTGACGCTCTTCTCGCTGGTCACCTTCTGGGCGGAGCCCACGCGCTTCGGCTACCCCGAACGCCCGGTGCTCTTCCTCTGCCTGTGCTACAACCTCTTCAGCGTCTGCTACCTGGAGCGCATTGTCTTTCACAACTCGTCGCGCACGCTCGCCTCGATGGAGGACCCCATCGGCAAGCTGAGCGCACCGTGCAGCCTGTCGCCGCCCTGCCTCGCCTCCTACATCACCACCAGCTATCTGAGCCTGTGCGCCGCCACCTGGTGGCTCATCTTTGCGCTGTGCTTCTTCCTCTCCTCGCACCAGAAGTGGTCCAGCGAGGCGCTCGAGAAGAAATCCGGCCTGTTCCACGTGCTCGCCTGGGTGCCGCCACTGGCGCCGCCCATTGCTGCGCTGCTCATGGAACGTGTGCGGCCCAACGAGCTGACCGGCATGTGCAGCGCCTTCGGCTTTGTGGAGGTGCCCGCTCTGGTGCTGCTGCTGCTGGGCCTCTTCTTCACCATGCGCGCATCGCGCTCGCTGCACGCACTCCAACAGCAAATACAGCCCACCTTCGGCCATCAGCGCTTCTCGCAAATCCGCAAGCGCTTTCTCATCTTCTCGCTGCTCTTCTTCGTGCCCACCGCAGCCGGCGTGGTCACGTCGTTCTTCGAGCGCTACGTGGACTCGGTGCCGGCCTGCTCCACGCACGAGGACTGTCTGCCGCCGGCGCGCATGACCGCCTGGCCCACGCTGCTGCGCATCGGCTTCCAGCTGGCCGGCGGCACGCTCACTGGCATGTGGGTGTGGTCGCGCAAGACCTGCGAGTCCTACCGCAGCCGCCTGGTGGCCACGCCCACCTCCTCCTCCACCACCACCAAGACGATAACGTCGCTGCCGAAGAAGCATCTGCACTCGAGCGGCAAGTCGCTGGGCAGTCCACTCTACAGCGGCATCAACTTCCACAACGTGCCCGTCTACAATCCGAACCAGCCGCGCGTGTAGCGGTCGAGGCGAGCGCGCGGACCGCGCCAGCAGCCACGGGCGGGTGTATATACGCTGGGTCTCTATCTTTAGGTGCGGGTGTCGCATTGTACATTTATGGATAATTACCACTGTAAGCGCGCAAGGCTCGAATGTTGACTCTTTCTATTTGTATTTGTATTTATGTAGTGTACAATGTAATTCGTATTGTATGATAAATAATGTATTTGTAATTGCGCAAGCGATCGACGTGTGAAGTGGTACGCAGCCTTTAGGGTCCCAGTTATTAGCAGACTGTAAGACTCGTTTTATTGTTGTTATTACTTACGAACATGCAAGTACTGTGTAGGAGACGATTTGAATCGTTGAAAAAAAAAAGTTAGTTACTTATTCAAATCGATGTGTTAATAGCTTTAAAATGTGAAAGTTTATGTAATGTATTTATTCTATTCCATATTTAAGTCTAGTTTTATAGATTTGTACACAAATATTTAGCATGTTTGATTGTAAGTATTTTAAACAACAATCGAAATAAAATGATATTCTTAAATAAAAATGTGACTTTCTATTAACGAATAAGAATCGCTTTACAACAAGAAATATCAATTGTGAGAGCGAAACTTGATCTAAAGTACATGAGAGGGTAATTATTTCCCATTTGACATGCTTTCACCATATTTGAAGTAAAAAACCCCATAAAATCTTGTTTTCCTATACAAACTCTTAACCCATCGTTGAGTCCGTCAGAATTCGAATTTCGAAAAAAGAAAAACAAAAACTGTTGGTCTATTTATCATTTGAAATGCTTTCACCATATTTGAGGATAAAAATCCATTGAATCATGTTGCCCCCTACTAACCTTAAACTCATAATTTTTCCGTAAAGTTTTTATTAAAAAAAAATTATTAATGATTTTATTGAAAAAAAAAATGAAAAACACGTGTCTAGTAATTTTTTTCAAGTGGTTTTTTCTATTTTGGAGTCAATACAGCCATCGGTTCATGTTTTATCATAGTCTTCCCGTATACGAATCTTAACCCACTGTTGACCCCGTTTAAGTTGGATTTTCAAAAAACTTAATAATACGAAAAACTGAAAAATATGATTTCTTATTTCAAGTATTGTCATCCATTTTAAAGTCAATACACCCATTAATTCATGTGTTTTCACAGTTTCTTTAAACAAAATTGTAACTCATCGTTGACCCTTCAAGTTTTGAATAAAAACAAATTAAAAACATATATCGAATTATTTTTCCCTACTTATTATTTCTCACGTACTTAAATCATGTTTCAAGTCAAAAGGTGTACAAAATCATATTTTTTAATACAAACTTTTAACTCTTGGTTCGCCTTTTGAAGTTTGGGGTTAAAAAATACAGGAAACACGTGTCATATAATTTTTGATTTTAAGTGTTTTCACTAATTTTGAAGTTAAGTTACGCCAATCGGTTCATGTTTTTTTCATAGTCTTCCGTATACGAACCTTAAACCTTGTTTCACCCCGTTTAATTTGATTTTCGAAAAATTGAAAAATACGTGTCGAATTATTTTTGATTCACAAGGTTTGAAATCAATAGGCCCATTAAATCACGCTTCTTCACACAACACCTAAACCCATTTTGGCCCCTTAAAACCTCTGATTTAAAAAAATCCCATCTAAGTGGAGGTTCATTTTTCAAGACGTTCCTACAGTTCAAATTTCATTTTTGTAACTTCAACGGTTTGGGTTAGGCTATGATGAATAAATTAGATGAATCATAAAAATCACTAAAATGAATAATAATTTTCTGGTGCCGAAGGCAAATCTGAAACTAGCTTGTTTGATAGATAGACTTGATAGATTGGAATTCACAACCAGGTAACGGTTAAACCGGTCAGCCGCCCCGCCCAGCCAGTCAAGGCGTTCATGAAGGCCTACAGATTTTCTTGGTATCTTCGAAGAACGGTTTCGCATATCGTTTTTATCCTCCTTTCTAAGGCTGCTCGATAGCTTCTTTCCCAGCAAGTTTGCAATAGCTGCCGTAGCTGGTGTTGTGAGCAATGCCCATCCCAGTGGTCAAATCCCCCGTTTTTTTTAATAAAAAGTTCTACGGATTAGTTTTTGTCGTATCTCGGCCAGATTGATATGTTAATTCAGCTTATGGTATGTCCAGCCTCTGCAATCTCCTGTCTTCCTTCATTAGGAGGTCCTTAGACCTCTCAAGCTTTCTGAGGTTTCCCTGATCAAGGAATCTCTTCAAGCGAAATCTCTTCTGGCAAGCTCGAACGCTCTTTTGGTACCTTCACTGTTGCTATGCCTAGGAGCCCAAATGAGGGTAGAATAGAACAGAATTGATTAGGGAGACACTGAGACCAGGATTGATCTATTGTGCCCCCTACAAATGTTAGAGTACATGCCCTAGACCTACCGCCCTTATTAAACTTAGTAACTCGCGGGGGTCTAGGTGTTTGACGTCCTCTTCTGCAAGCCATAACTGGCCCAAGTAACGCAACCTGCTGCGACAAGCCGCATTACAGTGCATTATGACGTGTTCGGGAGTCTCCTCTGCTGTTCCGCATAGTCTACAGACGCTTACCTGTTCTATCCCGATTGTATGCATGTGCTTCCTCAATCTGCAATGCCCAGTTAGAAGACCTGTGACCTGTCTAAGCTGGTTTCTCCTTGGTTTGAGGCATTCTTCACTCCATTTGGGGTTATAATCTTTGATGAAGATTTTCGATTGCCTGAGACCGGAGGCGCTAGTCCAGTGTTCTGTGTTCCTGGTCCTTTCCTCAAGTCTCAGTGACTCCGTTATGGCGCTTTTGCCCAGAACCAATAAAGGGTTCAGGTCCTAGCGGGGCGTGGCTGCCGCGATTCTAGCGAGGCTGTCCGCTTCCTCGTTTCCTTCGATACCTCTGTGTCCTGGAACCCAGAGTTGCATTTGCCCAGTGCATTCAATGCCTCAATGCATTCCAGCACTAATCCTGAGGTTATCTCATATGGGATTAGTGCTTTGAGAGTAACTGTCGATCGGATCGGCGGCCAAAAGCGATCGCTCGAACTAACTGTCGATTGGTGAGCCAGTTCCGTGGAGGGCCTCCCTGCACCTCCAGGCAAATGTGGAGGTAATGATCGAGGAGCTCAGTGTCTTTACGCTGCTTAGCTGTCGAAGAAGATGGTGATCCTTGCTTTAAAGGAGATCCTTTCTGCTACAGCGAAGCTGCTGAATAACTATTACCTCCACCTGGGTGTTGGAGTAGGAGTAAATTATAATACGTTGCATCGAGTTTTAAGTTGACGAAAGTGCTACCAAATTGCTCAGAAGCTGTTGTTGTTCTTAGATGGTTAAATGTTGCACCGAATCGCAATTATTTACTTATTTTTTTTTAATAATTTTCCGAACAACCAGTCAACCATTAAGCAGACCAATTTGTCGAGTTTCCCAACACTTAAAATCTCGGCATCCGGAAGCTTTAGCCCCGGGATTTCGGGTCAACTAAAATTAGCCGGGATTTCGGGATCCCGGGATTGAATGCCTCAGTGTCTCATAAGAATTGATTGCATCATTAAGAAAGTGAAAATGTATCTGATTTAAGATATAAAATATTAGAACTTTTAATGGTTCGCCGAGCCCACCTATTTTTTCAATCAAGGGGAATATTTTTCGTCAATTAGATCCTGTTAACTTTTGATTGCCTATAACTCCAAAATTACTGAACCTTTTCACTTATAAGCTATTATGGTAAAGGTGCCTCTAGAGTTTGTAACTTACTTGAAAAAATTGCGGAAAAAACAAGTCTTGGCACAGGTGTTGTCCCTTACAGTAGAAGTGTGGGTCTACATGCCCAAGTACGTTATTCGGAGATTACTAATGCCCTAGACTGATACGCATAATGTATATCATACACGCATTGGTCCTAAAAGGGATAAAATTTACACACAACATTGCAGCAAATTTACCATCTGAGAACTGAAATTAAATTACACGCAACATTAAATTCGCAGCGCGACTTTACAAAACTTTCTTCCCACAGAATGTAATTTACGTTTTTCGGCTCACAACAATAATGCAAGAAAAAACTTCTCAACATTAAAAAAAATGAAGGGCGAGAATTGGGCAACGACTTGTAGTATGAAAATAACACAAAAAACTGCATTTACCATAATTCATTGTCACTCGATGATTGTGGTTTTTGCTACAGTTGCAAATGTTGTTGTAGCTGCCTTCGTTGTTGTCATTCCCGAACATCAACTACGACGGCACGGCGCACCAGGTGTCCATCAACATACTCGTAGACCAGTCAGTCAGTCAACCAGTAACATTGCCACTGCTGCCTGCAATATGGCCAACAGCTGCCGGCACGCATTTAGGCCACGAGTTGTTGTTGTTGCCGCCGCACTGCGCGTGCAATTAGTGTGCAATTTGAGGTAAATTCTCGAGTGCAAATGCGAAATTAAGACTCGGCTCGAAGCGATGCGATATGCCGTCGACTCAGTGACGGCCCAACGACCGACAGTGGGGGATGCGGTATTTAATGACGCTTTTACAACAACAACAACAACAACAAATTGTTATTAACATTTCAATTGTGCCGCGACTGCTGGCGTGCCGCGTACGTCTTGGCCCGCCAACCCGCTCGAACCGCCATAACAAACGATTTGTTTGTTGGTTTTACGGCGCGTTTGTAGCGGCGAATTACCTAAAAGCGATGGGAAGTGAAAAGTGTCGGCGGTATGTAGCACTTTTTGCGTGTAAGTGCGAATGTGTGCGTTGCGTTGTTGCGGCGGTGCTTCGCAACTTTTGGGCCATTCATCCGGCGTGTCGTGCTGCGACGCTCGTAAAGTCAAGTTTTGGCTGGCGAACATGAACCGTGTCGAGCGTTTTTTTGTTTTACACACATTTTGTTTTTTTTTGCAGCAGCAGCAACGCTGGTGACGGCAGCACTTTGGTCAAAGTAATTACAAGCGGAAGCCACATTGCGAATTTATGGCTATGGTGTTGCCAAACTTTTGTGAGCTTAAAATTGAAAAGTTAACCAAGGAAATATAAAAAGTATGATGCAAAATAATTAGTGAGATTAATGAGTGATAAAATTCTAACTCCAAAGACGTTCGTCTTAACGATTTCAACAAATTTAGTAAATCTGAAGAAACCATAAATCGTGAACTGAAGGTCTGTTGCCAAGCGCCTGGTGCCTATAAAAGGACGATAAGTTAGGTGAGGTTAAGGTGTCTGTTGGGGCATGGGACTTGCCGAAAGACACATCTAATGGAATGGTGACCAGTCAATGTTGGAATTTTCAGTACAGAAACTGTGACATGGTGCACCGTCTTGTTGAAAGCAGTAACCGTCCAGACCTTTTTCACACATTTGTGGGCAGACATAATGAGCCAACATTCTCGAAATCGAATCCCATCGACTGCTTCACTTTCTCTGAAGAAAAATGGTCCAATCATAGTGTTGACGCAAACGCCGGTCCAAGCAGTCACTTTTTGGTCATGAAAGCAAATTTGCTTGTTAACGACGCCAGCGATTGTGAAATGGGCCTCGTCGGTTATCAAAATTTGCTTCCAAAACTCAGGTTCAGTGTCAACTATTCCATCGACTGTCGGGCCATATTCCAAGCGACGTGGATGATCTCTCGAGAATATTCTTTGAGTCAGTTGCACTTAACATTTCAAATTTGTGGCTTTGGGCTCGACGGTGATGAATCAGTCAGTCAGAAGAAACAATTATCTGTACATAAAAGATATAAAGATATTGTGACGATAGTGCATAAGCAACACTGAACAGGCATTTGTCGGCAGCAGCGGCATTGCATACTTTTAGGGAAAGCAAATGAGAATTACAAGAATCGCACAAGTGCGCTTTTGGCAGGCAAAATGGCAAAAATCCCAAGTGTGATAGAAAAAACTGACAACCGCCATTCGAATTCGGCGTTAAACCGTAGGTCCCCTCCCCTCCTTCCCCCTACCCGCTTGAAAACGTGTGAAATATATGGTATCACAATGGGCCTCTTAGGCCTCCGAGTGTGTCTCTTACAGAGGCAGCCATCATAAGCTAACCTAACCATCGCAAAGACGGTTCGAGGCGATGCTTAACTGTTCGAGAATGAGCTACACTCCAAGGAAACAAGTTTTAAAATCAGCCGGGTAAAGAAGTTCAGTGTGTTTTGTTTAATTATGGCACAATTCAGTGATACGAACAACACCTGCTTTGGCCAACAAAACAAAAACATTTTCGTAACAATATTCACCCTTTCGATTGAAAAGTTTGTGCCTCGCTGGCTTTGTGCCTCTCGCCGCTATCTGGTCATCATCGCACAAAGCTGCAAAAAATACACAAAGCAAAAGTAACAACAACGAAAAAAATGAAAATGTAAACGTGTGTTGCTGGCGTAGACTACGGCAAAGCAATTAATTTGATTGAACTTGCCACCGCGCCAAGTGGCTGCCGTTCGCTCGGCGCGTATTCACCGTACAGGGCGAAAAACACACGAACCCTCGCACCCTCGCCGACACTCACCGCCGCCGACCGAATAGATCATCGTTGGTGTGCACTGCGCATCGCATCACATCGCACCGTGAATGGACGGACGGACGTGCGCACAGTCACTGGGAAAGCAACATAGTCACAGCCACACATAACAACAACAACAACAATAGCAACCAGTGCACATACAAAAAGAGTATAGGAACGCGCAAGGCATTAAATGTGGCAATCGTGCAATTAACTTTGTGCGCGCCAAGATCAAAGCGATAAAGCCGCGCACCGCATTGCGCCTGCGCGCGCATCCCCAATTCGCACTGCCCAAAGGCAGCGCGGTTCGTGGCCCAGCCGACGATCTGGGCAATAAATTGTATGCGCACACGTGTGCGTGTGTGTGTGTGTGTGCGAGCCTGTGATTAAGTGTAAACACTGCACAAGCGCAAAAAATAAGCGGCACAACAACAACAAAAAAAATCGAGACTAATTGCTGCTGTTAAGACATCCTAAAGTGTTAAAGTCGACGGCTCTGTTGGCGGTGCAGGTTAATAATTTTGTCATACACACAATGCCGCGCCTGCAGTGCTCTGTAGTCACCGCTGTCTGTCCGTCCGGGTGGCCGTACGTTCGTCCGTCCGTCTGCCTGTGTAATTGCGCCGAGCAAATTGAAAATTAAAGAAATTCAACTTGTAATTTGTGGCAGTGCAACAACAGCTGAGCGAACTGCATGGAAAACCTCACAACCAAACCGCAGCGGAGCCAAATTGCGCTCGACAGGCTTCGACTCGAATGCAACCATCAGTGGTAGCTCAAGTTGGACACAATTTTTTGTTGCCAATTATTTGCTTAATACGCTTTGAAGGGGTTGTAAACTAACTGAGCTACCAACTCTTATCACCACATTTTATTTTATTTGACTTGATTTGATTTGATTTGATTTGATTTGATTTGATTTGATTTGATTTGATTTGATTTGATTTGATTTGATTTGATTTGATTTGATTTGATTTGATTTGATTTGATTTGATTTGATTTGATTTGATTTGATTTGATTTGATTTGATTTGATTTGATTTGATTTGATTTGATTTGATTTGATTTGATTTGATTTGATTTGATTTGATTTGATTTGATTTGATTTGATTTGATTTGATTTGATTTGATTTGATTTGATTTGATTTGATTTGATTTGATTTGATTTGATTTGATTTGATTTGATTTGATTTGATTTGATTTGATTTGATTTGATTTGATTTGATTTGATTTGATTTGATTTGATTTGATTTGATTTGATTTGATTTGATTTGATTTGATTTGATTTGATTTGATTTGATTTGATTTGATTTGATTTGATTTGATTTGATTTGATTTGATTTGATTTGATTTGATTTGATTTGATTTGATTTGATTTGATTTGATTTGATTTGATTTGATTTGATTTGATTTGATTTGATTTGATTTGATTTGATTTGATTTGATTTGATTTGATTTGATTTGATTTGATTTGATTTGATTTGATTTGATTTGATTTGATTTGATTTGATTTGATTTGATTTGATTTGATTTGATTTGATTTGATTTGATTTGATTTGATTTGATTTGATTTGATTTGATTTGATTTGATTTGATTTGATTTGATTTGATTTGATTTGATTTGATTTGATTTGATTTGATTTGATTTGATTTGATTTAATTTAATTTAATTTAATTTAATTTCACTCCACTTTAATTCATTTCATTTTAGTTAATTTAATTTACTTTAATCCGTAAATTTGTTTTTATTTCTAGGCACACGTTACACGAGTGTGAATCATTTCCTCAGTCTTTAAAATATTTTTATCTACAAGTATGCCCACATTTTAGTTGTAATTTATGTCTGCTTTAGAATATTTGTCTGTCGTTCACATTTTCGTCGCATTTGTCAATATTTGCTCGTCTGCTCGCATTTCGCTCTGTGATTTGTAAATATGCATTTCGAACATTTGACTCCAAGTTTCTGCTGTTTGTCTGCCCGGCCTTTGTTTTGCTCTGCCTTAAGCTTTTGTTCAAACAAAACTGAATTTTCGAGACAACACACCTATCAGTGCTCGACTGCGTGTGACATGTTTTCGTATACCTCGGACTTGTGACTCGGGGCCCTATTTGCATTTCACACAAACTGTGCGCACCGCTGGCTTGGAACATGTTGTCACCGACATGGAATGCTGAACATTCCAAGTGGAGATCTTATTTTATGATCTCGTAAGATGCTGCTGACGAAATGTGGAGCCCGTTGGGTTCGTTATCGCGACAGCTGCTGCGTGTGGAATCACGAACTGGTCGCAAAGGTACAATTGGGGAACAATTCTGATTTATAATAATGGCAAGCAACCGAAAGTGATCGCACAAAACTAGTTCACGTTCCTAGAAGTGCGGAACAATTTTTGGTTCCAGTATGATGCCGGAATGAATTAGGAACATGGTTGGGTTGATGAAATACTTTCTAACGTTGAGCGACTTGCCAGTCAGATCTGTTTAAAGAGATTAGCGATTAAGATTAGATTAGATATAAATGAGAAACTTTTCCAAAGAATTAAATTATTATTTTTTCGTTATTACTTAATTACCAGTTTGTTATTATGACAAAAATAATAATACCTACAAAAAGAAAAATCATAAGAATCAGACGCTGTCAATTGGCAACAACATTGCAATCTCTAACTGCAATATTGCTCTGTTTTTTTGGATTTATGTGAAAGCCTGTAATCAGTCTCTAATCTCTGGCTGAACACGTATCGAAAAGGGGCCGAATCTAGAATTTGATTAAGCTATTCGACGGTCGAAGATCTGGTCGAAAGTTCAATAACTTCGAGATACCGAGAAATTCAATTCAATGCAATTAAGTTTATTTAGAAATATAGATTATATACAGTCTTGATGGGCTTTGAAGACCCCATTTTTTATCGAATAATTTTTTTTTAAGTGATTTTGCCAACTTTTAAATCAATAGGCCCATTAAATTATATTTTTTCACAGTTTTCATCGGTTTCCATCGGTTCATGCTTTTTATATATGAACCTTAACCTTTTTTTGGCTCTTTGAATTTTAATTTTTGGAGAAAATGAAAAAACTCGTGTCTAAAAATTTTTTTTATTTCAAGTATTTTCACCAAGTCAAAATGTTTTTTCATAGTCCCCTCGCATATGAACCTTAACCCATTGTTGACCTCGTTAAATTTTGATTTTTGAAAAATTGAAAAACCTGTGTTGTATTTAAAGTTTGAAATCAAATCAACGTTTTTTCATACAGCACCTTAACCCATGTTTTGCCCCTTTAGACCCCGAATTAAAGAAAATCCCGCCTTCATAAGTAGTTCAAATTTCATGTTTCTACTTTCAGCGGTTTGGACTGAGCGATGATGGATCAGTTAGTCAGTCAGTACAGGGAATTCTATGCCTACAGTTTTTTTCATTCTTTTCCCAAAGATTGAAAGATATGAGACGAATTTTGAAAAAAAATTTCGTTTTTCCGAAAAATATTATTTCTCTCATATCGTATTTAATGAGTTTAGCCCTTTAAGAACCTACCATAAAAGTTTATTTTACAAGTTTATTTTTTAATGAAATTCTTTTTTTTTTCAACTATTAGTTCAGTAATATGTTTTTACAAATTAGAACATTTGTTCGGTTCAGTCCGTGCGATTTTTTAAAATTATCCATTCGATTTTTTTTTTCAGAAAAAGGTCCGAACACACCTCTTTAGCAGATCACACGATCGCTTCAGACAATTCTCAAAGGGTTAAAGTGAGTAATAAATTGTTTTGTTTTAATTTTATTTATTTAAAGAATTGAAATATTACATAAATTAATATCTGATTTTAACCCTTTCGCGACGAAGTTTTATCTTGAAAACAGCTTGTTGTTGTTTTAACTGTAAGACAATTTGGAAGCAAGATTAAAAAAATGTGTTTGGGATCTAAGCAAATTGCTTGATCCGTGATCATTATCCTGGGAGCTTATAATTTTCAGCAGATGAATGGACATGAAAAATTTGTCAAATATAAAAGCCTTCAGCTGCTTCTACAATGAAGGGGATGAAAGGTTCAATTAAATATTATAGTCCAGATGCTTTTAAATATGTTAAGATTTGTTCATGTTCTTATTATAAAATTATGAATAATGCTTATTAATTCATATTCTACCATTGCCCGAGCACAAAAAGATAGAGTTGGCATCTCTAATGTTGTTTGCTGTTTAAGCTAAAAATTGTAATAGATTCGAATCAGACAATCATTTCAAAGCGCAGAGAAGCTCAAATATATGGAAATGGTTTAAGTTTTCACTAAAAGCACACACATATAACGCCAGCAAATACACAAACCTAAATAATGATGGCGTTATTTGTGGAGTTGCCACAATTTTTGAATCGTTAAATGCTTGGACCATAATAAAGTGGCTAATCCTAACCTAATATGCCAGCAGTCAATTGGCCTTTGCTGAGGAAACCAATAACTGCATAGCTTCTAATCGACTTCAAATCAAGCACTAACAAATATAAAGAGTACATAGAAATGGTACTATAAACCCTAAAGTGCCTAAAGAACAGCTGCGGTTCTGACAACAACAACAACAACTCGAAACATGATCCGCACTGAGGAGAGTGAATTTGTAGCCTTTGTACAATACGATCGAACGCGTATCAGCGATTTCGAAAACACAAATTTCTACAATGGCAGCAGCAACACTAACAATACAACAAAACCACCAACAAGAACAACAATAATAATAACAATAATCACACCACTTTTTCGTACTTTGGAACTCGCCGAACGCCAGCCGCCAGCTGCCAGCCGCCAAACGTTGCGCTGTCTCGTCGTGCACGATTCGCGAGCTCCGCCGAGTATGAATTGTACAATATTCGTATTTATGGCATTGTGCACAAATCGAGAATGCCTCCACTTGGGTGCCATATCGTCGCCTCAGAATACGAATATCGTATGTTCCATTAAGTCTAGTAAAACATACGACATTTGCTTTCTCAGGCGACGATATGTGTGTTTGTGTGCTCCGTCCTCCGTCGTAGCGTAGCTGGCAAATTGTTTTTGTTTAAATTGGATGTTTTTAACTTTTGCTTTTCTGTTTCTTTTTCCAATTGTTCGCTGTACGAAAGTGAACTTTTTTTTCACTGATACAAATTCTGTACATTTCTTCGATTAGTTTCTTCTGCTAATGCTATGCTTCTTCTTCTTACGCTGTTGTGGTGCTTTCAAGAGCGTCCTTGGGGGGCCAGCTTAGGCGAAGGTCGCAAGGAGTATTGCGATCGTAGAAACAAAGCTCTTTTCGACAACAACTTTTTTCATTTTCATGTTTTTGTTTAAAGAATTCGTAGAATTCGCCACGGAATTTCAATGGAGACTAGTAAAATAAAAGTCTACAATTTTGTTTAGCTGTGACTATCTTATCGGCACAGTTTTGAAACAAAAAGTTATAGAAAAATTGAACAAATTATTGTGACTTATGACATTTACAGTGAGCGCCTTTCGAACTTGTTTCGAACACAAAGCGCCACGCCCAGTTAATGTATTTTTCGAAAAAATGGTTTGCATTTGGCAAAATTCGAAGCCAAACATATTTGTTTTGATTTTCGCTAAAAACTTGCGAAGGTGACTTTGGCCGCTGGTGCAGAAGCACTAAGAAACATAGACAACGTTTTCGAATTATTTATAGAATTCTGAAAAACACAATAAACGCGTAAAGCGCCAAAATCTCATAAATTATTTTGTGAAAAAGTCTGTCAAATGTTGCCATTATTTGTTTCTGAAAAAATATTGTAAAAACATGTGGCGTGTGTGAGAATGTTCTTTGTTGTTGTTTGATATCAAAACAAAATTTGCACTGAAAACACAGATCGCAAAATCGTTCAATATTTTCTGTCAACGAAAAAGAAATCAACAAATACGCATTGTAAATAAAATTTGCTTTCTAGGGATTTTTCTTTCTCGTATTTGTTCATTTTGTTAGTTGGAAATTGCCGCTTTTAACTTTCGTTCCAAATGTCAACGACTTGTTTATCTATGACAAGCGATCAAATGTCATTTATGATTGTTTTGAAGAAACTAATAATGCGTCATGAAGACTTTGGTCTGAACTCATTTCAGTGCTTTCGACACATATTTAGACTTCACATTGCGATAGTGAAATCTAAATAATGTTATCAGAACTTGAAATTTATAATATTGATAAAAACTTGTTAAAATAACCTATTTCTAGTTGTAACTTGTTATTAAATTTTTAGGCACAAAAACCGACTATTCACTGATACGTTTTGTATGTAATCTTCTGTATGAATGGAAGATTTATATTTTATTTTTAAATTGCCATTTAAACAGAATGCCTTAAATTATTTTGAAAACTATATAAAATAGATAGATAAATAGATAGATAGATAGATAGATAGATAGATAGATAGATAGATAGATAGATAGATAGATAGATAGATAGATAGATAGATAGATAGATAGATAGATAGATAGATAGATAGATAGATAGATAGATAGATAGATAGATAGATAGATAGATAGATAGATAGATAGATAGATAGATAGATAGATAGATAGATAGATAGATAGATAGATAGATAGATAGATAGATAGATAGATAGATAGATAGATAGATAGATAGATAGATAGATAGATAGATAGATAGATAGATAGATAGATAGATAGATAGATAGCGTAAATATAGATAGCGTAAATATAAAAATGTAAGAAAGAAAGCAAAAAGTTTCATAATGCAAAAACATTCGGTAAAGAGTGCTTTTCATATTCGTGATAAACAAATACATATTTATGTAAATACATACATAAATGCATGTATGTATGGACCGATGTGTGCATACATAAAAACTTGAACACAAGCCAAACTGCCAAAACGAAAACAACGTTTGTCTTTTTTTGTGTGTTTTCGAATGCTCGCAAAAAAACAATGTGTGAAATTTTGTCTGCATTCGAGAAATGTGAAGGCAAAAAAACAAAACCTCAAATAAACTAAACAAATATATTTTAAACAACAAAATCAACAGGCAACAACAACAACTAAAAGAGCGGCAAATGTGGCCCGATCGGCGGCCGGCATGTGGCATGTGTGACGCTGACTAATGGATTTCAGGCGAGGAGTCAACAGCCGTTTTGGCAACGACAACGACACCGACACTGCGGCCGCACGGGCCCCAAAAATGAACTTTGCTATAGTGACGTTGCATTGCCTGGCCTGGTCGCGTTCTCGCTTTTCGTTTCTGTAAAAATAATCTGTAATTTTACAAGCGAAACATTAACACACATATACGATTTTGACGAATGCGGAACGCATTCAGCGCTGAGTTCACAATAGAAATATTTTGTAATAGTTTGCCATGAATTGGCAATGATATCATTTCATGAATTTACATGAATTTTCGTGTACTTATATTTTACTTCAGCAACTGTCTTAGTTGTCACTTTGAGTGTGATTAGGTGAGGCTAGGTTTTTCTTTTGACTCTAAGCGCTGACCACGCTTCGAGTAGGTTAGGTTGAAGTGCTTGTTTGGACAGAGCACTTGACAGAAAAAAACGTTTAGTTGGTAACTCTACTAAATTTGGGCATCTGGATCCTAATCTTGCAAGTTTTAGGTTAGGTGAGGTTAGGTTGAGCAGGTTAGCCGAATTTTTCACGCATGGACCCTGTTGGGTTCCTAGCGGTACCAGATAAAATTCCTTAAGCATTAAAATCTGGTAAAGTAATGATTGCTTAGGTTGCCAGCGAATTTTAGCAGTGATTTGATATCAAACTTAAGGACCCAATGCTGGAAAATATAATACTTCGCTCCCAGACATGTAAGGCGAGATCTATGTAACTAAGGCAGAACAGTAGCACAGAAAGTATTCCATAGTTTCAGTGCATTTTTAGAATCCCCCAATTTTATATTTCTTTTGTGAATTCGAGCCAACACTCAGAAGGTGTTCTTATATATTGGAGACTTGGAGATTCCAAATCTAAAAAAATATAATTCTCCAGCTCCTCAAAAATGGAACGTTCCGTGTGTTATCTTAGCGAGAAACCCAATGTTGAAGTACGACTTTTTAAAGTTGGCTAGTTGTCTTCTTTTATGCCTGCAACTATAAATTCTTTAGCTGCCTAAGACTCCTAAACTAGAAAAGATTGTTGCCTTAAACAGCGACTTTATTTTATAGTAGAAATGTTCAGGTTTTCAAAAATTTGTCGATTGGAGCGCAATCGCTTCGAAAAGCCGAGAATATCGAAGACTTCATATGCATCAGCATTTTTTTAAAGCATGACCAATGTTTCTATCGAGCGTAGCTCTTGTACAAGAAGAGGAGGAGGAATTAGTAGAGCTTTCCAAAAATGTGTCGATATCTCGCCGGCCGGCCCAAAGCAAACCGAAGACAGCATCTTTGCATCAGCATTTCTATCAACATGACCGACATATCCGTCAGCATTTCTGTCGAGTGTAGCTCCTCAGCTAGAAGAGATGGCTGTCTTAAATGGTGACTTGTTTTGGTATTAGAGCTCTCCAGCTTTCAAAACATGGGCCAGTCCGACTGCTATTTTACTAGAGAGCCAAGAAAATCGATGTGAAAGTGTGACTTGGCTACAGCTACAACTTATCCTGTAACTCGAAATCCTTCAATGGTCTGTAGCTTCTAAATAGGGTAAACTCTTTCCTAAATCGGTACCCACCAGTCCCGAAAATTCCCAATTTAATCAAACTTGATTAATATATGATCGTTTTGTATTAGCATTTCATAAGAAAAGAAATCTTTAACTGAACAAATAATTAGAATAACTTGTTTCGAATGGATGAATATCATTAGAATTATTCTTATTTATAAATTAAATCTATATGCTTCGATAAAGTACATTATGTAATTTCTGTAGAGACATACATACATCCATATACATATATAAAAATGAAAATGTCTATGCTTTGTTGGTCACACGACACTAAAACTTAAAAACTAGACAGCCGATTGAGCTGAATCTTTCACGGAATGTTCGTTTTCACTAAATATCGATAATCCACATAAAGCGAACACGTTTTGACAGGTGGGCGTGGCACCTCCCATACAACGTAAATTTGTAATATAGAATATCTTCGGAATTATAGGTCGGACAGCATTTAAATTTGGTATACAGTCGGCCCCATAGATGTGTTATTCTCCTGGCAAAATTGTATGGGCTTTTGACAAGGGGCGTGGCACATTTTTTGTGACTAAAATGTTCCGCGTAACTTTGGAACTATAAGTCGCACTTCAATGAAAGTGGATCGCACCCTTCGACTGGAATAATGGGTTTATAATTGCATAAAAGGGGCGTGGAACCGCCCATACATTGACTTAAAACTTGCCTGCAAAGTCGCGGGGCCCTGCTAGTACATACATATGTATTAAAAGCATAATTTATTGCGAAACCCTAAAAAATGTATGCCACACCTAAAGCCCGAAGAATCGTTCAAATTTCTCCGTTCCCCTGGTGAAATATTCGATCTGGCAACACTAATTAACCAGCTGAATGAGATATGATTGAACTTTACTTTCATAAAGTTGAGTTTGTAATAGTTCCAACTTTTAACTCGGTATCTTACTTTCCTTATCAATCTTGACAGATAGACCATAGATCGGCCAAATCTGAACATATATCTTAGCTCTGACTATCTTTGGCTTACTTCAAGTAGATTCTGACAAGCTTTTTTTGTAATTTTTTGAACCTTTTTTAGTTGAATCGTTTAATTAGAACATTTCATGAGGCAATACAAATGATTTGGATTGGTCAGACAAACAGACTTCTGAAACAATTTTGCACCATCAGACGAGTTTTTGTGCGTCTGCGGCATCTTTCAACAAAAACAAGCCAACTGACGTTGAAGCGTGCAAAAAAGTAATTATTCCAATATAGCTTTGCTTCTCGCGTGCTTCTGAACTTCTGCCGTAGCCGTTAGAGCAAAGTGTATAACACGTCTACTTCTTCTACATAACGTCCGATGTCTTTTAAACATAAATCAGTAAATACATATAGAGATAAACATTTATATATCTCTGACCCTGATTGACCTTCCGTCTAGTCGACTCTTCCTTATAACTGAAACTGAATCATTCTCATTGCAAAAACCTTCACTTCCAATTCCAAATGCGACTCTCACACACAGCCACTCTTTGACTTTGCACTCTTAAAGATTCTGAGCCCCTGACTCTTTGTTTCTTCGTACCAATCTCACATTTCCACGTTACTCTTTTGTGCCACTTGCGGTTTTACTTTCTTTCCCCACACACTCGACTCTCATATTATTTACTTGAATTTCAAACTCTCCTTGTTGTTGTTGTTTGGTTTTTCTATAATATTCTTTTATTATTTCATGATTTGCCATCGCAATCTCACATCTGCAGCAGTCCAAAGTCCGCGCTGATCTTGTAATTTCCTTTTTTCTTGCTTCGGCCGCTTGACGACTTCGCTCGCGAGCGCTGAAACATGACTTATCGTCATTGCGTCGACGGCCGCCGCTGCAGCTTCTACATTTGCCCAGTTTTCCGACTGTGCCGCAAACTCGTCAAACCAGTCTGCCGCCGCCACACGGAGCGTGTTTGATCCCTTCTTCGAATCGAACTGCATATTTCTTCTTACTCGGATACTTCATCATCATTTTCATCGAGCACATGTTTGCATGCCAATTGGTCATAAATATTTATAGAGATCCTAAAAATTGCGTTTTTCGCTGACTTATTGTTGACGGTGCTTTCCTTAAATGGCTGACAATTTTTGCGTCTACCTTAGTACACTGCCAAAAATATTATGAAATAATTTTATAATTTTGTAAAATCATATTTTGAAACCCTAGTTGAGTATAGATAAGTATTTTGAATACTTGGCTATACATCGAATTGTTGTTCAGTTAGATATAAATGATCTACTGTCAAGTGACCTACAGTACTTTTAAATTTAGATCACCACTCTGATGGGTTAATCGTCTATTAAACGCACAATTTTTTAAACCACAAATACACAATTTGATCTCTCACACCGGCTACACAAAATATAGATTTCTTCCCAGTTTCCTATTTCTCCAGAAAAAGACATAAGAATGTTTTGTCGGCCTCAAAGACCAATAGGAGTCTAATAGAACACTAATTCAAATTTCAAGATGTTCTGATTTATTGAGCAAAACTATTTTTTTGTTGATATACTCAACTAAAGACCCATTCATGTATATTGTTTTGTAATTCCTTGGATACCACATTAACCGAACCGATTTTCTTAAAAGATTATGTAATGCCAAGGAACCAAAGTAGCGACTTCATAGCACATCAGAGCCAAACATCTGAACCCTAAGTTGCATGAAAATGGGACAGACACAGAAAGTGCTATGCCCATTTATCATCCTTTTCACTGACTGCGCTTAGCCCATCGAAAGTGGTCCGTTATCAAGTCACGAGCTATCTGTAGTTCCATCTGTTCAAGTATCAAACCTAAAACTAGAAGATTTGTGCAATAAGACTAGTGACTTAAGTTTCATCTTTTCTATATCTGGTCCGTTAAGGAAGATGGCATGAGTTTCGCTGTGAAGTTATCCATTTTTAGTGACTTTGAAGAGTAAAAGGACCGATACCAGTGGCTAAAGTTTAATCTATTCGATATCTGGTCCGAGAAGGCAGGTGGCATGAGTTTCGCTCATCTTCAGCTCTGAAGTTATCCATTTTTGGTAACTTCTAGTGACCATTAAGGGAAAAAGAACCAAGACCATTCAAGCAATAAGACTAGTGGCTATAGTTTCATCTATTCGGTATCTGGTCTGATTGGGTGGGTGGCATGATTTTCACTCATCTTCAACCCTTTGAAGTCTTCCACTTGTAGTGACTTTGAAGAGATAAGGAACCGATACCAGTGGGTAAAGTTTAATCTATTCGGTGTACGACTCTATATAACCAATGGCATGAGATTCGCTCATCTTCAGGCCTTTGCAGTTATCCATTTGTAGTGACCTGTAGTGACCTTGAAGGGTAAAAGAAACCAATCCCATTGAAGCAATAAGACTAGTGACTTAAGTTTATAGACTTAAGTTGAAGACAATAGGCTATAGTGACTTAAGTTTCATCTATTCGGTATACGACTCGGTATGGTAGATGGTACAAGTTTCGCTCATCTTTAGCACTTTTCAGCTGACCATAGAAGCTCGAGAGTTGAAGTTATCCATTTGCTTGCATTGAACTTGAGGGACAAAAGAAACAGGCCATTGGTAAAATATGATAGGTAATTTGAGTTTCTTCTATTCGATATGTGATCCGATAATGCACTGCGTACAAGTTTCGACCATCTGCAGACTTCCCCGAATGGCCATTTTCATCTGTTGGGTATGACATTTGTTTGAGTTGGATAACCCATTTGCTTGCTGTGACCTTGAAGACTGCCAATGGATGTAGAAGAACCGATTCAAGGTCAATAAAGTCGGCCAGGGAAATCGATCTCATTCAATTCTACTGCGATTCCGGTATTATTCATGCAAAGGTGTTCGATGCCACAGTTGGTGGTCGACGGCGAAGAGGGAACCCGTGTCTCCGGTGGAAGGACTAAGTTGAGGAGACCCTATCATCTTTTGGTGTGACCAACTGGAGAAGGCGCCTGGAGAAAGCTTTTGCGACAGGCCGTAAGACGGTAACGGGTTGTTATGACCAGGTAACCCTTTCCGGTCAATTTCCACATTTCTTGAGATAAAAATTTGTCCTTCAAAATATTGACTCTCATTGAACATTTTAGCAATAAAATACACAAAAATATCAAAAACATAATTTCAGTTAAGAATTATAGCTCATTCAATTTTGTACGATATATCGTACAATGGTCCGCAAAGGAGTAAAAATGCATGCAATTTTGGTTTCGTTTTTTTAAGTTTTATGAACAATTCATTGATTTTCTTGATAGAAAACATAAATTATAACAACAAAAAATCAAAACGTGATTTTACTTTGTTCGAAACCTATATAAATTATCTATATAAACAATGGATTCACATTTATACGGCCTTATATAATCGTTGTTGTTGTTGTTGTTGTAAAGCCCTTTTTCTCTCAATTAAACACAGAATGAATTAAAATTCAGACAGTTTTACAGAAAGGCACCGAATATAGCCCATTATTTTTGTCGTAGTGGGAGTGGCAAGTACGCATGTCTAACCTTACATAACCCGTGTCTGCCCAGTAAAACACAAAATCGTCTAATAATTCTTATTTTTAATCGAAAATTGCCGAATAGTTGAATTTTATTAGCCACGTGGTTTACAGATGGGCGTGGCAGGCATACAAACGCAAAAAATCTCTTACCAAACCTATAACCTTAAAAAAATGCAAACATAACTTGCAACCTTTGCTTTCCATTTGTACGATATATCGTACAAAGCTTTGCAACCCTTGCGGTCATTTGTACGATATATCGTACAATTTTTTTAAAGGCTCGGGAAAAATATTTAGACGCAAAAAATGTTAAATTTAATAAGTTTTATAAATCAACTGAGATTCAAACTTGGAAATTGTTAAGCTTTTTGCTACCAAAAAGTATTACATATTTAAAAATTTCTACGCAGAAGTATCGGTTTTTCAAATTCTTGCAAAAAGCCGCTTACAAAACGCACTCATACTGTGCCGCCACGGCTATAATGATTTATATTTTTAAACAAAATGATACAACACAGCCTACTTAATACGAATTAAAAAGCCGTTCCATAAAAAATGCGTTCGCTGTCAAATAAAAAATATTGGAAAAAAATTTTACGATATATCGTACAAATTTCCGGAAAGGGTTAAGTAAGTAAATAATTCCTATGTAATGTTGGACCTATGCAACAGTTCGGTTAGTTTAAAAAAAAACTTGTATAAAACTTTCAGCCGATCTCTCAGCGTAGCTTCGTCAAAGGATTCAGCTAAAATATTTCACTGCTAAATGCACGTGTAATATTTTGTTTCTCGAAAAAAAACCAACCCGCCAGACGGCCACTTAAATACCACCGACAACAATGTCGACAATGTTTGCATACAAATTGGCTCGTCGACAGGATCGTTGCGACGGGCCATCAAGGTCGCGCACATGAATATTAATTTCTCTCGCATACGAAGCGTTCATAATACTTGTGTACAATAAAAATGAATAATTATTTTGACTTTGAGTTCAGAATGGGCGTTCGAACCAGTGGCCTACAAGACGCCGGACCATGCGATGCGCTGCGGAAAATGTATAAAATGTCGAAAAAGTTTTAATAAGCGCATTAAATAAGTTAAATGCTGCATAAAATTCACGCGAGCCGATAACGTTTCGTTAGCGAAATCATTATCGCAGCAATTGCACACCAACAACGCCAAAGTTTATCGCCGCTGGCGAAAGGAAGGAGCCACGTTGTCGACGGCGATTCGAAACGAATAACAAAATGCTGCTGACGCGCCTAAAATTAGCACATTGAAATTTATCGGCCGGTCGTTAGGCGCAGCGGCAACGCGATTAGCGATGTGCAGATTGGCAGATTCGTTCGAAAACAACACAACACAAGATTGCACGCACTTTTGGGTCGGTGCGGCCGTGCGGCTCACGCGTTCTAAACATATTTGCGACGGCCTTGACGGCGTTCAAGCACCCGAAATCTGACCAACGGCGACACAAGTCAATGTCAAAGAGATTGTGCCGCGCAGCATAGAAATTTCTTTTGCCACAAGCGACGTTCATTCAATTGAATTTGACAATTGCGACATTTAGTGCCAATTAATCGGTGGTGACTTATGGTTCGACGCGTTGACTTGCAACTGACACCAAGTTGGAAATTTCATAATGTTGAGGTTTTCAGTTTGCAATTTGCAGTTTTCGGTTTTCATTCAATCTGCATTCGCTGGCGGCCACAGCGCCCAGGCAGCTAAAATTACAGCATTGGTTGGTAATCTCAGTCGACTTCGGTTGTGGCTGCAGCAAACCTGTTTGTTCTTGGCTTTACACGAGCGACAGCATTACCCAAATGACTGGCTTTATCCAATGACAAACTAGTTGTACGTTGGAATCGTTGGCTGATACCGACGCGGCTGCAGTTCAGCCGGTTTTATGCAACTTGGCACAAAATTCGCCGCTATCAACTTCATTGATGTTTTAAACTTCTTATCGCGACTCATGACTGCCTCGAGTATGACCGATAGGCTTTACAGAATCTGATTCATTGTTCTGTTTTAGTGCAATGGGGCGTAAGATATATAAAGTTCTGCTATCTTCTCTGTTTCCGCATAGACTTTATTTCCTCTTCGTTGATAGTTTATTTATGCCAGTGTTGGCCCAAGGTTAATCTCATTAAAAATTAATTATTAAAAATTATAGTAAAAAAACTTGATTATAATTAATTGATCATAATCAAATTTAAAATGATAAAGATTATTAATCACAATCACTAATCCTTAATTTGATTAACTGTGTTCAACTAAAATTTATAATAAGTAAAACAAATCAATCAAAAGTAAACATTCCTCATGCCCATTTAACAGACCAGTCGACGATGATTTTTTTTTCTATTTACACAAATAATATATGTTTCATCTGTGACTTTAAAACCAGAGGAGATTATTTATTTAATCTATAAAAAACATCATTCGAAAATTTGTTAAATTTCCGAAAATGGCTGAAAAATTCACTTTTTTAAAACTTACACCATCAGTAACTTCACCAAATCTTATCTGATTTAGACAATCTATATATCGCTTGTGTTAGTCGGATGATTCGTTTACGAGATATAATTGAAACAACAGGGAAGAAACCGGTTTTTCGGAGATTTTTCGAAAACGCTTCTTTTTTGAGAATTTTGTGATTTTTAGTTTCGTGTACAGCGGCCCAAAGTTTAAAGTTTAAAGAACACTTATTTTTAGGAACACATTGACCACGGCACCGACACGACTACATCTGTCGTTATATAGAATCTGAATGTTACTATGAAGACGATTATTTTGACGACAGCACTGCTACACGACCACCGAACGTAGTTGTCGCTGTCGCCAAACATAGAACTATTCTCTTTTTTGTAGGCGACAAAACAAAAACAATCGACATCACTGCTTTAAAACAAATTACAATTACAACTTATTTTTAATAGCCATTTTCTTTTACTTTCAACAACAATTACAAATTTGTTATTATTTCATTTAAAATTTTATAGTTTTAAAAGTATAACACATTGTCAATTGTTTTAAATTGATTGTAGAACAATAAAATGAATGAGCGATCATGTTGCTGCTGTTTTTATTGTAATCAAGTAGTTGGCTACACTGCAATGCCATCTCGAAGTTGTGTGGCCATTATTTGAAAAAAAAATAGTTATGAAATGTAACATAAACATCAATAAATCAGAAATGTAACGACCAGAGGTTATTTAATTGAAAATAATTTTTCAAAATAAGAATTCAATGTATTTGAAGGTTAGATATGATTGAGTTTTTATTGTTATTATTCGGTTTTTATTAAGTTTTCATTAAGTTCTTATTTTCAATTCAACATTGACTTTTTTTTATTTATTTATATTTATTTTTTTGAGTTTTTAAATAACACTGCACAACAAAATCCAATTTTTTTTTAAATAACAAGGTTCTGAAAACGGATTCTGGTAGAGGGGGTTAAAAAAAAATATACGTGTATCGGCGTTTTGAAAGTTTACGTATGCATTTTTTTTTAGGGGGTCAATCGGTACGAAATAAACACATTTTCAGTTTTGGGTTAATTCTGGCGTTCAAGTTAATTTCTGAGCTTTGATGTATTTAGAGACCTATAGTAGAATTTTATGGCGAATATTTTCGCGGTACATTTTGTCCTTAAAAAGTCCTGTTTTACAGGACATTTTTGGCATTTTAGGAAAAAGGGTCAAATTGACCCATACAAACAGGGTTAAAATGCTCCACAAAAATGTTCTTCGTAGTATTTTACATCAAATTGCTGAACACATCATATACCTCAAATGTGATTATTTTACATTATTTCTAATAGGGAAGTCTTGGCATGACAAA
The DNA here is from genome assembly GCA_963668005.1 of Melieria crassipennis. Classification (NCBI taxonomy): domain Eukaryota; kingdom Metazoa; phylum Arthropoda; class Insecta; order Diptera; family Ulidiidae; genus Melieria; species Melieria crassipennis. The sequence goes on along the minus strand of OY764962.1, from coordinate 38,888,504 downwards.
CAAAATATTTTATTAGAAAGCCCATAGATCTAAGTGTAATAAAAAAACATAAACTTTAGATAAGAAAGGTTTAGCGTAATAAAAAAAATCTGCAAACATTGCTAATTTCTATGATTCGTTAACGAATCAAAGGTACGAAATGGGTGAACAGATCTAAGCAAATTTTACTATAATACAACATTCGTGCATCATCTTTCCAATCATTTTGCGTTGGTTTTATATAAATTGTATTTAGTTATTTTTAGTATTTTGAAAGAATTTAAGAAAAAAGTCTATGTATGACGATTTTGTCAATGCCCGCCCAGCTTTAATAGGGAAGGCATGGCATTGTAAAAAATATTTTATTAGAAAGCCCATAGATCAAAGTATAATATAAAAAACATAAACTTTAGATTGCACAAGTTGATCGTAATAAGAAAAACTGCAAACATTGCAGTAAATTCTCTGAAGTGTTAATGAATAAAAGATACGAAATGGGTTAACAGATTTAAACGAATTTTATTATAATACAACATTAGTGTAGAAATTTTCCAATCATTCTGTCAGTTTTGTGCAACTCTGGGCATTCTTAGTATTTTTAAAGAATTTTAGAAAAAATATCTATATATGAGATTTTTTTCAATGCCCGCCCATTTTTAATAGGGAAGGCGTGGTATAGATTTAAGACCAATATCGATTGATAGATCTAAGTGTAATATAAAAAACATAAACTTTAGACCGTAATGTCTGCCGTAATAAAAAAATCTACAAACATTGTTAATTTCTATGATTCGTTAACGAATCAATGGTACGAAATGGGTCAAAAACATATGCACTACAGTGGACGGTGGGGTCCAAAGGTTCAAATTCCACCAAAATTCTGTCTTTTACAACAATGGTGGGCGATAAATATGCTTTCAAATGGTGCTTACTCGCCGCCTCGCCCAAATTGAATCCTATGTGCACCACTGATCGACTGTGTGAGATTGAGCCTCCACATTCTTCTTTGATATACTTACTGCATCGTATTTTATAAAATAAAATCGTTTCATTTCATGGTTTAATATTCAAGTTTATTTATTTATTTAACTGTAATTGCTTTGCTTATTTTATATTTTAATAATAACAGCATTAATTCTTACAACTACAACTCATCCTCCACTTGGTACATTTCCGTCATCATCATCATCGTGTTTCGAATTTTAATTCAATTCAACTCATTTCATTCCATTTCATTCAGTAATTTGTATGTATGTATGTGTGAGGAGCATTTTCCGGCGCCACTTGTGCTATCCAACTATTGCTCGGATATTTCCACACAGAGTGCGCACAATGCAACATTCGGAACCAACTCTCTTCGATGATCTTCTCTAGCGCAGCTAATGGACTAATGACACTAAAACTTAAAGCTTACGAGCCTAAAAATATGTGATAGGTAGTGATATATGCAAATGATATAGTGGGTAATTGGTTGAGGCGCCGCCGCTGCACTCTGCGACTACGTTTGGTAGTAGAAATGCTTGAATAAATATGGTTCGGTATTTATGTGTGTGCGTGTGTGCCGAGTGCGTTCGCTACGTTTACAATTAGTTAGTTCATAGTTTGTTTGTAGATTTTGATTTCGCCGATTTCTATGTTTTCGATATAATTTGCTTAAAAACTAGGCGCGCGCAATCGGTTCTAAAACAAACAACATAAAAATCAAAAATATTTATATATATAATTTGCTAAAGCGAAGCCACACAAAATGTTCATGCAACGTGCCAAACGAAATTTTGCGCCTCCTTCCGCTTCCGCGCTTTCTTCGGCAATAATTTCAATACTCTTTCTTCGCTGCTCTGACACGCGCGGCGCTCGTCAGCTCTTCTTACTTTTTCAATTTCAGTTTTAGTTTCTCCAGTGTTGAAAATGCAAATTCATAAAATTTTGCACAGTATTTTCATCTTGTTGTTGTTATTGTTGTTGTTTCTTCAAGCAAATGCATATAATGTATTGTTTGTTTGGTTGTTTATTGTTGCTGTGTGTGTGTGTGTGTGTGTGCGAGAATGTGTGGAAGCATCCATTTCACTTTGGCGACGTTGTTGTTGTCTGCTGTTTGTTCTTGCTGGCCTTGGGCGCCGTTGTTGCCAGCGCCATGGACGTCAACGACGCCGACGCCGCGGAGCTGGAATTGGCATTGGCCGATGGCGATTTCGAGGATGGGTTGGTGGCGCGCGCGCCAGTGGACGGCGAGCAGTTGGTGGTGTTCGTGCTGCTGTCGCTGGTCAGAATCGATTGCTCGATATTTGTGCCCATCGATGAGTTGATGAAGTTGATGTACTGGTGGAGTTTGAGTGCGGCAATCAGCGAGCTCAGATAGTCGTTGATGTTGCCTTGCTGCATGCGTTTGATCTGTCGGGAGACGTTCTGATAGACACGACGCGATATCTTGTGGGAGAGTCGGCCAACGGTCTGTACGGTGTGCAGTACGGGGTCCTCGCTGGCGGAAACTGGCACTGCAACGAAACAACAACAAAAACACGCATCAGTATGGATTTCGCTGCGTCACAAAAACAACTAAGCGGAAGATGGCAATTAGCAAATGACGACTTTGGTGATGGGTTTTGGTTAAGCACAGTTATTCTTACCATAAAGTTATTAATTTCCCTATCAATTGTGTTAATTATTTCGGGATTTCGCCTAACGTAATCTACAATCTCTCTAATTATGCGGAACGACATGGAAAGGAATACTGTGGAGGCGGCAACTATGAATCTAAGATCTGTTTCTAAGTCCAGATCTTGTTGATCCACTAGAAGTAGAAGAGCAGACAGAGAAAGAAACAAAGCACAAAATAGTGCAGCATTAGTATGAAAATTTCCAAAAACAACAATATACACACCGCAAAAGGGGGAGGGGAGAAAATAAATCCGATTGTTAGGTTATAACAAGTGGAGAAAGAGACGATTGCATGCTGCTGGGAAAGGCATATTTGGTTAGAAGAATAGGTGGGAAATGTTGAAGAAAATGAATATTGAGAATTTATATAAAAATTCACAGAGTTTCATGCTTCGGTTTGTTGTAGTTGTGCTTATTTAAAGACTTCATTGTTGCTACATGCGAGGCCTGACACTTCGGCTACTAGTTTGAGAATGATTTTAGGTTAAGAAAAATTCAAATAAGGAAATAAGTAGTCAAGTTATTAGAAAAAGTTCAGACTGAAAATTATGGTTACGGCGTTTGTTAGAGATGCATTCAAGTACGAATACACAGAATGGTAGTCAGGAAATTGGTTTTATTAGAAAGACAACTTTTCAAAGTAAGATTTTAAGCCCAACAAATCCTAAATATTTCTTCTTCTTATTACTTCATACTAGGTATAAAGGTATTTTATTGCTTGAAACCACGTTTTAGTGTGTTTTAAGCCCAATAAATCGGAAATATTTCTTTTTTAATTGCTTCATTCTAAGTTTTATAGTTTTAAACTACGTTTTAGTGTGTTTTCAGCCTAATAAATCGCAAAAATTTTATTTTTAATTGCTTGCTACTAAGTTTTAAGTTTTCTTATGGTTTGAAACCACATTTTAGTGTATTTTTTGTCCCGTAAATCGTAAATATTTCTTTTTCTTATTGTTTCATACTAAGTTTTAAGTTTTTTTTATAGTTTGAAACCATTTTTTAGTGCGTTTTTGGTCCAATAAATCGTAAATATTTCTTCCTTCAATTGCTTGATACTACGTTTTGTCTTCTTATGGTTCGAAACTATGTTTAAGTGTGTTTTAAGCCCAATAAATCGTAAATATTTCTTCTTCCTATTACTTCATACTAAGTTCTAAGTCTTTTTGATAATTTCAAACTATGTTTTAGTACGAAAATAAATCGTAAATATTTCTTCCTCTGATTGCTTCATACTAAGTTTTAAGTTTTCTTATGGTTTGGAACTATATTTTAGCATATTTTTTTTTTTACAAAAATCGTAAATATTTCCTTTTCTCCTCATTACTTTATACAAGTTTTAAGACGTTTTACTGTTAAATGCAATGTTTTAGTGTGTTTTTATGTTTGTATGTTTATGTATGTAAAGTTTATAATTAGATTGAGTTTCTTAGGGGTTCAAAATGTTATTGAAAACAAAAGTCAAATCCCAAAGAGTGTGGAGAAGATTTGATTGATTTGATTTGATGAGTTTCAAGAAATTCTATAATGTGTTAGTGACATTTTAATTTAATATTTGTTAATATTTGGTATATAATTACTATTTATTTATTTACAAAAATGCTCTTTTATTCCTTCTATTAAATTCAATCTTCTTTCTTCTCTATGGAAGTAAAATAAAATTATCATCAAATATTCAATCAAAACTGCATCTAGCATTGAAAATCGCTCAGCTGACTTGACTTGTGAGCGCCAAACTTCAACTTCAAGTTAGTTTTAGTCTTTTTACAAATTGCTGTACGTTTTCAGGCGTTTAGTGAGAAAAAAAACTTAAATCATTTAGTGAAATTAGTCACAAAAACCAAACATGCAACATTAAACTTTGCTGTATTTTAGCATTAAATGTAAACATTTCAACTTACAGTCCTTTTCAGCGACTTTGCCATTTCGCGCGACAGCAATTTGTTTATTATCTGAGAATAGAAATGTTTACGATTTGTTTAATAGTTTTCTCCCATTTGCGGTGTTACCTAAGACAAGGCAAAGCAAGGCAAGGCAAGGCAAGGCAAATCAAGGCAGAGTAGAGTAGAGTAAAGCAGAGCAGAACAGAGCAAAGCAAAAAGACCGCTGAAGGTCAAATATTAATTTTGAAGTATGGCAGCTTTGCGAACTTTACCTAAAAAACAAAAAACAAAACGAATAATGCAAAAAGCCAATTAAGCAAAAGCAACAAAAGCAAAGCTAAAAAGCCAAAAAGAGGAACTAGAAATCATTTGGGCAGAATGTGTTATTGCAAATCTTCTCTTGTGTGGTTCATTTGTTTTTCTCCAAAAAAAATAAACACTAAATAAGTAAAGACGTCAGAAGTAAATCGAAATTGCATGAACTAACAAAGACAGCAGGCAAATTGTACCGCTGACGTGTTTCGCATTTCTTGGCAGACAAGGCTGGCAAAAAAAACCACATCGTTGCTGTTGTTGTCGTTGCCATTGCCGTCTAGCACCAGTTCATGTATTTGCTTAATTTGCTGCCGTTTTATCTTATCAGCGCACAAATAGAAATTGTTATTGAAAAGCAGAGAGGAAGCAGTAAAAATTAAAAAAAAAAAAACATATTGGGACAAAGGCCAATTTCAGTTTCAGGCCTGAAAGTTTCAACGCAAATGCGCACTTGAAGTCCAGCACTTTTGCAAAGAATCATTGGCAAAACAATCAAACATTGAGCGAGTCTAAACGCCACTTGGCAGAAAAAACTACAAATCACACAATCGAGTCAACTGCTATCACAACTAAACTGTAACAATTTCAGCCAATTTCGGTTTTAGCAACTTGTCGCTTTTTGTATTTTAGTCGAGAAGGGTTTTATTGTGCACTCACCATTGTCTTCCTCGACATCGGTCTCGCACTTGGGAAAGTAGTACTCGAGCAGACGCTCGGCGAGCGCTGTGGTTGTGTCGACGCCGGTCACTGCCAGGCTGCCGTACTGTGTGGCCAGCACCTCGTTGGCCTTCTGCCAAGCGAGCTCCTTCAGCGAGGAGGCCTTCTGTTGGCCGACCGCTTTGAATTTGTTGACGCGATCAATGTGCGGCTGCACAACGTCAATCACTTTGCTCTTGGCCTGATTGTAGATCTCCTGCGGTGTGTCCTTGATTATGGGCGCCGTCACCTCCAGCTTGTCAATGCCTTTGACAAGAGTCTGATCCACATACTGAATGGGACGATCGAGCTTGGAGACAATGGGCGCTGCCGTTGTAACGGCACGCGAGACACAATCTTCGGCGGCGCTCAGAGCCCAATTGAAGACGCGATTTTTTCCTGAAAATAGTTGAAATGAGAGGGAATGAATTAGATAACTGTTTGAAAAAGAGAAAGCAAACATAGAAAGTAATAGTTATAACAAATAAAAATTAATGATGAATATAGAATAGAATTGAATTTGATGGGGTTTGTTGCACTGAGACCAGAAGTGATCTATTGTGAACCCGTACAAGTGGTTAGAGAACATCCCTTAGATCCACCGGTGCTTGATTTTATCGGTAACGCAATTACAAGGGATCAATACTGAGGAGCGCACTTGTGTGATTCCTGTAGTTCTCATCTCTTTCATGTCGATAGAGATAGAAGTTGATTAGCGTTTCACCAGCTCGAGCTAGGAATCGAACCTAGGGCGCTACCCGCTGGACTATCGGGGCCGGCAACAATAATGCAAACAGTCTAAGAAAATATAGACTCTAATTGCATGAATTAATTAATTAATGCATAAAGAGTGAAACCCACTTAAGCATCTCACCTATAGGGGCAATATTTTTTAGGTACTTAAGCTGGTTGAGTACTAATAGTGTCCACAAATCTTGGTTTCTAAAATGGGGAAGTACTCAAGTGGGTTTCACTTTATGTAGTTATTACAGATTATAAAAAACGTTTAGGTATTCTGTAGAGGATTATTCTTGAGATAAGAAACCAGTTGCAAAAAATGAACTTTGATCAAATTTCAATTTCAAATCCAAAGTCATAATTTAAAACTAGTAAAGTAAAATCCCCCTTCATTGTAAATCATTCCAATCACGGTTTTTCGCACTTTTGTTGGCCTAATCAATTCAGAAAATCCCTTTTTTTCCTACAGTTGCCAAATGGCTTAAAAATATCGCCCATCTTTATTGTTGGATTTTATTCAACTGGTAATTTTTTTCAAGCTCTTCAACTCGACTCATTAATTTTTTCCCCAAAAATCCCAACTAACGCACTAAATAAAAATTCTTTCCCCAATAACTCCACTCAACTCGATTTGGGTCAGAAATATTGTGCGACGCTCAATAATTTCCCCAGCACTGTTCAAGCAAAGTACGAGCGCGATTACGCGTTAGTTATAAAATGTAATCAGTCATATTTACGGTTCAATTGATAATTTGCCACCCAACAACTAAAACAAAACTAGTTTGTAAATGCAAAAAGAATAAAAGCCAAGACTGACTGCACACAGTCGAGCGAAAGTTTATGAGGATGGAAGAGATTAAAAAAGCACAAGCAAAAATAAAATGTTATACTAAATACATAAAATGAATGATTTGTTGTTTTGCTTTAGTGTTTTTATAAAATCATTTTTATATATTAAATACAGCAATGAACCGGCAACGGCTTTATCATGGAATTAGTGCACAAAAATGAAAAAAAAAAATACAGCAACACAAATAAAAAGAAACAAAAGAATTGTTTATGAAAAAGTACTAAATACAATTTCAACTCCGGGCTAGAATTACTTCATTTGTTGTTGTGGTTGTTGTTTTTGTATGAGGTGTACACAAGCTGCTGGTATCGTATGATTCTCATTCGCTGTGCGCTCTGCGGAATTTCTAGAAACAAACGCGGCTTATCGCTTTGACGCGTTCGCGTTCGCTTTGGCGTTGTATTTGTTATTTTTTTTTTGTTCACTGTTGCAGACAATAACAATAGCCGGCAACTGGCAACAATGTGCCATAAATCAACATATACAATTTTTTTTAATTATTTTAATTGGAGAATTAAATGTAAAAATCGCCAGAACAGTCGCACACTTGGTTTTGCATTTGTAGGCGCAGTCACGCGCGCAATCAAATGCATTTGTATTGTTGCTGATATGGGATTCTCCGAATTGGCGAATGCAGAATGAGAGTGCAAGTGAGCGCAACGGCGGCCTTCTGCCTTCATGGGCCACACAGTGCGCACTGCACGGCACTGCACATGCAAAATTTATCCACTCGCACCTAGGTTGATGTCTGCCAGTGCCGAGTGCCGACAACTGGCATCTGCCAAAGTCAATAGACTTTGCCAAATGAAGGCCAAAAACACTGCGAAATAGATAGCAAGTTGCAATTTCAAATTCTCCTTCATAAACTTGTACAACGTGTAACCCAGATTTTTGAGCTACACTCTGCGCAATTACGATTTGAATTTGATTTAAAATTGAATTTTTGGTTATTTATTTTAGAGCGTTGAGAGTAAAAGCTGAACTGTTGGCTTTGTTGAACTTTATGAAAAAGTTGGCAGAAATTCAGGTTGGAGACAATTGAACTGTTCTCCATCTACACGAACAGATTCACAATAACCCTTTTTTAGCTCAAGTTGAACTCTCAGATCTGCTTAACTTCAATGAAGAAATTGAAAGGTTTATTGACAGAAAGTCAAGTTGGAGACAGTTGGATTGTTCTCCATAAACACTAACAGACTCACAATCTACCTTTTTCAGCTAAGACTGAACTGTCAGATCTGCTGAACTTCATGAAAAAGTTGAAATGGTTTACGGTCAAAAAATCAGGTAAGAGACAGTCAGATCTGCTGATCTTGCTGAAGAAATTGAAAGGTTCATTGATAGAAGTTCAGGTTAGAGACAGTTGGATTGTTCTCCAACTACACGAACAGACTCACAATGGACTTTTTTCAGATAAAGCTGAACTCTCAGACCTGTTAAAACTTTATGAAGAAGCTGAAATGGTTTACTGATAAAAATTCAGGTTAGAGACAGTCAGATCTGCTGAACTGTATGAAGAAGGGGAAAGGTTTATTGACAGAAGTTCAAGTTTATGAGAGTCAGATCTGCTGAGCTTCATGAAGAAGTTGAAAGGTTTATTGACAAAAGTTCAGGTTAGAGACAGTTGGATTGTTCTCTTTAAACACTAACAAACTCACAATGGACCCATTTCAGTTAAAGTTGAATTGTCAGATCTGCTGAACTTTATGAAGAAGTTGAAAGGTTTATTGATAGAAGTTCAAGTTAGAGACAGTCAGATCTACTGAACTTTATGAAGAAGCTGAAATAGTTTACGGCCAGAAATTCAGGTGAGACACAGTCAGATCTACTGAACTTTATGAAGAAGTTAAAAGGTTTATTGACAGAAATTCAGTTTAGAGACAGTCAAATCTACTGAACGTCAGGAAAAAATTGAAATGTTTATTGACAGAAGTTCAAGTTAGAGACAGTTGGATTGTTCTCTATAGACACTGAAAGATTTATAATGAATCTTTTTCATGTTCCCAAGTGAAACTTTGGACCTACACTACTCTAAACTAAAAAAATTAACCAAAACTACCCCAACCTAAGCCTTAATTTCCTATTTTAGACTTCTAAAACATTTTAGCAGATTTTCCTTGAATCTTAATGCAACTTGCCGGTACATCTACCGGCAAGTTGCATTCAGACACTTGCAAATTAACCAAATTTAGTTTAAAACTTTAAAATCTTTTCATGTGAGAAGTTAGCTAATGTTGATTCTTAACTTTTATGATAATTCTTAACATTTATTCTTAACTTAAATATAATTTGTAGCAAATATGAACAGCAATACGATTTCGGTAGATCCGCAATTTCAATAGCTTCCAAAATAATCAAAGATATGGAATTGTAATTCATAATCTTTATTTTCTTAAAGAGATGGAAACGTTCAATCGTTTCTTTTTTTCTAGTAAATAAACTATACACCCATACCTCGCTATACGGCCGCTCTTTATACGGCCTTTCGCTATAACGGCCTTCTTCAATTAAGGCACGTTTTCGATTTACGGCCTAAAATGTTTCGCTATAACGGCCAAAAAAAAATTTTTTCGATGTCGATATATCACGTTTCTCGGTAACGTTTATTTTATGGGAAATATTTTTTCCGTTGGCAGTAACTATTGTGAATGGGATTTTGTTTTTTACCGTTGAATGATAACTATTATTTTGCAATATATATTTTTTACGTTGAAAATACCGGCACCAATGCATTTTGTATGCAAAACTTATCCAAGTTCTGAACCACTCAAGTTCTAAATCACGAGCACACTCACCGGTGGAATAACAGATTCAAACGTTACCGAGCAACGTAAAAAATATTTTTATGTAACATGAAGTTCTTTCATTTTTGTTTCTATATTTTTGTTATTATTATAAAAATAAATTATAACATTGTTATAAAAATAAAAAAAATAAATTTGGAACCGATCCCATTGAATTTGTATGAATTTGTATTAAAATAATTGATTCCTTATACGGCTTTTCGCTTTGCGGCCAAGTTTCGTGGAACGTATCTAGGCCGTATAGCGAGGTATGGGTGTAATTTGCATGGATATGGAAAATTTTTCCAAAAAATCTAATCACGAATATTGAGAAGAATATGGCAACCTTCAAAGCTCAACCCGGAAGCCAATTCTGATAGTAATTGGCCATAAATTTCTCAACAAGGACGTTCATTGAAAAATAAAATAAAAATAAAAAATAATATTAAGAAAAATAATACAAATACATTATAAAAACTGAATACGGAACCTATTCACACTCAGTATTCAAAATGTAAAGAAGCAAAGAAAACTTTGTTTTTTGTATTTGAAAAGCAATGATTAATTAACTTTGTAGAATTGTTAGTTAGGTAGTTCCAACGCTGAAGAATGAAAGCTTGTAGCGAAGATAATTAGTAACGATTTGGCATAGTGAACACAGTGCCTGTGTCTTTGGACTCTCCCAACAATATATAATAATAGTAGGTAATAATATCATTAAAACCATAATTCAGCTTTGATTTGCAGTAAGCGGTGAAACCTAATTTTTAAATATTTGGTCAGTGCGTGCAATCAAATATAAAATCTCTAAAAAACAAAATTTAATACAAATTTGTCAATGTAGTTTGTGGGATTTTGAAACGATTGCAACTAATCTTGCGACTTTGGCCAGTTAATCTAACTTCACTTTAGTGACTGAATAATGCTTAAATACTTCAAAATGTATTTATTTATTTATTTTTTTTTAATCAACTAAATTTTGCATACAAAACGCACAAACATGACCTTTGCAATGTCAGAAATAAAATAGCTGCAACAATGACATTTCAAAGTATCATTTAACGCATTTCCGTGGATCACAACAATTATTATGAACTTTGATATTGCTTGCATTTTTTTATTTAAAAAAAAACAGTTAACTCCAACAAATAAAACCCAAAATGAGCTCAAACGAATGTAAAAGTCCACTTAGTTTTTCACTGCAATGGGTTCGTGCTAATGCGTAGTAAACTGTTTACTAGTAGTGACGCACAATGGCAGAATTGCCAATCAGCCAAATTGCCCACTGGGGCAAGAAACCCATTTAAACGCGTCTAAGCGTGTAGCACAAAAAGTTCTAAATCTTCACTCGCACTGTGGCAGTCAACACAGCAATTTTGCGCAAACAAACACAAATATTTCAGCGCAAGTTTGTTTTTTTTTTTAGTTTATTTTACAGCATCTTGAATAAAATGCTGTGCGAGCAGAAAACAATCAGAGCGAGCGTCTCTAATAGTGAAAAGCAAAAAGCCTTTGCAACAACAAGGTGCAGCCGCAGCCGCAGCGACAACAAGTTGGCGCAAGAAAAAACAGTCCAAAGTCTCATTCGTATGTGGCCGAAATTAACATAATTCGAAAAAACAAGACACGCGCAAAAGCAACAACAACACATGGCACATGAGCTTCAAGCAAATGAGAAATAAATAAAGTGATTTTTGATAGTTGGACTTTGGACCCTCTGAAACCAGTAAAATGTGCTGCTCGCTGCGGTTCGAAAGGTGGCATTCCCCGGCGGCACTGCGAGCTGGTCGCTAGCGAACCTACTAATTGTTGTAATTGTTGTTGTTGTGTGACTATTTCTGGCGCATTGTTTCGTGTGTGTGTGTATGTGTGTGTGTGTGTATGTGTGACATTATGCCGCTGTGGTCGTCTTATGTAAAGCAGGCAATCGCAATTTAGTTAGCAATTAGTCACAGTACAAATATTTAGTATGAAAACAACACACACACACACACACAAACACGCATGTATATTTTTTTATGCAAACGGAACATTTACTTAGTCAGATTAGCGCTTTGTCACACCGTTAAATCGGTGTGTTGTATAAATTCTAATTAGTTTCACACAAGTTGCCTGGTCAAAGTCGAACCGTACTGAAAGTGTGCAAGTCCAATGATGGCAGTGTGTGGGCTTTTTACGCAATAAAACAACGCTCGAGTACAATAATGACAACAACACAGCCACAAGCGGCAAATGAGTTTTCCGTTTGATTTGTCTCAAAGTGAATATTTGTTGTCGTCCTTATTGGGTCGAATGTATTGCAATTAGTTGTAAAAAATTATATGTCATGTAAGACATTAAAATTTAGTAATCATAATAATAATTAAAAGAAATTGCTTTAAAGAAAATATTTGTTAAGTAATATTGAATACAGGGTCGGCAAAAATGAATAACTTTAGCTATGCTTACTAAAAGAATTCAGTTTTCGAAAAAACGTTTGAAATTTGGCAAATCAATTAGAATTATTTATACTAATTCGTGTGTTATTGGTTATTGTGTGCAACAAAAATTGTATGCACTCCTGTTATTTGATGTAACACTTTGGTTATAAAATTAAAATAAAGTTTCTAAAGCAAGAAACAAGTGTTTATGTTTCCAGTGTGAGCTTTATAAATTTTATTAATTTTTGTTTATTTATGGTCTAATATTGATCAATTATTTAGCTTACTTTCTAATTTATGCCCAACTCACTGACACAAGACACAAACAACTAACAGAAAGACTTAAAAAAGTCATGCATTTTGAATACCCAAAACAAATGAAATGATGACAAGTTTTGACAAACCTCTGATTGTTCACTTTTCTATTCGCATATAGAAAACAATATAGCAAAGACATTTCAACTATAAATTTAGTCAATATTTCAATATAGTCAACAGGCACGAAATCTTTACTTTTCTTCAGGTTAATGGCGTTTTTACAGTTTTGTGCAAATTATTAAAAACAAAAAAAAAGATTTTTGATTTTTTTTGTATAAGTGATAGTTTTATGATCTAGAAATGGTACACATTCAAATGCTGAATGATTTTTTTAGTATGCATACAAATTCATTGAGCTTTGTAATGAATTTATAGAAAAACATTAAAAAGTATAAAAAAGTATTTTTATAAAAATACTATTTTTAATGATTTTAATATTAGGTTCCATCTAGGTTTAATGTTCAGATTTGTCATATTTGTAAAAATTTTTTTAGATATTGCTTTAAAATCAAATATTTTTTTCGTAAAATGAAAGTTTTCCTGTTTAAATTTGTTGTGTTTGTAAATAATTTTGTATATAGTAATAGTGATCTAAACACACATTTTTTTTATATACTTAAGGCTTTTCGGTTTGTATTTGTGGTATCTTTAAAACACTTTTAGAAAATTAATTTAAAAAAAAATTTTTTGATACTTTTTGTGGTTTTCTGTTTATATTTTTTATATTAGCAAATAGTTTGTCAAATATTGATTTAAAACTATTTTGTTGTTATTGTACGGTTTTATTTGGTTTATATTTGTTTGTTGCATTCGTTAAAAAAATACTGTTATTATTGATTAAAATAAAACTAAAAATTAATTATTATTAGTATCAATTAAAAAATATAATTTTTTCTAATATTTCGCGGTATTGCGTCATTTAAATGTGTTGTATTTGTAAATAACTTTTGAAATTTCGACTTGAAATAACGACAGTTTTCCAAATGGTTTGATGGCTTTCTTCGTTCGAAGAATATCGATTTAAAATCGAATCGAATATCGATTTAAAAAAAGAAACAGTTTCTTCTGATAGTTTCTAACATTTTCGTTGCAGTCTCTGTTTGCGTTCCTACATCAAAGTATTTCAATTAGTTTTAAAAAATTAAAATACAACTAGAAAGCAAAAGTAAAGTTGAATTGAATCGAAATTTGTGTTGATTTAAATTTATTGTCCTGCCTGAAGGCAACATAGGCACTTCCAGAGAACTTGTCCTACTAAATACGGACCAGATCAGAATCATGTCTGGTGTTCTAAAGAGTCGCTGTCTAGTTGGCGCTGTTTTTAAACGAATTCTGTCGTAGTTGTAAGGACGAAGAAGAGTAAGAAAAAGTACTTCACCTTCTATGCGCTGCTCTATTCAGAAGAAGGTTGGCTTACCTGGGCAACTTTTTGTATGACAATCTAGTGGATTTAGCCCATAGGACTATTCACAGTCTACTACGCTTTGTGAGAAACTCAAATTGGTTCAGTGAGTGAGCGGACTTAAGTTCGATTGATTGTGGAATCATAATGGACCTTCATGGTGTAAGTGGGTTCCGCTTTGGGGCAGTCACTCCTTCCTACTACCTGCCTACCTATGGTCCTGCCAAACGGCACTTATTGCCCGTTTCTGCTACAATCGTGTATGTATGTATGTATAACTAGCACCTCATCTTACTGTCTCAACATCAACCAAGAGTTGAACCAAAGACTGCCACTGTTACTGCCCGCTGTCTGTCCAAATTCAATCACTAAAAATTGCCCCATTGTTACCTCATACACTATTACGTCTTAAAATCTGTTCTAAAGTGTCAAAAGCAACTTGAAAAATATAAAAAATAATAGTTTTCAATTTCCACTAAAGCTTATAGTTGCACAGAGTTCATTGCATAATTCGTTTCCAATTTGCCAACTGGATCGTTGAATTTACTTTAAAAAGTCATTACTGAAACCTAACTAACAGCTGTGCCCGTTGTGTTAATGTCCAATCTGAAAATTCTTTTTACGTAAATGAAATTCTAGCTTCAGTCTCATGTTGATTTATGTATCAACTCTTTCAGGTCTGTGTTCGATATTTGCATAATAAATAAATTGAAAACTGAGCGGCGTGTTTACTTATAAACTGAGTCAACACTTTCCCACATTGCACCCGACTCGCAGCAACTGAACTTTAATACGTTTTGTTTTACTCAGCTGATTTATGGCAATTGTAAAAAATGCAAATTCAATCAAATAAAATTTCAACAGCGACATATTAAATATGCAAAACAAAAGTAAAATTGTTGATTAAATTTCAATGGGATGAAATTGTTGCTGTTGCGATCAACGCATTGGCACTTTTATCAATGCAATTTTGACCACTGCCGCTGTTGCCGCCTCGTGCAATTGACTTCAATTGAGTTCAATTTACAAAAGGAGAACGTTTGCCTTTATGAAGCAATTATTGCGGTCAAGCAGCATTTAAAACGCTCGCATAGCACAACAACTCGCAGTGCTGACGTTGCGCTTACAATAAAAAAAATCAACTGTTGCAACAACAAAATACATAATTTTCAATTTGGCTTTTATTTCAGCTATGTATGTGTGTGTATATGTGTGAGAGTGTATGCGTGCTGGGGCCAACGAAATGCCGTTTCTACAAAACGGAGGCCAAAACCGAAACGACACCAACAGCAACATGGACCGGCCCCTGTTGCCGGTAGCGGCACCGAACACTGAACACACACACACACACGCACAAGTGCCGCCACTTATTTGTATTTGTTGTAATGTAATGAATTTCTTTGTACCGTTGATGTTGAAATGTTAACAGTTGTTCGCATTACAGTTCAAAGTGCAATGTTCGGCTGTCCTGCGCCTACTGTACTTTGCACTTTGGGTCACCTACCTTTGACTTTCTCGTAGACATCCTGACTCTTGTCCCAGGCCGCGCCCACCACCGGCAACTTGATGATGCGCTCCAGCGACTCGAGGTGCGGCAGTAGATTCTGCGAGTCCTTGGACAGTTCGACAACGGCGGTGCCATTGGCAGCCGCATTCTTGCTTTGCTCAGCACTTGTGGCCATTCTTACAGTTTGCTTGGTTGTTTTTTTTAAATTAATTTCTATTTATTTCTGATGTAAAAAGTCTGTTTTTCAACTTGGGCAAGTTTACAGTTTTTTTTTGTCTGCGAAACACTTGAAAATGTTTTTTTTATTGCACTTGAAAATTTTCAATTTGTTCGTTTGATTTCAATTAACACTGACTTGGTCGGCTTGACTGCTAACTAAGTTTTGTCTGCGGTATTGGCTCGGCTATTCCGGTTATATCCTCTCGAGAGCGAATGCGGCACGTTTCTGACTGCTTTCAGCTGCAGCGCTCGGCTATTATATGAAGTGGGCAGCCAGTGCTGTGCACTCTCGGCGTTCTCGCGATTGCACGATCGCCGCTTATCGCTCTGGCTGGCGATAATTTAGGCGGCCCTCTCTTAATCGCCCCACTTGCGGCCGCCCGCGAGCGCTCGAGTGTCTGTCAGGCGCGGGTCTGCGGTGCACGCGGGGTGCGGGCTGGTGGCAACGGTGGGGAATTTCGACGTCGTCTCATATGACAAATCTGGAGTTTTGGACTCTGAGTTCGCAGTTCAAGCGCTGCCAGACACATTTCTCATTTATAGGCAAACAACACAAAACGAAACTCTCTTAAAACCTACCCTACACTAAGAGTGCATGAGTAATACATAGATACATACCTATGTATGTATGTATATTTTGTATGGGTACACCATGTGTAAGTACAAATAAACCATGTGCTGTGAAGTGTTTTCAGACTTTACTTACACACTTATTGGGTGTTGTCCCGCTAGGAAAATGTTGAAAGAGAAACTATGAACAAAAAAACTTGTTGGGATTTTCGATTTGTTTGTGTATTTTGAACAGTAATTGCTTTAGCTTTTGAATTACGGAATAGTGAACATATATAAAGACTAATCGCTAATCGACTTAACCGCTTTATCATCATTTCATACTTCTTAATGTCACAATTCAGTGAATCATTAAATAAGCTAAATGGACTTAAATAATTACACACTTTATACAATTTAAGTAGAACTCAATTAGTTTTATAAAATACATATGTAAATACATAAATTATGATTTTATATAAATGTATGTTTGTGAATTGAATAGAATTACATTAGTCAAATATTTCATAAAAAAAATCAAAATATTTCCTGACAATTTTGTTAATTTTCAGCTAAAAAATTTACTTCAAAATTCCTAGATGAAACCATAATTTTTTGTTATTTTTGGATTATAAACATTTATCAATGTCTCACTCAACTCACTTAATGATGACTTTATATGTATGTATGTTTGTGTTTTAATATAAATAATGCTTGCTAAAACAAAAAATGCCATGCCATAAAGATTAGTTATCTTAAGGTAAACTAATTGAACTGAGTTGAAAAATCGAATTCCAATTTGAATAACATTAGTAAAATAATTCATCAAATAAATCGAAACAGTGTTGCCAGATCAGGAGATTTCCTCCGAGATTTAGGAAATTCTTGACCTTTTAGGAAAATGTTTAGGAG
The DNA here is from genome assembly GCA_963668005.1 of Melieria crassipennis. Classification (NCBI taxonomy): domain Eukaryota; kingdom Metazoa; phylum Arthropoda; class Insecta; order Diptera; family Ulidiidae; genus Melieria; species Melieria crassipennis. The sequence continues at coordinate 38,871,278 of OY764962.1, read as the reverse complement.
GAAGAATTGTTTAGAAGAAAGTTTAGGAGATTTTGATGGTGATGGACATTTGAAACCATTAGGGGCACTGAAGCCTTGAACATTGAAAGCTAAAGTGCCCAATTAATTTTGATTAAATTTTATACTTCAAAGTGTTTTTTATGCAAGCGTAATTTATGCAATGAACGAAGGAAGTTTACGAAAGCGAATTTCATACCGATCTAATTGCTTATATGTTTTGTTTGTGTTAAGTTGTTGTTAAGCTGATAACTTAAATAAACAAAAAGGCTGCCATAAAAAACTAAATATGTTTTTATTTTTTTATGAAAAGTTTAATTCCTTGGTTTGCAATGACCAAAATTTAAAAAAAAAATTTGAGGATTTGAGATTTGAGTTTTCTTAAATTTATGGCAGGAAATTTTAGCTTTTTTTAAGATTAAGGAGAAAGTAATTTCAAATATCTACCAACACTGAATCAAAATATTTCCTAACAATTTAGTTAGTTCTCAACTAAAGAATAGACTTCATAATTCCTAGATGCGGATATTACTTTTTGTTATTTTTGGATTATAAACATTTCTCAAATTCTCAACAAAAATTATGAAATTTTCTATTCGTAGTATAGACATCTTCTAAACACTTCATCTGATTGAATAGTCTGACAGAAATATTTTCTAGCATTCTAACCATTAAAACCAAATGCTCGAAGTTGATGCTTCAAAAACAAGTGAAAAAATAATTTGTTTTTTTGTTTATAAATATTTTTCAATTTCTGACTAAATAAAAGCTATGAAGGTTGCTGTCCACAGTATGGAAAACTTCTAAACACTTCGTCTCAGTGAATCGTATCATTGAAATATTAACTAACATTCTAATCTTAACTATCATTAAAACCAAATGTTCCAAATTTTTGCTTAAAAAACAAAGCCAGTTAAACAGATATATTAACAAATTTTTCTTTATGGTAACAAGGTTTGAAACAAACAATTAAATTTAATTAATTAATAGAATAGAAATCTTCTAAACTTTGTCTCAGTGAATTTTGCTATCAATTGTTAAACAAAATTTGCAAAATTTTCTAAATATTTTCCGGTTTAAAACAAATATAAAAAATTTTGTATATGATTTCAAGTTAAAAAATTACTTTTTGTTTATAAAAGTTTTTCAATTTCTTACTCAACAAAAGTTATAAAGTTTTCTGTCCCCAGTATAGAAATCTTCCAAACATTGACCCAGTGAGTTTTGCCGTAAGTGGTTAAAAAACCTTTGCAACATTTTGTAACTATTTTCCAGTATAAAAAAACATACTAACGAATTTTCTATATGATTTCCAATTGAAGAAATTATAAAAAATTCTCTATTTTTCACTCAACAAAAATTATGAAGTTTTCTGTTCCAGTTAAAAATACATTAACAATTTTTTTATACGAATTCAATATTTGAGTTCCATTTGGGAATGTTTAAAAACTAAAACTAACTAATCAATCATTTAAAATAGAACGTAGTTTGGATTTGATAAAGAAATCTTATCTCTGACAATAATGACAAGACTTGTTTTTTACTTACATGGAAAATCAGAATTTGCCTGTTAAAACCAAAGTAAATATTAGAAAATTAGATTTTTACTCGATTGTTCTGTTTGAGGATTATAAAGAATTTTTTACGGAGTTTTACAACTTGAAAGCCACTCATAAACATTTACCAATAGTCGGGAAGAACCATGGATTTTATTAAGTCAGTAAATCACATTCACCATATTTACAACACACGTTAGACAATTTGTGTGTATATTTAACTTGAAATAGTTAGCCAACCATGAACCGCTCGACGATCTGTCCATCGCTACCCTACAACATTCCAATACGAAAGATAACTCTGCGAAGGGAGAGCTCAATCACAGCTATTTTAAAAAGATCTAATGTTGTTGGAAAGACCTCACAGACCTTCAGAGAAGGAAACAACGAGAAGAGGAAACATAAATCGAACATTTCAATTCAGAATATGTTTCTTAGACTTTCTTTAGAAGACATATAAATCCATGGAGTATCGACAGTTGAACGAGGAAGAGCCCAATCACAGCTATTTTAAAAATATCCAATGTTGTTGGGGGAGAAATTCAGGGACCTTTAGGGGAAAGAGAGAGAAGAGGAAACCAACTCTAAGATTTCAATTCAGAATAATTTGAGGGCTATGAGACTCTTTTTGAAAGACATATAAAATCCATGGACAATCGACAGTTGAACGAGAAGGAAGAAGGAAGAGCAGTGGCGGCTTAAGGTGCTCGGGGGCCCGGGGCGGCGACGGCTGAGGGGCCCCACAAACGGTGCAGAATAAGTTTGCGTACAAAAATTAATGACTGGAATTTCCGGTTATGCTTTTTAATTTTTTTTTGAAAATTTGTATTCCATTGAACAGTAAATGGACAGTAAAGGAACAAATTATTTTGAAACGTATATGTGCTTGAAATTTTATAGAAAGCAATAGAATCCCAGAGAAAAAAAATGAAAAATGGATAAAAGGATAATCTTACTAAATCTTTCTAAATTTGATAAAAACTTTCGTGAAATTAGGAAAACTTTTGGGACAGCAAACTCGTCATTTCAAAAAGCCATAAAAAAAAAAACAGAAAATCTTGCTTCGTTACTACGATCTGGCCATTATTTTAAGCAACCCGACCAGGAGGATTAGATTGTTTTGCGATCAGTGCATCATTACACTACTCGACAAAAAATGGGCCAATCGCGTGCATAGATAGTGTTTTCTAGAGTAACTTTGGCCGCTGAACACGAAACTGAAAATAAAAAAATTTTTTTAAGAAGCGTTTTCAAAAAATCTTCGAAAAACGAGTTTTTTTCCTGTTGTTTCAGTTATGAGCACATATCTCCTGAAAGAATTATCCGATTAACACGAGCTGTCCGTCGTTCAAGAAGAAGATAATACCTTAGTCTTTTTAGATGAGAAGGAAAGTTGTAACAAAGTAAATTTTTCGACCAAAAAATCATAAATTTTCGAATATTGTTTTTATGGATAAAAAAAATTATCTCCCCTAGTTTTAAAATCTAAGATGAAAGATAAATTATTATTATTTTTTTTTTGAGCAAATATATTACTTGAGCAAATATTAAGCCTAACATCAATAGAATTGAAAGAAAAATGACAAAGTTATGATGCAGTGAGTAAAAACACCAACTTTACATTTATTACACTGTGCGGAACAATTTTTTTTTGCCGAGACCCATCCAAATTTGGATATAAACGTGAAACTAAAGATCATTTATAGTAATCTGGCATAGTCAGTTTTTCATTTTCTAGCCCAAAGTCTTTTTTTAAAAAACTTTAAAATTTTAAGGACATACACATTTCAAATATTTTTTTAAATATATGCGGTTGTGCAATGATGGAAATATGGGTATCAAATGAAAGACATCCTTTTAACTAAATTTTCAATTTTGAAGTTTCAGGACCAAAATATGTCAGGTAGCGAAAACATAAATGATATGGATTTCAGTCTGTAGATTCATACATCTAAATTGTATTCTATTTCAAAGTTCCAGTCTAGAAAACACTTTTTTTAGGTGCATTTTTCATGTCCAGTAGTTTAGAAATGTACAGAAATATTTTATAAAACCCAGTAGCAGTAGCTTACTTACAAAGAGTCTATCAAAGAAGAAAACCGGATTTCCGGGACGATGTGTTGTTATCCAACCAATAACTAATTATAAAAATAATTATAATAACTGTAAATTTGTTTGACGTCTACAAAGTTTAATGAGGTTAAGTAATTGCGTAATTTGCACTAGTTTACAAGAAATTGCGATATTTAATTTTAAACTTAGAATTTTGTATTTGCCCCCTTTTCACAAAATTTTAAGTTACAATAAATTTTTTGAAAATTTGCAAACAATTGTTATTTAGAAAGGATGTTTTCTTGCTTTTATTGAACTGAATTTGTTATTGCAATTTCAAAGTCAATTGTCGATACTGTGTCTCTTTCAATTGATAAAAGTGACAAACCTTTCAACAACCATTGTGGAGCGCAAATAGTTTTTTACAAGTTTCAGTTTTGAAAAACTTTACATTTTTATATACAAGCGTCTCTCGGGGGCCCCCCGTAGCCCGGGGCCCGGGGCGGTCCGCCCCTCCGCCCCCCCCGTTAAGCCGCTACTGAGGAAGAGCTCAATCACAGCTATTTTAAAAAGATTTAATGTTGTTGGGAAGACCTCACAGACCTTCAGAGAAGGAAACAACGAGAAGAGGAAGCCCAAACCGAACATTTCAATTCAGAATACTTAAGTTTCTTAGAAGACATATAAATTTGGAAGACATATAAATCCATGAAGTATCGACAGTTGAACGACAAGGAACAGCCCAATCGTAGCTATTTTAAAAATATACAATGTTGTTGGGGAAGAAATTCAGGTACCTTTGGCGATGGAAAAAGAGGGAAGAGAAACCCAAACCTAACATTTCAATTAAAAATAAGTTTCTTCAAACGCTGTGAGACTTTCTTTGGCAGCTTTTTCAAAAAATGCCAATGTTAAAGAATCTTTTGGCGCTTTGAATTCCTAACATAGCAATAACTATTAACTGTAATATAGATACCGCCAAAACCGACTTGGCAATCTAGTTGCAACCTTTACACAAACAAGCACACTGAATTATTGAATGCAATGAATACAAGATTGAATTTTCAAACTCCACTTCCTGCCACCCCTATCAAACCTTCATAAATAAGTATATATTAATCCGATAGTTTATGGAATGCATTGCATCCGGTCGCAACCCCATATCGGGTTATGCTGTTTTCCCCGTCTGAAGGCCATTGTTTCATATTTTCAATGAATTGCAACATATTTGTTAGATTATCTCATGAACGCTGTCTGAGGCAATGACGACGGCGATAAGCATCGGACAGAAACTGAACCTCGAACTCGGCGGAGTGCTAACGCACCAATATTATTCTGCCAACTACTGTGTGTGCGTGTGTGTGTGTGTACGCATTTTCGAGTGACTACGTGCGTGTACTTCGGCGTGTGGGCAATAACTTGACAACCGAAACTTGTACGGAAAACAGTAAATACCGACAAATACGGGCACGAACGCAGAATATTGTTGTCGTTTGGCGGCGCAGTTCAATTTATTTTTATCTTGTCAGAGGCCTGAACATGCGACGCGCCAGTGAGTCCACTATGCGTGGAAGTTGTGTAGTCGGCGGCGTCAGAATTTGTGGGACCTTTGGTCGCTGCTGCTGCGAGTTTCGTAGAATCTCGCTGCGCTGCGCTCCCGTCGAATTGCATGCCACTTGAACGAATATTGCACAACAACTGTCGTCTATTTCACGCTGATAAGGCAAAAGCCAATTTCGAATTTGGTAAGTCACAGTCGAGACTGAAGCACGAAATAGCAATTACGAGTGCGACTGCATGCGATCATCTAAAAATAACAGCGACAGCCATAGAGCGCTGCCGCCCGTACAAGGCGCGATGACAGCTGCAGCAACGACGACGAAAGCGTCGTAATTGTCAGGCGATCAACGCCCGTCATTATTCGCGCCCGCAGCCACAACAATATCGCAATATAGCAAATCAAATTAAATATTTGCTTGGTGACCGCTGAGGTGTCAAACGATTATTGGGCGCAGGCTTATTGGACCTATAAGATTTGTGATCATCACAAATGCAATGAAATATTCCTTATCTACTTTTCTTACCTTCCAAATAGAACGTTTTGCATTGTCTTCTGCAGGTTTTATGGGCAATCAAGGCTGACGGGGCTTGTCGCCTCCGTCCCGCGCCGAGTCCAGCGTAAGATTTGATTAGTTTACATGAGAACCGGCCAAGTATTGCGTTGGTAATTTGAGCTTCAACTCGCTTCGTTGTGGTGGCGCGTTTCTTCTCTTCGACTGCGCCAGTGACGGATATTCTTTTTCGGAACTTCTCGCTTGTTGTTGTCTGATTGGACAATCCAACACGTGGCCTGATCCATGTGCAGCGTTGCATCTGGTCGTCGTACTCGTACATTGTCTGTCTGTAAGCAGTCACGTAGTCCATTGGCAGAATTTTTTCTATTTCGGACAGTACGCCGCGCACATGTCCAGCGCACAAATTGTGCCGCAGTGAGTTGGCAATTAACGATTTATTTGTTCTCGCTTACGAAATGAATAGCACGATTTCATATAAACAAAGCAATAAAAATGTGCGGTCAATTTTGCAATGTTGTTGTTATTTAATGTTTAAATGAAAATAAAAAATAAAAATCATTATTTTTATAAACGGCAAGCGACATGTGCAACTCGGATTGGGTTAGGTTGGGAAGCAGTACGGTGTGATAAATGCTTATCGGACATACACCGATTTGCATATGAATGAATGTAAATATGTATGTATGTATGTATGCATTTGACAGATAGACAAGTTACAGATAGACTAGGAATATCTCACTATCATTTCTCTAAACAATGCAATAAAAACTAAAAAGACGTTCAGTTTTATGAAGTTGTCGAACGACGTTTGAATTGTGATGAAAGCATTTGTATTGTTTGTATCATATTCCCCCGTTACGGAACCAGTTAGTGCTATGTAAGTAGACTGTGAATTGTCTTTTAAGCTGAATCTCAGAACGAGTTACCTACTGGGCTTAGAAAAGAGTGACTGGAGAACTATCATAGGGCTCATTACAGGGTTTATTCCGTTTAACGAATACCTCACTGGAATTGGGTCTAAGGACTCGGCTTTTTCGACATGTGCCTTGAGGATAACGAAACACCGGTACACTTCTTATGTGAGTGCCCAGTCTTTGGGTGGTACCGACATGTGTGCCTCGGTAGTACAATCCTACAAAAGGGAGAGCTCCTAGACCTTAAGTTATCGAAAGCGCTTCGCTTTGCGAAAGTAACGCTCCGGCTAACCGAAATCCAGAGCCATGGGAACCTTCTTAGATCAACTGCAAACCTAACAGCAACAGGTCACTGTAGAGTAGTTCTGTCCCGGGGAACAGTTGAGTGTTCTATTGAATGTGTGAATAGTTCTCTTCAGGCGAAGTGCATCTTTTACTTTGCAAGAACGGAGACGCAAGCAATGTCACAAAGAACAAACTTTTGCCTGTTTAACCCTTTCGGTTATTCTATGCCATATGGCATAGTCTCTTTTCAGTGCCTGTTTTAGGTAAAAAAACTTGTGGATACTATATTTTTGTTATTCCTTAGAATAGTTTGAAGTTCTTGGAAAAATACGAAATTAATAAATTGAATAATTAAGTTGAGAGAAGAGAAGTATACACGTTTTTTAATGGTATATCTTGAAATAGCAAAGGAAGAAGAAGCAGACAAAATTAGATAACTTTTTTAATTTGACGTTTTCTTTCAATTTAGATACTTTTTTAAAAAAAATTTTGGCTGAAGTAAATGAAGAAATATTCAAATTTTCGTTATGCATAAACATTTTTATGTTTAAGTAATTATTACAGCCACAACGATGTGGTTGCTCTCATAGAAAAACACTCTAAAATACAGGGTCCGAGTATAAAAATTTAGAAATGTCTTATGGATTGTTGCTAATATTACCACATAGAAGCCTAAAACGTAAAATTTAAAATTTTCACTTTCCCCAGTAAAAAGCTGTACCGAAAGGGTTAACAAACCATACCACACATATGTATTAGGTGCGCAACTAAATCCTCGCTGCTTTTTTTTTTTGTAAAAATTCAACTTTATTGTGAAAAATGGTTACAAATAAATCATTCACAGCATTGCCCATTCTAGCTACAATTTTTTCCCATCTTTCTGGCAGAGCTCAAATAACTTCATGGTAGAAGCGTTCGTCTTTTGACGAGCCATTTGTGATGTCTGCATTTGAGCGAAACTGCTGATCAGACGAGACCATATGCCATCGAACGGAACAAGTAATAATCAGACGGCGCAATTTCTGGGGAATATGGCGCGTCGGGTAGGACTGCCGACCTTTGTCATTTTTTCGTGCCTCTGCTCAATTGAGTTCGATACCATTCCCCAGTGATGGTTTCTTTCGGTTACAACAGCTAACTTTCGTAGAATGAATATTCGGTCGAGCCAACGACGTAGAAGCATGACCCCGACATTTTTTTCTCTTTGGGTTGCTGAAATAAATGTATTTTTCATTACCCGTCACGATGCGATGAAGAAAACCCTTCCTTTTTTGCCGCTGGACCAGTTGTTCACAGGCGAAAAACTGATGCTCAACGTCTCTTGGCTTCAAATCATAAGGAACCCAAGTTTCTTGCTTTTGAATCATTCCCAATGCATTCAATCGCTTGGAAATGTGTTGGCGAGTAACACCTAAAGCTGAAGGAAGCTATTCTTGCGTTTGGCACGAATCCTCATCGAGCAATGCCTTCAATTCAACGTCTTGGAAGGTCATCAATATCGAAATCATCGTCGTCGAAGCGACGGAACCAATCCCGGCACTTTGTTTCGCTCAGAGCAGCATCTCCGTAAACTTTTTGGAGCTTTCGATGCGCTTGAGCCGCCGTTTTCTTCGAAGGAAAAAAGAAAATCAATACTTCCCGCAAATGACGATTATTTGGCACAAAATCGGGCCTTTTGGCACAACCAAAAACCAATCTCTCAGTGGAGATGAGCAGCTTGCTGCCATCACTCCGGGTATTCCCCCGGGCAACCCGTTTGAACACTGGCGCCCATGCATTCCACGTTGAAACGATGTTCCAGCGCACTACGCACTACAGAGAAGGTTCGTTTCTGGCCCGTACAGCGCGATTGTGGAATGGTCTCCCTGCGGATATTTTCCCCAGCACTTATGATCTCGATGGGTTCAAGTCAAGAGTCCACAACCACTTCTCTCAAAACCCTATCTCCTAACCTTTATATCCTTCCTGAACCAACGCAATCCCTTGCATTAATAGGTGTCATCCCCTGCGCGTTTGTTCAAGTCAAAAAAATAAAAAAATAAAAAAATGTTTAAGTTTGGTTCATGACGCTTTGGATATGTAAAAATCGATCTGGAACCATCTATTGACTAACAGCGAGAACTTAGTTGTGTACCTAATAAGTGCATATGTACATACCATCCCATACCATTGTATGTACTAAAAATTAGTTTTCATTAAAAACCTAAATGGTTTTTAGTGGACACCAGTGATATGAGAAAATGTCCACTGAAAATCTTATGAGCTGAAATAAATATGATACATTTTTGTATAGTAAACGTTTGTTGAATGCTGAGAAAGCTTATCGCTTTAAACTATTGTTTTTTGAATGTCCAATGTGTTTTATTTTTCGATGCCTTTCGCCTGCAGGAAGCGTGAAAATCCAAAGCCCGATTAAAGTACAATGCACCCAGTGATGCGAACTAAACCCGTCAGCTGCCTTTGGAATGCCAACATGCACTGCCCACTGCTCACTACACTAAACTATTCAATGTTGTTTGTACAACCTCCATTGAACTTTGAAACGATTGCAGCGAACAGAAACCACAATTAATAAAAAATATCGAACAATGCGTCGCGTTGCGATATTAGTGAAATTAACCCAACAGAGACCACAACGTAATGTAATAGGCCGAGTGCAAAGTGCGCTTCAAACACGACGTTGTAAATCACATAAATCATTTCGAGGCTATAAAAGCATAAAAACACGTCAAGATTACGACGACGAAACTATAAATGGGAAAATGTCGTGAAAAATATGGAAAATTACACATTGCACTGCGACACTCGAGCGCGCACAACGCGCCACTGATAGCCGGCCCACAGCGCGCTATCGCCTATCATGCGTTCGAAATGCAGCAGAAGGAAGTCTTATCACGCCAGAAGAAATCACTCCACCCGAAAGAAAGGCAAAACGAATTTTGTTTTCGACATGCACGAAATAATCAGCATCGCCGAGCGGAATGGGTGCGCGCCACGCCCGAACGCGGGGCGCGGAACCACTGCTGCCAAGTGGCGCTGATTGAGCGCGTTATCGGTCGACTGCGGTCTGGCCGGCGCGTTGTTTTCCAGTGCACTGCTGAGCCATCTATTTGCATGGACTTTGCTCTACGACGCCGCGAAGCGACGAGACACCACTGCCCGCCCGGCCGATTGCTGGTTGCATGGTTGGTGGCGTTGTGTGTGTGTGCGCGGCAAACTGAATAAGTAGATGAATAAACGCGCGTGTACGTTGTCAGAAATGTTGTCAGTTGAATATCGCTGTTGTTGTGTGTGCGTTTGTCGGTGTTGTTATATCTGTTTGCCGCGGTGCTGCGTTGGGTTGGTTGGCTGCTTTCGGAAGAGACCATAAACGCTGCGATAAATGCGAGGGTCATCAGACGCGGATATGAGCGGATGTTGAAGAACACATTTTATGTTTCGAATCGAATTGCAGAGCGTATCACGTGTTCAGTGTATGGTCTATACAAGTTTATATGAATATTAACCGATTTGTAAACAAAAAGTCAGATTAACAGATAAGACTGCATAGTTGGTTGTCACTCTAAAGCGAATAAAAAGGTAATGTCGGCAACACGTTTTGCAAGCGTTTTGAAATTATTTGATAATGAATCTTATCAAGCTGTCAGTACTCAATACGTCTTATTTTTTGAAGTGCAATGGGATTACTTAACTATTTTCATATTTTTTATGAACGATACTTTTGAGTTTTGATTGTGTTTGCTGACTTGTTTTAGATGATTTTGGGCTTTTTGGCTTGATAGTCCAGCGGGTAGCGCGTACCAGAGAGCTTGTGGGCTTGTGAAACACTTGTCTACTTCTATCGCTATCCACGCTATCCATGAAGCAGATGAAAATTGCAAGAATAGCACAAGTGCGCTTTTGGCAGACGAAGACAAAACCTCCAAGTGTGAAAGGAAATTACTGGAAAAAAAACCGCCGTTCGGATTCGGACATTTGTGGTATCACAATGAGCCCATATAGAGGCATAAGTGTGTCTCATACAGTGGCAGCCACTAAAACCTACGTACCTACCTTGGACTCGAACACTGTAACTCAGGCAATTCACTTCCGAATGATTTTCCATTGCGATTTTGGAATGGTCTCTCTGAAGAGCTTTTCCTAAGCACCAATGATCTTGCTTTCTTTCTTCCTTCAAAACCCTGTCTTCTATGTTAATTATGGGGTCATTCTCATGTGAAATTTTGTAAAAATAATTTATTTTTTTTTAACATATTTGGAATGTATCATCCTTGATGATAGGTGCTGTCAAAATTTTATTGGAAAATTTCAAGTATTTCGGCTTCTACAGACATTTATATAACGAGCGGTCAAGGTTTCTAGCAAGGATTCAATCAGTTAGTCAAAACTTTAAACGCGTTTTTCTCGGAACGCCTTTTTTTGAAATGGCGGGGATGATTTAAAAAAGACCATTCATCCGATCTCTCTGCGATTTTGTCACGTCATTCTACGTACTGTTAGCTATCGCCCCTAGTAAATTCACTCTGATATGTTAAAAATTTCATATTTTTTTTTCATTGATAAAATCTTCAAAAACAACCATTTTTTACTGCTCTAACTTCCAATGCCTGCCATTTTGTGAGATTCTTATGAAAAAATTCAAATTTACTACGGGCGAGAGGTACGTTCATACTGATTAAGAATTTCTTTGAAATTTATGTTTCAGATAATCCTGTGACTCAAAACAATCCCCGCCAGCTGTCCATGACGCGGCAGAAGCCGTGTCTTTAATCGAAAAAAAGTGTTTGAAAAAATTAAAACAATTTTTTTTATTTTTTTATTTTTGTACCATAACAATGAATAAATTAAAGTGGAATATCTTTTTTTGATAATTCCTCGTATTCACAAAGGAAATAATTTCTGACAAATGTCCATTTTTCCTGTCCGCGCATGAGAATGACCTCTTAAAGAATGACATGATGATATACCGTAACAACAATTCAGACGATGTTATCCAACTTTTGAATTGTTAATCTATGAATGATTTGTAGAAAATTTAATTCCCATATTTCAAATTCAAGCCAAGTCGGTAATTGTCGTCTATATCAATGGAATCAATGAATTGAATGGGTAGGTCTCGTTCATTATTTCAGGCGATCTTAATCTACACAAATTTTTTGAGACCAGAAACGTTTTCCTGGAATTGCAAACTTAATAGTGGAACATATTAGGAACATATTTGGCATAGATTTCGATGATTTATATACAAAGTGCTGATTTCATCAGAATACATAACTGCGATACTGTCGAAATTGAAAGTTTTTCTATCACAACATTTGCTCTTGGTTAGCTCTAACCTAATGTTTTCCAATGGCAACAGAGTGAGGTTAGGTTAAGTTAGGTAAGTTGACTGACCAAGTAGGCCACGCATAGACTCTATTAGGTCTCTAGTGGTACCAGTTCTTAATATTGCGTATCGACTTAACAGTGATCGGTGAGAATGTGGGTGTTCCTAGCGAAGTTCAGCAGCGACTTGATGTCATGCTTGGGGACTTCCTCTAACCCAGAAAAGAACGAGGCCTCTAAGTAAGGAAGTCCTAGTCTTGAGATAGCCGGACAGGAGAATAAAGGCAACAGAGGGGCCAATATGGATTTGTAACGGCGTTTCTGTCAAAAAAATTTCTTTTTATATAGGTTTGTCTAAAAATTGTCAACGAGTGAGTTGTTGTTGAAATCTAGTTTTTTAAACTTTGAAGACAATTTAAAAAAATTTTCAGCGTGACTTTTTCTGTTAAATTATGAAATTTAAGTAATTAAATTTCATATTACTTGTGTAGAAAAATTTAATATTATTCTTTTTCTTTTTTGTCCTAACTTAACTACAATGCAATGCCAGAAGTTTAGTGATTTATAAAAATTTTAGTCTCTATTCATTCATATCCAACTGATTTTTTATAAATTTCTATATTATTTCATCTCGATTTTGAGAAACTTCTTTCTGGCTACCTATAAGTTTCAATCGACAAAAACACATCAAACAAAATCGTTCATAAGTAGGTAGGTAAAACATTAAATATAAATAAAATATGGTCGAACTAATTGAAAAATTAAATTTAAATTACGTGGGTATCAATTTGCACCATAAATTCAATGTTAATTCAATAACTGAACAAATTCAAGACTTCTTTGGGGGGCTTGAAAGCACATTGTTGAGACCTACTAACTTAACCAAGCGTACGTTTGGTCTTTTATCCAGCATTGTCCATACCAGTAGGGGGGATTTGGGGGTTCAAACTTCTCCAATTGCTGGTGCAAAATATGGTTTCAAATGGAATTGGGCTCAAAAGTTGTTAGCAACCCCCGCTCCCCCAAATGAAAGGCTGTGTGCGTCACTGGTCCATACTGATTTAGACTGACTTTGAGTGTGCTTATACAAACCACACCCAAAGGGTTCTTAAAGCCTGCAGCTTGGTTCTTTGAAGAAATCAATATAGACCTTAGTTCAGGTGTTAAAAAGATTTGGTTAACCTCTTCCGAATCTAATCAATCTAATTGAAATAATACGCCCCCTTATCCAATCTAATATCCTCTAATAACTAACTAATTCATCCATTTTCATCATAATTCATTCGAATACAACAGAAAAGCCACGTCCCATAACACAATCTTCAACAATTTGTATGAGTAAAATGTGATTCAATTTCCTGTACGTTTCTCTTAATATTCGAACACAAAAGTTGCTCTTTCCGTGCACTCTCCACACGCTCTTTGCGACCGAGGCGCTCTGTCAAATGCTCTTCCGGCTCGCGCCACTTCGACGTAGACATTTTCAAATGAATTCGTCATGAAATAGTTGGACTTTGATCGCTTTACGTGTGCTTTTCGTTTTCGTCGACACACTGTTGTGTTAATTCACCCAGCACGCCACCAAACAAAACAAAACGAAACGAAAAACATAAATTGTACAAGTAATATTTACCATTTGTTCGAGCGGTGGCCTCTGCAACTGTTAACATATTTCATTATGTATGTGTGTGGGTGTGTGTGTGTGTGTGTTTGTGTTTGTTTATTTGCATGGCCCCCATTTGCTGGTATTTTCGAAAATGAGGTGAGCCGCCCGCTGCCGCATGACCGACTTGTACCGAACGTGCAATCGGCAGCGGCGCAGCGTTACGTCATCGGATCTGAGTGCATCCGAATCAAAATCATTTTTGCGAATACTTACGTTCTTACGGGCGAGTATTGGGCATACTTTCGTTGCATAGAGTAAAGCGTCAATTTGCCTGCCCCACTGACAACTCAGCCGCCCAATTCAGCATCAGACTTGGCGCTTTCAATTCGCCTACCATCCATACAAATGCACGCTTTGTACTTCGATGACATTCAGGTTTTATTTCTGAATTTCGAACCGAAATGTTTTTAAAATAAATGTTAATCACTTTTTGGAAGCCCCGACTCGAAAATGTTTCAAACAGCCCATTCGACTGGGCAATCTTTGGGCGATGCCGACTATTGCTCGCCTAGTCGTGCTGGCATTTGCTGCCTTAATTAATTTGCATTTAAGATTACCGTCGCTATCGCTTTTTATTGTCGGTGCTGTATTTTTATGATTTGATTTGATTTTCGAGACATTGTGACGAGTTCACTTCCCGTGTTTTTATTAATTCAACACCCGCTTCAGATGCTGATTGCTTAACGCTTTAACAACAAATTTTCAAAAGCTGTTTCAAGTCATGGTTGAATGGTTCGGAAGTCCAATAAGAAGAGATTTTTCAAAGTTCTAGGGAAACAGAATGGGTCAAGGCTGGCCTGTGTTAGCTCCAAGCAATGATAGTTTTTCCGATAGGGATGTCTCAGCAACTATCAAAGATATCAATGACGTCGAATTGTCCAACTATTAAGTGTAGTTTTTCATTTCATCATGCATTGTTTTACGCTTGACGACAACCAGGATTTCATTGGGGGGCGGGGGGCGAGGTATTTGAGTACAACTTTTGAGCCTAATACCATTTGAAATTATATTTTGTACCAGAAATTTTTGTATTTGGGAGGTTTGAACCCCCAAAACACCCCTGTGTGCAGCACTGGCGACAACATCTGAGCTGTGGATCCAACAAGACCGCGCTACATGTCATACAAGCGTCACGTCGCTCAAAGTTGTGAAGGACAAATTTGACAACTGGGTCATCTTACAGCAAGCATGGAATTTGACAAACTTGGATTATATTCTCTGGAGTTATGTCCTTATTCTACACTAACAAGCCAACCACTTTGGACAAGTTCGAGACCAACATTCCAGAAGCAATTGTCGGAATAAATAATGCCGCACATATTGGGCCAAGTTATAAAAATGTGGGCCGACCTTAAAGCCGAGAACTTTATTTCAATGATGTTCTTTTTCATACATAATGACACGAATGTAACTTCAAAATAAACCGAGAATCAATTTAATATCTCAAAGCATTGTTTTATTTAAAATTGTTTTCTTATTCTTCTTATCTGATCACCCTTTTGTATGGGATAGATCTGATTAAATAAATCTATTGATTTCAATCTTGTTGAAAGTGCTCTAAATCAGAAATGATTCGTCACATATTTTTTATTTATTTAAATTGGCTTCCTGCAGGGTCAAATATGGTTTAAGATTTGTAAAATAAATATGCATAATATTTTATAAATTTTACCACAAATTTTTAGTATCTTTTTTAATAAAGTTTTGAAATAGAAAGGTGAAGTAAAGTCAACAGAAAAAGGTATTCAGAAGCGTTCTAAAAGTGTGCTAAACCTTAGGTAATAGCAGAGTTCTTTTCGGCATTATTACAAATCATTGGATCCTTGGTAGCTATGATAGAATATTAGGGTTCAGATTATCCAGACAACCACTTCTGCAAGAGCGGCAAAGTTATTTAGTGGAAAGATATCATATTTCAATTTGCTTTGCACCTGTCTCGCTCTGAAGGAAACCCGCAACCTCGCTGACAGATAAGAAGCCAACACTTTATACACTTCTAACTTGTTTATGCTGCTTTGAGACCCAATAAGAACAGTTCACATCGATCCTGTGGTACCACAGTGAACCTAATTTGGTCCAAGTCTGCTCTCAATCGAATGCTGTCACTTCTACTGCCTTAAGTCAGCAGCGGCTTCAAATTGCCAACAAATTATTTCAAACGAAATGAAAGATTCCACCTGCGTTCAAGGGTTAATCGCTCTCATGTTGTACAGTCCTAATTAAATTCAAATATTTCTGATCTTTCTTGATCTTTCGTTTTTGCTTTTGTCTCACTGCCCACCCAATGATTTATTAACTTGTGACTTGAAAAAGTATTTAAAATCTGCTATACTTAGTTGTTGATATTTTTTGTTGGCTTTAGTACAGCGAAAAATTCCAGAGCACCACAAAAACAAAAACGCTGAAGCGCAAATCTGCTCATGGCTTTGTACTTTCATTGGCTGGAGCGGTCATTGATATTTTTAGTTTGCATTTTCGCTAGTTGCTGATAACCCGGCGCGCAGCAGCATTTTTGATTTATTCGCGACAAGTAAACAATGCCAAAATGTCTTCGCGGTCCATGTTTGCCAAAACATATTTGCGCCCAAAACGAGTGCAGCGTGAACATTTCTAGGATGCGTGCCAAAGTTTAGTTGACCGAATTAGGTAATCGAACGGCAATAAGTTTTTCGTATTAATTAAGGTTTTTATATAATATTTCTATCGATAATTACTCTGAAATGGAATATCAGTGGGGCTCATAATTGAAAAGCGACAGTCCAAGACGCAAATTTATGGCAGTGGAAACATTTTTCTATTTGTGTTTTTTTTTCATGTAAACAATTCAAAAGTGACATCTCCAAAGCAAGTTAAATGTGTTGCAATAAAAATAGTTTGTAAATTTTCCGATACCACAACATCCCGCAGAGCAAAGTCCGGTTGAAGCAAAAGTTATAATTATTCTTTTAAGGTACGCTGCTTAAATATGGAGACACTTTTGGTGCTTGATGAAAAGCTTTCTTAGAAGAAAATGTTAAAATTTCAAATTATTTTCAAGAGTACAGTGGGATGGAATATATTTTAATCATGGAATGTTATTCGGCTTTTTTGTATAATATTTTTGGAATAGACTTTTAGGTATGTATTTCCTGATAACTTCAAATTTATAATTGAAATATGTCTCAAAAAGACAAATGAATATAAGTGGAGTTCACTCTTCACAGCATTTTAGGTGTAAAGTTGCTATCGTAGCAATTTTTGAAATTTCGCAATGTTTTCGAAAGCAGTTGTAGTGACAGATTGCTACGATAGCAACTTTACACCTAAAATGCTATAAAGAGTGAACTCTACTATTTAGTTCATCAAAAATGTTTTGTGGCCATTTTGGAAAAAGTGTAGCAACCGCCTCAAGCGATACCAACAATACTGAACAAAGACATATTTTTTGGGTAGTAAGTAGTAGTAGTCGTTGGAACTTGGAATACGTTTTGAACTGGCCCAGGTAAAAATTCTTGCTACGACACACTGCATCACAGTGTAGTATGATGCGATCAGAAATCTTCCGCTTTTCCGCAGAGTCTACAGACGCTTTACTGTTCTAAACCCAATACATGGATGCATATGTTTACTGAGCCTTCAGTGCCCAGTTAGAAGCCAATTGATCTGTCTTGGCTGGTATTTCCTCAGTTTTCTTTACTCCACTCAGCATTCTTCACTCCATTTGGAGTTGTAACCTTTGATACAAATGTTGGACTGCCTGAGACCCGAGACATTATACCAGTGATTCAGGTTCCTGGTTCTTTTCTCCAGTCTTAGTGACTATGTTAAAGTATGCATGCCCAGCCCAATAAAGAACTCTGATTCAAGAAGGAGCATGGTTGCAGTTTTCTTTTAGTAAGGCTGTCCGCTTTCTCATTGCCGTCTCTGTAGCCATTCACTGAGTCCTAGGACCCAGACCTAGTTGCGTGTCCAGTTTATCCAATCTGGTTATCTCATACGAGATTAGTGCTTAGATGGCTGCTTGGGTATGCGAAAACGGTTAAACTATCCACACAGCCTGATGGCATAAATGTCTACCTTAAAGTTACTTTTGAACTCCATACTAGACCGAGACAAAAATTACAATACATACGAAGTTTTGTAATAATTTTGCTTCCAAATCGTGGGTAGATGTTGTGTACCACTATGAAAGATATTGACCTCACAAATGCATGGCCACTCCTTGTTCTATGAAATCAGAAATAATTGTTTGAAACTCTAAATTTCCGCAGTACTATCGTACAAAATTTACTTAAAACATACAAAATGCTCAAAATTTCTCCCTTCACCACTCCAGGTAATGGAGGTTGACTGCACGTCATTCCCAAAGCACTCTTACTTATTTGCTTACTTACTTAACTGGCCATAACAACCCGTTACCGGGTTACGGTCCGCTGCTAAAGTTCACATCAGGCGCCTCTGCTTTGCTGCTCCCATTCTCTCCCCACAGCACTCTACAATGGAAAATCCCCTCTAAGAACAACTGGGATAGTTGTGAGCTTTCGAAAGGGGCCGACAAAACGACAACTTTTTATGTGGACAGCGTCTTTCAAGTCGTACTCACGACCATTAGTAGCTCAAATCAAATGCGATCTCCCACATAGACATTTATACCGACAGTCGGGCTGCAATATTCACTCTTCTAAGCGAACATCCCCGTTCATCTCTGAATGAAATCTCCAAGCAGTACCTACAAGGTGCAGCTTTGTTGGGTTTTTGAGCACAAGGACATAAAAGGAAATTGTATATCTGAAAAGCTGGCAAGAAAAGGTACGAAGCTACAATGCATCAATGTCTTTAGGGAATTTGGTTGGTCTCTATATGCAAACATCATTTAAAGACTGCACACCTTTACAGAGCTAACACCAGATGACTTTACGGAAAAATATGCAACCCGGCAAGATAGATCTGGTCCTCGACCAGCCAGAGCAGATCCAGGGATCTGATCCTCTCAAACAAACCCTCTACAATGATTGTGGTGGTAGTCATCACTGGACAGTGCCTCATTGGTCTAAATGCCACAAAACCAGGTCTGCTATATAATGACTTCTGCAGAAGCTGTAGAAACGTAAACTGCGAGGAAACTGTTGTGCACCTCTTCTGCGAGAACGCGCCTCGGTTTCTTGGGACAGCGCATCTTCAGCAGTCTAGCGGATTTTGAGAAGAGGATCTTCCAGGCGTATCGATAAACTTGTTAGAACTACCAAGTGGCTCTTATCTACGCGAAGTGTAGAGTAGACGAAGTCTACGAGGAAACTGTTGTGCACCTCTTCTGCGAGAACGCACCTCTGTTTCTTGGGACAGTACATCTTCAGCAGTCTTGTGGACTTTGAGAAGGGGTTCTTCTAGCCGTGTCGGCAAATTTGTTAAGCTACCAAGTGGCTCTTATCTACGGAAAGTGTATAGGTAGGTAGAAGTGAATAGAAGAGTAAACGAAGTCTACGAGGAAACTGTTGTGCACCTCTTCTGCGAGAACGCACCTTTGTTTCTTGGGACAGTACATCTTCAGCAGTCTTGTGGACCTTGAGAAGGGCTTCTTCTAGCCGTATCGATAAACTTGTTAGAGCTACCAAGTGGCTCTTATCTACGCGAAGTGTATAGGTAGGTAGAAGTGAATAGAAGAGTAAACGAAGTCTACGAGGAAACTGTTGTGCACCTCTTCTGCGAGAACGCGCCTCGGTTCTTGGAACAGTACATCTTCAGCAGTCTAGTGGACCTTGAGAAGAGGATCTTCTAGCCGTATCGGCAAATTTGTTAGAGCTGCCCAGTGGCTCTCATCAACGGGAATTGTGTAGGTAGAGTAACGCCTTCATGTGGTAACACAATAGCCCACATGGCCTAAGTGTTGCCCTAGCTTCGGCCACTGATCCTACCTGCATCACCATTGCTGGTCAATACCGACACAAACATTAAGACTACCTTCGCTGTAAAGTTTGTCATTCAAAAGTAGGTTGACGCTGCACAAAATGTTGTAAAACACTTTGCCTTGAGGGGTCATGTAAGTTGAAAAGTTCCCACCGAACTTTGAGTGAATAATTTAATAATTTAATCTAAACGAATTATACAGCAAGTTTTTTGTGGGCCGCAGAAGGATAGTACGAGTGACTCAATCAGTAATTGTTCTAAAAATGTAAAAGTGCGCAGAAATGCGAGTCAGTAATTCATATTTTATGCTCGAAATTTCGTAGTCTTGACTACCGCATAGGACACACAGTGCTTTGGCTTAATTGCCTCGCCAGTCAAAGGCCTTGCAGGACACACTTTTATCAGTACGCCAACAACAATGACTCAATATTCAGCGCCGCATCGAAAGCAATTATTTTTGCTTTGGGAAACGAACACATGTTGATTAGTGTCCTAAGGCCAGTCTACTGAACAAAGTCCTCGATGAACGATTAAACGATTAGTCAATATTTTCATTTGAATCTAACAACAACAGATTTCTATAAAAACAAAGCAAAATAATTTTTGCAGAAACTAATAAAATTTTATACAAATTTAATCTTTGTGAAACAAAAAAATGAGCGGAAATCTCACGGATGCAGTCAAGTCCAAGGACAAGCAGGCGGATGGCACACTGGGACTGCTGACACTCAACAATCCCGTGTTTTGTTGTTATCTCTTCTGGGCCAGCATTTTGGTGATAAAAATGTTGCTTATGTCATTGCTGACTGGCATTCAACGTGTACGCAATAAGGTACAAGTGAAGTGCATTAAATTGCGGTGAAATGCCTCAAAGCGTTTCGCTTTCTATCGCTAACTCGCTCATTCTTTCTATCGCAGACCTTTGCCAACCCCGAAGATTCGGCAATGCAAAAGACCACCGAACTGAAATTCAACGATCCGAATGTGGAACGTGCGCGCCGGTTAGTAAATCACTTTATCGATTTTAACAAATGAGCGATCAATTAGAAATCCTATAAAACGAAAATCTCATTTTTCATAGCGCCCATCGCAACGACTTGGAGAATGTGCTGCCCTACTTGATAATGGCTCTGCTGTACGTGGCAACCGGGCCGGGCGCCCTGTTGGCGCGCATTCTGATCCGCCTTGGGGCCATTGCGCGCGTGTTGCACACTCTGGTCTATGCGTTCCGGCCGGTGCCGCAGCCAGCGCGCTCCATCTGCTTCTTCTGCACGTTCCTTATCACCATCTACATGGCTGTCTACGCGATCATACACACCGCAGTCTACATCTGAAGACGGCACTGCAGCCTGCAGCCACTGCGACTGACGAGCGCTGGAAATGTTTGAGCAGCGACATTTCACAATTTGCGCTCATTTGTTGAACAATAAAAGCGATTGAAGCAAATTTTGTTGCAGTAGTTTGTTGTTGTTGCTGCTGTTGAAAGTGCAGCTACAGATTAGTGAATTCCTACTGATAAGCCGTTGACTTTGGTCACCTATGGCGGCTCTACTTTGTGGCGTTATCGCAGCCGCACCACTTTTTCGTTGCGTTGCGCAGCGTGACAAAACGGCTTCTTGCGGCTATTCTCGAACTTGTAGCCGATTGCTGGCGTTGCGTTGACAGAAGCGCATTCAATGTGAGAATGTTGGGAAATGATGAAAGAATGTTGGCTTATTAAATCAGGGTTGAATCATTTGTTGAAGATTTCATAGAAGATTTCCACTCTCGAAACTTTTATTGGAGCCACTGTTGCCAGCTTAGTGCGTATGGCACCAAATTTAGTGCTTTATGAAAATCAAAACGCGGAAAATATTCAATTTGGTGTTTGGTGCGTTTTTTAGTACTTTTTTTAATTGAAAGACACCAAAAAATTTTTAATATTTTTATAACTGCAGTGTTTTACAACACTATATTTTGTTTAACCCATTAAAGCCGGGTACCAGTTCCGCCCATACGATTTTGATAAAATTTCATACACGACCTGGAATTTCAGCTTTCTATCTCTGCACGTTGCTGAGATATTCATTAGGTATTTTGTACCCATTACGCAGCAATGGTAGCTTTTTCCCATACTTTTTGAAGTGATCAGCTAAACACGTGAACAAAAGTTGTATTTTTTACAGGTGAGATAGGAGGCAGATTTTTGTGAAGCTATAAGGCCACTACGTTTCGCCACATTTTCCACATCCGGAAAATTCATAATTTTTGGATTCTGGTAACTCTAGCTAGATAGCGGAATTTTAGGGTGACCTCCACTAGACTAAGGTAGTACCATCTTTACCCCAACCAATGATTACCCCAATCAATGATTTTGAGATATCTCTACCACGAACTTTTCTGTGATCTTTTTAAAAAATCAATTTTCATGGATAAATTTTTACCCATTAGGCAGCAATGGGTTAACAACTATACAACATTGAAATGTAGGATCATTGTTTGGATATTACATGAACTGAACTGAAGTGATCCTACTTGGTTGAATTGTATACTTGGTACTTGTGTCATGGTTGGTTGGTCACGGATCATTTTGACAACTATCAACTTTTGCTCTATTTTTTGCTCAATAGTCAGCGAGTGAGAGAGAGAGAGAAGTCAATAATCACTTTGGTTGGTATTAGTCTGTTAGTCTGAGGGAGCGATTTTTCTTAGAAAGAGTTAACGTGCAGCCTGCTCCACTATTAACTCTAGAATGAAGAAATCATGTTATGGAATATGAAATTATTTATGTTATAAACTAAAGATACAAAGTTTTGAACAATATTTTGAATTTTTTATTTACATAATTTGGCTTTAAAAAATAGGTAAAGCTACAAAAGATTTTCTTTCAAAATGCGATGCAATAACAGAATTAAAAAAAAAGTATTGGACTGCATTTGGACTCTTTTAGGTATTCGAGTGTTAATGCAAAGCATTGCATTGTTCTGAGAAGATGCAAAAATTGGGAGACATGGTTCTGAAAGAAGAGTTTCTGGACATTTGATGTCAAACTACCGAAGTCAAAGCTGCTGGGGAACATTTTTCCTAAAACGGACCATTCCACAGAAACGAACTTTGGGCCATAGTCTCGTAATTGGGCTGTGATCGCAGTTAAAAAAAGGGTATAAGAGGAAGAGGAAATTTGTAGGATACTTATTTATCTAAATCAAGCAAGTTATGTAGAAATAAGCCGCACAGTATGTTTTCTTTCACTTGGAATTTTTTGAAAAAAATACTCAGATCCCAGATTTTTTCGGGATTGAATATATTGTTTTAAGGAACTAAAGCATTTTCAATCAAATAAATTGTATTTTCGTTTTAAATAATATACATTTTTGTGTTATTAATAGGGGTACCGGTTAAATCGTGCGGGTTTTTTTTTTGAAAATTGAAGCTTTATTGTGAAAAAATGGTTACAAATTTAATATGCAAAGTTTGGCCATCACTAGCTAACTTTTTCCCATTTTTCTGGCAATTCACGAATACCCTTTCAGAAAAATTCGGCCGGCTTTTCCGCTATCCACGAATCGATCCAATTTTTGACTTATTTGAGATAGTAATCGGATGGCGTTAGGTCTGGACTATACGGCGGGTAGGGTAGGACATCCCATTTGAGCGTTTCAAGGTAGGTTTTGACGACCTGTGCAACATGTGGCCGAGCATTGTCATTTTGCAAAATTACCTTGCCGTGCCTTTGTTCATATTCCGGCAGTTTTTCGCGCAGTGCTCGGCTCGAACGCATCAATTGTCGTCGGTAGACTTCCCCTGTGATCGTTTCATTCGAGCAATGTTTCCAATTCGTGATCTTCAAACTTGTTTGGCTGTCCGGGCCGTTCATCGTCCTCCAAGTCAAAATTGCCACTTTTGAACCGTGCAAACCACTTCTGGCACGTACGCTCAGCTAGAGCATGCACACCATACACTTGCACCAAAATACGATGACTTTCGGCAGCCTTTTTCTTCATATTGAAGTAATGAAGAAGTACTCCCCGCAAAAACACTTTATTCGGCACAAAATTCGACATTTTCAGAGTAAAAAAAGTATTGTTGTTTACGCTTCAGCTAAATGATTGTATGTATTGATATGTACTGATTCTGAAACTATATGACAATAGCTTTCCAACACATATTTGGAAAGGTGAATCACTGTTCACAAAATCAAGTTACGCCATCTGTTAGAAAACCGCATGAATTAACCGGTACCCCTATTAATTTCTTAAAAAACGTATAATTGTTAAGTCCCTGGTTTAAATTCAATCAAAACCAATTACAAATTTAATAGAATTGCATACACAATATGCATTGTTGTTCCTTATTCAATACGTTAGTTACTTTTCATAATCAAACTCAATCAAGATACAAGAACAAATTTCAATAACATTTTGTTTAAAGTTATGCGGTAAAATTATATGCAAAGTGTCGCCCATTGATTTTTACGCAGTTCTCATACTGTGTCTTCTAAAATCACCATGAAATATTTTCAAAATTCCACTAACTCTAGCGGAAAGCATTGAAATTCAAGGCAAACTATCTTTCTGAGCAGAAAAGTGCATGTTGTTTTTCTTTTGCAAATTCTGTTCTTCTCCACAAACTCATTAAAACAAAACTTCGTATTTACTCAAACAATACGAAGTTATTTCATAATCATCCAAAGTTAAAAAAAAAAATTATACTAGTTTAAAAAATTGCCACTGCAAAATTCAATTCTGACGGTGACTTGTTGTCAATGTTGTTTAACCAGTTCCTCCCCTCTCCGCCCATCAACTAGACTCAAATTAAAGACAAACCAGTCGTAGTTCTGCTGTGTTGCAGCCACACGCACATGACTTGCAATTTACCTCCGCTGACTATGCAAACCGATGCTGCTCAACTATTTGAAAATTTCTAGTCGAGCTTTAACGTCGCAGTGAGACAAGCGCGCGCTTAGAAATTGTCCAATTTCAACAAAGAATTCGCTGAGATTACAACATGAACACCAAAGCACCGCCACTCACCATGTTCGACATGCAGAGAGACGCACCGAGGGTT
Source organism: Melieria crassipennis (assembly GCA_963668005.1). NCBI lineage: Eukaryota > Metazoa > Arthropoda > Insecta > Diptera > Ulidiidae > Melieria > Melieria crassipennis. The sequence goes on along the minus strand of OY764962.1, from coordinate 38,846,479 downwards.
CAGTGGCTGTTAACCCTTGAGAACCCGGTCTTCTGCTGCTACCTGTTCTGGACCAGCGTGCTGGTCATCAAAATGCTGCTGATGTCACTATTGACGGGGCTGCAACGCTTCCGCAACAAAGTGAGTTTTGTAAGCGGCAATTCGGCTGCACATTGCTTGACGGTTTTACATACGTAAATGCGGCTCAAACGAGAGCAGTGCAATTCGAGGGTGTGGCTGCTGCTGGAAAATGCGTTTTAAAAATTGTGTGTTCGCAAACAAAACCATTCCAATGATGAAACCGGTTTAAATGGCAAGGCCATTCTTGCTTTTAGTGCAAAAAAAAAACAGTGACTACACACTTTTTTTGCTTAGAAGTGGGCGGGTCGGATTGATGAATTTCTACAAAAATTGCCTTATGCCGGCATTGGCGTTACGAACGGATTGAGTGAACCAACTTGTTGCAAATTGTTGTGTATGTACATATGTGTGTTGTATCACACATACATACATACATCACATCACATCACACATGCATGCAAAGCTTAACAATTATTTCATACGTAATTAACTCAAGCACCCAGCGCGAAAATTACATTTCAATTCACAGCAAAGTTCAATTCCAAACATTCGGCTTAAATATTTCATGATGCGAAATACATTTTTCAAAAATTACAGATTTTGGGTCTTTTTCCTGAAAGCTGGTTGCGCAAGGTAACTGCTTCACTTAATCATTCATTCAATACATCGAAAACCGCTACACAATATGACGACGTTTGAAATTTAACAGTAATAAATGTGTTTGTTAATGCCGATTTATGGCAGGTCTTTCCAAATCCGGAGGATATCATCTACAAAGACGTCGAAGTGCAATTCAATGATCCCCATGTGGAACGTGTACGCAGGTAGTAACCTGTCATAAGCATTCGAATCTTATAAGACTGCAATTTGTACTTTGCAGAGCACATCGCAATGACATGGAGAACATTCTGCCTTATTTCACCATGGCGCTGATCTACCTTTGCACCAACCCGCATGCAACAGTTGCGTGCTATCTGTTCCGCATTGCTGCCCTGGCGCGCATAGTGCACACCCTGGTCTACGCCTTCCGCCCGGTGCCGCAGCCAGCGCGCGGCATTGCCTTCTTCACTATGTTTGGCATCACCATATACATGGCATGTGCCGTGGCACTGGACACACTGAAGTACATTTGAGTTTATAAAATTGTTGAAAATTTATTTTTATCTTAATTTGATGTTAATGGTTACTGGTTGGGTTGCGCACAATAAATTGTAAATTAATGCATATTTGTTTTAAATTAGAATTTTAATCTATATTGTTTTGCTTTCTTGTAATCCACATGTTTTGTTGCAGTTATATAATATACCGTCTAATAATAAATAAATTTTACAACTCTAGAAAACAAATTGTTGTCGTAAGGGATCTTAAGACCATTTCGAAAACTTAAGCGCATTGCTTTGACTCGTTTTGTTTTATGCTCTGTGGTGGCTTACACTATTGACCACTGCGGGTCCATAACTAACAGCTTTCAGTGTTGGCGCCGCTATTTAGGGTTTAGATGTTGAAGCCCTGCTGTCGCATGCATAGCTTGTGCGCCTCAATCAATTCGGCGCAGTTCTCCTCGCCCCGCTCCACAATGCTGAAAATGGATTTTTGTCGCATTATTCATGGCTCGTCAGCGTGCCGGCACCTGTACTCACCACTGGTCACGTGCCTTCTTTGTCTCCGGGCAGGCGCAACACGCTTTGCACTTTGGCTTGACAGCTGGCAGGTCCTCGTTGCCCGTTACGTTGGCCGCAGCAGCTTGCGCGACTTCCTTCACTGGTGCGTTTCCCATGCTGGTTGTTGCTGTATTTCAGTTGGTAACGGATGTGGTTTTATGCAACTTCTAGAAAACGACAAGAATCGCGTGACACACTGTAGCCTTTCTTGGCAATTAGTGGAAAGCGAGAGTTCTGCTTTTTTTGTTTTGCTGAGTGTGCATTCGCTTCTGCTTTATTTACATAATAAAATTTTACTCTTTTTTTCCGTATTTTCATCACTTCTTACCTTTTTGCTTGCACGCGTATCACCACAAATTCACACTTTTCAAGTTCACAGATAGCGTTCAGTCAGCTGATTGTGGCCGTTGGAAAATTGTAAAAGATTCGTTTAGGCGTAGGTTATAGGAATTGTTGGTTCCGAGAATAAAATTCGGTGCGTTGTAGCAAAAAGTTGAGTTAATATTTTGTTTGCAACTGTTAACTATTTGGACAATTTAAAAACCAAAACAGGTTCCGCTTAGCACTAAGATGTGAACCTACTAAGCAAAACTAACATTCCATTTCTTCAGTGCATAATAACTTCCAAAAGAAAAGAACACTGCAGTTTTCTACAGAATCTTTTAATAATTTATCCAAGTTACGAAACCCTACGAATTCCTTTTCAAATACAATCGACTTGAATCAAGGCGAATTCGCCTTGACTTGAATTTAATTCTCTATCAACTGCTATCAATATCCAAAAAAACAATTTGATATTTTTGGTAATATAAATTATTAGTCAATGGTTTCAAACAACTTGAAATCTCATGGAAACATCGGTCAAATAATTATCCAATTCTATTGAATTATGAACTTTTAAAAATGGCCAAGGCAACCACCATTAAGGACGCTCTGAAACTGTGGGAGGAAAAGAATAATCAAGACCCCACAACTGCCAAAGACATTAATTTGCAGTTTCAATATCCGCCCATAGAGAAAATGGACAGCACGCTGAGCTCGCTGGTGGCATGCACCAAACTTAGTCTCTCCTCCAACATGATTGAGAAAATTGCCGGCGTTGGCACACTCAAGAATCTCCGCATACTATCGTTGGCCAGAAACAATCTGAAGAACATCAACGGCATTGTAAGCCGCTCATGATCAGCGTGATTGTTTTTTTTATTGCCTGCATTCATTTTAAGGAAACACTCGCCGACACGCTCGAGGAACTTTGGGTCAGTTACAACATCATCGAGAAGATAAAACCCATTGAAGGCATGAAGGCGCTCAAGGTATTCTACCTTTCACACAATAGCATCAAGGACTGGACCGAATTCAATCGCATGGCCATACCGCCCAAGCTGGAAGAAATCTCGTTCGTGGGCAATACACTGTACGAAGCCATGGAGGAGTCAGCATTCCGTTCTGAAGCTATACGGCGGCTGCCTAACTTGAAGAAACTGGACGGAGAGCCGGTGATTCGAAGCGACTAAGTTCCGTGGCTTAGCTGGCAAAAAACACCATACATTTCTTTTTTAACGCAACAACAAGAATAGCCTTAGGTCTCTATGACTGTTGCATGATCAGCTGTCGTTGCAGTTGCACTGATATCTGCGGATTGGCTGGAGGCGGTCGGCAGTGGCGACTCTTGTTGAGTTTTTAAGCGTTGCAGCATGTTATGTGAGACCAGATCGAGTTTCAGGTGCTGAACGTTCAGAGCGCTGCCATCCCACTCCTTGAGCGACTTGAATTTTACAGCATCGCAGAGGTTCAGCAACTCTGCAGGGAAGCAAAAACTACACTCACTAAAGGATATTCAGTGCCGGTGAGCGCCAGCGAACTCACCCATGCCGCCACTGTCGTACTCGCCGCGCTCCTTTTCCAAGGTAATGCGTATGACGTCCTGCCGTGCTGCGTGTTGCTTGGAACGATTCTTGCTGATGGACTGCTTCAACGCAATCTGCTCCAGTTCCTCGTCAAAGCGTTCAGGTAGAGCGCAATAAGCTCTTCGAACTCCTGTGGAGTGAGCGGTGTTTTGCGCTGCTCATCGATATGACCCAGGAACCAGCACAGCTTCTCGCCCATCAGATTACTTTTGATGGCGTGTCCTAGACGCGCTTTGTGCTTGTTGTTTTGGCGACGAGCCTTCCTGCCCAGCACTTTGGTCTTGCGGCTCTTGGGGTGTTTGCATTTCCCCAGTTCTTTGCGCAACTTTGTCTGTTGTGAGCGAATAAATTCAATATTGCGGACTACTTAAAGTTGTTATTAGCAAATTTATCATTTTTTGAGAATAGCTAAGAAAAAGGCTATAGGAATATTTGGTTCCGAGAATAAAATTCATTGCGTTACAGCCAAAAGATAAATTATTATTGTTTGTTTAGGTGTTGAGTAACATTTTTTGTGCTCAAACGAAATTGAATCCGAGTGCAAACGATTTTTGGGGTTCCACATTCACTCGATTTTCATTTCCGATTTCGATCAAATTCTGGCACCTGCCTGATTATTTGAATGTTGATGATGTTTGATGGTGATGAATTGGTTCTTTTCATGATTCTATTGAACGAATTGAATACTAAAATCAAATTGATTAATATCTGTTCAAAACTTAACGGTTAAGGATTTTATGCTTTACGTTGATTCTGTAAAGTTGATTAATTTGCAACTGTTAAGTATTTGAATAATTTAAAACCAAAATAGATTCCGGTTAGCACGCAGGTTGAAACCTATTAAACGAATCTAGCATTTCATTATTTCAGGGCATAATAACTTCCAAATTGAAAACTTTTTCGTTTAATTTTAAACGCATAAAAACGGCAGTTTTCTATAGAATCTGTTAGTAATTTATAAAAGTTTGGGGACCCTACTTTCTTTTCACATACAATAAATATGAATTTTATTCTTATGCAAAACACAGAAAACCTTAATTTTCAGTCAATCGTTTCAAACAACTTCAAATCTCATGGAAACATCGGTCAAATAATTATCCAATTCTATAGAACTGTTTATTTAAAAAAATGGCCAAGGCAACCACCATCAAGGACGCTCTGAAACTGTGGGAAGAAAAGCATAGCCAAGACCCCACAACCGCCAAGGACATTGGCTTGCAATTTCAATATCCGCCCATAGAGAAAATGGACAGCACGCTGAGCTCGCTGGTGGCATGTACCAAACTTAGTCTCTCCTCCAATATGATTGAGAAAATTGCCGGCGTTGGCACACTCAAGAATCTCCGCATACTATCGTTGGCCAGAAACAATCTGAAGAACATCAACGGCATTGTAAGCCACTCATGATCAGCGTGATTGTTTTTTTGATTGCCTGCATTCATTTTAAGGAAACACTCGCCGACACGCTCGAGGAACTTTGGGTCAGTTACAACATCATCGAGAAGATAAAACCCATTGAAGGCATGAAAGTGCTCAAGGTGTTCTACGTTTCGCAGAATAGCATCAAGGATTGGGCCGAATTCAATCGAATGGCTATACCGCCCAAACTGGAAGAAATCTCGTTCATTGGCAATATACTGCACGAAGCCATGGAAGAGTCAGCATTTCGTTCTGAAGCTATACGGCGGCTGCCTAACTTGAAGAAATTAGACGGAGAGCCGGTTATTCGGGGCGATTAACTTCTGTGAATTGGCTCACAAAAAAACATATATTTTTTTTTGCATATTTATAGATCAATAATAGCAACAATAATAATAGTTTTAGCACTCCATGCCTGTTCCGTTATCAGCTGTCGTTGCAGTTGCACTGATATCTGCGGATTGGCTGGAGGCGGTCGGCAGCGACGCCTCTTGTTGAGTTTTTAAGCGTTGCAGCATGTTATGTGAGACCAAATCGAGTTTCAGGTGCTGCACGTTTAGAGCGCTGCCATCCCACTCCTTGAGCGACTTGAATTTTACAATATCGCAAAGGTTCAGCAATTCTGTAGCAAAGAAAAAGTACATTCACTAAAGGCTATTCGGTACCGGTGAGCGTCAGCGAACTCACCCATGCCGCCACTGTGGTACTCGCCGCGCTCCTTTTCCAGCGTAATGCGTATGACGTCCTGGCGTGCTGCGTGTTGCTTGGAACGATTCTTGCTGATGGACTGCTTCAGCGCAATCTGTTCCAGTTCCTCGTCGAAGCGTTTCAGGTAGAGCGCAATGAGCTCTTCGAACTCCTGTGGGGTGAGCGGTGTGTTGCGCTGCTCATCGATGTGACCCAGGAACCAGCTCAGCTTCTCGCCCATCAGATTACTTTTGATGGCGTGTCCTAGACGCGCTTTGTGCTTGTTGTTCTGGCGACGAGCCTTCCTGCCGAGCACTTTGGTCTTGCGGCTGTTGGGGTGTTTGCATTTCCCCAGTTCTTTGCGCAAGTTTGTCTATTGAGCGAATAAATTCAATATTGGGGACTAGTTAAAGTTGTTATTAGCAAATTTACCATTTTTAGAATAACTTCACACGTGCTGCAGCTAAGAAATGTTTTTGTTTTGATACTGTGCGCGTTGTGAGGGTTGGCTTACCGCATCGAAAGTAATAGATTGGAAATTGGTAAAAGAAGTGCCGAGTTATTTCACGAATTTAAATATTGCATGCAAAGAATGCTGCCGCTATTAGTAAAGCATAAAAAAACTCTGAACCTTGTGGGCATTCCCGTTGTTAATTTATTCTGAATTTAAATAATGGGTCAGCTGCCATTACTGCCGCTTCAAAATATTGTTCAATATTGCCACAACACGATCACCGATTACATTTGTAATAGATGCTGTCACCAGCTGCCACTGCACAACAACAAAACACACACGAGTATCTCAGATCGCACTGAAAAACAACACGACGTCTTACACACACATATACAACGCAGTGATAACAGATCAGTTGCTGGCGTATTCTTCGGTTTGTTGGACACGTTTTTGGAGTAGTGAGTGCAATTGCAATGTTCTGATATCTCCCACTAAAAGGCGGGAATGACAGTTACTAAAGAGACATTTGCTTGTATTACCACTTTCAGTTGCATTTACGCTTTGAACATTTTCGAGCAATGGCTTCCAGTTTTTTGAGAAACGGTGCAACTTTAGTGCTGAAGAATTACCTGCCGCATTCACTCGCCACATTGAAAAACGTAAATATCAACTCATGTGATTAAAGTTCTAAAATTACATTGACTTAATTGCACTGCCGGCTAAGGCTGGAATGTTGGGGGCTCGTTTGTGGCGCACAAGTAAACACTTTGCGGCGAGGCAAATTGTTTTGAAGCCATTACATAACTTGTTTGCAGTTATGAAGTGTGCGTAGTGGTATTGTGACATTTGCCTGGAGTGCAATGAGAACTGTCAGGCAACGAAACTAGCGTACACATTGTTCAGTTATTGATCGTTAAAGTAAAGTAGAAATTGATCGAACAGGGTTTGTTTCTATCTGTTTAACAATTAACTTAAGAGAAAACCAGCAGTTAGCGATTTGTTGCTCGTTTTTAAATGGACCCAACTTGAATACTTTATAGTAGAACTTCCGCTGCTGTTAATATTCTATCTCAGAGTTATGAGGGATGAGCTGTTTTATCTAAATAAATCTAAATAAAAAATATAATGCGATGCTTATTTTCAGTAATTGTATTCATAAAGTTAAAGTATAGCTGCTTGTATCGCAAATTTGTTAGATTAGCATTTTCTGATATGATATGATTATATGAATATTTTTATTCACAACTGTGTAAAATGCTGATTCGTTATTTTTATTAAATAGCTATTTGTTGACATGAACAATGCAATAAGCAATTCCAATAACATTTAACGATTTGCAGTAATATTTTCTTAATTTCAGTTGCCTCTAGCAACTCAAACCCGTGGCCTACAACTCACTCCATGTCTGGACAAAATTGTCTCCTTTAAGCTGAGTGATATTGGCGAAGGAATACGCGAAGTCACCGTTAAGGAATGGTACGTCCCTCTGCCTTTGACACACAAGTTAGCTTGTATATTCTTTCAAAGTTGACTATTTCTGTTTGCAATTGATTTATTAAACTAATGCTATCTCTTCTATTAAGGTTCATCAAGGTTGGCGACTCGGTCGAACAATTCGACAATCTCTGCGAGGTGCAGTCGGACAAGGCCTCCGTGACCATCACCAGTCGCTATGATGGCAAAATCGTTAAGCTGCATCACAATGTGGATGAAATCGCCTTGGTGGGCAAGCCGTTGCTGGACTTTGAAGTTGAAGAAGAAGAGGACAGCGATAGTTCCAGTAGCGATAGTTCCAGCAGCGATAGTTCCGACAGCGATCAAAACACTGAAAAGCCCATGGCGGATGGTACTGCCTACACAGCGGCCAACATGGAGGATGTAAAACGCAGCATAACGCTGACCACGCCCGCTGTTCGTCGCTTAGCAATGGAGAACAAGGTGGATTTGTCGAAAGTGACCCCGTCGGGGAATGGCGGACGCGTGTTGAAGGGCGATGTGCTCGAGTACTTGGGCCAAGTGCCGCCAGGCACAAATATTCCGCACCCCTCGATCGCTGCCAAAGCGGCAATTTTCAGCGCTTCAAAGACAGCTGCGTGTAGCGCACCGAAAGCCAAGTCAACAGCCGTTGCTGATCGCATTGAGCCGCTGAAGGGCGTACGCAAGGCCATGATGAACACAATGACAAAATCTCTGGTTTGTTACAGCATTGCAATGTTTAAGTACGCTTTCGAAATTGTTTGTTTGTTTATTTTTTTAGAAAATCCCACATTTCGCCTACAGCGACGAGGTTGAAATGACCAAGCTAATTGATTTTCGCAATCAGTTGAGGGAGAATGCGCGCGAGCATGGCGTGCCAAAGCTGACTTTTATGCCGTTCTGCATTAAGGCCGCCTCTTACGCGCTGAGCAAATACCCAATTCTGAACAGCTCGCTGGATACGGAGAGCGAGACAATCATCTACAAGGGCTCGCATAACATTAGCGTGGCCATAGACACGCCGCAGGGACTGGTGGTGCCGAACATAAAGAACTGCCAGGATAAGAACGTAATTGAGATTGCCAGAGATTTGAATGCGATGGTGGAGCGCGGCCGCCACGGAACGCTGACACCACAGGACTTTGCCGATGGCACCTTTTCGTTGTCTAATATTGGAGTTGTAAGTATTCTGTTGGTAGCTGAGCAGTTACGAGACAAAGAATTACCATTAATATCTTTCTACTCTTGCAGATTGGTGGCACCTATACACATCCCTGTATAATGCCACCCCAGGTGGCCATTGGCGCCATGGGACGCACACGGGTAAAATTGCCTCTATGAACAGACAGTCTAATGTCTACGATCAGCTTAAATCAATGTTGAGTTGTTGTTGATAGTAGGCCATCGGTTTTTGATATTGCCAAAACCCTTAACTGTCTTAACTTTTTTGCAGGCCTTACCGCGCTACGATGACAAGGGTGAGCTGGTCAAGTCGCAAGTAATGTTTGTTAGCTGGTCGGCCGATCATCGCGCAATCGATGGCGTCACTATGGCCAACTTCTCAAATGTGTGGAAGAAATATTTGGAGAATCCAGCACTGTTTTTGCTCAACTAATTCCGTGGAGCAGTTGGGCCATATAAAGAATTCGAAGGTGAAAAAGTGTCGAATGATATGTACAACCGTACAAGGCTGTTTTAATGCATTTATTTACAATTATTACAATTTACGCGATACACGTAATCAAGAGAATGGTTTATAGTGTCAGGTTTGTTTGTGATTAGTTAATACGTTGTGCTGCTTTTATTGTGCATTTATGGTGCCCACGAATGTGGTGGGTGCCTGATTTTTAAAACTAGGATTAATTAGGAACGCGCAAAGCAATATTTAGTCGTGAGTCTAACGAAGGCATTTATTCATTGATTGTAAAATAAAGTAGAACTCTATATTGTTAGCTGGATTGTGCTTGTGCTAATATATATTTTTGTAAAAATTTTCAAATAGTTATATGACAGAATAAAGTGCATGCAATATTAAAAAAAAAATAAATTGCATTTATTTTTAGATGCCAAATATTAGTTGAAATGATGAATTTTTATGATTGATTCTGAGGGAACTTAATGAAAGAATGATGTATAGTGTCGAAAGAATAAAGATTATTATTCAATATGAGGATACATTTAGCACAAAAGGTTTCCAAGTTAAAAATTAAATATTTATTTTAGAATATATGTATGTACATATTTTTTAGGATGAGTGTGTATATCATTGACCAAGATGTAATGTGATTGATAAAAGATTAACAATTTGTAACATTTTGGGGTAATATTCACTGTGTGCATATATGAAACACTACTATACTAGTGTCCGACCGAATATTCGTCTTCGGCTTCGGTATTCGGCCAATTTTAAATCTTCGGCTTCGGCCAAAATAGCCAAAAGGTTTACGCCCTGTAATGCAGTCAATTTGCTCTGTTTCGAAGTATTTTATCAAATATCTGATCTTTTCGATATTTTGGACTCAAGATAGCGATTAATAAAAATGATCTCTAGGCAGCTATTGATGTCAATTAAATTGTAAGATTTTAAATTTCTATATACATATACAGTCGTGTCTGGATATAGTGAACTAATTATTGCAAGGCCTGTTCACAGTATTGAGGTTCTTCACTATATCAAGGTTAACATTTTTGTTCAAAAACTCGTTTATTTGCTCAAAATACACTTTTTGCTTTTTGCTTGAAATTGCTTTCAAAATTTTGTTCAATATTTAGAGGCTCCATGTCAAAATTTGGGTGTTCACTATATCGAGGTGTTCACTATATAGGGTGTTCAGTATAGCCAGACACGACTGTATATGTATATAGAAATTTAAAATCTTACAATTTAATTGACATCAATAGCTGTTTTTTATTAATTCTTAAGTGGAACAAAGAAATGAATAGAGAAGGAACGGCTAAATTTGATGAATTTTTTTTTCTAAAAATAATTTTTATTATTAATAGAATTTTTTTATTCATTCGGCTTCGGCCTAATATTTTACTTATTCCGAATATTCTGCTTCTGCACCTTCGGTCGGGCACTACTAAATACAAAAGTTTCAACTCAAAAATCTCAAATTTTTAGGAGAGACAAAAGGCGGATGATACGAATGAAATTTTTGAAGTAGTTACGATATATTTACCGTGAAGTGATTCATGGCAAAAAGTAAATATTGGAAAATTTTGAGCTGTGACTCTTTTGTATTTAGAGTTCGATATGTTCAGATCTCTTAAAATTAAACCCCGAGAAGTTGTTAAAACGACAACTAAATTTCAATTTTTTTTGCTAGTATTTAAAATAAATTTTTTTTAAAGTGATTCTCTGCTAGTAATTTGTGTTAAGAAAAAAAAAAACATGTTTTTAAAACAAGAAAATAAAGCTTGCATTTGAGTTCCAAGCAGTATTTCCCAGGTGAAAGTAGGAACAAATTTTTGGTTGTAGAAATTTCACATAGCAGATCTTTAAAAAGTACTCAAGTATTTTTCGTGACTATGCATTGCTGCAGAACATTGGGTTAGTACACACATGGACGTTTTTGCTGCCTCCAGACAAGAACTACAAAAGCTAGTTATTCAAAAGTTATCTTTGTTTCGTGTGCAATCGTTCTTTTCAAGTTATTTGTGGAAAGGTTAATCAGTAAAGTATTGAAAGACTAGATAGATCAGACCAGATAAATTTCTTTGAACAGAATAAGCAAATAGAAAAACTATAGCAAATTATATAGCAGGAATGACTTTCAGTTATATTCAAGATTAGACTCGTCAAGTCTTAGTAGATTAGACCCAACTCTGCAAGTGCTTTAAGCCCGTCCAAAATCCTCGTCCTCGTATTGTTAGAGCCGCATGTATGTATGTATGTACAGTCCAAAACATTCTTTAACACTAGAAAGATCGCAAGTTTTCCATAGCTGCAAAGATTTGGCTAAGAGTAATTGTAGAACCCTAATTGTAGAACTAATTTTAAGACCCGATAAAAAAGTAAAAGTCATCAAAGCAAATGTTGATAGAACTCCTAAAGAAATTTCAGATATTTAAAACTGAAAAACCGTCGAAATGACCGCAATGGTATTTCCAATGTTAATTTTATGACTTCTTAACGCCAACTTGACTTGTGATTTCTTGCGCCACAGTGAACCTCAAAATGTGCTCAATGGAATTATGTCACTTGCTGGCTTCAATGGCCAGTTGCCGCATTCGATAGCCGCTGTTTACCTTTCTCGATAAGCTTCCTCTCCGAAACTCACCACAGCCGCAAGGGTAGGCGCACGCGCCCTGGCGCCCAGTGCACGTGTTCGCCTCAGTGCAGTGTTCCAATGTTTATCAACAAACGATTGTCAGCGTTGCGAATGTCAAAACAAAACCTGCGCATTCCGTTGCCGAGGACTCCAACAAGTGTTGGAACCTTCCAGTTCGGGGAATCGCGTACGAAACTCAACATGGAGCTGCACTTCCAGCACAGTTTTGCAGGCTTTGAAGTGGCCGTGCGATTTTCGGGGGGACTTGACGAGCTGAGCGCCTGAAATTTTATCAGTTGCTGTAGAGACTTGGCGAGGTTCAGACCTGTGAGCGGAACATTTAGAAATAGGTTCAAACGTTTGTATGAGACTGAATTATTAGAGGTATATAGTATACTAAAAGTAAGCAGCAGAGATTTTTTTTGTAAAACGCAGTTATTGGCAGTGAAAGAAACACAGCAAGTGGAGAAGCCATGTGAAAAACTGATTTGTAAAAAAGTTTCGCTTTAATAACTAAAAACTACTGCATAGTGTTTAAGTAAAATTGTGGCTATTTTTGCATCCAATCGAACGCCAGAGTGAGCGCAGGAAAATGTGCGGAATTGAGCAGAAAACCAAAGCAATATATTGGTAAGTGCCCCATTCGACTAAAAAATTGCAGGGTAATTTTTTGTACTGATTGAAAAAGTGTGCGTTGACCGAAGAAAAGGTAGAGAAAGGAAAGCTGTGCTGCAGCTGGCGTTGCTGTGACCGCAGCGTAAAAAATGCAAAAGAAAAAACTGTGTGTGTATACTTGAGAGGATTTTCGTCTATTTTAACGATTTTTCCAGTGACCTTGTTGCGTACAAACGTAGAGCATTGTACGTACGAGCCATATTGAAATTATGTGTACGTTCCGAATGCCAACACCAGCCAGCCCGTCGGGCAGCGGCGCAGCCAACAGCCGTCGCGGCAGCGGCAGCGGGCGGCCCTGCGGTGACAACGTTTTGCCTGTTGCCCCGTTGTTGTTGCCGTCACTCGGCGTTGATATCGCACTCTTTCCTTTTAAAGTCGTTGGCAGGGTCGGTCGGGCGGTTGGTCGGTTGGTTGGTCGGTTGGTTGATTCGACTGTTGTTGGTTTGTCTTGTGTCGCCGTTAAAAATAGTACCGCTCTTTGTGTCGCATGTGTTGTTGGTGCACGGTAATAGCTACACCAACAACACAATGCATGTTTTAGGAAGGAGAGAAAATTACTTTCCAAGTTTTTGTTGTGCTTCTGTGCAATGTATTTTCATTTTTTTCGTGTTTGACTTTTGCTTGTGCTTTTTTTGTGTTCACATCATTTTCTTTAATGTGAATAGAGTTTTTGTGAATGGCGGTAAATGGAATGAATAAAAGTTAGTAAGTTTTGTTGCGTATTTGCTTTTTATTTTTATGATAATTATGGTCAGTGAGCTTGTACTGAGTTATATTCTTGTAATATTTTTGGATATTTCGTTGGTTTGCGATTTCATTATGATATTTCACTATAAGAATTAGGATTTGCAATTTGCTTTTGTTGCTTTCAACCTCGCAAAAGTTAAAGAAACTTAGATTTGTTGCACAACACAGCAACAATTGCCATATGTAGGGTTGAATAGATGACTATGGCAGATGTCAGTGGCGGATCCAGGGGGGGGGGGGGGGGGTTGAAACCTCCGCCCCCCCCGAAATATGTGGATCGACTATAAAACTACATACAAATTAAAATACATTTTATAAATATTAAAGAATTACATTTTAAAACCCCCCCCGAAATATTTTTCTGGATCCGCGCCTGGCAGATGTTGGAACTATTGGGCGCATTTAGAACTCAGAGCAATGCAGAACGCTCCATTTTCTTCTGAGACCTTCAAATCTTATAGTTCCTAGCAGTGGCGGCTTAAGGTGCTTGGGGGCCCGGGGCGGCGACGGCTGAGGGGCCCCCACAAACCGTGCAGAATAAGTTTGCGTACAAAACTAATAACTGGAATTTCCGGTTATGCTTTTTAATTTTTTTAAATTTGTATTCCATTGAACAGTAAATGGACAGTAAAGGGACAAATTATTTTGAAACGTATATGTGCTTGAAATTTTATAGAATCCTAGAGAAAAAATGAAAAATGGATAAAAGGATAATCTTACTAAATCTTCCAAATTTGATAAAAACTTTCGTGAAATTAGGAAAACTTTTGGGAGAGCAAACTCGTCATTTCAAAAAGCCATCTTAAAACTAACTGCTTCGTTACTACGGTCTGGCCATTATTTTAGCAACTCGAGCAGGAGGATTAGATTGTTTTGCGATCATTGCATCATTACACTACTCGACAAAAAATGGGCCAATCGCGTGCATAGATAAAGTGTTTTCTAGACTAACTTTGGCCGCTGAACACGAAACTGAAAATAAAAAAAATTTTTTAAGAAGCGTTTTAAAAAAATCTTCGAAAAACGAGTTTTTTCCTGTTGTTTCAGTTGTGAGTACATAAATACTGAAATTTTTTTGCCGAGACTCATCCAAATTTGGATATAGACGTGAAACTAGAGATCATTTATAGTAATCTGGCATAGTCAGTTTTTCATTTTCTGGCCCAAAGTCCTTTTTAAAAAACTTTAAAATTTTAAGGACATACACATTTCAAATATTTTTTTAAATATATGCGGTTGTGCAATGATGGAAATATGGGTATCAAATGAAAGACATCCTTTTAAATTTTCAATTTTGAAGTTTCAGGACCAAAATATGTCAGGTAGGGAAAACATACATGATTTGGATTTCAGTCTGTAGATTCATACATCAAAATTTTATTCTATTTCAAAGTTCCAGTCTAGAAAACACTTTTATTTTTAGGTGCATTTTTCGTGTCGAGTAGTTCAGAAATGTACAGAAATATTTTATAAAACCCAGTAGCAGTAGCTTACTTACAAGGAGCATAGAATTGCTTTCGTAAAAGAGTCTACCAAAGAAGAAAACCGGATTTCCGGGACGATGTGTTGTTATCCAACCGATAATTATAAAAATAATAATAATAACTGTAAATTTGTTTGATGTCTACAAAGTTTAATGAGGTTAAGTAATTGCATAATTCTGGTTCACAAGCAAACTCTAAGATTGCGATATTTAATTTTTAAATTAGAATTTTGTATTTGCATACTTTGCACAAAATTTTAAGTTAAAAATTAAATATTGCAATCTTCGAGGGAACATTTTTTGAAAATTTGCAAACAATTGTTATTTAGAAAGGATGTTTTCTTGCTTTTATTGAACTGAATTTGTTATTGCAATTTCAAAGTCATTTGTCGATACTGTATCTGTTTCAATTGATAAAAGTGGCAAGCAACCTTTCAACAACCATTGTGGAGCGCAAATAGTTTTTTACAAGTTTCAGCAGTGAAAAACTTTAAATTTTTATATACAAGCTTCTCTCGGGGGCCCCCCGCAGCCCGGGGCCCGGGGCGGTCCGCCCCTCCGCCCCCCCCGTTAAGCCGCTACTGGTTCCTAGTTAAGTTTTCATTGTTCTGTTGTTAATAAAGTAATACATATAAAGGTGAGGTTATGTGAGTTCCATTCATTAATCGATACAGTAATCAGATAGAACTCAAGCACTTTCGACGTATAAAAAAAAATATTTGAATTCTAGCTTTGAAACTATTAGAAAAATTTAAATTTAATAATTATTTGTATGAAATTAAAAGTGAGATGGAATCAGAAATATCAAGAAACTGTCACTTTATATGCCAAAGTCCATTCCTAGCCAGGAAAAGTCAAGAAATCTTAGACTCCTTGCGATAATTTGCAAGTTTACTGTCGTAAGGTCCGAAGTAGGAAAAATCGTTGGAAAACGCCCAGAAGGGAGTGCAGGAGGACTAGCCCCGGAGGGGATAAATCCTGCATTTCGACGAAGTGTTCGGAAATAAGATGCTTTTTGCCTACACCAACCTAAGTCCAGGATAAAGTTCATATCGGATTACTTTTCATTCCCAGTAAGAGAGGCAGTCACGCCATCTTAAAGTTGTATCACAACAAACAAATTTTTGGGGCTTAAGAGAGTTTTTCAGAAAAAGAGAGGGTTGCCAATCTTACATATTCAGTTTTGATTGCCTTAATTTAGACAGATGTTTGTTGTATTTACAAATTTAAAATTGTGCACGATACAAAGTTTTTACAAAACATGATTATTTAGAATATATTTTTTGTTACAAAACTTCAAAGTAATTATAATCATACAGCAATCATAGTGTTTTTTTGCGCTCATTGAGTCTATTTACAATTTGGAATTGATGAAACAAATTTGAGCACAACTTTTTCATTTTCATTTGATTTAAAAATTTCTGTTTATAAACATTAAAAATACTGACTTAAAATATATTGAAATAGTAAAAAATGTATACAAAATACTACTAGATAAAATCAATATTAATTTTAAAAATGTTTGAAGCAGGGACTTAACTATTATAAGTATTTTAAGAAATTAATTTCAATGTAACTATGTATTACAATGCAACATAAATTTAATTTGTTGATTATAATTATTATTTGCGACAGTTAATTTTTACGTTGCATAATAACTGTTATGAGAAATAATTATTTTTTCCATTCTGGATAACGATTATTTTGGGATTTTGTTTGTTTACGTTGCATCATAACTTTTATTTATGACTTTTTTATTTACGTTACCGATGACTATTATTTTGAGAACATTTTTTTTACGTTGCTTCATAACTTTTATTTATGATTTTTTTTTATTTACGTTGCCGATAACTATTATTTGAAAGAACATTTTTTTTACGTTCCCTTATAACTTTTATGAAAGAAATTTTTTGTATTTACGTTGCCTTGCTTACATTTTGAGTATGAATTGATTTTTCATTGTTTAGTTGTTGGTGGAAATTAGGTTTCTGCAGTTAATTTGCGTTTGTCATTTTAGAACAATTAAAAATTAATTCATATCCAAAATGTAGTAATTCAACGTAAAAATTTTTTTTTCAAAATAATAGTTATCGACAACGTAAATGAAAAAAAAACATTAATAAAAGTTATGAAGCAACGTAAAAAAAAAATTCTCAAAATAATAGTTATCGGTAACGTAAATTAAAAATTTCATAAATAAAAGTTATAAAACAATGTAAAAAGCAAAAATTCCAAAAAAATAATTATCGACAACGAAAAACATACTTGTTACTTCTAAGAGTTATTATGCAGCTCAAAAATATTTATTACATGAAAATAGTTATAGGCGACGTAAAAAATTTCTTATTGGGAATAATTATTATAAAGCAATAATTATAGAAATTTCTTAAATTAGGGCAATTTTTTCATTCCCAAAAATATGGATAATAATTATTTTAGGTCTCTGGTTTGTAGTATTTTTGGGGATTGAGTATTGAATTGAGAAATTTTTTTTTAACAAATATCTGCTTACGAAAACTTAAAATGCTGACTTAAAATTTATTGAAATAATAAAAATATATATCAAAATACCTCCACAAATAAATATATTCAATATTGATTTTCAAAACGTTTTTAGTAAATTTGGGAATTGAGTATTGAATTGAGAAATATTTTTACAAATGTCTGTTAACTAAAACTTAAAATACTGGAATAGTAAAAATATAAATAAATAAATATAAACATACATATATAAATAAATAAAATATTCATTTCAATAATGTTAGTTATAAATTTGAGACTTGGATATTTCGCAACAGCTTATAAAATACTTCGACTTCGAATACTTATATACTAAAAATAAATTTTAACTTCTTGATGGCATAAGTCTCTGCAAATTTATTAATGCAAATCAATTATTAAAACTAGTTTAAAAAAAGTCTGGTAATACCAGTGTTCTACCGAAGGTGGATTTTTTGCCGAAGCCGAGGCATAACTAAAATATTCGGCCGAAGCAGAATACTAATAAAAATTCTTTTAAGAAAAAACAGATCACATATAGTCGTTCTTCTTTTTCATTTCTTTTCTCCACTTAAGATTTAATAAAAGAATATAACTGGTAAAAAAAACCCCAAAACAGTCTTAGAGTTCAGTTTCTAGCCAAAACAAAAAACTTAACAATTCAATTGACGTAAATAGCTTATTAGAGATCATTTTTTTTTATCGCAATCTTGATATCCGAAATATCGGTAAAGCCCTATATTTGATAAAATACTTCGAAACGGCGCAAAAGTTCGGCAAAAGTATTCGATCGGCACTAGTTAATACTAACTAAAAGACTTTGAATGCGCATTGAAACTGGCTTACGCATTTAAGGATTAAAGTTAGGTTATGGTGTTTGTTATTTAGTGCATAGAAAAGGAGCTACAAATTCTTGGGTCGAATGATATTGCAACCTCTTTCATTCAGGTTATATGAAACAAATGAAAACTTATTCATGGCATAACTCTCTAGGATTTGATTTCAAGTGAAAATTGAAATTCAAAGATTTAAGTAGACGACTTGATGACTTGAATCGATTCTAATTGCAATAAATTCACGTGAACGCTGAGTTTCCACGTGAAAAATTATTCTTAGATGCTAACTAATGGAATATTATTGACTTCTTTTGTATTAAAGACTTGGAAAATCGAGAACGGGGAAGTTAAAGAACGGACAACGGTGCAGCCTAAAGTTAGGTTATGGTGTTGGTTTTCTATGGTGCGGACGAGGAGCCAGAAATACATGAATCGAATCAAATAAAATGAATAAAATTGCAACATTAGCTTGTTAAACTGGACTTATGCGTAGTTACTATCTCCCTCACACTAACACTTTACGACTTGAGCCGATTCTATTGTTGTAAGCTGAGTTTTAGCGTAAACAATTGTATAGAAATGCCAACTAATGGAAAGTTATAAGCTTCTTTATAGAAATAATGACTACGACAAGCCAAGTCAAAAGGGATCGAAAAATGTATTGACTTATTTTCATTCAGTCTACAGCTTTCATAAGTGTTTTTCTCCCTGACTACAGATACTAAGCTCAGTCTTTTTTATGTTAATAAGTTTGCAATTAATTATTTCGTCATATTCAGATGTACTCTTGAATTGTCTGAAGAAGCAAAAAGCTATAATATTTGAGCACACAAGTGCATTGTGCCAAATTGTGCACTTATAAGTAGCAACATTTTTTTACAAAGGAATCTTCGTAATTAACGTTCTCCCCAAAATGTCTGTCACATTCTGATTTAAGTTTTTCTTTTTGCTCGTTAGAGTGTTGGCCGTTGCTATTTCAAGTTTTGACATCGGCTGTCAGTTGCTTCGGTATTTGTTTGTCTGCGCTGCTGCTTGGCAGCGTCGCTTGGGAGAAGGCAAATCCGTCTTTTGACGGTTGTTATTTGCTTTGCTGCATTCGAGTTGTGTTTTCTTTGAGTTGTCCTTATTTTTCGTTTGTTGCCACAGCAACTTGGCAGCATCCATTTCGTTGTGTGCGACTTTGTGTCTTATTGTATTGATTGTTTGTGTGAGTGTGCATGTGTGTGTGTGTGTGCGCGTGTGCGAAGTGATTTGTATTGAGAATGGGGAATTGATTAAAGCGGCACGGACTTGAGATTATTTCCAAGAAAAACACTACCAACAATAAAACGAACACCTAGCAGCATAGTATTTGTGTGTATACACATACATACAATATATATATAAATATGTTTGTTTATATGTGTGCAGTTACATAGCAAGTATGTCCTGTGAGAATTTGCGTAATATTCCAGTTAAAATCGAATTTAATCTGCGCAATGTTACTGAAAAGATTTGCTGGGCTTTTATGCAACACAACGTTAGTTGGCTGATTGGGTCAACTACCACGAAATGGAGCATATTTTCAAACAGCTGCTCTGGCTTTAAGGAGCACTTTTGATTTGTTGCTGTAATTTACAAAACTTATAAATAGCCGCCGGTGTAAACATCTTTGACCTTTATTATTGCCGGCTGGCTTAAGATATGCGGTCCACCCACGTTCGGCTGTGCGCCTTAAAGTATGTTTTGAATTAGTGAGCCGGAGACAAGTGTGACGTATGACGTATTTATTTTTAGCATTAACATGTGGGCAGAGCAATTTGATTGCACAGCTTTTCAGTACACAATTTGCTTGTAAAGCACACAAATTTTCAACTATGTTATGCATTAATATTTACATTTACTTGTCAATATTTGCCAAAATTGTCTTTTTGCATCAGACATTTTCGAGTTCTGTAGATGGTTTTGCTAATAAAAGGTGACTTTTGCATGAAATTTAAGACTTCATTTGGCTTTGGGAGAATGATCTGTTTCAGGTCAAGAATGCATTGTTTTTTTCAATAACTTGTTGTCAATTTGAAGCTAATTCCATTGTGTCTCTTTTATAGAAACCTCCGAACAGTAGATTTTTAAAGCTTCTCTTGAGGTAATTTTTTTTTGCCAGCAAGATCATTCGCCATAGTTAGGAATAGGTGGCAATCATTTGGTGCCAGGTCCGAAAATTAAGGTGGATACATAAGAAACCCCTAACTAAACTCTCGGAGCTGCTAGCGTGTCTATCAATGTGTGTGACCTAACGTTCTTCGGATGGAACACAGTTTCTTTCTTATTGCTCAAAGCAGACCGCTTCAGAGCGATTGTTCAGAGTTTGGTCATAGAGATATGACGTCGTATCGTATATGTTTCCCTGCCAATCGCACCAAGAATTAGCAAAACCTTCTTGACAGCCAATCCTGGCTTGGCCACCGTTTGTGCCGGCAACCGCCATTCGACAACAACTGGTTCGTTTGACGTTGTCGTAAGTGATTAACTTTTCCTCAAAAGTCACCATCCACTTCTAAAATGGGTCGCTTTTGTTGCGATACAGCAGCGATCAGTTGATGGAACTTCAGTCCATGAGGTTTTACTGAGTTAACTCGTGTGGCATCCATACATCGAGCGTTTTTTTATATCCAGTCATATTCAAATGATTGCAAACAGTGTTTTGTGCTGTGTGTTTAGCTTTTGGGCTATCGAAACATTGCTCACATTATGATTGGACTCGACGATTTCCATGATTTTTTGACACTTTCCACAATTGGCCGTGCAGAACGGGTGCATCTTTGATCGTTACTGGAAGGGAGTAGACGAAGCTAAAATTTCCCAT
This sequence comes from Melieria crassipennis, assembly GCA_963668005.1. NCBI lineage: Eukaryota > Metazoa > Arthropoda > Insecta > Diptera > Ulidiidae > Melieria > Melieria crassipennis. Next base: position 38,825,456 of record OY764962.1, on the reverse strand, counting down.
TATTGGTTGTTACAGTATTAGGACCATAAACGCTACATTTTCGTCTTTATCGAATGAAAACTGTTAAATATGGCGTATTTTCTCTTTGCTGTTGTCCATGTTTGAGGCTCACTCAAATAAAACTTAGTCAAAAGCAATTACAAAGCTGATCCGGTGGGAAGTGCCCTTGAAGTAGATGAGATTTTTTATGAAACGCCTAAGTGCACTCTTGGCGAAATCCCCAACTGAAGAAGAACAACTGTAAACTGTCAACAATCGTCCCGATTCTGAAAGTCCCTCCAAGTATTCAGTAACACATGTTGAAAAAACAGAGTTTCATACACATTTCAAACGAGTGAAATTTGTAGTATCAGAATGGACCATATAATAGGCCTTCGAGTGTATCTCTTACAGAGGCAGCCACCATAATCTATCCTTACTTAATTACAAAACTGTATCATAAGTTTTTTGTGTACAAAATCTTGTCTTTCTAACGCAATCTAATGTAACCCAATCGCACTTATAGAACGCGGTAAGAGGTGTCATTTAAAATTTCTCGCCATTTTTGACAAATAAAAACCACATAGGAGGTTTTCAGATATGGTGCGGCATTGAAAATGGAAAAATACACTTTAAAAAAGGTGAAAGTATTACGAAGACGCTCGAAAAGCTCGTGTTGTCAGTGCTCCAGCGGCGATTCAAATACTCAAAGGCAATAGTTAGTAGAGATGTTGTTGGTATTAAAACATAAATTTTTTTATCTTAAACTAATAAAGTTAGAAGGACGAAATTCAAGAATGTGGTAGTGTACATATTAGTCTTCAAGATATATTTTTTGCAAAAAAAAACTATTGAAAATTTCCAAGGATATTCAAGGATAAAGTTTAAAAAGGACATTTTCAATACCTCTTCGTCCTTTTGCACCAAAACATTAAATTTTCTAAGATTCTAAGGATTTTTCTCTTTCATTTGATACCCATTGTGTTACTCTGCATTGCGCTCAATTTTTTTTTTGAAATAAACAAGTCCTTGAAATTTCAAAGTCCTTTTTAAAAAAAATCCTGACGTCAAAGATAAAAACTAAAAACGCAGTTTTACTACATTTGGCCCCTAGTTTTCCAAGTAAAATTTGTTGTACGGTGTAATGATCGAAGCACATTTTTATGATAACGACGCATGCCGAAATGAATGAACATGAATGTAAATTGAATTGTAAATAATCTTTACTTAAAATGTATGTTTCAGACTTGTTTTGACTAAGTTAATAAAACAAATCAATCAACAATGTCCACAGTCATTAAAGCAATTTTTGAGCCAACAATAAAAACTTAACCTTATCGACCAACAGAGTTCCAAGAAATTTCGCCTCGATACTGCATGATTTCACTTGCCGCACTCAGTACACGTCGAGCACATTGGTCGCCTGAGCTTTTATTACAGCACTGCCGGCAATTTGCAACAACAAAGTGAAACTCACACTTTGGCTCCAGCTGCATTGATTTTTCCCCAGCGAGTCATTTCGCCACAAATTCACTTACGGGTTCGGCTGCAGGGCTGCCCCCAAAAGTATGCTTACAGTTCTCGCACAAAGCAGCAGCCAACATGCAGCAAAATTGAACAGTTTTTATTTCATTTTGCATGGAACAAAAAACCAAACAAAACAAAAAAAGGCAAATTTCACAACAAAAATGTAGGTACGAGCGTAATACGGACCCAGCGTGGGAGTCGTTCACTTCGGCACGGCTGCGGCCACTTTGCCTTAAAGCCCAACTCGACTGTCGCACATTGCCGGGTCAGTGGGGGCGAGTGCAAAAGTTGAGAGTGGAATGCGCCAACAATAAGTCATAATTTGCAGCAATGTGCAAAATGCCGACCGACATGTGTTGACTGCGATGATGGAATGATATTAAAAATGTTTGGCATTGAGAAGAGCGAGAGAAAAATGAAAAATTTGCGCGCTGGTATTGGTGGTGTTTTGAGGTACATATTTCCATTAAAAAAAAATGGCAGTGCGTGCGCATGTGGCGAGACACCGTCGAACCTTTATCATTATGGCAAAGTTGCAAACTGCCAAACTCTGACATTTTAGGTAATGTGAATAATTTAGCAGCGTTTACTTGATGGCACGAATGAATTATGCGCCGGCATATTTGCCAGAGTGGAGCGGAAAGTGGGTGCAGCGCATGGCAATGGCGAATAAATAATATATGAAGTACATAGTAGAACCACACACACACACACATACAGACAAACGTGTCTGCAAGGCAGCGATGCACACAATGAAGTGTGTGTAAGTATGCAAAGCTGTGGAATTCTTTTCGCACTTGAAGTTTGCGCTAAAAATGTACTGAACACACACACACACACACAGATAGAGGCGCACACATGCCACTTGGCGCAAGTGGAGTGCCTTATTTTTCTGAGGCAGCCACACGTTCACACGCACAACTTTGCATACTTCATTCAACCAGCGCGCATCAGCAGCCAGTCTGTCAGCCAAGCCAGGCGAACATTCAAATAAGCGCACAATGCGCATACCCACTGTCATACACCAACACACACACACACACACACACACGCATTCATGCACGCAGCAGCATCCCCTGTTCAATTCGCACATTATTATTCTATCCTTTTGCCAGTTGAAGGCGAAGCAAGAAATTTCATTCTATTTGAAATTTGCTCGCTATTGAATGAAAATTTATTTACTGCCACTTGGGCGTTGTTGCTGCCGCTGCTGTTCATCTGCTCGACGCAGTGCTGGCATTTTATTGCTTATTCTTGTATTGGAATTTTCTGTATTGCCTTTTTATTCGTTTGGCGTCTTGACGTTGCGTTGCCGCTTCCATTGCTGCTCTGATGCTTCTCATTATTCTAAGGATTCCACTTAAATTGCCAAGAATGAGCGCACAATGTTTTACTGCCGCATTTCTCCATGAAACAGCACTCTCATGTCCTATTTTCGTTGGCATTGAGTGCAGTGAGAAAAATCCGAAGAAGAATTCAACTAAATTCGTAAGACTTGAGGATTTGAATAGTTGGATATGTTAAAAAAAACATAAATGTAAAATGTAAAAACGGTTTATGGTATAAATATATTTTCTGTTATGTGCGAGGTTGGAATGCCAGACGTGGCGCCAGTTGGTCCGATTTTTTACTGTATCTATAATTTATTTCACTAAACAAACCCTTCATAGAACTTGTCGTGCGAGTTATAACTGGACACTGCCGCGTGGTCAAACACGTAAAAAATTGGGTCTTCTGTACAATGACTTCTGCAGAAGCTTCGGGAACGAAGATTGCAAGGAAATCGTTGGGCATCTTCACTACAATTAGACGGCGCTTGCAAGAGCGTGCTTCCTGGGGATTCTTGGGACAGAACTTCCTTAGCTGCCGAGCAAACCTAGAGAAGCCCGCAAGTCGTATTGATAAAAAGAGCTACCAAGTGGCTCTTATCTACGGGAAGTGTATAGGCGGAGTCTCCTCACACGTGGTGACATAGTGGGCCACATGGCTTAATTGATGCCCTAAAGGCGGCATCCACCAACTTACTGACCTACCTACCTAACATACTTACTGACATGCTTAATAATAAATTTCAGATCGATTGCTCTGTTAGTTTGTTTCACAGCTTTGTGTGAGACTATTCTATTTGAAAAGCTTAATATTAGTGTAAATTAAACAAGTTTGAGGAAATTAAGTAGTGGGAAATTAAGTAGTAGGAAGTTAAGTAGGGGGTTTCTGAATTTAAAAAAATTATGAATCACATTGTGGTTACAACTGTAGCAATGATAAAGAAACTGACAAAAGCTGGTAAATCCATACTTACAGAGCATTCAACCTGAAAAGGATTGGCATGGATTACACTGTAGAATACAAAGCAAACACCATTTCTGGTTTGAGCCAGGAACTTCTCCCTCATCCTTGCAAGCTTATAGATCTTTGTTCCAGAATCTGTGACCCGTTTGAAGTCAAAATATTGTGTAATGTCGAAACTAAATAGATTAAATAATTTTGGTAGTGAATAAAATACTAATTAACGGACAATTGATTTGAGCTCAAATAAATGTTTGAACACTCATTTCAATTATTTCCGCTGCAAAAACCCTCCAAATCAAAATCATTGTCGCAGTTGTGGGAGGAGCGCCAGAGAAAGACATTGACCCACTTTCTGTGTACAGGCCCGGGTCTAGCAAAGAACAGGCTTTGTTCGCTCGGAGCTCTCTTCTCGAAAGAACTCAGAACCATTTCAACTATAAACGAAGCTTCTATAGTTCTTGGATCACACAAAGTGGATTTAAAATACCAGCCAATACCAACATAAAATGAGGCTGTGGCACCAAAACGGCACTCTATGTGCTAATTGTTCTACCTAGCTGTGGCAGCAGCTACTCAAGCAACCAACCATTTCAATAATTCAATTAATTTAATTTGTTTACTATGGTGCATCAATTGAATTGGTGTATTTTAAGTAACTCATATTTAAGTTCAAATTGATAGTGATTAAGCAGTGAATACTCATACAAAATCTTACAAAATGTAGTCTTAAGGGGGTCAATACGTGTAAACCGTATATTTTTGGAATTGCGCCGAAATACGCCAGAAAAAATTAATGCAATGTACAATTTTTTTTCATTCTATTATTAAAAGGTAGCAGTGTAAGAAACAATTTTTTTTTGGCGTGCTCAAAATGGCGGCGGTGGTGGGGGTCCAACGTTGGGCCCAAATTCTAGTAGAAGTTGTGCCGGCGTCCCAAAAATCATCTGAAATAATATTGCTATTAGTTGTTATGAGGAAATATATGTACCTTCTAAAGTAACTAACAAAAAAAAAATATTTCCTCGAAAATACAAAAATACGCTCCAACCGAAATGATGAAAAAATATTTTTTTTTCTTAATTTCCCGAAAATGGCGCCGCGGATTTCGCCAAAAACAATGAAATTTTTAGTTACTTTAGAAGTTCTATGTTTCAAAAAGTTGCTGCCCAAATTTTAGATCAGTGGGACTAAAACTTGCCGAGATATTCTACTTCCATAATCAAAAACCATTTTTTTTTTAAATAATTCGGTTTAAACGTTGCGTTACCGATATCATGCGGAACGAACTGACCATCAATAAAGCGCTGCTGCAGGGGAACGGGTCATCAGAATTAAAAACCACTTGACTGGGATATTCTTAAGACCCCCTGGAGTCTATTTCACAAAAAAATTTTTTTGAAAATTTTTTAAATTTACACGTATTGACCCCTTAAACTGAAATCTATGGCTGCTTCAAACAATACCCAGCGAACAGGAAGACAAACGCGTTTGGAAGGAAATTGCTTGTAAGCGAGTTTGCAAATGCTTTTCAAGCAAATGAAAATGTTTTCCGAACTTATTTTCAACGAATAAATAAATTTAATTAAAACGAAATATAATATAATGTTGGCCGTCCTCGATAGTCCATTCCTAGCTCGGACTGGAAACGCTCATCTACTTCTATTCGCTTTCCACATGAAGTCGATGAGAATTACACGAATCGCACAAGTGTCAACGTTTTCTCTCAACGTTTCTACGTAGTGGTTTTATTCCTCAAACAACTTCAGAGTTTTTGAGATTTGCATTTACTCGTATATTTACTATTCACAGCTATACAGTTTTCAGAAAAATCTTTCTGTAAAATGAAAAATTTTCCCGATACAATTTTCAGTTTGTAAACGAACTGATGGCAAAACTGTCTAAACTGGCAAAACGTAACTGAGAGTTCACCTGAAATATATTCCTGGCCTGGCCTGAAAACTATGCCACAAAGATCGACTGTGAGTTTCAATAGCGCTGATTGATACTAGTTTCACACCTTCACATAGTTTTTGTATGCATTAAATTTTATTTTAAATTTAAAATTAAATTAAATTTAATTTAATTTTAAATTGAAATTTTGTTGATTAAAGCAAATTTATATCATATAAATTATTTTTGAGTATCATAATTTGATTTCGTGAAATTTTTTCCCATGTACTTAATGACTGCCACTGTAGCCGCTCAGCACACGCTGCATTTAAATGTGCCTTTGTGTGTGTGTGTGTGCGAATTGAAAATGAATGCCTAATTTATTCGTGCTGTTGCCATGTTATTTTTAGCCGACATTCTTAATTAACTGTGTAGTCCGGACTAGTGTATCGTACATTGGCCACTTACATAACCACAAAATGTTCTGGCAACAATTTTAACAGCAGCTGGCATACTAATATATTGAAAATTGATTTCCTAAAGCTAGCAACGGCGTATAATCAGCCACATCAAAGCGTCGGCAATTTGCCGCAACGCCCCGCTACTTGAACGCCTAAAAGCGACCAACAAGCCAACGCTTAAAGTACAAACAACACTGCAACGTAATCAACGACCTACACACGGCCACGGCAGCGTTCGCTGGCGCACAGGTGCACACAAATTGTATTTGTAGTTGAGCGCACTCGTGTGCACGCAATGTTTGCCCTTCAGTGCGCAATTAATATGAGTGGGCGGTAGGTCAGACCGCCGGCGCTTGGTGACGGTTCAGCAAATTGGCCACCGAACCGAACCCTTCGTGTCGCACTTTGCTCATTTAACGCTTAATGTGTCCGTTTCGTTTTCATGGTCTTTTCTGTCGCATGCGATTTTTACACTTTCATTTGAGTCGAGCCATTGAAAGTTTACATACATACGTACATAAGTATTTGTATAGCTGGCTTATAGGCCTTGTAGGCGAACGTGCAACTTAAAGAGGGAATTGAAGGAAACCTGTAGTTGCAGATTGGGAGCCTTTGAAGTCATTGTCTGCTGAGAGAACAGCAGCCGAAAGTAGAACTTTAGTCAGTGCGCTGATTGAGTTGTGATTCAAACCACTAAACTTCTGCTCGAACCAAAGAGTCTGAAAGAGTTAACAATAAAAAAGTTTGAAATATCAGAGACTTGCCTCTCACATTGACGGCACATTAAAACCAAAAGTCAGAGCGTTTACTTTCTTTCCGCTTAAAGATTTACGTATTGCTGGCATGTGATCAAATGCGATTAGAGCGCGTGGGCATGGCTGCAATGGTTCCATACGCGAGTCGGCCCACATGCGTCTCATTTGCGTTTCATTTTTAAGCGGTCTGTCGTTGTCTGTGCGCCGATGTCGTCATTATCGACTCTCAGTTACAGCATTACTACGCAAATGCCCACGCACACATATACCTCGCACTACTACACATGTACATGTACTTGTGTGCGTGTATGTAGTTGAACGTGCGCGTCTGCCATGCTCGCTGCCTGCAGTGGCTTTGCACTAAGTTCGTTTATCAAGTGTGTAAATGACAAAATTGAATAAAACTTTGCTCTTTTGTCAGCGTCATTTATGGCTTTTAGCCGCTTTTGTGCTTTTGTTTGTGGTGTAATTGAATTGGTCGGCCGTATCGTTGCCTTCATCTTTTGTTTATTTTTTATCATTTTCCTGAGAGTTTATGCAATGGAAAGTTTTTGAACAAATGACGGTCATATGTATGTATATTTTATTATTTGAAGCCGCCCAAAAATGTTGCCAGGAAATGTGCGCAACTTTTCAATTTGCTGTGTATTTGTTTTTACTCATATTTTGAAGTCGACTTTAATGCAGATTTTATTATCAGTTTTTCATAATTTTCTCTTTGATACTTTTTGATATTGTTTCATTAATAAAAAAAATTTTAATTAAATGCATTTTTTTGTTTTACTGACTATTTAAAACAAAAATGTTTTGCCGGTTGTGTTAAATTGCATTCCTTTCTATTATTGTGATGTACCAATAACAGAAATATTATAATCTTTACAAAAAAAACACAATTCGTTAAAACGTTGTCTATGAGAGGAGAAATGGGCGGTAAATGGGAGTAACTACAACGTTAGGCAGGCTATTTATGCCATAGAAGCCCGTTGTGATGCCTCAATAATTAAAACTTGGGCTCCTGTAAGCATAGAATGAATATTGATGAGGTTCAAACGAAGCTAAGTAGACTGTAAATAGTCCTAACAACAACAATAAACTGACGACGAAGACATACCAAGTCAAAGTCGTGTGTTCTTTATAAAGTCTGTGTGTAGTACATACGAGTATGTATTAAATAGAACAACGTGCGACATAAATCAAAAAATTTAAAATCACACAAACAAATCGATATATTCGCCAAATATAGTACAACTGCGTTTTTAGTTTTTTTCTCTGATGTCAGGCTGTTTTTTTTAATTACTTTGAAATTTTAGGGTAATGAATATTTAATTCATTTAAAAAATTGAACACAATATAGAGTACCAACATGGCTACCAAACGAAAGAAATAACTCCATAGAACTTAACAAAAATTTAATTTTTTGGTGCGCAAGGTCAAAAAGGTATGGAAAGTCTAGTTTTAAAACTTATTTACAACTTTTTTTTTAACTTTTTTTCTAACTTTTTTATAACATTAAATATGCTTAAAAATATTCAATATTTTTATTTTTTTAATGCGTCTTATAGACTAATGTGTTCACTACTACATCATTGAATTTCGTCCTTGTAACTTTATTAGTTTTGGATACAAAAAATTTTTCGATTTTTTTTCGTGTGCAAAATTGATTGTCGCAGGTCGTAATATTCAGTGTTGAAATTTTAGTCAAACATAGAACCACCACAACTACAACTACTACGAATAGTCCTAGCAACGTGGAAATGGTAGTCAAATTCAAATTATGCTATGTTCTGTCTGTGAGGGCAACTTTTTGTGTGTGTCTGCTCCGCGTACGCCCGAATAATGTTTGAGACATTTGGCGCTGATGTTTTGTTGTTGTCATTTTACCTTCTGTACTTGTACTGCTTTATACAAAAGAAGGAAGCCTCACGTGGGCAACTTATTCTTTGACACTCTAGGTGAACCAACTGACAATACTATTCACAATCTACTAGGCTACGTGAGAAGCTCAAACTGTTTCAATGAGTGAGCAGACGCAAGTTCGATTGATTGTGGTAGCACAGTGAGCCTTTGGGCAGCCTCTCCTACCTACCTACCTACCAACAGAAGAGTGATTAATCAGAAAATCAATTATGTTTCTCAGGTGTTCCCTTTTCAGTGAAAGAATTTATTTATTTATTTATTTATTGTATTTTGCTCGAACAACGAGGTTACGCGCAAAAAATTATGTATTTCCTTTAGCCTATTGAAGATACTTTTTTTATGGATCCTATAAAAATACAAAGCTTACAGATTCACCTTCAAGCAGTCGGTCGGCATCGAATTGACAGACCTTATTTTTGATAAAAAAATTGTTAACAATCAATTAAAAAGCGCTCGTGCACTCACTGGCCGACGGTGATGACACGTCTGTGGTGAACTTAATGCCTGAATCCAAATCGAAATCATAAATTTTAAACGGGCACAATGTGCGTGTGACCGCTTAAAGGTTAAAAGAGAATTTGCGAGCGTTGCCTTTCAGATGAACTCATTTGCCTTACAGTTTACTGAAATGTCCTCGAACCAAAATTACTTCGGTGAATAATACGCTACCAGACTGTCTCGGTAAGAGATTTGCTGCATCAAAAAACAGTCTCTGATGTTTTAAAACAGCACTCAGAGCCCAAAGATGGGATTGGCTGCCCGATAATAGAAGAATATCACGTGCCGATATCATTTTTTATACCAAGTCAGGCAGTGGTTAGTAGTGACCTCAGTTGGGACAATGCAGATAATGCAGTGAACTGGTAGTCAGAACTTCAGAAACTAAACATCAGAGCTTATTTTGCTCAATAAATTGAGTCCATCCTTATATACGTAAACAATGTGCTACCTTTTTTTTGACTTGGGCTAAATAGAGCTATTTTTGTTCCACAATATTTCGCAAGCAGATCCTTTTACTCACAGATATGAACTTCTTTGCCTAAAAGTGGAGCAACCAATTACTAATCGGATGGTATAAAAACTTGATAATCTTTAGTAAATTAAAGTTTGGGTATCAAATACTCAGAAATACTCAATAGTATCAAAGTATCAAATACTCAATACACTCAGAAAAAGGCTCGTGAAAATGAATAGAATTGCCTGAGGGGTATGTCTGAATTGAATTAAAAAAATATTTCAATACAAAAATTTAACATTTCGGAATGTCAAATATAACATCGTGCAACAAAAACTCAAAAAACTTTTTTTTAGACCCATCCAAATGTTGATAAAGGCGTGAAACTAAAGGTCATTCATAGTAAGTTGGCATTCTCCGTTTTCCATTTTCTGCTCCGATGTCCGTTTAAAAGGACTTTAGAATTCAAAGAATATACACATTTCAAAGATTTTTTTTAATATTTGCAGTTGTGGAATGATGAAGATGTGGGTATTGAATAAAATATTTAACTAAAATATTCAACTACATTTTCTAGTTTGAACATTCAAGGTCAAAATATGTCAGTAAGATGAGGAAAAAATACACGTCTAGATTCTCAGTCTGCATTCTCAGTCTTGATTCTTCTATCTTTATTGGTTTAGAGTAAAACAAATATGCTTCCATCCATAAGCAAGAATGCTTACAAAAAAAAGCAAAAAGCTTCTGTGAATTTGTGCTCATGTTTTAATTTTTGTTCATGATTTAGTATCAAATTGTTTGCTTTACTCTAGAAACGAATTGAATTTATATAACGTTGTTATTGAGTTTGCCGTTTCAAGATTGTTACACATTTCACATTATGGCAAATTGCAAAACAACCAAAATGTGTCAACACACATAACACACCAAAAAATTTTTGATTTTCCACCGAAATTTATTTTATAACAGTTTGAATTGTCAGCAACAGCAAACTGCGAACAACCCACTTATCAGTCAACCGAATACTTTTATGTATTGTATGCTATGTATGTGTGTATGTATGTGCAAATGTGTATGAGCGTAGGCACTCAATCTGCGGCAGTCACTCGCAACGTTTACGCAACATTGAGCACAGAAGTTATGCTGCAAATGGCCGAATGACACAAAAAACTTGCAATTTATTTGGAAATGTCAAATAAAAAATGTGCGACATCGAAACGCCTCAACACCGCACACAGTTTTTGCGATTTAAATGTTACGCATACGCCGCGTATGACTGCTGTGGTGGACTGTTGGCAATCGAATGTTTAATTTGAGTTCAAAAGTTTATTTGAGTTTATTTGTGAGTTTAATTGCAAAAATCAAGCAGCAATTATTACATATTTACACATACTTATATAAATACATATTGTCACAACTGAGTTGCTGCATAAATGGCAGTGCGCACTTTATGCTAAACGAATCAGAAAGTGCTACAAACGTCCTTGACATGATTCAACGCCAAGTCGTTGCAGCAGCCAACTGATGTTGACTGCATTTTATGTTGTATGCCGTTTGATTAAAATTTGATTAAAATGCAATTTCCCCACACCACAACGTCAACACAGTCGCAGTTGGCGCGTGCGGATACACTTTTTGCTGCCTGTCTGTCTGTTTGCTTGTCTGATTCAGTTAGCTGTTTGTTTGTTTATGCTGCTGACTGACAGCCGCATGCATAAATCAATTGCGCGCACATTTCTTGTGCGCTTGTTGCATTATAAATGCCGCACATAGGTAAACAGTTGAAGAAGCGGACACGCATTGCATGTGTGTGTGTGTCATTTGCTTCAATTTCTACTAAGCAACACAAGCACGCACACATGTTGGATGGACAAGATGAAGGCGAATTGCGTTCCTTGCCGCTGTCGCTGCATATATATTCACTTGACATGTGACTTTTAATGTGCAAACCGAGACTTGGTTTGCATAGGAAAAGTTCATACATGAATACAAAATTAATTAATAAAAGTCCGTATAGTTGTTTGTCAACCTTTTGATATGCACACAAATTTCCAAAAGCGCCTAGTAAATGAGATAAAATGCGATATACATTATACCGCCCGATAACAAACGAACTGAGTAAATAAATGAATGTGATCCGACCACTTTTAAGAATGTATGTAAACTATTTAACTCTTCGTGACAGTCTGGCCAAGAACAGACATAGAACACGTTACCATTGTCAACAGAATTCTGTTGAAAACAAGTTGACTATACAATTCTTAAATCCCTCTTCAAAGCGCTCTTTAGTGCAAAAATCCTCTCGAATGATAACTGGTAGAGCTCCGAGATACCAAAGGAAGCCGCTCAAATGGCTAACTTCTATATGGATAGTTCAAAGATGAATGACAGAGTCGGTAGCGGAGCATACTGCAAGTATCTAACCTTTGAATGCTCTGTAGACCAGACCACTGCAGCGTCTTCCAAGCTGAACTTAGAACCATTAGTCGGAAATCAAATGCGATTTTCTACAGATACATAACCATTTATACACACAGCTATACAAGATCTACTAAGCGCTCTTCGTCGTTCAAAATCAGACCTCCACTGCTGGTCATCTCTAAATGAGATTTCCGAGCAGTAAAAAGTGCACCTCTACTGGGTGAATGGGCACAAGGACATAAGAGAAACTGTCTGAGCGCCAAGCTGGCAGGTACGGAGCTGGATAGCATCAATGCTGAAGAGAAAGTGGGAATCATTCCCGACATGCAAATTACAACTAAAAAATATGTACATTAAACGGCTCGAAGAACAAACATGCAGTACGGCAAGACAGATCCGGCCTATGACCAACCAGAACAGATCCAGGAAACTGATCCTACTAAGCAAACCCGTGTGAGTCATTGGTCTACTTACTTACTTACTTACTTAACTCCATAACTTCCTCAACTATCCATTACCAAGGCGGTTTTGCTTTTCGCGCGCCTTCTGCATCGGATCACCCCAAGAGAAGTTAGAGCCTCCTCAACTTGGTCTTTCCACGGGAGACACGGCCTCCCTCTTCGGCGTCGATCTCCAACTACTGCATCGAACGCCTTTTTCGCCCGAGCTTCATCGTTCAAACGGCAGTCGCTGCACTACGTCCATCTCTTTATACAGCTCGTTGTAGGATCATAGTTATACGGTAGTCGTCGCCACTACGAACAGGGCCGAATATTTTACGTCTGCCTCATTGGTCTACACGCGAACAAATTGGGTCTGTTGTATAACGACTTTTATCAACAGTTGGGACTATTGCCACAGTTGTCATAATGAAGAGGAGAAAGAGAGGAGCCACCTTCTTTTCCACTGGCCGGCTCTCTCAAGACGAAGATGAAAATCTCTATGTTCTTCCTTCTTCACCAACTTGAATAACCTTAATTCAGTCGACATCAGAGACTTACTAGAGTTCATCCACTATTCAAATTGGCTCGATTAGATCAACCTACAGATTTTTATTGGGGAATGTCAAACATAGCGTAGACGTTTACAAAGTGGCATTTTGCTATTTGGAAATAAAATAGCGAAACGTTTAAGAATATTAAAAAAAAATAAATAAAATGTCGAAGCATCGTTGTAAACCATTCCTGTCTTCAGCCCATCCTAACCTTTGCAACATTCGAAAGCGGTAAAGCAGCACTTAAGCTTCAAGAAGGGGTCTGACATTATTACTGACGCTTAACACTAGAATGCCCAAGGTAGTAATTTTGACTACATTGAGGTTTTTTATTGTAAATAACTTTTGTTGCATCGCTTTCTAAAAAAATATCTTACGTGACTTGTATTAATTTTTAAAACTAATTGGAATAAATAAATTAAAAATTTTGTAAACACAATTTTGCAAAATTTTCCTTAAATGCCCAAAAGTAGTCATTTTGACTACCTATATAAAATGTTCACCAAATCTTACTGATAAATAGACAAATATGCATCTTCAATTGCGAAATATGAAAATTTCAAATAATTGCAAACATTAAAAAAAAATAATATCATAGTAGGCTGTGACAATTCCCAAGTTTTTCAATTCAAAATTCACTCATAAAATTCTTTCAAAAATTCCAAATTCCAAATTTCATTCCATTTTATCCCTTTTATGTGTAATCAGTAGCGGCTTAAGAGGGGGGGCGGAGGGGCGGACCGCCCCGGGCCCCGGGCTGCGGGGGGCCCCCGAGAGAAGCTTGTAACTATATAAAAATTTCAAGTTTTTCAAAACTGAAATTCAGAACTGAAACTTGTAAAAAACTATTTGCGCTCCACAATGGTTGTTGAAAGACTAAGTCGTTTGTCACTTTTATCAATTGAAAGAGACACAGTATCGACAATTGACTTTGAAATGGCAATAACAAATTCAGTTCAATAAAAGCAAGAACAATAACAATTGTTTTCAAATTTTCAAAAAATTTTCCCTCGAAGATTGCAATTTTTAACTTAAAATTTTGTGCAAAATATGCAAATACAAAATTCTAAGTTAAAAATTAAATATCGCAATCTTAGAGTTTGCTTGTAAACTTGTGTAAATTACACAATTACTTAACCTCATTTAACTTTGTAGAAGTCAAACAAATTTACAGTTATTATAATTATTATTATAATTATTGGTTGGATAAAAACACATGTCCCGGAAATCCGGTTTTCGAAGGCAATTCTATGCTCCTTGTAAGTAAGCTAAATATGGGCTTCTTACATGCTGTTATGTAGGGGAAATATGTTTCTTCAGGACTTTTTTTATAAAGTCACTGCTACTGGGTTTTATAAAATATTTCTGTACATTTCTGAAGATTTCTACTCGACACGAAAAATATACCTAAAAATAAAAGTGTTTTCTAGGGGGTAACTTTCTTGAGAACTTGAAATATAATAAAATTTAGATGTATGAATCTACAGACTGAAATCCAAAACATGTATGTTTTCCATACCTGACATATTTTGGTCCTGAAAGTTCAAAATAGAAAATTTAGTTAAATGGAGACAATTTCCCTCTTTCATTTGATACCCATATCTTCATCATTGAACTACCGCATATATTTAATATTGAAATGTGTATCTCCTTAAAATGTTAAAGTCCTTTAAAAAGGACTTTTGGGTCAGAGAATTTAATACTGACTATGCCAGAATACTATAAATGATCTCTAGTTTCGCGTCTATATCAAAATTTGGATGGGTCTCGGCAAAAAAAAAAATTGTTTCGCATGGTGTAATAAATGTAAAGTTGGTGTTTTCACTCACTGCATCATAACTTTATCATTTTTCTTTCAATTCTATTGATGTTAGGCTTCATATTTGCTAAAATAGTATATATTTCATTTTAGATTTTAAAACCAGAGAAGATAATTTATTTTTTCTTTAAAAAAATATTCGAAAATTTATGATTTTTTAAATTGGTCGAAAAATTCACATTGTTACAACTTTCACCGTCAGTAACTTCCCCAAATCTCATCTGATTTGGACAATCTATATATCACTAAAAAGCCACTAAGGTATTATCTTCTGAACGACGGACAGCTCGTGTTAATCGGATAATTCTTTTAGAAGATATGTGCTCATAACTGAAACAACAGGAAAAAAATCGTTTTTCGAAGATTTTTCGAAAACGCTTCTCAAAAATTTTTTGGTTTTCAGTTTCGTGTTCAGCGGCCAAAGTTAGTCTAGAAAAAACTTTTATTTTTAGGTGCACGCGATTGGCCCATTTTTTGTCGACAATCGAATCCTCCTCGGGTAGCTTAAAAAAATGGCCAGATCGTAGTAACGAAGCAAGATTTTCTGTTTTTTTCGAGATTTAAGATGGCATTTGGAAATGACGAATTTGCTCCCCCAAAAGTTTTCTTAATTTCACGAAAGTTTTATCCATTTTTCATTTTTTTCTCTGGGATTCTATTGCTTTCTATAAAATTTCAAGCACATATACGTTTAAAAATAATTTGTCTCGTCGTTTAAAAATAAAAGTCCGTTTACTGTTCAATGGAATACAAATTTTCAAAAAAAAAAGCTAAAAGCATAACCGGAAATTCCCCTTATTAGTTTTGTACGCAAACTTATGCTGCACCGTTTTATGGGGCCCCCCTCAGCCGTCGCCGCCCCGGGCCCCCGAGCACCTTAAGCCGCCACTGTGTGTAATGTACGCTATTTTATTTAAATGAATTTACTTTGTTAACCATAAAAAAAATAAAAACTAAATGCTTATTTTAGTTTAATTTCGTGTACATTTATTCATATTTGATACTTAAAAACCAATAAAATTAAAAAAAAATCATTAAACAATAATTTAGTCAAAATTACTACATATGGGCGTTTTAGGTATGTCAGATTCTCGGGCATTCTAGTGTTAAAAGTGCAACAGAAACACATATACTACATATTTCTTTACTTACTTGTCGATTTATGATAATTCCATATTGGTTTTCTGTACTTCGCTTTACATTGCCTGCACTTTGTTGTGTTGGGTTGTGTTGCCTCCATATTTTTTTTATTTCCTTCGCGTGCGCATTTATTACATTTCGCCTGTAACTGTGGTTGTAACTGTAGCTGTAATTGTGATTGTAACTAAACGCGCGCATGTGTGCCGAAACCAATATCCTTGCATATGTAGGCACGAGGAGCCGCAATGCGGCCGGATGGCAGATTGTGGGCGCTGCGGGCGCATTAATTATGTTATTTGCATTGTCTTGAGTTGTTAGTTTAGTTGAAATGTAATTAATATTTATGGTGTATCAGTACATATGTACAAATGCAGTTATGTAGAAGTGTATATGGAAAAACTGCTGACCAAAATGCTGATACAAGCAGACAGCGTCATTAGATTGTTTACCTTGAAACACAATTAACTTTTGGGTTTTCGTTGTTGTCGTTTCAGTGTTGTAATATTTATTATGCACATCGACGAAATTATTCAAATTTTTAACACCACCAAGCGACACAACGATACCCAACAACACGTGTGCTGTCTTGCAGCAGCCACAACGCACCCGTGTCACATTGCCTTACCCACCTTATCTCACCTTATTTACCTCAACGTACCTCATATTTTATGGCCTCACTTCACCCCACTGCAAGCCGCACTCTTTCAGTTTTTAGTATTCCCGCAGCTTCGTCATTATTTTTAACATCTTTCGCGCAACGCGTTAATGTTCGTTGTTTTTGTAATATCATGTTCTGCTATCTAACGTTGAAATTACCTTCAGCCGCTCGCCCGCAAACCGCTGTGCAGTTAGTGCTGGTAAATATTTTATGCTTGTGCGCACCAATGCTGCGCTGTGCCAATGCTTTTTCATGTTAATCGGGGCGTATACGTAATGCGTAATGTGTGAGGTTGACCTTTGGCACGCGTGCGCCACCTTTCACTACTCGCGCCACGCCATATGCAAATTAATAACAACTCTCAGAAAAAATAAACGCAAACAAATGCAAAGAACGACTGTTAATGGTGCAATTAATGAAAGCTGATGAAAATCCTAATTAAGCTTTACAGCGTCATAAATATATTGCGTCGTAATGCACAACGCAGTAATAATGGAATGAAAAAAAAAAACAAACAAAACGCCAATAAGCTCAACACGCGGCCGTTAACAGTCAGAAATTTAATTTAAACTTATGCAACGCAACTCATTAACCGTCTAAAAGGATTACAGTGCTCACCTTGTCCTCGTTCCGTGTGCGAAAAGTATTAAACTTGGCGCTGTCCATTGCGCACACAATAAAAACAAAAAATTGCTCATCAGTTCACGGCGCTCGGCAACACGGCACAGAGCGCATCGAATAGAAACGGCAAGGCGCATAGCACATGACGCAGCGCCGCTCCGCACCGCACCGCTGACACAGTGCCGCATTGCACAGTGCAGTGCACCTCCGCGCCTCAGCGCATTCGCATATTTGCCAGCCATTCCAATGACCTTGCTCCAGAATCCGACACAATTACAATCCGACACGATTTCTCGCATTAAGTTGTATCTAAGCGCTCACAGGCGGCTGTGCACAGTTCTATAGTTGTGCAGACTTTGATGCGTATTGTTCGCTCGTGTGGGGGTCGCAGCACAGATGCGTCTCTGTGTGCATCTGTGTGTGTGCCTTTTAGTTGTGTGTGTGCATGTAGTTTGCTTTGTTTACATTTGCATGGGATGGGTTGCAGGGATTTAGCGCAGCTTTATAACGCATCACTTGCATCCGCACTGAGAATTAAATTTAAATATCAAAAGGATTTTCCTTTCAAGAATCATCTCTCCTTCAATATTACGCCGTACTCAAATTGGGGAGGTAAAAAAGTAGTTTTGTATTTTGAATAAGAAGACCAGAACTTCAGGAAAAGCATAATTTCATAGCTGTTAGATTCATAAAGCGTTAGTAGACAACTATTTCACTCAAAGTAGTTTGCTATTTGTTGCTGATAGTACAGATTAACCCTCAAAATCCTCCTCCCGCCCTTTCCGCATCCGCTTAAAATGTGTGCTGTAACACATGTTGAAAAAAAACAGTGATGCATATATATTAAAAAAAAACCAGGGACCGGAAGTTATTTATGAAAACTATAATTGAAAATTTTACTATGAAGGAAAAATTATGAAAATAAATTAAATATACCAATACAATAAAATACCAATGATTATCGCACGGATAATCAAACTTGGCAATAAATAAGAATTATTTTTTATTTATATTTTAAAAATCCTTTAATAACAATTATTTTTGATTTTTTTAATATTAGTCCAAAAATAACAGTTTTATTTCGATTTTTATTTTAGTTGCCCTATGATAACAATTATTCGTGACTTCAATTTAAAAAAGTCATCAATAAAAATCATTCATAAAAATTAAAATAAAAATTACTCAATGACTTTTATTTTTTAAGTCATCAATAAAAATCAGTCAGTGACTTTTATTTTTTAAGTCGCAATATAAAAGTCATTTTCATTAATGCATGCAAAAGTTATGATTCTTTCAGAAAACAGAATTGTAAAGACAGGTCTTGTTAAGCCGATCAGGAATATATATACATTTCGATATTTAATGAATCCAGTAGTGTAATTAATGAAAATGACTTTTATATTGTGACTTAAAAAATAAAAGTTACTGAATGATGTTTATTGATGACTAAAAAATAAAAGTCAATGAATGATTTTTATTGATGACTTTTATAAATAAAAGTCAATGAATGATTTTTATTGATGACTTTTATAAATAAAAGTCATTGACTTTTATAAATAAAAGTCATTGAATGATTTTTATTGATAACTTTTATAAATAAAATTCACTGAATGATTTTTATTGATGACTTAAAAAATAAAAGTCATTGCATAACTTTTATTGATGACTTTAATAAATAAAAGTCAATGAATGATTTTTATTGATGACTTTTATAAATAAAAGTCATTGAATGATTTTTATTGATGACTTTTATAAATAAAAGTCACTGAATGACTTAAAAAGTAAAAGTCACTGAATAATTTTTATTGATAACTTTTATAAATAAAAGTCACTGAATGATTTTTATTGATCACTTTTTTAAATAGAAGTCACGAATAATTGAAATAATAGGAAACTAAAATAAAAACCAAAAAAAACTGTTGTTTGTGGACTAATAAGAAAAAATCAAAAATAATTGTTATTATAGGATTTTTAAAATATAAATAAAAAAATAACTTTTATTTGTTGAGTCATTAAATAAAAGTCAAAAAATAACTCTTAAACATTGATTTCTATAATAAAACTTATAACTGTTACGCTCCCTGGGCAAAAATCAATCCATATACTCCACGTTACTGAAATAAATTTACTTACTATAAATAGTCGAGTGGAAGTGTAAGGCCCATTGTGTTCCCTGTTACTCCCTGTCCCCTGTCCATTGACCCTGTTTACTTCTCTAAGTGAACCAGTTGAAGCTTTTGATGAAGCTAAATCTAAAAGGTCTTCAAGAATGTAGCAAAAGTAACCTTCCAGATGACGTTTTCTTTGCGCAGCGAGCGCCGCGCAGTTTCACAGGACGTGTTGGATTCCATCTGCTTCTTGTGTCTACAAATTTTGCAAAAATAATTTGAAAATAGACCCGGTCTTTTTGCTTTGTTATCCATGTGTCCTGTGAGAACGACGACAACAGTTCTTATCAGGTTTCTTCTGAGAGAAATTAGTTGTTGCGAGCAACTTGAGATGATAAGATTGCAGGATCTGAAGACTTTTGTGACTATACATACGCTGTTCTTCCATAGCCAATTACAACTTTGAATATGGTAGCTACATTCACCTGAAATACACTGAAATGATCCGAAATTCAGAAAGATAGATTCAGCTCTAAGCTGTCGGAGTAAATGCCACTCGCGCTACAAAATGTTTTTTATTTAATTTTGCAATTTTTTAGCTAATTTTCTACTCATATTTCCTACTAATGATTTATGGTAGGAAAAGTTATAGCGCTCTTTAAGAGCTGTAGACAGAATACTTTCATCTTTAAAGACATATGGAGGTAGAAAATTGTTGCATAGAGCTACATTTTGATCAAAAGATATTTGGAATTTCCCATTCAAACAAACCGCATTTGAGATTTTGTAATAATCTTTTTTTGTGGGTTGGTACATCTATCATCATCTGCTCAAATATCTGTTTGAGCGCCATCTGTTGGGAGCTTGTGCTTAATTAATTTAATTTTTTTGTTTATTAATTAGTATTATTATTATTATTTTTTTATTTGATTATCTTCTTTCCATCCATAAAACATTTTCTCATTATTTTCACTAATAATAAATATATCATAATAAAAAAAGTGTTACTCATCTACTCAGCGCGTTTTTCTTCGCCAATTATTGACGCATTAGTTGCCATTGTTTCGGATATTTATACAACTTGTTATCAATAAATACTACATACAACCATTTCTGCATTAATCAGCCTGTCTCTCAATGTCTTTGTGTGTCTTTCAATGCCTTGGTTCCTATACTGCTAGTAGTTATAAGCCTTCATTCTCCTATATTTTTTTGATTCAGCCGTCATAAAATGACACATCGTTAAACATCATCAACTCACTTCATAGTTAGAAAGGCTAATTGTATGCTTTTATAATCAACTCCTCAGCCGTTACGGAGTGAGCCACAAATACTTCAAGGACAATGACGATGTCACACTGAAAACACTAGACGCCAATGTCATTTTGAAGACAGACTTTTAAATTGCACACACACACACACAAACACAATTGCAAGTGCTTGTAAAGTGTCTCAGGGAGACTTTCAATGTCTGAGTTGTACAGCCAGATAGCACATTGACCTGACTGCAACAGTCAAAGAGCCCAAATGCCATGGACGAGCTTATTTTAAATTTCATCTAATACCCAACATTTGCCAGCTGACTTGACGCTAAGGTCGCACATTAATACATGCACACGCACGCAATGCGAATGCACGATACACGTACAGACTGACGTCAGCAGCAGTGGATGGGCAACAACTTAACGCCGCAGCATGCCGAGCGTTAATCCAATGGCATTACATTAAATGGATTTACGACGTTCAAATGGCGCGTGTGTAACGACTGCGTCGCCTTCAAGCTCAACTTGGCGAACTAAGCCAAACGCCAAAAGCAACTTGAACGCGCCAGCAATGCAAAGTTGAATGTCCTCTGCAAGTTTATTCATCCTCGCAACTGCATGCATTCATTGGCAATTTGTTAACAGCAACACGGCAACTGGGTGTAGGAGGCGACGGCCACGTACGTACCGACCGACAGCACTTTGCATTTACCTGTTTTCAGTGCAAACATCACGTGCTGCACCCACGCTCACACACACACACACACACGCAAAGTAGACAAAACGACACGAGTCATGCACATACACACATACATACACACAAATATATGCACAAACACTCGGCAATACAGAGCGCATCAAAAGCAAAATTCCATCGCTTTTTCCATTGCGACATTTCTGTCTGTGTTGCGTATACGCCGCGTGGGCCGGGCCATGGCACACCTGCAATTGCGTGTCGCTGCCGCATCGTTTCGCATATTTATCTGTGCACTGTGCGCGCTGTGCAGTTTTAAAGCTACAATCGACAAAATTCTGCCATAAAAACTGCAATTTCGCGCTGAGTTTTGGTGCCGGAAATGCGTTTTGGATTTATTGCTTTGCACTTAAAACATAAAACTAAGAGAGAGAAAATGCGCCCAGTGCAGTTTAGCTTTGCCGCAGTGGAAATATTGAAAAACTGGATACTGAAAACTGCTGTGCCATGGACAAATTTAATTGGCTGTAAATGAATTTTTGCAGCGTTGGCTTATTGGCTTCGACGGAAGGCAAGTGGGACCATTGAATTTAAATTCTCGTAGCTAAATTCGTGCAGTTAAACCAGATTTAGTGTAGTTTTAGTAGATTTAGTTTAGTAAACCAGTTTGTTGTATGTACGTGCGTTCATGAAATTTAAGTTTAGTTTAGTTTTAGAATTTAATTTCATCGAAAATACAAAAAGTGAAATCACATAAATTAAATGCAATTTTCCCTAACGAAACCAAAAATATTCAAGCCCAAAAATATTATTTTGTATGCGCTAATTTTCCTTTAATCTACTCTAATTTCATCATAAATTGTTCAGCATTTTTAAATAGCTTTCCTCATTGTTTTCCTCCATTTGCTTCAGTGTAATAAGCACCTGAAATGTTATACAAAATGGTGTGTCTTCACCAAATCCCTCAAAGATTAATGCACAAAACACCAAACAGCCAGCAACGAAAATATGAAATAATGAAAAGAAGCTTATTTTCTCATCTCGTTGGCAGAATTCTGCAACGTTTCTTTAACATAAAAATAAAAAAATTTATGCGCATAATTTTGCGGCAAATATGCACAAAAAGAAAAATAAAAAGAAAGTGTTGGTTGACACACTGCAACTGGCAGGAAAACTTTTTCAGCGGCAATTCTCCCAGCGGCTTGAAACCGGCTTGGTAGCAATTTTCTGCTCACAACAGCCACGGCGAGGCCAGAATTTTGCAACCACTCTGCGTTTGCTCGTCTAGGTGCTGTAAAGGTTCTATGTGTCAAAAGTTTGGCCACAACTCAATGTAAACGAAACGAAATCGCAGTGAAATGAGGTTCGCCAGATTGACGTAACGTCTCGCTGCATCCATGCGGCTGACGTCAATCGCTTCAGTCACAACGAGCGAACCTTCGCGTGTATCGTTTTGTGCACAGCTCGGTTTAAACGGCAATTTGTAAGTTCTATTCATAACTTTAAGTTTAGTTCTACACACACACACCCACACATATACACAGATTGACATATAAAGTCATTTCAGCACTCCAGCTGCCATTCAATTCCACAGCTTTCATTTTTTGTTGCTCACGACTCGCAACTCGATCCGTGTTCATGCTGTCATGAATACGCATCGCATTATGGTTTTGCTCATGACTGCGCCCACCCAGACGGATTAGGCGTTATGTCGAGTCACAGCCTTGTGACCTTTTCCGAGGTCATAAAACGACGACAATTTATCAACGTACGCTCAATTAATCTCAATTTCCTTGCACTGCCTTCGTTGGCGAGCGCTTCTCATTTCAAATGTGTTGGCTGCTTGGACATGTCTGCAGTTGTGTTGGTGTTATTTGCCACAGCATATGTGTGCCGAAGGTTTAACCTTTTCGAGCGTAATAAATTTGTTGTGTTATTGTATGCAGAGCGATTGCTCAGTATTAGTGTTGAGTCAACATTTCTGTACAATCAGGCAAATGGTCCAGTGTTATTGATGTCATTACAATTCTGAGAATTGTGATTTTTAGGTAACAACACAGATGAGAAATTTCATAAATAGGTACTACAAATAAATACGAGAATTAAAATATGGTTAGCATGTTTGTCAAAATGTGCACATATATCTAGTGAAATTTTACAGTTACAGTTGTTATATCGGGTGCTTTTTTTAGAGGTATAGAACTTCGAATTGAAATAAAACACAAGAAAATCGTTTTAATGTCCATCAATTTGGCTTTATTGGAAGGATAATTTTATGCCATTAATGTTTAAATATGATTTCGGGCATGTGGCCGCCGCGGCTGGCTCGAATAAAGCCAATTCTACAGGTCCAATTTTCAACCACTTTTTCGAGCATTTGGGGCCGTATGTCGGCAATAACGCCACGAATGTTGGCTTCCAAGTCCCCTAACGTTTCTGGTTTGTTGGCGTAGACGAGCGACTTCACATATCCCCAAAGAAAATAATCCAATGGTGTCAAATCACACGATCTTGGTGGCCAATTGACAGGTCCATTCCGCGAAATTATGCGCTCATCGAATGTTTCCTTCAATAAATCGATTGTGACGTGCGCTGTGTGGCATGTAGCGCCGTCTTGTTGGAACCACAACTCATCCACATTCATGCCATCCAATTCGGGAACAAAATAGTCGGTTATCATGGCTCTATACCGGTCTCCATTAACGGTAACTGACTCCTCTTCTGACTGGGTCCTCTTCAACATTTTGCTCTACAGCGGCAATTGTTTCTTCGGTGCGCACTGTTCGACGTCTCTGCGGATGCGTATTATCACATAGAGTAAACGTAGTGCGAAAACGACCCATGGTTAACCGAATTAATTGCTCTGATGGACGATTATGTCGACCATAAAATGGACGGAGCTTGCGGTAAACTTCGCGAACTGAACCATTATTTTCGAAATAAATTTGCACGATTTGCAAGCGTTGTTCTTTTGTCAACCTGTTCATGATGAAATGGCAAACCAAACTGAACATAAATGACATTAGAGTTGCCAGATTTGACCACAAAATGCCAGTTTTATCTCTATTCGAAAAACAAACCTCTAAAAAAAACACCCGATAGTTATTAATTTAGGCAAATTTCATGTATCCTACAAAGTATTTTATCAACTGCGGCACAGTGTAGGATATCTCAATAGTTGTTGCTCATGTTTCAAAATCGCTCCAATACTACTTATAGAAAAAAGTTCTCTCCAGGCGCATCTGTTGTGTTTTGTGTTTCTGTTCTCCAGTTGGTCACACCAAGAGATGATACGGCGTCATCAGCTTGGTCCTTCCATTGGGGACACGCTATCCCTCACACATTTTTCAATGGAGCTTCATTGTCCAAACGGCAGACATGGCCAAGTCAGCGTAGCCGCTTGATTCACTGTGCTGCGTCCATGTCTTCAGAGAGTTCATACAGCTCATTGTCGTATGGGACAGTTATCGCCGATACCAACAGGACAGAAGATTTTGCAAAACACTTTCATCTTGAGACTCTGTAGTCTATATTCATTTAAATGCATCCAATTTCTTTGTGAGAGAAGCATCCAATAGGGATTTCTCAAGCGTTCAAGGCTTGTAGACCTCTAAAAAGGCTCATAACCGACAGCATTGGAATAATAACACAAAGTGACTTCAAGACCCCAAAAGTTTTCACTTATGACATCAAAATATATCAAAAGGGGCTGAATTAGTGGAACTAAGATACAATTAGTTTCTCTGAAAACTAGAGACAGTTCGAACATTTGCTAAATGCTAACCTAAAGGAACATAGGTTACTATATTTTAGAACTACTTCCTGAAATAAAAAATGTTCCCTGAGTTTCTCAGGTGCCCCAAGTACATTAGGTGCTACACTGAGCAACAAATTGTGATGTTCATTGGGTTAGAAATTACAATCGAAAATGAAGACAAATTTATTTTATTTATTTATGCGAACTCGAACTAAGTTTTAAAAAACGTTTGCAGTTTTTAAATCAGTGACCCCTAATTACCCTAAAACTGTTGACAAAACCAGAAACAGCATTTTGCTGTTGAACAGTGTTATTAAGACATGAGAACCGTGAGGCATGAGGGGCAATAACTTGACTTTTTACAGGAACCCCAGTTAGAGCAATGTGCTTCCTCCTGGCAGTCATAGAGAGCCCTCACAATAGGCAATGATGCCTTCGAATAAAATTTCCATACACGCCCTCTGAACCTAATTTAACCTAACACTCATCTAAAATTATAATTATATTTAAAATGGGTGGTTAATGGGGTTTCGACAATACATTTTGATTTTTGTTTCATAGAAATCCAAAAGTTGACAACCTCACAACTTCGTTTGTATGGGAGGCGCTCTCTGATGTTGCATTTTTTAACTTTAATGAATTTTGTATTTTTTGCACTCAAGAATTTTGTCGACTGCTGAATAAATCATTTAAATCGGTTCAGTAGTTTCCGACATACGATGTTGTCCCGCTTACTTTACAACATTTACAAGTGGGGAGCCAATTCCATTGAAAAAGGCCAGTTTCATATGGCAGCGCCCTTAAAAGTCGTCGATAGCGGTTAGGTATGTATGAGAAAAACATTTACAAGAAAAAATAAATGTGGGTCAGTCTTGCATTTGAAACATCAGGGTTGCTCCCTGGGAGCAGTGGGAGCCTATTTTATAAAAACGAGCATTTTGTTTGGGAACAGGGTAGGGGGGTAGGGGATAGGGTATAAATACGTTTGAATGAAATGTTCAGTAGGGAAAACTAGTGGGGGTCAAT
Source organism: Melieria crassipennis (assembly GCA_963668005.1). Taxonomy (NCBI): domain Eukaryota; kingdom Metazoa; phylum Arthropoda; class Insecta; order Diptera; family Ulidiidae; genus Melieria; species Melieria crassipennis. Next base: position 38,799,180 of record OY764962.1, on the reverse strand, counting down.
CATAGATTTTAACCCTCTGAGAGCAACTTCTGAACAGCTGTGGAGCAATTTGTCGAATTTTCCAGCTTGTTTGTAAACTTTTACCTGGATGCCACAAAATTTGTTGGTACTTTTTCACCAAACCGCATAAAATAAGAGGCAGCATCGAGAATCCATTATGAATCCCATGCGACACTAAATCATGTCTACTGTTCATTTTTAAGGTCTTCTTGTCTACCGCAGTCCACCATACAAGGATTCCGTAGAGCAAAATGGGTCTGAAAACTGCAATGAAAATCCAATGTGTGAGACGGGGGGATAAGCCCCAAGTCTTACCGAGCATCTTCCTGCATGCGTATAAAACTCCTCACTTGAGTTCGATTTATACTCCGCAATGCTTTCATGCCGATGACTGAAAATGACCAAGTAAAGTATTCAAAAAGGGATACTGAAAGTAAAGCACACCAAAGGAAAGAGAAGAATTACTATAATGAAAAACAATAAATAGAATCTAGAGTGACTTTAAAAAAGTTTCAGAACTTTACAAGAAACTAGATTAACTGGTTATGTCAGTGACGCACACAGGATTTCATTTGGAATTCTATTTATTACCCAAACTGTTTGCAACAAACATACATTTTTATTTTAAGCCTCAAAACTTTCGTTGCGTGCATTGCAAGGTCACCTTAACGCAGCTGTTGTTAAAACTGGTCACCGTAGTCTGAATCGTATCGTGCTATACCCTTTTCGTTTTCTTCAATTTATTGCTGCCACTTAAGGGGGTCTTCTGCTTACGCGGATTGAAAAAATCGATTTTTTTTTTTTGCATTTTTTGAATATAGAGGATATAAGGAATACGTCTTATAAACGGTTTCGTGAAAAACACATTCCTTCTTGGGTTTTCAAAGCCGGAAACATAGCCGCCTCCAGCCGTTTCGAGCATTTATTTATCTTTAAACGCATTTTCCCGAAAATCACCTTTTTTATACTTTGTGGTATGACTTCTACAAGTAATTTTCATCGGATTTGACTAATTTTTTTTTTCACTTCTTCATAAAACACTTCTCTATGCTTCTCCGAGTACGATTTTTGAAATTTTGTTTTGTTCAATTTTTATGACCCTCAACAAGTCAAAAAACGTGGTTGAAAATACAACTTTTCACAAAAAACCGTATAATTTGAAAAATTTTAAAAATTAAAAAAATCGTACTCGGAGAAGCACAGCCAACGTAAAACTGAAAATAAATTTATTTTACTTTTCACATTTCCGACAACTGTGGGGGTGGATGTCATACCACAAAGTTGACTCGGACACTTTCGTCAGTACTAGTTTGACCACTTCTCAAAGGCGCAGGATTCACCACACACATAAGGCATTTATCATTTTTCAAGTTTAAACATGTACAAAAATAATAAAAAAAAAATTTTTTAATTATCTTGTATAGTTTCCTTACAATTAATTTCCAAAAATAGACTAAAATTCCGGGCGCGTAAGCAGAAGACCCCCTTAATAAAAATGATTCTTTGCCCTTCTTTGACGTCATTATTTGATGTGCTAGAATGTTTTTGCTGCTTCATTTGCTGCTTTAAAGTGCACAAAAACACTTGTAACCTTTTGCCATGAAACGCGCGTTTATTGCCGTCATGGATAATCAACTCGAATCTCATCGAAGTGTTGATAATGAAATTTCAAGTGTCAAATGCTGTAAGCCACCTCAACTGACACTCGCGTTGAATCGTCAATTACGGTTTTTCCACATCATGTGTCAATATGCAACCGACCAACAAATTACATTCATGCAACTTTTTCAAACGAAATTTTTAATTTAATTTGAACAAATTTTGTTATGCTCTGGCGAAAACTTTTCTAATTCAATTCAACTGAAAGTGGAAGTGTGGTTGAGACAGCAAAAGTTATCAAATTAGAGCCATGAAAATAGAACGAAAAGCAGCGCTCAATTATTACATGCCTGCAAAGTGTGGCTTTAACAATTTCACAGACATATTGGCTGATGACACTTGTGCGGCAACGAATTTAACGAGCAGCCATTCGCAGCAATGAGACGTCAAAATTGACAAAATATTTCCATCAGCATTGTCAGTGCTTGGCAAATCACTTCAAGTAAATGAAAAGTGATTTCCCATACATGGCAACGAGATATGCGAATGTGTTGGTTTCAAACTGTACGCAATAGATGCGAATGAAAAATGCTCTGAATTGCTAGGAAAAATCATCTGGCAGTGACTCGGCGCTGCACTTGTTCAATATTCCCATTTGTGGCCGTGCGTCTGATTTTGACAGCACACATCGACCTGTCACCTTTACAGTTGTTTGATTACTTCCAACGAAAACGCTCTTAGCACTAATTGAAATATAATGCGGTGGCTGTGGCTTGAGCGCGGCGGCCAACGGTGCGTATGCGGCACATTATTTTCTCGAGCGTTAAACACGCATCAGTCAATGGCAAATTTTGATAGAGCAAAAGCAGCACTTCGCCAATCCAACTGACATGTGCACTGTCAGCGGGCGAGCGGACGCGGGCTGTCGCTGCTCGAGTTTCGCGTTTTATCGCAAACGAGCGCACATGTCTTTTGTTGTGGCTTGTTGTTGCTGTGCTCGTAATTCGATCCACTCGAGCAAAGTGCCAGTGGGCGAACAGCGACACCAGCTGTCACTAAACCATTTCGAACCATGCATGTGCAATTGTTCAAAATCTGCGCAACTGTGTTGTGTGCTCCACTCGATATTTTTGCTTTTTGTTACAAACAAATTTTTATCTCTTATTGAAAAGTGTGGCACTGCGCACAACTAATGCAAACTCGCCTGTAGCGCGACACCAACGCTTCCATTCATTCATCGCTGTTGCGATTATCAAACTTGGCTTTTATTCGTTGTTGTTGTTGTTGTTGTTTCCGCACACTCTTATTCACTGCGCCATGCGTAACAAGCGCCGCATTGGGTAATGTTATGGCTGATTGTGTAAAAAGAAATGGCTGCGGCGGTTTGAAGCGGAAGCAGGAACTGTTGTTGCGTGGCGTGAAAAGTTAAATAAATAAAAAATTAAAAAACCAACGGCAACCGTTTGTAGTTTAATTGGATGAGTTAAGAATGACTTTGAATGTGTTGAAGTTGGCAGCTGCGGCCGCAGGGCAGAAAATTACGTTGAAAATACTTTTTAATGAGAGCGATTAAAATTGCAGGCCAACGTTTTCCCACTGAACGAGCACACTTGTTGTGCTGTGTACGTGCAGTGGGATTTTATTGTTGCCTTCAAGCAACAATAACTCGGTGGTTGTTGCGCGTTGCTGGGCGCACAATGAATTTATGTGGCACTTGAAAATAAATTCAACATTTTAATAACGAAATTTAATTAAAAATATTTATCAAATATTAAATTTAATTAAAAATATTTATTAAATTATAAATTTAATTAAAAATATTTATTAAATTATAAATTTAATAAAAATATTTTTTAAATAAATTTATAATTTATTTATTTATAATTATAAATTTAATTAAAAATATTTATTAAATTATAAATTTAATAAAAATATTTTTTAAATAAATTTATAATTTAATAAATATTTTTATTTAATATTTTCTCCTATATGAAATGAATGAAATATTAAAATGCCAAGTGGGCGAATGCGTTAGCAGTGCTTTTTAAAAATTTGCAACCCAAGCCAATTAATTACGAAATTTAATTAAAAGTGTTTTTTTTTTTTTTTTTTAACTTCCAAATTTATTACGCCTGTCTTTGCGACAATAAGTAATTAGTTTTACAAAGAATTGGAAAATATGGACATGTAAAGGCCTGTGCCTTATAAGGTCATTTAGAAAGTGAATAGTTACTATTTAATATTTAGATTACATTGCTATAAAGTAATTGACAGTTATTTATTTATTATATCCTCATTTAGCCAGGTCTGTTGGTGTTTTGCGTTTCAGCCTTCGTCTACCGTCTTCTAGTGCTGGGAGATTCCTCATCGTCGTATTTGTGTGTGTCAATAGCCGGTTTATGTGCCTTCTGCTTGCGTTTTGGATTACCTCGTCAACAGTTCTGATGTTCAAATCCCGGTGGAAGTCGTCGTTAGGTATATACCATGGAGCTTTGGTTATTGTCCTAAGAATTTTGGATTGAAGTCTTTGCAGAGTTATTAAATTTGTTTTGGGGGCAGTGCCCCAGATTTCTATCCGATACGTCCAGATTGGTACAATCGTCGTTTTGTATATTAGTACTTTGTTGTGCAGTGACAGGTTCGACTGCGGTCCTAAGAGCCAGTAGAGTTGTCGGAATCGATTTTTAACTTCGTTACGTTTCTTCATTATGTGGTCCTTCCATGTTAGTTTCGCGTCAATTGTAAATCCCAGATATTTCGCCTTTGAGTCAGTATGTGCGTCAGTATTACCAATTTTTATTGGTTTAATTGTCTGCTTTCTGTTTGTGTAGTTAACCTGAATGGTTTTGTCGCTGTTGATTTGAATGTTCCATTTTTTAAACCAATCTAGTGCTTTATCCATTTCCGTTTGTAGGTTCCTTTTTGCTATTTTTGCGTCAAAGTGTTTACATACTTAATTTAACTTAAAAAAATGTTTAATTAATATTTTCTCATATATAAAATTAATACAATATTAAAAAAAAAAAACCGCTTGGGCGAACGCTTTAATAGTGCTATTTAAAACTTTGCAACTCAAGCATCTCTTTTAGGTAAGAAAAAAGAGCTGAATGCCTCTAGCTTGAAGTGCACTGGAGATAAGACAACTCTGTGAGATTGTATGAATGCTGCTGAAAGAAGGGTAGGTGGTGATCCTTTACGTTAGGACGTAATAAATAGAATACGGCGTGTTATATATGGAAAAATAAAACTTTAAAAGGGTGTATACGAAAAGAAGTGGATGCACTTTCGTAAAAAAATTATGAGATATAAGTATGAAATTTATAAAAAAGCATTATCGCATACTTTAGTCTGCATTACTGCATCATTTTTTGTAAGAAATTGAATTTTGTATCCAAAATAAGCCCAACGATATCGACCACGTCCCAGATAATGTTCAAAAATTTCTGGTGCGAAAAGTATTCGCTTTTAAAGTGCTGGGATAGGACTAAACAGTAGTCTGTAGTCAGGACTTCACAACACGTGTTTTGGTTAGCATAACCTAACTAATTCATACTTGGTATACGTTCAGAAGTGTAAGCGTACTCTTTGTGCATAAAAAAAAAAAATCTGAAATTATGTAAACATGTTCTTTTACTTATTTACAGCACATTTAGATCGATTATTCAGAAATATCTTCACTGGCCAAAAGTCGTATTGAAAGGGTTAAACTGAAAATCCATATCTCACAATTGAATTGAAAAACCATTAACGACGACAAAGGTGCCTAACCAGTTAATTTGACGAAAAAGTATCTTTAAAAAAAAGAGCTTAAGAAATGCTAGAAGTATTTAATCGAAATCGAGGCATTTAGACCGTCAAACACAATCCTTGTCGGATAGTTTTTGACATTTAGAGTCCCATTAATAAATATAGAAATAAATAGAAAAAGCAAATCGAAACAACAAATAAACAAAGGTTAAAAAAACTCAACAATACGTTAAATTACGACAATATTGTGCACAGTTTTGACTTTGTCACAATGGACAACAAAACTGGTATCACCAGTGCCTTGAAGCAGCTTCCTGGTTAACTATTCTACACTGTCATGCAAAGAGGCCACCTTGGATTATAGTTTAAAGAAAAAAGAACACAACTAATATTTAGGGAACAAATATTTAGTCTGCCAATCAATTTGTAGTAGTAATCTGAAAAGCAACTTTCTCGTAAACACATGGGACAGTAAATTAGGAAATGTAAAATAATGCTTAGAGAAGGATATTTTGCTTTTGGTCCGTCTTCTCCAAAGTGCTGTCTTTCTTGTTTTCGCTTGATGTCAAAGTTTGTTACTATAGAAACTTGACTTTGAAATGATAAAAATGGAATGAACTCAAGATTGTTCCGAAAGTATCAAAACCTTAAAAGTTTTGGGTTATAATGTAAAGAAAATTGTCAAAAATAAAACAAGTTGCCAAAACCAAAAAAGAAAGAACGCTGAAATGAATTAAGGCACCAACTGTGGTCCTAAACTTTGACCAATTCCAAAATGTTAGGTTATAAATAATGTAAAAAAAACTATCAAAAATAGAACAAGTTGCCAAAACCGAAAAAGAACAAAAGCTTAAATGGATTAAGCGTCAACTGTGGTACTAACTTAAAGCTAGACAACTTTGCATATATCTTCACAAAATAAGAAAGCATACTTATTTTTAAGAAAAATAACGGGGAAAACTCGTTTTCTCTTTCGGTGGCTGTCCTCTGAGCTGGAAATGGCAAACCTCTGAGAGTAAAAATTGCTTATGAAAGAGCTCCCAACCTGCCGTTCGGAACCGGCATAAAACTATAGGTCCCTTCCACCCGCGTGCCAGTTCACACGCACAACACGGGTGGTTGCGGGAAGCTAGGCCTTAGTCTCGCGTAAGCGGGCTGTCGTGCCAGTGAATTATTACTTATTTTTAGGAAGCTAGTCGCTGACTTTCAGAAAATACATGATTCATATTTTTTTTGTTAATACATAAATATGGATTTGAACGCACCTGACCACTTTTTTCATATACACACTTTATTTAATTATTTGAGTTGGTTGGTTGGTTTAGTGGCTGCCTCTGTATGAGACACACTTAGGCCTATGGGCCCGTTGTAATACCACAAATTCCACCCGTTTGAAATGTGTATGCAACACTGTTTTTTCCAACATGTGAATACAACACACATTTCAAACGGATGGGGAATGGAGGGAGGGGACCTACAGTTTTACGCCGAATCGGAACGGCGATTGGCAGTTTGTCTTTCACACTTGGAGGTTCTGCCATTGCCTGCCAAGAGCGCACTTGTGCGATTCTTGTAATTCTCATCTACTTCATGTGGATAGCGATAGAAGTAGATGAGTGTTTTTTCCAGCCCAAGCCAGGAATCGAACCTGGGGCGCTCGGTATGAGAAGCAAGCACGCTACCCGCTGAGCTATCGAGGCCGACTAATTATTTATTATTTGAGTAGTCCTGATGTTTACAGGTTTACAACTTAAATATTCACAAAAATTATTCAATTCAATGCTATTTGGCGCTCATTCAATATTATCACAGGCTTAAAGCTATCTTTTGCAATCAGTTGCTGCCATGGCGAAGGCATTTGCTCTGTTTCCTTGTCACTAAGTTTGCGTTGTCTTGTTTCCAATTTGACTGCGTACTGTGAAATTTCAAGTGAAATATTGCTATATTATGTCAAATTAGCTAAAATTTTCTAATTTGTCGAAAATCACATCAACGTTGCCAATTAAGCAAACTTTTGTTAGTTCCTACGCATTTCTTGACTTTTGCTACCAAATGTTTTTTAATTAAAAATTGAAGAAAAATTAGAACTCTCATTACTTTTTAATGTTGTTTACTACCCAAACCAAATACTGAAACTAAAAACAAATAAAATATGCAGTGGCTTTGTGTACAGTGTCCCCTCGGGCACATTAGTGCTTACGTGGCGTATACGTAACCTTCATTCGCGCAACGTTTGCAAAACGTCTGCGTACACACACGCACTGACAAATTGCCTACCTAGTGACAATTACACAAATGTGCCATTTAAGTTGGTGCACCTCCGGGGACCCATCCAAGTGACGTCGGCTGTCAACAACTTTTGCCCAGCAGCCAACTACACGCACGCGTCGTCACAGCACCAGCGAAAACATTCTCCTCCAATTTGCAAGATGAACCAGCTAACAAGGCGCAGTTGAAAAGCCAAATGTTTTTCTTTATTTATTTAATAAGCAAAAAATATACATTTATCTGTCGCTTGTTCACGCTGCAGGGTCGCTCACAGGTAAACACACAACTTGTGTACAAATCACACAAAAAACCAACAGCATAGTTGTTTTCTCATTTACTAAAATAACTTGTTCATGTTGTTGTTGTTGTTGTTGTTGGTGCCAACATAAACAGCTGCGAAATACAATTATGGCACGTACACGCATTGAGTAATGGAAAAGCGGCGCTAACTCGCGACAGCACATAAAATCCACTTGTAAGCGAACCTTTTATGCGCTCAAGTGGAAAAAAATCATTTAATTAACTCCCTGGAGTCGTGACGACAACGGCGTCAGCACTGATGTTAGCGATGGCATTCACGCTGGCAATGACAACGTCGGAAAATGAGACTTGAGTGAGACATTTCGCTTTTAATTTGCTCGCAGTATTTCTGCCATTCCTTCCATGCCAGTTGTCAAACAGTAAATTATGTAGTAAAGTGTTTTCTTAAATTGTTTTATTCTTCACTCTGTGCACGCCTGGCAGCAAAGATCCCCAGCGTCAAACATGAAAATTCCATTTATTTAAACCCATTTTTTTCTAGAACACATCTCACTCTATCGTTTTGCTCTACAACTCTTTGCAGCTTCACCTAAGGCAATAATAAAACCAAACAAAAATAAGCAAACAAACGAAAAACAACAGCAAGCAACAAGCCTCGAACAAAGGCCAGCAACAACGCAACAGAGAATTGCAGTTTCGAGTGAATATCCTTTGGCGCTGTGTGGAGCAAAGTTGGGGCTCACTAAATGAAAAATGGCCGAACAGCAGAAGGAGAAACTGTGCCCACGCCTGGTGGACTATATGGCCATAGTGGGCGCTCGCACCACGCCGCCCATTCCGAAAGGAATGCCGGGCAACAAGTCGCCTCCGGTGCAGGTGAGTCAAATTGTGCTGAATAAGCGGCCACAAAACTTTCACTTGATTGCAAATGATTTAAAGTTGTGGAAGTACTGAGTGGCGGATGAAATTCTAGACTTGTTCAAGTTAGCTTGAATTAGAAACAACAAGCGTGGTTTAAAGTAAACACTTTAATTCTGTGTTAAGCTTTAACTTCAACTCGTAAAAAGGGCTCTGAATTAGCTTAAGACTTTACTGATCGACGTATAAGTGCCTGGAATACTTAGCAATGTCTAGTCTATCATTGAAAAGACGTTTGGCGCGTCCTAGAAAGTTTCTCTCACTAAAAAGTGACCAGATCAGAATCATGATTGGTGTCCTTAAAGGTCACACTTTAAATGGCACCCATGCAAGAAGGCTGGAGCTGTTTTCTGTCGCAGCTGTATGGACGAAGAAGAGGAAGGAAATACTCTTCGTCTTCTATGTACTTGTTTGGCTTTATCCAGAAGAAGAATGAACTACCTGGACAACTTCCTCTTCGACAATCTAAGAGATCTAGCCCACAAGACAATTTACAGTCGACTTGGCTTCATGAGAAGCTCAAAGTGTTTCAATGAGTAAGCGGACTTAACTCCGATTGACTGTGGTCTCACAATGGACATTCATGGCCTAAGTGGGGTCGACCTTGGGACAGCCACTCCTACCTACCTACCAACCTACGGTTTTCTCTTAACCCTTTAGACCCCGAATTTAACCCTGTGTCTCGATATTACTTTTTGGTATATAAATCATGAAACACTCGCCTTAGAAGTGTACACACGATATTTTAAGTCGCCACGCCTCTTTGTTACAGTTCTAGAGCTAGTTTACTTTTGAACAATTTTAGCTTAAAACGGGTTAAATAAATTTTGTATCAATATTTTTTAATTACAGAAAAATTATTTAATATTTATGGAAAAATACAAAATTATCTCTTTTGGATTTTATTTAACCATTATTTAACAAACAGGGTTTTGATCAAACGCGCCCAATTCGTAGACTTCAATTAGAACACAAACTTTCCCTGATATCGCTGCAAATTATTGGATATTATTTTTGGGATAACAGTAAAATTTTTGTAGTTTGCTTTGAATTCACTTCTAAAAATATTAATTTGTTGGTGCCTACATAAATTAAACCTATAAACGAATCGTAGCTTTTGCTATAAGATGACAAATAGGTGAATTTGCTCTCAGGCAACTTTGGGGTCGAAAGGGTTAAATCACTAACAACTCATTTAAAAGTAGAAATTTGTTCTTGAAATTGTTCTGAATTTTCTTTTAAAACAGTTCAAAAACCCTGAAACTTGACTTTATCTCTTCACAGATACCTGAGCTGTTGCGTCGCTACCCGCCCTCCGATCATGCCGATTTCCCCCTACCGCTGGACATGGTGTACTTTTGCCAGCCGGAGGGCTGCACCAGCGTCGGTCCGCGCCGCACCGGCTCCGCCATACGCGACATGACCTCGTTTGTTTTTGCGCTCACAGACAAAGATTCGGGCAAGACACGTTACGGCATCTGCGTTAACTTTTATCGTCCGATTGAGAAGCACTCGCCGAGTGCCGAGCGCGCTGCCAGCACCGGCGTCCACGGCGGCGTCGGCATTGGACAGAGCGCACGCGGCCGACGCAGCTCGGCCTTCAGACGCGAGTCGTGGCGCAAAAGCATGGAGCGCAGCTCCGATTCGGCTTTCAGTAGGCAAGTACTTTGTTTCGGCCCTTTGTGGTTTCATTTGTATTTGGTTACTGAAGAAAGTGTACAACAAAATTGTGTTGCGTTTCCCATTGCTTATGCGACAATAATAATTTTTGTAATAGTTATGGCCTTTTAACTTCTTCTAGCGACTACAGAAGTAACGTAGCGCCCAGCGATTCGGATCGTGAAATGACCTCGCGACGCGATTCGGATCCGCCACATCAGCATCATCCGCCCATGCATTCGATGCACACGCATGCGCAGCAGCACCAACAACAACAACAGCAGCAACAACAACCACAGCAACTGCAACAAGTGCCAAAGCTGGGCCTGATGGCGCCATCGGCCGATTCCGAGTCCGGCGGCAGCCATTCGCCATCGCCGCGCGCCTCGCGCAAGCGCACCAAGCTGCGCAACCAGTCGCTCACCTCGCTCTGCATCATCTCGCACCATCCGTTCTTCTCCACGTTTCGCGAGTGCCTCTTCATACTGAAGAAGCTAATCGATGCTTGCAACGAGTCGTCGTCACCGAAGCGCGTTGGCGCTTCGCAAAAGACCAACCGCGAGAATGTGTGGTCGGTGCTGACTGGCCACGCAACCGACACCACGTCGTCGATTGTGCTGCACGATGTGCGCGAAATCGAAACGTGGATACTGCGGCTGCTCTCCACACCGGTGCCGGTGCCGGGCAACACGCGCGTTGAGGTCAGCCCCAGACACTGCTCCCACTCCCCCAACACTTTGTTCTCACATGTCGTTGTTTGCAGGTCGAGGTGCTGTCGCCCACGGTGCACGAACCGTTGCTTTTCGCGCTGCCCGACCACACACGCTTCTCCATGGTCGACTTTCCGCTGCACCTGCCGTTGGAGCTGCTGGGCGTGGAGACGTGCCTCAAGGTGTGGACGCTCATCATGCTGGAGAACAAGGTGCTCTTCCAGTCGCGCGACTACAATGCGCTCTCCATGTCGGTGATGGCCTTCGTCACCATGCTGTACCCGCTGGAGTACATGTTCCCCGTGATCCCGCTGCTGCCGACCTGTCTGAGCTGCGCCGAACAGCTGCTGCTGGCGCCGACGCCGTTCGTCATTGGCGTGCCGGCAACATTTCTGCTGTACAAGAAGAACTTCCGGTGAGTAGCGCAGCGCTGCAATAGTCGAAGCTGGTCAAGTTGATGTTCTCGTTCTGTCTTAGACTACCCGATGATATTTGGTTAGTGGATTTGGACTCAACAAAACTGACGCCACCGTCCGGCGGTTACGAGGAAATTCCCCCGCTGCCAGAACCGGAGGGTACCATACTCAAGAATCACCTCAAACAGGTGCGCTACCAAATATTGCTTACAATAATTTTTTTAATTTTAATTTTATTTTATTTTTCTTGAAAACGGGAGTGTGAGCTGTTGTAAAAAACATTTCCCAAAATTATTGCAACTTTTCAAAAACTATTCTAGAGCACTTGTAATGGCAAAATTTTCAACAATTAAAGCATTAAAATTATAAATTTTTTACTGCATAATTTTGATATGTTTGCTTTTTTTCGAACGTAAATCGAGAAACGAAAAATTGTGACGGTGCTCCGCATCTGCGCTTTTGAATGTTTTTATGCAATTTTTATAATCAAATATGCCAGCTTGAAGTTCATTGCAATCAGCATAAAATTTTGCCATACATTACATAATTTATTTCATTTCTATTGTTCACCGCTTTACTTAACTCGAAAGCTTTGAAACATTTTTCACTTTTCTTTCGAAAAGCGACATGCCACGCGTTGACACCACAACTGCGTTGGCCAACAACAATAACAACAACAACACTGTGTACAGAAACCTTCTTACATACATACAAACGAACATATAGTTGTAACTACTAATTATGTGTTTACTCTGCTGCTATGTTACTACTAAAACAACAACTCTACACAAGCACAACTCTTTCTACTACTCTTTCGACTACTCTTTCTACTACTCTTTCTATTACTAAATACTAAACCCACTACAAATACAGCTCCAACATTTCTCTCGCCACCACGCCTACTACTACTTTTTTATTGCTACTATACTACTACTACTACTGTTACTACTACTTTTTTCAACATTTTATTACATGAACACAGGCTATGCAACTTATGGATGAAGCTGGACTTGGTGTAAATATCTTTTATTTCTCATCTAACACTTGAATTGAGTTTCAATAATTTACATCTTCAGCGTTTTAGATTTTTTCTGCATGAACTTTTATTTCTTTTTGCATTATAAAAATCAATCACTAACTCTGTAGAAAACTAATGTTTATTTTCGTAAAAGTTGTATTGACATTGTAAAAGTTTCTGTATTTAAAAAGTTTCAATATTTATTCGAAGCTAGTAGAAGTTTTGTATTTAATTCTGGGAATACTTTTCCGATTATGTTGCAACGTTTTTACACAGATTTTCAAGACTTGTTTAGACTTGGTTAATACCCATAGATATAAAGCGTGACCCGATAAGAACGAAAAAAATTTAAATAAAGCAACATCGGTGTGAGACATCGAAATGATTCTGGCTTTATTTTGAAGCTACTTTGTATGGAAAATCACATCATTAAAATGTTCGCTTCGGCTTCGCTGGCAATGCTTCAAGCGACCGATAGTGGACCGACCCACGTTTTGGTGACTCAATCCAATGGCAACGGCAATGGCATTTCGAATGTTAGCCTGGACGCACTTGTGTTCGAGTTTATTCGCTCCAATAACGTCAATTTTGCTTGTTGACATAGCCGTTGAGCCAAAAGTTCAAGCTCGTTCAAGAAGATGATTTTCTGGTCAAAATCCAGAGCCCATTTAGCGAATTCGCGGCATTACTTTTCATCGTTTGGCTTCAATTCCTGCAGCAGTACAACCTTATTCGAATATAGGTCCAAATCCAACCACAAAATAAACCGGGTTGATTCTCTAGTGATGCCCAATTGAGCTGATCGGAGCTGAATCGATATTTCTGAGTCTTCTTTGAAAATGGCTGGTACGGCGGCTATGTTTTCAGCATTTTGCACCAATCTCTGTCTGGTTGGTGGCTTTAGGTCCAAAAGAGTAATTTAGACTCAAACTTTTTAACGGTGTAACGAATTGTCTGCGCACTGAAGCCATGATGACGACTGACTGACTGAGGCATTAAGACGAAATTCACAGTGCTTATCCACAACTAAGCTGTAATTTCGATATTTTTTATGTTTTGTAAACATTTGACAAGCGTTAAACAATTCATGATGAAATGGCAAATTACGCTAACTATTTTAAACGTCATTGATATCTTTGACATTTGCTGAGACATTGCTATCATTGCCATCTGGTCACCCTTTCTTATTCCCACAAACAAACATGTTACTTTTTGTTTCAAATGATTTTAATATAAATTACAGTAAAGTCAAAAAGTAATCTTAAAGTTAGCGAAATATGGATAATCAAGCAAAGAAAGTCATTCAAAAATTTGATTCAAAAATCGTTGAATGATGAAAAGTTAAAAAACTTTGAAATTTTAATAATTTGTATTCTTCTTTAAGTCTTCAAAAATTCTTTAAGACACACTGCAGAAGGTTCAAGTATTCAAACAGAAGGTTCCGCATTCAAATATTTGCAAGAAAGTTACTAAAAATCTTAGTGTCCGACCGACAATAATTTTTAGGCGATGCCAATCAACCGAAATCAGCATAAACAGATTAAAAAAGTGTATATGTTGAGTATTTATTACAAAGCACAATACAACAACAATTCAATCACATATTTTTGTAAATATTTTATAAAAAAAAATGGAAATTGAAGCATTTATAACTTCCACATAGCAAATAATTTTCAAAGTGATATCGTACTCAATTGAAATACTAGGGATTCGGTTGGAGTTAAAATGTACACATTTTCGCATTCAGTTGATACTAAAATTAACTTCAAAGTAAAAAAAAAATTTTCAATAATAAGAATTGACCAAATTTGTTCGATGCCGAACCAATGCGAATTCCAAAAAAGATTCCCATTAATCGATCGGATACTAAACTTTTTGAACGTACTTTGAATATTTTTGCCGCACTGAACTGTAGGTGCAATTATTTTGAATACTGTTATCAAGTCTTGAGCAGCTTCGAGGTTTGATTAACTTCAATTGAAAATTTCAAATTGTTATCTCAACATCAAAAGTAACGCTTTCTTTGATTCTTTCAACATACGTTCAAATAAGAAATATAGGTGAAATTATGTTTTGAGTACAGTTATGAGGTCTTGAGCAAATTTTTTTTATACATCTTTCTAGCATCTTTCGAAAAATTAACAATTCGCCATACAAAGTTTCTCATAAGAGGTAACACTCTTCTCAACAAAAGCAAAATCCAGACTTTCCTTTCGGTAGAATCGAATTTTGCTTGAGCTTCGATTAATTTGGGAAATTTTCAAAGCTCTGTTTCAACATCAAACAGTTTTCACTGTATGATAATTTTTCCAAAAACAGCCACTGCCACAGTAACAGTTTGACTCTTTTCTTTAGTCCTCCAAATATGCCACTAAGACCGTGGAAATATTTCACTGCATGTCCGTCCACACAATCAGCCATTTTTAGATAGCATTGCATTTTCTCATAGTTGCGCTGTATTTGAGTTGTATATTCTAATATTTTCCAATTGAAGCACCAATTTCCCGCATTAGCTTTTAATATAACTAAAATAACGTTTCACAAACATTCAACAACAGGCGCTGTCTTCCATGTCGGCTTCGAATCAAGCCGTTTCCACCCAGGAGCTGTTACCCTCTGTGCGTGACAGCCTGACAGAACCACCGCATTTGGGGTAAGCAGCAACACCGCCATACAAAAAGTAGCAATTTATTTATGTGTAAGCTTCTCTGCTTTCGTACAGCGTCTCTCAAGCGCGCCTGCTGCAATCGCCCACACACTCGGCCCAGGTCAGTCAGCGCAGCTCCATGTCAGCGCAGGGCTCGGCCATGTCCAAACAGCCCAGTCCCATGAACTCGCCCGCTTTGAATCCCTTCATCTATGGCACCGATGTGGACTCGGTGGATGTTGCCACACGCGTCGCCATGGTAAGCACACAAGCACTCAATTTTAACGTCTCCTCTCGCCCGTCAATTTTGCATTCCACTACTTTAAACTTTCGCCTTCGCTTCCCGCAGGTGCGCTTTTTCAACGCTCAAAACACGCTGGCCAACTTCACCGAGCACACACGCACTCTGCGCCTCTATCCGCGTCCCGTGGTCGCCTTTCAGATCAACAGTTTCCTGCGTTCGCGTCCGCGCGCCACACAGTTCCTCAATCAGTTTGCGCGCACACAGGCCGTCGAATTTCTCGCCGAGTGGTCGCTGACGCCCACCAATGTGGCCTTTTTGCGCGTACAGACCGGCGTCATGGACCCCATGCAGGTGGGCGACAAGCCCAAGTGGTTCGCGCATCTGCTGACGCCGATGCGCTTCTCGGTTTGGGATGATGGCAGCTCGCTGAATGGCGCGCTGCGCTCACTCAAGCAGCTGGAGTGCCAGCCCACGGACGAGAGTGGTTCCGACTCGGAGGGCGCCGAAAGCTCCAGCTCGTCCTACTCGTCGCTCAGTGACTTTGTCTCGGAAATGGTGTCCTCGGACTTGTCGCCCAGCATACACGACGTCTTTGGCGCACACCATCGTCCGCACAACGTGCCACAGACGCTGTCCTCCAACTTGGATCCCGCTTTGGTCTATCACCCACCTAGCACGCTGCAATATCCCGAGGACGTGAGCAAGAACTTGGCCGCCAAGGCGGAGGACGAAAGAGCCGAGTCTGTCTCGTCGTCGTCCAGTCGCTCGGACCTGAGTTCGCCCAGCTTCAATCGCGATTCGGAGTTTGAGTTCCCCGCCAAGACCGGTGGACCCTTCGAGCCGGCGGCGCCCGCTGCTATGCGCCTGGAGGCAACAATACGGGCGGCCAGTGTGGACAACGAATCGGAGGCCTCGACGGTGACAAGCAAGTCGCCGGTGGTGGCGCAGAAGCTGCAGAAGAACAAGACCGATCTGGAAGCGACTAGTGAGAAGCGAAAAATACCGGTGAGCACAAATCTGACAGCGCAATGTGCAACTCTAAACTGACGACTTTAATTGTACAGCCACCGATTTCAACGCCCGTCAAGCAGCCCAGCGTCTCCAACATTCTGGCGCGCACCGGCAGCTCGGGCTCCAGCTCGAGCAGCCCCGGTCGCCAGGGCTCGCAGGGCTCGCTGTTCGAGAACTTTGCCTCGCATGCCAAGGATCTGGTGCGCGAAACGACCAGACAGAGCAGCCAGGAGGGGCTGCTGGCGCAGGTTGACAAGGTAATTGAAGTTGGTTTTCGTGCACAACCGAAGCGTAAATGTCGATTAAATGTTGTTCTTCTAAATGTTTTCTTTTGCGTTCAACTGCCGACTGTTACTTTGTTGCTTTGATTTTGGGTTTCAATATATTTACAATAACAAAACAAACAATAAATGTTACACACTATGTGGAAAATGTCCGTTGCGATGCGAAAATGTAGCAACACTCGGTGGAGGGTAGTATACCCGAAGAAATTGACGACAAAGTGCGACACACATTCGAAAAGGTTTGTAAAATCGCACACAAGGAACAAACATACCGAACTTTCAAGCAAAGTCAGTCACTCTTTTCAAAGCAAGATTTTCACTATTAACTGCTATTGGCACTGAAACAATTGGCTAACCTCACTTTTTAGTTGAAACTAAATTTTGCTATAAACACAAACAAATTTCCTAGAATTCTGTAGTTTCATTGTGTTTTGAAGTCTAAACATTGAATCATGTTGAACATTTAAAAGGAAGAAGAAGAAGAAATACACCGGCACTACGAAAGATGTCAGTGGTGGGCTCTGAGTACAAGAAAGTTGTTTTTTTTGGAAATACTAGACAACCCGGGAATTGGAAAAATCAAAATGTTATACGAACAAAATCAGTTCAAAAGGCTATAAAGACTTCAAAGCTTTATTCAGCGAACTTATTTTGTATAAAATTGTTCGTTAAAAAAATTCAACAACACTTTTTTCGACGTCAGATTGTCTAAACTTTCGAAAACACTAATCGAAATTTGATTGAAAATGATAATTGAAAAGGTTATGGTTATTTATGGTTGATTTTAGGTTTGTTAGGTTAGGGTTCAGTTATCGCAAAATGATTTTCTTCATGGAAACTCTATATTTTTGTATTAAAATTGAAAAGAAGTGCATTAGTTATTCAAAAGTTATCTTAAACTTGAAGAGTGACAGATGAGATAAAGATTTAGTTAGTTTTAAGAACGAAAATGAAGAAAAGCAGAAAATAAACAAAAGAACAATTAGAAAATACTCTACTTTTGTGGTTTATTTTCATCATAATATTGAATTCAATATGTAATTTTATAGCTAAGGTTAGTGTGCTAGTCGGGTCTTCCAGTTTATAACTCAAAATTTACTAAAACTTTTTGTGGTGAAGGAATTTCTCATTGGAGGACAAAAGACATTACTGATATAACTTTACAATCACCTAATAACCATAATTCTTTAGGTGTAAATGAATTGTTAGATACCATCGAATAACTCACACATGACAGTTTCAAGAGTCAACATCAAAATTGTTTTTGAATCTGAGATTTCACCGAACCGCCAAAAAAAACAAACTCACGTCATAACACAATTACCAATTCTCTCCCACTCGATTGATAACTTTTCCCTTTTAGCTGCACTTATTTTGGTTTAGTAGTTATTATGTTGTTGCCACAATTCATTCGCAACGTTCTTCTCTCACTCTCATATTACAACTCGCTCTCGCTTTTTGCCAAATAACAGTTCACGCTGCATGCCAAGAAAGCGGCCGGCGAAGCTTCCAAGCAGGCACTGGAAGTCTCCAAACAAGCAGCCGGCGTTAGCAAAAACACCTTCGAAGATCTCACCTATGTGGGCAAATCAACTTTGGGCGATCTGACCAAGACGGCCAAGGAGGCCGCCACCAAGAAGGGCATCATTCGGACCGATGAACAGATGTCCACTGGCAGTGGACCACCGATAGTTAGCTCCCAGCTAGCCACGCAGAAACAAGTACAAAACACCAGCAACACGTTTTTCTCGTCGATTGGCACCGACTTCAATGGTATCGCCTCGTCCACGTCGACCATGTTTTCGGGCATGTTCGGCAGCAAAAGTAAGTGCGCTAATTTCACAATAGGAGTGTGAAATAAAAGTTGATCTTTCACCAATAGAAGTGCAGCAAAAGCAATCACATCCACAGCAGCAGCATCAGACTGGCGCTGGCATGCAGCAAAAATCAAAGAGCGGCATTAATTTCGATCCATTCCCCAATCGCAAAGGTCTGGTGGAGCGCACTCCGCTCATCAAGCACTGCGGTCCCAAGCAAACGCAGGAGGAACTAACGCGCCAGCAGAATCAGGAGCGCTCGCACAGCAACACCGAGAATCAGACTTTCCTCAACGATGTCTGCACGCAGGTGCTGGTCGGCGAGGGCGTTGGCTGGCTGAAGCTGAATCGCTTCAAGAAACTGATGGAGGACGAGTCGTATCGAACGCTGGTGCTGTCGAAGCTCAACAAAACCCTGGACAAGAAGATAAAGCCCGATGATCACATTGATGATGTGGTAAGTGGCGCAACTTAAACTGTTTTAAACTTAAGAATGGCTCCAACTAATTTTCAATGTGCTTTAGTGCATACCAAAGTCGGTTTGGAAGGGAATGCTGAAGTGCCTGCAGGCAGTTGCCTCCGGCCTCGAGGTAACCTACTCCAATTTCGGACTGGGCGGCATGGCGTCCGTATTTCAAATGATGGAAATTGCACACACGCATTTCTGGAGCAAGGAGCTCAACGAGGCCACCGACATGTCGGCAAGTCTGCTGTCCAGCCACGCCACCAGCCCCATGGGCAGTCGTGAGAATTTGCGCTCGCCCTCCAGTCCCAACGAATCGCACTCGGGCCTGGGCAGCGAGTGGGCTTCGCCGCAGGAGTCTCGCAAGAGCTCGTCGCAGACAGATCGCATAGGCCTCTCGACATCTGCCACTGCGGCCACGCGTCGCATGTCCTCGGCGGACAGTCAGGACGGCCAGTCGACAACGGAGATCTTCAAGGACATCTTGGTGCAGAAGCGCACCGCGTTCCTGAGCAAACTTACCTCGTTCGACTCGGATGTAAGTGAAATTGTCTGACGCAATGAACACATTGTCCATAATATTTAATGTGTGTGTGTGTGCAAGATATGTGATAATGTTAGCTGCTTATTTAACTACATTTAGTTGTTGTACGTACTCATAGACATATTCGCCGTAAAGTATGCCTCATAAATAAGTATGTAGCAGGCGCGTAGCCAGGCCAAAAATATATATGTACTGTTAGATGTATTAGAGAATTTTGTCACTTGTATGTGGCTTTGTACATGTCACCTCCTACTTGAGAAATTAATGTCCTGGATACGCGCTTTTCCCTCACGTCATTTAGATGCCCACTCCAAGTAGAGCATTCGCATAGTTAGTAGCTAACAGCTTTGCCATTGCTCGTTCGTAACTTCATGCCTCCTAATCGTCTATTATCACTTAACCTCATAGAGTGTATAGTTTGAGTCGAGCCCGCTTATTTGTGCCCCCATGTCCCGACTGCCTGTGCGCTGCTCCACTTCCATTGGTGCAGACGCACTCGCGTTGAATTGTTCGTCATTCGTATTGTAGCTTAACAAAACCTGAACTTTTGTTGCGTTACGTTGCGTTCCGTTTCGTTTGGTATCATATCGTATCGTATTGTATCGTATCGTATCGCATCGTTATCGTTATCGTTATCGTTATCGTAGCGTTGACGTAAACGTAACCGTATCGCACGTGTAGTTGGCTGATATTGATTTGTGGTATCAATTCGTAGGGTGCTGGCTCTACGGGTGCTCTGTCCGTTGTTAGTGATCTGCTACCGGCGGGTAGTTTGAGCGTTCGTATGCCCACCAGTTGTCGCTCGACTGTGTCCGACACTGAATACGAAAATGTAAGTATCTACTACATACATACTACGTCAGCGTCGTAATGCAACCCTCCTTGAACACTGAATGTCTCTCAGACCAAATCATTTCAAATTAAATCATTTCCAGCCCACTAAAGTCAAATGGATCTTTGTATTTTCCCACTTATAGACAACTACCTCGAAAGACTCGAAACGCAGTTCCGGCAATTTGTGGTCCGGCAAGTCGACCCTAAGTGCCGGTTTCCGCTACACGGGCGGACACTTGATCACCACCTCCTCCTCGCCGTCGCCGGATACGCCGCGCATCTACCTGTTCGAGGGTTTGGTGGGCAAAGATCGCCTCAATCTCTGGAATCAGATGCAGTTCTGGGAAGATGCCTTTTTGGATGCCGTGAGTCAGGAACGCGACATGATTGGCATGGATCAGGCAAGTGTAGCCAACGAAGAGTGCCTCTCAGTAGATAGTAATGTCTTTGGTTTGCGTGTTTAGGGACCCATTGAAATGATGGAACGCTACAAGGCGCTGAGCGACGAGGAGCGCAAACGTCTCGAGCACGACGAGGATCGCCTGCTCTCGACTATGCTCTACAATCTCACCGCCATTTTGGTAATGCTCAACGTGAATCGAGAGGAGATTCGCCGCAAGATACGTCGACTGCTCGGCAAGAGTCACATTGGTCTGGTCTACTCCACCGAAGTGCATCACGTGGTGGATCAAATCAATAACTTGGTGAGTGCCACGATAGCCGCTCATCATTGAAAGCAGTTGTCACACATTCACATGCATTGCGTTGCAGAACGGCAACGACATCGATCTGAAGCCGCTGGGCTCGCGCGTTTTGCATCGTCAAAGCTTCACCGTGCACCAGGGCTGCGATGCCAACGGACCGCTGCGCTTCATGGAGGTGCGCGACGACGGGCTGGTGCTGCGCTCGGTCGACGGCATCATTCAGGAGCGCCTGTGGTACGAGCATCTGGTCAACATGACCTACTCGCCGAAAACCAAGCTGCTGTGCCTCTGGCGTCGCAATGGCGGCCAGGTCGAGTTGCACAAATACTACACGCGAAAGGTGCGGTTATAGTCGACATTTCATGCTGCTCGACCTTAAAGAACGATTTCATTGCTTTTGTCCACAGTGCAGAGAATTGTACAACTGCATCAAGGCGGCCATGGAGCGCAGCGGCACGCCCAAGGATGTGCCCGAGCTGGGCGGCGAGTTTCCTGTGCAGGACATGACAACGGGCGAGGGCGGCCTGCTGCAAGTGTGCCTCGAGGGTGTTGGTTTGTTGTTTGCCAACAGCAAGGTGAGTGAACTTGTTTTATTTGCCCATTGCGCGCCAAACGTTTTCTATTTTAATCCCAATGAAAAAACCAAAAACCAAAGATAAATTGTGATAAAGTGTCAGTGGTGTAACAACAGACTTGTCGTCCTTATTGGGAAGGTGATGCCGACAAAAATAGCCAACAATATATGCCATATATGATAATTTTCCAAATCGTTTAACGTCCTCTAAGTGTTTTAATTTTCAATGAGATACCAAACATTGTAAAGCTACGTCAACTTTATTTCATTTCGTTTTCATGCGTTTTACTTTTCACATGTTCCTTTTCTACTTTCGTAAATGAAATTTGCGTTTTGGATTTTTTAATTCTATTTGTACAACATTCGCATCTAACGGCAACAGTGAAAAGAACGAAATCAAGCAAAAACATTTGCTAACTGAACAATTCGAAAGTGTTACGTTTGTATGAAAGCAAGGACCTTCTCAATTTTTTTTAACTAACTAATCAATTAATTACGATTCACTCAGACTCACTTGAAAACAAAGCATTCAGAAATGTTGTCACTCTTTCGATTGCATTATCAAAACAAAAACAAAACCATTCAACAGTAGTAAATATATAAAGTTCTGAATTCATTTTCGTCTATTCCCATTTTTGATGTTCATTTGATTTCTCATTCAATTACCTTTGAGTTGTTCATAGTTGTAAG
This sequence comes from Melieria crassipennis, assembly GCA_963668005.1. Taxonomy (NCBI): domain Eukaryota; kingdom Metazoa; phylum Arthropoda; class Insecta; order Diptera; family Ulidiidae; genus Melieria; species Melieria crassipennis. The sequence goes on along the minus strand of OY764962.1, from coordinate 38,776,772 downwards.
CATAGCAACGTTCGGAGCTATAGCGAGATTCAAATGCGTTTCAGCCTAGACCCAAGTAATATTTCGAACATGTATTTAGTCAGATCAGCCCACTGTCGTCTAAGGGGTACTTTGTTTTCTAAAGGAACTATCAACTTTTCGTTGTCTTCTAGATGTGACTAGACATCCCCGGTCGACTTTCTATAGCGCGGAGCTGTATTTTAGTTTTAATATAAAATGTGCAGGTAACATCATGAGAAGTTAGAATCGCTAAAAACCCATTGACAAACGCTTTACATGCAAGTACATGCTAAATCAGTAGAAACTCGATAGGAATATGCCAAGAAGTTTTTAGTTGCAACAAGCCCTTACTGTAGTTCTAATCTGTAAGAACCAAACGCTCATTTTGTCAAATGAAAGTATATGAAATGATGAACCAGCTTTGTGCCTTATAGAAGACATTTAAGTAGAACACTCGTGTAGCTTTCTTAATTGAAAAAAGACAAATCAATAGATTCCTACAAAACAAGAGAAGTAGATAAGTCATATAAGAAGAAAAATACTTATCTAAGTATTTCTGATCATTAAAACTGTGGAAAGTCGTAGTAGCTTTATTAAAGTTAGGAAAGTTAGCATCTCCCAAGCCAAAAACCTTTAATGAATGGCATTTGATCAACAAAATTTAACATCTCCCAATCAATAAATGTCAATACTGATCAATAAAAGCCTCCAAAAAAAATTTTAGCATTTCCTAAACAATAAAAAACCAATCGAATGGCAATACAGATCAGTGAAAGACAGAAAAAAGTAAACCTTATTGCAGCGAGTTGAGTAAAACATATCATTGTGAAATTAATAACAATTTTCGTTATCGGTTCTCATCGGTTTCGGTCTTCTAGTTTTTCATATTAGATATCGTTTTTTCTATAGTTCAATGATTCAGAAATTCAGTTATACAGATGACCCACAGTGTGTGCCATATTCATCGCAACCATCGAACAACACCATAAATTGAGCAACACACTTTGGAGCGTCAAGCTCATCAGTACTCAGTACTCAAATTTTCACACAAACAGCCGGATATTTGATTGCCACAATTTTTTCTTGTAAATGGATCGGTTGACTATGGCACACACTATGCATAACTTGGTTTTATTGAAATAATTTTTCACTTGATTTCCTCAGTAAAATCCATTCATATGTGCTGCTCACAAGCCAAACTTAGGTCAGGTTACGAGTAGATTAGGTTGGTTATGTTGGAGAGACATCCTTCTATGAAAATTTCAAAATGAGTACAAGGAGATACTCGATTGTGCAGCATAAATTCCCAATTCCAATAAGAATTTGTTTAAATATCTTTCTGACATTATGGTCCCACTTTGGCCTATATGAGCTTCACCCTTCAGCATCTTCCTGACGTTTCAAATAAGAAATTCAGTAAGATTAGTATGGAAGAATTTAAACTATAAACTTTTTGAACTATAATTTATAAAATTTTGCTAGCTACGAACCGCCATTGACAAAAAAATTTAAGACCCTTTCTGCTTCTGATTCGAAACAACAATCACAAAAAAGTCTTTGTAAAGCAATCGTCGTATTTCAGTATGTCTTCAGTCTCAATCTAAGCTGAGCAGTTCTCTAGATGGACTTCCGTTTAGTGTTATTTGCCGATATTACAGTTGTATTCAGATTTGGTTGGTTGGTTGAGTGGCTGCCACCAAAACTAGGTAACACAATTAGCACATAAAACACCGTTTTGGTGCCACATCTTCATTTTGTGCTGGCATTGACTGGCATTTTGAATCCATTTTATTAGATAAAGGAAGTATAACTAGACGCTTGCTGATCTCTATGGTTGAAATTGTGCTGAGGTCTTCCGAGAAGTGTTATTAAAGTGTGTCAATCTTCCTCTTTGGTCCTTCTTTCGACAATTTCAGATTTAGTGACATTAACTTCTAATATCTTGAAACTTTGACATCACATTACTTCCAAACCGAAAATAAAGTAACCAAATGGTAAAGAATTAACCTATTTTACTTAAAAGTAACCAACTGTGGCAACCATGGCCGCATAGAAACGCCAATTAGATATTTAGCAATGTCAGATGGAGATCAGTTTATAGGTTTTAGCGGTCACCCGTTTGAATACGAAAACTTATTTTTAGTTAATCTCAGAAAAGCCTTCGGTCCCAGCGAGGATACCTCGTCTGGTCCTGTAAAATTTATCTATTTTAAATTAAACAGAACAGATTTATCATTATCATCAAACCGAAAATAAAGTAACCAAGCAACCAAACGGAAATGAATTAACCTATTTTGGTTAAAAGTAACCAACTGTGGCAACCATGGCCACACAAAGCCCCCTATTAGATTGTTAGCAGTGTCAGATGGAGATCAGTTTATAAGTTGTTAGTTAGTTAATCTCGGTCTAGTTCACTTCGGTCTCAGCAACGACACCTCGTCTAGTACTGTAAACTCGTGCGCTTCCAGGGTTGCCAAGCGTAGTCCCGAGATAGCAGGACAGAAGCAGAGAATGTGGTCCAATGTTTCCGAATCACTCTTAGGACATAATAAGACGTGTTTTGAATGTTCCAACAACAAAGAGTAGCGTCAATTTACTTGGCTTGCGATCAGTTCATAAGAACATCGGTTTGTTTGTCTTCATGGACCATTAAAGTTTTAGTTAGTCTTGTTCCGATTTCTTCATAACCTCACATTAATTGTTTTTTCTTTTTCGCCTTTCGATTAAAATTTGCTTTTCGATTGCATATTCATTACATTTCATTTATACAGTCTTGCCATAATATTTGCCACACTTTTAACGTAGCTGTCTTGCCAATACTTTTTGACATACTCGAACCACTTCACCAGCGTAGCCATTATTACATTTAGCATAACATTTTCATATTTCTTCCTTTTCGAATACGATTTTCATAACTGCCAGCAGCAATCAAACCAGCAATCAATCAATCATTCCACTCACATTGTTCAATTCAATTTTCAATTAACTTAATAACGAAATTTTTCAGTTCGTTTTGTACTTAATCCTTACATACTCGTACGAATCAACCAATAAATCATAATCTGCTAGTGAATGTATTGAATGCTAAATACTAATTCATATTAATAACTACTTTATTTACTAACAACCATTGCGAATACAACAAATAAGAACAATGACAATAAATATTTTCATTATTACTTTTCGTTCTCGTTCGGCATTTTCTTTTGTCTTTATTAATAAATACTTATAAATATTGCCAGTAAATAAGTAATTCATATTAAAAATGCTAGGAACTCAAGCAAACGTAATCTACATAACTCTATGCAAGATAAGCAGTCTCAGTTTCGTTTATGGATTTTTGTAATATTTTTAACAGATATTTCGTGTAAACGTGTACAAGTACAATTTTCGCTCTTTATATAACTCTAACCAACTCTCTCTCTCTCTCTCTCTCTCTCACTATCTCCCTTCCTTTCATTCCTGCTGTTTTACAAATACTTTCTTTATTGCCATTATGAACTTTTACAACGTAATTATGAGCTGGGCTCGTTCCATTCGTTTCGTTTCGTTTGGTTTGATTTGATTTGGTTGTTCCTTGTTTTCTTAGAGATTCGACTTGTTTTCTGTGGACTGGTCATGATTTGAGTCGAGCCTCACGTCGGCCCCCCCAAGTATTTTTGTACGTGATGAGTGGAATTGTCGGCGCGCGTCTCGTCTTCCTTTGTTCCAAGCGTTCGTGTCCCGCCCGCCCTTCGTCCACAACGACCCCACATACTTGTCTATGATTTTCGACTTTGCGTTGCCGGTTTCTGTAAATAATTATCAAACATTTTTCGTTGACTTTCCTCATGTATTTCATTCTCGCTGTTCTCCCCACTCACAATTTTCCATTTTTGCCCAGCCCCCCAGCAGGGTTTGGCCCCCTTTACCACTAACGACAGCAAAACCACAAATCAAGAGCCAGAAAAGAACAAAACCACAAACCCAAAGCCAGAAAAGAGCAAAACCAACCATAGAACAGTGTAGATTAGAAAAACAGCAGAAACGAGACACGATTAGCTAAACACGTCCCACTTATATGCATTGAATTTGAATTTTGCAAAGTAATCAGTAAACGTAACGAGTTTTCATTTGGAATTTTTCTAAATTGGTAACTTTTGAGATGGTCCTTGTGTACATTCGCTATTTTTGAGTACCTTAACTTAACATTTGAACTTTTGTTTCGGTTTCCCATTTTTATCTCATTTCCATCTGGTTTCAACTTGGCGCCCTCATTTCGCTTGTGTGCCGCGACGCGGAGAGGCGCTCGTGCTTTCTCTCGATCTCACGTTCTCAGTTCAGTTGCGATTTCCTCCTTAATCTCATCTTCCATCATCGATCGCCTTCAGTTCGTGTTGCGTTCCTTTTTGTTTCGATTCGTTTGATTTCAATGGCTTTTTCTAGTTTCGAAATTATTGTTTTTGATATTTGTTTCCGCCAGGCAATTCATTCTCGTCGAAGAAGCATTTCAGCCCAATAACTTGGCTGCATTTTTTTGCTAAACATTCAACGAAATATTAACAAACAAACAAACTAAAAAAATGATAAATACAAAACGTTTCGTTTATTATTTAATTTATTGTTGTTGTTGTTGTTTATTTTTTAAAATCGCGGATCGCTGCCGCCCTCTTTTATGGATACTCGTTCTCGTTCCTTCGTTCGATTTCCTTCGATTGGTGAATTCTCTGAAAATCAATGCAAAAATATATAAATTGTTGCAATTGTTAAAGGATTTCGAGGTACTGCAAAAACTTCTTTCATTTCTTTACACCATAATTGAACTTAACTAAATCTTAAGCAAGTTTCATTGACAAAAAAAATCAAAACAAAACAACAAAATACAAACTAATTACCAAGTAGCCTAATGATACTCGTATTTGTTTAACCGATTATATAACATATAGTTTTTCGTTCAGTTTTCAGTGATTTCTGTTGTTCGAAACTACTCAAAACAATTTGCAAAAACAAAAACAAACAACTAGTACGCAATTTCCCCTCTCGAAATGCCCACTTTCGTATAGTTTTTAGTGCCACAGTATTTACTTATCGTGCATAATTTGTTATACACTTGCGTTTTCAAATCAGATTTCAACAAATACAAACAACAAAAGACAACATTAGATCCCACGAGCAAAGCATTACAAAAACCAATACAGGAAAACCACAATAAAAGACATGATCCAAAGAAAAACCACTCACCGCAACAGCAACGCAATCTTCCCCAACACTTTCGACTTGAAACATTGTTATTGTTTTTTTTTTGTTAAAATATATAATGATTTCGTTTACATAGAGATTTTATTTGTATCTGATAAATGTGCCAAGTGTTCTCGAATTTATTTTGGTATTATACATAATTTTTTAAAAACATTTGGGAGTAAAGTCAAGAAGTTGTGAGAGCATAAAATTGAAACTATTGAAAACTACTAAAAGAATAAATATAGTAGTTGGGTAAAGATTCATTCAATATGTGAGGCAGTTTGATAAGTCAGCGACTTTTTGCATAAAAGAACTTTTTTTGGCCAAAAAACGTTTTATTTCTCACCATACATAGTCTCCACTAAGCTCGATACATTTAGTCCATCGTTCTTCCAATTTCTTGATTCCTTCCAAATAATAGGTTTTCTGAAGGTCCTCAAAATAGGCAACTCTCCAACTCTTCTGCCCAAAAGTTAAGGAATTGTGTCAGGAAACATTTTCATAGATTTCTTATTAAATTTTCGAGGTTTTCAACAATAATTAATTTCTGAAGATTTCATTTCTAAAAGTCAAAGGCAGATTTATGACACAAAAAGTGGTATTTGGTATAGAATGAAGCATTTATTGAAGCTTTTCATTCAAGTAGTATAAAAAAAACCATTCCAAAATGGCGGTATGTATGTGTTTATCTAGCAATTTTCAATCTCAAAATCTACAATAAATAGTCATGAATGTCTATATAGCAAAAGATTCAGCCGAACTTTAGCTCTTAAATGGCCCTAAAAAGCCGTTCCGGATTATGGATTTCAGATGCCACTGTTGTCTGTTGTGCCTCTGTTCTCCAGTCGGTCACACTAAGAGATGATAGGGCATCCCCAACTTGGTCCTTCCACCGGAGACATGGTCCTTGGTCCTTTCCTCTTCTCGATCGACCTGCAAGTACCGCGTGGAACACCTTTTCGTCGGAGTTTCATTGTCCATACGGAAGACATAGCCCAGTCAGCGAAGCGGCTGAATGTTGTTCTTCATGACTTTAAAGAGCTCTTTGTTGGTTCGTTTTCGACAGTTGCCAAAGATTTATCAGGACCAAATATTTAGCAAAACCTTCCTTTCGAAGACTCCAAGGGTCGCTATGTCGTTTTGCCATCAAACGTAGCAACTTTTGTTATATGTTATGAAACATATTTAAAAAAAATCTTACCTCATTTTTGCATTGAAACATTATTGAAAACTATTTAAAGAAAGTTTCTGTGAATCTTTCGCATTGATTGACCGATTGACTTTACTCACCACACCATCCACTCATCACATCGCTACACCAAATGCAAATTACGTTACACTTCAATTAAAATGCTCGTCCGTTCCAATAAAACAATTCACAAAAACACCTTTCAAAAACACTGAAAAACGTTTTTACTTTTAGTTTACTTACTTTTTTCCCCCCACCTAATTTCTATAAATATTGCTTTTTTTATAATTAGAACTAAATAAAACCAATGTGAAATCGACAAAAAATCGTGAATGTAAAATTAGTCAAACACCAAATCAAGGCAAAACTTCATAATCACACTTTCAACAATCAATTCAAAACACCCACATCTGAGTTAAAAACCCCAACAAAAACAAAAATGTTCAAAAACTGTACGAGTAGTAGTTCTTCTGCCACACTAATAGTTGTTATTGTTGTTGTTGTTACAACAAACATTTATTACAAACCATAAAAAAACCAAAAAAAACAAAAAAAATTTAATTGCATATAAAAAATATCAACAATCTAAAAGCTATCACTAGTTTAAATCTGTTTATCAAAAAAAATCTTATTTAAGAATCGAAAAAACACCAATTAGAAAAATTAAAAAAAAAACAAATAAAAATTACCAGAAATATTCATGTTATTATTTTTTGCTTGTGTAGTTTAAATTGTATAGCAAATTTAACGCAAGTAGTTCGTAGTTGACCAAACAAAAACCCATATCAAATTCTTCTATACGATCAATTATTTATTATAGTTTTGTGTTAAAAGTTTCTTTTTATTTTGTTTAATTTTTCCAATTGAAAAATTTTGCCAATATACAACAACAAACAAAAAAGTAATATGTACTACAATTTTTGCATTTCGTAATTTAAAGTTGTTACTCTGACTAATCTTTTGGTACACACATTTATTGAAAGTTTTTTGGTTCCAGCAGTTGATTCGTTCTTGATTTCATTTGAGACTTTGTGCGCATTTCTGTTATGTTCGGTTCGGTTATGTTCTGTAAGTTGTGCTGCAACTTCTTAAGAAAGAAACATTTTAATTTAGCGAATTTAGCGTTACAGATTTCAAGTTCTAGATTTTGCTGCCCCCACCCAGTTGTGTCGCATGCCGTTACAGAGACTACTATAACCATACCTACACTTTAGAGACTGCAATGTTGAAGCCGTTTCTTCGATGCTTTTGGTGGCCACTTTCCAAAGCGTCAGCATTCCGTGCAACTTCACCCCGTCCACGCCATGCCATCGACTTTGCACTACCATCGAACCAAAGTCATCCTAAAACTATGCCACGGCCGCTGCCGAGTTAGCTTCGCTGTGCTCACCGCTATTGCGAGTGGCATACTTTTAGGCTGGCTGCCTCAGCGGCATCACATCCACTCACCATCACCATCCACCCCAGCTCCTCTCCCCCAGCACATCGCCGCCCATCGCATCTCATTACCGCTTACTCGTACACGCGATCACTCACTGCGCCGTAGGTTTGATTTGTCCTTGCCCCGCCCTGTGCCCATCAGTTTAGTGCGGCCCGCAAGCTCCCCGAACTGCATCCCAATTGAATTAGCGTTGCATCACATTTAATTGAACTGAAATATGTACTTAATTTGCGTACAATTGAACAAACACGACCAGCTTTAGGCCGTTTTTTAGTTTGGCCTCGTGTTTTATTTGAAAGCAACAAATGCGCCAGTAACGTTTCCCCACGAGGATGTAAGCGATTTTTATTTGAACTCCTAGCCTACACATAGAACTTAGCCAATAGTCCACACAGTTAGTCCCATAGCCGAATTGCAATGAACGTGTTTATTTGTTAAGACCATCTCACAAGTGCTAATTAGAATTCAATTGAACGACAAAAGATACGAAAATTGACTTATTGAATCGAATCCCTGCGACAAATCCTTGTTGTGCTTGCTTTTTAGTTTGTTGATCGCCCGCAGAACAAATGAATGAAAAAACAACCACAAAAGAACAACGTAAACATATCAGTGAAACGAAAAACGTTAACCAAATGCGTTTTCACATACTTTTGACTTTTCGATTTTGATTTGATTAACGCTCGTCAGCCAACTAAATACTTTCCCCATGAATACTTCAATGCTGCAGCAAACGACGCTCCGACGCCGATTTGCTCAACTTTGTTTTACATTTCCATTTGTTTTCGGTTCGCTCAGTTGTGTTTTCCGTTCGGAATTAGACGCGCTTGCGCCCAACACACATTCACACGCCACGCTTTTCTGTTACGTAGTTGCCAGCCTTTTTTTTTTTGGTTATGTTGTGCTTTGCCATTAGCCGCGCCTCGCCGTTGCTTTTGCCATTGCGCCCACTTAGTGTAAGCTGTCTGTGTGCTTTGCTTTGCTTTGCTTTGCTTTGCTTTCGTTATTGTGTTGACTCGAGTCCCGTTTTCAAAGTTCCCGTTACGATTTTGAGTTCGTTGCAAGCGTATTTGGGTGACCAGCTTTCAGCGACTGCCACCTACCAATGCATGCCGTTGTCTTTCAATTTTATGCAAATACCACAACCAATAACACAACAACAACACACTTGCATTCGCTGAACCAAACTAAAAATATAAAAGTACTGTCCACCTACACGTGCATTTAGTTTATTCTCTCTAGAGACAAGTTTAAGAACGTCATTACACGACAACAATTTCGAACATTCATTTGCATAAGAGGCAATTTTTAAAAATTTCTATTCCAATTAATTTCAGTTCTTTGTGCGCTTGTACCACATACGAAAATGCTTCACACTCAAGGGTGGCATTTTCGTTCTAGAGGAATTGAGTAAGTATGCACAACAATTTTTTTTTTAACATTTTAAATATTTAAGAGAAAATCTTTAAGAGATAAATTTGGAGTACACAGCATTTCAATTTGGAGGCGTCTTTTTGCGCATAACTTTTGAGCCGAATACCATTCGAAACCATATTTTGTACAAGGAACTTTTGTGTTGGGGGGTTGAACCCCGAAACCACCCGCTGTTTGCGCTACAGGGTGTGATCTAATGTGATGTGAGGGTGAGCAGGAAAGCTACAAGCCTTCCATAGCACTCAGTCCATTTGGACCATACTATGTCCATAGGGAATAGGGGAGTAGGGGAGTTATTTTAGAAAGTGTTGCAACACAGTTTTTTTCCACATGTGTTACAAAACACATTTCAAGTGGATGATGGAAAGGGGGGACGGGACCTACAGTTTAACGCCGAATCCAAACGGCGGTTGGTAGTTGGCAGTTTTTCTTCCAGACTTGAAAGATTTGCCATTGCCATTGTAATTCTCATCTTATTCATGTGGATAACGATAGAAGTAGACGAGTGTTAACCCTTTCGGTTATTCTATGCCATATGGCATAGTCTCTTTTCAGAGCTTGTTTTAGGTCAAAAAACTTGTGGATACTATATTTTTATATAATTTGTATTTTTCTCTAAAGTTTTTTATACCAAATAATGAAAAAAATAGTTTGATTAGTGTACCCAGTAAATTGCAAGGGTTGAGAAAGTGCGCGTTCCTATCGAGCTGCGTATTTTACAAAAAAAGATCACTTCGTACTTTTATTTATTCTATTACAAAAATCGATTTATTTCATAGCTTTATGTTAGTAATCTAGTAGATATTTATTGCTTTAGTAAGTGTAAAAAAAGTTAGATCCCACATATAGTTCACCAAGGCTGTACGATTTTTTCTTACTATGCCATATGGCATAGATTTGATTGAATAGCGGCAGTGGCTGCACGCTTCATTTATAAGCAATCAAATTTTCCTCTTTATGTTTTTTTATTGTATTTTGTTAACTATTAAGTTATTATTGGCGGGGTACATGCACTGCGACCTAAAAGATCTATTGTGCCCCTTCTTGGCCTTCACAGTTCGTCCGTGAGTCCAGTATCCAAGAGGAATCTTAGTACATTTCCTAAGCCTCTGGAAACTTACTCCGAACCTGGTATAATAAAATCACCCAGATGCTTTTTTCGTTTGTATATACATAAGTGCAGGGCATATGCCTAGTCCTGCAAACAGAACCTACAGAGTTCGTTCACCCTGATACCTAGTTTGGTTAGATGGTAGTTCAGTCTACAATGCCCTGTCAATATACCTGTGATACATGCTTAGATTATTCCTTAAGAGACTCATACATTCCTCGAACCTTTTCTTGTTGTAAGAGCCAATAACCATCTTGGAATGTTCAAGGCCTGGTTGATTTTCCCAGTATTGATTCCGGATGGTTATCTCGTCGGATGGAGAGTGCTCCTTTGCCTAGACCACACAAGGGTTCTGGGCCGACGAATGGGGTAGACACCCCCTTCTTGCAAGTTTGTCGGCCTGCTCATTCCCAGCAATACCGGCGTGACCCGGAACCCAGAGGACCCATACCTGATTGTAACGGCCAAGTTGGTTCAGCTTCTCAAGGCACTCCGACACCAGTTTCGAGGATACCCGGTAGGAGCTTAATGCCTTGATTGCCGCTTGGCTGTCTGACAGGATCGCAATCTTCCGGTTCCGGTATTTCCTCACCAGATTGAAGTGAACGCACCTTTCAATGGCGTATATTTCCGCCTGGCAAATGGTGGTCTGCTTTCCTGTAGGTTCCGAGTATCTAATCCCAGGTTCATACACCTCGATTCCGGTACCTTTCTCCGTTAGGGAGCCATCTGTGTACCAAGAAATCATGTACTGATCTATCAGATATGTCTCTGATATACCTAGCCAGCTTATTTTATTAGTAAGTTCTGTTTTAAATCTAATAAAAAAATCTTAATAATTAAAAATAATAAATTTTTTCCTTTAAGTACATTCTATGCCATATGGCATGATACCCAAAAACCACTTTTTCGAACAATATTTTAAAAAAATACTTTTTATTATTCATTATGTAGGATTAAACAGTAATAAAATGGAAAAGAATGATTTTTAAAGTCTAAAACAAAAAAGAAGTACCCAAAGGGTTAATAAACTGAACTAAGAAAATGGCCTATCTTCTGACAGGTTGCCTCCAAACGAGTTAAATGTATGACCATTTATATTTCCTTCAAATTCATATATTGAAAAATTCATCCGCATGCAAGGATCATGAAAACGTGGGCAAAGCTAGTAAATGAAACGCAAGTGGATTTACGATTAGTACATCAATGTACAAAAAGTAAACATTTGACGAAACGAATGGTAGAGGCTGAACAGCAGAATTAGAAGGAACATAGGTACAAAGGGGAAAGGAAAGGCTGGAATCAGCAATGGGATCGATGGATCACTCAATGCTCACAAATACAACTGAGTCCTTTTACAATAAATACTTCTTCAAACATTAAACAATATTTTTTAATACAAAAAATACAAAATTAATTAAAGTTTCAAATCTCATACAAGCCAACTTGTGAAATGATCAACTTTTGGGTGTCCACCAAGCATAAACCAGAATCTTTTGGCAAAACCCCATTCAGGTCCCTCCTTTAACCCTTTCGGGCTACTGAGATAATATTTACATTCCACCAAGTTTTTAACTCTCCTCAATACAATTATTCAGGGCTTATGACCCATGCAAAATATTTATTCGATTTTTATATCCTCGAATAAAAATTGATTTCAGAAGTTGTGAGCATACAACGTAATTTTAGCCCTATTTTTTTAAAGCATGCGAACATTTCTAAGAAGAGTATTTTGGTTTTCAAAATTGAACTCTGCCCCAAAAGGGGTAAATATTTACGAAAAGTTAGATTTTTGTGGTAAAATGTTAACTAACCTTCAAGCATTGCTATGCATTTCTGAGATAAAAGTTATAAACAATCAATCAATTAGCGTTGCCGACAGCGTTGACAACTCTGTGGTGAATTTGGTGAATTTAATGCCCAAACCCAAATCGAACTCGAAAATTTTAATCGCATTTAAATGCAGAAGCAAAATTTATTTTGCTTTCTCGCAACACAAACTAAATACAAAAGAGTTACAAATCAAAATTTATCATTTTCAGGATACGCATAAACTTTCGATCTGGCAGAAACAATGCAATTAACATAAACACAGAATTACAGTAGTTTTCCAGTTAATGAAAATAGTGCAAATAATGAAATTTTTAGAGTAGTTCGAGATGTGTACTGTGAATTTATTTATGGGGAAAAAGTAGATTTTGTAAAATTTTGAGTTGTGACTCTTTTGTATTTAGTGTGGGATATAGTATTTTATTTATCTATCAGATGCACATGATTTTCTTGCAGTCAATGTTTTAATGAAACCTTTTTTATATTCAACTTCCCTACAACAATTTGTAAAAACCCATTTCTAAATTCTTAAAATGTATTTTATAATTTCAGTACCCAAAACTGGACGCATCGTTCAACGCCGATACAAGTCAAATTTGGTAAGTGTGTACCTGAGATTTCATTCAGTAGTCCACCTAATCGCAACTAACGCACTGTAAATACGCAAGTTTACACTAATTATGAGGTAACTTACCGCTTGGTATTTGTGCTCGGCTGTGAAATACCCAAACATTGCATGCATTGCTTTTACCACACCCGATTTTGTTTCGCTTGTGAATGTTCGTTCACCACAACATCATCAGACATCAATGCACTGTGCCATCAACCAAATTCGTCTTCTTGTTTTTTAGATCATTTTAGCAATTTCATGTTTTATTGAAATGTCTTAGGTTGAATATTTAAATATTTGTAATAACAATCAAATGCAACGATTTCTTTCCAATTCCTTTTCTACTCTTGGTTTCTTTCTTTTTTTTCATATATCTGTTCTTTCCACCAAACAACAATAACAACCACATACCTACATACCCACATCATAAACACACCCAAACACAAATTGTAAATTTGCACACGTCATAAATGTTGCAACACCGACACGCCAACCGCAACTGCAACCAACAACAACACCGCCGGCAACGACCAACATGCAGGCGGATGTGATTATATTTTACTTTATGCGAATTGTTGCTGTCGCTTATGCGAGAGAGGAGGAGAAGAAGCGACAGCAGAGCGAACACCGGAAGAGCTTCGAAGTGACTGTGAATGTGAAGAAAGCGGAACCGGAAGCGGAAGCGGCAGTGAAAGGCGTGCAACATGTGGCAGAAGTGACAAACGGCGAACTGGAGGCGGCAGCCGAAACGGAGTTGCACGACGACAAGACACTCGTCGAGGGCGTGTCCGATGAGGAAATACCAGGCGAAATCGAGACTGAGTAGAGTAGACAACAACTGTGATAATCAGAACAGAGCGGAGACTGCAACAGCGACAAACCGGCGGAACGGCGGAAGCCGTCCAGATGTGGCCAACAGCTGCTGGCCAGTGCAATTGTCACGCAACACCATAAACCTCATACAATGCAATGCAATCATTTTGTGTTTTCCCACTGTTACTTAAGCGATCAAATTTAAGAATTGCAAACTTGCATGCACCTGTGTTCATTTGCACTGTATGTACATACATAAAGTTTGGCGTCTGATTTATGATACAAATTTTTTTTCAAATTTTTTTGTAAACATATGCAAACTAGTCAATAAACATAAATATTGAAAAAATACTTTGACAATCGCTAAAACAGTTGCAATCAAATTGTTTTGGTTTTGTGCTTTTTCGTACTAACTATTGGATGAGTTTTCTTGCGGCCCCTGTATAATTACTGAACAACAAAAAATACATCTGCATTGTTTTATTACACTGTGCGACAGTACTTTTGATCCATCCAAATGATTATTTTTAAAAACATAATATACAAATTTCAAAAATTTTTTTTAATTTTGTCGGCTGTCCAATGATGAAGATGTATCAAATGAAAGAGGAAACTCGTTGCATTTTGACTAAATTTTCTATTTTGAACTTTCAGGATAAAAATATGTTAGTAAGTAATATGTAGAAAAATTTTATTATTTTTTTATTTTATAGGTAAACACTTAATACGACTTCCATACCAAATTCCTGCTTAACTTATTTGTTAGCTCTATACCAATAAAATTAGAAGAATAAAAATTAAGTTCCAAAACAAAAGGATTTGCCAAAAAACTTCAAGAATATCAAAGGATACATACTTGAAAGGACCTGATTGGACTGACCTTTTGGTCTTGACAGTTTAAAATAGAAAATTTAAGGAAGAGGCGGCAATTCTACTCTTTCATTTGATTCATTTGAATTTCTTTATCATTGCATAGCAACAAATGTTTAAAAATTTTTTGAAATCTGTATGTCCTTAAAATTGTAAAGTCCTTTTAAAAGGACATCGGATCAGTGCGTGAAAAACTGAGTATGCCATGTTACAATGAATGACGTCTAGTTTCACACCTATATAATCATTTCGATGGGTCTCGACAAAAGTGGTTTTTTGTTGCACGGTTTTATTATTTTCGTTTGTGCAGTTCTAAAGCATTTTAGGGAATCTTTGGGTAGATTTTTGAAAACAGTTGTTTGTCTTAAAGGGTCCTAGAGCTTTCGCATTTTTATAAAATAAATGCAATATTTTTACTTGGAAAAAATCAGTGCAATGCAGTAATGTGGTTCAGAGTACCACATTTGGTGACTTTTATTTTTTTATTTTGAAAACTTTTATATTTTATTAAAATGTATTTGGTGAAAAATTAGCAAAATCCGATGTGTACTTTTCGAGATATCAGCGGATATTATATACAGTCTGTGTAGGTATGAAACATTTGCGGTCTTTCTAGTGTTAAGATGTCTAACTGGTGTGACCCCACTTCTCGTTCATCTTGAAGCTGTGCCCAGAGCAATCGTAATCTGCTACCTTAAAACTTTCGTATCGGTTTTCTACTCATCTTTGGTAGGAATGAGACTGCTAGGACGAAGTGGCATTTCCTCCAAGGAAACCTCCTTTCTAAGATTAACTTTTCTAACAAACATCAACACATCCTTCTTGATGAACAGAGTTCCGACTTTAGTTAAGTTCACGATCAGACCTGAAACTGAAATTTTGTAGTCAACTCCTCCTTAAAGTAGGTCATCAAACTTTATAAACAATCCCCAAACTAATCTTCGTAACTAACCCATGACATACATTCAGTCTGCTCAAAAATCTGAGTATCCCCAACGGTTTATGGTTCAGTTTTGAGATAGTTGTAAATTTTTACAATTCTTGTACAAACTTTTGTCCATTGTAATCTAAATGTTTTTCTTTGTATACAGCAAAGGAATGTGACACGATTTTCGTTTTGTGTATTGACTAACTACTCATTTTCTTAAATTGATTCTACGACCTACAACTTTCATTAATATTTTCGAATGTTTTAAAAATTCTTCTTTGCCAACATGAAGGCCGATCAAATTTGCTATGCGGTGCTGTGCGTCTTCTCGTACGTGGCCGCCGGACAGGATCAGAAGAAGAATCCGGTTGTCATCACGCCGCAAATACAGGACATACATGCCCAGCAAAAGCAGCAACACGCCCAGCAGCAGCAACAACAAAAGCAGCTGCAACAACAAATGCAGCAGCAGCACCAACAGTCCAGCAACGGCGCCGCGCACACACACGTACACACGTCGCCCAGCACCAGCACCAGTCCGCGCCCATCGATCGCGCAGCCGATCTCGCCCAAGTCCGCCACCAGCAAATCGCCCACTGCTCACTTGCCGCCACACCAGGCCGGCAGCAAACATCAGACGGTCACCATACGGCACACGATGCCGCTGCAGACGCCTACCATCACCATGTCCACGGTGCAGCCGCAGGCGAAGCTGCCGCACACGGTGATCACCTCGCCCACAACGACAGTCACCAGCACCGTGAGCGCCACCACTGCCACCGCCGTGCAACCGCAATCACACCATCACCACCAACAACAACAACAACAACAGCAGCAGCAGCAGCACGCGCACAGCAGCAGCCCCACGGCAGCCACGCAGCACACACACACCACCCCGCTGCCGCTGACGCGCACCAGCAGCAGCGGCAGCACCGGCAGCGTTGGCAGCGCCCAATTGCCGCAGCTGCCGCCGCGCGTGACCTCGCAAGCCTCCACGGAGAGCCAGCACACCTCGCCGTCGGCCAAGCCGCGCGGGCCGCCAACCGGGCCGCCGCCCGCCATACCGCCGCGCACCGGCGCCATTGCACGCACCGGCTCGCTACAAGTGCACTCAAACGCATCGCAGCATCAACAACAGCAACATCACACGTCCGTTGCCGCTGGCGCGCTGTCCGGCGCGCGCAACTTTGTGCGCCAAATATCGGCGAGCTCGACGCCGCCCCAGTACATGCCTCAAGCGCCACCGCCTTTCGTCATACCGAAGCGGCGCACCTCGCTCTCACGTGCCTCGACTGTAAGCGGTTCCTCATCGACGTCGCCGCCCTACGCAGCGGCCGCGGCCAATGCAGCCGCCCAGCAGCGTCCCTCGTACGGCAGCGTCAGCATGGGCGCCTCGCAGCCGCAGCAGCAGCAGCAGCACCAGCAGCAGCAACAGTCGGCCAATGCGGCCGCGAGCAAGCACTGACGAAGGAGTTCGTTCTTCAGGTTCAGCGGCGGCGGCGGCGGCGGCCACAGTGGCGACGAGCCGCATCCGCGCGAGGCCTGTCGCTCCATTTGCATGCCGTGGCTCTGAAGCCACAGCGGCGATTGGATAAACTCATTTCGATAATGGACCGAAGGATTCACATCGCCGAAGCAGAGCAACCAATCCTAAACCGTGTAAGCCGGACCGAATTGTAATTGAATTCCTTGCAGAAGCACTTCCACGTAACGCTTACGATTCCTCAGTGTTGTAGTTTAATTAGCGGACGAATTAGTAACAGACTTAAAAACTGTCTAATGAAATTGTTGTTAGCTTAAAGTTCTAAACGCGGCACCAACGTGCGCTGAAATTCCAAGAGAGTAATTTTGTAAATTAATTTGTTGAACTTAGTTTTGTGGGTTGTGTGGTTTTGAAAATAGTTTTTGGGGAATTATTTTTTAAATGCGTTTCAAAAAACGTTTCCGATTTTTATTTCAGTTAGTCAGTTCAGTCAGGAAATTCATTCAAATTTTAATATTTTCAAAAGATTTACTTGATTTTTAAATGCATAAAACATTTATTTTAATCTTCATGGAGCACAAAAGTTTGCTGCAAGTATTCCTAAAAAATCTATTTTTATATTTAATATTTTTTGTAGAAACATTCATTAGAGTCCTCATAGAACACAAAAGTGTGGGGAAAGTATTCCTTAAAATGGGATTTTATTTAATTTTCCCTATTTTTATAAAGAACTTCTTAAGTTTTAAGGTTTACAAGGCTAAGATTTTTTAATTTTTTACTGAAATATTTTTACTGAAATTTTCCTTGTATGACGACTACTGTATCTTCATAGCTCCTTCATTGAACTGAGCATCTCTGAGTGACTACCTTTGGGCTCTTTTTTTAAGTTTATAGGAAGCGTACAGATGTAAGCAACGATGACAAGTGTTTACTACTTTCTTCTTCAACTTTTCACACCGAATCTAACATTTCTTCTGGAACCAAACCAATGATTGGAATTCTCGGAGCGCGCCGAGTCGCCGGTTTATTGAAAGATTATACTCTCAAAAAATAATTATTGACAGAGCACAACTTCAGCCTGAAGAAGAGACGGTTTCACTTGGCCGAGGGGTTTCCATTCCATGTGGTATGCTTTGCTCTCATACGTCCAAACTTACTTATGACAGTCCATAGAGAAATGTTCTCTATGTTCTCAAATGTTCTTCCATTTTGCCGTTCCGAGCTTAAAATCTTTACTGAAATCGAACGGAAGTCGAACGGATTTCGAATTCGAACGAAACGAATGGAATTCTATTCGGAAATGGAACCTGCGCGATGGTTCGATCAGTCGGACAAAGAGAAAATTTGATTTTACCGAAAATGTTATGTTCCACAACGCATAGTATGTACGCTAGTTCTCAATCAATCAATCAATCAATACTTACTTATGATAGACTTTAGAGAAATTTAGTTCAATTGTTCATCTATTTCATGTTCCATTCCATGTGATATGGTTTGCTCTAATACGTTCAGACTTACTTATGACAGTCCATGGAGAACTTTAGTTCAAGTGGTCAAAAGTTCTCCCTCAAGTTTCGTATTCCAAGCTTTGCTGAAATCAACACAACGAATGGAATTCTACTCGGAAATGGAATCTGCGCATTGGTTCGATCAGTCGGAAAAAGAAAAATTAAATTGTATCAAGAAATTTCTGAACTCTAGTACTAAATACATCAAGCCATACTAATGATAGACTTTAGAGAACTTAAGTTCAAATGTTCAGAAGTTCTTCTTCAATTTTCCCATTCCTAGTCTAACGTTTGTACTAAAACCATTACAATGATTGGAATTCTGTGAGAACTTAAAATCTGAGCGTTAGTTCGATCATTCGGATCAAAACCATATTTAATTTTACCGAGAAATTTCTGTTCCATTACGCGTAGTATGTACTCTAATGCGTTCTAATGCATCAAGACTTTTGTATGATAGATCTAAAAGAAGAAGAATTCAAGTTCAGCCAAATGTTCAAAAGTTCAAAGTTCCATTTTTCCGTTAATAGCCTTAACTTTTTTCAGGAACCAAGCCAATGCCAATGGCCAATGATTCGTTGGATCGATCAGTGGAACAAAAAGTTCTACTTAATCGAGGAACTTCTGTTCCATTTGTGAAATCTAAGAATTGCTCTAATGTGTCAACTGTTGTGATTGACCTTCATTAACTCGAGTTCAGGTCTAGTCAGTAATGTGTTTAAAAGCTCTTTCTTCCAAATATTTCCTTTGTAAAGGTCTTTACTATCTTCCTGACATCACTGACACAAATATTTACTTATTCCTTTTTTATGTTTGAATTAGCAGCCAAGAAAAAAATATAAAAATTCACATACAGTTTTTTTTCTTTTTATCAAAAATCAATCAGTTTTATGGAAAATTACTTCTACAACTTTTTGTTTTTGTTTTTTACAACAATACCACAACCCTAAGCCTTAACCTTATTGCAATAATAAAATAAATCATACTCGTATGTAGTCAATAAAAATATCGATTGGAATTTCAGTGCTTTGGCCGCATATTACTTAATCCAAAAGTGGAAAATTATAAACACGTTCAACTAACAAAATACATTTGATAGTTTCCTCCTTGAAAGCTTTAAACCAAAGGTTAATACCAAGAAGAATACTGTTAATGTTGCCCCACGCCAATACTTATTCGCAATGTCGAAATGTCGCACTCCGACGTCAACTAACCTAAGTTAACAAACCAGTTATGTACGTATGTATGCATGTATGTATTTATGTATAGTGTACTGTTTTAAGTGCTATCAGCAAACATGACATTAGTTCAACTAAACAAAGATATCATCAGAGCCGTTGCGGACACTAACTGAAAAGGAAATTGAAGGCAATCTAGATAGGGAATGTACAGGACTTGCGATTGTACTCAAGCACCGCAAATCAGCAACTGTGTAAAATAGTATTAAAATGTAGCAAAGCAAATTGAACCGACAGCGAATGGTACGAAATGTGTGTGTCGCACCGTTCGAGGGCAATAAAAAGTTTTACTGGCCGGAGCAAACTTTGTCAGGGACCCAACGAAGCGCACCGCAGGATATTCGAATGTTTCTGCAGAGTGACATCGTTTCAGAACAATAATGTTTATGTACTTGCAAGTGAACTTTAAATGTTCTTTATATTTAATAAATAACTAATCGATAAGCACAAATGGATATCTATAGCTGCATATTTGTTTTTTGTATTCGATTGGTTTACTTAGACAAATAAATAATGTTGTGTTGTTGTACGAATAGTGCAGAGTTGAGGAGCTAACGAAGTATCAAGTACGATTTACTTATTGATGTTAAATGTGTGCGTTTTATAAAATCAAATTAAACTTATGAAAAAGAAGAAAAAAAGAATGATTTCCATACAAACAACTTCAGTCAAACAAGTTCAAAAGTGCAAAAATGTGTACGAAACAAAAATGTGTAAAAGAAATGTTCAAATTACAAATATTAAGCAAACATTGTAAAGAGAACTTAATGAAATCACTTGAAAAGAAGATCGAATAACGCTGTAATGCTGTTAGTCTAGTCTGGATTATGTCTACGAATAGAAAACAACAAATACAATAACAACTATTTCAATAAACTCCAATGAAAGCA
The DNA here is from genome assembly GCA_963668005.1 of Melieria crassipennis. Taxonomy (NCBI): domain Eukaryota; kingdom Metazoa; phylum Arthropoda; class Insecta; order Diptera; family Ulidiidae; genus Melieria; species Melieria crassipennis. The sequence goes on along the minus strand of OY764962.1, from coordinate 38,756,207 downwards.
AACAGAAAACATTAATAAATTTTCTCAGATCATTTAAACGATGCGTGTCAACCAGATATTTTATTGAAATTAGTGGGAATTTTCGAGAGCATTAATTAACGTTTAACCTTCGGAGAACACACTGGGGTCATGAGGACACATACTTCTTCTTTAAGCGAGAATACCTGTTTAAAAACTTGTTTTTCTTCCGACTTTTTTAAGTGCACCAACTTTAAGTTGCAAATTTCAGACGAACCTAAAACAACGTGCGACAAAAAGCCACTTTTGTCGAGACCCATCCAAATGGTTGTATAGGCATGAATCTAGAGATCATTCATTGTAACATTGCATACTCAGTGTTTCATGTTCTGATCCGATGTCCTTTTAAAAGAATTTTAACATTTTAAGGACATATATATTTCAAAGAATTTGATGAATGATAAGACATGGGTATGAAGGGAAGGAAAAGAGTTGCCGGCTCTGGAATAGAATATGTCAGTAAGGTCCTTTCAAATATGTATCTTTCGATATCCTTGAAGGTTTGTAGTGAATCCTTTTGAAAAAAAAAATTTGTTTTGGATCTCGATCTGTAGTTTAAAATGTATTCTTCTGTCTGTAATTTAATTTAATTAATTTGATTTGTCTTATTTTATTTTCTTGTATTGTATTGTATTGTATTGTATTGTATTGTATTGTATTGTATTGTATTGTATTGTATTGTATTGTATTGTATTGTATTGTATTGTATTGTATTGTATTGTATTGTATTGTATTGTATTGTATTGTATTGTATTGTATTGTATTGTATTGTATTGTATTGTATTGTATTGTATTGTATTGTATTGTATTTTATTTTATTTTATTTTGTTATTTTCTTTTATTTTTATTATTTTCTTTTATTTTTATTATTTTCTTTTATTTTTACTATTTTCTTTTTTTTATTATTTTTTTAATTATTTCTTATTATTTATTATTTTTCCCAGCAGATAGGAAAAGACAGCGGATTCAAGAATAAAGAAATTCACAATGAACCCAATGGGGTTCACTCTCCTTTTTTTAACCTAACCTAACAGCTCAGAATTTTTTCAAGCCAAATGTTTTCAATAGTTGAGGAATTAGAGGCAATCAATAATGAACAGGGTCTAATTGACCCAGAGTGTTCGCAATAATTAAAAAAAAATATGTGTGTTCTCCGAAGTATTAAAGATTAAGTTAATTGCGCTAAGCGGGCTGGAAACATGTGACAGAGACATGCATTTTCCTACTGACAAACAGTCATTTTCAGCATGCAACTGTCGCGTTTTTAGCGGTTTTTTTAACTGCTCCCCAAGCGCTCAATTGTTGTCGTTCTCAGTGTAAATTAAATCAACAGAAGCAATGCTTTGATAGACGAATGTTCTCTGCTTCCAAGCGAGCGCTCGGCTGAATGCAGACCGGCTCTTGAGTTTTTGCTGTTGCTGCGCAAGACAACGCAAGATTGCGATTATACACTGTGGGCGCTACAACCAGATAGCTGATCTTATGAGATCAATGATTTTATTATTTTACTTTTTTATTTTTTTTTTTGTTTTTTGATTTTATTTTATTATTTTTATTATTTATGTCCAGCCGAAAGCCTCCCTGCAAGTGCTGTTTATTATTATAAATATTAATATTTATACTTCAAATTGTAAATAAATAAAAATAATTATTATTTATGTCTTTTTGAAATGAAATAAGATTATTACGTATTTATGTCTTTGTTTTAATACAATTAAACAAATTTCTTGTGATATTAATTTTAGTTCTTTTTAATGGGGTTAATGGGGTTTCGTCTTGGGGCAACCTGGCAGCATCGGCAGTCCATTTTATAAAAACTATGTTTTTGTATTCGAGCCACATTAAGGGTTGGAGATAGGGGCCATTTAATCCCATTCTAGCCCCCCATTTTTTTTGGCTCGTGCACTTTTCATCAATGATAGGTTGCGTAGCATCGAAGTCGAAAAATCGAATGTTCATAACTCCTAAATAAACCCGATATAAGCTATTGAAACAATAACTGAACCCAAAGACTTTTTGTTAGTACTTAATACACTTTTTTAAGTGGTTTTCTACTACTAACTTGTGAAAAATATATAAAATACGAAATGCCGCACTTCTATTGACTAAAATCATCTCCTTTTATTCTGCCACAGGATTCCTTAAAGACGACCACTTAGTAGATTCCTTCCATGTTCATGTTTATCTAATTGAAAATCGGCCATAGTTGTCGATCTCGTCCCTACGTCCAGCAAGATGTCACCTAAAGCGAGATGTTTCCCTCTAGACTTCATTTCCATTTCATTTCATTCATTTATTTCATTTTTCGCAATGGATTAAATCTCACTTACTGATATTCGCTAATAAAATCTCATTGTTTTAGTGATCTTTGACACAAAGACTGGAAATCTGCCTAAACATTTATATTGTTCCTTGTATGTGCCACACCCCCTTTTGATTTCCGCGCGCATGTCCAAGTCAACACGGCCAACACATGTATTAACTATAAAGCCCATCATTCAGTGATAGCGTGAAAAATACTCTTTGTCCCCTCTTCATACAAACCATGCCACGGGGAAGTTATAACTTACTTATTTAACTGGCCATAACAACCCGTTACCGGGTTACAGCCTGCCGCAAAAGCTCTCTCCAGGCGGCTCTGCTTTGCGCGCGCCTTCTCCAGTTGGTCACACCAAGAGAAGTTAGGGCATCCTCAACTTGGTTCTTCCACCGGAGACACGGCCTCCCTCTTCGCCGTCGACCTGCAACTACCGCATCGTACACCTTTTTCGCCGGAGCTTCATCATCCATGCGGCAGACATGGCCAAGCCAGCGTAACCGCTGGATGTTAATTCGCTGTGCTACGTCCATGTCTTTAGAGAGCTCATACAGCTCGTTGTTGTTGTACGTATACGATAGTCGTCGCCAATACGAACAGGGCCGAAAATTTTGCGAAGTACCTTCCTCTCGAACAACCCAAGGGCCTCTGTGTCGTTACGCGACACTGTCCATGCTTCTGCGCCATAGAGGAGCACGGGCAGAATAAGCCTCCTATAGAGTGCAAGTTTTGTCGGTCGAGAGAGGTCTCTGCTACTCAGTTGCCTACCGAGACCTTAGTAGCAAGAGTAATCCTTTGCTTTATCTCCAGGCTGACAGCATTGCTGCTGTTTATTCCTTGACAACTTCAAAAGTATACCTGTCAGCCTCGACATGGGACCCTAGCCGCTGTGAGTCCCAGCGTGTATACAGCATATAACATACTTCGTCTTGCCCTCATTTACCACCAGACCCATTTTGGCAGATTGTCTTTCGATTGCCGCAATGGCAGCGGTGACATCTCGCTTGTTACGCCCGACGACGTCAATGTCATCGGCGTAGGCAAGGAGCTGGACACTTTTGTTGAAAATTGTGCCATTACGATGAACATTGGCCTTGCGCAGAACACTCTCCATGGTGAAGTTGAAGCCTAGAACGGTATCAAATGGGTAGGGGAGGTCACTTCCAACCTTGACGACGCTGCGTGTATTACTCAACGTCGCTCTACAAAGTCTCAGGAGCTTTGCGGGGATACCAAGTTCAGACAATGCGGCATATAGGCGATCCCTTATCGGGCTTTCGAATGCTGTCTTGTAATCAATAAAGAGATGAGGTAAGTTATGAACCAAAAGAATATTTATATATATACATATATTACAAGTATATCGTATCATTTGATATTGCAGTATCTACAACTATGCGCCGTCTTCACTATTAGCCACGTTACCAGTTTAATTGTTTCAGCTTATAATCACAATCAAACAACAGAATTCGCCGGATTTACACTCTCTGAATAGCTTCCAGGGCACTTTGCTCCTATTTCCAGCAGAAGTCGCGATTTGTTTACATCTATACTGCACTGTAACGACCTCACAGCTCGTTGCCGGCTCTCTGCGGCGCGCTCTCCATGTAAATCGCTAATTGGCCAATCTCGCAGCAACTGATAGCGTTGTACAGCGCCAAGCGATGTCAGCCGCTGCAAAAATAATGTCTTAGTTTCGCGGCAGTTGGCGTGCGGTACAGACGCGCACAAAATCCTTTGGCCCGGTGCAAGCAACAAGTGGCACCGAATCGACCTGGGACCATGAACGCCTTCGTGCTGATCGCCTGTGCGCTGTGGGCACTCTTCATGCGCTACTTGCCCGACATTCTACAGTTCCTGAAGCTGCGAAAGTTCGCTTCCAGCATACCCGGACCCAGCATTGGCGAACTGATTGAGAATGCAAAAAAAGGACGTAAGTCGAATGCAATTGAACCGCTGGCAGTGCTGGGCCGGTGCCATAAAAAGGGCCAAGACAGAGGCGGAGCCCACACTTTGAAGAAGCGCGCGGAATGCCAGAATAGTGAAAGTGTTTGCTTCAGCGACTGTGACAGTTATAAGTTTTATTATGAAAATTAATATTGAAGAGATTAGTTTTTGACTTTTATTTAATGACTCACAAGTAACAGTTATTTTTTATTTGTATTTAAAATATCTTATAACAACAATTAATTTCGATTTTTATTTAATTACTCAAAAAATAATTTTTTTTATTTTTATTTTAGTTGTCTTGTGATAACAATTTACCAATTTTTTATTTACAAAAGTCATAAAAAAATCAGTCAGTGACTTTTTTTACACAAATCATTAACAAAAATCAGTCAGTGACTATTTTTTATAAATGTCAACAATAAAAATCAGTCAGTGATTTTTTTTGTAAAAGTCATCAATAAAACTCAGTCAGTGTCTTAAAAGCCAGTGTCAATAAAAATCAGTCAGTGATTTTTTGTTTACACAAATCATTAATAAAAATCAGTCAGTGATTATTTTTTTATAAATGTCAACAATAAAAATCAGTCAGAAATTTTGTTTGTAAAAGTCATCAATAAAACTCAGTCTTAAAAGTCAGTGTCAATAAAAATCAGTCAGTGACTTTTTTTTGGTAAAAGTCATCAATAGAAATCAATCTGTGACTTTTTTTTAGAAGTCATCAATAAAAGTCACTGTGACTTTTATTTAAAAAATTATCAATAAAATTCCGTCATTGACTCTTTTTTTTTGCAAATGTCAACAATAAAAATCAGTAAGTGACTTTTTTGGTTTGTAAAAGTCATCATTCAAAATCAGTCAATGACTTTTTTTTTTAAGTTATCGGTAAAAATCAGTCAGTGTCTTTTACAAAAAAAAAGTCATCAATAAAAATCAGTTAGTGACTTTTTTGTTTTGTAAAAGTCTTCAGTAAAAATTAGTTAGTAATAATGTTTTTAAGTCATCAATACAAATCCGTCAGTAACTTTTTGTTATAAATGTCATTAATAAGAAGCAATCAGTGACTTCTTTTCACAAAAGTCATCAATAAAAATCAGTCAGTGAAGTTTATTTATAAATCCATTGTCATTAATCGCAGTATTGGATTCCTTAATAGTCCTAGGATTAAATTTGTCCAAATCTTTACAGAAAATGCTGATAATTTAATAAAATAATAATAATAAATAAAATTTCAATTATAAGAAAATTCAAAATTATTAACTAAAACATACATTTGATTTGTTAAATTATTTTTGTCGAGCCAATCACGAGTATATATACATTTCGATCACTGATGAATCCAGTACTGCGATTAATGAAATAAAATTCACTGACTGATTTTTATTGATGAGTTAAATAAATAACCTAGCAGGGCCCTGCGCCTTTGCACGCAATTAAATGGTCCCCAATAAATCAAGTGTCTTCATACAACACTGTATGGGCGGTGCCACACCCCTTTTATAAAATGCCGAATCCATTCCTCCAGTCGAAGGGTTTTACAGCGAACCCTCGTGAAAAAAATAAATAAGTATGCTCTTACATAGAGGCTTGGCTCCTGAATCTAAGGAACTACAAATTTTGCCTGGGAAACGCCCACAAGAGGCGTGGTGCAGTTTGGGTTCTTCCCCCTGTTTTGTAGAAGAAAACGTTTCGCATTCAAAGAGGTGCTTTCGTTACCTTGAGGCCTCTTTTTGGTTGATAAGACAACCATCGACATTCACATTATCGCCTATTTCATAGAGGTTTCTCAATCCCCAGTGTACCTTGGGACTTTCCCCTTTTTCGTGTTAACACAACGGACCAGGTTGGTCTCCCTATGCAGTCACCCTAACCTAATTTACGCTGTCTATTGCTCTGAAGAAGAAGCATTGTGAATTGCAAATTTTGACATTTTCTTCCCATCAGAGGTGCTCGCTTGGCTGAATAGTTTGCGGAAGAAGCATGGCTCCGTGTTTCGCATCTGGTTCGGCAAAGATCTGATGGTATTCTTCACCGATCCCGAGGACATTAAACAAATACTGAGCAACAACACGCTGCTGATGAAGTCGCGCAACTACGAAATGGTGGAGCCTTGGCTGGGCAAAGGTTTGCTGACCAGCGGCGGCGAGGCGTGGCATCGACGTAGGAAGCTGTTGACACCCGCCTTCCACTTTCGCATACTGAGTCAGTTCAAGGAGCCCATGGATGAGAATTGCGAAGTCCTCGTCAGCAAGTTGCGCGAAAAAGCCGACGGCCAGCCGTTCGACATCTATCCGTACATTACGCTCTTCGCATTGGACGCCATATGCGAGACGGCGATGGGCATCAAGAAGAACGCCCAAATGCAGAGTGGCTCGGACTACGTAAAGGCGGTGCAGGAGTAAGCAGCTCAACTTGTAGATAAACAGAGTTTCTTGTTTGCTTACTGGTTGCCTTCTAACTTTCCCACACAGCATCTGTCACATCTTGCACAAGCAGTCCTTCTCCTTTTGGCAGCGTTTCAACATTCTGTTCAATTTTAGTGCCGCCGGCAAGTCGCGCAATGCCGCACTGAAGGTGTTGCACGACGAAACCAATCGTGTGATTCAACTGCGCCGCCAACTGCTCCAGCAGTCCAACATTCACAGCATGGCCGATGCCGAGAAGACCGACGACATTGGCGCCAAGCGGCGACTGGCCTTTCTCGACATGCTGCTCATCACGCAGATGGAGAGTGGCGGCCTCACCGATCGCGAAATACGCGAAGAGGTCGACACGTTCATGTTCGAGGGCCACGACACCACCAGCTCGGCCATAGCGTTCGCCATCTATCTGCTGTCGCAGCATGCGGACGTGCAGCGCAGAGCCTACGAGGAGGCGCTGGCCATGGAGGGCCGCGAGAAGGAGCCCATGCCCTACTTGGAGGCGGTCATCAAGGAGACGCTGCGCATCTACCCGTCGGTGCCGTCCTATTCGCGCAAAGTGCTCGTGGACTTGCGGGTGGGACAGCTCACCGTGCCGAAGGGCGCCGCGATCAGCACTCTGGCCTACATGGTGCATCGCGACGAGAAGAACTTCCCCGATCCCGAGAAGTTCGATCCCAATCGCTTTCTGGAGGCCGAGCAGCACCTGCATCCGTTCGCCTTTGTGGCATTCAGCGCCGGTCCGCGCAACTGCATCGGTGCGTATTGAAACAAATGTGTGGGTGTGTGTGTGTAGTTTTGGTTAGTGCTGACACTTTTCATTTGTCCTCAGGTCAAAAGTTCGCCATGTTGGAGCTGAGGTGCTCTCTGTCGCACTTGTTGCGCAACTTTGAATTTTTGCCCGTGGAAAACTTCAGACCAAACCCGCTGGCGGAGCTGGTGATGAAGAGCGGTAACGGCATCCAGTTACGCATGAAGCCGCGCAAATGATACATGCGTGATCTGATATAGTATAAAGATATGCTATATAGTTGTTATGAGCGAATGTTTTTGCTTTTGATTCGAACGAGCAGCACGTAGCTTGATTGCTGTCGATATTCTGTGCAATTACTTGTTTACTACTTGAACGCAATTATTTCTATAGAAAATTAAATGTAATAACTGAAATGTTTTAGTTGCATTTAAAGTAAAATTCTTCAGAAGTGTGGTGGACAGATAAGGCAGACTAGATCTAAATATTTATGGTACCATAGGGTGCTGGAGTAAGTTTATATTAGAAAAAAATTTGTAAGGTCCAGAAGGAAGCATTCCATTTTCTTCGATTGAATTGATTTCGTAACTATAATAAAAAATATTTCCTAATTATTAAATATTTATTAATTTTTTAAGTGGATAACTTTTTTGGATATCAACAATCAATGCTACGGTGGCAGTAACTACTTAAGCACTAAATTTTTGATGCATAAATAAAAATTTAACTTTACTTCATTTGTTTTGGCCACAATTATTTAAAATATGTGCTTGAATTAAAGTTAAAAATAATAATTAATAATATCTTATTTTTAAAAATTACTATGTGAAGAGATAGCATTCAAAAAACGTTTATACTTTTCGGTTTCAAAGTTTAAAACATTAAGTTATTTTATTTCAAAATACCTTTCGAGACCACAAACTATTTGCAAGATCAAACAATATTGGAATCATGGAATCATAGACAGCTCAGATGAGCATAAAGTTGCATGTTGCATATGACAACCAGATAGCGAAAGAGATAAATCGGTGATAAATCGCTTCATTTTAATGATAAATCAGCTAGTTGGCAAGTTTGGGAGTTCAAAACCGTCCAATACAAAAAAAATGCAGTTACAAAATATGATTCAAAGTGGAATTGAGCTCAAAAGTTGTATGCAAACCCCCTCCCCCAAATGAAATCCTGTGTGCGCCACTGTGACAAATTAATAGATCATGAATTCTAATGGACAGTTGATAACGTCTTTTGTTCATTGAAAACGTTGAACTATCGAAACGATGTTCTGTATGGTTTATGCTAAGTTCTGTTGGAAAAATGTATGTTTCTGCCTATTTTTAGCATGGTTTTTGTTAACAAAACAAACCACAACAAACTGATTATATTCGATTTAGGTGTGGGAAATGTAAAAATTTGTCAACAAAAAAATCCAAATCCACACAACCGTCTGATTTTATTGAATAATCCGGGGCGGCGACGGCTGAGGGAGCCCCCACAAAACGGTGCAGAATAAGTTTGCGTACAAAACTAATAACGGGAATTCCGTTGCCAATGTTGCCAAATTGTTGCCATATTGTTGCCAAAGTTGTGTTGCCAAATTGTTGCCATATTGTTGCCAAAGTTGTGTTGCCAAATTGTTGCCATATTGTTACCAACGTTGTGTGTGTAAATGTGTTTAAAATTGTAAAAATTGTGTTGCCAAATTGTTGCCAAATTGTTGCCATATTGTTAAATAAGTTGCCTACTTTCAGGCAGCGATTTGACAATATGGCAACAATTTGCCAACAATTTGGCAACACAATTTTTACAGCGGTCAGCGCATTATTGCTGCATACTTTCAGGCAGCGATTTGACAATATGGCAACAATTTGGCAACAATTTGGCAACACAATTTTTACAATTTTAAACACATTTACACACACAACGTTGGTAACAATATGGCAACAATTTGGCAACACAACTTTGGCAACAATATGGCAACAATTTGGCAACACAACTTTGGCAACAATATGGCAACAATTTGGCAACATTGGCAACGGAATTCCTAGGAAACAACAATAAAAAAACAGGCGTTTATTTATCAAGTTCGTATTTTGTGCGCCATGAATTTCTTGTAAAGATTGTAGTAGTTCAAACACTGTCGGAAATGGAAAAATTTACAGAATTTGGAAGTAAACAAATTACATTCAACGCCGAGCAGAAGCAACAATAATTGTTTTAAATGGCAGATGTGGCTGCAAAGCATTCTACAACCTAATTTTTTATCAAGTTCATTGCATTCACTTTTAACAATAAAATAGTTACCCATCAAATAAATTTGACTAATCAGTTGTAATCAATGAAGAACATCCACAGCCAGCATTTTATGCTCGTAGAAGATCGGTCGGTCAAATAATAAAAATAATGGCCAAAGGTTATATTTTTCATACATATATTTTTAAAGTGAAAAAGTAATTTGCTAACCGGCTACTTACAATTTCACATTTCATTTTCAAAGCAAAGCACCAGTGGCACAAATGCAAACGGAAACTGTGCTCAATTTGTTAAATTATAACAGCAGCACAAAGCACAAAACAGGCGTCTTACTATTCAAATACTAACCACGACTATGTATTTACAGTTTCCGCTAGCAAATTTCACGGTTTTAACAACTTTAACCGTAGACGTACGTTTACAAAAACAACGACTAATCTTACGTTAGGGACGTTTTCGAACCTCATATATGGGAGTTAGTACAAAAATGACCGTTTATTTAAAAAAAATTAATTTTTTGGTACAGTTTATTCAAAAACTTAAAATAAAATACAATGGAAATATTTATTTGAAGTTTTTAAACACTTTAAAGGCATTTTACACATTTTACGGTTGCGCTTATTTTCGCAGATATTTTTTAGGCATCCGCAGCAGACAAGCTCTGTTTTTTGACATTGACAATTTGACATTTTATCACAATAAACTATACCTATATATATATATATATATATATATATATATATATATATATATAATAAATAACCTATATTTTGTTTTAGCAGCGCAGACAGAAATTGTTGCATACTTTGAGGCATTAAAGTTATTTTAGAGAAAATACATATGTACAGTAAAGGAGAAAATATTGCGATTATAACTAGTTTCGAAATCCATATAGGATGAGTTGATACTGCAAGTGGCATAGTAATTATTCATAGCTTTGAAACTCGATAAATTTAAAGATACAATTTTGTATGCTGACAAAGGACTTTTTGATTGACTCGAAAAGCATAAATTGCAAAGTAGACGTAATAATTAGCTACGAAATAGGTGCAATTTAGAAACCGAATGTGTTTTGTCGATAGACAACTTAACCCTTACCTTAACTAACCTTACGTAACTTAACCCTTACCTTACCTATCTTAATCCCACAAGAAAAAAACCTAACCAAACTTTGTCAGTTTAATAGCCATTCAGAGCGACATGTTTCAAATCAAAGCTTCATCGAAATGAATAAAGAATGTTGTGTTTGTCATGGCTGCCCGAGAAAGATGAAGACGAGATCGAACGACGTAACTACCTACAGATCCGCCATAATAATCACAAAGTCGGATGAATGCAGGAAACGTAAAGAAATTAGTGCCAAGGAAACCATCTAGCACCTTCTTTGCTACTGTTCGGCTATCTTCGCTAGGAAAGCCGGCATTCTCTTCAATCTTATTTTCCACATAGGCAGATTTGTTTTTGACAAAGATAATTTAAATAATAAACAACATAGTACTGAAACATGATAAAATGAAACAAAGTATGAGTGAAGTATTTCAGGGACCCAAAAATTCTTTCAGGATTATCGATTACTATTGAGTATGCTGGAATTGAACACAATAAGATTATAGATTGACCAGGATGGAATCTTTTGCTCAATTCTGATGCTTTTCTTTTCTTAAGTTCTTAGTGACCTCCGAATCTGTGGCTATGGAAAGTAAGAACCAACAGATAAGAGGCTAAAAGTGGCAAAGGAGAAGGGACAATCCCAGAAGATTTAAGGTTTTTATGGACAAATGAAACACATCCAGTGGCTACGCTCGCTTAGCCTTAGAAAAAGTTGTTCGATGCGGTGGTTGGAGGTCGACGGCAAAGAGACAGGCCGTGTCTCCGGTGGAAAAACCAAGTTAAGGAGGTCCTATCTTCTTTTGGAGTGACCAACTGGAGAAGACGCGCGCAGGGGCGCTTGGACATAGCTTCTGCGGCAGGCCGTAACCCGGTAACGGGTTGTTATGGCCAGCTCAGTAAGTAAGTAATGAAAAACATACTCAAAGATCAGTAAGATTAGGTTCTACTCAGTTCTTGTTCAAACTCCTTAATGATTTGACATTACATTTCATATTGGATTTCTCATATAATTAACAAATGGGGTCATCCACTCTTTCGTTGACCTCTGACTAGCCGAATACAGAAAAATATAGTCTTTACTATATCACATTCTATTAATAAAAACCATGCGATAGATATTTTTTGTTGTTATTTTTTGTTACCGGAAACACTGCATTGGAATTTAGCTTATTTCAATTCAAAACAATGAAGTCATTACACTCAAAAGTCAAATGTGTCCAGCAGCAGCAGCATTTCGCATTCGATCGCTCACTGTCAGACGCTGCAAAAGCTCTCGACAGTCGCTTTGTTTGTCAATGTGAGTAAAAAATGCAAACAGCTACTGCGCTGCGCACTTGAAAAAGAATCATTACGACTCGTATAGCAAACACGCTGCGATACACCCAAATGTAAGTAAGTTTGTACATATGTGCACATGTGTGTAAGTATGTAAATATATATGTATTTTTTATATAGAGATTTGTTTCTAAACAATTTGAATTTGTATGCAAATCGGTACTGGCCCACTGCAATAATTTCAAAGCGTCACTTTGTTGTTGTTCAAATTTCCCAACACATCAGATTGCCGAAAATATTTCATTGCAACATGAATGCTTTTTATAGAAATTCTTTGAAAATTGCAATATTATTTTGTTTTCTTTTGTTTTAGTAAAATTAGTTGACACTTTTCGAACGACTCGAACGTTGTGACAAAGTCAACGGAGACAAAAATACAAACAACAATTAATATGCTTGTAGCGTGTCGCGTTGTTTCCACTCGTCCGCTAGCGGCAGCGTCAACACGGCACACAACAATAGCAATGACAGTAGTAGCAACAACAAAAACAACAACAACAGCAAACATGTCAGCACATGCCAACAGCAAATCAAAAATCAAGGTTGCCATTAACAAAAAAAAAACATAACAAAAGGCAACGCACAGCAGCGAACTTTGGCACCGAAAATGCAGCAAGCAACCAGCGCGAAGGCACGCACGTTGCCAATTGGGGAGCCCAGCGAGTGCACCAGAAATTAGGAACACCGCCACGAAATACCCACCAATAATTGCCAAACAAATATTGAACCGATGTGTGGCCAGTGGCGCACCCAGAAAACTTCTCTGGGGGGGGCTAATGCAAATGAATTTCAGTAGTTATACACATACTCCACGCATGAAACAGTTATCGTTTCAAATATAGTTAAATAAAAATCCAAAATATAATTTATTTAGCGTCTGCATGGATAAGCTTTTTAATTCAAAAAGTCCAAATACAGATTTAAAACAGCGCTAATGAAGTAATTGTAACCAACCTTTTTCGTACCGATGCTTCATTCATCTATAGCAAAAACCCAGAAAAACAAACACAGAAAATAATGATTACATTGCTAAGTCTAAATGCCTTAGTCTAAATGTATTTATTATTTTTTTACAAAACAAAGTTGATCCTCCTAGGCCCTTCCGCGAGAACTGAAATAACCTCTTCTGGGCTGACCTCTATTTCCCTGTGAATATTTAAGTTTGCTAATCCATTTAGGCGATTTTCTCCCATCGTATTCCGGAGCTATGACTTTATTCTTTTTAAAGTTGAGAAAGATCGCTCAGCAGAGCTGGTTGCCACTGGAAGCGTTGCATAAATTTTGAGCAAAGCAAACACATTGGGATAAAGATGCTCGTTGCACATATTTAGAGCATCAATGGCATTCTTCGGCATTTCACCTCCGCACTTTTTGATACCTTCATTCCATAACTTGCATGGTCGCAGCAGCAATAATGTCAATCAGTGAGATGGACGTTACATAGTTTAAAACGAATCAAATAATTAACAACTGAGCGCAACAACAAATTCATTTAGTTTTTTCTTTGTAACAGACTCAACGAGCTAATGGCAAAACCTGTGTCTTTGTTTTTGGTTTTTTCCCACTCTCGGTTGCGTGGCACTTTTGTAATAATTTAATTCAAATCATTCAAAAAGCAACAACATTCATCATTTTTTTAATAATCCGTTAACCATGAAGTAATAGGAAATCCTATACAAAAAAAATGATAATTTGGGAGCGATCACAAAAACAATTTTGTCTTAGGTTTAGCGCAACAACAATTTCATGAGAAATATTCTCGTCACCCACATCAGTACGTGATACCAAATTGTTTTTGTTTTAGCACCACAAATTTCATTTTCGAATGCTTTTGCTTTTCTCCTTTTCACTCTCTGTTGCTAATCAGTTATGTGTTTTAGCGTATGTGTCTATACTAATCGCTTTGTTCTAGTTTGTTGGGAAGATGTGTGCAACACAATGTTTTTGGAGAAGTGCATTTTCGATAAAATTTCAACATAGAAGTTCAAGTTATGAAGATCAATCTATGGAAGCAAATTTGGCTTTTGGGACCACCTGGGGGGGGCTTTAGCCCCGTAGCCCCCCCCGTGCGTTCGCCACTGTGTGTGGCCCAAATCGATGACAAACTGTGTACTTGTACAGCGCAGAACAACAACAATGCGTCAGCGCATTGCGCAGACGAACGTGCGGCCCGAGCCAAAGGCTACAAAATCGCACACAACCAAATGTCGGCAGTGGAGCAAACAATGCGCTGGGCATATTGGATTTGGACTTTGACGAATTTTCGAAATATTGCAAAATCGAAATGGCTAAAATCGATAGAAGAAACACTGCCTAGAAGTTGCACTCGCACAACTGTGCCGCCTGCCAAACCGTAACACTGACCGATGCGCGCAAATGCGATGGCGGCCACATTGCGCATGCGCGACGCATTGCTGCGCCGAATTGCACACACGGGCCGTTGCGCAATGCCCGAAAGCGGCAAAAAGTGGCCCAAGAAAATGGCAGACTCACTTTAGGGTAAAATACCAAATTATTTTAGATGAATGCGTGATCGCGTAGCCGAAATTCTTGCACAAAAATATGCAGGAAGTGCTTGCGCGCAGCCTCGACGAATTGCAATTTGATTGAGCTATGCATACACACACAGACGTTCCTACACACGTGTGCGATGTCAAAGTTGTCATTGCCTTGTTGGCCGCTCAAACGCGCTTATTAAACACAACAACAACGATGAGACTTAATAGGAAATAGTTTAGCTGATTTGACCCTCCACACAACCACGTCTAAGCAAAATGTTGTAAATTTTTATTGGCATAAAAATGCCAAACTCAAACATTTACCATAAAGATAAATGGTGGGCAGATAGTTTTGTTTGTATCTAATTTGCCGCATTTGAACATAAATGCGAGTACTTGTACAAAGTAATCGACAAAGCTGATGACAACTTATGGCTGCTTATGCGCTTTCGGTCATAAATTCTGAATTGTCACATTCTTTGTTTTATTGTTTTTTATATAATTACCGCACCAGGTAATTTTAGTTTTAATTTTTAATGCTTTTTCTGCATTATAACAAGCAACCCCGGAAGGTTAATCGTCTTCCAGTGGCGCACGCAGGATTTCATTTTGGGGGTTTTGCGTACAACTTTTGAACCGAATACCATTCGAAACCATATTTTGTAGCAATTTTTGTGTGTGGGGAGTTTGAACCCCCTGTGTGCGCAGCTGTTGCCTTCTATATAAAAAACTAGCAGATTTTACTCCGTCCGATGTTGATTTCGAATACTGAATACGGAAAAAATGGGTTGTCAATGAACCAAATCAATCATGGTTATCTTAACCCTTTGATGGCCCCGTCAGTTTTTGATATACAAAAAATTAAAAATAGTTGTCTTGTTATTTTAATTTAATTTTTTTATTTTTGTAGTTGTTATTTTAAAAATGGAGTGCTTTCTTTCTTTCATTTGAATTTGATTTTCAAAAAAGTGAAAAACACATTTTCTTATTATTTACCATTTCAAATGTTTCGACTAATTTTCAAGTCCATAAACCTATAAATTCATGTTCTTCGTATATTCATCCCGTATACAAACATTAACCCATTACCGACTTCTTCATATTTTGATTTTCAAAAACACCAAAGGATACTTGTCGAATTATATCTGATTTGGAGCACTTTCTACAAATTTTAGGTTAATTAACTCATTAATTTATTTATTTTGACAGTATTTCCATACAACCTTTTAACCCCTTGTTGACTCCATCTGATTTTGATGAAAAAAATTGAAAACACGTGTCGAATTATTTGAAGTAAATGTATTAAGTTTGAATACTAAAAACCCATTAAATCATGTCCCTCCATTCAAAAAAATTAATGAATGCATTTGATTATTCTTGATTTCAAGTGTTTTCACCAATCATGTGTTTTCACACTTTATCTAAACAAATTCTTAAGCCGTCGTTGACCCCTTAAGATTTCAATTTTCAAACAAATTAGAAACACGTGTCGAATTATTTAACATGTAAACTACTTTCACCAAGTTTGAATCCCAAGAACCCACTAACTCATGTTCCTCCATACAAACTGTTAAACCATCCTTGACCATCCGTTAGATTTTGATTTAAAATAAATGAAAAATATGTTTTCACACTTTCGCTAAACAAACTCTTAACCCCACGTTGAGCCTGTAAGATTTTGACTTTCGAAAAAAAATAGAAAATAGGTATCAAATTGTTTCACATGTTAACTACTTTCACCAAGTTTGAAGTTAAAACGCCCATCAAATCTTGTTTCTCCATACAAATTGTTAACCCGTCGTTGATCTCGTCAGATTTCATTGTTCTTAAAAATGAAAACAACGTGTCGGTTTATTTATCATTTGGAGCACCTTCACCAAATTTGAAGTCAAAAAACTCATTAACACTAGAATGTCCAAGGGAGTCATTTTGACTACATTGAGGTCTTTTATTGTAAATAACTTTTTTTTAACTCATCGTTGGCTCCGTCAGATTTCAATTTTCAAAAAAAATTAGAAACACGTGTCTAATTATTTCTCGTTTGAAGTGCTTTCGCTAAGTTTGAAGTCGGGAAACCCATTTGCTCATATTTTTCCATACAAACTCTTAACCCTTGGTATATCTCTGAAAATGTTGATTTTCAAGAAAATGAGAAACGCGTGTTAAATTATTTTTGATTTTAAGTGTTTTCACCAATTTTAAAGTTAATAGATCATCGGTTTATATTTTCTTTCATATAATTCTTTCTACGAACCTTAACCCATTGATGACCTCGTTTATTTTATTTTTCGAAATACTTAACAGTAATGTTGAAGAATATTGATTTGAAGCATTTACACCAACTTTGAATTCAATAGGTCTATTAAATTATATTTTTTCATACAACACCTTAACCCATATTTTGCCTCTATGTGCCCATATGTGTCGAATTATTTTTGATTTGAAGCATTTACACCAATTTTGAAATAGATCTATTAAATCTCGTTTTTTTTTATACAATACAATTAAAAAAATCCTGTCTTTACGAAGTTTCATTTTCTAAAGTAGTCCACTACAGTTTAAATTCATGTTTGTAGCTGCAGTGATTTGGGCTGGGCATTGATAAATCAGTCAGTCAGTCAATCAGAGAGTCAGGACCAACAATTATATGTTTAAATATCTATGTATGTATATACATACATATAATTGTTAATGGGATTATTATGTGATTGATAAAAGTTTTAAATAGCAGAAGCACAAGAAAATACAGTTCACAGCCACGAAAACCCAGCACTCCGAAAAAAATCACTCAGAATTATTTGCTAACCTATTTTCCGAATCATTATCATCATTCATCAGAGAGTTCAGCGAATTCAGAATGACTCAACTCACTCAAATTACAACACAATTTTTTCAATTAATTTAAATAAATTCCACAGCTATCCTACAGACTTCCTTTATCCGTGGTTTAGTTAATAAACGAAAAGTATTGTTGCTAGTTTAATCACTAGTTATTCCTTTAAATGTTGCCATAATCTATAATCAATCTTTTCAATTTATGTCATCTAATGGCATAAAAAAAAGCATTATACAGAAACCTTAACATTCAACATTCAAGTAGAATGCAGATTCAGTCACAATTTCATACTGAAAATACTTTTATGCACAAAGCAAATACTAAATCAATACGTCAAACGCTGCACGTTGCTCCAAATACAATGTTTGTATTTTTGATTGGTCTATGCAAAGCGCATATTTTGGAGCAGCACTGACCTTTGCCATAAATTTCCAACATTTATTGTTCTATTATGAATTCATGTCCAAAATTTCAACTCCAACACACAAAGCGAATCAATACCGACCGAATATAACTGCAACAACAGCTCAACTTGAGACCAGCAAAAGTTGCGCTGGGCCCTTTTAGTCGAACATCGAATCCGAGTCGAAAAAAGCAGCGGAGTATTGCATGGGATAGGGTGAATTGATTGGCCGATGCATTAGGAATTCGTGTCGCAGCGCACAACTGATGAGGCCAACCACTGACCAGACGCTAATCGCTGACCGCTGACCGCTTACCGACAAATGCAACGCTCGCTGCGGCTCGTGAGACAATGCATCGCTCCGCAGTGTAGCGAACTGGATTAATGGTGTTGTTGGCGCAGCTGCTGCTGACCTTGACTCGACCGACGTTGTAATGGATTGTTACATTTGCATGCGAAGCGGCGCTGTTCGGCGCATTTTTGGGCAGCAGTTAACGGGCCTACGCAGCTGCGTCGCGGATGGCAGAGGTCAAACTAGTTGAGGCATCGCGACAAACTAAACACACTTCCGATGCGACTGAAATGTGGAATGCAAACGCAGCAAACACACACACACAAACTTGCATAGCCATAAAATAATAACAAACCATTAAATGTGCAGTAACGCTATTCACTCCATGCTTTGAAACGTGTCTACAAAAATTCAAATCATCTCATGTAAACATAATTAAGTAGCAACAAAAATTGTGGTTTAAAAAAAGTAGAAACAATTTATAAAAGCTAATAGTAGCTGACAGCATTACGTGCATTGCTTCAAATAGTCTGCTGCGACTACTGGAAAACTGCTCTTTGCTCCCGTTTTGTGTACTTTGCATTTAGCTGAAACTCATTGAAATCGGTTCTCATGGTCGTTTCACATGAAAGCCGACTACTACTCTACTATCTACTCTAATCACTTCTAATCGAGGCTGGCAGATTCTCTGCGTTGGCTAATGTTTGGTGAATCAATTTACAGCTGTTGAAGCTTTATAAATTTTTAAAGTCAATCAATTAAGAAGCGACACGCTTACCGTCACTCACTTTGTGCTCCACTCATGCAAAAATTAAATGTTTTAGTTTAACAAGAATAACTGCATTAAATCAAGAATCAAGACAATCATTTGTCACCTAAATGCAATAATAATAACGGTCTTCACAATCTTTTCCATGTGTTCTACCAAAAAGGTCATTGACGGCCAATTTGCCACATTCTGCTTGTTTACTTTTCCGAAACTTGTAGCACATTGGCCAGCCAAAAGGTGTTGAATACGATAGTTCGACATCAATGGCGAAGAGGTCGTGTTTGCTTTGAAGGAATTAAATGAAAGGATGCGTTGAAAGAATCAAGTTTGGTGTTCGTATGACGAACTGGAGAAGACAGAAACGGACTATAAGCCACCTTCTATGGACGGGCTTTTGTATTTTACAAAACATTTATCTTTATTATAAAACATTCATCTATCTTGTGCTGTTGAGGGTGGAAAGTTCAACGATTTAACAAAAAAAAATTGCTTTCGCAGGCAGTCGTAGGTAAGTAAATAATAATAAATACATTAAATATACCAAAGAAGTTAAATAAGTATAGTAAGTAAGTAGTAAATATATAGTAGTTAGTAAAAATATTTTCATGTTTACATTTCATATTCTTTTTCTTATTGTTCTATTCAAACATTGTGTAGATAGCAAGAAAGCTTTTATGTTTCTGACTGCCAGTTCCAGTCATAATCGAATAATGCAGCATTTTTTACTATTATAACTACTCATCACGCAATTGTTTGCTTTCCTCATTAGTAACATTTTGCTAGTACTCAAAAAAAAAACTATAAACAATTCAAAAACTTGCTTTCTTATGGAAGCAGATGTTGTCTAAATGTCACGTGGTGACGAAATATAGACAGAAAATGTTTCAAGTTTAATATAGAAAAAATTTGCATTTAATTTTACCACAAGTATTCAACTCAACTCACAAATATTCAAGTATTGCACTTGAAAATTACACCAAAAACTGAAAAACACCCAATTTACTCGCCAACATTGAGCACGAAAGCCTTCACTTTTCAACAGTTTACTTACATAATTTGCATTTAATTATTTTCACACTTGAAATAAATTGTTAGAAATTACTTAAATCAATAAACAAAATATTTGGTGTCTGGCGCAGAGCATCAACCAGACGCAGAGGACGCATCTATTAGGCTGCGCAGCAACGCTGTTCAATTTGTCAATTCGCAGACAATGCAATAAATGTTTGGTTGAAGAACATGAAAACAAATTGAATGAAATTTGCACAAAAGTGGTAAGTGAGAATAACAACAAGCATGACTTATCATGTGTGCACATCGTATTTATTCACACTGCCTACGTACAAAAATAACAGACAGTCGAAAGTCAAGGTTACGCTCCAAGGACGGCGTACCATGTCATCGACCCATTTTCAAATGTTAATCAAAAGGAACCGGAACTGTGCGTCGTTGGAAGACTGCGACATAAAACAGCTTCAGACAGACCCAACTCTGAGTTTAGCTTAGCTTAGCTTCCTTGACATAGGCAAGTTTATGCAACCAAACATTGAGCCAACAATTTTCTTTCTTTCAAACGCAAACCCAAACCTGCAACCTTCGGCCTCAATGTTCAGCACACTAATGGACAATCAACATTACTGCGGAAAACTAGCAAAGTGTACGGAAACTTGGTTTGGATTGTTTGCGTTTCGCATGCTTCGGTGCTATGCTTAGCTTCCTCGCTAATTCATCAGCGTCAACCCTGTGTTAATGTCCTGTTCAGGCAGCCAAATAAATTGAGACAATTTAGTTCTAAATTGAGTTTATCGCTTTTGCTGGTCACATACCTCAATTTAGCTTTAATCTCAATTTAGCTGTTATCGAAAATATTATCGAACATGCTTTTTATTTTGACGGAAGAAAGGTTTATGTTTCTGTTTTTGTATAACAAACGTTCTTAAAAAAATATATTAAACATTTAATAATATTTATTTAACATTCCGAAATTTCAAAGCCAACAAATGATAACAAACGTCTTTTGCTGCTTTTAGTTTCTCACGTTTGTTGTGGTTCCGTTAATTATGAATGAATTTGTTTATCGATAACAGCACTGCGCAGGGTTGTATGGCAAATCGAACTCAATTTATGGTTAGTTGCAATTAACTAAATTGAAATTTTTATGACAAATTGCGTTCAATTTAGAGCTAAATTGAGTATAAATAGAGAAACTGTCTCAATTGCACAATTCAGCTGACTGTCTGAATAGGGTATAAAGCTGAACCAGCGGGTGTGGCTGGTCATTTCCATAGGTAAAGTCAACTCTTCAGCATTGCTGTAAATAGCAAATACCGTTCTGTAAGCAAACGCACCGAGTGCTTTGCTCAGCGCCAGCCGCACTTGAAGCCGCATTGTACAATGTCGTATTTGCTTAGTAAACAAATCATTCGATTCAAATGCCTTCAACTGATTCTGAATCTGACTGCGCCAGCGGATTACACTATAAAATAATTATGTTCCAAGGCTTAGATTGACATGTGCATAGAAATAAAACTCATTTCAAGTCTTTCAATACAGCTTCGAGTATTTGAGTATTCAGATACAATTTTGAGCCGAGACAATTGAAATATGAAAATACTTATTCACTCTTTAAAGAGCAGCAAAATGTTTATTAAATATCAATAAACTAACTACACGATTTAAATTTGCATCAATTAAGTATATCCACCATCAAGTTACGGATACTTTCTAAACTCAATTTTAAATTTTCCAACGTGCAAATTTTCGTAGACAATCAGCATTTCAACTTACAATGAGATAATTAAATTAATTGCTTAATTAATTAATTAATTACAACCGAAGTGATTTTACATGCAACCAATTTTCAATAATAACAAAATTCTTTCCAGAAAATACAAGAACCATTTAAAGTTAAGAAGGAAATAAAACAAAGAAACGAAAGAAGAGCTAGAAAAGAGCAACTAAAAATGAATAACGACACTGAATGATGATGATGACGTTATGCTTCGATGGCGGCAAGAAGAATAATTAACAAATGTGAAAACAGTTGTGATATGCTAATTTCATAGTTGAGCGGATTTCTTTAAAGCATTCATTATCAGTCATTCATTACTTTCAGAATCAGTTATTAATTGTGAAAAAATAATCCCTGATGAGATTTGACACAAAATTAGGTTACAGTAAAAAATAAATACATAAGTAGTCAATTGAATTCAAATCGTTCATATTGGTTTACGTTGGACGTTGTTAAGTTTTGAAGTCAGAGTTGCCGCTTTTGGTCTTTTCGGACCAAAATTGGTCAGGTTTTGTTACTTTGGTCCGCTTAAACGAATTTTGGTCCCTTTTTGTGATGTGAATATCTTTTAATAAATATAAAAAATGTACTTAAAAAATAAAATTGTAATTTAAAAAGGAATTTAAAGATATCGCAAATTTTTAATTTGGTCCGTTGGGGTCGGATATGGTCGGAAGTTTGGTCGGAAAAAAAGTTTTCAAGTGGCAACACTGTTTGAAGTTGTCAACAAATTCGTTTGTATGTAAGTAAGTAAGTAGGTAAGTAAGTTAGTAAGTAAGTAAATAAGTAAAAGTAAGTAAATGGGTAAGTAATTAAAGTAAAGTAAGTAAGTAGGTAATTAAGTAAAAATAAGCAAGTAAGCTAAAAGTAAGTAAGTAAATAAGTAAAATTAAGAATGTAAGTAAGTAGTAAGTAGTAAGTAGTAAGTAGTAAGTAGTAAGTAGTAAGTAGTAAGTAGTAAGTAGTAAGTAGTAAGTAGTAAGTAGTAAGTATTAAGTAGTAAGTAGTAAGTAGTAAGTATTAAGTAGTAAGTAGTAAGTAGTAAGTAGTAAGTAGTAAGTAGTAAGTAGTAAGTAGTAAGTAGTAAGTAGTAAGTAGTAAGTAGTAAGTAGTAAGTAGTAAGTAGTAAGTAGTAAGTAGTAAGTAGTAAGTAGTAAGTAGTAAGTAGTAAGTAGTAAGTAGTAAGTAGTAAGTAGTAAGTAGTAAGTAGTAAGTAGTAAGTAGTAAGTAGTAAGTAGTAAGTAGTAAGTAGTAAGTAGTAAGTAGTAAGTAGTAAGTAGTAAGTAGTAAGTAGTAAGTAGTAAGTAGTAAGTAGTAAGTAGTAAGTAGTAAGTAGTAAGTAGTAAGTAGTAAGTAGTAAGTAGTAAGTAGTAAGTAGTAAGTAGTAAGTAGTAAGTAGTAAGTAGTAAGTAGTAAGTAGTAAGTAGTAAGTAGTAAGTAGTAAGTAGTAAGTAGTAAGTAGTAAGTAGTAAGTAGTAAGTAGTAAGTAGTAAGTAGTAAGTAGTAAGTAGTAAGTAGTAAGTAGTAAGTAGTAAGTAGTAAGTAGTAAGTAGTAAGTAGTAAGTAGTAAGTAGTAAGTAGTAAGTAGTAAGTAGTAAGTAGTAAGTAGTAAGTAGTAAGTAGTAAGTAGTAAGTAGTAAGTAGTAAGTAGTAAGTAGTAAGTAGTAAGTAGTAAGTAGTAAGTAGTAAGTAGTAAGTAGTAAGTAGTAAGTAGTAAGTAGTAAGTAGTAAGTAGTAAGTAGTAAGTAGTAAGTAGTAAGTAGTAAGTAGTAAGTAGTAAGTAGTAAGTAGTAAGTAGTAGGTAGTAAGTAGTAAGTAGTAAGTAGTAAGTAGTAAGTAGTAAGTAGTAAGTAGTAAGTAGTAAGTAGTAAGTAGTAAGTAGTAAGTAGTAAGTAGTGAGTAGGCAAGTAAGTAAGAAAGAGAAAACTTATTTCGATTGTAGACTTATAGAGTCAATGTCCTGAGATGCTTTCACCTTTTTTAACGCGACAACTTCTGTAGAGGTTCATTAGGTCAGCTAACCATAGCTCCTTAATTTTATAATTTTATTTAAAAATTCGAAATGTTTGAATTTCGGTACTTAATACTGAATTTTAAAATTATTTGACTTTTGATGGTATTAAACTTCATTTATGTATTTATTTTAAGCACAATTTTTTACTCTCGAAATAAGAGCGTTTCCAGCAACAACACTTATTTTGTCTTCAGTTTTCCAGCTTTTTTTAAAAAATTTGTTTGACTGCATTGTCTTATAATGTCTCAATTGACAGAATAAATCGGCAAAAGCAAAGCATTCACCGAAATAAAAAAGAAATTCACATCATGATTCACACCGAACTGAATATGTAAACAAAATTAATTTATAAAAAAATTCGTGCACAATGGGAACATTTGAGCACGACTCATTTTTAATTCAATTTTTTTCTTTTTTTGGGGTTTTTGCAACTTTACATAAGTGTTGCCTCAATTGACAACATAATACCAACAATGTGAACATACAATAGGTGTAAGGCTTTTAACTGAAGCATAAAGAACTCAGCAATTCGCGGGCCTTGAAGTGCCGCAATGTTGCGTGCAGCAGTGGTTAGTTGAAGTGTTGTTTGCTTTGGAACAGCTTTTGAAATCGAATGTAAGCGACGTGCTTGATTGAACTGATTGCTGTGATTGCTTGCAAGTTTTATACAATTTTTGATTTTTTTTTTAAATACCTTTTAAATAACAGTAACTTCTTAATTTTATAATAGATTTGTTGATAGCTGCCTACAAAATTCTTCCTTATTTGTAGTTAAAACAATACAATTCTATTTGTTGCTTCAGTACTCAACTTTTGCCAAAATTGTGTGTATTCTTGTGTGAGTTAAGTGTCAGTAAAAAAAGTTGTAAACAATTTTTTGTAGTTTTGAACATCTAAAACCTCGAAGCCTTACTTATTTTGTGTCTTATTTCTTATTATTCTAGCTATGAGTTGTTAGTTTTTGCTTTCATTGATCTCGCATTCGGCAGAAACATGCTCGGCATGTTAAGTGCTCTCAAAGGAATGTTAATAGTCCATTTGAATGCCAAGCGTGGTTTTTGAATACGTTTTTGAACGTTTTTGTAGAAAACAAAGATTCCGATCTGGAATTTGTAAAACTATCTCATATTAAATCTCTAACAAGGAATGTCTACAAACTTATGCAAAAATTAAAACATTGAAACAACATCTAACTTAAAATCTTGACAAAAAATACATATGGTTGAGTTCTTGCCTTCTTCTTGAGTTTTTTAATTAATTTATAATACTTTGAATTAATTTAAATAATTTTTGATTCACAATTATGTATTACAACTGTGTAATATGCAGTTATTTTTTTAAGTCTTAGTTATTTTTTTTTTTATAAAAACATATACATGTATGGGACAATAATTTACCTACACTTTTTACAGAAAAAATTATTTGATTAACTTTGGTCTTTAAAAAAACAAATTACCAACAATTCTTTTAGCTAAAATGCAACTCAAAAGAAAATGGCGAAACCGTTGCTTAGTTTTATATTAGTTTTTCTCTGCAAACTTAACTCTCACAATATTTCGAATGAGCAAATCTATCATCCAAAGCTTAAGGCAAAATATTCTGCAAACTTTTACACATGAAACTTCATATCTTTTAAGGAAACGCAGCAGCTTTGGGCATAATAAAGGTTTGTGTAGGTATATATATCTGTCATTCTGGTGACCATTTGGTCACTATGAATTATATATACTTGAAAGTCGGATACATAAATGATTCATTTTTATGTAAAAAACAACATAGCGATATAGTTTGTTAGTTAGTTAAAGAAACTTCATTAATAGTAAAAAGAAGTAGAAGTTGAGGGGAAGTTAAAGTTACTTATACTTATCCATTTCATTTTTTTCAGATGGGG
Organism: Melieria crassipennis; assembly: GCA_963668005.1. Taxonomy (NCBI): domain Eukaryota; kingdom Metazoa; phylum Arthropoda; class Insecta; order Diptera; family Ulidiidae; genus Melieria; species Melieria crassipennis. Next base: position 38,730,565 of record OY764962.1, on the reverse strand, counting down.
ATATTTTTTTGTATCTCTATGTTAACAAGTTCACTTAGATATGAATAACTCAGAGATATACGAAACTACTTGGTTTTAACACAAAGGGCCTACTAACCCATTTAGTACCTTTGATTCGTTAACGTAATGTTTGCTGTTTTTGTTTATTACAATAAACTTATGTAAACTAAAGTTTATGTTTTTTATATTATACTAAGATCTATTGGCTTTCCAATAAAATTTTTTTTTTTTACCAAGCCACGCCTTCCTCATATACAGAATTTTTTCTTAAATTCTTTAAAAATACTAAAAATAACCAGATTTATGTAAAACCAACAGAGAAAGCTTGGAAAAATACCACACGAATTTTGTATTATAATAAAATTTGTTTAGATCTGATAACCGATTTCGTACTTTTGATTTGTTAACGTCATGGTTAGATTAGTTTAGGTAAGACAGGTAACTTGCTGGTTCTCAGCAACTACACTCGGAGGCCCATTGTGATGCTCGATGTGAAAACGTCATAGAAATCATAGAAATTACTAATGTTTGCAGTTTTTTTTAAATAAACTTGTGTAATCTAAAGTTTAGGTCTTTCTTTTTAATTATACTTAGACCTATTGGCTTTTTAATAAAATAGTTGTCTGCCATACCATGCCTTTTCTATTAAAGATGGGCGCAGATTGAAAACAACGTCACATTTTGATACTAAAAATAACTAGACTTGTGAAAAACTCAAACACAATGATCGGAAAGACAAAATTAATAATTTTCAATAACAATCAAATACGTTTAGATCTGTTCAGATTGGCCACAGAGAGCGCAAAAGTGTTCAAAATCCAACTTTAATTTGCAATTACGAACATCAATCTTGCTCAAACTCATTTTCCGTGCCTTTTTTCACCTTATTCGCGCTCCTTTTACAAAGATTTTAAAATAAAACCTTTTCAAAATATCGGTATGAAATGGGTTAAGCATCTGCAAGGTGCCACCCTAACCTACCCATTTGACTAAGCAAAGATTGGCAAAGCTTTACGCTTTAACACTAGAAAGACCACAAGTTGTCCATACCTACAAAGACTACATATTAGTTATATCCGCTGATATCTCGAAAAGTACACATCGGACTTGGCTAAATATAATTGTAGAACCCTAAATGTAGAACTAATTGTAGAACCACATAAAAAAATAAAAATCATCAAAGCAAAAGTTGATAGAAATACTAAAGAAAATACAGATATTTAAAATGAAAAACCGTCAAAATTACCGCAATGGTCTTTTTAGTGTTAAAAGTTTAGAATAATTATGTATTTTGTATTTCAAATGTTATCAACAAATTTAAGCAACGAGTTTGAAAAATTTCTTTAGTAACAGAGTTTATATGTAGCATTTAATAAAAAAATATAAAATATCAGTCAATGAATATGAATCAGAAATATCTCATAAATATTAATCTTCAAAACCTCTGGTCACCTAAATTATGACGCTGTGGCGAAAAGTATGTTTACAAAGTCCATCAGTTGAATGCACAACAATGACAGTGCAATTCAAGTAAAACTCAACAACAACAAAATCGCACAAAACTTGAAACTCAATTTTGCTGATGGCAGCAAAAATCCGCAAAGTATTTTAAGGGCACTTAAGCAAAAGCGAGGTGAAAAGAAAGCACAACAACAAAACAAATTGAAAACAATGGCAAAATAATAACAAAACCAAAACAACTAGTTACTTCATTGAAGATCTTGGAGTGTGAGGTAATCATAAATATGGCAATATTTACGAAAGAAACGAAAAGTAACAAGCAACACCAAACTCGCTGACTAACTCAGTGACCATTCGACTGACTACCTGACAAACCGTCAACACTTTTCTGCCACAATGAGTGCGGCAAAAGTTGTTGTAGCCATCGCTGTTCGCCATTAAAACAAAAATTCGTTGCTGGTTATATTGAAAAGCCACCGAACAGACGTCATGGCAGTGTGTGCAACATGCACATGCAACATGTGGCAGCTTGGTCAATTTGCAATGAAATTGAAAATGCCACAGAAAACGAATAAATTAAAAATCAACACCAAGAAAAAGACAAAAGTATGCCGCCGTGCATGTGCGCGTTTGTTGCTCAAGTCTTTTGTTTGTGTTGAACGGTTGGCGGCTGGTTGGTGTTGTCTTGTTTGCCAGGCGGCCAGTGTGCTGGTTAATGAAATTGAAAGTGGTTTTTCTTTTATTTCACTATGACATTTGTGTTTTTGTTGTTGTTGTTCAATTGAAATTGTACACTTTTCTCAAACGCTTTACATGCAATTTCGTCGTCGATATGCACCGTTGCATGTTGGTGGCGTGCGTGCGTTCGAATGTGTGTGTGTGTGTGTGTGTGCGTGGTTGGGCTGTCTGGCTTGTTGGCGCGCACTGACCTTGCCAGCGTAATGTGTTACGCTGTTGATAGGCTTGTTTGTTTTTGTTTTGTTTTGAAGTTAATTGTCCAATTGCTAATAATGACAGCAATTTCACACGCAAATGCCTGGCGCATGATTCAATTCACTAACGAACATTTGTGTGTGCAATGAAATATTGTTGATTCAATTAAGCATGCATAAAATTTCTATGAGATGCTGAGAACGTGGAAAGAACAACTACAAGTTTGTGCCAATAGAAAACTAGTTCTTTGAGAGAGTTTGCATTCTGGTATGATGGCAGCTATTTTTAGAGAAGTAGCAGAGTTGCAGAGTCAATAAACTGCATCTAGCCGAAGTTCTTACTGGTTTTTCACTTTGCTTTTTGCTTTATAAGAATGTCTTTTCGTTTAACATGTTCTGTTGCAAGCGCTTCTCAGTTGGTCAGCCACCTTACCACAGGTGCAGTCAACTTTGCAACTTTGCGCGCTTCGTCACAGCTACAATGCACTTTCAACAAACTGAAGCCGCAAGTAATGTGTAGAAAATAGCTACAAAAGAGAATGGTGAAGAAAACATAAATAATTCTTGCTGTAGACTGTGTGGTCCTTGCTTTGCAACGAAATGTGGCAACAACGCATATTCCAGCCAGATCAGAGTCCAAACTAGACTTCGCCAGAAGAGTCCCTTAAATTATATGCTTGCGTTTGATGCCCAAAGAAAATGAACAAAACATAGAAAACACGTCATTCTTGTTTATAAACGCAGATATTCTTCATCGGCATTTGTTGATCAGCATTTGCAAAAGTAAAAAGGCAAAAAACCATCAAAGTCATCAAAGAATGTTTAGATAAAAGAGCGAAATATAATAAAAACAATTTTTAACTAAGATTGGGGTTACAAAGTTGTGCGATTTTAACTGAAAAACTGTTCATTTGTGGTCTGGTTGAGCTAAGAACTGGTTGGGTTACAGTTAGCTTTGATAATTGAATTAGTTTAATTTATAAATGTTGATATTAATCAGTTCAAAAATTGACAAGGGCTCATATTAAAGTTGATGGCCCAACGAAAAAAGGTTAAGTTGGGATTTAGAATCGGATTTGGTTATATTTTTACTGGATTTTACTTCCTTACATCCATTTTATTTTATTCTGAGCGTTTGTCTTTGATGTGGATTAACATAAAATTTCCTTAAAAACTTATAGTTGAGTAACACACCGCTAATAATTTCTTACGTCCTAATCACTTCACTTGGGAGCATAGGACTTCAATATGGTTGCAACCCATGTGATATGGCAGTGCTAATATAATTTGCCTTAAGTCGATCTCTTCCAAGTATGTTTTAAGTCTTTCGCGACTTTTAAACCTTTTGGGTTACTTTAAAATGTATCCTTTATGCATTTCTTTCATGGCCATCTCGGCCATCTTAGTCACAGGAGCTCTCCCTCTCCACTGGCTCCCTACTGCGCAGCGGATCAAACTACATGCAACGTGCTTTGCAGTCAAACTTAACACCATTTTCCGCTGAGCTAGGCCGGATCTTGGTAATTCCAGGATCCTTATTGATGGTTCGGTGCCTACCGTCATTGATCACATCTGTACCTCCACTTAGTTTGACCACTGATTTACGGTTCGCATCCCTCGTAGCGAAGAATGGGCCAGTAATGAGTTATCCACCAACAACTCCATCAAAATCTACACTAATGGCATCAAATTGGCGAACAAGGTTAGCTGTGGTATCTTCTGCAGCCCACTGGGGCTTCGTCTTTCCTTCCGCTTGCCTGATCACTGCAGTGTCTTGTACTCTATAGTCGGACAGTCAGGCAGCTATCAAGTTGCTTGCGGGGGCGACCACCTCATCCAGGCTGGTGTTGGACTGCCGAAAATCCTGCTAGAGCGGATACGCTGCTCACCGAGGCCTCGTCCTTTCACCCATTGGGAGCTCCACTTGCATTGGTCAAATTGATGCTCAACAAATTTTATCAAAAAGAAGCAAACGAATTATGGTTTGAGAAACAGACCTGCAATATCTCCCGACTAACTTGGCCAGCCTACAATACTATGAAACAGACCAACCAGCTGCTTAACCTTAGCCGTCACTCAATAAGCACTACTTCGCGCCATCCACTGTGGTAGCACAATGAACTATAATTTATGCTTAAATGAGCTTTTCATGTAGAAGGCTGCCACTCCAACGTAATCTAAATGCAGTTACAACCACTCAAACTGATCTCTGAGAATAAGTTTTGAAATACTCTTTGATGGCTTCTTTATCTTGTACCGATATTCTGCTAAAAATTTTCAGTCTTCTTATAAACTTTTCTCTTATTAAGTAATGCATCAAACACTCTGAGAACTATGTACTATGCATTTCTCACAATTAGAAACTTGGCTAAGATCTCAAAGAAAAATAACTAACAATGACCCAAACTGATATCTAAGAAGAATGTTTGAAATACGTCTTTAGTATTATTTAACCGATAATCTACCTTTTTCTAATTTTAAGGAGTAAGTAATAAAAATTCAATCGAGTCTGAGTCTGAGCCAAGTCACAGCCAATTCTGTGCCGTCACAATTTCTTTTATGAAGAGTGAAACACCAATGTTCCAATGACTGTATCTTCTTCAGCTTCACTCACTGTTGCATCTCGTACTTTACTCGTTTCACAGAAACCACTATTTCCACACATTTTCGCAGAGCTACGCGTAATCGTAATTCCGTGAGATGCAATCGCGGCACCTTTGGCAGCAACTACAAAATTGGGTCTTGAAAATTCGCACACAGAAGTGCACTCGTCGAGTGGGAAACGGCACGGTGCGGGAAAATTGAATTTACTGCAAGCTGTGGCTGGCGCTTTGATGGACTGGCAGCCGTCAAATGCGGCGCGCAAAGGCAACAACGAAAAGCAAGTGCAAGTGTTGCGACGTGCCACACACGCCGCACACTGCACCGCGCCTGTCATAATTTCGTGGCTGATTGCAGACGGTCAGACACATAGTCAGCGGCGTTTTCTTGGCAGCATTTTTTGTTTGCGAAAATTTCCTCACTCACCAGCCTACGCCGGCAAATTGCAGCAGCAGCAGCGGCAGCGACGCAGCGACCAAGTAGCTTATTTGCCAAACTTTTGGCTTATTTCGCTTTTCTAAAAACCGGCCGAAATGCCGTTCAGCTCGAATGGTCGGCGGTTGGTGGTGGCGGCGCTGCTGGCGACTACATTCGATGGCCTATAATTACCTGGCCGTATTCTGTGGTAATGATCGCTGTTGATTTTAGTGTCAGTTGCCAATTTGCCCACTTTGTGCGCAATTCCTTAATATGTGCCGCGTTGTTGTTGTTGCAGCTCGCAGCGTAACTCAAGTGCCGTCACTGGCTCGCGCCTTTTATGATTTGCAACAAGCGGCGCGGCAACACACTGCACCGAGCAGCGTTGCAATTCAATTGCATTTCGTTGCCACATTCTTGAATTCGTTATTGTCGCTGTTGTTGTTATTGTTGTTTTCATTTATTTCTCTTTCATGCCGGTCTAATTATCTGCTGGAAAGAGAATGTGCGCGCCAAACACCGCTCGCCGGTTTGCCGCTGTTGCTGCCAGTTGCTGTTCGTTGATTGCGGTTGTTGCGGCTTCTTTCCACTTTGGCGTTTTTAACATTTGAATTTTAGGCCGTTTGGCGGCGCACACGCACACTTTTGATTTCGTCGCAGTCACCAGAATCGCAACAACCAGCAACAGCTGAGCGCAGTAAGCCAAGCTGCAAATTGTTGCTAACGTGCTGCGATATTACGGGCCGCACTTGTGGCAACCGAAGCGCACTCAGCTCCGGTAAACTGAGAAGACAGCAGAATAAATGCTCTACAATTGGTACTACAACAAAAACGCCTAACAATGCAACATTCGCTGACTTAATGCATTCACGCTGTTACCGGCGCAATGCTTTGGCTTTGTGACAATCTGTGACGTCCAGTAAAAACGGTTATTTATTTGCTTTTAAATGCAGATTTTTATGTCCTGCACTGTGGCAACCAAAAAAGATATAGGAGTGTCCAGATCAAAGCATGTCCGTGAGAAATAAGTATGAAACACGTTTACAATCCCAATCGCCATGTCTGCCGAACTGTCCGTTTGGTTGCCGCTCATAATTTTCAACGAATTTTAGATACTATATCGAAAGGAAATCAAATTGAATTATACTTAAATGTTGGGTAAGAATTGGTTAGAAAATTAACATAGTTTTTAAGCACATTTTCATTTTAAACACATTTTAAGAAATATTAAAGAAATATTAAAAAAATATTAAAATTAAGTATTAACCTAAAATATAAAGAGAAACATAGAGCGAGATAAAGTCTTGAACTTTATATCTACAAATCATTACAAGTATATCTAAAATGTATAGAATGTATCTATAGTCGTTTCCTATTCATTTTCTAAATTCACTTTAAAAACATACTGATTCCGATGTTCTTAACCATAGATAACTCTCCATATTTTACCTTAACAATACTCAGGAGTTAATGTTTATTTTATTGAATTTTAACCCTTTCCGGAAATTTGTACGATATATCGTAAAATTTTTTCTAAGATTTTTTGTTTGACAGCGAACGCGCTTTTGATGGAACGGCTTTTTAATTGTTATTAAGTAGGCTGTGTTGTATCATTCAGTTTGAAAATATAAATCATTATAGCCGTGGCTACACAGTATGAGTGCGTTTTGTAAGCAGCTTTTTGCAAGAATTTGAAAAACCAGCAAATGACGGTTCTTCTGCGGAGGAATTTTTAAATATATAATACTTTTTGATAGCACACAGCTAAACAATTTCAAAGTTTGAATCTCAGTTGATTTATAAAACTTATTAAATTTAAAATTTGTTGCGTCTAAATATCTTTCCAGAGCCTTTAAAAAAATGTACGATATATCGCACAAATGACCACAAGGGTTGCAAAGCTTTGTACGATATATCGTACAAATGGAAAGCAAAGGTTGCAAGTTATGTTTGCATTTTTTTAAGGTTATAAGTTTGGTAATAGAATTTTTGCGTTTGCATGCCTGCCACGCCCATCTGTAAACCACTTGACTAATAAAATTCGGGTATTCGGCAATTTTTGATTAAAAATAAGAATTACTAGACGATTTTGTGTTTTACTGTGTAGACACGGGTTATGTAAGGTTAGACATGCGTACTTGCCACTCCCACTACCATAAAAGGAATCTGCTTTATTCTGTATTTTTCTGTAAAACTGTACGAATTTGAATTGATTCTGTGTTTTATTGAGGGGAAAAGGACTTTGCAACAACAACAACGGCTATGTAAGGCTGAACAAATGTGACTCAATTATATATATATATATATTTATATAAGTTTCGATCAAAATGAAATCACGTCTTCATTTTTTGGTGTTATAATTTATGTTTTCTTCCAAAAAAATCAATGAAATATTGATAAAACTTAAAAAAACGAAACAAAAATTTCATGAATTTTTACTCGTTTGCGGACCATTGTACGATATATCGTACAAAATTGATTGATCTGTAAATCGCAACCTAAATGATTTTTTTGATATTTCGTTGTATTTTATTGCTAAAATGTTCAATAAGACCCAATATTTTGAAGGAAAAATTTGTATCTCAAGAAATGTGGAAATTTACCGGAAAGGGTTAAATCTTTCCCATAAAACTCGAATTATAATAAAATCATAGTTTATTTTCTTGTTGTGGTCGTAAACATAGTGGGATCTTTTCGAGACTCTTTTGGATTTCTTTGGTGTATCGGGTTTACTGCGCACAACCCGAATTTCATGTCCTGGCGATTGGACATGTTGATGAGGATGAAGGCATTTCACGATCTTGGGATTACCAATTTTGATTGAGTTGATTCATTTGCTTTGGCCAATATTTGTACACCCAAGCAAAAGCTAATCAGAAAAAAGTCTTAATTAAATACACAAAGTACTCGAAATAAACATTTCACATTCAGCTATATAATTGGATGCCGCCCCTATCCGGAATGCTAACCGCACAAGTGTCACTCCTACGATACACACCCATTTCTATCGAATTGCTAGACCACATTTTAGAAGTAGCATACTTACACACATATATACATATTTTCGTATGTACATACCTACGTGCGTGTACTTCATAAAAATGCCACATGCCATCGATTTGGTCAATTCATTAGCAAGTCAATGTCCTCGTTCTGATTTCAATAACGAAACTAATGAACGATCGTTAGAAATATTTGATCCAATGGCCTGCAGGGCCCAGAGATCGGTGCTAATTGCCAGCTCTTTGAGCTACTCCAGCTCATTCTAGTGCATTCTTCGCGCTGTCTATGTGTGAAACTTGAAAAACGTCACGCTGAAGTTGTAATTTTCTAAATATTTATTGAAAAAAAAACGCCAAAGTTTGAATGTTTTTCGCACATTTTTGTTTACGCAAAAATCGAACAGAAGACAAAAAATATTTGGTATACATATATAAAAAAAATTTTATTATTTATTTGCTTGATGCTTTTGCATAATTCAACAATGTTTGAATTGCTACACACAACAGTTGCCAGCACACAACCAACACATGTGCACCTACATTGGTGAGGAAGAAATATGCATGTAGTGGTAAACACTCACCGTGTGTGAAAAGCCAAACTTGAACACTGAAGGAAGCAACGAAAGCGTAAGTTAGAGAGATGAGTGCGAGAACAGTGGGCAAAAGTGTTGATGAAGCAGCGACAAGAAGGAGCTAACACTGCGAGAGACGGCCAGAACAAAACCACTGCCACCAGCGGCAAAGTGATAAGAGGGCTCAGTGCTGGCATTCAGTGTCCGATCGAGCGCAGCATAGAATTTGTATTCAACTTCCAGCTAGCTGCGAGCAGATGCGCAGCACCGGCAACACACTCCGCACCGCATCAGTCGCTTTCGGCCACAACGTTGGTCGCATAGCGCTTTTTTCATTTCATTTTTCCATTTCGTTTGTCGTTGGCATTTGGATTTGCTTTTGCCTTTGCTTTGGCTCTGTGCATTTGCCTTCGCTTCTTTGCTGATCTGCGCTTTGTTTTTGCCCGACGCGACGTGTGTTTTCGAAACGCGGCTTACAGAAGTTGGCTTAGGGGCGCGCGCCAACATTTGGCCGTTCAGTTCGACTTGAACGTTTCGGCTTGGCGGTTGATTTGATTTGCAGCGAACGCATCGACAGTTACAAGGCGACAGCATTATTCTCGAGCAGTCTAAACGTGCGGTTTTTCACAGCGTCTAATTTGCAACTGTAGAACGAAAACGAAGAAAATATATTTTTTGTTGTTTTTAGTTTACAAGCGAGCATCGTTGTTGCTCTATTCGCAAGCGACTTTGTTGCGGCTGTTGCTTTATGTGCATTTCGCAATGTGTTCTTGAGAAAAAATTATTAAAAAGTGAGCGTTCTTGACACCAACTGGCCGCCTGATCTGCTGACACCCATGCAAAAGTCTGCTTCGGCCAATAAAAACAAAATATAAAAAAGCTTATACTTAATTTGCTTGTAGAACAAATGACAAGTGGTCTTGCAACAAGTTTAAAAGTCGAGCATTATGCAATTTGAAATTTAGATTTTAATTGGAACATTGAACTGACGCAAGAATTGGAACAAGTGACTGCAATAAAAGTATATTTGAAGTGTATGAAAAGGATTTAGTTTCATGAACGAATGAATAATTCAAGAATTAAAAATGTTGATGATATAAATAATATATATAATAAAAAAAGAAAATATATAATATAAAAGAAATATGAAACAAAATATATAATAAAAAATGATTTCAAAAATACTAAAAAATATAACTAAATATTAAAACAAAAATTCAAGTTTAATACAAAACTTAAATAATAAATGTGAATGCGAATTAAACATTTTGATTACTTAAATAATATAAATAATAAAAAGAAGAAAATATTTAATTTTAATTTTGTTATTTAATTTGTTTTTGTTTTTTTTTTTAATATAAACAAACATATAAATCAAAAATACTAAAAAGTATAACTAAATAATATAAAATTAGATGTAATGAAAAATATTAAAACAAAATAAACAAGTTCAAATTGAATACAAAACTTCAGTAATAAATGTGAATGAGAATTAAAAGGATTAAACATTTTCATGATATACATATATAATTTACATAATAAAAAAAATTAAAATATATAGTAAAAAAATATTTAAAAAAACACTAAAAAGTATAACTAAATAATATAAACATTTAATGAAAAATATTAAAACAAAAATTCAAGTTTAATAAAAACTTTATATATAAACTTTAAAAATAAGTAATTGTCGAAGGAAGAACTAAGCACTGAAAGGATAACAACGAAACTTAAACTCCAGAAAAAAGAAAATACTAAATAAATATACAACGAAACCCTCAATAATTTTTGAAGATAAACTATTCAATAATTAAATTCAAAATTTAAAAAATATAAAAAAATTCAAAATTTAAATTAATTTTTTTTTTTACATTAAAGTTGGGATCCTACCATTCGTGTATAAAATCCTCATAAATCGAAATTCATTACATTCTTAGAGTGTTTTAGAACTCTTGCGCCAGTTATATACAAACATATTATTTATAGGTATATTTTTCAGTTTTAGGGATGGAGTTGTTCTTTCTTCTTCTTTCTTTGTCTTTATTCCTGCTCTAAAAATAGTTTGATTAAATATTCACTGGGCCCACCTATTCAGTAGTAATTCTAACCCAAATGCTTAAAAAAGTCTGTCCAAACTTCCTAAATTTTATTGAATCTCCAGAAGATAGTAAAATATTTTAAATAAGCAAGAACTTAGAGAATTAAAATTAAAAATCACTTCAAGTTGTCAGTAGTTGGCGCCAAAAAGGACCCTAAAACGTGATACATTCTGTGTGCAAATTTGAAAACGAATGAATTAGATTCGATTTATAAAAAATATATACTTACACAGCAGCTTTGAGTTATAGGTATTTTTTGACCCCCTAATGTCTCATAAGACAAGGATGATGTCATCTAAAGAAGCTCTGTCATGTCTTGAACACATTGTCAACGACAGCGATCTGTCAAAATATAGAATCAAAAAGTTCTTATATCGACGATTATTTTGAGAACAGCAGCGCTACACGGCCACCCACCACAGTTGTTACTGTCGGCAATCTAAGAACTATTTCAATTTCGCAGACAACAAAACCAAATCAATTGGCACCACTATTTCAAAACCGATGCTTTCTCTAATTTCTGATTAAAAAAAAGGGATTGTGACGCTGTTGCGGCCGTTTTCATTGTAATCAAATAGTAGACTACACGGCCACAGTTAAAGCCGATGATATTTTGTAGTCATGTGGTCCTGTCGCTGCTGTTTTAAATGTGTTCGGGCCATCAGACCGAGATTTGTTATAAATTTATGAATATTGAAGAAATAAAGTTGAAAGCTCTAATTTGAGATATGGTTCCCAAGACGGATAGAAAGGATATACAGTTTTATGTAAATTTTGAACTGAAAGTTGAGAGCTTTTCATAAGCAATTTTAAGCAAAAAGTTCTCCCTTTTTTGCTGAAAGGGCAACCACCAAAAGATTTTGTTTCCATATTTTGTTGTTAACTATGACAGAAGCCCAAACTTGAAGTTTAGCATAAACTAAGACTCGCGTGCAATGCACTAATTAATTTAATTTTTTTAAAACTTCCTTAAGTGGCCTTAATAACTGATTTATGGTCTATCACAAAAGTTCTCTCCAGGCGCCTCTGCTTTGCATGCGCCGTGTCCAGTTGGAGACAAGTGACGATAGGCCATCCTAAACCTCCATCTCCCTCTTCGCTGTCGACCTCCAACTGCCGCGAAAACAATTACAGTGAACTCGCGATAATATTAACATTCTAACATAGCAACACTCCAGAATATGAACAGTTTACTTCTCTAAAATATGAACTCAGTGTAAAATCCTTAACACATGAACAACATTTTTTTTGAAAATCTATAAACAAATTAATCTGAACCATCTTCCAAAAGTGAAGACGCTTGATTTTAATTAGTTCTTATTATTGCAAGTTCACTGTTTATATTAATTTCTATAATAATTATTGCAAACGCAGCATTAACAAGACACCATAAGCACAAACAAACATTCAACCATAAAAGTGCAATGTGCACAACGGCCCATCGACTGTGCGTGTACGAGTATTACTAATGATCTGGCCACACTAAGAATTACAACAACAAACAAGTATTGTGTCATAAAAATTCTAAAGAACCAACAACGAAGCAATGCGTTCGAAAATTGCACTACACGTTGCGTGCATCGGGCTGCTGCTGCTGCTGTCGCTGTCGCTGCACACCGGCAACACGCTCAGCCCAGCAGCGGCGAACCCCACCTGTTCGCTGAAGGATAACTGCCACCTCAACGACAATCTGCTAGCGCTGGGCAGCGAGCAGAGCGACCAGAGCGGCGACAAGCTGGAGAGCAAGATTGCCTCCATCTTCGAGGATAAGGTGAACTACAGCCTGAAGCTGTTCGCCGACGAAGCGGTGCTCGAGTACAACGCCATCGAGCGCAATCTCAGCGATCGCGCACACATGGCCGCGGCGAATTTCACGCTGCGCCAGTTCCAGGACGCCGCCGATGAGGAGGAGAACGAAAAAGGTAAGTGCAGTCGATTACTAAGTAAGACCAATACCATGGAAATTGGTATTCAAAAGGCTCAATCAAACGCAACTGCCTTATGCGGTGTTCACATGCGCTGTCGCCAGCCAGCAAACGCCGCATTTGCTGCTCAGTTTGCTAAACTTTAAACGTTTGCAATGTGCGCGACCTTCAGTTGAAGCATTTTTTTCTTTGGCCCATTTGACAATGTGTCGTCAAATTGTCGTTGCTTTTGTTGTCAATTTGCAAAATCATGCAAAGCATTTAATGCAATCGAGTGCGAGACCTAAACCCAAATATCGAATTCTCAAGTGCTCACATGTCGACAACTTGAATAGCTGTTTAAAATTTCTGCGCGCACAAAATTTCACCACCGCCATTCGCCCAGCGGCCACAACTTCGCCCAGCGAACGCAACTAACTGTCGATTAATGACCATCGACATTTTACCAAAACGAAAAAAAACCCATTTTAATTGTGAACTTCAAACACGTTCATTAACGTAATCGTTGCCGTCGACCGTTCGACTGGGCCAATGTGTACCAAAGACAGCCGCAGCCAGCGTCTTCGATACGACAACAGCAGGTGCGGTGTAACGAAAAATTGCTTGCTATGTGTGTGTGTGTGTGTGTAATGTGCTGATTTAGTTACGCCCATGTTTGTTGTTGGACATTGTTAACGGCCACTGTGGCCCTTTGTTGAGGCCGCTTGCCGCCACCGCCGCCGCTTTTTAAACTGTCAAAATATTCGCGTTCGTGTCAATTGAGGTGTGTGCGTGTGTGTGTTTGTGTGTGGCTAACCGTTCAAGTGGCACTTTGTCTGAATGGAAGCTATTATATTTAATGTATCGTTTTTGTTGTTGCCAGTGTTGTTATTGTATTAGTATTTGTTATTGTTGTTTGCAATGCGATCGCATTTAAATGCGGTAATTTGTCTATTGCTGTTGTTGTTGGTGTCCACCTGTTAACACGCCATAAATAAACAACTTTGAAAGTGGAGTAAAACGATTTGTGGAGTTAGTTATGGCAACGATATCAGTGAAGGGTAATGGAATTATACAATAAATAAGCAATTGATTGATTTTACAGTAACACAGAAGAAAGCTTCTTTGAGCTGGAAAGGAAATCAAGTTGCTGAAAATTTGACATTTATGTACTCTTCAAACAAAACGCAATCTTTTTAACCCTTTCGACCCCAAAGTTGCCTGAGAGCAATTTCACCTATTTGTCATCTTATAGCAAAAGCTACGATTGATTTATGGGTTTAATTTAAGTAGGCACCAACAAATTAATATTTTTAGAAGTGAATTCAACGCAAATTACAAAAATTTTACTGTTATCCTCAAAATAATTTCCAATAAGTTGCAGCGATATCAGGGAAAGTTTGTGTTCTAATTGAAGTCTACGAATTGGGCGCGTTTGATCAAAACCTTGTTTCTTTAATAATGGTTAAATAAAATAAAAAAGTGAAAATTTTGTATTTTTCCATAAATATTTAATAATTTTTCCGTAATTAAAAAATATCGATACAAAATTTATTTAAGCAGTTTTAAGCTAAAATTGTTCAAAAGTAAACTAGCTCTAGAACTCTAATAAAGAGGAGTGCAGACTTCAAATGTCGTATGCACACTTCTGAGGCAAGTGTTTCATGATTTAAAAACCAAAAAGTAATACCGAGACACAGCCATGTTGATGAGTTAAGAAATTGTGTATAGTCTTCCATGGGGCATTTTATCAAGAAAAATATTGTATTTCTTAAAACTAATTCCACTTGGGGGCTGACCATGAAGAAGCTATTGAAACAATTAAATTGTTATTATTTTTCATTTGTTGGCAATTAAAAATAAAAATTGTGTACTACATTTCGAAAGCCAATGTAATAATGTACAAAATAAAAAAAGACTGACTTCGATCCCATCATTACAACACGAGATAGGTTTGAAGAAAATCTAACAAATTTTCGAAAATTCAAATGTAAAGACGTGTAAACTAAATTTGTTTAAAGATACAGAATATAAATTTTCAAACGATTCTTAAATATCAACGTCAATTTCGTGTACGGTTTATAAAAGAATCCCGCCTATAGTTTACAATAATTTCCGCTACTGACTTATCAAGCACATTTAATTTCGTAAGGATGGGGTCGTTTTTCGCTTCAGCACTCAGAAATTTAATTATGTCGAAATTAGGTATTTGCTTTTGCTGATCTGCAAAATTTTCTGACTATCTCATCAAGCAATGCTCAAAAATTCCATTCCATCGCATCGTAGTTAAGTCGGTAGCGCCTGGCGTGACCATATGGCACTGAAAAAAATGTAATTTTGTTTATTATTTTTCATATTCAATTACTCAACAAATTTTATTGAAAAATTTCAAACAAAAAAATTCCTACACATTTGGGTCAAGTTGTTTTGAATCCAACTGCATTTCAAAGCCTAATTCTCCTTAAATCTAACTAATCGAACTTTTAGAATTTAACTTAATAATTGGGTTTTCTTTGAATTATTTGTAAGCCATGGTCCGATTATTTCGAATTATTACATGTTTCTTGAAACTTATTCGCATTTCTTGAATTTTATTTTAATTCTAGAATTCTTAATTTTTATTTTTTTTTGTCATATTATTTGGAATTAATTTTTAGGTCTCATTCAAATTATTTCATGTTTAATTTTGTTTAAGTAAATTCAGATTTCAAAAGCTTATGCAGATTTTTTAGTTGCGTTTTGATTTTCTGAATGAAATTCAAATCCCAGCATCTCAGTTGGAATTTTATAGGCAGAGAATGTCATATGCACAGCATTTCAGACGCAATCAACCCAAAAATCAAATCAAGAGGAAATCACGTGTAGCACAACCAGGCAGTTATAGACATCCTTTGATCCCACATATATCAGAGAACTCACTGCCATAAGTGAGTGACATGTTATCACTATTGTGCAAGTTTTGGCAATGTTCTTCTTCAAGGCTTTATTGTGCACAATCTCAACCAATGCATAACGTCAATCAGATCTCTTGGGACATTTTTTAACCCATTTCGTACCTTTGATCCGTTTACGAATCATAGAATCTAAAGTTCTAATCTAAAGTTTATATTTTTTATATTATACTTGGATCTATTTGCTTTTTAAAAAAATATTTGTTTGCCAAGCTACGCCTTCCTCATAAAAGATCGGGCGGGCATCGAAAAAAACTCACATTTAGACTTGTTTCGTAAACTGAAACTGAAGTGCAAAATCCAAATACAACGATTGGAGAGACAATTGTGTAAAATTTAGTAATTTTGTAGTAGATCTGTTCAGATAGCTACAGAGGTCGCCAAAGTGTTCAAAACTAAATTTTAATCTATGACTACGAACTAATGCCATCATCAATCTTGTTCAAACTAATTTTTCGCGCCTTTTTTACAAAAAATTTTAAATAAAATCATTCTCAAAACATCGAAACGAAATGGGTTAAGAAAAGTGAATAGTAAGATCAGTGAATATTAAAAATTGTTTAGGTTTTAAATCTCTTAAGAGATACAACCAAAAGTAGGCCCCGTAAGTCATTCTTCGCACCTGAACCGATATATATCGGGTCTAGGTTTTTTGACTTCTTTAAAAAATGCAAGTCTTAGTCTGCGAAGGAAGCCTATTCTTACTTAGCCATAAAATGATAAACAGGCATAAATATCATCGCTTGGCGAAAGGGCAATGGACATTGCAACGCTCTTGTCAGGTCTTCTTGTAAGGTCTTCTTCCTAAACTAAACCAAAATTTGGCCTAAACTAAATGAAAACCAGGCCTGAACTAAAGTAAAACCTAGCCTAAACTAAACCATAGGACACAAACTAAACCACACAAGGACTAAACCATGTGACACAATCACCTCTACAGTACCAGTTTTTACTGGTTACTGGACCGTGGAAAGGCACATCCACCAGCTGTGACTCCCTTTTAATGAGTACTACTGAATGAAGAAAAGTAAGTTTTGCGCTTGATGTGCCACTGTGCATCTTGGGGCCTCTTTCCTGGTTAATCTGCCTAACATGTCTACCAGAAACTCAACTGCTAACTATATTTTTTAGAGGTCATCTCTATTAGTGCATATTCTGTCAATGTCTTCTATTATTATTATTTTTATTATAATATTTTTGTGACCTAATTCTATTTCTAACTTTGTCATCATTATGAAGAAATTTTTACCACAAAAACAAATTTCTCAAAACAAACAGTTAGAACTTTTACAACTTCTACTCTGCATAACCTAAAAACCTTTGCTTTCAAATCTATTTGACGTCACTATTCTGTCTATGTTGTGCTGTTTTTAGAAAAAGTCATTAAGAAGTCAATGACATAGAGAAACAGGTCCGTAAGTTTGCAAAGCTCTAAATTTATTTTTTTTATGCTCGTTTTTATTGCTTATTATGTTGCGAAATGTCTAAGCGTGCCTAACAGAGCAAATTAAAAATTTGACTGACGCTAATTTCGGGTTCAATAAAAATGCTAAAAGGTTTGCTATGGATTTCAATTTGATTGAAAAACACACAGTTATAATTTTTCTGACTTTGAAGCAGCCTTTTAAAGAGATTTTGGAAAGCCTGTCATATTTAGTCAAACTCTAACATGTTGTCAAGTTTGCTGAACATTCAACAAATTCTAAAAATTCAGAGAAAACTTTTCACAGCAACGTTAAACCATTGCGGATATTAAACTGGTTCGTGAGTTCTTTCTCTATTTTGCAAATACATTTGAGTGGCTACAAATAGTACTCGAGTGTAGTGAATTTAAAGTTCGTCTTAGTGTTGCGTACCCCTGGAACTATCCTCAGTTTACTTAGCTCTTTCAATCACTAATTAATTCAATGTCCGTTATTCTGATATTTTTAAACAAATAGACACATCCATTGATTATCTATTTACAGTATGAAGTATAACTATAAATATTTATACTACGAGCACAAATTGAAGACAGTGACGCTTTCCATCTAAAACAAATAAATACTTCAACAACAACAAAACAACTCAATTTGGCTGAAAAACGTTACTGATTGGCCACAATTAATTAGGCAAATTGTGTTGAGTGCCCTTAAAACCCGATTTATTGCGAATATGTTGTTGTATTGGCCCACCTGCCTCTTCACAAATTGAAAATTTATGTTTGTGAAAAGTGTTAATTGTGTGTTTGTGTGGGGGGGCGCAGCCAATTTCAGTGCTGTCATTGCGTTTAATTTCATTTAATGGACTCAATGACGCACCTGGCGTCAGTTGCTTTGCGTTAGTGACATGACAAGTTCAATTACACGGCGCTCAAGCCGAGAAACCAAAACCACGCAGCTGAAGAGTTGCGCTCATCAATTTTATTGCCACTTAATGTCATTACTACCCACTGGAAATATGTTTGTATAATAGCCATTTGTTGTTGTTTTAAGAAAGAAAACCACTGTCAGTGGCGCGAAAAAGTACAAAAGTGATTAATCATCAGTGCGGTTCGCACTAAAAGCTCATAGAAAAATTATTGTGTCTTATTTGTAGCAGTCAAAGTTGACAAATCATTGGCGATATTTCAACAGGTGGCCAAGTATTGAGAATGAATATGGCACATAAATTATAGCAGCTAATGTTAATTAATAGCAGGTTATCTGACTAACTAATTATGGTCAATAATTTCAAGTCATGTTGGTAGCAGATTTCACTCAAATTTTTTTTCTCATTCATCATTATTGGTTCTACTTGTGTAATTGCCATCAATTATGGAATAATTAAAACAATGCCAACGTATTTGACCTGCAGCCGTATTTGACATGGCAACTTTTCATAACAATGCGTTTGATATTTTTAATTCCATTCAAAATTAATTGCAATTCTCATACATATGTTACATACGAGTATGTAGGTTTATGTACATATGTATGAGAATTACATACATGTTAAGGTATATGTATGTATGAGAATTGCATATGCAATCTATTGTATGTTTGTATGTGTGTAAATGTTCTCGCTACAAGTTTTAACTGAATCGATACTATAATTAAATATATGAGAGCTGAACTCGTGTATTCGAAAAAGGCAGCATGCATTCTTCATTGAATTGCAAATTGTAAACAATAAAGAACAGCAACTTGAAATGAAAACAAGTTTTTTTATTCAAATATTGGCATAATTTCATAAATTTTAAGTTGTCACTCTTAATTGCTTAACGATAGCTTTAGTGTTAATATTAAATTATTGATTGTGCTTTAAAAGGTGAAAATAATAAAAATTAACTAAATAAAGACACAAAAGTTGTACACTACTTTAAAATAAAATAATATAAAATAAAGTAAAATGAAATAAAATAAAATAAAATAAAATAAAATAAAATAAAATAAAATAAAATAAAATAAAATAAAATAAAATAAAATAAAATAAAATAAAATAAAATAAAATAAAATAAAAGAAAATAAAATAAAAGAAAATAAAATGAAATAAAAAAAATAAAATAAAATAAAATAAAATAAAATAAAATAAAATAAAATAAAATAAAATACAAAAAAGAAAAATAAAAAAGAAAAAATAAAATAAATAAATAAAATAAAATAAAATCAAATAAAATCAAATAAAATCAAATAAAATAAAATCAAATAAAATCAAATAAAATCAAATCAAATCAAATTAAATTAAATCAAATAAAATGAAATTAAATTAAATGAAATGAACTGAATTGAAATGAAATAAAATAAAATAAAAGAAAATAAAATAAATAAAATGAATAAAATAAATAAAATAAATAAAATAAATAAAATAAATAAAATAAGTAAAATAAATAAAATAAATAAAATAAATAAAATAAATAAAATAAATAAAATAAATAAAATAAATAAAATAAAATAAAATAAAATAAAATAAAATAAAATAAAATAAAATAAAATAAAATAAAATAAATTAAAATAAAATAAAATGAAATAAAATAAAATAAGCCTCAAACCTTGGAACCATCTTTGACTCTAACACTGACTTTTTTCTCCACTTCAAGTGCAGACATTTTCTGACAAAACTCTCATAATAAAACATGCCATATGGTCCTTTGACACCTCTATCATAAATCTTAATTTTTCACTTTAAAACGTACTTTTGAAAGCTTTGACTGATTTCGAATGAATAAGAATATATCGCAATGACCAAATGATCGAGTAAATACATGTAACATAATAATGGTAAATAGGGCATAAATTTCGACCAATTGGCTGGTTGAGTGGTTGTGTGCCACATTCTCATTGTGTGTTCGTATTAGCTGGTATTTTAAATTCACTTTGTGTGTTCCAGGAAGTATAAAACCTTCTCTATAGTTGAAATGGTTCTAAAGTCTTCCTCGAAGGGAGCCCTGAGGAAGTGGCTGGCTCACCAAAAATACACCATTCATAAAATTATTTTCACTGCTATAAAATATCGGAGAAATTGTTAACGACTTTGACTCACCAGAAAAAGAGTTAAGAGCATCAAGTGAAGCTGATTCATTTGAAATCACTTTGTAATGAGTTGAACTGCCTCAAAATGGCACAAAAGTGCTAATTCACTCTCTCTCTCGTACTCAGTGGACACGCAGTCGCTGCTACCTACTTACCTGAAATGCCTCAGTCACTATGTCAGCTAATTGGTTTTCACAATTCAGTGTAATAAAGCAAATGCCACAAGACAAACCAAAACCCACTTCAAAAACACTTAAACAATCCACGCCTTTTCGTGGAAACTGATTCAGATCTGGCTGTCAGCTGTTGCGAGTTAACGGTCCAAATTTACATATTTGCAACAATTCCCCAAAGTGAATTTGCCAAAAATCCCCTTCAGAACAGTAACACAATTTTCGCTGACTATATTTTATGCGTTGTTAGAACTCTTTGGTGATTTCATCACAAACACAAAAAAGATATATTTAATTAGTAACTACAGTTCGCATAGATTCGTTAATATTTCTCAACAAACATATTGACATAAACTTTGCCCATTATAGACACTTGTAAATAATAACAAGAATCAACATGCAGCTAGATTTATGCAAAACCGAAACGCTACACGCGAAAAAGTTGAGACTCAAAGTAGCACAGAATGACATAAAAATTTGCTATTGCGCAAAAGTGACACAATTCCATAGACAAATATAGACAAATTTGTGTATTGTACACATGGCATTTGTATTATGTAATAATGACAACATAGGCGTGTGTACTAAGTTTGAAACAAAAATTAAGATGAGCTACTGTTAAATAATAAGTCAACATTACGTCGCATGTAGCGAGTAGATACTAAACGTACAGGCTGATAACACTGTGCAACAAAAGACAACTTTTGCAAACATACATAGAAAAATCATACATTGCATGTAGTTATAGTTTGATATTAACAGTGATTAAAATTATATGTTTCAAAAGATTTATTGTTTTAAAAATGAAATTGAGACAAAAAACTAAAGCACAAAAAACAAAACCAACTTATGGCAACATGTTCCACACCAATTCTTGGGATTTAAACTGAAAGTTATCCATAAAGAAAACAAGATTATTTTATCGTTGAGTTGTACTACTATCAAGCTAATCATTGGAATCATCATAGAGTGCTAAAGTTATTCACACTAAGGTAGTGAATAACTTCAGCAGACATCACTTAATGAGAAGTATTATTTACGGAGCATAAGTAGCTAAACTGATAGAGATTATAGTATAGAGACAATAGAACATTTCCACTGCCCTGCTAGCAAGTCACAATTTGCGGAGGTTGTGTCTAGTTCCTGTCGAGTCTAATGCCTCGAACACATAGACGACGGCAGCGGCACGACTGTAGCTGTCAAAATACAGAATCAGAACGTTCATAGGGAGACGATAATTTTGATGTCAGCACGACCACCGACCACAGTTGTCGCTGTCACGAAACATAAAACTATTCTCTATTTTTTAGACAACAAAATCAAAACATTTGTCATCACTGCTTCAAAACATATTTTTCTAATTGATTTTTTTTTTACTTTTTCGGTGTGATTTGAACCATAATTACAAATTTGTTAGGATTTCAATTCAAATTTAATAGTTTTAAAAATTATTATGCATTACTATTTGTTTTAAATTGATTGTACAATGGTAAACAAAAAATTGTACAGTGGTAGAATGGATTTAGACGAATGCTTAGTAAAAAAGTGAGAAAGCACTTCAAATTTTGTATTTAGGAGCTTAAAAATATGATTATGATACGTTGGTGCCGCTTTCATTATAGTCACGTAGTTGACTACACGGCGACAGTTGAAGCCAACTCCATCTTAAAGTTGTGTGGCCGTATCGCTTCCGTCTTGAATGTGTTCGGGCCATAAGTTATACAGTAAAAGTTGAAGTATCGGACCTGCTAAACTGCAATAAGAAGCCGAATTGGTTTATTAATTTTAATTTTATTTACTGGGGAAAGTTAAAATTTTAAATTTTACGTTTTAGGCTTCTATGTGGTTATATTAGTAACATTCCATAAGACATTTTTTAATTTTTATACTCGGACCCTGTATTTTAGAGTGTATGAGAGCAATCACATCGTTGTGGCTGCAATAATTACGTAATCATAAAACTTTTTACGCATAACGAAAATTTGAATATTTCTTCATTAACTTCAGCCAAAATTAAAAACAAAAAGTATCTAAATTGAAAGAAAACGTCAAATTAAAAAGTTATCTAATTTTTTTGCTTCTTCTTTTTACTTTACTATGTCAAGATATACCATTAAAAAAAGTGTATACTTCTCTTCTTTAAACTTAAATATTCAGTTTATTAATTTCGTATTTTTCCTAAAACTTCAAACTATTCTAAGGACCAACAAAAAATGTATTCTTGAAACCACAGAGGATTCAGACGTCCACAACGTAGCATGTTGCCATATGGCAACAAAATAGCGAAAGGGTTAACTGAAGCTCTGGTTCAAACCGAACATACCTTAGGCAATTCAATGCTCTGCACACTACAGACAGAGTTCGTTTCTGATCCAAACGAGTTCAAAGACTGTAGCTCAGGTATTCTAATGCCTACAAGTAGAGTTCGTTTCTGGGTCGTATGGCGCAATTTTGGAATGGTCTCTTAAGGAAGATTTTGCCCAGCATTGATGGCCTCGGTTGGTTCTTCTCAAATCTGCTTAATAAAATCTTTCAAAACTTTTGCATTCTTTTGGAATCAACACAATGTTTCGCCTTAATAAGAGTTTATCCTAAGCTGTGTCTTTTAGAACCTAAGACAATATAGTTTTTAGTTTAGTTCAGTTTATTTCAGTTAATGGATTACAATCCTTACAGAGTAGGGTGACTGATATTTTTTTAGCTACATGAAAGAACCCCCAATGGCATTTTTACCGGCTTTCGAGTAGAGTTTGGCTTGAGTGGCTACTATTAAAATCAGACCAATTAAATGCTGTCTCTGTACATCAAATTGCTGAAAGATGAGCAAATTGTCTATTGTCTACTCAAATTGTTGTGTGAGTCTAATCCTGTCAAACTTTAAGGCTCAAGCATTTTGCATTAAAAAGATGCATTTCTGAGAGATGCACTGAGTGAAAATGCATTTCTGTTCAGTAGAGTTCGATATGGAATGGTCCATAAGTGTCCATAAATTTTACATTCAAAACCCTTCTTATCTTTGCAGCCTTTCAGAACACACACAATGCGTCACATTTATGTTCCCTGCAAACGGAATCTTTTTAAAGAGAGGTTAAAATCTTTCGACAGATGATGAAATGTCTTAATCTTTTAATACTTTAATACTAATACATTCACAATAGGAGAACTATAAATAAAAGTGTGCAATGCAATCAATTTCGCTAATTTCGTACTGTTTTTGTTGCTAAAAATTTACAGTGCATCTCATAAAAAGTGCCAATGTCTGCGTGTTGAGTGCCGATATTTGTGTTTATTGATTTCCCCTCTTTGCCTATTTCCGACGAACGAACATTACCAATTAAAACTGTCATAATTACTGGCAAATATTGGTACATTGTAAACAAATATTTACGGCATGCGGTGCAGCAACAACAACACACACGTACACTCATTCAATGAACGTGCCGGCTCGACGGGATCTTGTGCGGATTTCACAAGAGCTACTGCGAGCAAGTAGTTTCGCTGGCGACTTGGCGACACGACTAATCAAGTGGAAGTGTTTTGTTTTTGTTGGCAATATTTTATGAGCTTTTGGTGAATGCGCTGACACATGCTGGGAATAACAAACTTTGATGTTTTCAAATGGCCTAAAATCCATAAATAGCCGAAAGGAACACAAATACATTTTATTGAGCTGCAGGCATTCAAATGTCATGAGGAAAGGACCTTTCAGTTGTTGCCTTTAATACAGACAATTAATGGCAATTAATAGTAGACATGACAATGTGGTTTTTATGTACATATGTCGCACCTCCACTGTTATGTCCAATGCAAGTAGATATTATGTCATCAGTTGCACTGCCTCCGGCCATCTTGCCACATGCCTCATGGCTCGATCAAGGCGCCCGCTGTCAGCCAAACTGCACCAATCTGTTGGCCTTTCGGCAATATTTACACTGCATTCATCCCATTTTTGCGCAACTGCTTGTCTCTTTTATTTATAACAATTAACATACACTTTTTTGCACATTAAATATTTAAAAAGACTTTTAAATTTAAATATTTGCAATTAGGTCAATGTAAATGTTGCTGCTTCCTCGACTGTTTTTTCATTGTGGCTGTGGTTTAATAGCCAAAAATTTAGGCGCACCACCACAAAACAAAACACAAATATTTATGGCTAATTGACATTTACAAGAAGGTCTATGCGGCTTTTTTGTGCAAATATGAACGCAGCGTGGTTTTTGCATTCATTGCGCATTGAAATGAAGTGACAATGGCTTGGCTTTTGACTATTTCTCAAACACAAACATAAACATGTGTTTGTTTGTTTGTTTGTTTTTGTAGTGTTGTATAGTTATGCCTACAATTGGTATCAGCCCGCACGGCACGTGTGATTTCCACTAAACGAGACGTTAGATTTAATATAGTCACACCATATCAAGCATTGGAATAGCGATTTATAACTTTAATGATGGCAGACATTTTATTGCCATAATTTTATGAAAATTCAAGTCATCGATTTTGGTAAATGTTTCATATTTTTAGTACCTATTTATTTTTAAATACTTTTGTTATTTCAATATTATACTATATTATTGTTGCAAGTCGAAACAGATGTAAGGAATTTATTCCACTAAACAAACCCAAACTTTTTCAAGAGCTTAAATGACAACGGAAAAGATTTCAATCTTCAAACGAAACGAACCACTCAACTGTGTTTTATTCGTTTGTAGATTTAATTAGAGGAAAAATTCAAAACCCTCAATCGAAATTTTGATGCGTTTTATTTTTGAGCACAATCCAGTGAAACGATTAACGCCTGCGTTGAGGCAGCAGAACTAATTTTCGTAACAGTATGAAAGCATTATGTAACGAAAGAACTTTCCAACCAAGTACAAAACATATGTTGCGTTCAACATTGTTCTATTGTTTTTATTTTAACTTTGAGGCTCATTGTAGACGTATAACTATATTTCAATTTTTTTTCAATTTTTCAATTTTCGTAACAGTATGAAAGCATTATGAAACAAAAGAACTTTCCAACCAAGTACAAAACGTATGTTGCGTTCAACATTGTTCTATTGTTTTTATTTTAACTTTGAGGCTCATTGTAGACGTATAACTATATTTAAATTTTTTTTGTGAATGAAAAAAGAAAATGTATTATTTGTTTTTTGATGATTTTAGTCATCTCATCAATTGTTAACTCTAAATAAAAAGAAATATTATTGGTATTTCAAAACTATGGCTCAAAATATTTGATCATTGTTGAAAATAATTTAAAAAATATTCTCTAATATACCTAGTGCTGCTAACTACCAGCAACTATCATTAGCAAGCAGGTTTGCAAGAAGGCAGATCGACAGTTGACCAAATTTTCATGCTGCGACAAATCCTTGAGAAAACACGCAAATACAATTTGTCAACTTGTCATCTATTTATTGATTTTAAAGCAGCATACGACAGTGTTATGAGGAAGAAGTGTTATGACTAAGTTTGCCATCCCAGAAAAACTAATACGACTGATCCGAGCCACAATGTCTAACGTCAGAAATGTTGAGAATTCGTCACATAAAATGGTTGTAAGACACGTTTCAACGCTTAGAAAAGTCACGAAAAGTGGGTTGGGTAATTAATGAAAGCAAACCTAAAGTTTTGGTTTCGACACAATCCAAATCGATATTACCCCCAAGTGGACACACGTTTAAAATAGAAAACTAAGATTTTGAAATGATTAGTCATTTCAAATATCTGGGTGTCCACAAAAACGATGGCAACAATATCTCAGTCGAAATTAACCAGAGAATCCTTTCGACAAACCGCTGCTATATCAGTGTGTAAACATTTAAGGAGTCAACTTTTACGCAAAAGTTGTACGAAAGCGAGACATGGACCTTTTGAAATGCTGACTAACAGAAGCTCCAAAGCCCATAACCGGATTAGGGTCATTAAGGGTCAAGTGCCCAATCCAATTTCGATTGTTATATTTTTTTAATGTTACTAATAATATAAGTGACAATTTACCCGAGTTCCAGCTCTTTATAAATAATAGCCGGTCTTAGAGAATTAATTTCATAAATAAAAATAAAAATTAATATTTTTTTAACTAGTTGTCCGATTTGAAAGGAAGTGTGACATTTAATAGATATCACTTAGACGCATTAACAAAAAAAATCGGTGGAACTCAAAAGTGAATATAACCTAAAAAATTTTATTTTTAATTTCAAATATTTTCTTCCAGTTAAAAGAGTGCTAGAATAAAAAAATGTTTTTAAATTTATTTTTCGCGTAGTGTTTCGAAATATATATTTTTACAAATTTTGTTTTGTTCACCTGCGTGACATTAAAAAAGATAAAATGCAAATTTGAATTATAATTTTTTGATTAATTTTGTAAGGTTATGTTGGCTGTAGAAAAATGATTCTTTGACTTTCTGACATAGCTTTTAACTATGTGTTTTTTCAGATTTTTTTTAGTCACCTGCGTGAAACAGAAAAAATTAAATGTCCTAAATTTTCATTTTTAGAAAAATTAAATAAATATTTTCATTTTTGTATGTTATGTTTCCGATATAGTGAATACAAAATTCTGGAAAAATATTTATTGTTGAAAACCATATCGCAAAGCCGTAGAGGAATTTTTCCAACAATTTTTTTAAATAATTTATTTTAATTTATTTTTAGGTTATGTTGGCCGTACAGTAGCAAAAATTTGTCTGTGACTTTCTGATAAAGTTTTCAACAATGTATATTTTTTTTAATTTTTTACTTTTTAAACCTTTAAACCTGTTTTTAAACCTAAATGCATAAATAAATGTAAATTTTCATTTTTAGAAAAGGAAAAATAAAATTTCAATTTTCATTTTTCACTGTACGCCGAGCATAACTTAAAAAAAGTCGAATTTATATTTAATTATCAGAGCCCATAAAACCAAATACTGTTTGGCAACCGTCGTAACACACATTCCAAAGGATTTCCTAAAGCTCAGATGGATTGATGGCGCTGACCAGGATTCCATGGAGCTAAACATTAGGACATGAAAATTCAAAATGCGAGAAAATTATAACTGAAGGTCACTGTTACAGCAAGCGAAGACCCGACCCAGGTTGTTGTGCCCATAATGGTGATGATGAACAAACGCTGGTGGTCTTCAAAATCACAATTGAACACTGAACTATTGGTTCGCGAACATATGAAGCAACTGGAAGGTCATCCTTGTACTTTCTTATAACACAATGAGCCGCATGGCCTAAGTTGTGTCATCGAGACAATCATTTAACCTAACAGAATGTTGAAATGTGTTATTCATATATTTAATTATTATTAAGTCACACAATATAACACAATACGAACCTACAACCTTGCAGTCTGATGCAGATTGCATATCACTCTTTGCTGGCATTGCCTTTGATTGCTGCCGCCAAGCACAACTCAGTACTTCTCAAGTTTATAATTCATTCCGAAAAAGTCTGCCACCTTTTTATTATTTTTATTACCAAAACAAATCTGTTTAGCTGTCACTATAAAACTCGCCAAATTTAATTTGCCGTTTGATTCCGAATTTACCCAAATCAAGTAATGAACATATTTCATAGCAATTAAGATTATCGCCCAGCATTAAAAAATTTGTGCAAAAATTTTAATTATAGAAATTATAGGCACTCACAGAGAAATGATTTCATAGATGCGCCAGAATATTCAACATTTTTTTTTATATTTTGTGCAATAAAATGGCAAGAAATAAATTAAAATAATAATAATAAAATTTAGGCAACGAAATCAAGAGCAAGGCCCGGCGAGCGTTTTATGGACACAATGTGCGGGAGTTCAACAATAAGATTTTGCACAACAACAACAAGACAACTTATTCTGTAAACTAGCGAAATACACTTTTACGGCAGCAAACAACAGTAACGAAAAAAAAATCATCGCAAAAACCTAAATATAAACATTTTATTCATTGGCGGGTAAAACCGCAAACAAAGCGAAAAATTTCGCATAATTTACAACGACACAACGGC
Source organism: Melieria crassipennis (assembly GCA_963668005.1). NCBI lineage: Eukaryota > Metazoa > Arthropoda > Insecta > Diptera > Ulidiidae > Melieria > Melieria crassipennis. The sequence goes on along the minus strand of OY764962.1, from coordinate 38,701,966 downwards.
AAAGTGGCAAAAAAAAACGGCACGCCGAAAAACACAAATGGTAAATGTTAAGAGACGCACACAAACGCCGATAGTAGCGGCTCATAAGAAGAAGAAGAAGCACAGAATCATCAGTGGATCACACATGATTTCATTTTGGGGGGAGAGGGGGGTCAACACACAACTTTTGTGTTCAGTGCCAGTTGAAGCCACATTTGTCACTCACAGTTGTTGTAAAAGAAATTAAAATATTTGGCAGAGGGAGGCTGGAAAGCCCCCTTAAACACACTTTTCATGCGCCACTGTTGCGTACAGCAGTTGCAGGGAGCAGTTGCTCCCTGCAACCGCCCCCTGGTGCGTACGGTTGTTGCTGTTTTGCTATGGATTTGTTTGCAATTTTTCTTTTGCCAAATGGTTATTTTTAGTTTGCTTATTTTGTTGTCTTTTCATGTTTTTGTACTAAATTTTTTATATAAATTTTCTAGTTTTATTTTAACCAAGCAACAAAAAAATTAACAATCGTTTCACATTACCCATCTGTGGGCGTATTATTAAAAAAAAAATTACGGCATGTGCGCAATTTTTTTTTTGGACAAATTGCCAAAACGCTGGACAAGTCCGACACGAGTGTGTCACCGACGAACGTCAGTAATGCGTATAGCGTTCGCCCACCGACCTGCTGGCAATATATATTTTACAATGCAAATTTGTTGCTGTTGTTGCTGCTGCTCCTTTGACAACACACAACGCATGCGTCCATCTTAACTGAACACCAACAAGACCATATTTGCCTTCGAAGCCCCATACACCGCACATCCGCCCGGCGCAACCTGCTGCCACTGCTGCCTCAGCATTCCGGCGAACGTGCAGCGCTTGCGCAAACAATTCTCTGTATATAACATACATACATATAGAATAAATAATTAACATAATTATCAGCCATTGAACGCGCAACGCATGTGAAATGGAATTCCTCGTCTGATCTAAAAAATGAAACAGCGCATAGGCATTGTGATTTTTTCGCGTTGCTGCGCTTTGGTTTTCAGTTTGGAATTCGTTACTTATTTGTTGTTGGTTTTGTTAAAGGAAACACATACTATATAAAATGAAATACGGAATGGCATTATGAATTGTTGTAGTTTTATATTTAAAAATTTGACGTCATTTCGCTGCACGCATGCATGACTACACAAACAAATAAACAAACAAACAGACAGACATACAAACGGGCTGACCGAAAGGCAAGCAGACAGAAGAAGAAGCAGAAGTGGGCACAAAGCCGCACGTGCCAGTTATGACCAATTCAATCACATTCTTGACTCTCACACATGCATACACTCACACATACAAACACAAATATTTATAGTTCATTTCATTTTGGGCGGTGGGGAGTTTCGTGCAACTTTTGAGCCGAATACCATTCGACACCATATTTTGTGCGTTTGGGGGGGGGGGGGGGGATTTAACCACTAAAACCACCCTGTGTACGTCACTGGCCCATATTTATGTGCATGCGTAAGTATTATAAATGTGTACGTGTCGAGTGCGATGCGTTTGTTGTTTATGGAAAAGTCTGTTAATATGTTTGCCTTTGCTGCTGTTGTTAATTGATTTCTCATAAAATATTTGAAAACAGCTACTGTCTGCTTTAATGTCTACGCGCTTACAACAAATCACTTCCTGATGCTAATATCGAGAGCTAAAGTCCAAATTTGCATTGAACATGTGTTGGCTACTATACAAATAAATAAAATTATGAACACATTTTGTTGCCTTAAAACGCAGCAAACAGTTGTTATTAGTTTTTTTTTTAATTTTTAATGAAATACAGTAAACCCTATTAAGGGGTTACACCACTCTAGGATTTTGCAAAAATTATTATTTTTTTTTGTTTTTTGGCTTAATTACTTATTTTGGAGTCATAAAAACAATATTCAGTTGTTCCTATATGTAGTAAAAAAAAACATTTTCAATCAGGTTCAATCCTTGCATGAATGAATCGATTTGAAATTTTGACATTAGCTTCACAATTATTGGATCTAAGGTTGTAGGTAAGTAGCCGTGTTTTGGTTTGATGGAAACTTTTTTACTATAAACAATTAACTCACATTTTTTTGGCACAACACTTTTTCAAAAGTGCACCATATCTATAAAAATGGATTTAGAGAAAAAACTCCTACGTACTCCCATAGCCAAAAGAACATAGATTACACCGTACGACAAAACACACTTTTGTTGAAAAGTGGGCGGGAAACTAGAGGCCATTCATAGTAACATGGCTTACTTAGTTTTTCATTTTCTGATCCAATGACCTTCGAAAAGGATTTTAAAATTTTAAGGACAAATTTATTTAAATATTTGTGGTTGTGGAAAGAAGAAGAAATTGGTATCAAATGAAAGATGAAAATTGTCGCCTTGAGAGTATATTTCCCATTTTGAACATTCATTGCTAAATTATGTCAGTATGATCCATTCAAATTTGTATCCTCCGATATCCTTCAAGTTTTTTATCGAATCCTTTGAAAAAAAAATAAATGTTTTGGGTCTCGGTCTGTGGTATAATACCTCAAAATTTTATTATATTATTATTCTATCTTTATTGGTTTAGATTTAAAAAATAAGTTTTAATTTGGTATGAAATATGCATTGATTTTTTGGCTATAAAAATATATAGAAAAATCAAATTTTTAAGTATTATACTACATATTACTTACTGACATATTTTGGTCCTGAAGGTTTGAAATACAAAATTTAGTCAAAAAGCGGCAAGTTTACTCTTTATTTCATACCCACATCTTCATCTTTGCGCAACCGAAGATATTACATTAAAAAAAAACAATATTAAAATATTAAAAAAGGATGTTTTTAAAACTTGAAAGTCCTTTCAAAACGACAACGGATCAGAAAATGAAAAACTGAGTATGCTAGATGACTGTAAATTACTTTTAGTCTAACGCTAATAGAATCTTTTGGATGGATCAAAAGACTGTCGCACGATGTTACGGTGAAATATACTTGTTTTTTGTGCTCTACTCACATTTCTACTAAAAGTATTTTCGTTTTCGAAATTAAACTCTGTCCCGAAAAGGTTAAGTATCTACCTCGTTTAAGTAACCAACAAGTGTGAGCACTAAGCTCAGCTTATAGATAATGTTTTACTGGGGTTTTACTGTATATTTTTAAACAATTATTTGACTGTCTTCTCTTTTGTCTTTCTTTCAGTGTATTTGTACAACATTGGCAAACGTTTCCTGGCCATCTCGCAGCCCTTCGATGCGGCTCGCAACCCCAACAGTTCGCCGCTTTGTCGTGAACACATGCAACGCTATCTACAAGCATTGAATAACTTTGATCTATGGGCCTTAAAAAGTAAGTACGCAGTTGCAATCAAATCAAAATATGCTATACAAATACTCAGTGACACAGGATTTAAACTTTTGAGCCGAATACCATTCGAAATCATATTTTGTACCAGCAATGTTTGTGTTGGGGGGTTGAACCCCAAAAACACCTCCCTGTGTGCGACACTGCAAATATTGCAGTCACAATTCAGCGAAGATAAATCATAGCCAAAATAGAAAGCTTAGGTTAAAGTGGCTGTCCGGTCACAGACATTATTAAAAGAAACACATTGTGGTACTATAAGTAAAGAGGGAAATTATTACGCATCTCTCTGTAAAGTCTTTCCCAAAGTCTGTGGTCCAGTTTTTTCTGTTAAGAGAAATTAGTGTTTTGGTTCGTCTGATGTTAAAGGTGGCCAAAGGTGTTTTATAATAGCGCAGGTGCGTTCTTTCTGACACCTATTCTAAGTATTAAGGAAGAAGAGAAGAATGTTCATTGTAATTTCGGATTTATGGTTCAGTTTAGTAAAGTCTTGTCCTATTCTAAGTATTAAGGATGAAGAGGATAATGTTGTGTTGACAATTTTTTTTTTTTTTTAACTCGAAATCATAGCTCGTTAAGTAGGGACCGAAAAAGAGCCAACACTTTTGATGTAACTAGTGGATACTTTTTTGAAGACTTTGATAGGTAGTAATCATTGTCTGTAAAAACACTAACAATTCCACTGAAAAGATTACAGACAAAATTCCGGGAAGACCGACATGAATGGGAGAATTGCTTAAAGAGTAAGGAAAAGTTGCCATATTTTCTCATAATTGTGTCTTGGATTTTGTTAGACCCACAATGGTCTAACTTAAAAATAAAATGTTATATTACTAAATTCAGTCTCAACGATTTGGCATTATGCGCTTACTTTGTACACTTAGGACACTTAGTACCGCTCTTATTCCTTTCTATGAGTTATGTGAGTAGAAAATTTAGTGTAACGTAGACAGGATGGTAAGGAGTAGTCTAAGTTGTCAGTCAGTTTTCCCAGTATTCAATTCTGTCCAAAGCCAGTCTATCTCATTACTAAAAAGACCAAATGTGGTTAAAAATAATTCCAACGCAATAAATATTATCCCAGTTCAAGTTCAGACTAAACAGAAATTATACATATATACAAAATAATAACCAATAACAATCAGTAATAACAAATGTTGTTACTGTCTTCCAGCAATTTTTTCTAGCAAAAATTATTACATTACCATTTTTGCACAACTAAACATATTTTTTATTGTCATTTTCCATTGTATCCAAAATGGTGTTTAACGAAAACCAGTTGAGCCATTTTTTAGTTGCCTCTTAAATGTGAATGCATTTGCCGTCTGTACTTTTTCTCGCATAAATTCTGCGTCGGTGCCAGAGGAGACTGGAATATTGGGAAATAACAGCTTTTTGTTACTTTCTTGACATATATGGCTTTACAAGCAGCTTATTTAGCTTATGAAGACTGAAATACAAATTCTCATATCCCATAAAAACGAAGCATTTAGTGCTACAAAGTAAGCGTTTAAATGCCAAAACGATTGTCAACACTTGAGATTGAATTTAGCGATATAGTGTTTGTTTTTAAGTTAGAGCATTGTGGGTCTCAGCCAATGCAAAATTGTGAGAAAATATGGAAACTTAGTGCCCACTGTGCCCACTGAAAAGGCAACAGCCGACAGAAGATACTGGCACAAATTTTGTAGTTGAAATTCAAACCCACGTACGATCCAATGCACCAACCACTGAGCCATGGTGTCTCCTCAGTCCCGACCATTATTACAAATATTGCTAGGCTAGTGAAAAGACTCTGAATACACCTGAAATATGAGCACATTCAAAATAAAACACACGAGCTTTCTAAAAATGTGCTCAAAGTTCGCATTACCCCACTTGAAACCCGATTAAATCGTACTTCAACTCAACTGTATTTTGTGCCCAAACAAACAGAGCTGGTGACCTGAAATGTTGCCTAAATTGGAATGAAGCTCATGAATTAAAAAAAAAATCACGCAAACTCGCTACTATCCCTCAACTACATAAGTCATAGTTGGAAGACTACTTGTGAAAAATTTCAGCCTTTTGAAAGTGATTTTCTGAATCAACATTCAGAACTGTCCTTATATCCTAAACGAAAGTAACTTGCAAGCTGAAATATAGCGCACTCTATAGTAAAAGTAAGGTTAGATTGAGTGGCTGCCTCTGTATGAGACATACTTAGGCCTAAGTAGCCCGTGGTGATACTACAAATTACACCAACACCGTTTTTTTTTTTTCAATGTTTTATTAAATCAGTGTTGGCATTAATCAATTAGTTTTTTAATCAATTAATGAATTTGAATTATTTTAATCAGATTAAATTAATCATGATTAAAATAATCATGATTAAAAATTAAAAAAAAAAATTAAAAATTGTTAATGGCAATCATTAATTAATCATTAATCACTAATCATTAATTGATTAACTTGATTAAAAACTAATACATCGATCACTGCTGTTAATTTTACGTAAAAGAAATAATGGAAAATAATGACATAGATTTCCTAAAACATTTTTATTAATTATTTAAAAACTCAAAAAAATTCTTATTTTAAAAAAATAATTTTAAAATGAATATCCTCTGATCTTGTCGGTCTCGATAGTGCAGTGGGTAGCGCGCTGGCTTCTCATGCCAGAGGCCCTATGTTCGATTCCTAGCTCGGGCTGGTGAAACACTCGTCTACTTCTATCGCTATCCCAATGAAGTAGATAAGAATTACAGGAATGGAATACCATTCGAAACCACATTTTGTACCAACAATTTTTGTGTTTGGAGGGTTTGAACCCCCAAACGCTCTGTGTGCCTAAGTCTGGATTTCAATTCACGATACTGACTCGTAATTGAAAACAGGATATACAGAAATATATATTAATTAATTAATTGACTGGCACGACAGCCCGCTTACGCGAGACTAAGGCCTAGCTTCCCGCAACCACCCGTGTTGTGCGTGTGAATTTGTACGCGGGTGGAAGGGACCTACAGTTTTTATGCCGGTTCCGAACGGCAGGTTGGGAGCTTTATCATAGGCAATTTTTTACTCTCAGAGGTTTGCCATTTCCAGCTGAGAGGACAGCCACCGAAAGAGAAAACGAATTTTCCCGTTATTTTTTTAGATGTTATTACGGGCAGTATTTGAACCTGCGGTTTGCTGCCTTCGACTCGCGGTCCAACGCACTAACCAACTGAGCCACGGCGGCTGCCACACAGAAATATATATATACAACAGAAATAAATAGGAACTTAGAAGACAACCTGCAGACTGTAGACTTAGAGAAAGTGCCCCAGATGGTTCTGGATCCCCACATGCAAATATTTTACAATTTTTTTTTCATTCTGTCAGGTCGCTCTGCTGCAACTATAGACACGAACTGTAAACTGTCGATGACTAGCACCAATCCAATGATTGCATTTATTTACGGCGCCAATGCCTTTCATTTGCAAATTTTGTAAACTCCATTTCATTCAACCAATTTAAATTTTAAAAATTCTACTGAAATTTCAACAACTGTTCGATAACTCAGCAAGAACATTTCAATAGCAACTCGCTGGCCTAAAATGTAAAGTTCAGTCATAAGAAAACTCTACATAAAATGTAATTTACATGAAATAAACGCGCTGAAGGTCGCAAACGCATCTGAAGGAGAAAACAAAATTAAAGAAGCGCAAGAAATGATTTTCGTAAACAAATACAACAAAAAAATAACGAAAAACAAATACAACGGACATGTGTGCACTGCATTCGGGCAAACAGCGGACAAAAAGCCAACAACCGCTGATGACAAAACGGATAAAGTCAACAAACCATAAAGTGGACAACGCCGAGGAGAGCAAACCAGTCGATTGGTGTTGGGAAATCACCGCACTTTGAGTTTGTGTTATTTGATTGTGTATGTGTGTGTGTCAAAAAATCGCTTAAGAACTCATCAAATGTGCAAAAACAACGAGCCGAACACATCGCACTGCGCAGATAAAACGTTGCAGCATGTGCGCGGTTTTATTGCCGACTTGACGCAATACATCAAACGTGTTGGCACAGCAGCTCGACATGGAACTGGTGCCGCAGTGAGTTGGTGACCAGTGAACAGTCAGAAGAGTGCAACAGTTGTCGGCGCCGCTGTTGCAACTATGATGTATTTCTACTCGTAATTGTTATTGTTGTTGTTATTTGATCTGTGTCTGTTGTAGTTTTAATAGCAAATCAGCCGCAGGCAGCCACTGCAAGTTTTTGGTTAATTGTGCGGTCGGATGTGGTTTTCAGTTTTAGTTCGATATTCGAGCACAATGCTGACATGGCTCAGCGTTAATTGTTTGGTCAGACCCACTTGCATAGATTTAACACGAATACATTCATGCATGCGTTGACTTTTGGAATGCGAACAAAAATATGCGGTTTTTGGGGCATTTTAGTGCAATTTTTTCTTACATTAAATAAGAACAAAAATTTGTGTGAGACAGATTAAGGAATTCATGATTTTAATCATGATTTTTTACAAAGAAAATTACATCAATTCTTGTAGTTTAGTTTGATAAGGCGTGATTAATGCTTCTAAGACAATAAATTTAGACATTGTCTAGTACGCTCACATAGAAAAGACCTGCTGACAGTTGGAACTGACAGTCTAGATATGAAAACTTGGTAAATTTCATTGAGTAAATGTCCAAAGTTATCTTAGAACTTTTGTGACTTTAAGAGTTGCATGTCTCATGAAAAAACCGGGTCAACAATCTACTGCAATAGTATTTTTAAAACCTTTTCCCAGTCATAATTTCTTTTGAATATAATTTCAGAGATGTTAGTGAGCCAATAAAAAATGGGCAAATATCTTTTTGTAAAGTTCTTAATCCCCCTCAACCCTTTTTATATATTTCCAATTAGTCATTTGGAATCGTTAGAAGACGTGGACTTCTTTCGAATTGCTCTGCTGTGGCCACATTTACAGTACTCATATATATTAAAAATTAATAATACCAACAACAATTAAATATGATTTAAAAACCAACAACCCAAATTGCATTTCATAACAGAAACATTGAACAACTTACTTTCAATCTCACTTTGCTATCAACTTGAAATGAAATTCTTTACCATCAGCACCAAAAACAACACCAAGAGAAACTCACTAGTTCAGTTTTGATTTCGAATTGCAAGCACTGCACTCAAGTACTCGACGATCGCGTTGAAGGCCAACATACGAACTTTACCCACTTTTCGCTATGCAATTGAAACTTCAAGTACAACAACAACTGCAGCCATGGCAAGTGCAACGCCACAAAACCGCACACCTATTGGATGCAACAACAACCTTGCGCAGCTAGACAAAATCCAACAAAAACAATCTAAATAAAATAAAATGGGCAAATTGCAAAAAGCCAAAAGCGACCCGACCCCACCGCACATTGCAGCGCTGAGCACTGAGTGCACCTTAACCAAAAACCGAAAAATATATGAATACAAAAACAACATAAAAGTCAAAACAGCAACAAGTAGCAGCCAAGTGCAGTGGCGCACTTTAGAATTCTTGCTGTTCATTTTTTTTCGCGCACAACTGCAACAACACAAATGACACCACTGCCACTTCAACTCGTAACGACACACTCGCTCGCCGATTTATGGTTATTCTTGGCATCAAATTTAAAGCTGCATTCGCGTTTATTCTCGCGTTGCACGCCGGCGACGCGCGCCGTGGCTTTTAGCATCAATTTTGTTTTTATTTTATTTTTTTGTTTAGATCTTTCATGTTTTTAACGAAGTTGCATGAGAATTTCAGATAAATTACACAGTAAAACAGAACTTGAAAAGTTGAAAATTGCTCACAAACACGTTTTGCGCCTTGGAAAAATCACTATCAAGGCTAGCGCTGCACTTACGCCTGAACTTTAGCTTCGAAAGCAGTTTCAAGCATTGCACAGAACGACGCCGTGAGTTTAGATTCTTTTGGCAGACAGATTAATTACCGCAGCGTAATTGCAAATTGCATGTAATTATTTGGGTTGGTTTGCTTTTAACTAAATACGTTGAATGCTGCTATTATGTGCACGTGTACAATGAGTTAAAACAAAGTGCCACACCCACTTTTTGAAAGAAAGTGCGCACAAAAGTTAAAACTTGAAGATGATCGAATAAAAAAGAGTCATGCAGCTGGTTTACGCCTTCAGTTTTGTTTTAAAAATGCATAAATAGTTGCACAAAATTCAATAAACTGAAAATAAACAATGAAATATATATTCAAAATATATAACTATACTATATATGTAGTGCATCTGAGTGAATGCTGTACTCTGAATCAGTTAGAAATGACTGTGAGATGGGCTCAGTGTCGGCGATGTGTTGCTCAAGTCAAATATTCAGATAGTCGAGGAGCAGGCTTGCGTCTTCAGTCTTTTGTTCTAGAGCAATGAAGAAACATTCATAAAAAATTCAACCGAATGAGCACAACAAATAAAATAGAAATAAAACTATATACGAATTTCTTCTCAGCGAAAACTGTAAGAAGAAATCTCAGTCAGAAGTGACTGTAAGACAGGCTCAGTACCAGCGATGGATAACTCAAGTAAAATATTCAGATAGTCAAGGAGCAGGTTTGTGTCTTCAGTCTTTTATTTTGGAGCGAGGAAGAAACTGTCATAAAAAATTCAGCCGAATGAGCAAAACAAATAAAAAATTTAATTGAAAAATATATACGAAGCGCTTCCCAGTAAAAACTGTAAGAGGAAATCTCAAGATCAGTCAGTAGTGACTGTAAGATAGGCTCAGTACCAGCGATGTATAACTCAAGTCAAATATTCAGAAAGCCAGAAGTGACAGCGACATGAACCCAGTATCGGCTATGGGTAATTCAAGTCAGTTCTTTACAAAGCCATGTAGCAAGTTTGTGTCTTCAGTCTTTTGTTTTTGAGCAATGAAGAAACCGTCCTATGAAATTCAAAGAAGATTTCCGTCCTATGGAAAATACAAAGTAGGTTGAAATTTCACATTCCAGAGGCAAACAAGAAGCTATGCCCTACTTCTTTTCTTCTTCAAGGGAAAATCACAGTTGCTGAGTTTCCCAGAAAAAATAGCCAAGAAAGGAAGCGCGACATATTATCTCTCCGTCATGGCTTAGTGTTTATAATTCAATGGCACTGTACTGCACATCCTTAGTAGCGAAGCAAGAAGATTAGGCTTAGGTCATATAGCCAACGTCTTTTGTAGTGGCTGAAGAGATGTAGAGGACCACGGAAACATTCTCCATCTTTTATGCGGATGCTCTGCAGCTTGCAGAAATGACACTTGGAGCCAATCTCGCTGACAGTCCAAGAGTTCACTTTTAGGACTCAATATGCTTCATATTTCATATTACGGTTGGTCCTAAGAGAGAACAATTTTAGCTCCTGTGGTACCACGCAATACGTCAGTGCACAGTGAACTCTCGTTTAAGAGCTGATGAGAAAAAAAATTGTGTTTTTTTTAACACGAAAAAGACCGCAGGTTTTCCATACCTACAAAGACTACATATGTATTATATTCGCTAATATCACGAAAAGTACACATCGGATTTGGCTAATTGTAATTGTAGAACTTTAAGTGTAGAACTAATTGTAGAACCCGATAAAAAAAATAAAAGTCATCGAAGCAAAAGTTAATAGAAATACTAAAGAACATACCGATTTCTAAAAATGAAAAACCATCAAAATGACCGCAATGGTCTTTCTAGAAAAAATGTCTGCTTCCATTCCAAGAAAAAATGTCTACCTTCAATTATTTCGATTTTTTTTATTTTAATATTTTAATTAATTTTGTAATTTTTCACACACGAAAACTTTAGCACATTTTATAATTGTTAACGCTTTTTGTATATTGTTGTTGCTCGCAGAAAACTATGCAGCTGCTGAGTATTGCAAGCAGCAGCTCAAATTATTTATGTATATTGCATTTGTATGCAAATATTGTTGGCACAAAACTTACAGTCAGAAGATTTTTCATGTTCTTACTATTTTTGAGCATGAATTGTTTTGCGTATTCAATTGTTGTTGCTTACTTACTTATTTATTTTATTTCAATTCATTTGTTTGCAGTGCACGACGCGACAGGCAAACTCACATCGGGCATTCTCAACGGCAACATTAATCAGCCGGGCGATTTTGATCAATGCCTGGGCACCAGCAGCACAGGATCGGACGAGACGGACAGTGATGCCGACGAGATTCGGGGACAATACTGCTTGGCATATGCGCAGCCAATGTTGCCGCATAAATCGAAACGTTTGCGCACATTTTTCGGCCTGTTGCAATCACATGGCCCATTCAAGAGCGAATTCAATGATGTAAGTCGCCAGTTTGTATAACATTTTAGTCAAAATATTTGCACTTAATTTGTATTTTAATTCTAAGCATTTCAACCATTAAACTGTTGGCCGCTACCCAAACACGTTCCACTTTATATGAACACTAATAGACATGATTCGGTTAATTAAAAGACCATTTGTCACATTCACACCTTCACACCTTTGATATGACGGCAGCAGGCCATTTAAAAGATAATAAAGAAATGACATGAATGAAACGATTGCTTTGTAATTGTTTATGAAGTGCTTCGAATTCCCATTAAAACAACAAAGTAACTACACAAAACAACACTTGTAAAAATGCAGGCTGCAAGGCGTATAAATTGACAAATTATCTATAGGCCGCAAAGTTGTTTAGTGTCGAGTATTCGCTACATTTATGCAAATGAACAAAGCTCGGCGATTACTTATTGCACAATATTTATTGACTTTGAATATTTTGCTATTATTACACAATTATTTGTCAGCTACTCGGGCAGAACTAATGAGTGATTGGATCCTTACGACACTGGCGACATTTGAGAATTTTCACAACCTTACAACTGCAACTTACAACAACAACTGTACACACTTGGCAGTTAATTCGATTAGGGCCACTAAACGGCAATTTCGTTAAGGCGCATTAATAATTAATAAACAAATCAATGTCATTTGATGCTGTGGTGTTTTTGTTACTAAAATTGAGCATTGCGAAATTGAAACTGGTTTCAGTCAATATTCAAAGTCAGACACAGTTGTCATTGAAGTCATTCACAAACACACAGGAGGAATGTTTTGTGGTTAGGTTCCTTCTATTTTGTTTTCTTTCAAAAAAATATCTCTGTTATTTATTTGGCAAAAAAAACTTAATTAATTGGTTCGTGTGTAGCAGGGAAGCGGTAACCGTCCGAAATGAAATATTTAAGATCCACTTAGCACGAATGTTTTTTTTCTGTCTGCATCTGATTGCATACAAATTTATACAAATTCACAAACACTTCACAAAGACAACACAACAAATTTGCTAACTTAAAAGTTCAATGAACGCAATATGAACCAACAATAAATAACATAAAAATCTGCACGTTTTTTTACTGTAAAATGTTTGTTAGAAAATAAATTCGCTATTGAATTAAAGAGAGATATGTGATAGAGATATATGTATGTTTCTATAACTTAGATGTATGGTATGTAAATGTAAAGAAAGTATTGATATATATTTGAAATATGAACTGAAGAAGAAGCAGAGCATAGAATCAGCTTTCCATATGAGTGTTTATGGATTGCCATTAGAAATCCATTTAATTTATAGAAAAGAAACAAACACACAATGTGACACAAAGAACTGGTCGTAAAAAATTAACCCTATCTAGATTTTACAACCAACTTAATCTGCTCATAAATACAGAGGAAAACAGATCGCTATAGTTTTATTGTTATTAATTCGGAAGATAGTGCACTGCGACCTAAAATATCTATTGCGTCCTCTTCAAGGACTTACAGTTTGTCAGTGAGTCCAGCATCCGAGAGAAATTTTAACACTAGAAAAACCATTGCGGTCATTTTGATGGTTTTTCATTTCCAAATATTTGTATTTTTTTAGTTTTTTATCAAACATTGTGATCCTCATGAAAACTACAAATTTTCGTATATGTTTTGAAAATGTTCATCCATAAATTTACTCCAACTTGTCTCTTTCAACATAAGAAACTTGAAAGTGAACTTGAATGCTTGTTATAATCTTCATGACTTCGGAATCGGAAAAAACACCATATTTATATACAAAACTCGACCTAATTTTCCTTATTGGGCCTTTTTTTTAGCATTTCCCGTACGTATTAATTAAAATTCTGCTACCCCCCATACAACAACGACCAGTTGTTTATTTTGGTTTTTTCTTTTGTGCATTTTCTGCACCTCCGTTGCATTGAACTTGAACCTCAATTTAGCTAAAAATAATAAAAAACTAAAAAAAAATATCTTGCATATAATTTGCTGATGTTTAACTGTTTTTTTTAACCTACGTTGCCATTCGAAGACATTTAATATTAGTTTTTGTTGTTGATTCATAGCCGCTTCTTGCAATCAATGTGGTGGTTTTTGTTGTAAAAATTTAAGATTTGCCAATGCCGAAGGCGCTAACAAAATAAAGATTTGTTAACACAAAAGTTCATTGGACTCGCTGTTGTTGCGGTTTTGATTTTAGTGGCAACTGAAGTTGATTGAAATTTGTTTTGTTTGGTTTTTGTCTTTTGAAATTTTAAATTTTGCAATGTTTGCAATGTTTGAAATTAGGATTTTTCTAACATTTTCTAAAGAATTTCAAGAAATTCATATTTTTAAAGTTTAAGAATTTAATAGTAATAATAATAATAATAATTGACTGGCACGACAGCCCGCTTGCGCGAGACTAAGGCCTAGCTTCCCGCAACTACCCGTGTTGTGCGTGTGAATTTGTACGCGGGTGGAAGGGACCTACAGTTTTATGCCGGTTCCGAACGGCAGGTTGGGAGCTCTTTCATAAGCAATTTTTACTCTCAAAGGTTTGCCATTTCCAGCTGAGAGGACAGCCACCGAAAGAGAAAACGAGTTTTCCCGTTATTTTTTAGGTGTTATTACAGGCAGTATTTGAACCTGGGTCGCTGCCTTCGACTCGCGGTCCAACGCACTAACCAACTGAGCCACGGCGGCTGCCGTTTAATAGTATTTTATATAAATTAAGCTCTTCAGTATTGCCAATGGAAGTTTTAATAGGCTGTCCATGAAATCTGTTGAACCATTGAATATCTTTTTTGGCTTCTTCGTTAGAAAAATGTCTAAATTCTGAAAATTCTCAGATAAAACTACAACATATTGTTGAGTTTTTAAAATGTGTGCTAAATATTTAAAACTTGTATAATGTGCATTTAGTTTACTAGAGGGACCCACGCCTGAGTTTAGTGATTTCATTGAAATAATCTTCACTCACTTTATGATTTCATCAAACTTCCAAACTTCAAAAAACTTACAAAAACTTCTAACTTTCTTACCTCGTTCAACGTGAACTTTCTGAACTGATAGATGCGTACTGAAAAAACATGTGTGTGAATTATTTTTCATTTTAAATACTTTCTCCAGATTTGAAATCAATGGGCCCAATAAATCAAGTTTAAACAAAGGTTTAAGTTTAACCAGTCAGATATTAATGATCAATACATGCCTAATTATTTCTCATTTTAAATGCTTTCCCCATATTTGAGCCCATTAAATCATGTTCCACTATATAAACTTTTAATCCATGGCTGACCCAATAAGATTTTGATTTTCCAAAGAGGGAGAATCGCTTGTCGAATTATTTCTCATTTGGAGCTTTTCCACCAAGTTTAAAGAAAAAAAACAATTAATTCATGTTTTTCACAGCTTCTCCATACAAACTTTTAACCTATCAGATTTTGATTTTCAAAAGAATGTAAAACACGCGTAGAATTATTTCTCATTTGAAGTGGTTACACCTTTTTTGAAGTAAAAAACCCCATTAAATCATGTTACTACCTAAAACTTTTAATCCTTCGTATGCCCCGTTAAGTTTTGATATAAAAAAATGAAAAACACGTTTCAAATTATTTTTGATTTCAAGTGTTTTCACCAATTTTTAAGTCAATGGGCCCATCGGTTCATACTTTTCTTCATAGTCTTCCCGTATATGAACCTTAACCCATTGATAAACCCGTTAAATTTCATTTTTTTTTAATTTAAAAAATACGTGTCAAATTATTTCTGATTTAAGATGTTTTCACTAAGTTTGAAGTTGTGTTTTTGCAGTTTTTCTGAACAAACTCTTAACCCATCGTTGGCCCGTAACATATTGATTTAAAAAAAAAAATAAAAAAGACGTATCGAATTATTTCACATGTGAAGTACTTTTATCAAGTTTGAAGTCAAATAACCCAATAAATCGTGTTCTCCATACAAACTTTTAACCCATTGGTATAGCCCTTTAAGTTCCGATTTAAAAAAAAATGAAAAACACGTGTCAAATAATTTTTAATTTCAAGTGTTTTCACCAATCTTGAAGTCAATAGGCCCATTCAGGTTTTTTCATAGTCTTTTCGTATACGAACCTTAACGCTTGGTTCACCAAGTTAAATTTTGATTTTAGAAAATCTAAAATACCTATACGTGTTGAAATATTTTTGATTTGTGGTATTTTCACAAAGTTTGAAATCTATAGGCCCAATAATTCACGTTTCTTCATACAGCACCTTAACCCATTTTTACCCTTTTAGACCCATAATTAAAAAAAAACCCCTTCTTAGCTTAGTTTCGTTATCTAAAGTGAACCTATAGTTCAAATTTCTTGGTTATAGGTTCAGGGGTTTGGACTGGGCGATGATGAGTCAGTCAGTCAGTCTATGAGTCGGGATAAATAATTATATGTATATAGTTATAGACTAGTCTAATCCAAAATTAATTTATTATAATTTAGTTGCTGACTTACCATATTTAATTTCATTTATGTGATTTAGCCTTTTATAAAATATGGCTTTCCGTTTCTTCCAGCCCGGCCATCGTGTACCGCGCTACTCGCTCATCAATTGGGGTGTGTGCGTGCCGGCCACTTGCACCTATCAAGATGTTGAATATACCGTTAAGGAGTACTTGAACAATATGACCACCTCCACCGGCATATCGTTCCAAGTGCGCGTCGAACCGCGAATGTGCCAGACGAAGGAGAACAAGCCGTGGGATCGCAACACCACCTGGGCGGTGTAAGCACGAAATATCACGAACATTTTATTCCAATAGTATTTTAAAATATCTGTTGTTCTGTTGCTTGCAGACGCTTCTTTCTGATCATACTGTCCATTGCCATTCTGTCGACCATCTATGAGCGCTGCACCAAAACTCACAAACCAAGTAAAGAAAAACGAAATAATTTGCAGCACTTTTGAAATTCTAAATAATGTAAAATCATTTGCAGATGAGTGGTTCGTGGCGTTCTCGCTGGATAAAAATCTACGTTGGCTATTCAGTACCAACTCATCACCGAACGACATCGAGGCGGTGCATGGCATACGATTTCTGAACGCAGTCATGCTGCTCTTCTCGCACAAGTCAATGGCAATGTTCTTCAATCCGTACAACAATCGCACCGAAATGTCGGAGGTAGGTTGTTGAGTTTGTGTCTCGACTCGACTAACGCAGAGAATGGCAACTGTTTCTTATTTTATAGAGTTTGGGTCGCCCTTGGACAGTGATAGGACGCGCCGCTTCGTTGTACACGGACCCCTTCTTGCTGTTCAGTGGCATGCTGACCGCCTACTCGCTCTTTGGCCGCTTGTTCAAGGGACAGCCCATACGTCTGAAGAATGAATACATAAGTCGACTGATGCGGTAAACCAACAATCGCCTGAAATCCTCTAAAAACCATATTCATTATTTCAATTTACTGTCCACCTTCACAGCATTGTGCCACCACTCGCTGCGCTGATACTCTTCTGCACGTACGTGTTGCCCATGTGGGGCTCGGGGCCGCAGTGGAATCTCGTGGTGGGTCATCATGCAGACATTTGCAAGAAGAACTGGTGGCGCAATCTGCTCTTCATACACAACTACTTTGGCTTCAGCGAAATGGTAAAAACACCAACTCTGCCATTATTTCTTGTTCGCTTTAAATGCCAAGAAATCCCTATTCCGTTTAGTGTCTGACACACACGCACCATCTGGGCATCGATACTGAGCTGTTTGCGGTGGCGCCGCTCATGATACTCGGCCTGTGGAAGTGGCCGCGCAAAGGACTCTTCGCGCTGCTGCTGCTGGGCGCCATCGGCACGGGCGCACGCTACTATACCACCGTCGTGAATCAGCTGTCCAACTACATTTACTTTGGCACCAAGTAAGACGCATGCGCAGCGCCTTTTAACTGAACATTTAAAAGTGGTTTGCTTTACTTCATCCGTGCAGCATTCAGCGCCTGTTCCGCACCGCCGACTACATGTACTCCTTCCCGCCGCACCGCTCCACCGTCTACATAATGGGCATACTGCTCGGCTATGGCCTGCGCAAGTTCCGCGGCATTCGGCTCTCCAGCATGCAGCTGCGTCTGGGCTGGCTGGTGTCCACCGCCTGCGTGCTGCTGTCGCTGCTCGGTCCCGCGCCCATGGGCGACATCAGCTACGAGTACAACACCACGCACGCTGCCATCTATGCGGCCTTTGCACCAATCGCCTGGTGTCTGTTCTTTGCCTGGATTGTTTTCGTCTCGCACAACGGCTACAAAAGTAATCAACTACTCAATTCTAATTCAAATTCATTTACAAATTAACGAATTGCTTACAAATGTTCGCTGTTGTTAGACAAATTCACCAACATGCTGTCGTGGAAGGGCTTTCAAGTGGCCACCAAACTGTCGTACGCCATTTATCTGACGCAATTTCCCGTGTTCTTCTTCAATGTCGGTCGACGACGCCATATTCACCACTACTACAACTTTGTTTCCATCATTGTAAGTGGCCTCGAATATGAGTTTGCTTGTCATATCATTCCTTTCTATTTTCAAATTCGCAGCTCGACACCAACGAATTCATCAGCATTTTCCTCGCCTCGGTGGTGCTTACCGTTTTCTTTGATGCGCCCTTCCAGAACCTCAAGAAGCTGATATTCAAAAGCGCACCCGCACCCAAAGCGAACAACGCATTAGCGGCAAATCACTGTGATTCCACCCAGAAGCCGTCCACAACGAGCGCCGAGCATCCGCGCGCGCTCACGAACGGGCGCGCCCACCACCATTCGCACGTCGACTAGCATTTAACGCACTAGTTGTAGTCTGTAGCCATTAAGTGTTTGATTAATTACCGAGCAATAAGTCACTATTTAATTATTAATTTAACATATGCTCTGCACTTAGGCAATAAGCTCGTGTGTGTGATGTATGTGAAGCAAGACACTTCCTACACTTGCTGCACACTATAAATTATGGTACTTCCATGCTTTCGCTTCGCGCTTTTCTACTTTTGTGTTTGTAGAGCATAGCCATTTATGCACTTTTACGTGCTTTCCAATGCTTGTGTACAGTCGATGGCAAAGAATTTAAAACTAACGCAAAGTTGCATTTTTACAGCTTAATTCAAAGATAAACTTATTTACAATTTCCATGTATATATTGTATTTTAAATATTTTAAGCGAAATAAAACCATAAACTACGATACGAAACTGCTGAGCGCGACTTTCGATTTCAAAGGGGAAAATATAACACAAGTTGATCATGTTTAAAAAACGGCTTTACTCTTTTTATTCATGTCCAGATTTCTGCAGCTTTTGTTTTTCGCAATTATTTGTTACAAACAAAGAATGTGCCCAGCTGCCGTCTGAAGCACACAGCCGGCAGTAGACACTTGCCAAACGCTCGCTTAGCCTAAGCCTATGTGCATCTATTTAGTTTGGGTAGCCTTCTTGGGCTTGGCTTGGGTGCCCTCGCGGAAACCGTTGCGGAAACGCCGTCTCACAACCTTCAGGTAACGCATGCGGCCAGTGCCAGTGGTCTTCCTCCTCTTGGCCTTAACCGACCAGTTGTCTGAAAGGGACAAAATCACACAAGTTTAATACATAAAACATATAAAACGAGCTTTAATACAAATAAACAAATAACTTTTTCGTAACGATGTGCGAATATGTCATTGGACAATTGCAGCACGATGGCGCTAAATGCCAGTATCTGGCATATTCAATTTTTATATCTGCGTGCTTGGGACGCATAGCTATGGAATATGAGCCAAGGACCTCAAAACACAGAACAAAGAAGTAGCAAATATACATTAATTTATCAAAGCAAGACCAAAATTTCTCAATCTAGCTGGGGTTTTCATTTAGTTGTGCATTTGTTTCCAGTTTCACAGCAATGTGTTGCCACAATTTTTTAGTCTACTGCATTAACCACGATAGTCAGTGGTCCAAGCGCAAATGTATGCAACCAAGCTGTCTCAACAATTCAACCTTACGCCAAGGTACAAAATATTATAATATATCATGAGATAGTGAAGCAGCTATAAAAGCGCAAAAATAAGATAATCTCGGAGTTAGTACTGGAGTGTTACTCAATAAGTTAAAATCCTATGGGCCCAGGACACAGGGAAATAGAGTAATGGCGGCTGCCACACCCCTTACATGGTCAGAACCATTTATAGGGTTGGCCACACATAATATTGCAGGCTTTACGGCAAGAGGAAGTACCAGGAATTCACTGGTCCAACACTCTGGGACTGAGGTATTCAAAGATCTTCCTGGAGCATTTATATCTAAAATGGAGTTCTTCTGTCTATTGTTAGACAAATGTCCGATGCGTCAGATCACCGGCTTCCTAATCGGGCATTGCAGACTCAGGAAAAGCATGTCCAATCTTGGACTATAACAAGGCATCCATTGCAGGTTCTGTCGAGGAGCAGAGGCAACATCCGAGCACCTCATTATACACTGCGATGCTGTATCATTAACTAGCAATCAGAGATACCAAACACCAAAACCCGCGAAGAGGTTCTATCAGGGTTGTGGGCCTAGGACGTACTCGAACAGGCAGTAGATGGCACAATAGATCGATCAATCATGGTCGCAGTGCACAACACTCCCTACTTACAATATAATCGTTATTGGAAGTAATTCCTGGTCCTAAGGATTCCACAACTTATTTAACTAGACTTCTTCAAAATAGTTTTGAAGCAGATATTCAAGACGGTGCCACTGTGACCTTACTTCAACAGGCTAATTGCTCTAATGGCTTTCACCTTTATAACCGGCCATAACTACTCCTAGTCCCTAAAGGTTATATATTCTACAGGCTTTCTATCACCTTTCATTCGGCACCAAAAACATTTGTTTACAACCTAAAGCCTAACCTAACATTTGCACACGAAGTGGACACATTCAACTTTAATCTATTTTCACTTTAAACTATGATTTCACAACTTCACACAGGATTATAAACTCACATGAACGCAACTTGGCGGCGGGATAGCCACACTGGGCACACGTCGACTTCTGAATGTGGTAGGAGGAACGTCCGCAACGACGGCACAAGGTGTGCGTCTTATTGTGGCGTTTACCAAAGCTGGATGTACCTTTCGTCTGCAAGCAAAACACAGTAAATTAGCAAAAGATCACCAAACAAACTATGCATTAAATAATATTTCATCGGTTTCGCGGTCAACATAATCCAATTGGTGCAAACACTGCAGTTGCTTTTTTTATTATATTTTCCACTAGATTGTGCGCCATTCACACATTTTGCCACTTGTTCTAGTTAAGCGGCAAAAAGCTGATGCAAGTGTAGTGATTTCATTCAATTTCAAATTGTGATGGCCAAGAAATTTGTGGATATTTGTAAATTTTTTAAAAGCAAAATTCACCTACCATCTTGGATGGCGAACGACCGAAAAAGAAGGAGGCGGAACGAAATGAAAAGTGGAAACAAACATGGCGTAATGTCAAACTGACAACTGCCATTCAGTGACAGCCACTCACTTGCAGAGTTGCAATTCTTGGTACTAAACATTCCTAACAATACCACTGCAGAAGTTCGCAGATCCGACGGCAGAGCGTTGGAGTAAAAGCGTTCGATGATTGAAGATCTTCGCTTCACTAGATTTCATAAATGTGCAGTTTGATTATGAAAGCAGTTTACAGTATGAGTTCTGTTTGTGTTTCTCTCTTTGTAAAAGTATTTCTTTCTTACACTGTCTTACGAATCTCAAATGATGGTGCATTTTATACATACATAAATTTGAAAAACTGTTACGTACAGTCTCACATCTCTTTGTGGCGTTTAAATTGTTTTGAACTTTGCTACTATTTAATTTGCATTCACTTAATTATTTAAAAAATTAATGAAACGGGTGGAAACGTAGACTCTACTCGATTGCAACTCTGATTTGAATGTGAATAACGAAGTGAAATAATTTACCGTTGGTTGGTTGGGCCAAACAGTATTATCGGTTCAATTCCATAGAAAGAATTTTTCAATTTAATCGAGTTGAGTATTGTGTGTGAAAAATGCTGCGCCGCCTAGGAGAGGAAACTGAAATACTGACCTGCCCCTACAATGATGTGCACCAGATAATGCGCAACCGCTTCCAGGTGCATCTCGTGCGCTGCCGGAAGTCGCATCCACATGCCAAGGTCGTCACTTGCCCGTTTAACTACGTGCACCGCATCAATGAGCAAGAACTGGACGTAAGCTATGGCCTGTGGTAGTATTCCATGCAGATCCTAACTGTAAATTGATTTACATTACAGTGGCACGTTTCCACCTGTCCGAATCGCCAGTCGTTTGAGATGTTCAAGTGCGAGGCGTCCGTACAGGGTCTGTCCTCTTCCGTTGGCACCTCGTTTTGCGGCGACACCACGCAGCGCAGCATCGTGTTAGAACCAATGCACGAAGTAGAATCATCGCAAAATTGGGACGATGTGCCGGACGTGCCGGCCTACGATCCCACTGCTTATGTGGAAAAGGCGCCTGTACTGCGTATGCCCGTCGGCATGCCACCCGCACAGCGTGCGGCCTTCCGGAATGCCGAACGCAAACGCTTGCAAAACATTGCCAGAAATTAGGTGGCAGTTTTGCGGAGTTGGAAAACAACCTACACCATTAAATGAATTTTTTTTACGATTTAAGTTATGCTTACATTTCCCTCATGTATTGAAGTTTGCTAAATACTCGTACTTTGTTTTTGTTTTTTACTTCTTTTTAATAAACTGAGTTCATTCTAACATTACACTATCGACACTTTATATCGTTTGTTGAGTAATTCTTCAAATACATCTAAAAGTTATAAACACATAATTTGCCTAATAACGACCACGCCTCTCGTTCCCACGTCGTCGATCATACGGATAACCCCGATGAGCACCTCGACCAGATGGACCTGCACCGTATGATAGCGGCGACGCATTATAACCGTGACCGTCTTCGTAGCGCGACTCGCGCCGTCCACCGTCAGTGCCACTGTTATAATAAGGATCGTCATCGGGGTCATATGTGGCAGCGGCAGGTTGCGACGACCGCCTATAATTGTCTACTGTCGATCCCAGTGGAGATGGTGCACGATAGCGGAAGTAGGGCGTGGAAAATGGTGGTGGCGTGGGCAAGTAATCGCGGCAATGCTGCGGTGACCGCGAACGGGAGCGGCGTTCGCCTTCATACCCACGACAATCGCTCATATGAGGTGGAGGCGGGGTTCTTGAAGACCGATCGTCATTTTCCTCCTTCACCAAACCTTGTGTGGGTTCGTCATCATCGCTGTCACAGTCACCCAGCCGCCTGCGTTCTTGTTTAGCAAAAGCTTTGCGTTCCGCCGGCAGTGTATCGACCGGTCGTCGCAGTACGTTCGCATTCGCCGCATACTTCTGCGGATCGTAGTCATCCGCTTCAGTATCATCCCAGTTGTCGTCACATTCGATGGGCTTTTGTTTCACACGGTCTTCCTCCTTCACCTCCGGCGCATCATACTTGTACTGGGTGATGAGTTTGCGGTCCGAACAGCTCGTCACATGAATCTGAAATGGCGGGTTTCTCAGTTAATTCCTCGACCATTGACTAGGTGTTGTGTAATATTTACCGCAAATTCCGGCTCCGGTATCAAATGTGTGCTGTTGAAAGGACATTTCTGCAGCTCCACATCTGGATACTTCACGCGGCACTTGATTAGATGCGGTTGTAACCGCTTCCGTTGCATGCGATGTGTGTTATTATACGGACATTCCACCAAATCCTGATCATTTTCGGCAGAAAACATGGCTTAGAATTTGTTTATATGCAATTAAGACATAAATACAATTGAAACAAAGGGCAAAGTAATAGGATTTACTTTGCAAAGGAGTTGCGAAAATGTATATATTAATTATTGCAATGACGGAAAACAGCTGTTGAAGTGTTTTCGGCGGCTTCCGTAGCTCTGTTTGTTTCGCAGCATTTAGAGATCAGTGCTGCCAGCGCACAGAAATAAATAAAAGGAGTGTGAGGGAATTTAATGCTTCACGATTCATGGATTCTGACAATTTGTCATTAGGAACTATAAACAAAAATACGCACCAAATGATTAACCACTTGTAGCAGTTCCTCTATTCGAAGCCGAGTTCCGAACGAAATGAAGCTCCTGACAGCAAGCAAACTCTTGAATCATGACGAATTTGCAATGAAATATACGATCTCCAACTCTTTAATCACATTTTATAAAATCATAATTTTTGTATTTTACAAATGATTTGAAGTTTATGCAAATATTAAAAAATATACTTTATTGTGTAGACAGTTTTAAAATGGTGAATTACATAATAAAATATTTGTATAGCATGTGCCAAAATAATCGATTTATCTTTATAAAAATATACTATAAAGCTTAACATTACAGTATTACACATTGTAAACGCTTGCACTATATACCCTCGCATGTTATACGCTTGCATTATGCTGTTAAAATCGTTACGAATGCATATGTAGTGTGAGCATTTTGCTCATCATGAACCAACGGATCGGTTTAATTGTCAATTCCCAGCAATCGCAGGCGTTCCTGGGCACGAAATTGCTTCTTCACAGCCTTCGAATTTCCCTTCATCATTCGCAGCACTGGCGCATTGGCCACATACTTATCTGGATTATAGGCTGGTACATCAGGTTCGTTGTCCCAGTTCTCATCGCATTCGATTACATGCGGACCGTCAGCAACTCCTGTTCCCGATGCGGCCGGTGGCGTTGTGTTGATGCAAGTTGTGGGCTCGTCACGATACTTGAAATTCTCAAATGAGGCGCGATCGGGACAATTGGTGACGTGCCACTAAAAGAGCGAGAAAAGTATTCAGTAGGGTTAGTACACTGGCGTTTTAATAAGTGGAAAGCAGGGGTTTACTCTAAGATCCTGAAAGTAGACAGCATTTAACCTGCTAGATATTATAGAATCTGTCTTGTGGAAGCTTTTCAATGACGAAAGGGTACAGGATTGTCCCGAGATGTCAAAGACTGAGAGGGTTTCTGCCAATTTGAGTCTGTTGTTGGGTGTATGTAACTATCTCCTGGACATGCGGTCCAATTCACGAGTCTAGACTAGTCCGCTAGAGTGAAATGGAAAGCATACAATTTGAAAGAGTGGTCCTACCAGGAGTCCTTCTCCCAGTCAGCGATTCGTTGCTAACAGCGAACAGGAGGTGGCGAAATCTTTATTGCTGTAGAGTTGCTTGGCGCATTTGGCTATGTTTTCTGCTAATGAATAAACTTATAAACATCTGCAGACTGACGGCAGTGACCTAATCGACATAACATTGGGAATTCCCCCAATTACTTTTGCATATGCTGGGCGAAGCAACACGAGTACGAAATGCTTGAGCAATTTGCAGTACATAAAGCGTACAAGTGCCATTTATAGCAACAACATTTCCCACTGTAAACATTTTTACTGCTAATGCCCTTTGTGTACTTACATCCAGTTCGGGTTTGTTCAGAATGTGTGTTACATTGAAAGGACAAGTTGACTTTTGCACATCTTTGAAGTTTTTGCGACAGCGTCCGAGATGAACTTGAAAGCGGCATTTCAGAATACGATGTGAGATGTCGTACGGACATTGAACGTATTGGTTATCCTCCGAATTTGGCATTTTTTCAAATTACTGCTGACCCAGCAACTTTGTGGTGTACACTACTTAAATTATTACACAAATTTCAACAAATAATATCACAACAACACAAGCAACTATGCAAAAGTCCGGCGAAGCAATGGCGCAGCTGAGCGCTTTCACGTTGCTTATCAAAAGTTCGAATTACACACCAGTGTTACCAGATGATTACTATTTTAGTTTTCTCTGAATGGTCGAACAGATTTGAGTTAGTTCTCGATTTAGTTATTATCGTTCAGTTGAAAGTAAGGTTTGCAGCTTATATAAAGCTTTTTGAAGGTTTTTACGATCAATTTTGTTCGCTGCCTTTACAAAGCAATAATAGGACTCTGACCTACCTCCATTTATTTTCTGACAATGCAAGATAACCACTGTTGCCAACTTTGTGCGTTTCGCACCAAATTGAGTGCTTTTTGGAAATCAAAACGCGGAAAACAGTGGACCCTCGGTTAACGTACACAATTGGTTCCAGCATCTTGTTCGTTATGCGAAACGTTCGTTAAGCAAAACCATTGTTCCCATATAAATCAATGTAAAATGAATTAATGCGTTCCAGGTCGAAAAAAATACACTCTAATATGTTTCAATTTGAACTTTTATTGAAAGAATGTAACATTCATTTCAATAGTTATTTTGGCTCTTTTATTTTTCTCTTTCTCCGAATCTTTTTTTGAAGGCATTTACGTATGTTATTTTGCAATTTTTATAAAAACAAAATTAAAAATAGAACATTTGTATGTTTCAACACGTCTTGTAAATTTTACGAACACAGGCAATTATGCACAAAAATAAAACAAAATGCACAATTATGAAACAAAAGCTAAACACAGACAGCACTATAATGTGTATTCGGGGTTTCCCCTGTTTCGTTGCTTAGCACAGACAGAAATTTTACATGTAATTAAGGTTTCCCCCTTTTTCGTTGGTCGTTATGCGAAACTTCGTTCGTTAAGAGAAACTTTTTTTCCCAAAAAAAAGTGTTCGTTATGCGAAATGTTCGTTATGCGGGGCGTTCGTTAACCGAGGGTCCACTGTATATTGAATTTGCTGCTTGGTGGGTTTTTAGTGTTTATACAAAGTTTTATACAAAGCTATATTTCATTTGAGCACTATACAACACTGAAATGTTGGATCATTGTTTGGATATTACATGAAATCTGAAGTGATGCTCCTTGGCTGAATTGCTACTTGGGTCATGGTTGCCCCTAATCTGCAATAGTTTTCCTAGTACACTACACGCACGGTTGCCAACTTTTCTATTTCAGAAAACACTAAAACCGCAAAAAACGCGTTTTTCCACTCAGAAAGCAGTGATGAGCAAAAAAAGGTGGTAGTTGTCCTAATATTCCATGTACCATACTAGGAAATCTATTGCAGATCAGTGGCACCCGTGACTTAAGGGGGTCTTCCGGTTTGTCAGTTTCAAAAAATCGATTTTTTTTTTTACAATTTTTTAATTTTGAAGTCTTAGGAATTTCGTGGTCAAAGGATTCAGCAAAATCTTTCATGGTTCAAGAATTATTGCCCCTCGAGCATAACATTCTTGCGATCCGTAAACACACGATAAATCTTTGAATGCGTTTTCCCAAAAGTTGTGTTTTTGCAGCTGGTGCGCACGATTTTGAAAAATCCACTTCGTCTTTTGGGACACTTTTTTTTTTAACGTTCAGGATGAATGTCGCTATCGTTTGATCGAGCGGTTTTCGAAAATTATAATTAGTTTAATTTTTACAGCCTATAACGACAAAAAAAAAGAACAGAAATTCCGTTTTTTTGGATTTACGCTCGCCATTTCGAAAAAAATCTGAATAACAAAAAACCGCTCGATCGAACGGTAGCCAACATAATGAAAGTTAATAAAAAAAAAAATTTTGTGTTTCAGATTCTTTATACGAGCGGAATCGTGCGCACCGTTTCACTCGACGTTTTAGAGGAGGCACACTCAAGGTCATCTAGAGGTTACTTACATGGTTGACAAAATACTGTAAAAAACATATGTTCAACATTTGTTCTTGCTCAATAAAAAAAACCAAAACTGATTCAAAAAGCGTCAATGGTTTGTTCACAAGAAATTTCTAAATATACGCTCGAAAATCGCCCAACAAACCGGAAGACCCCCTTAAGTAGCAATTCCACCAAAGAGGATCACATCGGTTGTCATTTAATATCCAAACAATGATTTTTTTAGCCCAACATTCAGTGTTATATAGGTGTTAAATGAAATATAGTGTTGCATAGTTGTCCAGTTATTAAAAAATCTAAAATTTTTTCCAAGCATGAATTAGTCTCGGTGTCTTTGAAATAAAAAAAAAACACTAAAAAACGCACCAAGCACCAAACTCAATATTTTCCGCGTTTTGATTTTCAAAAAGCACTAAATTTAGTGCGAAAAGCACAAGTTGGCAACAGTGATTACACGGAACATTGGAACAACTACCAACATTTGCTCTTTTTTTTGGTTTTTGCTCATCAGTGGTTTTTGAGTGGAAAAACGCGAGTTTTAGTGCTTTCTAAAAATGAAAAGTTGGCAGCACTGAAGATAACTACTTAAAAAGTACTGCCAAGTTCTGCTATTTATTTGTTTACCTCGACACTTTTGACATTTGCTGGAGCTGCAAAACATTCGCACGTGCCAGTTGTGGTAAATAAATGTGCCAACGTTCTAAAACATTTCAACATTTGTAACAGAAAAAAACAATGCCGCCCACAGCACAAGAGGGCAATTGCCTCATTTACCGCGGCAGCAATTTTCTCAAGCAGGTAAGTCAATTCATTTCATTCACAGCGTAATTTGATTCTCTACAAATGTTTCTCATTGTAGCGCCTTTTGCTTTCCTGCCTCAGCGGCAAACCCGTGCAGATCACACAGATACGCGCCGACGATGAGAACGCTCCCGGCTTGCACGAATACGAAATTGGACTCATCCGGCTGCTGGACAAAATTACAAACGGAACTAAAATTGAACTCAACCCGGCCGGTACCTCGGTGCTTTTTACGCCCGGCCTTTTACACGGTGGGTTGGTGCAACATGATTGCTGCATACAGCGCGGCATTGCCTACTACTTGGACGCGCTGATTGCGCTGGGACCGTTCTGCAAGAATCCACTCAATGCGACATTGAAAGGCGTAACAAATAGCAAGGACTCGCCCTCAGTGGATCACGTGAAGGGTGCTGCGCTGTCGGTGCTAAAGCGTTTCCTGGTGGTCGACGACGGCTTGGAACTGAAGGTGGTGCGGCGTGGCGTTGCACCGCTGGGTGGCGGCGAAGTGCATTTCCGTTGTCCGGTGCGCAAGAATTTGCGTTGCTTGCAATTCCAGCAGCAAGGCATGGTGAAGCGCATTCGCGGCACTGTGTACGCGTGCAAGGTGTCGCCAGCCATGGCCAATCGCACTGTGGAGTCGGCCAAGGGTGTGATGCTGAAATTCCTGCCGGATGTGTACATCTATACGGATCAGAATCGCGGCAAGATGTCGGGCAATTCACCCGGCTACGGCGTTTGTCTGCTGGCAGAAACTACGGACGGCGTTTGTTTTGCAGGCGAATGCATATCAAATACAAAGGAAGAGGTGGGTGCTTACACTTTGATTTAATGGCTCTATGTTTCAATATATGTTTATGTGAAGGGAAAAGATCCGTCCATACCGGAGGACCTGGGACGTGAGGCCGCCATGAAACTGTTGGATGAAATCTATCGGGGTGGCTGCTGCGATTCGGCCTATCAGTGGCTGGTAACACTCTTCATGGCATTGGGACAGAAAAGTGTGTCCAAGTATTTGACGGGTAAGGCTTCAAGTTTACTTTAAACTCAATTTGTTTACTAATTGTTGTCTTTTGCAGGTCCGCTTTCGACATATACGGTACATTTCTTGCAGCATTTGCGCGATTTCTTCTCCATTACATTCAAGCTGGAGAATCCGGTAGTGGAAGACGAAGACGATGCTCTGGCTGGTGCGCAAAAAGTGTTAATGACCTGCGTAGGCATTGGCTACACAAATATCAGCAAACGCGTTAACTAGTTTAGGATATTTCACACTGATGCAAAATTGTATTATTTAAGTAGCGGGTATATGAAATAAAATTTGTATTTCTAAAGTTGACGTGTGGCTTTCTTATTTGTAACAGCAAACTTTGACAAAAACGAAAAAAGGAAAAGTTGTTCAATATGACCTTATTTTGCACCTGCATTCGCATGCCTACATATTCATATACTGATGTGTGTATGAGTATGTAAAAGATTAGGTAGATGTATCAAAATGTGATTACATTTTGCTTATTACAATGTTGCATTTGACTTTCATGTTGTATTACATGTGCTGATAACATTTGACAGCCCATAGGTACATTTTATATATGGGAGTAAAGGCTGATAAGCATAAGTATGTATTTCACTTTGGTCCTAGACTAGTTACCTTTCAATGTATAGCCTTCCTTCAATCGGCTGATTTCCTTATTTTCAGATAGTATAAAATCTATAAGATGAATCTGGTCTAAAAATCCACTAAAAACGAATCAAAAAACAATAAAATCGTTTGGGCCTACATACAATTTTTATTCAAGTACACCAAAATGTTATCTCTGAAGTTAGATTAGCTCTCGAACATATCCATCGTGTCCAAAACATTGTCTAAAAATTACTTCTAGCATACTTGACTTGCTGAGCTGGATGCTGTTTAGAAACAAATAAGAAGTAATGTGTTTTTGAAACGCTTAAATTGAAGAAAATTACCGAGCCAATATTAACTTATAGCAACCCCGAAGGATAACAACTTTCTATGGAGAAAGATTATTTTGTTTACTTCTTTTAGCGCAAAGTATTGCATTGGTTCTGGGAGAATACAAAGATTCGTATGCGTATGATTCCTAACAATTCTTACATACAACTTATTTGTATGGTTTTTGAAAGGTTTTTGTATGGTTTTGTATGGTTTTGTATATATTTGTAAACATATTACTTTTGAATAAAGAGCCACTTAGAAGTTGTTTCAAAGTAAATCATCGAAATTTGTACTTTTGCATAGTGTGGCTTAATTTTTTACAAACATTTTCAATAAGTTCCCAAACGATCTCGAATTTCTTGGGATTGAATGGTATTGCTCGACAAACAGAAACTAAATGAAATTCAGCATTTCCACACAAAATCGCTAGTCAAGCAAAAAACAAAACAACAAAATTGCTTGCGAATCTGCAAACAGCAAACATGCATTTGAAACCAGCAGGAAAAGCATTATCACATCGAACGAAAAGCATTATCGTCAGCGCGGTCTAATTCGCTGCTATCAGTGGCAGCGACAAACAACGCAATCAGCATTTTCCATAAGCGCAGTGGCGCGCCGTTTCGTATAAAAGCGCGGCGCAAACGACTCGGAAGCACAGTTCTCCATTTCCAGAGCACTAGTTCGTTAGTTCCGGTGCCAGTGATTGACCAAGTAACCGATCAAATCCTCGTTCGAGCATGAATCCCTTGAGAGCATTCTGCCTAGTGGCCCTACTGGTGGCCGCGGCCTGCGGCAGCCCCAGTCCCAAGCAGCAAGGTAACACCGCCAGCAACAACCTGAAGCCCTCGCAATGGCTGTCGGCGTCCCAGCTGGAATCGGTGCCCTCAATCGAGGAAGTCACTCTGCAGGAGTTGGAGAACATGTCGCTCGAGCAAGGAGCACAGCTGATTGACAATTTGTGTAAGTACAACAACCAGGAATTTTGTCCTTTCAGCCAGCACAAGTAATCGCATCGTGCTCGTCTTCCCATAGACCACTTGTCGCAAATCAACATCAACCTGCGGCCATCGTTCGTGCCCAGCCCCAGCAACATTCCAGTCACCATCTTCAGGAAAGACGGCCAGCGCACCACCACCAATCTCAACGAAATGGTGCAGGCCATCAAGCAACTGCCGAACTTTGGCGACCAGGAGGTGACCCTCTATATTACCGGCCTGCCGGAGACCCTTCCCACTGTTCTCAAGGCCAACAAGAAGCTGGTGCAGGCCTACATGCAGCGCTACAACGGCCAACAGCAAGTCGCCAACGGTAACAACAAGGACTTCGATTATGGCAACGAACAGGGACAGGGCAACCAGGAGCGCACTTCCAGCGAGGAGGACTACAGCGAATCGCAGAAGAATAAAAAAATCGCCCGCGGCGACTTGGTGGTAAGTACATAAACTTTGCTTCCAGTTTTTGACGATCGAAAATGTTAATTGCGCGCATAATTTTCAGATCATCAACTTGGGTGCCACCATCACCAATCTGAAACGCTTCGCTCTGCTCGATGTTGAGCGAACCGGCAACATGATTGGCAAAATGCTCACCCAGCTGACCGACGAGGCCGAGCTGCCGCAGGAGATCATTCATATTGTGGCTCAAGGCATTGGCGCTCAAGTGGCTGGTGCCGCTGCTCGCCAATACAAACGCTTGACCGGCCATCAGCTGCGCCGCATCACCGCTCTGGACCCCGCCAAGATATTCGCCCGCAACCAGGGTATGATGACCGGTTTGGCGCGTGGCGATGCCGACTTTGTCGACGCTATCCACACCTCTAGCCACGGCATGGGCACCTGGGTGCGTGCCGGCGACATTGACTTCTACCCCAACGGACCATCCGTCGGTGCGCCCGGCGCCAAGAACGTGATCGAGGCTGCCATGCGTGCCGTCCGCTACTACGCCGAGTCGGTGTGCCCGGGCAATGAGCGCAACTTCCCCGCCGTCGCTGCCAACTCGCTGCAACAGTACAAGAACAACAACGGCAACGGCCGGCTTGCCTTCATGGGCATCGACACCGAGTTCGATCAGCAGGGCGACTACATTCTGCAGGTGAACGAAAAAGCCCCTTTCGGCCAGAGCGCTCCCGCCCAGAAGCAAAACACTTATCACGGCGTACACAAGGCCTCGAACAGCGCAAACGCTAAGGACTACGAATAAGCTGACATGAATAGCGACGAGTTATAGTCGTCGGGAATCGCCTGAGACGAAATAAATTACAAAGTTTCTTTATGAAATTTGCCTCGTTTTGTAGAATTTAATGATAATAAATCTTTGCATTTTTTTATACGAAAAATTTGTGTTTTGCTTGTTTCTGATCGCTTCACATATTCGTAGCCTTTCCGGTCAATTTCCGCATTTCTAGAGATACAAATTGTTCTTTCAAAATATTGACTCTCATTGAACAGTTTAGCAACAAAATACAACAAAATATAAAAAAATCATTTGGGTTGAGAATTACAGCTCAATTAATTTTGTACGATATATTGTACAATGGTCCGCAAAGGAGTAAAATTGCAAGAAATTTTTGTTTCGTTTTTTTAAGTTTTCTGACAATTCATTGATTTTTTTATAGAAAACATAAATTATAACAACAGAAAATCAACACGTGATTTAATTTGGATCTAAACTTATATAAATTATATATGTATAAACAATTGAGTCACGCTTATTCGGCCTTATATAACCGTTGTTGTGGTTGCAAAGCCTTTTCCCCTCAATAAAACACAGAATTATTTAAAATGCATATAGGTTTACAGAAAGATACTGAACATGGCCGATTCTTATTATCGTAGTGGGAGTAGCAAATACGCATGTCTAACCTTAAATAACCTGTGCCCAGTAAAACAGAAACTCGTCTATCAATTCTTACTTTTAATCGAAAATTTCGGAATAGTCCAATTTTATAAGTCACGTTGTTTACAGATGGGCGTGGCAGACATGCAAACGCAAAACAACTTAAAAAAAATGCAAACACAACTTGCAACTTTTGCCTTCCTTTGTACAATATATCGTATAAAGCTTTGCAACCCTTTCCGTCATTTGTGCGATATATCGTACAATTTTTTTAAAATGTTTCAAATGAAAATTTATATTTTTTTATTTCGAAATCATCTATCTGACTTTAACATGTTTTACAATATTGTTGTGAGTAATTTTTGGAGCTCGAACGAACTTTATTAACGAATTTAGTAAAAAAAAAAGTTCCAATTAGTAATACAAAATTCTGATGCAAATTTGGAAGTTAGCCAAAAGTACGAAACATTCGAATAGCTATAAATGAAATTGAACCATGATGTATGTATGTTCTTTTTCAAAGAAATTCAAACATTTATTTCTTGTAACTATAAAACGTAATTAATTCTAGAACATAATCATGCATCAACGAAAGGCGAATGGGTCATCACAATTCTCAAGGAATCAACTTCTCAGTAGTCGTTTTGGTTAGCGTTTCTCAGCTGCGCGTACTGAGAATCTGCATTTTGGTGGTGGTTGTGCTTCGGGGCTGGTGCCTTCTGACCGAATGGGCTCTGCGGGTTCACTTGCAGGATGTAGTCACCTTCCAGATCGAAGTCGGTTTCGATGCCCATGTAGGCGCGTTTGCCATTGCCGTTGTTGCTCTTGTACTGTTGCACCGAGTTGGCAGCGACAGCGGGGAAGTTGCGCTCATTGCCTGGACGCACCGATTCGGCAAAGTAACGCGCTGCACGCATGGCAGCCTCAATTACGTCCTTGGCACCGGGTGCAGTCGATGCGGGTCCGCTGGGATAGAAGTCGATGTCGCCGGTGCGTTGGGTGGTGCCCAGGCCGCAGGTGGAGGTGTGAATGGCGTCGACGAGGTCAGCATCGCCGCGTGACAGACCGCCCAGCTCATTTGGGTTTTTGGCGAACATCTTGGAAGGGTCCAGGGCGGTGATGCGGCGAATTCGCTGGCGAGTCTGACGCGTGTATGCACGACCAGCGGGTCCGGCCACCTGAGCACCAATGCCCAAAGCAACAATGTGAACGATCTCAGGATTAACACCGGCTTCCTCTGTCAGTTGGACGAGCACATTGCCGATCATTTGGCCGGTCTTCTCGACGTCGAGCATAGCGAAACGCTTGAAGCTTGTAATGGTGGCACCCAAGTTGATAACCTGTACAAAAGAAAAGTGGTGTAGATAGTTAGTCGAATTGCCAGTAGCGAGCTGGTTGTTAGCTTACAATGAGGTTGCCTTTGCTGTTCTTGGCGCCCTTCCACGACTCGTTGTAGTCCTCCTCGCTGGAAGTGCGGTCCTGCTTGCCCTGTCCCTGTTCGTTGCCATAATCAAAGTCCTTGTTGTTACCGTTGGCGACTTGCTGCTGGCCGTTGTAGCGCTGCATGTAGGCCTCCACCAGCTTCTTGGTGGCCTTGGCGGCAGCAGAGCTGCTCTGTGGCAGACCGGTGATGATGATGGTCACTTCCTGGTCGCCGAAGTTTGGCTGTGCCCTGGCGGTCTGCACCAGCTGGTTGAGGTTGGTGGACACAGCTTGGCCATTGTTTTTGAAGATGTTGACTGGGACGCTGCTTGGGCTTGGCACAAACGACGGCGGGATGCTGTGGTTGATCTGCGACAAATGGTCTGCAACAAATCAATAGTTGACACACAAGTTTACGGCCCAATAGCAACATTAGCGCACTTACATAGTTTCTTAATCAGTTCCTCGCCATCCTCAACCGGCATGTTCTCCAACTGCTGCCAAGTGACCTCTTCAATTGATGGAGCCGCCAGCAGTTTCGCCACCGGCAACCAATTCGACGGCTTCAAGTTTTCAAGGCTAGGCAACCAGTCCTTGAGGTGCTCTTTGTGCTTGTGTGGCGAGGCACTGGCGGTGGCCACGAGCAGTGCTAGCAGGCAAACGGTTCGCAGCGGAGTCATGTTGGTTACTTTGGCGTCGGATGAACTGTACTGGGACCCAGTCCGCACGAGCTTTTTATAGTAAGTGGAACATGTGCTGAGCAGGTATTTTCTCAAGTCCATAGAGCAAAAATTGCCAGCTTTTCTGCTGGTCAGCACACACATTTTGAAAAGTCAGCTCCGAGAAAGGGGCATTGACCGAGCGCACTGATAGTGGCCAGCACAGCTGCAGGCCAGTTGCTGCTCGTGCAATTTTGCTGATAGGCACTGTTTGTCAGATTGTTTGGTTGCGATGGGAAAAGCGATAATCACGCAGCGCGGGAGGTGAATCGAAGTACGCGTGTGTGCATTATGACGGGCAAGAATATGTAGATTATACGAGGTGTCAATGACACCTTTTTTAACACATCTCGTATGTGTCGTGTGCCTGTGATATGAAGAAAATATGAGCGACTAAAGTTCGCTAAAGGATTTAAGATATTCGGCATAGTCCCATGTAATTCATCGTAGATCTGAAATCGCTATTCAGAATGATCATAAACCTTTCAATTTAACACTTATAATGTACCAATATCGCGGTTAGCGTACATCTGAAGAAACTAAAAATCAGAGAAGTTAATGGATCTTAAGTAAAGCGGTTGGAGGAGAATCGCTGAAGTATTGTACATATCTACACATTCATTACTGATACGACAAATTGATTATTAACATTAGAATGCCCAAGGTAGTCCTTTTGACTACATTGAGGTCTTTTATTGTAAATAACTTTTAATGCACCGCTTTCTAAAAAAAAATTTCTTATGTGACTTTTACTAATTTTTAAAGCTAAATGGAATAAATAAATTACAAATATTGTAAACAACCCCAATTTGTTTTACCCCAATTTTGCAACATTTACCTTAACCCATTGCTGCCTAATGGGTAAAATTTTACCCATGAAAATTGATTTTTTAAAAAAATCACAAAAAAGTCAATGTTTGAGATCTCTCAAAACCATTGATAGGGATATTTAGGGTAAAGATGGAACTACCTTAGTCGAGTGGAGGTCACCCTAAAATTCCGCCATCTAGCTAGAGTTACCAGACTCCAAAAATTGTGAATTTTCCGGTGGTGGAAAATGTGGCGAAACGTAGTGGTCTTAGAACTTCACAAAAATCTGCCTACTAACTCACCTGTAAAAAATACAACTTTTGTTCACCTGTTTAGCTGATCACTTTAAAAATTATGGAAAAAAGCTACCAATGCTGCGTAATGGGTACAAAATACCTAATGAATATCTCAGCAACGTGCAGAGATAGAAAGCTAAAATTGTGTTTCTGATCATTTTGGGTCACTTCTAGGTCGTGTATGAAATTTTGAACTGGTACCCGGCAGCAATGAGTTAAGTGCCCAAAACTAGTCATTTTGACTACCTATATACAATTTTGAGCAAATCTTACTGATAAATAAAAAAATATGCATCTTCACTTGCGAAATATGAAAATTTCAAGCACTAATTGCAAATATAAAAAAATATAGTAGGTTGTGGTTGTAAGTTGTAGTTTTTCAATCCAAAATTCACTCAAAAAATTCATTCACAAATTCCAAATTTAATTCCATTGATGTGTAAAGTACGCCATTATATTTAAATGAATTTTCTTTGTAAAACAAAAACAAATAAAAATGAAGTACTTATTTTAATTATAACACCGTGCGACAAAAATCAAAAACTTTCAAAACACACGAAAAAATTCGATATACTCGCGAAACTAGGGTCCAAATGTAGTAAAACTGCGTTTTTTGTTTTTCCCTCTGACGTCAGGATTTTTTTAAGGACTTTGAAATTTTAAGAACATGTTTATTTCAAAAAATTATTTTAAAAATTGAGCGCATTGTAGAATAACAATATGGGTATCAAATGAAAGAGAAAAATTCTTAGAATCTTAGAAAATTTCATGTTTTGGTGCAAAAGGACGAAGAGGTATTAAAAATGTCTTTTTAAAACTTTATCCTTGAATATCCTTGCAAATTTCTAATATTTTTTTTTTTTAAATATATCTTAAGGACTAATACGTACACTACT
This sequence comes from Melieria crassipennis, assembly GCA_963668005.1. Classification (NCBI taxonomy): domain Eukaryota; kingdom Metazoa; phylum Arthropoda; class Insecta; order Diptera; family Ulidiidae; genus Melieria; species Melieria crassipennis. Next base: position 38,664,946 of record OY764962.1, on the reverse strand, counting down.
ACATCCTTGAATTTTGTCCTTCTAACTTAATTAATTTAGGATATAAAATATTTAATACTTGTCTCTATATAAATCAAAGATATATTGCACCGCACGACAAACATAAATAAATAAATATTAAATAAATAATTTTGAAATAAACATGTCCTTGAAGTCCTTTAACAAAAATCTTTTTTTCGTTTTAGTACATTTGGCCGCTAGTTTCACGAGTATATAGATTTTTTCGTGCGTAGAATTTGTTGTTGCACGGTGTAATCTCATGTACATTTATTCATATTTGCTACTTAAAAACCAATAAACTAAAAAAAGTCAGTAAACAATATTGTAGTCAAAATGACTACATATGGACATTTTAGGTAGGTCAGATTGTTGGGCATTCTAGTGTTAAGGCCTAAGTTTCCACTGCTATCCGTGTTTGATGCATGTATATTTTTTTATGCAAAGGACCTACATTTGTTGTCAGTTAATTAGTCATCAGTGAAATATAATAGAGACGAAAAAAAATAATTGCTACAACTTTAGGTACGGAAATCAGGACCGATGAATGTTCCAGCATTTTCGTTTAAGACAATATTACGAATTAATAAAGATCTCGGCGCTCACGCACTGATGGTGTGACTTTTTGTGCACAGACATGTTTTTTTTTAAACAGAACGGAAAAGTTCCAAAAAAAACACACACTGCCAAAATGCAACAAATTAAGTGTCAGCGTTGCTAAATGTCAGCGCGAAAGCGACACAATGCGGCAAAAATCAAACATCAGCTCATTATTGCACTGCAGTTTAGCATAATGATAACAAAAATTAAAAATTTGAGATCAGCAGAAATGCACGCGCACAGTCGCTGTCGCCAATAGTTGCCGTCAGTGGGGTAAATGTAAACAATCAGCGGAAAGGAAACGCAGCAGTTTTTCGCGGGGTTAGGCACTCGAAAACTGCAGTCTTGGTATAAAAACTGCAAGCAATCAGACGCGGGATTACAGTTCACCGCAAAAAGTGTGCTGACTGACAATTGCGCGCGCCAATTAATCGACCAGCATGAATGCGTTAAGTACGTTCTGGCTTGTGGCCTGCCTGGCGGCAGCGGCCTCAGCACATCGCAGCAACTCGATCGCCAACAAAATGAAGCCCAGCGAGTGGCTGTCTCTGTCGGAGTTGGACTCTATTCCGCCAGTGGACGAGGTTAGCTTCCAGCAGCTGGAGAATATGTCAACGGAGGATGGCGCCGAATTGGTTAACAAGATTTGTAAGTTTCAAATATAATTACAATGGTTTTCTTTTACTTCAATATAATTGATGCATTTCTTGCAGACCATCTGTCGCAGCTCAACCAGAATCTTCAGCCCAGCTATGCGCCCAGTCCCAGCGATATTTCCGCCTACACCTTTTCGCCGAGTGGTAAAAAAATTACCTTCAACCTTAATCAACTGGCTACAATGGCCAGACAACAGCCCAACTTTGGCAAGCGAGAGGTGACCATCTTCATTACTGGAATGCCACAGCAGTCGCCTGCTGTGCGGAAAGCCAACCAAAAGCTGATCCAAGCCTACCTGCAACTCTACAACGGCCAAGTGCAGTCCCAGCCCAACCAGGATTATGACTATGATGGCTCCAACAACAAAAATAACGCTCGCTCATCCAGCGAAGAGGACTCCAACGTTTCACAACAGTCGACGCAATCGCCCAAGGGCAATCTTATCGTAAGTCCAGCGCTAACTGTTGAAAGTATTCCCATTAACATTGCTACTTTTCCACGCAGGTCATTGATTTGGGCTCCAAAATTGAGAATATGCAGCAGCTGGTTACGCTCGATGTCGACCGCATGGGCGTCACCATTGGCAATCAGATCGTTCAGTTGAGCCAACAGGCTGGCGTGCCACAAGAAATCATCTACATGGTCGGCCAGGGCATAGGCGCCCATGTGGCCGGTGCTGCTGCGCGTCAGTACATGCGCCAGACCGGCAATCAGCTGCGTCGCATCACTGCACTCGACCCCTCGAAGCTGTACGCCAAGCGGCCCAATACGCTGGTCGGTTTGGCGCGCGGCAACGCTGACTTCGTCGATGCCATACACACCTCCGCCTACGCCTTGGGCACCGCGGCGCGCGTCGGCTGCGTCGACTTCTTCCCCAACGGGCCGTCGGTTGCAGTGCCTGGCGCCAAGAACGTGATTGAGGCTTCCGTGCGTGCAGTGCGCTACTTCGCCGAGTCAATGATGCCGGGCAACGAGCGTAATTTCCCCGCTGTGGCCGCCGAGTCTTTGCAGCAGTACAAGAACAAAAATGGCTATGGCCCGCGCGTCTACATGGGCATTGGCACTAACTACGATGTAGAGGGCGACTTCATTTTACAAGTGAACCCGCAGAGTCCGTTCGGCAAGCGCGCCCCGGCGCAGCAGCAGAACTCTTACCACGGTGTTCATTCGATCGAAGATTAAACCTGAATAATCGAGGAGCGATTGTGATGTGGAGCTTACGATGCCAGGTTCATGTGTGAAATGACAATAGTAACTGATAATTGTAGCATTTTCCATTAGACCAATAAACATTTACCAAATTATTTCAAAATATGTACAGTATACATAAAAACTGCAATGCTTAGTTATTAATTTACTGAAAAAGGTTTTATCTGGGATCATAGTTAATACATAAAAATACACAGGGAGCTTCTGAGAAAGGAAATCAGTGGCAATATTACGAATGTCAGACGACTTTGAACTTTGACTTTTAGTAGAAGATTTTCAACTAGTCAAATTATAATGAAAGCAAAAGAGATCTACATACAAATGGACTTTCAATTTAAAACGCTTTAAATAGGTTTGTTATTTCTGAAATGTTACATTTTAATCGATATAAATAATGCAGCTTTTACATGAATATAAAAAAATGCTCTTTCGATGCAAAACATCAAAACAAAACTCGTATCGGAATTTTTAAGCATTTACAATTTCAACTAAAATATTTATAAACAATATTTTATTACAGTAAACCTAAAACTATGCTTAAATTACAATACAATACAATACGAGTAGAAGAGAATAGGGAAATAATCACAAAAATTGGATAACAACGACAAAAACAAACGGCGATTATCGTTGAATCTTACAGTACAAATGTACAATTGTACAATACCCAATTTTGAATACGAAGATGAAATGAAGATAGGTTGTCAGTCGCCAAATATAGAAAATCAAATGAAATTTGAGGTGGACGTAAAGGATTGCTTGGCCAATTGCTATTGCGGCATTATTCGATTTCAAATTTTAGCAATAATTTGTATAATTTGTCTTGTGTGTAGTTTTCACTCCTTGCAGCCCAGGCCGGCTGCCCAATTGCACATGCCGCCCACCGGGTCATAGCTCAGACCCTTCGGACAGGTGTATTCCCAGCCCACAACGCCGCCCGTTTCGAATTTGGCACAGGAAATGAACTTGCGACAGGACAGCGGATGCGGGAAGTTGCCCTGGTCCAGACACTCGATAATGCCGCGTCCGTGCAATATCACTTTGAGCTGTGTGGAAGCGGTAAATTCAATTAGCTCACAATCAGACAACATTAAAAATACTTCACACACACACCTGTTGTCCCTTGGTGTTGCCCACCAGCCGTTCGTCGCCGTCGTCGTAGTAGTCATAGTCGATGGTGGGTCGATAGGTGCGGCCGGGCGCTTGCGAGACAGCTTTCACCGGCGTCGCCTGGTTACCATTTAGGCGGTCAAAGGGGCCGGCGTATTTGTTCGGGCGTCGACGGCTCACCACACGCTTTTTGCCGACGGCGCTGCTCGTGGGCTCCTCGGACTGTGCATGCGGTGTAGCGGGCGTGGTTTTCTGTGGCCTGCGTCTGCTAGCCGATTTTCCTGTGAGTGCAGTCAGTGATGAAATTTTCAGTTATTTTAATTAATTTGACTGCGGATTTTGTCTGCACTTCATTTCCGCTTTTGATTTGCGCACACTTACGTGTTGTTGTTGTTAATTGTGTTGTTGCCGATGCGGTGCCAATGCGTCGCGTTATGGATTCCACATAGTTGAGATTGCTGTCGGGCGGTGGTGTTGTTGGCGGTGCTGGTGTCGATGTTGGAGTTTGCGTTGTTGTTATTTGAGCCTTTGCCAGACCTGCCTTGATGGCGTTCACAAAATTGCCGTCCGCGTTCAGTTCGTCCTCATCGTCGACATGGTCGCTGATTTGATTGAAGCGACTGGTGTGTATACTCGATTTGGCTACCTGGTCGCTGGCGTCCTCGCTGTCCAGTCCGTCCAGATAGAGTGTGGTTGTCAGCGCATCAATCGGCGAGGCGGTGGTCGTGGTGGTGATTATAAAAGGTGTCGCTGTAAGCGAGAAACGACGCTTGAAGAGCGGATTGTGTGTGCTTGGTGGTTCGGTGGCTGCAAACGAGGCGTAAAAAGCGAAACGAATGGGGAGGGAAAAAGAAGAATTGACAAGTAGAATATAAATGTTTTAACTGGAACGTTAGAAGCGTTTTACCTAATGAGTTTTTTTTTACAATAATGAGTTTCAAAATTGCTTTAGGGACCCAAAATTAACTTATAATGATTTTATAATTGAGAAAAATTCTACTAAGCAACTAACTTAGGACTAATTTTTACAAATAATTAATTAATTGTTCAATTATAATCAATTGAAATCCTTATGGTTAGTACTTATAATGTTTTAATAGATTGATGGCGTTTAAAAAAATATTCGTTTGTAAACCTTTTGCTGTGTTGAAGCAAAAACAGTTTGGGAACCTCTGTTGCGCACAGCAGCTGTTAATACTTTGTTATTGAATTTATAATTTATAATTACTGTAAAATCTTCGCTATAAGTAAAGTAAAGGTCAATTGTGGCGCTGCTTTAATGCATAGAAACAGTTAATAAAAATTCAATTGCATGACGTTATTATTCAACTCTGCTATTATCAAGGCACGCCTAATGAAAAGCAAAATTTAAAATTAATATCACCAAGTACATACTTTGTCGTTAACCTTGATAAGGAATTGAAAATTAAAACTGACAACTGAGGAAAATGCTGACTTATTAAAAAGTCCAAAAAATAAAAAGCAAGATTAGCACAAATATTAGGGGTATTCTCGATGTCTTGCATAGCCCTGACATCGTGCACGGAATGCATAATTGACATGGCCATGCATTTCGAGCAACGACACAACAACAAAATACAAGCAAAAACAGTTTGCATTTTTTGCATGTCATGCTACGCAAAAACCCTTGTTTTGTGTGTGACATCGCGATTGTGCGACAGCCATTTAATTTTCTTCGTGTGCGCAAGCGTAATTTCTTTATATTTGGTTTTATTTCAACCTTTTTATATAATTTGCATATATGTATGTCTTGCTTGCAGGTAGAAATGGATCAACCGAAAACCAAATTAAAAAGAAATGGAGAAAGTTTGCGGCATTTTTGCAATATTTGCAATGTGTGCTTTTTTGTGCGTTCTCGATGTGTAGCATTTTCCAGTCTTGCACGGTTGCATTTTTACGAATTCTTCCTCCGTGCAAGACATCGAGAATACCCCTATTGTGTTTGTGTGTGAGTGGCTTCTTGACACCGTTTCGACTGATAAGCCTTAATAATGGTAAAAACGCTGGAGAACTTGAAGTTCGATAGCTTCAAAAGTGAAGGTTGCTAGTAAATTAATGTAAACACTGTATTTAATTTGACTTTAGTGGCAATGCATGTGGAAATTTTATAATATTTAATTCGATATATATTTTGAAGTTTTCGTTTTTATGCGTTATCAGCAAAAATCAAAACGCGCCGCACACAACAACATCACCTATACATACATATGACACAAATAAGAGCACGGAATGTGGCTTCGCATACCAATTGCACCCAGTCACAGCGCACTGAGTGACAACAAAAAACAACAACAACAAAATTGAGCGCCTACCTGTAAACAAACTCAGCCAAATAAATACTTTGTTTGGTTGTTGTTTGTTTTTCGCTTTGCTACCACACACATTCGTTAACATTTACATAGGTCAATGTAGCGCAACATGTTGCTGGCAACATTATTGCTTAGCACAACGCAAGCAAAAAAGTTCGACTTACCACTATCATCGGCGGGATTTACGGTGGTTGTTGTGGTGAGGCGGCGTGTCTGAAATTTGCGTCGCAGCACCGCTGACGGCAATTTCGTATGGGAGCGCTGTATGATGTCATTGGCGGATGTTGCTGCGGCGGGCGCTGATGTTGCTGCGCTCGTGACTGCGCTCGCTGACGATGCCTGACTGAGATCGCCAACGGATGCTGTGTGCTTTGCTTTGCTGTTGTATTTGGTGCTTAGGTAAGTTTTCTTATTAGTTGGCGCTGTCGATTGTGTGGCGTCTGTTGGTGTTATTGTTGTTGTTGCGATTATTCCCGTTGTTGGTCTGGCGTTGCTGTTGCGGTTACGAATGTTTTTAGAGGTCGTCGCCGAATCAGTTGCTGTTATTAGATCGCCATTGATAGCCGTAGCTGGGCTCTTCGTTGTGTCCGTTGCTGCTGCTGCTGCGATCGTTGTCGTTGTTGCCGTCGTTGCCGTTTGGACGGGTGTACCTGATGTAGCGGCTGGCGAGTTGATTATGCGCCGGCGCACACTCAACACCGGTCGCCGTGAATTGGTAGCGGCAGTTGAGGTCCGCAGCTGCAAGATAGTGGAAGTGCACAAAAGAGTGGAAAAGATTATTGCATTTTTCGTTCAACCTTTTTTCGATTTTTTTCGTGTGTGGTTAAAAAATTGCGGGAAAGAAGAAAGTTACTTGGACATTTATTTAATTGGGACTGTAAAATTTCATTTGTCGTTTGCGTTGCGAAACGCGTTTTCGATGTGAAGTTTGTGTGCAGTTTTGAGGTATTTTGGTGTTGTTGCTGGTGTGCTAAGTGTTTATATGTGATTACGAGTATTTGTGGTGCATCAGCGAACTAAGAGACTACAAACAACAATTTACGAAATCTACAGAAGCGTTTTGAAGTGCTGAAATTCATAAAAAAAGAGATTAAAATTGTCACAATAATTTTTTAATAATACTAGAATACAACTAACAACAACAGTGTGCATAAAAGAAAAACAAGAATAAATATTGCTCGATATTTTTTTGTGGTGGTACACGTGTTTCATTTATAACATTTGCTTAGTGAAACAGACAGTTGCAAGTTTTGTTATACAGTTGCGTTTTTAATGGCAGCCAAACTAGAATCATTGGATGGCAGCAAAACTGACAGCGTACTTTTAATTTTGCGCATTTAAAAAAGTATATATTGCGTAGTTGCTAAAACATTTCTTTTCCAAAATTTCACATAAGCCTTAAGTTTTTGTTTACAAGCATTTTTAGGTCTAACTAAAGCAGAGAATTGTTAAATTTTGCAGACATTTGCAGTCATTGTTGTACAGTTCAATTTACATATACAAGTTTGTGTCTCAAGTCTTTCGTTTAAAATAAATTTTTTTCTGTTTGTGTCTTAAGTCTTTCGTTGTAGGCTTAGTCTATGCTCAATAAAACAGTCTATGGTTGCTAAAGCGCTGATTAATGTGCGCCGTCAATGCTGTCAAACTACATTAAGAACAAATTTGTCAAGCTTTGCAATTCTATATAGTTTTATTTTTGATTTCAATCTAGTTAATTAAATATTATGTTAATATGTAGGCCTAAAATTTAAGTATGACCTCAATTATAGAGCAACCGAGTGCTGTAGTTTGGGCGCCAAGTCTTTCGTTTGCAGTCGATTCAACATCGTTGCGTTTAATTTGAATGCAATTTCAAATTAACCCTTAACTATTTGCTTTCCATCCTTCAGTATCTTTTAGCAAAAAATTGCAAATGCCTTCTGACCATAATTTTGTTTGGCGTGTGCTTGAAATAACATCAAACGACATCAAATTTTAGTGCCACTTTGTAAAATACAACTGAAACTGGCAGCTAGCGCTTTGTTGAAGGTTAGTGTTGGCTGTCATTCACATTCGCACAGAAATACCTACAATAAGTCACACGCACTCGCATCAGTCAGCGTAACAATGCAAATAGGTAAATACCGTCAAAGGAAATGTAAATGGCACAACAAATGGCATGCGAGCCACATTTGATTGTGCTTCAAGCAATAAAAGCCGCAAAGAAACAAACAAGCGCTCACAGCAAAAAAATTTACGGCTCCCGTACGAGTTGAGGCTAAGCGCTCATGCATTACAGCTTTGCGAAATGTAATCGAAATTTTCGGAATATTTTTGTTTGGACATTGCCAAGACACAATGAACACTTTCAAACAAGTGTAAGTACTCGTCAACGAAATGAACAAACAAAAATCGTTAAAATTCGCCCAAGCCAGAGGCGCTTCAAAAGCTGTTTAAATATGGTTTGTTTTATGCTGTTGCGGGTATTTATTTTACTGTTACAACTTTGTTGTTTCAACGCACCAACATTCGCGAGTGTTAATGCCACTGGAAGCTTGCAGCCAAATGTAAATGAGTTGACACACTGCTGCCGCACGGAAAAGTTAAAGTAAACTTGGCAGTTTGTTTGCATTTAATGTAAATGCTGCATTTGTCCACATTCGCTTATTCATTTATGCACGTGGGCGCCCACATGTGTGAGTGTGTGTTTTGCGGTAGCATTGACTTGAAAACTGCATGTTATGAGTTGCATGATTACTCACTGAAGTGATACACTGAGACGCGGCTTGATATGTTGTTGACATTGGATTTTGTTGATTTTGCACTTAAAAATTTTAATACATAGCAGACAACTGTGAGTACGGCAAGGTGTGTCTTTGACTGTAGGAAAATCAAGAAGAAGTGCTCTGGCAACAGTTGGGGAAAATGTCATCAATTAAATTTGTGCAAAGCTTGAACTGGAATTGTTTGGACAGTCAACTTTGTGGTCGTATGGTCGATGACTGTGGCTTAGAGATCATTTTATATAGCATTTGATACTTTCGATATTGAGCATTAAGCGTCAACAGGTGGCTGAGGTTGATGTCAGCACTTGGCTTTGGTGATTGTGAATCATTCGCTGGAATGAACGGAATTAATTAGTTGAGTGCTTTATAATTGATTGACTTAATTGATTGAATATGAAAGTTTTGAGCTACAATGTAAACGCAGAACTTTGTGATGTGTGTAAATGTATGTTCGAAGCGTTGGTTTGGAAGAAGCAATGAAGCTTGAAGAGCTTAACGCAATTCTCAGGTGGGAGAAAAACTCAATTTGCATTAGCACTTAGTATCATTTTGTAGATTGAAGTAAAGATACAAGTATATGTGTATTTAATGACACATATTTTGTATAAGTAAGAATTGCACAAACTGGTCTTAACCTTGAAGATATTAAATTATAAGTATACATCTTTATTTATAACGACTCATCTTTGAGTGAAACTGCATTGGTAAGCTGATGGAAGAGGTAAGTACAGTGGTGATCAAAGTTAAACAAACAGCTGACAACTGTACAAACGATTTTATTGCAATATAGTGTAATTTTAAAGTACATAAGTAAGCCGATTTGGATTAAGAAACTTGGAAAACGAACTTTGTGCTGTTATATTGGGCCTACTGTATGTAAGTGAATTGATGTCTAGTTAACACCAGAAAAACAATTGCGGTAATTTTGACGATTTTTCATTTTAAATATCTCTATTTTCTTTAGTGCTTTGGTGACTTTAATTTTTTTATCGTGAAAAATTTTTTATATTTTAAAATTTTATTTTGTGATAAATTATATGTAGTCTTTGTAGGTATGGAAAACTTGCGGTCTTTCTAGTGTTAAGAGATGAAAGCTTTCTGTGTCTTAAGGTCAAACAATGTAAACGTATTCATGGGTTTCCTTATTAGAAAATTGTGTTAAGAAACTGTTCTAAAATTTAAGTTAGTTAACGTTTAAGCTGTGAGAATAGCCTTGGGTTTTTATTTTTAAGTGAACCATCATAAAGTTTATTTCAAATGTGTATAAAATTTTTGCTTTGTGATTTCATGTCAATGACTTTCAAGTTTTATATTCAGAAATTTGTTTTCCCTCTTAGAAATTGTTTTATTTATAAGTTTTATATACAGAAATAATGTGTAATTTTGTAGGCTTTGTGCTTTAATGTAAACTATTGCCAAGTTATTATTTATTTATAAATTTGGAAAAAAATTGTATTTAGCTTTACCTCCCACACACACATTTATTCAATTTATTACGCAATAAAGCTAGCAAAAATTCGTGGTAGGCATTGTGCAGACATTTTTAAGTGGCAATTAAATGCAGTCGTGTGAAAATGAAACCATGGCAAATTAAATGCCGTTTCACTATCAATAACATTGGGTGAAATTCCCAGTTGCAGACAAGCAAAATAATTATGGAACCCAAAAAAAAACCTTTCAATTCAACTGCTCGCTCGTAATCACTGCCAGCTGACAGCAGTACAACAACAATTACAAAAAAAACAAGATGTAATGAGTAAATAAAAAGCGCAGCATTGAAAGCAACGGCGGCGAAAATCTGTCAGCAACGGTCAAGCGACCGCCACAAATTGCAGATGTGCGCAGGTGCGGCATGCAGCCATCAGTAATCAAAAAGTAAATTTGAAAAAAAAAAAAATTTTAATGAAAAGAGGAAAAACCAAAACGAAACTTTGATTGGCCAGTCGATCAACACGCAACGTGCAACGTAATGCAGCTACGCAGCTCGGGCCAGACTTACACATGACCACATTCCACAGCCAACATTGAGCAATGCATTATTAATATTTGTTGTTTCTTAAAATTGTTGTTGTTGGCTGGTGTTTGAGCGCGGATGAGTAAAGAAAATATTCCAAGTGTTGCATAATTTGTTGGATATCGACGGCTGACATAGTCGCAGAGGTGGCTGTGCATGACGCGCCGCAGCTGCTGCGGTTGCAAAAGCAACAACAGCAACAACAACTAAATGTGCTTTGCTGTATGCAGTTTGGAGTAAAATGTTTTGGTTTTAGTTTGATTTTGGGCATTTTTTTCTTGCGCGTTCAAGTGTTTTGTTTAGTGGCAGTTCGACATAAAATTAACCCAACGTTGAGGTTTTACGACGAACACAATTTCTGCCCATGTATTTTGTGTCATTTGGTCATTGCTCAAAGGTAATAAAATATCTGCTTGTTTGTATTTTCAGTTAAGGTTTTGCTCGCGTCATACCGCACTGCGTTTTGAATTTCACAACTATGAACTTATGGAAGAATTTCATTTTGTGTTAAATTTTTTGAAATCAACACATTTTAGTAGTATTAAGTGGAAACCAGTTTCTTTTTTAAAACAATGGGCTGCTGCATAGACTTAAAAATTGAACTGAGCAACTTTGAATTTGATTTTGCCAGCACAGAATTTAATTAAATAATTTAATAGAAATTCAACAAAGCCAATAATATCGAATATCCAGAATTACAACATCATTGAATTAATGCGCCATAAATACACAAAGCTGTGTCTGTTCAAGCAAAACCGGGATCTCAATGTGCCGACCGAGAATTGTCAACAAAGCTGACCGCCAACTTGGCATAAAAAATTTGATTGCTTAGCAGCCGCACAGCGCAATTCGATGCCAGCAATTTGCATGTAAATATGTTCACAACAACACCTTTTTGCAGTGCAAACAATTATTTTAAATTTCATTTGTTGCTTGCGCGTAATTTGAGTGCGCGTACTGAAATATTGCCAAGACTGGGTAATACTGTAAAAATAAAAATTATAAAAAACCTTTTCGTTGGTATCGTCTTCAGGCAACATTAACATTTAAAGTGGTTATTTTTTAGTGGTGTGCAAAAAAGGACAACAACAACTAGGAAACGACATCATCATCATGCAGCTGCCGCATGGCGCATTCGTATGCGACACGGCGCGCCATTTCGTCGCTGGCTGTTGAAACTGCCTGCCGGCCGATTGCGAGTTGTGCCATTATCGCTGTTGGTGCGATCAAAGAATATTTGATTTGTCTTTTACGAGACATTTAAACGCTGGCAGTCGCTTGTCGTGCATTCAAATTAAAGTGCGCCAAGGATGGCTGCGCTAAGTTTTCGACTTGTTGTTGATGCCTTAAAATGAGATCAGTCTTTGCTGGCCGACGATAACAAAGCGCTGTAGCGTGCTCACGTACGAGTAGATATGTATGTAACAAGTCGACTTGCATATTTCGGTTACGACATCAATTTTATGTGTGTTTGTGTGTGTGCTTTGAGTGCTTTCTAATGCGCGAATGACGCGACCAAATGAAGCGTGGCTCATGCGCACAGTTAGCTGGCAGACGCGTGAGTTGACTTTTGACATTACGGTTGATTATGAAATCAGCCAAAGACTACGTTTGTATGGAATGTGCATGTCGATATATGTAAATGTGTGAGTATGAAGATGCATTTTAAGTGCAATTGTTACGGTGCACAACCGATTTGCGGCAATTGAGTTTGTTTTTAATGACATTTTGTATTTCCTTTTGAACTGTGAGAAGATCTTTGAAAACAAATTGTCAAAACAGGATTTCCATTACTTTCAATTTTGTTTATGAATTCGAAATGACAACAACTAAAAACGATTTCCATTACATTGAAATAAGTGAAGATTTTTAGAGTGGAGGAGAAACGGCAACACAACGAAGAAAAAACAGGAGATAATCATAGAAAAGAAAGAAATAGAAATTCAAACACACAACCAGCTGATTTGTGAACCAATGCACTGTGGTGTGTGCCTTTAAATTATAAGCAAACCAATACAAAAACAAAAATAACCTAAATAAAAGCAAAATATGTTATCTCAAAGTGGTTAAATTGAGATCTGGAGAAGCCAAATAAAAAGCTAATAGCAACGAAGAGCAGGTCTTGGAATTTCATTGTTCACCTTAATTTGTATTTGAAGATTTTTGCGTTGAAGTTAACATTCTTCAAGCACTTTAAAAGCGATGCTATAAACCTTTTCAATCATTAATAGACTCTGTCATTGAAAACGTTGGCCAAATTACTCTGAAACATTGTGAACATAAATGCAACAAGTACATAAATGCAAAAAGTACAAAGTTCGTTAAAAACTGTGTTGGCCATAAAAAACTGTGAGTACAACATTTAGTTGAATAAATGGAAAAGTGGATAGTTGTCTAGTTTCATTGGAATTGTTGGCCGAATGTTTTTGAAGCATTGAAAAACATAGATGCAACAGGTAAAAAGTTCGAATGGGCATAAAAAACTGTGAGTACAATATTTAGTTGAATAGATGAAAGAAGTAAATAGTTGTCTAGTTTCATTGGAAACGTTGGCTAATATTCTCTGAAGCATTGTAAAACATAGAAGCATCAAGTACAAAGTTCAATAAAAACTGTGTTGGCCATAAAAAACTGTGAGTACAACATTTAGTTGAATAAATGGAAAAGTAGATAATTGCCTAGTTTTATTGGAATTGTTGGCCGAATGTCTTTGAAACAAAGTATAACTTAGATGCAACAAGTAAAAAGTTCGAATGGACATAAAAAACTGTGGGTACAATATTTAGTTCAACAGATGAAAGAAGTAAATAGTTGTCTAGTTTCATTGAAAACGTTGGGTAATATTCTCTGAAGCATTGTAAAACATAGAAGCAACAAGTACAAAGCTCGAACGGCCATAAAAACTGTGAGTACAACATTTAGTTGAATAGATGGAAGAACTAAATAGTTGTAGAGTTTCATTGGAAACTCTAAAACATTGTTAACATAGGTGTACAAGTACAAAGTTTAAATGGGCATACAAATCTGTGAGTACAACAGCTGAATAGATGGAAGATAGAAGTTTTTCATAAATATTCGTACCTAGGTTTGGTATAAATAAAGTGGAGTAGCAAAGTGGATAGAAGTACAAGACAACAACACTCAACAGTTTTATATTTACGTAGCTTTACATAGATCTCGTATAAACAAGATAACAAAAAGTGCCTTTAAGACTTTGTCCAGATGGAAGTAACCAATAATGGAATCAATGTTCAGAATTTAAGTGTTACTTAAATTACTTATAAAACTTGTACAACAGCCCCGTTACAAGACTACGGCTTGTGTGACTTAAGGATTTGCATGACTCTGATATATAACAATTTTCTACAGGATTCAGTAAACAAATGGCACCAAGTCTCGACGCAACTACAATTTCACTGTACCAATGTGCATAGAAAAAGTTGTAATTATATACAAATGGAATTTGAAGAACGTAAGGGGTGTGATAAGAGTGTTGGGTGGTCTTACAAGGGAGATAACTATAATACAAATATAAAAGTTTGTTGTTTGTAATTGGAATAAAGTGTACATTGTTTGGTTTTATATTACAACGGTTTAACATGTGTTTTTTCTGTTTTATTAATTTCTTACAATTTCATATGTATAAATATTTTACAGCTAAACGAGTAAAGTGTTTCAACTTACAATCTAAAGTGTATGCAATTTTCTTTTTTCAACTACAAAAAATACACAAACGATATTTTCAAATAAACTATTACAAGCTGTGAAAGGATTTTCAACTGAACCAATCGATTGTTGTGTTTGTTTATTTAAACTAAATAAGTAAGTATATGGTTTTAATCATTAGCATTATGGCAGCTAGAAGTGATGCTTTTATCATTCACATACATACATACAGTATATAGCTATCTATACAAGTATATAGTATTGTATATTTTTGTTATTGCACGCTGTAGCACATTGAAATGTTGTTTAGCATGAAACGTAAATGTACAGCGATAATAGCGAATTTTGTTGTTGGTTTGCGCCGATTTCTGATTTTAGCATTTGGAGTTTTTGTCGAGTAAAGCTCAATGATAGATAGAAAGCAGCAAAGGCAGGCAAGTTACTTCAAGCGAAATATATATATATATAGTAGTATAGACTTCCGATGACATCGAGTATATGAAATATGAGCGCTTTCGAGTTCTGACAAGCTACACGAGCGTTTCAATGCAAAAGCACGCCGCAACTTACATGCGAAAAAAGCTCTGCTGATTAGAAAGACTCGCGTTGCACGTGGGCCGAACAACGTTAAGAAGCGTACGCAGCCAATTATTTTGAATAGAATTTTTATTTACAAAAACAAAACAAAAATTTTATAGAAGGTAAACTTACAGAAGATCTGCTGACAATATACTAAGACTAGACATTTACGAACTAAATTTGCGTTAGCCAAACTTAACCAGACGCACAGTTTGGCGGAGAAAGCTCAACTCGTGGCACTCCGTTTTGTGACAACTTTAAAGCGACTGCTGCTTGGCTCTGGTGCACCTTAGTGGCGGCCTTGGTGCTCGTTAAGAATAAAGCTTAGACTCCTATTTAAATATTGCGCTCGAGAAGCGTTCGCATTACACAGTTGGCGGCGCTGTTGTGGCCTCGTCGCTGGCAGCCGCCGTCGTTGCAGATGTGGTGGCGCCGGTTGTGGTTTTGAGCTTTCTGGCCCTGTGCTTGCGCTGCTTGCGCGGCTTGCGATGGCGCACCACGTGCGTCTCCGTGCTAAAGCTAACCGTTTCGCTAACGCTGCCGTTAGTGCTACTTACAATGCTACCCGGCGTGCTCGCGTGACTAACGCTACTGCCACTACTAGTGCTACTGCTACTACCAACACTGATGCTGCTACCAACGTGCTGCGCGCCGCTCAGGCCGGCGAACTCGGTCGCCTGCGCCGGCGCCGTGTGTATGGCGTTGGAAGGCGCCTCCACAACGGCGGCGAAGCGGCTCGAGTACTCCGCACTCGAGTCGGCGAGGCCGGTTTCGCTGCTCTTGGACTCGGCGCTCTTGTTATCGAGCACCGTCCTATCGACCTTACTCAGTATGACCTTGTCAAGGTTGGCTATGGTTATCACCAGGGGTGAGGACTCATTGGATTCGGGGCGTAAAAGGGGTAGGGGTACTACGGGTCTTACGTATGCTGTGGTCTTGACTGCGCTCTCAGTGGTGGTTGGATATGCTGTTGTTGGCGCTTCGCTCGTTGTCTCCCCATTAATATCGCGTATTTCGTTTAGGGTGGCGTTCACTCCACCCACTTGGGATGCGCCAGTGAACGGCGTTGTTAATGCGGCCACTGTTGTTGTGTCAGCGGTGCCGGCGCCAGTGGCGGTCTCTAGATTTGAGTACGCTTCATTAGCAAGGGTAGTTACGCTTTCACTAGTACTACTACTCGCGCTGTGCAGGGCACTTTCGGTAACGGTCAGTGGCGTGGTCGTGTCCGGTTCGGATGTGCTCTCGGTGTCTATGCTCTCGGTTCTAACCGTCGCTAGGTTGCCTAGTGCGTACGTGTAGAGCACACTGTCAATTGTATTTAATTCTTTACCTTTGCGCGCGCTCTCAAACAATCCCTCCAGCGATATGGTCGACGTCTCAACCGCCTCGCGTATCACCTCAGGTATGAGCGCCTTGCCGTAGCGCTCCTGCAGCGTTGTGCGTCCGTCGGTGCTCTCGGTGGCATATCCGTACGGGTATGGCAGGCCGCCGTTGAGCTCGGCGTAGTCGTGCTGGTAGTGCTCGGGTATGGAGTTGCGCACCGGCAGCGAGATCTTCGCCAGCGTGGCCTCGGTGGGCGTGTAGTCGGCCACCGTGCTGTGGCTGTCGATCTCAATGTCGCTGCCATCGACCAGGTGCACGTACTTAACCACACTGATTTCGCCCAGCTGCTCGAGGTGCGGCAGCGATTCGACCTTCAGGCTCGAGGTGCCGATCGGTTTCAGGAATTGCTGATTCGCTTTCGACTTACGGCGCTTGTCTTCCTTGGACGTGATCTCGACAATGCGGTTGATCTCGACCACTTTGTGTTTGGGCTTCACCTGCTCGGGCAAAAGCCGCGCCCACAGGTGACCGCCGTCTTCGCGCGGCCGGTTCGTCGCACCGTCTTCGGTCACCGTAAAGACGTGCAACAACGTGGTGGTGGGCGGCATTGTCGTCGACACACCTCCGCTCTCGTTGTCCTGTGAAGAGAGTTCATTAGCATCGACATTAAAATCAGTGTTTGTGTCGCCAGAGGCGGGTGTGCGTGGTGTGGTGGTGACGTAGCCTTGTTGTTGTTCGCCGTCAACAACGAAGGCGTTGCGTGTGTACTCATCATCGTTTTCTGTTTCAGTGTTCTGGCGCGTGTCTTGTGTTTGTTGTTGATCTGTTGGTGAGAGTCTGACAGCCGGAATGGCGATCTTCGGCTTGAGGGTTGTGTGTTTCTTGCTGTTAATGTCAAAGATTTTCTTATTGCGTGCATTGAGTGCTTCGATATTCAAGTCTTCAATGAGTGAGTTATCGATGTTAGTTTCCGGTGTTTCGGTTGATGTGGCACTGTACTTGCGTTCGTAAGTGCGCGTGTTGGTTGATATGAACGGCGCTGGTTTGGTGGGTATGACCGGTGTGGTGCGCTCGAAATCGGTGGCAATGGGCTTCAGTGGGAGATTCGGTGGCGCTACGCCCGGCGGACGGTTGACGACGCGTGGACGGTTTGTTTGCCGTGCTGCTCCGAAACCTGTTTGGCCCAAACGGGTGTGGGTGACGCCGGGGTTATTACCGGCACCGAAACGATTTGAGGCAGGTGGCTGACGGTTGCGTGCATTAAAGGGTGCATTGCCGGTAGACTGAGTAGATGTTGGTAAAGCGGGTCTTGCACCTGGCGGTGCACGATTGTCCTTCGGGCGGAAAGATGGGGTATTGGAATCGGGTGTAGCGGGTTTCTGTTCGGTATCATCATCTTCGTCTTCCTCGTCGTCCTCATCATCGTCTTCATCGTCGTCCTCCTCATCTGTTACCTCATCCTTGGGCTCTGGCTTATTCAATATGGGCGTTTGCGTTCTAGTAAACAATCCTGGAGGCCTGGCTATTGGCTTTAATGGCAGGGCTGCAATTGGCGGTTTGGCAAGTTCTATGTTCTCTTCTTCTTCGTCTTCTTCATCTTCTTCGTCTTCATATTCTTCGTATTCTTCATCGCCTTCCTCGCCAGGTTGACGACCTTCCACCTTAAAGCGATTAGTGCCAGGCAGTAAAGAGTTTCTGGGATCCGTGCGTAAGAAACCTTCGCCCGTGTTACGGTTAACGGCATTAAATGGATGGAAACGTCCAAACTTGCGCTTCACAAATTTTCGTTTGGGTTTTTCGGATGTTGGACGCACAGTGGTTGTGACGTTTGCCGCTGATACTCTAGGTGGTACATAGGGACGTTTGGCAACAAGCTTGCGACGGAAACCGAGGCTTGGCAACGGTGCCCTAGTTGTAGATTCGATATTCGTCTGTTCGATACCAGTTTCAGTTTTAGTTTCGGTTTCAGTTTGAGTTTGACCGAATCTGGGTCTTCCACCGGGTACAAATGGACGTTTAAAAGACGTTTGTGTGGCGTGTCGCTCATCTGATTGCTCTTCAGTATTGTTTGCTATTGCGCTGGTAGTATTTCGGTCTAAGAGAACTTTCTTTAGCCGCGGTGTACCAACTATGCCTTGTGACTGATTGGCTTCGTCATCCTCGTCATCCGTTTCGGCTACCAGTTCGTCGTCCTCCGCATCGTCGCTGGCCGGCGTGGTTGTGCTGACCCTAGAAAATACAAATGGCCGACGTGATGCCAATATGCCCGCTTCGCTGTTGCCAGCTGTTGGTTTTTGCGAGGGGAATACACGTTTTACAGGAGCGGCATCGCCTTCGTCTTCCGATGCGGTATCATCTTCATCCTCATCTTCATCTGAGTCTTCAGGCGACGCCGTCGTGCTTGAAATAGGGCGATTTGCAAAGCGCGTGCGATTTGCAGCACTAAAGATTGGCGTTCTCACCGTGCTGACAGTGGCATTTGCCTGTGTTCCCACCCCAACACCATCACCGTCGCTGGCGGTGGTGCTCTCAAGCGTTCTATTCACCGGCCTAATGAGCTTGCGGATAACTTTACGGAAGCGTTTGGTTGGTGTTGCGTCCGCTGTTTGAGTTTGATTTGTGGAACCCGATTCGGATTTGTCTACACTAAGGGAAACTACACTATTGGTAGCATTGTCGGTGTTGGTTGTATTAGTAACACTAGCATTGCTGGCAGAACTACTACTATTGCTATTATCAACTAAGGTGCTGGTTGCACCGCCAACGGGTCGACGATATGTCAAGACTCGTATGCGTCTTGGAGTTGGCGCTGGTGGACTAGAGCCCAATGTGCTTTCAGTGGTAGTGGTTGTAGTGCGGCCTGCTTCGTCATCATCTTCATCATCATAATCCTCTTCTTCATCATCATCATCATCATCATCATCTACTAAATGATTTACCTGATTTGTTGTGGGTCTATTTCTTCCTGATTGTTTGTTTGCATTTGGTGTAACTGTGGTGGTAGTTGTTCTTGCTGTTGTTGTTGGTCTTGCGCGGTTGAATTGATATTTCTGAAAACGTCGTGTAGAATTAACTTCATTACCCTTATCATTAGTGCTAACATCGTCATCAGCGTCTTCATCTTCGCTATTATCAACATTATCATCGTTATCACTATCGAGAGCTTCATTATCATTGCCTCGCGCTGCTTCAGCATCTACTTTACTATGAACTCGGGTGTTGTTAGCGTTAAGACTTAAATTAAATTTAGTTCTATTGAAATAATTGGCTACGGTGCTGCTACGGTTAGTACCACTACGATTTGCAATCAAACTAATTACAGGGTTTTCGCTTTCATTAGTATTCGTGCTCGTGCCGTGCGTATTAGATGCAATGTCTTCATCACCGTCCCGCTCATTACTGTCGTCGTCATTGTTATCTGAGGTAGTCTTGGCCCTACTATCTCCTGTCGTCTTAGGCCTATTGGCTAGAATTGCCGTCAGTCTGGTGCTGACGACACCTTCTGTCTTATCGTCAGTGCTTTGTGTCTGTCCTAACTTGACGCGATCGCGCAAACTCTGTAAGCTGTTTTGGCGTCCGTTTGTGGCGGGATTAAGCGGACGATCGCGATTAGCAAGCAGATTGTTTACGGGTCGAGCGGTGGCTTCGTTTTCGTTCGATACATTTTCGTTTTCGTCGTTTTCATCTTCGTCAATATTTGTAGAAATTTCGTCATCATTTTTATTTCGATTTGCCTGAAAACGGTTAATGCCGAATGACCTGCGTGTAGTAAATTGTGGACGAGGTCGCTCGGTTGTAGTAAACTGAGGTCGTTTCGGTATTGTTGGTTTTGGTTCCGCTACATTCTCCTCTTCCTCGCTATATTCATCATCATTTTCATTATCTTCGTCTTCTACTCTTTTGTATAAATCTCTGTTGAATGTGGGCAGAGGTCTTCTGCTCGTTGTTTGGAGTCGAGTTGCAGGAGTTGGCCGCTGGCGCTGACTGAAGGCGCCGAGGGTACGTCTCGTCGAGGTGTCTACTCGAGGCTCTTCTGCTTCTTCCTCATGTCCGCTTTCGTCGTCATCTTCTGTGGAAATAGTAGAGCTGCGGAACCGAGTCGTAGGCCTAACAAATGTGCGACGGGTCGACGAATCCCTGACAGCGTCTACTTGTGGCCTTTCCGTTTTTTCACCTGTCTCTGCACCAATACTGGCAATGGTTGTACTACGGAATCGACTAGCGGGTCTGACAAATGCGCGACGCGTACTGGAATCTGATTTGGGAATGTTTAACGGTGTTGTCTCTTTAACATCGTCATCTTCCCTATCACTGGCTACAGTTGTACTACGGAAACGGCTCGCTGGGCTCAAAAATTTGCGACGAGTGGTGGATCCGCTTTCTACGCCGCCATCTGGCGACGTTGTTTCTTTGACGTCATCTATTTCACCGTCAGGCGCAACAGTTGTGCTACGCAAGCGAACTGCGGTCTTCAAAAACGAGCGACGTGTAGTTAACTCTGTTTCTGTTTGATTTACTGCTTTTGTTACATCATCACTAGTCTCTTCGACGGAAGCCTCCGTACTCGGGGTCAGTAAGGCACGATGTCGATTGGTTTGTAATAAACCGCGTCTATCAGATACTGCAGTCGCTTCAGTCGTGTTGTCAGTTTCATCTTCGGGCGCTGTCGTTGTTCGCGCACGTGGTCTATTCAAGTTGGTGAACGTACGTCGTGCTGGGGACTGCGTATCGGTTGAAAGTTCTCCAGATTCCGAGTCAGTGGGATTTTCTGTGGTGCTAGTGGTGTTGAGACGGCTTCTCAAAATCAACGGACCCCGTGTGCCTTTGCTGGTTGCAGTGGACTCGATGGACGTTTTTTCTTCTCCCGAAATGGCTTCGTCGTCCGAAATCAACGTTGCATTTGTAATGCGTATGCGTTTGCGTACAAGTACAGTGCGGCGTGTGGTATCATCAACTATGCTTTCAGTCAGCGTCTCAGGGGTTGTAGTATTTTCATCCGCATCATCCTCATCTTCTGCGAAACCATCAATCGATGTACGGGCGGTGGTTGTGACGCGAATACGCTTTCTTATGAGCACAGTTCGTCGAGGGCTATCATTCGGCGCACTTTCTGTGACTGTCTCCACAGTTGTTGATATTTCTTGACTTTGATCTATGTCATTTTCTGAGTCATCGATGTCAGCAGTGAGCTCTTCGTCCGTTGATATTTCATCACTGTTTATTACATTTGAATGCAATGCACCGCTTTCGTTTTCCTCCACGTTTTCTGTTGTACTCGAATGGTTTAACATATTATACGATCGTGTTGTTGTCTCTGTTATAGCGGTTGTACTGTTTTGATCGTAATTTGAAAGCTCTGGTTCTACAGTGGTTTCCGTGATACGGTTACCATTAATTTCATTTCCTCCTTCGTCATCTTCATCAACTATTTTCTGCGTTGTAGTCCTGATGATATCTGTGTACGGACGCCGCGTGGAGCCATTTATGGCACTTAGTGTATCTGTTTCACTTGATATCTTGTCTAAATCGGTTTGCGGCTTGACAGTTGTTGTTCTTAAATTTAACTTATTGAGACTAGAATAGGGACGTTTAACTGAGGCGCCAGTAGTGCTATGAATTACATCATTATCCAAGTCAACCGATGTTTCCTCCTCTTCTTCTGTTTCATGTGGCTTTGCGGTTGTTGTTCTTAAATTTAACCTGTTGATGCTAGAATAGGGCCGTTTAACTGTAGCGCCAGAAGTGCTATGAGCTACATCATTGTCTAGCTCAGGTGAAGTATCCTCTTTAGTGTGCTGTGGTTTTGTAGGCGTTGTTCTTAAATTTATTCGACTGAGACCGGAGTAGGGACGTTTAATGGCAGCTCCAGTAGTTCTAGGGGTTTCATCATCATCCAAGTCAGCTGATATGTCCTCTTCGGTCTCCTGTGGCTTTGTAGTCGTTGTTCTTAAATTTAACCTGTTGATGCTAGAATAGAGCCGTTTAACTGTAGCGCCAGTAGTGCTACGAACTACATCATTATCCAGTTCAGCCGCTATATCTTCTTCCGATCCTTTTGGCTTTGCAGTAGTCGTTCTTAAATTTAACCTATTTAGACCAGAATAGGGACGTTTGATGATAGCTCCAGTAGTACTAGGGATTTCATCTTCATCCAAGTCAGCCGATATATCTTCTTCAGTTTCTTGTGGCTTTGCGGTTGTTGTTCTTAAATTTAACCTGTTGATGCTAGAATAGGGCCGTTTAGCTGTGGCGCCAGAAGTGCTTTCAGCTACATCATTATCCAGTTCAGGTGATGTATCCTCTTCAGTGTCTTGCGGTTTTGCAGTTGTTCTTAAATTTATTCTACTGAGGCCAGAGTAGGGACGTTTTATGGTAGCTTCAGTAGTACTAGGGGATTCATCATCGTCCAAGTCAGCCGATATATCCTCTTCAGTTTCTTGTGGCTTTGCGGTTGTTGTTCTTATATTTAACCTATTGATGCCAGAATAGGGTCGCTTAACTGCGGCGTTCGTTGCGCTAAGAATCGCATCGGCGTCTAACTTAGCTGATATTTCCTCTTCAATGCCTTTCGCAGTTGTCGTCCGAAAAGATAACCTATTAATACCACCTATGGGACGACGCGTTGTTTCTTGTGTTGTACTGGAATTTTCTGTTTCTTCCTCTGATGCATTTTCCGCATTTGTTTGCACCTTGGCGGTTGTGGTTCGAAGTCCTGGTCGATTAAAACCGGCAAAAGTTCGGCGTATTGTTGGAGCACTCGTGTTTAGAGTACTTGACACTTGGCCTTTTACTTCCTCTTCTGATATATCCTCTATGTCTTCCGCAACTGGTTTGGCAGTTGTTTGTTTTACTCCAGGTCGACTAAAACCACCAAAAGTCCGCCGTGTTGTAGCATTTAGAGTAGTCGATACCACTTCCTCATCCGATACGTCAGGCTCTTTTGTTGTTGTTCTTCTCAAGCCCACAAATGGACGGCGTAGCGTTGTTGTGGTGGTTGTATTGGTGATAGTTTCTTCGCTAGTTTCATTCGTTGTAGATTGTAAGGGTCTGTTGGCTGTGCCGCGACTTCTGAAACCACTGAAAACGGGTCTTGCAGTAATTTCAGTTGCATCGGTCACGTCTGTTTTCTCCGTAGTGGTTTCAGTGGCCTTACCACTTGTAGTGGGCCTTGTACGCAAGCGGTCTAACGCTCCGTAAGTACGTTTCGTTGTCGCATCGGCTTCATCAGCAGCAGCAGAAACAGTTGTGGTCTCTGTGATGGTATCCGTGCCGCTTTCGGTTGTAGTACGTGTTCGATTAAGTCTTGTAAATTTGCGCAGTGCTCTTGTGTCGTCGGCGCGATTTTTATCGTTGGGTTGCTCATGGTCCTGTGGAAGTATGGTCAGTTTGATGGTTGGCGTTTTAGCAATAGTTGCTTCAGTAGTGGCATTGGTTTGGGCAGAATCTAATTCGGTTTTTAAGATCGAAAGTTTTGTGTATGCTAATGTTGTGGTGTCAACTTCAGTTGGTTCTCTGAAAGTTTTTCCAACGCGATGTGATTTCGTATCACTAGTATCAGTCGATGCTTCCTCGTCGTCTGTTTCGGCTATGATTTCAGTACCGGCATTTTTGTCATCCACATCGACGTTGTTCTCAGTTTGAGTTGTTTCAGTTGTGGAGTTTATGCGATTGACTCGTGTTTTGATAATTCGGGTGCGATTTCGCACAGTGCCTAAAATGTTGTCCAATTCAGTCTTAGCATCGTTGTCATCAATTATTTCCTCTCCTGATACGGTAAATTTTGATCCGATTGATTTTGCCCCCAGGTGTCCATCTACTTTGACCCGGGGGTTTTCAATAAAAAATGATCCAATTCATTGTTAATTTCCATGGCTTGTTCTATAGCCAAATGTGCATCGGTTTCTTCCGAACTAATCGGGGTTTGATCGTTGTCATTACTGACATTGAAGACTTCGTGTATTTGCTTCTTTATGTCGACATTGGTGGTTTGCGTTGAAGGCGGTGATCCTGCTTTGCCCACATGAATTACTGGCGAATCTTTGTAGTACTGATAGTACTTACGTCGATGATAGATCGGTAAAGAGAGCGAATCCTCTCCGCTTCCATTCAGTTCATTCTTCAAATCATCTGCAGGTTCGGAGCGAATATCCGCGGCATCTTCTGCTTCAGTAACTACATTCTTTAGTTCAGTGCTAGTTTGAGAGTGTGTCACGGCACCATTTTCATTAGTGGTAGTTGTCGTTGTTATTGTTGTTACATTTGTGGTGAGAGTATTATTCGATGATTTCAGTTTATTAACAGCGGTGGCAAACTGCTTTTTCAAAATATGCAACGGATCGTCAACTACTGCTGTTGTTATTGTTGTTGTGGGAACTTCTGTCGTTGTTACGGACTTTTCGGTCTCTGCTTCAACATTTGTGACATTGGCCGAGGACTCTGATTTTTTTGAGGACGAATTTTGCTGGAAGCGTGTTGCAAAAGTTCTCTTTACATCTGTCACACTTTCTTCTTCGGTTTTAGTGTCTTCAAGAGAATTTGTGGGCTTTTTAATTTTGATAATCTTGGTACGCCTTATAATATGTCTTTCAGTTGCGCCGGTTGTCGTTGGCTCTGTTGTGGTAGTTGGGCTTTCGGTAGTAGCGGCTGTTGTGGTACTTGATCGTCTGAATGCAAATCCTCTTCGCGAACTCAAGAGCTCCGCAATAGTGGTGGTCTCTACTGCCGCATCACTTTCAGCTGCTTCAGTAGTTGTGGTACCAATGGTAGGAGTTGTGGTAATTGGTCGCTTGAATGCAAAACTCTTTCTTGTGGTTAGAAGTTCCGCCTTGCTAGTGGTTTCCACTTCTTCGTCACTTTCAGCTGCTTCAGTGGTGGTGGTAGCCCTCTGCGTAGTTGTACGCAATGGTCTTGTAGGCCTAGTACGTCGCACAGTGTGCACAGCTTCAGTGCTTGGCCTGCTGCTGGTAGTAGGTCGTGGCGGCCGAGTCGCCTTCGGCTGTTCGGTTTCATATTCGTATTCCTCGACATCTTCTGATTCGGAGATGACTTCCGGTTTCTTGATTATACGTCTTCTAGTCTTCACTACAGTCTTCTCGCCTTCGTGATTGCGCTGTCTCTTCGGTGCGAAATCCAACGAAAGTAGAGATGATAAATCTGTACTTTGGAATCTCACCGAACCTCGATTCCTTGTAATGGGACGCTGCGTGGTGGTTGGCACTTTCTCTGTAATCACCTCATAAACGTACTCATACTCGGGATCCGTCTTCTGTATAGTCTTTGTGTGCACACGTTTGACTGTTTTTTGTGTATTGGCGTCAGTATTGAACGTACGTGTATGCGTGGTGCGGGTTTTAGTTACACCATTTTCACTGGTTTCCGTTTCAGTGGTATTTCCATCCACAAATCGACCTCGAGGCTGGGATTGAGTGTTGAGCTGCGAGCGAGAGTTGTATCTAGAACGACCGCTAAGATTTTTCCGACTGGAAGATCGGTTACCACTGGTTTGCTGTTCAGCGTCTGGGGTTGTGGTACTATCAGTTTCAACTTTTCCGGCTTCATTGTTTGCTTTTTCGTCTGCCGAAGAGGTTTTGCTATCACGATTTCTATTGAAGTTGAATTTGGAAGTCTTAATTGAGCCTTTAGAAGAATTTGACGAAACCGTGTCATTATCTGCCGCGGTCGAATTACTAACATCCTTCTGCAAAGTTGTTGTGAATGTAGTCTTGGCTTTTGAAAGTTGATTGAACCGTCTGAAGCCTTTGGCGGAACTTAAGTTCTCGCTATCTGTGCCAGTGCTACTATCACTTTCTTCTTGAGTAGCTACTGCATCGCCTTCACCTGTTTTCAGAGATAAAACTGTTGATTCATGCTGCTGACTTGTGGTTTCAGTTTCAGTTGCAGCGGAATTTCCACCCACTTTTAAGCTGCTCGAGTCCGTCTCGTCAGCATGTGCCTTGGAACTATCGATAGAAGTTGTGTTTGCTTTTAAATCCTTATTTGAATATTCAAATGATGTTACTGTTGTTGTAGTATTGTGTTCACCACTTGTCTGAGATTCGCTGGAGCCAACAGTGTCAGCAATTAATTTTTCACTGTCACTTGTGTCTGATATCGCACTCGCCTCCACTGTTGAGTTCGTCTTTTTTGAGTTACTCACATTTTTCTTATTTATTTGATATTCTTCGGAAGCAGAAACATCGGTTTCGGTATTTTTGCTGAGTTCGCCACTTCCGCTCAGACCAGTCTTTAACTCTAAACCTCCGCCAATAATATCAACACTTTCAGTGCCATTTGTCCTGGCCTCAGATTCACTTCCTTTCGTATTATCAACTGAACTCCTGCTGCCATAAATTCTCTTTCTTATGCTCGTGCTGTCACTTTCAGATGTAGCCTTGAATTTCGATTTCAAACCACTCTTTGCATTAATCTCGACGGCGGCGGCGTCCACTTCAGCTACCTCAAAACCTTCCAATAAATTTTCTTTATTTTTCCCAGCATTCCCGGTGTCGGTTTGTAGACGCACCGGGCGTGTTGGTCTTCTTGACCTTAGCACATTTTCATCAATGCTACCTTCCACTACGGCTCGATCCCCTGGTCTGCGCTTCACCCCTACACCGTATTGACTTTCACCCTTATAGTGTTGTTGTTTGCTGAGGTCAATAGCCAGCAATGAAGACAGATCGTCTTTGTCCGAGCGTGGCCGGTAGGTGCCACGATAGATGACGCGGCGTCGTGGGGACGCAGTTGAATGCTCGCCACTTTGTAAAACTTCTTCACTAGTGTCCACATATTCTTCTTCGTGTTCGTGTTGCGTTACAGCATTAATTTGCACCTCGTTTTGACGACCTGAATTGGTAGCTCTGTTGGAGGACTTTTTTATGGCAAACTTACGTATTGTTGCAGATTTCTCCGACGTAACATCTGCGACCGCTATTGAGGATTCGGCATCAGTAAGTGCAGCAGCCGTAGTGGACTTGATTCGACTTTTGTAAATCAAATTTCGTACGGGTTCGGCTTTTATCGTTGAACTGGGTATGGATTCAGTGGTATCGATGACCGCATCGGTTGTAGCAGCAGTCGTCGTAGTGATTTTACTTCTAGATGCCGATTTTTTGTCAACGCTTTGAAGTTTTGATTTTGTTTCAGTTGCAGTTTGAGTTATATTTCTGGTAAAACTAGTGGAAGGTCTGATTCGGCTCTTTTGTGTTGTTTCTATTTCTGCATTTTCAATAGTTGTGTCGGCAACTTCGACAGACTCTGTAGATTTCGCTGGCGCATTCGTGGTTCTGATGCGACTTCTATATTTAGTTGTTTCTTCTACACTATTTGTTGTTTCTGAATCGGAACTGGGTGAAGTTGTAGTGGGTCGGCGGCCGAACTTAAAGTTCGTACCATTTGAACTATTGCCAGTACCTGACTCCTCTGAAGAGTCAGAGGTGTTCAATGTGGTTGTTTCACTATTTGTTGCTTTTGAATTATTAGTTTTATACAACTTTCTGGTGACGAATTTGTGGATTTTGTCCGTTGTTCCTGTTGTAATTGCAGCACTGTCCACGTCAGTTGTGGGCGCTGTTGTTGTAGTTGTGCCACGACTTCTCAGAATGGTTTTTTTGGTTGTGGTCTCAGCAGGTTCGGTGACAGTTGTCATTTCAATTGAAGTTGTTACAGGCTCATCTGTAACGATCAGCTCATCAGTGCTCGATTCAATTGTAGTGGTTACATTTTCTGAAACTGTGCTGCCTGGGGTTGTGGTGGGTCGGCGGCCGAACTTAAATTTCGTACCAGCTGAACTATTGCCAATACCTGACTCTTCTGAAGAATCGGAGGTATTTAATGTTGTTCCTCTTGTAATTGCAGCACTGTCTACGTCAGTTGTGGGCACAGTTGTTATAGTCGTGTCACGACTTCTCTGAATGGGTTTTGCGGTTGTGGTCTCAGCAGGTTCGGTGACAGTTGTTATTTCAATGGAAGTTGTTACAGGCTCATCTGTAACGATCGGCTCATCAGTGCTCGATTTAATAGTAGTAGTTACAGTTTCTGAATCGGAAGTCGCTGGAGTTGTGGTGGGTCGGCGGTCGAACTTGAATTTCGTGCCAACTATTGTCGAACTATTGCCAGTACCTGACTCTTCTGAAGAGTCGGCGGTATTTAATGTGGTTTTTTCGGTGTTTGTTGTTCTTGACTTATTGATCTTATACAACTTTTTGGTGGCGAAATTGTGGATTTCGTCCGCTGTTCCTGTTGTAATTGCAGCACTGTTCACGTCAGTTGTGGGCACAGTTGTTATAATCGTGTCACGACTTCTCTGAATGGGTTTTGCGGTTGTGGTCTCAGCAGGTTCGGTGACAGTTGTTATTTCAATTGAAGTTGTTACAGGCTCATCTGTAACGATCGGCTCATCAGTGCTCGATTTAATAGTAGTAGTTACAGTTTCTGAATCGGAACTGGCTGGAGTTGTGGTGGGTCGGCGGTCGAACTTGAATTTCGTGCCAACTATTGTCGAACTATTGCCAGTACCTGACTCTTCTGAAGAGTCGGAGGTATTTAATGTGGTTTTTTCAGTGTTTGTTGTTCTTGACTTATTGATCTTATACAACTTTTTGGTGGCGAAATTGTGGATTTCGTCCGTTGTTCCTGTTGTAATTGCATCACTGTCCACGTCAGTTGCGGGCGCTGTTGTTGTAGTTGTGCCACGGCTTCTCAGAATGGTTTTTTTGGTTGTGGTCTCAGCAGGGTGAGTGACAGTTGTTACTTCAATTGATGTTGTTACAGGCTCATCTGTGGTCGATTCAATTGTAGTGGTTACAGTTTCTGAGACGATGCTGGCTGGAGTTGTGGTGGGTCGGCGGCCAAACTTGAATTTTGTGCCAGTCGAATTATTGCCAGTACCTGACTCCTCTGAAGAGTCAGAGGTTTTCAATGTGGTTGTTTCAGTATTTGCTGTTTTTGACTTATTAGTTTTATACAACTTTCTGGTGGAAAATTTGTAGATTTCGTCTGTTGTTACTGTTGTAATTGCATCACTGTCCACGTCAGTTGTGGGCGCTCTTGTTGTCGTTGTGCCACGACTTCTCAGAATGGTTTTTCTAGTTGTGGTCTCAGCACTGTTTACGTCAGTTGTGGGCGCTGTTGTTGTAGTTGTACCGCGACTTCTCTGAATTGTTCGTTTAGTTGTGGTCTCTGCTGGTTCAGTGACAGTTGTTATTTCAATTGAAGTTGTTACAGGTTCAGCCGTAACAATACTGTCCGTGCTTGGTTCAATTTTTGTGGTTTCATCGTCTGAAATTTCAGCGGCGATATTTTCGTCTTCCAACGATACGTCATTCGTTGTGCTGATGGCTTCGGTCGAAGTTGGCAAAGTGCTAACATCTTCGATTTCTGCTGTCTGTTCCTGAGAAATAGCCGATGTCTCATTGTTGTTTTCAATATTATTTAATGCGGTATTTTCCGCTGTGCTGCTCAGTGAGGCTGAGCCTACTTCGGTCTTGACCAAATTTTCCGATTTCATGCTGTTAAACATGCTCGCTTCTGATTCGTGTTGCTCACTTGACGATGATGCGGTCTCACCACTTTCCACCTTTGCACTGTTTCTCTGTATAGTCCCATAAGTGTGCGCAGTATTCTCTGCATTAAATTCTGCATCAACAACCGATGCCTTGTTTTGAACTTTTTCCGCGCTTTCAGCAATTGCATTCTCCACAGCGTCTGGAACTTTACCACCCCTTGAGATGGTCTGATAAACACGTTGACGGCTTTGCTCCGCTTGTTTTGCGGCGTTCCCTAAATGTTTGAAGAACGAAGACGATTCGCCCTCATCCAAGTGCACGCCGCCGCTGCCGCGTGCTATTGTTTTATAATGTATTGTTTCGGAGGACGGCCCTTGGCTCGCAGTGCGGTTAATCGTCTGATACGTTTTGGTGCCACGCACTCCGCTCTCGTCTGCGCCGCCCTCTGTATGTGTCGTGGTAATTGTCTCCTCGACGGTGGTAACTTGCTGCACTCCATCATTGTTTCTGGAGGTTGTATGATATTTTGAAGTCTTACGCACAGTGTTGTTGTCGATCAGCTCCTCTGTAGTGGCGTTTACGGCGCCCGCATTCGCCACCTCACTGGACCCGTCTTTGTTGACACCTTCAAGCACATTCTGGCGATTTCGAACGATGTTTGTATATTTGACTTCGTTTCCTTCATTACTCTCTTTGGCAGTCAAACGAATTCCTTCTTTAGCAAATTCGTCGTCGTTTGCATCATTGTTTTCAGCACCTTCGAGATTGGTGCCACTCCTTGTTATGGTGGTATAGGTGGTTTGCTTCATAAGAACGCCATTACCATCGTCCGAAGTCACCGTCTCGTTGGTGTTTGTTTTCACTTCGGAAACGACCACATCGCCAGCGTTATTTGTGGTAGTGGTCGTATACGTGGTTTCTTTGCGCTCTACGCCATTTTCCGCATCAGTATTTTCCGCATTATTTCTCGTAATTGTGGTATAAGTCGTTTTCGAGTTGCCCGCATTACTTTTGCTAATCTTGGTATAACCAGTATTTGTAAGATCGGAAGCATTCGATTCCGCAGCGGCATTTTCCTTCTTTATCAGTTTCCTTGTTTGCTGTGTTGTCGTTGTTGCCGCATCGTCGTCGTTCTCGTCATTGACCATTTTCAAGCCGCGAACGCGATATTTGCCCGGGCCAGCATATTTTTCGTCGGCGATATTTTCTTCGTACGGACTTGTAAAACTCTTACCTCGATATCTACCTACCTTAACACTGTCCTTACCCTGTTCGGTTACGGAATTACCTCTGCTTGGTTTCTGCTCGGTGCGTTTATCACTCCACAAAATCTTCGCGTCGGCGTTGCCGGTCTCGGTTTCGCTACTTAAAGTATTGGTTCTATCTACAACATGCCTTAGACTATCACTACTAGTACTACTGACACCATCTACCCCTACGTCGACTACATGCGATTTTTGGGTGTGAGTTTGCGTTTGCGACTGATTTTCAATTTGGGTGCTCACAGTGCTGCCCTTTGCATTGGTTTCCAATCCATCTTGTACCTCAGCGCTAGAACTCACCTTATTCTTAGACACATTCACACTCGTATTCACGGCGGTTTGCTTCGTTTTCACTAAGCTCGCTTCCTCTTCATTACTATTTTCAATGTTAGTATTGCCTGTCTCAGTCGTCGGATTGGCGCTAGTGGGACGCGTACGACGTCTTGGAAAACCAAACGGCCTGGGACTGGACACACTGCCCAGCAACTCGTTAGTGGGAGCTGTTTCGGTTGTGGTGGTTATGGTGGCTGGGGTGCTTGATGCCGTCTGTTGGTTTTGGATTTGGGTTTTACGATTAAGCAACTCGTTCAACTGTTGTTGTTGTTGTTGTCTCCTACCACCAGAGTACTTAACGGTACTACCTCTAACGTTATTGCTACTTAAACCATCGCTACTGCTACTATTGTTTAGACTAGTTTGCGTTGTTTCGTTTGTGGTACCGGTGACTGTGGTATTTCTTGTTCGTGTGGTGTATTTGTATTGTGTCTTGCTTAATTTCTTGTTGAAATTCGTTACCTCGTCCACGGAGCGGTCGTCAGTGTCAGTGGTACCGGTTGTGGTCAGGGTTTCGGTCGTTGTCGATTGACTACGGGCCGCTTCATCAGCCTGCGCTTCGGTCGATTGTTTCGATTCCGCTTTGGTTTGAGCTGTGGACTCTTGTACGAGGGAATTGATGTCAAGGGAGAGAGCTAAGGGCTCCTTTGAGCTTTGCTCAAGGGTGGACAACTCGTTGGGAACGACGGTGGTGGTGGTGATGGATTCGGATGTTTCGGAAGCAGCAGTGGTAGTGGTTATGAGAGGAATGGATGAGGATGTGGAAGCGGCTGCAGTGGTAGTGGAAATAAGAGCGGGATTAGTAACGGTTGTGGTTGAGACGGCTGATGCATCGGTTGTTGTTAGGATTGGTTCAGGTGTTTCGTTAGTTAAAAGTGTGTTCTCTAAAAGATTGGTTTTAATTGTTGGAGTCTCTGTGGTGGCTGTGGTGGTGGAAGTTGGAGTCTCTGTTGTTGTTGTAGTTCTGCGACCTATGCTCGCGTAGATGCGTTGTGTACTTTGTGTTGACTTTTGTGTGGAATCTTTTGCGGCCGCGTTTAAGTGTACCGTTACATTTTGCTCTTCCTCGTCATCATTCGCCTCGTTGCTGTCGTCGTCGTCGGTCGCTGCCGCGGTTTGCTCCGTTGCGGCGCTCGATGAGAAAGGGCGCCGTGTGGGTCGCGATCGTTCCAAGTTTTTGTACCTTAAAAATATGAAACCGATTTGTAATGCTTCATCGGCTTTATAGAAATTTCATATATTACCGATTTGTGGTTGCCTCCGCGTCGTCAGCCACTTGGGTACTCTCCGTGGTGGTATGGCGTACCCGATTTCTATTTAGCGATGTGTATGTGCGCTTTTCCTCGACATCCTTCACTTCTTCCTCTTCGGCTTCAGATTTGAGCGTTGTGGGCCTGGTTCTGCGTACGCTGGCATAGGAAGGCGTCACGGTAGTCAGCGGACGTTTAGTGGATTTTATGGTTTCTTCCACCTCTTCGTCCTCTTCGTTCTCTTCCAAATCGGAGCCATCCTTCTGACCTCTGCTCGTACCCCGATTTCTATTTATAGTCACATACTGTTTGCGTTCCTTGAGGAAACCGTCAAAGTCGGACAGCTTGTCCAAGCCTTCGTTTTGTGGGCCTTGTCTGCTGTTGCCACCGCGCACCACGGACGAGTATTTCGAGTAGCCACTGCTTCCGCGCTCGCTTTCCTGCTCTGTAGCCTCCACAGATTTGGCAACCTCACTCACGACCTCGTCAGACTTGGTCTGACCAGAGTTGCGGTACAACGTCGACGACGTCAATCGATTGCGGAATGAATTGAAGGCTTTTGGTTTGCTTAGAACTTTCTCATAGAGCGATTTGCTTATTGGCGAAGGCGTGGTAGCCGCATCGGTGCCGCTGGAAGATTGCTTGATGGCAATGGTGCCGTCTTCTTTGGGCTGCAGAAGATTTTCCAGCTCCTCGATGCCACCCACTTTGCGTATCAACTCAATGAGTTCCTTGATCACCTGTGGATCCTCTTCGGATTCTTTGTCCTTAAAGTGCGTTGGCACTTCCTCTTCCTCATCTTCGTACTCTTCAATTGGAGCAGGTGTCGTTGTAGTGGTGGTTCGGAAGAACGAAGTGCGTGAAGTGGCGGCGGTAACGCGATTTACGGCGGCTGTAGGGCGCGGTGTGGTGGTGGTTGTTGTGGTGGAGGTTGCAGGCGCTGCGGTTGAGGATCTAATACAAATTCATAAATAAATTTTGTTTTATTGATTCCTGATATATTTTCATTATCCAAACTTACTTCTTTGTTTTGCAGGGCACATTGCGTGCAAAATCACACGAATCTGCGGCCGGATTGAAATAGAGTCCCGACGGACAAGTAAACTGATGCGCCACAATGCCCAGGCCTGATGGACCGCTGTCCAGGCACCAGTAGTACTTCTTGCAATCGCGTGGATGCTGGAAGAAGCCCTCTTCCTCGCATTTGAAATCTATTTAAAAGTAAAATATTAATTTTAAGAGAACAGGGCAGTTCATTTACTTCGCTTACCAGTGCCCGGATCGGGTGTGGTAGGTGGCGCTGGTGTAGTGGTACGTCCGCCAATGTACAACGAAGAGCCCTCGGCTGTGAGCCGTACTGTGGTTTCGGGTGCGGCAGTCGAACTGGCCTGCACGCGTCGACGTCCGCTGGTTGTTGAATGGCGTCCACCCGAGGACTTTTCAGCGGTGCTGCCGCCAATGCGGTTCAGTTTTGACGACGCATTTTCGCGACTTCTGGAGCGTAATGGTTTCTTAGGAGCATTGGGTTTAGCTACTTCATTGATGCCAAGTCTGATAACAAGACGAATATTACAAAAGTCAAAACAATTTTTTCATTTTTACAATTGCCATCAACATACCCCAAGCCGTCTAACATAGCCTCCTTGGCTGCCTCAATCAGGGGATATGGTTTGCCTGTGCACAAGCCGCGGAAATCATCGTTGTCTATTGCCCAGAACATAATGCCGCCCAGTCCTTGTTCCACCACATACTGTGCCTTTTTGCGTACGATAGCTTCGTCATCGTAGCCGACCCACTGATTGCGCCGGTAGGCATACGGACCCATGGCATTCGGATTGGGCTGCACCACTGTCCACTCGGGGTCGTCTTTGATGTTCTGGCAAATCTAAAAACAAAATTCAGATGTGTTGAACATCGCCACATTTATTGGATATTAAAATCGCACGCACCTCATAGTAGGCCAGGTAGCCCTTTTCACGTGTGGCATCGCCCTGCTCGCCGGGACCCTCTGCGGGTGCCCCCACTTCTGTGCTCTCCTCGTTGATCAATGTGTACGAACGTCCATACGTGGGTATACCCAGCACCAGCTTGTCGCGATCGGCACCCGCTTTTAGATAAAATTTAACAGCGTAGTCCTGCAAAGTAAATTCTCCACATGCATTTCAACATTTCATTTACATTGTCGCTCGCTCAACTCACAATATTCAGCTCGGTATCGTAATTGTACTCGGACTCCTCTTCCAGCGAATACAATGGCGCATGATGATTGGCCGAAGGCTCGTGCGATGAATGGAAATCATATGACAACACATTGAACCAGTCCAGGTACTTGTTCAGCTTCGGTATGTCGTAGCCCTTCTCGATGTATTCGATGCCCGCCGGCACGGCCATTGTCAGCAGCAGACGTGGACGTCCGGTCTTCTCCGACTCCCGCTCGAACTCGGCGCGCAGCTCCTGCACGAACTGGGCGTAGTTGTCGCGGTCGCGCGACTTGCCACCCTCCCGATGCGCCGGATATTCCCAGTCCAGGTCGATGCCGTCGAAATGATTTTGCCGCAGAAATTTCAGAATGTTTTTGATGAACTGCTGCCGACGCTCCGCGTTGGCCACGAGCGGCGAGAAGCGCGACGATGCCTCGTTCCAGCCGCCGATGGCAATCATCGTTTTCAGCTGTTTGTTGTACGTTTTGAGGCCGGTGAATTTGGCATAGCCACCTGAACAGCCGCAAGGACGCGGACATGTGTGCATGCAAATATGAACATAAATGAGTCAATAGAACGGTTGGGGAGAGGGAGTGGTTAGAGTGTTAATTGTGTTTGAGCTATTCATTAAATTTGATATTTGCGTGGAGGTTGGCTACCTACCCTGCTCGATGTCCTGATACTTGTCGAATGGCTTCATCTGATTGTCCTTGGTGAATCCACCGAAAGCGTACACCAGATGTGTACACAGGTATGGATTTATGTTCTGCGGATTGAATTTCGCTGTGCCCGGTCGATAGACACTCCAGTTGGTGTAGTAGCAAACGACCCTTCCCTCGGAACGGACCTCTGCAATGGCCGGACAAACGAAACGCTTTCATTGAGGGTGTGTGAAGACGACTTTGGTTCATGCGAGTGAGCGCACTTAGCGCACGAAATGTGCTGTGTAACGCAAATGAGTGAAGGCAGCGTGGGGGGTGAATACTTAATTTCTACGTATGAAATTCCAGTGGCCGAAGAATTTGGCAGTTTGAGGGAATTATGTGGAATGCGAATGAATAAAGCAACTCATGAAAATTTACCACTTGTGTGGATATGAAATGCTTAGGAGGAATTTGTTAATGCTTAGCTATTCGGCCTTCAATGTTTAGTAATTAATTCAAATGTGCTATGTGGTCTAATGTAATTTGTCGTCAAATAATGGAGTTTTCCATTTAGCAAATAGACTGTTGTTGAATTTGTTGGCAAAATAATTGATTTTTGAAGAAAATGTTGAATGTTAATAGAACAAGGACAACATTTTAAAGTAATCGGAGTTCTACTTTTTATAATGACACCAAAATCATTCTTTATATATGTCAGCAACAAATATGTCATGGGTTTTTGGCACGAATACTCAACCAAGACTGCATTTAAAGGGTTTTATTTGAAATTAAGGAATTTTTAGTTCATTAAATGTGAACACTTTGAAGGTTGATCCAAATAGAAAAAAATGTTTAACTTGTAAACTTGTTTGAAGTCAATGGGCCCAATAAATCATTGTTGACTTTATCAGATTTTGATGAAAAAAAGAAAAAAAATACTTGTTTTTTTATTTTTAATTTCAAGTACTTTCATTAAAATTGAAGCCAACAGGCCCATTAAATCATGGTTTCCTATACAAAAATTGAGCCCCGCTAGATTTTGATTTTCAAAAAAGTGAAGAACGCTTTTCTCTTTTGGAACACGTGTACCAAGTTAGGAATAAATTGGCACATTAATTCATAATTTTCCACGATTTTGAAGGCCTATCGATCCAGGTTTTTTTATCTTCTTGTAAATAAACTTTAACCCATTCTTGACCCGTCTGGGTTTTATTTTCAAAAAACTGAAAAACATGTGTCGAATCATTTTTGATTTGAAGCACTTACACCAACTTTGAAATCAATAGGTCCATTAAATCAGGATTCTCCATATAACCCCTTGACCCATGTTTCGCCCCTTTATACACCGTATTTCAAAAAACATCCAGTTTTATCGAAGGTTAATTTTCCAAAGTGGATCTAAAGTTCAAATTTCCTGTTTGTAGCTTCGTCGGTTTTGGCTGAGCTATGATTAATCAATCAGTCAGTCAATCAATCAGTTATTCAATCAGTCATAACAAACAATTACATGTCTACCTATAGATTAGGATTGTCCAAGACATAAGAGACGTAGACAAATGGTTCATTGTAACTCGGCAAATGTATCTTTCCTTGTCTAATCACTACTCAGCTGGCACTGGGCCACTGATTTTTATATCGAATGACTTCAGTTATGACAATGATCCAATAATATTTTACGCAATGCACAAAACTTACCATTTACGAAGAGCACCGCACACAAGAGGAAGAGGGCTTGCCAAACCGCTCCTCGCGGAAGCTAAAAAGAAAGCAAACAGAAATACGATTAAAAACAATAATACATATATACACATAGGTGATCAACAAACAAATATATATTCAAAACTTTGTCAATGCAAGTGGTAACAAAGACAATAAAACAGCATTCATTTTGAGGTAAACAAAAAGCGATTAAAGCATTTCGATGGGCGCAAGCGCAGCGCTGCGACGACAACAGCATTCCACACACTCACTCAACGCAACAACAATCGCTCCGAAACATTAAAATCCAACACAGAAAAAACGGTCAACGCAATGCAACGCGACACACAACGCACATATTCGATGCGATTCGATTGCGTCGGTGCAGTGCGTCGCTTCACGCAATCCGAACCTCAACCAAAGTGCGGCAAGTAAGCAATGCATTTCATAAGAGCCGCACACCAAATGAATTAAACTTACGTGTCGCCTTAAGCCGCACATTGTTGTTGTTGCAGACAATTCAAAAGAATTACTTTGGTCAAGTTTGGGCGCTACCGAATGAAAATTTTCCGAAATCACACACAATTAAAATTAGCATAAACCAAACATAAAACCAACATTGACCCTCTGACCGCAATACGAGATTCTCGCCGCATTAGAAAAAGTTGAAAACACACACAGCTGCAGAAAGACCGACGTCACAATCACAGACACACACGGCAGCTGTAGAATTCGTCAATTAGTATGCAAAAAGATAATAAAATAATAAAGTAAAATATCACACACACACACACACACATTGAAACACGCTCACATAAAGCACTGCAGATTGATTAACCCCATCAAGGTCGTGGCTTTGTGGTATTGTCGAGAAAAGTTACATAATTTTATAAGCCAATTAAATAAATTATGCACGCTCGTCTGTGTATGTAAACGTGTGAAAATGTGTACATATGTATGTTTGTCGGCAGCTATAGCCAAGAGAAAGAGAAACGGGCTGGGAACATGTTGTGGCCAAGTTGCTTGGACAGCGTCTGTATGGATTACAAGTTTGGCTTTGGTTTTTGTGTTGACATTTAGTTCGATTGTCGTTTGATTTTGAATTAATTTAATGTTTGTTTTAGTTTAAAACCTAAATATATATTTACTAAAATGTTAAACAGATTTAACGATTGGAAGTACAAATTAGTTCGGTCCGTTTTTAAAAGATGGCTCTGGATGTTGTGAATGGTTCATAGTGACAGGTGATACATTTGTTTCTGTCAAAAACATTCATTTAATATCGCTTTAAGTTTATAAAAAAAAATCGTGTTTTTTTGCTGTGCTGAATAGTTAAAAATGTATGTCCAACTTTGTGTTAACTAAGCAACATTTGCTGGAAGTTTTAGTTGTCTGCTCTAATTGAAAGAAAAGTGTAGCTGAAGCACATCGAATGCGTGTGGAGGCTGATGGTGACAATGATCCGACTGGCAAATCACATGGAGAATGGTTTCGACGTTTCTCAGAATGTTGATTTCAACTTTGAAGACAAGTCCCGCTCTCAACAGTCAAAACATTTCAGAGACGAAGAATTGCAGGCATTACTTGATGAAGATCCGAGTCCAACATAAGAGGAGCTTGCAGAATCATAGGGAGTGGCACAACAAACAATATCCGTACAATTCAAATTCATGGGAATGGTTGAAAAGCAAAGCAATTCGGAGCTTTATGAACGGAAACCAAGTGCGTTGAAAGGCCATCTTTCATTTGCGAGCAGATGATTCAAAGGCAAAACTGAAAGAGTTTTTTAAATTGAACTGTGACTGGGCATGAAAAATAGATATTCGACGACAACTTTAAGCAGAAAAAATACTACGCTATGCCCGGTCAATCGTTGCCATTGACCTCAACATCAACGCCAAAGCCGAATATTCATGGTTCTAAGGTCTCGTTGTGCATTTGGTGGGACCAAGAGGGAGTTTCATACTATGAGCTTCTACAATCTGGCGATTCCATTACAGGCGATCAGTATAAGGTACAATTGATTTCTTGACGTTGATAATGGATTCATGACAAAATTACACAGTACAACAATTTAAACTTTTTGTGTGCAACAGTGTGTGGAGACCACCTGAACTATTTTTCAATGGGAAATATTTTTGTTTTTCATCATTGTTTTGTTTCTCATCAACTCAAGCAGAGCTAGCAATTTATGAAAAAACTATTTAATGAAGTTTTCGTGTTTAAGGCTTTTTATTTTTTTGGGGGTAGTTTTGAGAAAGTTTTGGTGTTTGAAGACCCCCCCCTATTTTTTAATTGGAAATATTTTCCCAAAAGACAATATGGTTTTTTTTTCAATATTTTACTCAATACAAGCTTTTTATGAACATTTTTTCCGAAAAACATGAAAAAGGGGGGTAAGGAAAGGGGAAGGGGGGTTCATGTGTACACAAAAATATTCACACTTTCAATGCAAATTACTTTGTCTTAGACATCAAAGCTCTAGCTCTTCAAGTTTTTATACTTTCCGTGTAAAAGCCTATAGGGACCCCTTTAACCTTTATGTGCAAATTACAAAAAACTCAGACGTGCTGGACTATTACTTTGTTCGGCAAAAATGATCAGTATGACGTACTCTTTCAGAAATATATGGTCCTTACTCTGTTGCAGAAATGCTGTTGTACAGTGTTATTGGTTTGCATGACAACGTTCGGCCTCATGCTGCAAAATTCGTAAAAAAGATAATTGGAAACGGTCAAGTAGGATTTTTAAGCGCACCCGCCGCATTCTGCGGACATTGTTTCTTTTGATTAATGGTTGAACCGACGGATGTAGCACAATTTGACAGGTTGCTGGTTCATTTCTTTAGCAGACACCAAAAATTGGTTCCTAACTTGGATCGCCGCAAAAGACGAGACATTTTTTAAATTTTAAATTAAATTTAAAAATTGCTTGAGGGATGGGAAAAATTAGTAAGCAGCGATTACTTTGATGAATCTATTCATCCATTTTGTTTTGAAATAAATGCACTTTCGGCCACATAAAACGGACCGAACTAATTTCTACTCCTAAGCACTTAGCACAAGTGAGAAACTTAGATCGGTAACAACTTAACATTCCATCACTAAAAAATTGGTGTACAAAACCGATGTCAACATTGAACCATTGCATTAGCGTAGTTATTGTAACAGAATGCTTTGTCTTTAGATCTACTTTGAGCGAGGAATTCGGTACGATTTCGAAATGAAAAACTGCATATTTGTGAAAACCAGCACTCAGGGGATACTTCCATACACCCGCAAGCATCGTGCTGGCTCTAAAAGAACAGAAAAGTTAAGGAAGACAGAAAATTGCAAAAGTATGAGTTATTGAGTTTATTCGCAGAAAGTTTTCCAAGTCTTACTTTTCTAACCTACTTGATCTACAAATATAAGCAAAACCTAGCAGTGAGTGATTACAATTTCTAAAAAGTCTCTCTAGTTCCAAAGCTTTTAAGCTCCTAATAATGTGGTGACAAAGAATAAGAAAAGTGAATATTTGAGAGTTGCTGCATCCTAGTCCTGACTGGTCTAAATTGTTAACCAATTCAGCAAAAGTTGCATGCTAAGCTTTGACTATCGTTGTATCTTGCTTACCACTGTAACTTTAGTGAGCGAATATGAGCAATTTTTACAAATAGACAACAACTAAGTCCATAGCTGGTGCATCTACTACAACTAAGTTCACCTTTTGTATTTGGGGGATATGAACTCCTAAAACTCCCTTTTGTGCGTCACTGCATACAACAATGGCTAAAGAAATCAGACAAAACTGTTCTTAACCCCCGACAAAGCAGTATCCAGAAAATTCCTCGTAATAAAGAAGAATAACTCATTGGATACTAGACTGGTCACGGTTTACTGAATAAATTGGGAATTTCCTCTTCGGATGTCTGCAGTAAATGCAATCAAGAGCCAAGAGACTTCCGTAAATGTTTTCTGCGACTGTCCTGCACTCAGATGTCTCCAGCTAGGAGCGGCAATTTTAGTCCCGCAGTAGATCTGATACCTATAACCTCAGAGAGTGCTAAAAATTTTAGCCTACAATTAAAAAAAAAGCAACTTAGAGGGTTAAAACAAGGCCTGCACAAAAACTTAGTACTGGTTGCGTTGTGTAATAGCCTCAAATAAAATAACCTCAAATAACCTAACAATGATTAAAAAAAATAAATTGATATCAAACTACTTATGCGCCCGAAAAAGGCTATAACGACCGTAATTAAGTAGCCAACGTATTTCACTTATTTTTTACAATAGACAAATATCGCTTTTTTAAGAGTTTTGTATCTACGTTAAGGTTAGGTTTTGCACAAAATAACAACAACAACAATGTTACAAGTGGTGGCGGCTATTTGCGTCCATTAAAAAGTGCTTAAACTCAACAAAAATGCATTGCAAAAGAGATATTGTTTTGTATTTAAAAATTATAATTCAAGTGTCCAGTGCGTAGCGGTAATTATGCAACAAATAATTGCAAATTGTGTGCGACGAAAACGGAGGAGCGACGGCAGCGCGCAAGTGCGCCACAATTAAAATACTTGGCAAACGGCAAATGAGCAATGCGCGCAGACATTTCTTAAAAGCAATAAGCGGATTTTAATAAATACCGCTGCCAATGTGTGGCAATACGACCGCAACAAAATATGCAAATAACAATAAAAAAAATAATACAAATTTTATTGTTATTGGTGGCGGTGGTGAACTTATCAACAACAACAATAACCGAAACAACGGCAACATTAAAATACAAAAAAACACAAAAACAATACAATAAAAAATGCGGTGGCGACGATGACGATGACGACGACGGCGACGACAGCGGCAGCCGTAATCAATGAACTTTTTGTTGGTCGCTTTTAGTGTTTGGACTAGGTTTTGTGTTACATAAGTTGCAGTTGTTGCTGTAGTGCACACATACGCAATTTACATGCTGACCACCACATCTACACACACACACACACACACACACACCATGCATGAAGCTTACTCACATGAAGGTTTCATTGAAGAAACTTCACTGCTGTTGGAGTCTGAAATCAAAACAGGTTGGCGCGTTTCGGTTTTTTGACAGACTTCGGACTCATCAGACTTCCCACATTTGGGGGTCTTGCTTGTTGTTTCTTGATGACTTTTTTGTCGAATTTTTCACGGTGCTATAATGAAACATTTGGCTTTGTTGCATGTAGCGTTACGAATCTGATTATAAGCTTTGATTAATTGTAATTGATAATATTTCACTGACAAATTTCACCAAAAAAAAACCCAAAAACGAAACCAAAACTTTTACACCACTTTGCTTTTTGTTGCAGCTTTCTTTGCTCTGTCGAATTCCCACAGCGGACATAAATGATCAAAAAATAATTAACTATTAAAAACACCTACGCGAAATTCTATATTTGTCACAGCACTTAATTAACGTTTGAGTGTGTGTGTGTGTTTGGGTGTGTGTGGCATTGTTGCCAGCGCCATGTCAAAAGCCCAACCAAATCCGGTTAGTTACGAGACTGTCCGACGCACCGCTGACTCACAGCTCCAACTGCTGCCATGCTTTGGGGTCTGTCGGTCAGCCATGTGCCAGACGCGCGTTCTCCTAACACTACTTTTTTTCATTCCATTGTTTTTCTCGCCTCTCGTTTATTTATTGATTTGTATGCATATTAAAAATTTCACTACTTGTTTGCAACGCTTTCAGCGTTACCTAATTTCGGCGGGACCCACATGCCCAAACTTGAGTCCGAAGCGCCGATAAAAGTAAGTTTGCTCGCTTATTGGGTAATTGGCTTAATGTATTTCCGTTAATTGAACGAAATTTCATGGCGCACGGACGCCTCTGGAATGTGTAATTATAAATGCAACCATACCACTTTATATGTATTGATTTAATCGCTTGACTTGCGCTCGTAATGGCAGAGTGTTTTATTCGCTTGCTGGCCATTCGGCTGAAGCGTCGGAAATGTGAAGGTCAGTTGAGGTAAAAATAAATAATTGCATAGCGAAAGAAATAGAGGAGTACTGCGCCAATCGGTTGCGAAAGATCCAAATCTAACTTATGGTAGCCAACAAGTTACTGTTGATCGACTAACTGGCAAAATTTAGTTAGTTAATTTGAAAACATTGGTAGATCTTGGTTAGAAATATTGTATGAATGTATTAGTAAAATAAGTAGATAATAAGAGAAAGATGAAAGATGTCAGACTGAATGAATAATTAGCAGCTTAAAGAAGGACATTTTTCTGAAGCTATTCGATCATAACCTTTGCTCGTATGCCATGTGAATGACTTTTAATTTTCCCTTTTTAGAGCTTAATGTATTGAAACAAATCCTTACTACAAGTGCTGCCAAATGAAAAAAAATTCGCTTGTTTGAGAATAAAGCAGCAGGTTATATTTCATTAAAAACTATGTCAATGCGCTAAATAAATCAAGTTTTTCTTAACCCTTTGTTGACTAAAAATCTAATTTTTATAAAACAATACTTGTCTAACTATTTCTCATTTGGCGTGCTGTTACCATATTTGAAGTAAATAGACCTATTAAATCATGTTTTCTTATACAAACTCTTAACCCAAGAAAAAATGAAAATAAATAAAGTTCTTCTTAACCCTTTGTTGATCCTGTCAGATTTTTATGAGAAAATACTTGCCTAATTATTTCTCATTTGAAGTGATTGGCGCACCTTACCTTATACCTCTTTACCTTATACAGCACAATCTCGATAATTCGGATACTCGCTAATACGGACAACGCGGTAATCCGCACACCCAATCTGCTTTTTATAAACTATAAAAGTTTAATCTACTTAACTGTGTAAACTAAATCAAATATTAACAATGGCACCTATAGTACAATCTTAACGATGGAAAAAAATTCTAAACAAATTAAGTCGAGGAAAGTCACTTCGTCAACTGGTAGTGAAGTACAATGTAGGCAAATCTAGAATTTCTAAAAAAATTAAATAAAAATTCGCCAAAGGAAAATTACAAATTTGTCAAAATCACCAAAAATGTTCATAACATTGTATTAAAAATAAAATTTTTAAGCAAAAATAATTTTAGTTAAAAAATACGTTTCCTTGGTGTTCAGTAGTATTTTTATCAATTTTTTTGTAATCTTGGTAATCCGGACTTTTCGATATTTCGGACAGTGCCTGATTTTTAATTGTCCGGATTATCGAGATTATACTGTACAAACACTTAACCCATCGCTGACCCCGTCAGATTTTATTTTCGAAAACATAAAAACAAGTGTCAAGCTTGAAGTCAAAAGGCGTAAAAAATCATGTTTCTTTCATACAAATTTTGTTCTTACTAAGAACTTTCACCAACTTTGAAGTCAATCGGCGTAAAAAATTCTATTTCTTCATTTAACCCTTCACCCCTTAAAGTTTTGATTTGCAAAAAAATGAGAAACATGTGTAAAATGATTTTTGATTTCAAGTGTTTTCACCAACTTTGAGGTCACTAAGCCAATCGGTTCAGAGTTTTTTCGTAGTCTTTCCGCATAGTAGTCATTCCTTGATTCAACCCGTTAAATTTTGATTTTAGAAAGATTAAAAAATACGTGCCGAATTATTTTTGATTTGGAGTATTTTCAGCAAGTTTGTATAGTATATACTTGTAGATGGTCGTAAGGGCTCGCAGTAGAAAGAACTAGTCATAGAATCAAAAATGTTCTCGTCTCAGTTTCAAAAGTTCAGCCGAACCAGTGGAGAAAACACTAATTTGGCAAGCCTGATTACAATCGTCGTTGTTAACGTTCAAACAAAGACGAAATTGAAAGAGATTTAGAGAGACATTTAACTTTTTTATTTTCT
Organism: Melieria crassipennis; assembly: GCA_963668005.1. NCBI lineage: Eukaryota > Metazoa > Arthropoda > Insecta > Diptera > Ulidiidae > Melieria > Melieria crassipennis. The sequence goes on along the minus strand of OY764962.1, from coordinate 38,619,973 downwards.
TCCAGAAGTCAATCGCCCTTTTGTAAACAAATGCAAGGCACTTGAATCTATATATATTAAATATTTGGCAAACAAGTGAGAGAAAAAACTTGGCACATGCTGACCCCACGACGAACACGAGCAAACTCTCTCTCTCTGAACTATAGAATGTAGCTTTATTAAACAATATAAGTGATAATATAAGTGATAAATTTAAATATTGCAGCCTTTGTAACACTTTTTAATAATAAAACTATAACTAACTGAGATGCACATAGCACCAAGATCACACAAAAACATGGTGGAAGAAAATAAAACAATAGACTAGATGCTAAAAAAGTGACCTGACCTGAAATGTGGCCTGACAGTGAGGTCAGCCATTCTGAACGAGCACTATTTCCTGTCCTTTGTAGGAATCTTTGCAGACTAGCTAGCGACTTCAGGACCCTCTTGTGCCCTCTTTTTATAAAGCAAATAAAAAGTACGGATTCTTCAAGTTGTCATCAATGTACGGTACAATAACACAACCGGCTATGGTCCAAGCCGAACTTTAATCGAGAGAACTAAGTCTGACGTGCATTATGCAGCTTGGGGGATATGTATCGGTTCATCAAATAAAACCCGCGAGTTAGCCCCAAACAAAACCCACAAAATGTATTTTTTCTCGCCGCGTCCAAACAGTTTCAAAACGGTAGCAAAACCGCTTCCAGCAGAAGGTGGTTTTATTCTGCAACGATACGACTTCCTAATAGACATGAGAGCTCTCTCCTCAGAATCCATGAACATTTCTGCATCTGCACAAAAAAATTTGTCTTCTCGGCTATTCAGCAACGCTGACTTCATTATCTGGTTTTGAGCTTTGTAATCCGCCCAACGCTTCATCAACAGCTTCATTGAGTTTTCGAGTAACTCCAAGATTTTCTGCAATCATGATTTCAACATTGCAAAATCGTGAAACTGCAAAACTGCACACAAAGTTTTTGGAAATTATTTCAACTTTTATTTTGTTGCTCAAACAAATAGGAATATCATTCGCTCGGCTCTTATTTGTCATTAAAATGATTAATTAACTTGAGAATTTTCCATAATGAAAACATTTCAATGAATCCCACTTTGGTACCATGGCATGCAAGGAAAACACAACCAAGAAAACCAAAACGGTATTTTTTTCTAATGCGGCGATTGGCCAAAAGCAGCGGCTACTCGTTATTGAACAATGCCACCTAAAGCAGCTTCTGGCTGTCATAAGCTGCTGCCGGCTGCCGGCTTCGAACAAAACCTCCTAAGCGTGTTGGCGATTTTGAGCAATGCTCAGGAAGATTTCCTCACACACTCAAACATTTGCACAAGCTCAGTGCATGTGCACTGAGGAGTTATGCGCTAATTTGCGGCCGCATTTATTTCTTCATTCGCGCCATTCAACACGCTTGAGTGTGCGTTTTGTAATTGCTGTGCACACCACGAGCACTCGAGCCGCACTTAACGCTGCAGAAGCTGCATTGCAGCATGGCCGATTTTATGGATGTGGCCAGTGCCAAATCGAAGGCACAGCCTCGGACCATTGCCCAAATTTTCCATTGGAGGCACTGTCACTGTACGGTTTGATGGCTGTTGCAGTAACTACTACTGTTGTTGTTGTTCTTATTATTGCTGTTGATTAATTCATTGTATGGGGCAGCAGAATTCGCTTCGGTGATGTTTGGACGATTTTGGCTGCCGTCAAGAATTGCCGATATGGACATGGCGCGTGCAGCGCAGATTTGTTGTTCAACTTTGATGCGAAGCTTCGGTGCTGAAAATCACAGCATTTTATGTTTCGGGGGGCGAAAAAACATTTTAAGCGAGCTCTTCATTTACCCTCTTCGGAGCTTGTCCCGCTACCTTCTCCGTCCAGAACGTTTTCTAACGATTGCTCCCAATGCTGCCTTTTCTCCTTAACGTTTTCCGACCTTTCTTTCTTCGCTCTTCGGTCCTCACGACAGTAAACTTGTAAATGATTGAAATTTTCAAATGCCGACAAATACTTTCAGGTGAAATAATATAAATGCCCGAGGCGCGCTCGCTTGCATAATGACACATTGCGCCATGTCAGGCGTCCCAACAATTTGAGCGATTTTCTTCTGTTAGCGGCGTCAACCATGTGCGACAGAACTCAACTCAGCAAACACAATAATGCACAGAAAACACTTTTGCGCCAGCGGCCACCAACGCTGTTGCAGCTGCCACAGCATGTAAGCAGTTGTTGTCGTTGCGTGTATTTGTCAACAACATATTCGTCGACATCGCTGCCGACTGGCAATTGAGAATCGCTTTAATAGAGCCGAATTGCTGGTAGCGCGCGCAATTATTTAAAAACTAAGGCACACTTTTTGCCAGCAGCAGCTGCCGTCGGTGGTGCGTAATGTTTACGAGCGCATAGCGCATGCGTAGTTGGCAACACTGGTCGCCGTCGCTGCATCCACTGCATGCGGCAATTTCGAAAAAAACGGTGCCTGCGCTTACATAATGCACAGTTACGCTGCGCCAGTTACCAACAGTTGCCAATTGCGTGCGTCGTTGCCACATAAATTGCAAATTGCGTACAGCAAATTCAAAAGCCTCCACTTTGACTGTGCAGCAATCAATCAATCTTATTGACAAACTTTTTAGTTGTTCTTCAATAAAACATTCTATTGCCAACAACAATCAAAACTGTCACTTTGCTAACCTTGAACGAATGACGTCGGCGCCACATTCTTGCATTAAATTGTTTTTGTTTTGCCATTTTTTTCTTATGCCAGTTAATAAATTCAAAGTCAGAAACTGGAACAAGATTTTTCCACTTGATTCGGCTGCACGAGCCGTGCTGCTTCAGCCGCCAGCCATGCAACGTTTCAACTTTATGATGCTATAAATAGCGTTGTGTTGTTGTTGTTTTTGTGCTATTGCAACAAGTTGTCCAAAACAACAACAACAAAATCAGCAAACATTGGTTTCGTTGATGGTTTTGGAGCGAAACAGCAGAAAAAGATTTATGACTGAATTTGCAGTATTCAAGAATTTATTGCAATAAAAATTGCATTGAGCAACATTCAACTTTCAACATTCTGTGTTGCATTTTTACAAAAACTGTTTAGCATAAAATTCGACTTATTATTATTATTTATTTTATTTATTATTATTTTAAAGAATTTTGTACACCTTCTGTTCATTTACCTTCTGTTTATTTATCTCGTAGTATTAAACTTATATAATGTAAAATAATTGCAAGCTTTGGTAGGGACGGATGGCTCGCAATGTCAGAACAGGATATACAGGGTCATTTTAGAAGCTTCACACATGAGTCCATGAGTTTAGGTGTGTGGTCATAGTCAAGTTGCTTATAAATTGTTGATTGGTACCGAGTGTGTCTGCTATAGGTGTAGGAAACCCATTGATTTCATCTACTCAAAGAACCTCGTATAATTATATCTCAAACGTTCATAATTACAACATAACATTAATGGTTTCATAAGTCCCATTACATTTTCTGAAGGCAGCTTCCTACACATTTAAGTATCAGCACTTGCAGTAACTTGCGTCTCCTTCTTTTTCCTTCTAATTTGTATGCAACACTGTTTTTTCCAACATGTGCTACAACACACTTTTCTATCGGATGGGGTAAGGAAGAGGGGACCTACAGTTTAGGGCCGAATTGGCAATTTTTCTATCATACTTGGAGGTTTTTTCATCGCCTGCCAAGAGCGCACTTGTGGGATTTTTCTAATTCTCCTCTCCTTCATGTGGATAGCGATAGAAGTAGACAAGCGTTTCACCAGCCCAAACTAGGAATCGAACCTACGGCCGCCGGCATGGAAAGCCAAAACTACACTTCGCTTAGCTCCTAAAAACAGTACAACATTCGAACTGTACGAATGCAATTGTGAACAGTCCAAAAGCGTAAAAAGCTTTGAAACTACACTCCCTACGATTTTGTTATTGTCTCCAAGTATTGAACATGTCCTTATGACCTCACTAGTAGTGTCTTTCATGATTCTAGAGTTAGTAAGTTAGTCTTAACCCATTTTCGGCCGCTGGTCGATTTTTCGACCAGCCACTTTGAAGGAGAGTAGCTCTGCACTTAGACATTATATCTTTGAACTTTTGATGCAGAAAATAGCTTTGGTCTTTTGGTAACCCCTCAAAATAATAATTTTTTTTAAAAACGATAAATTTAGAGATGTTGGCGAAGGCACGAAAAAAGCATTTTTTTTAGTCATATTTTGAATATTCTGGAAAATATATAACATTTTCAAATTATTGATTTATTATTGATTATTTACGAAGCCTAAAGACCAAATTACCACAATCAATTGATATCCATAAGATTATGAAAATATTTTTACCTCTCAGCAAGCAAGCCAACAATTGTTTGTTTTCATGCTTGATTATTATTTGACTAAAACTATGTACATGTATATTTGCTTTTATTTGAAATTGAATTTTTATTAATATTAAAATTTATAAAAAATTTGTAAAAAAAAAAACAAAAAAAATCCAAAAATATTCTTGATTAAGGTCCTAAATGTAAGTCCTTAAAAGGAATTAAAAAAATATTGGCTATTTCTGGTAGCGGCCGAAAATGGGTTAATGAGCTGATTTTAGGACTACTGTTCGCTAGGATTTCTTTGAAAAAGTGTCTTTTTTTTGAGGTCGTCAAGATATTATTTGAAGCTTGAAGAAACGTTCTCACAAAATCGAGCCTATTCAAGCCTATTATTTCCAAACTTTAATAATGGCAGCCGCCGTGGCTCAGTTGGTTAGTGCGTTGGACCGCGAGTCGAAGGCAGCGACCCAGGTTCAAGTACTGCCTGTAATAACACCTAACAAAAATAACGGGAAAACCCGTTTTCTCTGTCGGTGGCTGTCCTTTCAGCTGGAAATGGCAAACCTCTGAGAGTAAAAATTGCTTATGAAAAAGCTCCCAACCTGCCGTTCGGAACCGGCATAAAACTGTAGGTCCCTTCCACCCGCGTACAAATTCACACGCACAACACGGGTGGTTGCGGGAAGCTAGGCCTTAGTCTCGCGTAAGCGGGCTGTCGTGCCAGTCAATTATTAATTATTAATAATGTCCCTTAAGCTTAGATGAAGGCCCCGGTATAGCTGTACAACTATCGATGGTACTATCGATAGTATCGATGGTTATATTTGACGCCACTATCGATAATTTTTTGGCACTATCGATACTTTCGGTTTTTTATGATGTGACAGTTATGCCTCTAGAATATTCGTGGATAATATTCATGGATATATCGCTGTGGTATTCAAATATGTGGGTACTAGGGATTGCAATCCCGGACCAGTTTTGCAATCCCGCGATTTTCGGGACTGAAATTACAATCCGTAGTGGGTACGTGTCGATGGAATCGGCAGGACTCAAATTTTAAATTCAAATATGCCATGTTTCAAGTTAAGTTTGCGATGAATCAGTCAATCAGTCAACCAGTCAATTGGTCAGTCATAATATCAATCATACACTGAGAAATGGAATTGTCTTTCCTTGCTTTAAATTCGAACTAACTCTTCATTATGCAATGACTAATGACAAAAAGCTTAATAATCTGCCATTGGTAGTGTAAACAAACTGTCAAGAACTATAAATTGTATGTGCCATGGGGCTAAATAAATTGCCACGAGCAGTTAGCAAAATGATGAAGTGGTTTTTATTTATCATCTGCAAAACGCGTTGCTCCGCCCAGTCGGCTGACGAATTAAAATATTTCTGGCAAAAAATTTGATTGACGCTAAATATGTGCTTAATGCAGCAATAAATAAAACCTGTTTAAGCGCACAAATAAAATTTAATAAAAATATGAAAAATGTTTTAATCAGTAGCCGTATGATTGAGATTCCTTCATGTGTCCAGTTTGAAGCCTTTCATTTTTGCAGTAAACCATAAATCCTTGTGGCGGCAATTCTTTTTGGTGAATGCTTTCGCAGCGATGTGTGAGAAAATTGTCGAGATTGGAAATCTTGGGCGCAACAGTCACACGTCGACGAGGTGCAGCGCCAGTCAGTGGTGGACGAAGGAGACCAAAACGTGCCAGCGTCACTTGGGCTGACCTCGTGCACCTACTTATGCATGCAGCTCTGTATGTGTGCCGCATGTTGCAGACGAAAGAAGGTGTTGGCCGCAGCATTTAATAAGGTAGAGCAAGATTTAAGTGGCGCCAGCATTTGTACTTGACTTGGAGCTCAGTTGCTGCAGCAAAGCTACTTTCAATAATTTTGTAATTTTTTCAAATTATATGAATTATTCGTTTGAGTGTGACGTTGCCCAAAATTTCCATACAATGGTCGACTCAGAATGTCGAATTGCGTAAGAAAACACGTTCTCTCAAAAAATTCGCGTCCGCGTAGCCGGCAGCGCCCAAAGATCATTGCCTTCTTGAAAGCCACGCAAGCACCACAGTAGCTGGCGGCTACAAGTCGAACACACCCACCTGCTTGAGTAATCGAAATTAAGCCGAAGCCGGCATTTGGCATTCTGCATGTCTGAATGTATGTAACACGAGGCCTTTGCTCCATTGTCTCAGTCTTGTTGCTGTGATTTTTGTTTTTGCTTCTATTTTTATTTTCCGTTTTGCTTTTTGTTCTTTGAGTGCGGCGCAAGTGAACCAAAGTCACAATTAACCAACAACAACATTGAGCATAGCAGACCAGCACTGAGAGAGACATGAAGTGCCAATGTTTGCGGCCAGTTTTTGTTGTTGAAGTAGCCAAACCGAGTCCAACTAGTTGTTGTATTTGTTGTAATAGAAAATTGTTAAATTTGACATTTGGAACTTGCACCAAAACCCAACAAAAAGTGGAGTATTCACAATGGCCAACAGTGCAGCGAGAAATTTCAATTGCAATAACTGTTACAGTTGTTGTTGCAGTGCTGGTAAATGGTCATAAAGCACAGTTACTTGAGTGCACATATCTTGATTGTGTTGCCATTGTTATTGTTATAGTTGTTATTGGCCACCAAAGCTGCTGAGTGCCATCGTTGTTGTTGTTTGTTTTGAGAATTTATGGTGACAGCCAAGTTTTCCCAAGTGGCAATTGTTTGCGTATTGTGGCCGAAGAAAAGTCACAACAAAACGATTTTCTTTTGTCTTGAAATTGGACTGTTGGTTAGTCGGTCGGTTGGTCGGTAGGTTGGTTGTTTGGTTGGTTGGTTGGTTGTTTGGTCGCTTGGTTGACTTTGTGGTTAGCTGTTAGTGCAGTTGTTTGTCTGTCGGACAAGTCTGTTGTTCGTTCATTGTATACAACAAAGCCAGAGTTCAACTTGAGCACAGCACAAAAATAGATTTCGATCGTGTGAATTGTGATTTGCAATTTCGAATCTTTTGTCTTGGGCAAAACAATTTATTTGAACACTTTATTGTGGCTTTATTGTGTGGGATAAATGTCAAACGTGTCGTTACTGAACATTTTTATGGCGCCTGTATAATTATAGCACGAAATTGGTGGGTCATTAAAGTCAGTTTTAATGATTTCTTTGTATTCAAAAATGCTGAAATTCTACAGAAATGCAGTCAGATATATTTAAATTGTATTTAATGGCGTTTAAATGAGTTAAAATAAGAGAAAATTAGACAAAATTTGACATGCGATTCTCAAAAAAATTTACCAATATAGCCAAATCAAAATTTTAAAAGTTTTAAGACAAAAGATTGAATGAAATAGTTTCTTAAAAAAGACCCAGAAAATATAAAAGAAAAAAAATTAACCATATTTCAACATGTAATCATTAAGCAATCTTTTAAATATTACAATGTCTGAGTTTTAAGGGTTTTGAGAGAAAGTTTTAATAATGGGGTTTTGAATTAACTCTATCACTCTATCTGCAGAGCTAGGAGTTAGGGTTCCTAACCTATATACCCTTCCTGAACCAACGCAATGCCTCGCATTAATAGGGATCACCCCTTGCGCGTTTGCTCCATTAAAAAATGGATAAGGACCTAGAAGACATCAAGGAAAACGTGGCCAAAGTATGATCTGAACAGGTCAAAGCAACTGCTTGGAAACATCTGGGGTAATGCCGCAAGACTCATTGCGGTTCTTACGCAAATACCCTTAAATGATCATTGTTGCAGCTATGGTGACCAGGTCCAGAGAGAGACATTGACCCACTCTCTGAGTACATGCCCAGGTTTAGCAAAGAGCAGGCTACGCTCGCTTGGAACTTCCTTCCCGAAAGACCTCAAAACAATTTCAATTACGGGGATCAGAAAGAATTTAACTTCCTGGATCTCGCAATTGGAACTGCCTTCCCGAAAGGCCTCAGAATAATTTCAACTGTGGGGATCAAAAAGTTGTTCACATTCTGGATCTCACAATTGAAAATATTAGCCAATACAAAATGAGATTCTGGCTAATTTTGCTATCTATCTGTGGTAGTAACCACTCAACCAACCAACCAACCTGGACAGTGGCGCACACAGTGGGATTTTTGGGGGTTCAAACCTAATACAAAAGGCAAATACAAAAAATGCTGGTGCAAAATGTTTCAAGTGGAATCGAGCTCAAAGTTGTACGCAAACCCCTAAATATAAATAATGAAATCCTCTGTCACTGAACCAGGACCTATAAAGTATACACATTGTACTTGTATGTATATAAGTTGATGGGGATAGAAATCTCTGTGATGGAGGCAACTTCTTTCTTCAAATATTGAAATCTTGGTACTCAAAATGGAAATTGAGGTATGAGTCTTTTTCTGTCACTCATAGAAGAAACTCACAATGGTCAATAATGCCTCTGAGTGGAAGGACGGGTTGTATACGCGTTCCGAACTTTACTTAACATTCAATTAAGATTACAATAACATTTGAAGTGGCGACTTGAATGCAACTTCGCTAAAGTATTTTCATTTTTGCTTAATTGAGACTCAAAAGTTGACCATTTCACAACTTTCTTTTTGAACTTTAATTTTGAATTTTTTCACTGAAGACTGAAAATTTGTTCAAACCGGTTCAGTAGTTTCCAGGATATGATGTTTCTTTACTACTACAGTCACTAGTAAGAAGCCGTTTTGCTTGGCAGCTCCTTAAAAATTGAAGAAGCATTTGAAAGGAAAAATAAATAGGAATGAGTCCTAAATTTAACTCGTTTGGGGAAACCTAGGGGCATTGGGAGCCTGTTTTGTATAAACAATCATTTCGCATGGCAGCCTCTTAAGGGGAGATAGAACATCGATGTATTTGGATGAAATGTTTGAGAGGAAAAATAATGCGGGTCGGATTTACATTTGACTCATCTGAGTGCAACCTCAGAGCAATGGGAGCCTATTTTACAAAAAACCGATCATTTTGTATAGAAGAAGAGGAGATAAGGTGTTAGGTTGTTTCGAGAAATGTTCAGAAGATAGAATTAGGTGAGACCATCACAGATCTTAATCCTCTTAGAGTAACTTCTGAGCAACTGTGGAGCTATTTGTCGAAGTGCTCACATTGTTTTGTAAGCTTTGACGCCTATGCCCCACTCTAGGCACTTTATTTGTTTGTCTTATAAATTTAATTTTATTTGATTTATTTCTAATTACTCAAAGAACAATTGCTTGCTTACTGACTAATAAAGAACAGCATAATGGATAAGTAACAAAGCAAATATTACGTAACAATTGATAACTTAATTAAAAACAGAGTTCAACAAGTTCATAAATATTGCTTTAGAAGAAGTTAAATCCACCGAAGAGTTCATTGAGATCTTATTAAATTCTATTAGAGCTCGCAAAAGAGGAGCATTTAAAGCATAATTCGTTTTGACGAAACCAACATTGAAAAGATCAAAGTGCCGGAGAGATCTAGAAGGGATGTTGAAATGAATCCTCTCTAGGAGGGAAGGGCAGTCAACATCAAAAACAAATGACAAAGATAGGATGGATCATCATCAAACCTCATAAAGTCAGATCTTTAAAACTATCGTAATCAAAATATTGTGCACTAAATCCTGTCTAATGTTTAATATGGCTGCTGAAAAAAGCACTGGAGCCACCTTCTTTTTTTATCATTTTACTTTACTTTCAGTCACTTTGCTCGTATTAGCGCTTAATTTACTTTAAAATTTCTCAAATCTTCCATTGTAAATATTTGCATACACATTTCTAATTGATCTTCGTTGAAAAGAAAAATTTATACACTCCGCAAGCGCTCAATCATCGAGCTAACAGTGGCGTGAAGAGTAGTGTTGCCGTGCCAAACCCATCTTAAAGTGTTTGATTAATGTCGCCAAATGTGGCACATCTTGCGAAATGCTACAAAAATTCAATACGAGTGTGTTCAAGTGAAACGCTAATGCACTTTAAGCCACAAGCAGCCATAATAAACGTCAAACTCACAGCTGCGTAAAGAAAATAAATCAAAATTTCAACTGTCAAATGGAGAAATGAATGCGATGCGCAACACACAGCGATTAGACAAACAAAGCGCTCGACTCGAAATGGAGTCGGCACACACATGTTGTGTCCCAATGAGTCGAGCGCTGCCGCCGAAGCTGACAAGCGTGAGCATGGAAATGGCCACTAAAGTGATTGCGTGTGGTTTATGGTCAATTAAATGTTTAAAGAAAATATTGTGTGCCTCTAAGTGATCGTTGTTGACGAGCTGGTCAGCCGCGCAGGCGCCTATCGCCGAAAACCCGCTGCCGCATGAAATTCATGCGCTGTGACAAATGCAACGCGCTTTCCGCCACCTAATAAACCCGCAACTTATTGTTGTTGTTGTTGAATGTTATGACAAATTTGCAACATTTGCAGCGAGCGGCGCTGTAGGTCAATGAAACGCAGTCAGTGTAATTCGGTGTAAATGATCGCCGGCGCGCAACCACAAACAACAACATCGAAATTATACAGACGACTCGAAAGACAAATGACACTGTACGCGTATATGGCGGCATCCGGTGTGCTCTTGAAAAACGGTTTTTCTTGTTTTTCCAATGTGTTTGCGGCCATGTTTTTTTGGGTAGCAAAAACTTTCGCCATCAATGCCGATGAGCGGCAAAAGAAAATCCAACGAAATGGCTTAAAAATCGACATAGACGCTTTGGTTTATTACACAGCGGTCGCCGATCAGTTTCAGTGCCACCGCTGACAGCGACCGCTTGTGCGCCTCGTCGAGAGCGACATCCCCCATTTGGCGGCCTGTCGCTGTGGCGCTAAATTAACGGCCGTGTCGGTGGCTGCCTCACATTCACCGCTCGCGTTTGTATTGTTGCAGTAATTTGGTGGCCGTTTTCTAGTTTAACGAGTGGCGGGCGCAGCGGTTGGGCCAGTGGCCAGTGTTGGCGTTTTCACAATTTCAAAACGAAATCCTGTTTGTCCATTTCGGTGGCACAGCCAAGTGTATTATTCCAGTTAATGCAGGCAATTAAAGAAAGTTTTTTACGGGCGTCTGGCCGAGGTGAGGAAAAGCGAACGTTTTAATTTCGAAAGTGTGCGGTCACCCAAAAAATTTTGCTATTTACATTTTTAAGCTGCGAGTGACCGTCGTTAAGTTTCTTCGACTCAAGATCCAAATTGTGTCAAGAATAAAAGTTGGAGAATTACTTGTTCATAGATTACAATAAATTCATTCAGTCGTAGTAACTTCAACGAAGCAGCGAACGAGATTGCAATTAAGAAAGAAAAAAAGACAGAGAGAAGAACGAGGTGCTTCCTCCGATATCGGCCCTGTACATGTATATTGATAGGTTGAGCAAAAAATATATTGAGTACTCATGGCGTAGTAGGACCGATTGCAGCACCTGCCGGTCACTATGCACCTTCTCTTCCTTGAGAAAAATTTATTTGTACTGTGCCTGAGTCGAACTTTCATTCGGCATCTGGAGTCATCAGCGGACACTATGCCATTGGATCCATACTTATCACATGGCACCCCTCATCCAATGATGTATACAGAAGCTACGGAGAAGAAGAAGAAGTATAAACGATACAACAATTTCTGTACCACGGCCCGACTCTGCCTGAACGCTGAGTCCACACCATGGGCTCAAGATTTCTGACGGATCTGAGAGCGGCAAAAATTTCAGATCCACTCTCCTTCATTTAGAGGTCGAACTAGTTTTTCCTGATTTAGACTGTTTGTTAGCTCCAGAGTGATTTAAAGAAGCATTCACAATGGCCCTTTTTGGCCTCCGAGTGGAAGCTCTGGTTGTATCGCGTACACACTTTCCCTACCTAACCTAACCTAATTTCATGTCATGGGTTTACCAGTTTCTTTGAAAATTTTTATTTTGGCTTTCAGAGCAATTTGCAGTCACAGATGATTCTAAACGTCAACTTACGAAATTTTTTTATATTCAAAAAAAGAATTATTATTGTCTTTGAAAAAAAAAACGATTAGAAAAGATCCTATACAATATATATTTTTTATATTTATTTCCTCTCCATACTCTTTTATACTAGATTTGGTTGTTTGATTGGAGGCTTGCAGTAATGGGTTTGATTTTTTTATCAATGCCCTAATTGAAAAAAACTTTACATATGATAGGTGATGAGAGTATCAAGAGTTTTAACCCTTTGAGAACCGCCTGAAGTTACACAATTGTGGTTGATTCGTTTTTAGATAATTTAAAAAAAAATCAAAAGGATCTGTAATTTTTAAAGATGGCCATGACTTGTTAGTTGGAGTAAACTAAAAAAAAAATAAACGTTTGTGGAAATAAGAATAAAGGATTAAGTAAGTTGTTTTGGCCAGTTAAGTAAGTAAGTAAGTATTGCAAGTTCATTTGAGAACGTCTGAAAATTTGGTAGTTCGTTAATTTTATAAACAAAAAAAGCTATATACCGCAAAATTAAGGCCCAAATATAGCAAAACTTTGTTTTTAGTTTTCTTTTCTGACATCAGGAGGCTTTTAAAAGGGCTTTGAAGTTTCAAGGACATGTATATTTAAAAAATTATTTACAAAATTAAACGCAATGTAGAATAGCCATTTGAATTTCAAACGAAAGAGAACATTGTTTGGTATTTAACAAAAAATTAAATTAATATTTAAAAAACTATTTAAAAAAAATTTAGCGCAAGGTAGAATAACAATTTGAATCCTAAATGAAAGAGAAAATTCTTTGGAATTAAAACAAAATCATTTTCTGCAAGGATCTATTGTCATCCATATACTTAATACACTAACAGAATCCTTGAATATCCTGGAAAATGTCCAATAGTTTTTTTTAAATATTTCTTAACGACTAATATGTCGAATTTCGTACTTTTCACTTTTTTAATTTAGGATAGAAAATTTGTAATTCTTCTCTGTAAAGAACAAAGAACCGTACGAAAAAAATTGAAAATCTCGACACAAGTCTTAGAATTCACTCTTATTTACTCATATTCTCTTATTTACCATTACGAATGAAAACATTGCCAAAAATATAAAATAAAATAAAATAAAAAAAATAAAAAAATTAAAAAAATTTCGGACAAAACAAAACTTTAAAATGTTTTCTTGACAAATCCTTCAACAAAATAAACCATCAAATGCTTCCCACGTTCAAAAATTGAACACAAATTTCAAAAATTTTCAACTCAAAAGCAATAACAATGCAGCAAGTGGGTATTAATTTCCGTCACGATGCGCCAAATCTTTCGAATCTGTAATTAATAACTGTCGTTGCTGTCTTATGAAAAGTTAACTATACAATTCTTGCCATCATCAGCCGACTTAATCCGTCGCTCATGCAGTCTCGTTTGGGTTTTTGTATTTCTATTTTCTATGGTAATTACAAAATAACTTGCAACGCCATAAATCCTAAACAAAATTCTCTCCACGCGCTCCGTTTTAAATGCACTCAAACACACACACACACGCACACATGTCTGGCAATATTTTTCCGTAAGGGGAGCAAAATGCAGCAACAATTGCGAGACGTGTTCCCACAGTTGTCCCAAAGATAAAATGCTACTTTTCAATGTTGGCTGCTTGGCTCTTAAGACGACATGTGAGTTTAGGCTGCGGTTGCACAATTTCATGTTCAAATATGTGCAAGATTTGCTAAATGGAATTCAAATTGCTGCAGGCTGGCAGTTTGCATTTGTTCGTAAGACAGAAAGAAGACAAAGGCAAATGATTCAAATGGAAAAGACGCACTTTAAGTGCAATAAAAAAAGTGATTTGGAATGATTTGTGTTTTTTGTTTAAAATTGGTGTTAAAATTGGACAATGTTCTTATAAGCTTTGTAAGATTTGAAAATAATAATCCAATTTAAAGTGAGTGAGAAGTACTGAAGACTATTTGAAAGGATTTAATGAAACCCAGTTAATGTGAGTTAGAAGAATTGAATGGCGATTTGAATGGATTAAAACGAAATGTGTGATTTCGTTATCCTGGGAGGGCGAAAGAGATAAAGTTACGACTGTCACTTCACAAAATTAATGGCAAATCACAATTCAAAACTTCAAAGCGAGCGTTTTATGGGGTTTTCTTTCTATCGATTTAAACTATGCGGCTATTTATTTTCACCGAAATCTTTTTTTCTTAGATTGGCAGCACTGTTAAAGACATCCATGTCAAATTTCAAGTCATAAATGTCATTAGCGTTTGAGTTACTTTTGATTTTGTACAACACAAAAAGTGAATTTTTCAATTTTTAAAATGTCTAAAATCATTCAACAAAGAAGTGCGTTTAAATTTTGTTTTCCGAATGGAATAACCGCTGCGAAAACGTTGAGAATGTTGCAGAAGACTTGCGGGGATCAAGCTCTATCAAAAACAACCATATTTGATTGGTACAAAATGTTCAAAGAAGGCAGACAACACATTGAAGACGAAGAGCATCCCGAGTGACTATCCACGTCAACGAATGAGCAACACGTCAATCAAATCAAAGAATTGATGCTTGCAAACCGTTGATTAACAATATGAGAACTTGGTGATGATATTGGCATATCAGAAGTATCAGTCAATACCATTTTGAAGGATGTTTTGGACCTCAGACGCATCAAATCTCGAACCGAAGAACTGCATTCGTTCTTCGTGACCATTTCGCCAAAAATTCGACCCATATCGTTCCGCAAGCCCCACATTCGTCTGATTTAGCTCCGTGTAGCTAAATTTCAAAGACCACTATGGGAACATCGTTTTGAGTCGATTGAGGAGATAAAGTCGAATCGAAGAATGTGTTGAAGTCCATTCTGGAAAATGACTATTTGGGATGCTTCAAGGACTGGAAAAAAACGTTGGCATAAAAGAGGGAGTACTTTGAAGGCAATGATTAGGTAAAGTTAGGTTGGCTAACCCCAGGAGAGTCCCACATAGACCAAATTAGTAGTACATAGTGTTACCAAATAGTGGGGCGGAGACCTAGCAACTTTTTTTAGTAAATTTCTAAGCGAATCAACATTTTTTTCGCAACTAAAAGAAAGACAAATATCTGCCTTTCACACGTTTTCTTGTTGAACTACATTCCATCTTCTCGCAGTGCCATCACTTGCAACGATCACTTGCATGGCGCCAACATTCAAGTGCCATCAATTATAAATTATTTAAATATTTGTGCAAGTCGTCCGCCTCTTTTAATACAAAATACACACTCGATGCGCTATTAGCATTTTTCCACTCTACCAACTCAGCCATTAGTGTCATTGTTAATGCATCAAAATGTGGCAACGAGCCGTTTAAATAGTTTGCGCCTCACGCGGGCAACAGCTACGCGGAGTTGCGCTGGCCAGCTTTCGAATAGAGCTGCCACTGCCCACTGGCCAGCCGAGACTAGCGGATGGCATGCCGAGATGAATTATGAACGCCGTAGGCCACTTTGAAATGCCGTCAAAGACATTAAAAAAATTTTATCTTTACGAGTAGATCGGTGAAGTGTATTGAGACTATGGCACAAAATGCTTAAAAAGTTGCATGAGCGTGGAAAGGATTATATGTTTAAATATAAACAAATCAGTTAAAAAGGTATATCCTCCTCTGTGAGTGCCAGCAGGAGGCAAAACTCTTTACCGACGTTCCAGTAAGAAGACAAAATATTTTCCGTGTTGAAGCATTTCTGTCGCAAATGAAATCTTAGCGGATTGATGATTTGATCTATGAGGAAGCTTGACCTTAAATATTTAAATCGCTTGGGCTGGAGCGCTGGACATTGACATAGAAAGTGAAGAGTTGATTTCAACTCTTATTCATCATGATAACTTTAATGATAACTTGAAAAATGTTCAATGATAACTTCTGTAAGTAACCTTACAGCGGATTTGTTAAACCATTGATAGAACCTATGTTTTTTTTTAAGTTTTGTGCGTTTGTTTTGTTCTAAGTTGAGCAAAGAGTTTAGGGAAAACATTCGTCGCAAGAGACCAGAATTGTGAATAAACAACCTGTGACTTCTTCACCACCACAACGTATCGTCAAATATCAGAAAATTCAGGTGAATTCAAAATTTAATTTTTGTTTTGAAAAAATAGACATTTGCGTTGTGTTGTCGAAAAAACCATACTAAGAAAACAAAATAAAACAGAAATACAAAATGCTGTTTTTGTGTTATGACCAGGGAAAGGATTTTGTGGAAATTGCCTTTTTGTTGTTTTTGTTTTGTTTCTGATTGAAAATGAGCACGAATTAGGTCCTCCTGATTAGAAATATACCACTTTTATTTTGCCTTTTTGCCTTTTTTACCCAAAAATGCATTTTTTAGTGCCTATTTTACCTATAAATGCCACAAAATGCCATTTTCAAGATTTGTCGAGCGCCTTTTTATTTTTCTTTCGTTTTTAATAATTGTCCCCTTTTGTTTCGCAAAAATACCTTTAAACTCAAAAAACATTAAGAGGCAACATTGCAATTTCGTTAACTTATCGATGCTTTTACATTGATTTGCTCATTCCTAAGCCGTTATTTTTTGTTGTGCAGTGGAAAATTTAAAGAAAAAACATGCCAAATGTGATACAATACGGCTTTTATACTTTATATGAGAAGTTAAAATATGAATTTAAAATATGTGCCTACATTTCAATTAAAATAGCTTAGTATTAGTTTTTAAATTATTTTTGAAAATCTTCATGTTCCTTTCCTTTTACAAAAAACGAGGTATAGTTAAATATTGTATGTTGCATAAGTCAGATGAAATAAAATTATTAAAAAATACATACCGTTTCCCCTTTTTTTAGATTTTCTAGTATTTTTTTCTTATTTTTAAATGCCTGTTTTTGCCTTTTTAACAGTTTTTAATGCCATATTTTGCCTTTTTATGTAGTTTTTAGTGCATTTTTCTGCCTTTTTTGCTCTTTTATTTTGCCTTTTTTATAGGTTTTTAGGTCCTCAAAATCCTTTCCCTGGTTATTACACTCCGTCTTTGTAGTTATACGAGTAGGTATATAAAGAAGTATATGTATACATAACATTTATTTTTCTTAGATCCTTTTCAGGTACAGTTATTTTAAGTAGTTTAATGATAAAAAAGACATTTGAAAAAACCCATTTGACAAAAAAATTGTCAAAATAAGAGTGCTGCCTTTACTTGGGTCATTTGATTTATTTCACTATGCAGTAGACCATATTTAGACACGGCTTCATATTTCTTCATAAATAGAGAAAAAAACATGACAAATATGCTGTCAAAAAATGTCTCTACTGTATTAACCCAACACCTCTCAAATCGTTCTCTGATTCATTGAAGTGTAGCCCACATTCCCGATAAATTTTTTGAGCGTTGTCAGTGACATATAATTTTTTAAATATCTCTCTTTTTTAATACAAGAAAGGGGTCGTCATTCTACCTGGTTCACTTGTATAATCGGTGTGGATTGATAAGCTACTCTCATGTGGGTTTATGAAATTTTAAGGCTTCAATAAACGTCACATATCTACATCCCAGAGAATTCCTAACCAAAATTTAAGACTTTCCTAAGCGCAAGGCTCTTAAAGATTAGGAATTCTCTTGAATGTAGATACCTGAATTGTGTTTTTACATGCAAAACTTAAAGGACACCTTACATTTTCGATCTAAAAGCGCTAGAAACCTACTTGACCACCTCAAGACAGCACAGCAAAGGAATAGCCGTAACCTCCTGAATGAACCATGTGGGATAATCTGTATTTGGCCAATACATTTTATATATAAAACTTAAAGCGTTTTTTACAAAATGTTGTGCTTATATAAACTAATAATCATACCTCATCCAAACTTTTATTGAATATGAAAAATCAACCATCCTTTCATATGCACAACTTACCTACAATGAAAAAAGAGAAAAATTAAGCATTAATAAAATATAAAATTTTTTCTATAGAAAGTTTAAATTAAGTCTTATTTATTGATGAAAAATAAGCTTATTAACCCTTCGAGCTTCATGCTGCAAGGACTCAATGAAATCCCAAAGGATCACAACAAGTGGCCAATCAGCATTAAGGACTTTATTGCCATGGAGCTGGCTTAAGTATGCGAAAAATATGCGCATATTAATTTAATTTGCATACAGTAGCGAAAATGCAAAGTTGTTAAAATGCACTGGCAAACACACACACACACACACATAGAGCAGCGTCATAATGAGCTCTATGCGGCGACGACGACACCGGCCAGCAGTTCCTGGGCAGCAGACTGCAGGTCAGTTTACTCCCACATCAGTTTGTTTGTTTCCCATACATGCAAGTGGGGTCCACTGGACGGACTTGTGTCTGTTCTGACTGCAGGCGGCATTGCGGCTGGCTATGATTTTTAAGCCGCGCGAAAACGTGAACGGCGCAATTCAATTAAACACTCGACTGGCTCTCGTAACAACTTTTTGGGCACAAGTGCAATGTGGCCGTCGCACTTGAAGGCATCGGTTATAATTTTGTTGCGAGCGCCCACATTGGCGCAAAAAGCAATTTATTAAGTTTTTGCTGGAGCGATTAAATTAATGTAAAAGAAAAATTGATGAGTTTGCGCCAAAACCATTTTTATTCATTAAGTGTGGTGCGGCTAGAATTTTGTAGTTGTTTGCACGATTCACAGTCGCTGTTGAGATGAGATCACCGTTAAAGACCAAATGTCGCTGCCGGTTTGCAATTTACATGTTTTAGTTGTCGCTCAAGACTGAAAAGTGCCATTTGAATGAGTCAGCGGTGGTGTTGTTTTCATTAGTTTCCAACAAAACGACCAAAGCTGTCAAGTCAACTTTTCGACTACTTAATGCATTTTAAAGAATTTGATTCTTGCGGTTATTGAAAGGAATTTTAATGAAGCACTGTTTCTGGTTTGCTGTCTGTCGCCACACTTTATTTGAAACACGTTTGTGAATAAGTCACAAAGACATGTTAAGCACTTTAAACATCGCGGAAATTGTTTGTGACAAAAGAGATGCGCATAATTTGGCTGAGCAAGGGAAATCGTTAAATCGTTAAATCGTTTGGAGACTTTTTAGTAAACACTTTTAGGCCGTTTTCATTAGCAACTGAGGGCTCACAATCGTTGTTGCCATAGGGATTTTAAATTATGATAAAGTTTTGCTCAACTGAAAGGTTGTTTGATTTTTAGACGGCTTTACAAAAACATTAACTCATTATTTATTTCTTCACATATCTCACACCAACAAACTCATTGACACACGCACACAATTTATGAAAGCCGATTTCTCTCTTCACTTATCGCCGCAACGTAATTAACCAAACTTATCATCCTCTGGTTTGATGTAAATTACCAGAATACGCCGCCTACTTGCTCCAAAATCCTGTTGCAATCCGTATTGCTTACAGTTTCACCGAAACAAAACAACACTGCACTGCAAAGTGAAAGATACGAAATTTCACTGTTCGTGCAATATTTTTGTGAAATCCTCCAAGCCGGCGAAATAAAATCAATTGAACAGGCGAAAGTTGGTAACTGTAATACAAACTGTCACCACCTGCCTCATTCAATTTCGGCGGTGCGCCGACATTTGACAAAATGTAAATTTTATAATCGAAATCTGCGAGCTAAACGAGATATTCAGCCACACTTGAATGATCAGCGCACATGATTTGCTTTCGAATGTGTTTGGACTACTTTTTTTGTTATGCACACAAATTAAAATTTAATGTTTTCTACTAAAAATAGCAACACAAAAGCTGATCACGATTTCACGACTTGCAAAAATGTATTTTGTATGACGACGTCATCATTAAATTATATTTTCCTAAGATATGTCAAGTTTTCTAAATGTCAAAGATTTGAATATCAATACGTCAAATTCAGTTTGGCTGCTTAACATCGTCCAATGGCCTTCGAAATCTTTTGGGCTCAAAAAATCGCTGCTTTTTCGAATAAAATGGCATTTTTGTGCTTTGAATTGTTTTGCAATAAATATTATGATTTTTTGTAATTTTTAATCCTTACAAACTTTATATTTTTATTTAATAATTTTTATTTCAAATAAACTTGTTACAAACTAAATAAATATACTTGTTACAAAATAAACTTGTTGAACGTATTTTTTTAATTTTTCTAACTTGACTCTGGGTCCAAAGCCATTTCATATTCACCTTCGCAATCAATTTAATGTTAAAAAATATATTGAGAAAAAACAAAAATATCAAATGTTTTATATATCATTGCAGGCTACAATATGGTGGCAAACTTATTGTACCTTAGTAATGGTTTTTTTCGAGAAAAAAATCCGTTAAAAAAACAATTTTTATAAAGAAATGTTTTTTCGCTTACTTTTTATTAGTACATCTTACGTATCTAATGTTGGACTTCAAAAGAAAGGTATGAAAAATACCTTTCGTTTGATACCCATATCGTGTAAATCAGTTGGAGATTAATTGAGTTTTTTTGATAAGAACTTTGAAATTTAACGCCGAGCCACGCCCTTTATGGGCGTTTCCCAGGCAAAATTTTTAGTTTGGTAGATACAGGAGCCAACCCTATATATAAAAGCATATTCATTTATTTTTTCACGAGGGTTCGCTATACTGTTTTTATGCCTCGACGAAAGTGGGGTTTTTGGGACATTTTTGTCGAAAACACAGTTTGAATATATTTTTTTTGGATTGGTGTCTTTAGCAAATTTTTTGGTCGTTAAAATATGTACAAACTTGCCGAAGACAGTAAAGCGATATTCGCAACGATTTAGGACCTATTAGCATTTAAACGTTCGAAGACTTAAGCGACGAACTCGACTAAAATGAGCAAACTTCAAAGTCGGATTTCTCTTAAACTAGAGCCAACCCAGCCAAACGGCTGGTGGATCTCAACTCAGTATCCCTATAGAAAGTCGCTCTGTAAGTCCCCCCATGTCTGAATTTTCGACTTGCACAGTGTTATAAATCCATCGTTTACCCCGGCAGATTTTAATTTATTTTTTTTTAACACGCGTAGAATTATTAAGCACTAAAAGTGCTTTCACTAAGTTTCAAAAAGCACCTATTAAATAAACGTTAATTTTTAATTTTCAAAAAAGTGAAAAACTTGTGTCGAGTTATTTGAAGCACTTCAACCAGATTTCAAAGGAAAAAAACAAATTAAATCATGTTTCTCTAAATAAACATCTGACCTTGTCAGATTAAAATTTTTGGAAAAAATTAAAAACACGTGTCTATTGTTTTTTTTTTTTTTAATCTTAAGTGCTTTCACCAATTTCGATAGTCTTCCCCTATTCCCGTAAAATTTTGATTTTTGAAAAATTAAAAAATAAGTGTCGAATTATATTTAATTTGAAGTAATTCCTAAAGGTTGGAGATCAAAACTCCCATTAATTATAGGGTTTTCATACAACACCTTAATCCATATTTTGCCCCTTTGGCCCCCGAATTTAAAAAAAAATTAACGCGGACTCTGCCCTTACTATTGATTTTGGAGCTATTTACTATAACTTTTACCCATATTCGAGAAGAAGTTGTAGGTCCGCTCCGATTTCCCCTTCCGTTTGAAATGAATCTGAATCGAAATCTTTTCGAAAGAACTGAATCTGACTTGCACCCTGCAACTAAGTCGAGACGTGTTGGTAACTCAGATAAAAATGCTTGGACTGACTCATGCATTGGCCAAATTGACTGACAGGATAGATCGATCTTTCTTAGCGCCTAGAAACCAGGCGGTGATTAAGTAAGAAGTAAGTAAGTAAGAATAGTACCCTCAAACTAGCGTTGGAATGAATCCATAAACCCAGCAGGGCGAGCCTGAGAGAGCCCGATGCACATGTTGGGACAGAGAAATCATTTTCTCGGGTCTAAGCAAGCGGCTGAATTAACTAAGAGATTTAACTAATCAGAATTGTCTTCTATGAATCCAAACCTAGAATTGGATTAAGCGATTTGACCAAGGCCAAGGTTCTGGTTGAAAACTGAATAACTTTGAGACATCACAAAAGGTGAATTGAAATTTTTAACTGTAGAAAATTTTGATCAGTATTTAAGAAGCCATTAGCTAGTGGATTAAATAGGAAAACTCTAAGATGGTTGAATTACGGGGCATAGAAACTGCAGGAGGCACCTTAATGGCTCAACCTTCTTACCAGAGGTTCATAAGGACCATTAGTAACAAAAGTCTACTGGGGATCACACCTGACATAGCTATAAAGAGAGACATCAATATTTATGGCCAATTGTCAGATCGCTTAACACGAACAGAGGGAAAAAAAGGATCCACTAGGTGGTCGACTTTGGTCAATCGCCCTGCACAATCATGGAAGGTCATTTTAGCCGTTAGGAGTCAGGTAGTGCCGGTAACAGGATTTCATTTGAGGTGGGGTCCGTACATAACTGTTGAGTCTAAAATGCCATTTGAAACCATATTTGCCACCCACAACTTCTGTAACAAACAGATATTTATATTTAGGTATGTCGAGAGGTATGGTTTCATCGGTATCTATGAACATTTCCACTTCCTGCGAAAGAACTTGATTGAGGTTTGATTTTAACTTCGAATACCTGGAACTTCTGAACTATAAAAGCCAGAGGTCTCAAATATGGTGCGTTGGATAGTAGATGCTTTCTAAAATGAGTCGAAATATCCCCAGGAAAAGTTGAAAAGTGATAATGAACTTTAAATGCTCTTAGTTGCTAAACTAGAAGAGTTAGAGGCCCAAAACTGGACACGTTTGAAGCTATAATTTAGAAGCTAGAGGTCTGAAATAGTTGACATTGTAGGTTTCAGGTTTTCAACACAGAGTCAATCTACTCGTTAGTAGCAGCAATCTACTCGCGTAGTTAATAGATGAACTTTAAATGCCTTGAATTCCTAAACTAAAAGAGGTAGAGGTCCAAAACTGGACACGTTTGAAGCTATAACTTAGAAGCTAGAGGTCTGAAATAGTTGACATTTGTTAGTAAAAGGTTTCCGGTTTTAAAAAGTGGGTCAATCTACTCGCTTGTAGTAGCAATCTACTCGCGTTGGCTAGTAGAAGTTTTCAGCTTTCCAAAATAGGTCCGATCTTCTCTACCAACGAAAAGTTGTAAAAGTAAATAGATGAACTTTAAATGCCTTGAATTCCTAAACTAGAAGAGGTAGAGGTCCCAAACTTGGCACGTTTGCAGCTATAACTTAGAAGCTAGAGGTCTGGAATAGTTGACATAGTAGAAGGTTTCAGGTTTTCAAAAGTGGGTCAATCTACTCGCAATCCCAATGAAAAGTTGAAAAAGTCAAAGGATGAATTTTAAAATCAATAAGAATAGAAAATTCAAAGGCCCAAAACTTGGCACGTTTGATAGTAACTTTCGACAACTGTAACTTTTAAAACTATGACGGCTTGAGGTCTAAAGTATGGCGCGTTGTCTTAGGGGTTAGTCTGTGAAAATGCTTGTCCGGTGGTTTAAATCCAAATCTTTCGAATCGCCTACGAATCAACTCCTGATAGAATTACCAGCATAATTTGATTCAATTTGAAAACATGCAAATCTATCGCTTGAAGATAGAAATAATAAAAAGTCATACAACTAAATGCAATAACAGTTTAATAAAATATTTAATCAAATACTCCTCAAGTGATATGTTGTGTGAAAAAATTATATTAAAAATGGGAAAAAAATCACAACAACACCTCACTACTACTTATAAACTATCAAACACAGATGGCCAAGTTTGATGATTATGAAAAGTAGAAAGTAAATGTGGCAACAAAGCTGAAAAAAGTCAGCAAAACATGCTGAGGAGTAGCAGAGGAACAAGAAAAGCAAATGCCGCTCTTCATTAGGCGTAGTTGTTAAAACCAGATGGTCACATGTATATACACATACATACATATATATCATATATACATATATAAAAATGCATTGGTATATATGATTTGTAATATATCTGGCAAATCGCGTGCAGTTGTGAATTTAAAAACTAAAATCAAAGCCGCCATTGACGAACGTTTTCATTAAATGCAACAATAATGCAACAACATCAACAACAACAACAACAACAGCAGCAGCAGCCATGGCAATGCAAGCAGTTCAATTGCTGATGTTTGCCGTAACGAGTCGAAAAGAAAGTCAGTGTGTAAATGCAACACCAACAACAAAACAACAACACGTAACTCTACACCGACAAACACCAAACTCACTTAAGATAACAAACAGCAATTAATAACAACAAATGCGCAGTAATTGTACAAATGCTTAGCAACTGTTGCTATTTTCCTTACCTCCAAAATTTCTCATTATAAATTTTAGTGGGCTAAAAATGCGTGAAAAAGCCGCGACGGTCGTGAGCATGAAAACGAAAGCGCCCGCGCAACAACGTCGTCATCGTCGGCGTTTAACTTTACGATGAGTACGAAAACGACTATTGGCCCGTAAACCGAAAAATGTGCATTAAAAAATATTCAATTACATCTGCTAATGAGGCACTCAAGGCCAGACAGCGCCGAATAAGCGAACGGCCAAATAGTTATTTGTTGGTTTTGGGAAATCACGGCGCCAACGTTCAACTCCGCACAGTACTTAATCATCGATTTCGCTGTAATCACAGCATTCGAGTGCCTGAGAGAAGCTAAATGCCAATGCAAAACTTTACAAACTCTCAAGAAATACTAAAATATGTGCTTCGCCGTAAATTGGTCCAAGTTGTATACTGCAAAGATTTAAACAGCATTCAATAATATTGAAGTCATGGTTAAATATTTTTTATGGCAAAATGGTAATTGTTAAGTGTGTTACTTGTTTTGAAATAGAATTGAAATACCTTTACTCATCTCTATTTCACCTTAGTGTCTTTTCTATAGCTTTTCAGTACGTTGGGAAGTAAAGTTTTGAAATAGAAAAACTCAAAGCTGCATGATTCACTTAATTTAATTTCAATCTCACTTGTCTTCATTGATTCACTAAATTTCTTTCCAGTTCAATATTCAATATTTTTCAACCGATTTCCTTTTTCAAACTGCAAAGTGTTTTTTCCAACAGAGCTTTGCGAATCTATCACTTCTTCTGAAGCTCTCTACGGATATTTTCTTTGATATAAAGTCTATCAACAAATTTTTTTCCTTACCTAATCCTAATCCAACTTCTCTTCACTGATTCACTTACTTAATTTCATTTCAGTTCAATATTCAATATTTTTCAACCAATTTCCTTTTTCAAACTACAAAATATTTCTTCCAACCGATCTTTGCGAATCTATCACTTCTTCTGAAGCTCTCTACGGATATTTTCTCTGCTATATAGTCCATCGACAAAATTTTTGCAACAGTTTACAATCTATCTTCTCTTCACCGATTCAATAAATTGCATTCCTGTTCAACATTCAATATTTCTTCATTGAAACAACAAAGTTTTTCCTCTATTCGATCTTTTTGAACTTATCACTTCTTCTGAAGCTCAATACGAAGAATTTTTATCTCCTAGGTAATCTATCGACAGATTTTGACCCTTTATCAATCTAACTCCTCTTCACTGATTCACTTAATCTCATTTCTGTTCAATATTCAATATTCTTCAACCAATTTTCGTTTTTCGAACAATTTTCGTTTTTTCCACTACTCGATCTTTTTGAATCAATCACTTCTTTTTAGCTCTCTACGGTAATTTTCCCTTCTATATAGTCTATCAACAGATATTTTTCGTCATTCGTTTTCATTTAATTTTAATATTTAATATTCTTCAACCGAGATTTCCTCTTTCAAACTGCAAAGTGTTTCTTCCAACCGATCTTCTATATCACTTCTTCTATATCACTTTTTCTTATGTTCTCTACGGATATTTCTCTTCTATATAGTCTATGGGAAGAATTCTGTCGTAACCAAAGCAATCTAACTTCCCTTCCCCGTTTTACTAAATTTCATTCCTGCTAAGCATTCAATATTCTTCAAGCGATTTGCCATTTTGAAACAACAAAGTGTTTCTTCTATTCAATTTTTTTGAACCTATAACTTCTTCTCAAACTCCCTACAGAGATTTTCTTTTCTATATAGTCCATCAACTGATGTTTTTCGCAACGTAAACCATCTAACTCCTTTTCATTAATTCTTTTCATTTCATTTCTGTTCAATATTTAATGTTCTTCAATCGATTTCCTTTTTCAAACTGCAAAGTATTTTTTTAAGTAAACCGATATTTGCGATTCTTTTTAAGTTTCCTTCGAGATTTTCTCTCCTATATGATCTATCAACAGATTTTTTTTGTAACGCCAAAAATCCAACTCCTCTTTTTTGGCACTCTATGGACATTTCCCCTTCTTCTTACGATTTAAAGCATTAAATTCAATGCTTAGAGCAACAAATTAATTCTCTAACTTATTGCTTTTTCACCAATTAGCACAATTTGTCTTAATCAACTGAATGATTTTTCTTTAAAGTCTAATAATGCCTTAATATATTTTCTGTTATTGAACTCTTTAAAAAAACTTTACGTCCAACTTCTAATTTCAAATCAAATTAAAAGCGAAGACGTACAAGCTTTTCTCTTCAACTTACATTCTTCATCTAATCTTAGGAAGTCTTCCGAATCTGTAGCAATTTTTTAACGGGCTAACGGGTTGTTATGGCCAGTTATGTAAGTAAGTAAGAAGCCATTTTTGCTTCTATGCAATTTTTCCTCTACCTTCTACAAATATTTTACTTAATCTTCAGAATTTATTAATCTTTCTTATACTGTCTTTGCTCAGTATCCAAGCCAAAGACTCTAACAAAAATTTGCCCTCCTATCGTCAATTATCTACACTACTCGACACGAAAAATGCTCCTAAAAAGACTACAAGACTAATCTTCGGCTGCTGAACACGAAACTGAAAATCAAAAAATTTTCTTAAGAAGCGTTTTCGAAAAATCTTCAAAAAACACTTTTTCCCCCTCTTATTTCAGTTATGAGCAAATATCTCGTAAACCAACCATCCGACTAACACAAGTCGTTCAGAAGGTAATTAGGTGAGAAGGTGAGATTTGGGGAAGTTACTGACGATGAAAGTTGAAAAAATTGAATTTTTTGACCATGTTCAAAAATTATACATTTTCGAATGGTTTTTTTATAGATAAAATAAATGATCTCCTCTGGTTTTAAAATCTAAGATAAAAGATATATTATTTGAGCAAATATTAAGCCTAACATCAATAGAATTGAAAGAAAAATGACAAAGTTATGAAGCAGTGAGTGAATACCAACTTTACATTTATTACACCGTGCGACAAAAAAAAGCATTTTTGCCAAGACCCATCCAAATGTTTATATAGACGTGAAACTAGAGGTCATTTATAATAACCTGGCATAGTCAGTTTTTTATTTTCTGACCCAAATTCCTTTTTAAAGGACTTTAAAATTTTAAGGATATACACATTTAAAATATTTTTTTAAATATTTGCGATTGTGCAATGATGAAGATATGGGTATCAAATGAAAGAGGAAAAATGTCTCCTTTTAACTAAATTTCCTGTTTTGAACTTTAAAAATTTTGAAATAGCAAAAAATTTAGATGTATGAATCTACAGACTGAGATCCAAAACATTTATGTTTTGCATACCTGACATATTTTGGTCCTGCATTTTCTGTGCTCAGAGGAAAGTTTTCTAGGTTTGGTGAGGCGACAATCACCGACAACCATCTGAAAGTTACAGCCGAAGACAGTAATCAACACAGTTATGTGTGTATGATTAATTCTTCAAAACTTAATGGAATGCGTGAAATGCCGCCACACTAAATACTTGTCGCAATTGTTGTGTACCTTTGCCCATTTAACAAGCAAATAAATTGCGCACCCTGCAAGTGAAATCGAAAGTGAAAATCATTTCGCTTTTATGAAGCTGATGACTTTATGTGTTTGTACAGTAAATTTGCGACAATGATCAACAGACAAATAGATAAACGAAAAGCTACGAGTGTGGCGAATCGGAAGCGCTCGTCGAAGTGTCATTAGCGATGGAGCAGAGTGGTCGACGTTGACGCAGAATCACAGTTCCACAGCTACGCCCGCGTTTTTTTTTGGGTGGGTCAACATCGAAAGTAAAAGGCGGAAGAGATCCAAATAAACCGAAAATGCGGGCCAACAACATCATCGAACGAGGCATCAGCTCGAAAAAAAGAGCAGCACAGCAACAGAAGAAATATGCGCCAAAAAGAAATTACGTAACCCTTTGCCGTCGTCGCTTTTGACCAGCATTCCAGATTGGCGATTTTAATAATTTAGTAAGCGCAGACCTACTAATAAATTAATACACACTTATACAGAGTTGCTTATTGCGGTATTTCACAAAAGCGTTGCTTTCAATTTCATTTTGTGGTGGACCACCGTTTGGTATTTCTTGTTGTCCACGTTTTGTTTTCGTATTCGATTATTGATTTGCGCATAAATTACGACTTGCGGTCGTACGCGAGTTAACCCTTTGTAAGCCACAGCTGTATGAGTTGTTGACTAGTTAGCAGAGGCAACGCGCGTTTAGTTCAGCGCGATTTTTATGCAAATGTTATGGTCAGCGCTGAGCTCTGAGATGAGAAGCAAAAACACGCGAACCATTTTCATATTTCATAAGGAAACTTGTGTAGGCGTTGGCATGGCCATTCGAGCGTTAGCGGACAAGGCGCGCTTCAAGTGGTGAATACTTTACAAGAATTTTTGTATAAATTTGACAAAATTGTTATAAAACTTTTATTTTACTTGACGTGCAACTGACATTGACGCTGCTCTTGAAAAACCCCGGCCACAGTGGCCAAGTGCAACACCAACTCGTCCGCTGGCCGAGAGCCATCCGCCAGTCAAAATCAGTCACGACTGCGACACTGTCTGCCCCAATCGTGCGCCGCTGACTGCTGCGGCCTTCGTCAGTCGAACGGAAAACCGGCAGCGCATCTTCGGCCTCAATTGTTCGATTGCCAATGTTGTTGTGGATGTTGCAGATGAGCTTGCACGATTTTCCGCGCTGCAACGGCGACAAGCCATTTTCGGCTCAAGTTGCTCATTATTGCTTCATCGTTCATCGCATTGTGCAGTTCAAGTTCAATATCTCGCATTATCGGCATGAAGCGAGACTGAAAAACTGTTGCACGTTTAAATGTTGCTTGGTGCAAGATGAGAAAATGAGGAAATGCCATTATTGGCATCAAAGCAAAAAATGAAAATTGTGCTTCCCGGAATATGTGAAAAGCGATTTTAAAATTCAATAAAATAGCTATTGCGGACTTTAGATGCAGTTAAGAAATTGGCTAGTAAATGAGGCTTCATTGAATTTGATGAAAAGTTGAGAGGAAAGTTGACTTTAAAAACAGTTTGCAGCGGTTTGTTTCTTTGAGAAAACACTTAATAAACCACAGTACTTAGTGGAATTCGAGAGTTGTCTTGTACAGAACGTATATGAAATTAACTCCCTGCGGAAATTTTCACCTGCACCTGTAATTTGGGTGAATTCAAGTCAAGCGTACACAAATTTTGTCCTCAAAACCTTGTTTTCTAATCTTTGCATGCTTTCAGAACCAACGCAATTCGTCTCACTAGATGAACCGCGTTTTGCAGGAGCGTCTGCTAATGGTTGGGAACCCACCTGAGGATAATTTAAGATGGCACTCCTTTGTTTTTGGTGTACTCTGGTAGTCTTTAGAAAGCTTAGAGAGAGTACTAACTATATGTAACTAACTAATTGACTGTCGTAGACTGTAGACTGACAGTCTATTAATATTACTTTGAAATACATTAAGTAATCTTTCGATTATCAATCGTTTTATCTTTGCAATCGTTTTATGTTTACATTCATCAATCGATCAATTTACCTTTAAACGTCTACATTTCCCTTCTTTCCCGTTTCATCCGTTATATATGATTTTGCTACAGATTTGTAATCAGACTACTTGATATAAATTTAAACAAAGTAAGCAATGTTTTTCTTAGTAAATCATTCATGACTTCATTCGTCAATCGGTTTATCTACTTTTATACGTATACATTTTTCTTTCAGACTTCCTAACAGTCTACTTGATATAGCTTTGACATACAAGAAGCAATCTTTTCGTTGGTCAATCATGACTACATGCGTCAATCGATCCACTTCAATAAATTTGCATACTTCCCCGTTCATTCATTTTATATAACTTTGCAACAGACTTTCTATCAATCTGCTTGATATAACTTTGACTCACAATAAGTAATATATTGCTTTGTCAATTGTTTTTCATTTCCTTATCAATCATTCCATATTTGCATGACTATATTCGCCAATCGATCTACAAATACTTATACGTACACATTTTCCTTTCAGAATTCCTATCAGTCTACTGAATGTCACTTTGACATACAATGAGCAATCTTTCCCTTGGTCAATCATTCTAACTTTGCATGGCTATATTCATCAATCGATCCACTTCAAGAATGTATAAATTTACCTACTTCCCATTTCATTCGTTTTATAAAATTTGCACCAGATTTCTAAGCAGTCTATTTGATATATGTTACTTTGACACACAATAAGCTATATTTTTCTTTGTCAATTGTTCTTTGTTCCCTTATTAATCATTCCATATTTGCACGACTACATTTGATTATTCGATCTATCCCCTGTTATACTTGTATGTCTACCTTTTTCCTTCTTCACCGTTCATTCGTTTTATAACTTTGCAATACACTCCCCATCAGTCTACTTGAAATAACTTTGACAAACAATTAGCAATCGTTCTCTATCAATCATTCCATATTTGCAGTTGCAAGTAATCTTTCATTTTTCCCCCAGTGGCGCACACAGGGTGGGGGGAACGTTTGGGTGTTCAAACCTCCCCTAAATACAAAAATTCCTGATGCAAAATATGGTTTCAAATAGAATTGAGCTCACAAGTTGTACGCAAAATCCGCTCAAAATTAAATCCTTTGTGCGCCACTGGCCCCCTCCTCGCATTATCTTTTCTATAGTGAAGCATCTTCTTATTTCTTCTCCTCTCTATTGCAGATTTTAAATTAAATCCCACTCCAAGTAAAAATAGGCACCTCTGCATTTGGTCAATTTGATCAAAGATGTTTTGTAACATTCCATTAAAATTTTTTAATGAGACTTAACCGACTAAGATTTAACTGTTTCATTAATCTTTCATTATGCATTATCTTTTCTATAGTGAAGCATCTTCTTCTCTCTTCTCCTCTCTATTGCAGTTTTAAATTAAATGCAACTCCAAGTAAAAATAGGCACCTCTGCATTTCGTCAATTTGATCAAAGATGTTTTGCAACATTCCATTAAAATTTTTTAATGAGACTTAACGGACTAAGGCATAACGGTTTTTTACATAAAAAACTTGAGTTTGTTTTATATTAGAATGAGAAGAGATTAAAAGAAATAAATAATTAAGAAATATCAAATGAATTAAATGCAGAACAAGTTTCGATTTAACATTAGAAAAATCATTTGCAAAAGATTTTCTAGTACATAGAACATACCCAACAAGATATGCACAACAACAACAACAATAACAACAGCAATTGAAACCAGTTGACCTTCTCGAAAGAATGTCAGTGTAGTCGAATGGAAATGGTTGGCACAGCCGCCAACACCAACCAACCAACACCAACAACACTGCCAGCAAAATCAGCGCCAGTGATCTTTAAGTGGAAACAACACACTCGATTACTAAACTACTTTACTATACTATATGACATGTGCTGTGGTTAACAATAACAACAACAATGTAATGGTGAGTGGAGCTGAACAGAAAGTAAATCATAGTGAATTATTTTTTTTTTTCGGGCATGCAAAATGTGAAAAGTGCAAAAGCGAGATAACAACACAATGCAAGACAACAAAAAAACCAACAAAAACATGGATTAATAATAGCAATGTGCCACCTTTGCAGTTATGATTATGTGTGCGTTTCATAGTTTTGCAGATTTTTTCCGTGTTTGCCATAATTCACATGGCGAGATTTACATAGTTTACATATGGCAACGGCCGAGTTACGTATGTGGGTACGTAAGTCGCAGCGACCGCGTGAGTGTGCCTACCGGGGCGTAAAAACTCGCTGGCGATGTGGCATTGTTCGGTGCGATATGCGCTCAGCCAAATTCAGCAGAATATCTTTTTACGAGCAACACTTGAAAGTTTATGTCCATTGTTATTGTAATTTCCTTGTGTATGTCTCTTTTATATTTACAAAGATTATGTAGCATCGCAAGATTTGCTCCAATGATTTTTACTTTTTTTCATTTGAATTTTTTTTTTGCAAATTGCTGTTCACTTGAGCTATCAGCATTCATGTGCGTTAAATTATAATTTATGAAATGTTAACACAAAATAAATACAAATATAATTTTCAAACCGGTAAAACAACTCGGCGCGGCATTCTAATGTCTAAATGTCACAATGTCAACGTACAAATTTGGCAGCCGAAACGGCGAATTAAAAACAGCCAAAAATGGCATTTTTGCGTTTAGAAGTGCTTAAGATTTCTAGTTTTTGGCATGTTTTTGTTTTTGCATTGCAACTGAAACGTGTGGTTTGTGATTTTGTTGGTTTTTGAAAAAAAAATTTGCGCATATTTTTAATTAATTGAGGGCAATCTTCAGAAACATTTAATTGAATATGGAAGAGTTGAGGCGGTGCTATAATTGGAATTATAAAATCAGTTAAAAGAAAAATCTGAAAACATTAATTTAATTATCTGATTTTATGTAAAATTGTCTATTTTTGATAAAAGTTTATTTAATTACTTGTTCGAAACAATAGAGATGAAGAAGCAGAAATTATAAATAAATAAAGCAGAATGAGGTCATGCAGTGCTTCCTTTTTCTTCATATTTATTAGGTACAGTCAAAACCGCTTAACTGCAAGTCGCTTAACTGCAAAGTCTGCTTAACCCATTGCTGCCTAAATTTACCCATGAAAATTTACTTTTTTTAAAAATCACAGAAAAGTTCGTGGTAGAGATATCTCAAAATCATTGATAGGGATGGTTGGGGTAAAGATGGAACTACCTTAGTCTAGTGGAGGTCCCCCTTAAATTCCGCCATACCAGACTCCAAAAATTGTGAATTTTCCGGAGTTGGAAAATGTGACGAAATGTAGTGGCCTTAGAACTTCACAAAGATCTGCCTCCTAACTCAACTGTAAACAATTCAACTTTTGTTCACGTGTTTAGCTAATCACTTCAAAAAGTATGGAAAAAGGCTAGCATTGCTGCCTAATGGGTACAAAATACCCAATGAATATATCAGCAATGTGCAGAGATAGAAAGCTGAAATTTTGTTTCTGATCATTTTGGGTCAATTTCAGGTCGTGTATGAAATTTTATCAAAATCGTATGGGCGGAACTGGTACCCGGCTTTAATGGGTTAACTGAAATAAAAGTCCAGATCCCATTTTTATTTATTATTTTCCCTGAAAATTAGCTCGAACACTGAAACTTTGCATAACTGAAAAATGCAGTTAAGTGAAAGAATATTTTGGGTCCAAAACATAAATTTACACCATTTCAATGTAATTGAAAGGAACTTCACATAGTGAAAGGATTTTCACTTAATTCGAGTTCGCTGAAAACTGCAGTTAACTGCAATTAATAGGCCGGAAAAATCGACTTACAGTAAAGCGTTCTCCACTGTAGTGAAAACAAGAACTATAGAGACTCTTCCAGGGATTGTTCTGTTCTAGAGATTCGAAATTATAAAATACACATATTTTTTAAGTATAGGGTGTTTTTTTTAGAGGTTTGTTTTTCGAATAGAAATAAAACTGGCATTTTGTGGTCAAATCTGGCAACTCTAATGTCATTTATGTTCAGTTTGGTTTGCCATTTCATCATGAACAGGTTGACAAAAGAACAACGCTTGCAAATCGTGCAAATTTATTTCGAAAATAATGGTTCAGTTCGCGAAGTCTACCGCAAGCTCCGTCCATTTTATGGTCGACATAATCGTCCATCAGAGCAATTAATTCGGTTAACCATGGGTCGTTTTCGCACTACGTTTACTCTATGTGATAATACGCATCCGCAGAGACGTCGAACAGTGCGCACCGAAGAAACAATTGCCGCTGTAGAGCAAAATGTTGAAGAGGACCCGAATGAATCGATTCGCCACCGTGCACAGCAATTGGTGCTTTGTCCATCAACTTTATGGAAGATTTTGCGCAAAGATCTTGGCTTGCGACCTTACAAGATCCAGCTTGTGCAAGAATTAAAGCCGCGAGACCATGCAATGCGTCGTGATTTTGGTGTATGGGCCGAAAATGAGATTGATCTCGATGCTGATTTTCATCGCAAAATTTTGTTCAGTGATGAGGCTTATTTTTGGTTGAATGGCTACGTCAACAAGCAAAATTGCCGCATTTGCAGTGAAGAGAATCCACATGAGACCCTTGAGACGCCATTACATCCACAAAAACTGACTGTTTGGTGTGCTCTATGGGCTGGTGGAGTCATTGGGCCATACTTCTTCCGAAATAATGCTGGAGAGTCAGTTACCGTTAATGGAGACCGGTATAGAGCCATGATAACCGACTATTTTGTTCCCGAATTGGATGGCATGAATGTGGATGAGTTGTGGTTCCAACAAGACGGCGCTACATGCCACACAGCGCACGTCACAATCGATTTATTGAAGGAAACATTCGATGAGCGCATAATTTCGCGGAATGGACCTGTCAATTGGCCACCAAGATCGTGTGATTTGACACCATTGGATTATTTTCTTTGGGGATATGTGAAGTCGCTCGTCTACGCCAACAAACCAGAAACGTTAGGGGACTTGGAAGCCAAAGACATACGGCCCCAAATGCTCGAAAAAGTGGTTGAAAATTGGACCTGTAGAATTGGCTTTATTCGAGCCAGCCGCGGCGGCCACATGCCCGAAATCATATTTAACATTAATGGCATAAAATTATCCTTCCAATAAAGCCAAATTGATGGACATTAAAACGATTTTCTTGTGTTTTATTTCAATTCGAAGTTCTGTACCTCTAAAAAAAACACCCGATAGTAAAAACACAAACTCGAGAAACGTTTCCAGAAAATATCCTGTTTCAGAGTCTCGAAATTATAAAATGCAAACATTTTTTAAGTAGTGAAAACACAAAGTAGAGGGACTCTTCCAAAGATTGTTTTGCTCCAGAGATTTGAAATAATAAAATGCAAACAATTTTTAAATAGTGAAAACACAAACTAGAATACTCTTCCAAAGATTGTAATGTTCCAGAGATTCGAAATTTTAAAATGCAAAAATTGTTTAAGTTGTGAAATCACAAAGTAGAGCGACTCTTCCAAAGATTCTCCTGTTTCAGAGATTCAAAATATTTAATAAAATGCAAAAATTTTTAAAGTGGTGAAGACACAAACTAGAGGGACTCTTCCAAAAGATTGTTCTGTTCCAGAGGTTCGAAATTTTGTTTAAGCAAAAATTGTTTAAGTAGTGAAAACACAAAGTAGATAGACTCTTCCAAAGATTGTCCTGTTTCAGAGATTCAAAATATTTAATAAAATGCAAACATTTTTAAAGTGCTGAAAACACAAACTAGAGAGACTCTTCCAAAGATTGTTCTGTTTCAGAGATTCAAAATATTTAATAAAATGCACAAATTTTTTTAATAGTGAAAACACAAACTAGAGAGACTCTTCCAAAGATTGCTTTGTTCCAGAGATTCGAAATCATAAAATGCAAACAATTTTTAAGTAGGAAAAACATAAACTAGAGAGCCTTCCAAAGATTGTCTTGTTTCAGAGATTCAAAATATTTATATTAATAAAATGCAAAAATTTTTAAAGTGATGAAAACACAAACTAGAGAGAGTCTTCCAAAGATTGTTCTGTTTCAGAGATTCGAAATAATAAAATGCAAAAATGTTTAAGTAGTTTTATTTGGTTCTAGTTCATTCCACTTACGCGACCTTTATGCTTCAATGGCTTTTTATCAAATCGTCGGTAGAAAAGTTTTTCATAGAATATTCGAGATATTGAATCTTGTGATCTACTCGTATGGGGTCTAGGAAATGGAGATATTGAAAAAGTTTTTGGAATTCACGTTATTTATGCTGTCAACATACAACTATCATTGTCATGACATTGAACAGGAAAATGCTAAAAAGATTTTATATACGAATCGATAGACACTAGAAAACTGCATGGAAATTGTGAAGAGTGAGGTGTCAACTTTCAAAGGAGAGCACACTTAGACATAGTTTTAAATTAAGTTGTTTAGTTCGTCTTTAAAAGTAATTTGAAACCAGATAGACAATAATTCATATGTAAATCGACTTATTTTTTTGGTGGTACAGGCATGTGCGACTTGACAGTATGATTTTCGGGAGGAAGAGCTTCTGGAGCTTGAGTTATCGGACGTGCATAGCTTTGTGAAAGCACGGCTTCGGCTAACCGACATTCAGAACCTTCTTCCCTTAGGAGGCTCCTACTTTCTCTCTCCTAAGAAGATTCGCACATTCTTAGGGGCGCTGCAAACCTAATAGCAACAATTCACTGTAGAGTGGTCTTGTCCCTGGCTTTTCAGGCTGTTGGGGCACAGTTGAGTATTTAATAGAAATGGCGACTGCAGTCACTAACAGAACTGGGTTTCCAGCTAGATTACAGAGCACCAATTCCTGTATGCGAGTCCGCGCTTCTCGACGCTCGCTACACATTATTGATAATAATTTGTTTGGCTACGTAAACAATCAACACTGTTTCATCTGGGGCTCTGAAAACTGTAGAGAAATAGAAGAACAACCTATCCAATCAGAGCTAGTTGTGATGTAATTAGGCCAAAGACAATGTTAGATCTGATATTGGCTGAATGCGGTCGCTATTAAGTGAATAATAACCATTAGAAAAAAGAGCCAAGGTGGTCATCAGGCGGATAATGTGTTCAACTACTAACCTCAGAACTCGTACTTTGTATTATAATATCATGCAGTTTTTTGGTTCATATGATATTCAAAATTGATTTTCATTAATTTTATGCAAATATTTTTTATGGGCGTCACCATAACTATTTCACCGCTTAATAGTTCAGCATAAAATGTCATAAAACTAGAAACCACTTAATCTCAACCTCAGAATTTGTACTTTGGATTAAAATAAAAATTACGTAAACTTTTTAATAAAAATATAACAACGCATTCGGTCAAATTAAAATGACATCTCATGTTGAAAGATTATATATTAAAATTAGCGCTGGTAATGAACTCGAAAAGAGCTTACAAAGCTATGCCGCCGGATCAAAAATACATGTTAAATGATCTCCCAAGTTTTCTGGATTTTTACTTAATTTGATTTTAAAAACGAATTTTAAGTAATTTATTTACTACTAATATTTTTTAATGTGCGTATTTATAGCTTCAATATTTGGTTCGCCGCCAAACAGTTTAGCTCAAAAATTCAATCAACTGAAAACAACTTGAACACAAAAGTGAAGACAGTGTTCGAGGGACAAGGCCAGCTGTCATTAGCAAAGGAAAGCAATAAAAAAAACATATTATTAAACCAATGTGACATCGAAGAATTTCATAGCAT
Source organism: Melieria crassipennis (assembly GCA_963668005.1). Lineage (NCBI taxonomy): Eukaryota > Metazoa > Arthropoda > Insecta > Diptera > Ulidiidae > Melieria > Melieria crassipennis. The sequence goes on along the minus strand of OY764962.1, from coordinate 38,582,219 downwards.
ACAACTCGCATGTGTCTCCAATCATAGCTAAAGAATTAATAAGAGTGGAGCTGCATTTCCGTCTTAAAAGCAAATGCGACAATAATAAATGTCATCTATGGGTACAGATGAGACTGCATAATGTATATGCCATGTGGCATATAATTAAATATATAAATATACAGGCACTCATACATATGGTTGGCTATGGAATTTTTATGGTTTTGTTTCCGTTTGCATCTTCTTTGTCTGCTTTAACAGTTTTAATTATTTCTTTAGTTGCGCCTTTCTCAAGTTGCTGTCAGTTTGTGGCTGTTTGTTGGACTGCGGCGTTGAGTTCATTGCCATTCAAGGTGGCACAATGCGTCATCGAAATTATCATCATGGCAGAAATTGCGAGAAAATGCGCGGAAGACGCGTGCGCTCGTTTCATTTCTGACGGCTACGTCAACTTGAGTGCTGCACTCGCTCAAACTGCAAGGAAGCAACCAGTGCTGTCGCTGTTGACTTTACGAGCCCAACATACGCTTTACTCTCGAAGAGCAGCCGCCAACAACAACAACAATAACATACACATCAACATCATTAATGCAAAATGCATTTGTTTGCTTGGTGCTGAATTTCCGGCTGCAAATTTTCGGTTTATTTGCTTGGCGAAACAGTGCAAAACAGACGAAAAAACAGAAAATTAAGCAAAGATTTTTCGGTTAATGTTGTTTGCACGCGCTGGCTTCAGTTATTTATGAGCCACAAATGAATTTTTTACGATGCTGCAATGCACAACAAAATACGTTAACAACTGCTGTCGCTTCTTGGCGCTTTTGTTTTCGCTATAATGAATATTACTTATTGTGTGCAGTTGTTACGAAGAAGCGCAAGTTTTCAGTCAGCTTTCGGAGCATTGTAGGCTCATCTCGCTGTTTGGGGTTTCCGGCAGCAATGTGCATTGCACTGGCAAAGGTACGGAACGTGGGGGCGTATACGTAACATTGTGTTTTCATATGAGCCACAATGTGTAGGAGAGTGGAGGAAATTGTTAATTATGCAACAAAGTAGGTAATAAAGCAGTACTAAAGAATTCAAATATTCGTCTAATCCAATTTGAAGTTGTGAAACTGCCAACAAAATGTTGTGCAATTTTTTATTTTTTCTTTAAATTAGTTCCTTGTTGCTTGCTACAGACAGTAGCAGTCAATGCACTCAACTCTTCAGACCATTTTATTGGTCATTCTTTAGATTTCCTGTAACTCACTCTGCAAGCACTTGTTCGTGATTACAATAAAAGGGGCAACAAAGTTATCACAATCATATTTTTGAGCTCCTAAACACAAACTTTAAAGTGCTTCGGCAATCAATTAAAACAAATGCCAATATGGAATAATTTTTAAAACTACTTAATTTTAAGTGAAATCCTAACAAATTTTTAACTGTTGATGAAAAAGTAGGAAAACTGCCATTAAAAATATTTATTTTCGAGCAGTGACGCCACTTGTTTGGTTTTGTTGCCTGCGAAATAGAGAATAGTTCTATGTTTGGCGACAGCGACAACTGTGTTCAGTGTTCGTGTAGCAGTGCAGTCGTCAAAATAATCGTCCCCATATGGACGTTCTGATTTTATATTTTGACAGATGCAGTCGTGTCGCTGCCGTCGTCTATGTGTTTGGGGCATTAGTTTTAGGTTGTTCAATTAACAGTTGAAAAGAAAAAATATTGCTAAGAAAACAACGAGACTCGGATGGAACCGATCGTACTGCTGACGAACCGAAACGAAATAATGTAAAACAGAATATAAAAAAACGAATGTAATACAACGAAATGATTTAAAACAGAATGTAAGCTACATACAAATAATTGTTTATCCTGACTGATTCATCATCGCCCAGCCCAAACCGCTAAAGCTACAGACATAAAATTTGAACTGTAGGTATATCTTGAAAATGAACCTCCGTCTAAAAGGCCAAAGTTTCAGTTGAAGAAAGTTGATTTGAATGTTGGACTAAATTCTTCAAAACAAAAATAATTCGACACATGTTCTTCAGTTTTTTGAAAATCAAAGTTTAACCAAATCATCATTGGGTTAAGATTCGTATAGAGAAAACTTTGAAAAGATACGTGCTTTTTATTTTGTAAAAATCTATACATAAAGGGGTAAACCAAGGATTAAAAGTTTGCAGCCGCCGTGGCTCAGTTGGTTAGTGCGTTGGACCGAGAGTCGCAGGCAGCAACCTCAGGTTCAAATACTGCCTAACTAAAAAAAAATAACGGGAAAACTCGTTTTCTCTTTCGGTGGCTGTCCTCTCAGCTGGAAATAGCAAACCTCTGAGAGTAAAAATTGCTTATGAAAAAGCTCCCAACCTGCCGTTCGGAACCGGCATAAAACTGTAGGTCCCTTCCACCCGCGTACAAATTCACACGCACAACACGGGTGGTTGCGGGAAGCTAGGCCTTAGTCTCGCGTAAGCGGGCTGTCGTGCCAGACAATTATTAAAAAATTAAAAATTATTATTATAGGGAAACATGATTTAATGGGTTTTTCGACTTCAAACTTAGTAAAACCACTTAAAATTACAAATAATTCGACAGGTATTTTTCAATATTTCGAAAATTTAAATTTAACAGTGTCAACAATGGGTTAAGGTATGGGAAGACTATGAACAAAATATTAACCGATTGGTCTATTGATTTCAAAATTTATGGAAACATTTAGAATATAAAATAAATAGACACATGGTTTTAAATTTTTTGAAAATCGAAATCTGACAAGGTAAACCAAGGGTTAAAAGTTTGTATGGGGAAACATGATTTAATGGGTTTTCACTTTGAATTTGGTGAAACTGAGAAACTGCTTTAAGTGATAAAATAATCAGCACGTCACTGACGGGGTCAGCTATGGGTTAAGAGTTTGTATGGGGAAATATTATTTAAGAGGTCACTGACTTAAAATATGGTAAAAGCGCTTTCAATGAGAAGTAATTAGGCAAGCATTTTTTTATAAAAATTTAACAGGGCCAACAAAAGGTTTAGAGAATTTTGATTTATTGGGCCCATTGGTTTCAAACATCCATGCAAAGCCGCGGGGCGTTGCTAGTCCTATAATAAAGACAGAGAAGAAGAAGACTTGTTATTTTAAAACAATCCGGAGAAGAATGAGACCACAGCTAAGTTAAGCTGTGTAAGTATGTCTAAGGTTCATCCAAACTGGTTGTTATGATCAACTAAGTTGGAACAACTCCATAAATCAGAGCGAGCAAATTATCTGATTGTGTGACTTCGAATCTAGTTAATGCCAAAAAGATTCCAGTCATCACATGGACTCCTCGTGGTCGCTCATGGCTGAATATTGGAACAATGTGAACAAATTGCAAGTAAATAAGCCGTAATTTCGAAGTGATGAAGTACTTTGTTTATTTTGACACCAGCATTAACACCAAAAACGACGTCAGTTTAAAAATCAAATGGAGAATAACTATTGCCAACTGGTGTTACTATGAGGCAGACAATTGAGAAGTAGAGCCCTCTCTCGGTGAACCAAAGCAGTTATCATGCCCATTCTCTTAAAGCAGAATCTTGGTCCTCCAACGAAAGTGCCTTGAAGTCGTGCGGGTACAAGATACTCTGCAAGATTTTTGATTCTCTTGGGACGTGCGAGATGAGTACCGTAGTCGATGGAACATCGAGCTGTATGAGCTATAAGGAGACATGGACGTATTCATATGAAATTGCAGAGGTTCCGCTGTCTTGGTCAGTGTGCCCGTTAGTCTGAAAATGCGCCGGCGAGGCGGATCTAAGAGACGGATCTAAGGCGGATCTAAGGCGGATCTAGGGGAAAAACAAGAATTTAAAGCATTGAAAGACATTAGTTAAAAACAAAAACTTCACTTTTGTTCACTGGCAACTCAAACAAACCTTATTACTTTGATAAAAAGTGTATAACGAAAGTGGTAACAAAAACAAAAATACCGCTTAAATCAACTTTGAAGTACACTTTTTATGAATTCAATTTTTTAAATCAAATATTAAGTACACTTTTTAGAGTAGAGTGTTTTTTTAATTAGTATACTTTTTACAAACTTTGCTATGATTTTTTGTACAATATTTGTTATGCAAAATCATTGGCGACTATGTCAGATCCGCAGCGCAACAGCAACAACGGCCACAAATGACATCAACTTATCAGCAGCACACAAGCCCCGACAATCTGGCGAACAAGACACTTTCAATCATAATCGCATCTCAAAACACGCTCAACAGTGATGTCGGCAAATCGAGCAAGATGACAGTTGCCGAAAGATATAGTTTTTTTGTATGCCAATAAAATAATTTAATTCAAGTATAACACACGCGCCCAGTCACATACAAATACATACAACAATAATACGAAACAATAACAACACCAATGCCAATAGTTACGGCACAGTATCTATGAATGACAACAACAACAACAACAAAAACCCACACCGCCTAAACAGCGCCCAGAAACTAGTCAATTGGCTGCGAGCTACTCGGCTACAAGTGACGCACGTCTTCGCTCATCGGCAGCCGCCGCTGCACCTCAGGGCACCTCACCACAAACCATCGTTTGACGTTGTTTCCCCACCACAATTCAGCAATTTCCATGACAAATCCACACAGCTTCCAGCAGATCGGCCAACAGCGAAAAGTGTTGTTGTTGTTGCCAATTGTTTAGCATCGAAATTGTTGAATCACACTTTGCTAGATTTGAGTAGATTTAAAGAAAACGTATTTTTATAAAACTAATCCGTTTAATTTCAATTGTTTGTGTTTTGCTTTGAGACAAGAAATCATTGAATGAAATAAACAGCGGAAAGTAAAAGTAAGTTTTGTTTTGTATACAAATGTGTTGTTGTTATTAATTCACAGCATGTTCAAAATTAATGTAAATAAAATTACGACAGTTTTTTTTTTTGTTTTTCTATTTCAAGCGGAAGAGGTAGCAATTTTTTGTTGTCTGCCTTGTTTTCGATGCACCAAGAAATGGGCGCTTCGTGATTTAGTTTTCAATTTTTGTTTTTTTCAATAAGCAAAGCGCGCCTCCTTGTATGTGTAAACAATATGTGTGTGTGTGTGCGTGCGTGTGTTTGCAATATTTGTGGTAATTTTTAAAAGTGGCAACTTTCTTTTTGATTTTACAGCACAGCGGCCAAATTGCTTCCAGCTGTTTGGCAGCTCAACTGCCGTTGGTCATCAGCGATTACGAAATCCGATTGTGTGGCTTAAGGCCACTTTAAATGCCACGCGACGGCATAGCATTGCAATTGCGTTTGGAAAATGATGGCCAAAAACAAAAAGTAAGGTTAATGATAGTCAAAACAATGATATGCGTTTTTAATAACTCGCGTGCGCACAATTTGTTTGAGTCAAATGCGAAACTGTAATACGTCCAATGAGATCGCATTCGCCGAGGGATTTCAATGAAGAAAATTATTTCATAAAAAAAGTGCATAATTATGGATTAGATTTTGAGATTTTGTTTTGGGAAAAGTAGAGACCGATCTAACAGCAAGGCTTGTTAATTCTCGTAAGAAAATAAAAAGTTGCTTCCTTTTGTGTGTGTCTCAAGAGGGGGGAGGGGGGTGGGGGTTCAACCCCCCGAAATATTAGGATCAACTTTAAAACTACATACAAATTAAAAGGCATTTTATAAATACTAAAGAATCACTTCACCCCGCCCCCACCGGAAATACTTTTCTGAATCTGCCCCTGCCACCTACCATTGCACATTTAGCTTTGAATTCATACAAATGAGACAAAGGACAACTGAGGCTACGGTGATACCACAAGTAAAAAATAGAGGGGGAAAACTACTTCCTGCAATATTCAAGCTACCACTTAAGGTAGAGTGATTTCTGAATGAAGTCTCTAATGTCAACTGATTTGAGACCCTACAAGTCATTAAATAAGGGAAAGCTTAAGCATTGCTTCAATGTCTGCAGAGAGCCAAAGTGGCAGAGCAGATGACTTACAGTCCCCTCCTCCTCTTCACTGAGGCAACAGCCACACTAGTCTCAACTGTCGAGGCCTAGTCTACTATACTAAGAGAAAAGGATGTTGAATTCCCAAACAAATAATAAAGAACAACCATAGAAGGGGGATGAGTTCATAGGAGGGCGAAAATTACTTTATACAAGTCCAAAGCCTATTCGAGCCAGAGTGATTAGTGAATGACCCTCTACAAGACTCTAATGTCAACTGATCTGAAGTCAAACAAATCATCAAAGAAAAGAAAGCCTAAACATTGTTTCAGTGTCTTGAGAGAATCATAAACTGTTTGGAAAGATGACTTGCTGTCTCTTCCTGCTCTTCAGTGAGGCAACAGCGGCAATAGTCCCAACTGTCAAGGCCTAGTCTACTATACTAATGTGCTTTTTCTAGCTTAAGCAAGGAAAAAGATTTTGAATTCCGAAATAAATAGTAAACAAAAACTATTGTTCTACTCAGTTTTGGATATTTATATAAGTAAACATTGAGAATTGCTAAGAAGAGAGAAACATTGAGAATTTACATAGTTTGAAGTTAAGAATTTACATAGTTTAAAGGGTTAAGGATACACTTAGCTCATAGATGGACTGATTGTAATACCACAAGTAAAGGGAAGGACAGGGAAAAGTACTTCATACAAGTCGAAAGGGTGATTAGTAAACTCGAGTCAGGGTGATTAGTGAACAACTTTCAATTGGAATTTCGAGCTGTTATTTCAAATCAGCACTTAAAGTTCATTTTGACTATAAATGCTCAAAATACAAATTTTTAATTTATTGCATTTTGTGGCCCGTTATCTTAAATTAATCTTTAAGTCATCAATTAATTTGCTTCATCTGTCATTCTTAAAATAGCCACAACATAGAAGCATTGCACCACACAATTCCGTTCAAATCAGTCGTCAAAAACATTAAATCATACCCATCACAAATTGCAATTAATTAATTTCCAAGTCTTAGATCTGGTGCCCAATTTCCTTTAGGCTTCTTCACATATACATATATTGAAATAAAAAATCAACTACAGTTAAAATTCCTTTGTTCTATGCAAATTAGGAAATCTTCTTCTAAGCGAACATTGCCAAAAAAAGATTTGTATTCCAGTTGAACTGGTTTCGCAGCGGCTTATTCGCTTCTCACATTCTGCTTAGCGCTCGCTTGATTCTAATAAGCCGAAACAATGTTGTCTGAAATCTACAGCAACTCTAAACTGAGCTCGTAGGTCTCATGCGCGCAATTATCATAACAATTTGCATTTAGAATCTGCGTTGATTGGCCAACGGCAGCCAGTTTGTTGACTTGCAACATCGCAACAAAGCTTAGCAGCTTTTTGTACTATTTAAAATTAGACAGCTTTGGGCAAAATTTCGTAAACTGCTGCTGGTCAGCTTACGTAAGCGTCGAACGCCTAAAATTCGTTAGCCATCGCTGAAGAAAACGCAACACGTTCACGCCGCTGAAGGTCGAATGTTTATTAGCGTTGTCGCTTGATCCATAAAAATTAGCATTCTTTGGGGTTTCAGTTTTTTTCTCGTGCTCAACTCATCAAATTTGGACTAAGACTGCTCGATCTTGTGTTCTAGTTTTTTTGTGAATCTTTTTGGTTTCAATCTCACTTTTGTTGGGCATTAAATTAAGTGATTATGTAAACTTGCGTGTTGCTTTGTAGTTTTTTTTTGTTGTAATTTAACAAAACTGCGCATAAATTGTGAGAAATGAGTGTCTTTTGACTTGGAAAAAGTCTGATTTATGCAGTGTGTTGAGGACTAAACCAGTTCTTATCATGGAATCAATTTGCTATTTTGAAAATTTTGTGCGTCTTTAGATGCTTTAATACATTTTTTAGGAACAAAAATTCAACTTAACTTATTTTTTGCAACAGTGATTAAGTAATTTCAGTAGTAATTGAAGGTTGGCGAAAAGTCTTCTTAACCTTTTAAACGGAAGATAGAAATGCTTTAGTCATTGATTATAATTATTTAAGAGAAGATGAACAATTATGAACGTGAAAAGATTATCACAGCATATACAAAAACAATTAATTTGGTTTAGCAAAAAAGCAGATAAGCACAGCTGTGGCAATTTTAACCGGATTTCGTCTATTCGGAAGCAATGATGGCAGACCAAGTTTTGATAGTTGAAACTATTGCCGCAGTTGTCTTAATGAAGAGCAGGAAGAGACTGCAAGTCATCTTCCCAGACAGTGTATGGCTCTCTCAAGACACTGAAGCAATGCTTAGGCTTTCCTTTCTTTGATGATTTGTTTGACTTCAGATCAGTTGACATTAGAGTCTTGTAGAGGGTCATTCACTAATCACTCTGGCTCGAATAGGCTTTGGACTTGTATGAAGTAATTTTCCCTGTTCTTCCCTTTATTTGTGGTATTACAATCGGTCCTATCTATGACCTAAGCGTGTCCTGCGCCCTGATAGCCACTTTAAACTAACCGAACGTATGTAAATGTTCAAGACTGAGTAAAACGTTGGTTTTGGTTTATTATTTACTTGGGAATTCAAAATTCTTTTCCTTGCTTAAACTTTTTCTGTATGCTAGAAAAAGTATATTAGTATAGTAGACTAGGCCTTGGCAGTTGGGACTATTGCAGCCGTTGCCTCAATGAAGAGCAGGAAGAGACTGCAAGGCATCTTCCCGGGCAGTGTATGGCTCTGTCCAGACAGTGGAGCAATGCTTCGGCATTTCTTTCTTTAATTACTTGTTTGACCTTAAATTAGTTGGCACCCTGATCCACAGTTAGCAGTCGGCAGTTTAATTACTATGAACACCAAAATATCCAGGAACCCAGATGAGTTGTATTTTATTATGTCTGGTGACTGACCTGAGCTTCATCTTACATTCTACGAAGTTACTCGCGGGTTCTCTATTAGGAAGAGTGTACTGGAGATTTTTCAAATTTATGAAAACAAATGATTTGTCAAGCAAAGTTTTTGTAACGAAAAAGAAACTAAACGATAAGCAGGAAGAACGGAAATTATTTTCAATCAGATTTCAGAAATTTTCTATCAAGTTTTCAGAGTAAAGTTTTCACTGTGAAATTGAAAGTTATGGACTAGCAGTTTATTCGCCATTCTTGGTAAAAGTAAACCTACAGTTAGGACGCCTTTGTGAAAACAGACCTAAGTGCCTTGAAAACCCGCTTAATTGCATTGTTTTTGATATTTGATAAAATAATAATGTCGAAACAATGATATTGCTAAATATTTTTGGATACCTATACAATTTTTAACAGTTCCGTTGAGAGTTTCAAGACTTGTAGTGCTTATATTTTCAGAAAAGGTTTGGCTGTCGCATGAGCTACGATCATTATTGTCCATTTCTCTGTAACAACGTTATGACACAATTATTAAAAAAAAAGCAAAAAAAGAGGAAAAAACTTTACAATTGCACTAAATGTTTATTTATTAATATTTTTTTAAAGTTATAGTTCAAACGAGAGCCATTCATTTGTACTTCAAAATGAAATTAGTTTGGTATGTTTCAGATCATCCAAAATGGAGAAATCGTGTCAGCCAGATTTCAAAATGGCGTTTTCCGGTCGCCCATATCTCCCCCGGATATAAACGAAAATTTATTAAAAAAATTTTGTTCAGTACTCAAAACTATGTACAATAACATATAACAAATTTTTTAATGTGGAATAAAAATGTGTATGAAAAAAAATTACTTAAAAACATGGTCGTTTCTACCTGACTACCTCTTTAACAATTTTTTAACCTTTATTCAGTTAGATCCCAAGACTATAATTAGGGCCCCAAGACTATAATCAAGACCACATTTAGTCCATATCCAAAATAATTAATTGAAAAGATTTAAAATGAGGGTAGAAAAGTAACATTGGAAGAAATGTTAAAGTTTTTAACTTATTAGTACAAATTTTGGAACTAGTAAATATTTTAAAACCCTAACATTAGGAATACAAAAATTCTCCGAGTTAACATTAAAATTACCACTAATTTTTTTAGTTTACTTTAGAAAAACTCTGCGACATAACTTTATGCCATTTTTTATCATTTATAAAAATAATGTAATATAATTATAAAACCATAATGTGTAGGTCTAACATTTTAAATATTTTATCGAAAAGCAGATACTTTTGAAAAGAGATGAAAATATATCTTCTGAAATATCAGTAAAAAAATTTGTCAGGGTTGCTGTGGCATATGAAAAGCAAGTCATTATAAATGCTACTAAACAATCAAAGGAAGAGAGGAAAATATATGTTCTGAAATAACTTTGAAAAATCATTTGTCAGGGTTACCGCCGCACTTTATAACTTAACCGGAACCGGAATGTCATAAATACAAACATCGACTGTCAAAGCAAACATTTCATGTACCTTAGAAGTGTTGCACCACGACCCTGAGGCCTATTGTGTGTTCTCAACAACCGAAAGAGTTCTTTCGGAATACGGTCACTCTAACAGCACTGACCCATGCAGCACCCACTGTACGGAGCATAAAACATAATTTATGGCACCAAAACTCAACCACCTTGAACGACCTTGTTGCACTGAGCATCAAAATCCAACCCAAATAAATACTTAATCAACAATTTATATGAGTAAATTTCCCAACAACAACCACAACTGTTTTGGTGCACTTGCACTGAGTCGACTGGCCGTTCGTCAGTCGACACACACACCTCGAACGAGTGAAAAACACAAACCCTGAAGATATTTCAAGGGCTTCCACTTTTCTTGTACAATTCGAAAACAACATTAATTTAAAATGCAACAACTGGCGGAGCTTAAACGGTTCACGTTTTTTACGCCTCTCGTCGCGCTGCACGTAAGCGTTATTTCTCCTTGAAGTGTCTGCAATTAGCCGGCTTTTTAATATGCTCGATTTTTACTATTATTTTATTTATTTGCAGTAATAAATAAAAAAAACATTAAAATAAAAATTTCATACCGATACGCACAACGCTGCATGCGGCATTTGCTGCTGGCGCGAAACTTGTACGAAGTTTCAAACTGACTTCAATGAAGTTGGTGAGCACTATTAATTAGTGATTACCGCGACAACAACAACAAGTTTTGTAATAACGAAGAAGTTTGGCGCACTGTTTGAAAAATGATTACTCGGTTGGTGAAGCGATAATGGGGAATTGGCTAATTGAATTGCGGTCAGTTGAGGCTGAAGTCGCTGATTAAAATGAGCGCAAGTGGAACTAAAGGCAGATCGCAAGGGAACCGCAATGATCAGTGATGACTAGTGTCCGACCGAATATTCGGTTTCGGTTTCGGCCTAAATAAGTGGTTTCGGTTTCAGTTTCGGCCAAAAAATGGCCGAATAGCCGAAACCGAAACTTTCTGGAATATTTTTTACATTTTATTGTGTAGCAGATATATAGTAAAAGGAGGAGTAATTTAGATGCCAGTAATGTTAAGAAACTTCTTTTTTTAGCATATAATATTAAATTATTTAATTTTGAATATTATCTAGTAAGGTACGAAAGGGTGATTTCTTCTTGTTTACGTTTTTAAAAAATGAATAAATTGTTTTTATTAATAAGTATTTATTTATTTATGCTGTGTTTGTTTGTTTGTTCTTTATTTACTTAATGTAAAATTCGTTTGTTGAAAAAAGTGCTTGATATGGTGATTTTTATTTCAACTAGAAAGTTTCGGTTTCGGTTTCGGTTTCGGCCGAATATAAAAAAAAACCGAATATTCGGTTTCGGTTTCGGTTTCGGCCCAAAAAAGTGGTTTCGGTCGGACACTAGTGATGACGTTGGAAATTTGTTATAAAATCGAATTTTATAAAATCGAATGAACAACTACGAAGACAACAACAATGTACGCAGACATAGAGAGATCGAAGGACAGTAAGAACAGGAACAGATATGTAAGTGGACAATGAGGCTCCGGCGAGAAAGGAGTTCGATGCAGTAGTTGAAGCTCGACGGAAAATAAAGTGACCGTGTCTCAGGGAGGACCAAGTTTAGGACGCCCTATCATTTATTGGTGCGACCAACTAGAGAACAGAGGCACAACTGACAAGAGAGGCGCCTGGAGAGAACTTTTGCGGCAGTCCGTAAGTTGGTGACTGATTTTTATGGCCAGTTAAGTATGTAAGTAATGAATAACTACGTTTTACGCTGTTACTCTAAAGCAGACACAGAGCGTTCGAGAGACTATAACTATAAGGATCAAAGCAGATTAATGCATTAAAAAATCAATATAATGAATGGAAAGTGAGTAACTATGCATATTTATCTGATATTTATCTGATTTATCTGATGATCTGATTTTCCTTTTTAGGGGGTTTTACACTTAAAGCCAAAGAAACCCTATGCACGAAAACCCAATGCTAGAGAATGAATCTATGTAAGTAAGTATTAATCCAAGAATTATGTTGGATAACCGATAATGCTTGTTGTCAAAACAACTGAACTCGAAACTTCTTTAACGAATATGCAAATCTGTATAAGAGACCAACCTTGCCTATTTTTATATACGGTTTCGAAGCGCGAACAATAGGTCAAGCTGCCAACCAGTTCTTGGCTCTTTTGGTAAAAAAATATTTTGTCAAATTTGCGGTCCTAACTGTGAGAATGGAAGCAAAGTTTTGAACAGTTTAAACTTGAATACAGTCCGAGGCTAAATGAGTGCTGTCTTTACTGATCCATCAATCTTACTGTTAATCCCATTCTTTCCTTCTCCTTCTGTGCTCATGTTCCCCCTATTTTATTCCCGGCCTCGACTGTTTATATCGTTCAATGTTTGGTGTATTTAAACAGTCTAAACGGTAACTTAAAGCCCGCCGACTGCTTGGCTCGGGCAACTTAGGTAAATGGAAAATAGCGTCCCAGCTAAACTGATCTTGAAATCATATATCTCGATATCGAAAAGACAAGACAGACTGAACCTACGCTTTAAAGACACGCTCTTCCAGACCAGCTGACACCGAAAACTAACTCAGAACCATAGAAAATGCAAAGTTTTAGGTTGGACAAATTTCAAATAGAAGCACTTGACTGTTTAATCAGTCCTTTTTTGGGAATCGAACCTGGAACTTCTGGTAAGAAAATCCAGTGTGCTGCACTATCGTGGCCGGCATTAAGTTATTCGTGAAGTTTGTTATATTAAAAAAATGGAATTACTATTAAGGGGGTTTTTTTTGTGAAATATACTCCACGGGGTCTTAAGAATATCCCCCTCAAGTGGTTTTTAATTCTGATGACCCGTTCCCCTGCAGCAGCGCTTTATTGATGGCCAATTCGTTCCGCATGATATCGGTAACGCAAAGTTTAAACCGAATTATTTCGAAACACTGGTTTTTGATTATGGAAGTAGAATATATCGGCAAGTTTTAGTCCCACTGATCTAAAATTTGGGCAGCAACTTTTTGAAACATAGAACTTCTAAAGTAACTAAAAATGTCATTGTTTTTGGCAAAATCCGCGTCGCTATTTTCGGGAAATTAAGAAAAAAAAGGTAATTTTTTTCGGTTGGAGCGTATTTTTGTATTTTCGAGAAAATATTTTTTTTGTTAGTTACTTTAGAAGGTACATATATTTTCTCATAATAACTAATAGCAATATTTTTTCAGATGATTTTTGGGGCGCCGGCACAACTTCTACTAGAATTTGGGCCCAACGTTGGACTCCCACCACCGCCGCCATTTTGAGCACGCCAAAAAAAAATTGTTTTTCTTGCACTGCTACCTTTTAATAAAAGAATGAAAAAAAAAATTGTATATTGCATTATTTTTTTTTTAATGTCTTTAAATATTTATTTGTAACTCACTAAGTTTATTGCTGATTACTAGATTATTCAATTTGATTTAATATATTTATTTTAAAGATACTTTTAGTAGAATTCTTACTTTGATGTTGACTAACTTGTTAATCTCTGATCTCTCTCTCAACTAATTTGTGATATATTTATTAAAAATATTTAAAAAAATTCTACTAGTTTGCTCTTTATTTTGACATAAACCGCTAATCTGTTTCAACTAATCCTAAACACTATTTCGACTAATTCAATTGTGAAGAAAATTTTATCAATTAAATGAGTTTTCTCACGTTTAAAAAGCTGCAAATTTTGAGTCGTAAAACATTTTCGAAGTTCTCCACTAAAAAAAAAACAAACCAAACGGCAGTTTAAGCAATTAACTTTTTATTACAGTTATTACGTCAAACTAATGTCATTACTGTTGACAACATTGTTAATACGTTGGCAGTTGCAATGGCAACAAGAAACGCAGGAAACCGAAACGCACGCCGTTTCCTTCATAAATTTCAACCCAACACCTGTGCACCTTGCCAGGCAAATGGGCACATGTTCGTCTCTCTCGCTCTCTCTCTCTCTCTCGCCTACACTCTTCTTACACACATTGCCTTTTGATTTTGTGTGTTTTTCTAGTGCTTTTGTCAGTTGCATTTCTTAGTCTGTTTAGTTCGTAAGTTGAAATCGTTTTGTATTTTGTGCGTTCGTTTGAGTTGCGTTCGAAAACTTACCGGAAGCATTTTGCCGCTTTTTATGTCAATCGTTGGCTGTTATTGTTGTTTTTTTGTTGTTGCTGCAGTGCGTTCCAATTGCTTGCCAGCCGAAGTGAGTTGCAAAACGAATTTGCCGCCGCTGCAGCCAGTTGGTTTTGATGCGATCGCTGCTTGTGTTGATATTGTTGTTGTTGTTGGTATTGTTGCTGTCTTTTGTGGTCAATTTCTATGGCGAATTGTGTAATACAAAATAATTACATGCCAACAACAATGATAATTTCACCTTCAAGTTACACAAAATTGTCACAATAATTGTCACACGCTAATTATTGAAATTATTGTTGATTTTTTGGAATTCGAAAAAAAAGAAAGTTTAGTAATTATTTGTTAGAAATTTTTTTGCAGAATTTGAAATTATTAAAGTAGAATTCGTAAAAGTTACTTTAATAAACAAAAAATGATAGATAGTTAAATAAAATAAGGTAATTAATTTCATTTCATATTTTTTTATAATAAATATGTTTTATTGACTTAATTTTGTATTAATTAGTTGCATTATTTTTGTATCTTTAAATAATTAAAATAATTTCATATATTTATTTGTGTTTTTATTGATATTTCTTTAGGTTTAATTATTTGAAACCTCTTTTGTTACTTTCAAATTTTTATTTATTTAGTTTTTTATTTGCTTTACTCAAAGTTTGATACAAAACTTGAATTCAGGACTTGAATTTTTTACTTTTTAGTTATTTTAAATAATTTTATTTATATATTTATTTCTTCTCTTTTTATAATTGTTTACTTTTAGTGATTTTAATT
The DNA here is from genome assembly GCA_963668005.1 of Melieria crassipennis. Lineage (NCBI taxonomy): Eukaryota > Metazoa > Arthropoda > Insecta > Diptera > Ulidiidae > Melieria > Melieria crassipennis. The sequence goes on along the minus strand of OY764962.1, from coordinate 38,566,959 downwards.
CACTTTGCTTATTTTTGAAATGTTATTTTTAATTTGCAAACATTTTATTCACTTAAGTTTATATTAACATCTTGTATAATTTTTTTAATTTCAGTTATTTGCAAAAATTTCATACATTTTATGTGTTCATTGATTTTTCTTCAGTTTGCAATTAAATTTTGTTTTTTCAATTTTTAGATTTTCACTTATTTAATATTATATACTTGTATTTAGTTTTTTTTTAATTATTTAGTTATTATTTTTTTTTGTAAGTTAGTTATTAGTTTTAGTTATTTTAAATAATTTGATTTATTTATTTATGTTGTTTATTGATGCCTCTGTACTTTTAGTTATTTCAAATGACTTTGCTTATTTTTAAAATGTTATATTAATAATTTTTTTAATTTTATTTTGTTAAGTTTATATATATTATTTTTTGTTTTTAATTATTTGCAAAAATTTGATATGTTTTATGTTTTTATTGATTTTTCTTTCGTTTTTAATTCAATTTTCTTAAAGTATCAGATTTTTATTGATTTAGTTTGTTATTTTATTGACCTTTTTTATTTACTTACTTTTGTATTAATTACTTGTATTAAGTTATAGTAAATTTTTAGTTATTTTAAGTTATTTATTTAGTCATGTTTTTTATTGATGCTTATTTACATTTTGTTATTACTTGTATTATTTTTTAATTTTTAGTTACTGGAGTGATTTAACTCTACTTATTTTCAAATTGCTATCTGTTTAATTTTTTAATTTAGCTTTCTTAACTTTGTTATTACTTGTATTATTTTTTAATTTTTAGTTATTTAATAGAATAATTGCATATATTTTTTTATGTTTTTATTCCTTAGGTCTAATTTTTTTAAACTCCTATTGTTATTTTCAAATTTTTATTTTAGTTTTTTATTGTATTTATATTACTTAATTTTGAATTAATTACTTGTATTAATTTTCATATTTTTAAGCTTTCTAAATAATTTAATTAATTATTTATGGTTTCCCATGCTTCCTTACTTTTAGTTATTTTAAATACTTAAGTACTTACTTTCTAATTGTTATTTGAATAATTTTTTATTCTATTTTCGTAATTTTGTAGTAATACTTTTTTATTTTAATTAATTAAAATTATTTTATTTTAATTTATACATTTATCTATGTTTTTATTGATTTTTCTTTAGATTTAATTAGTTTTTAAACCATTTTTTTTATATATACAAATTTTTGTCATGCATTTATCTGTGTTTTATTGATTTTTCTTAGGTTTCTTAGATTTCTTAGGTTTCTTAGATAGGACCCTAATCCTAATGGTTTAAATCACCTTTCTTATTAAAATTTTTTTTTTCGATTTTGTTTTATTTGTTTGAGTTTGCATTAACAACTTGCATTATTTGTTCTAGGTATCTAAATAATGTTATCTATTTATTTATGGTTTTTACTTTTCCTTCATTTTAGTTCTTTTACTATAAATAACTTTAATTGTTATAATATTTATTTTCATTTAGTTTTTTTATTTTACTTAAGTTTGTATTACTGTTTTTAGTTCAGTTTTGATTTATTATATTTTGTATTCATGTATCATTACTTTGACTATTTTTGAGTCGCAAACATTAATGTTTCAAATTATGCAGAATAACAATTTCACGAATAATTTAATGTTCTCTAATGTTTCCCATTCATTTTTTGTTTAAAATCGTTCAAGTTTCTGTATTGTTTTCCATAGTTTTCATCACATTTACAGCATTTTTTGGTTTTTGTTTGTACAACGAAAAATCTGCTCAAAATATTTGCACAAAATTTGCAACACCAAAACTGTGTACGTTTCGCATTAAGCGTCGAACGCTGAACGTTTACGCAATCGCTTTTCTTTTCACACCCAGCAGCCATGGCCCGGCGCCAGCCACATCACAGCCAGTCAAGACGCTACAAAGGCGAAAATGCTGCAGCAGAAAAGCTCGAGTACTTTTCATTTCTATCGGCTGGCGCGCATGCGCACACCGTTCATACACTCACACACGTCGGCGCAACACGAAAATCCACAAATCAAAAGATGCAAATCGGCCTCAGCGTCCCAACACCGCAGCTCCTTCGCTCCATTGTGCATCTTTGCTTACACTGTGTTGGTGCTTTTGTGGTTTTTCTCGATTCAATTTTACTTAATTCGATTGCTCACTTTTGTTTGCGAATTTTGAAATGTGCAAAAGATTAACTTTGCTAATTTGTTTTAGGAATTTTATGTCGCACACACGCACAAACAGCGCGTTTGGGTCTATCGCGACAACAGCTGCACTTCACTGCAACAATTGCACGTTTCAACTCCAATCCACTCAAATGAAATCAAATCCGACTCGCTTTGGCTCGGCTTACTTACTGCTACTTCACCGCTAAACCAACAATACCGTTCAAGAGTCGCCGCTGCACTGATTTCAGCCGTGGCCAACACGCCAGCTCCAAGCCAACGCGCCACCAAGTCACATTCGAATAGTAACACCAGCTGCAACAACAACCACACCAGCACGAACACGAACAGCAGCAACTAAAGTCAGGCCGCAGGCAGCGGCGCCGCGCCGACGTTGCGTGCCGCCACAGGTGGTTCGGCTAGTTGGCTCGTTGGCTGGTTGATTGCTATGGCAAGTGCTGCTTTTGTTGCTGTTATTGTTGTGTCTTGCTGGTTGTTGGCTATTCGCTGTTGGCCAAAAATCCCAAACGCCATCAAGCACGCAGAGAGCGCCGCCGCGTTTCAGTGGAAAAGCCGGTTGTTGCGGTGCTGCTGCAGACAAGTTTAGTGGGTGAGTCCTCATCACTGCGGCCGGCTCTCGCCGACGCGCTCTTCGAACGGCGTCTATGCTGCGCGGCCACTGTTAGTCGATAACAGTTGTGATGGCTGTTAACGGCCATGCAACAGGCCGAGCAGCTGTTGCTGTACATAACAGTTGCCTACTGTGTTGCTAGTGGGTTGCTGTCAGTTATTGTTGTTGTTGTTGATGCTGTTGCTGGGTGGTCAGTGTGCTGCCAAAGTGTCTGGCCAAATTGGTTCTACTCCAGTTCCAGTCATCTACGTGTGTAGGGGTACACACACACAAACAGTTGCATACATATTCACATTCGAGAACACTCATACGCTATGTGGTGCGCAGTTAGGTGTTTGCCTTTGAGGCACGTAATACGCGCGACAGAAGCGTCAATATTGGACCTTTGGGGCAGTTTATATTAATTCGTTTGCTTGATGAAGAATAATAAAATTTGTGTATGTTTTTTGTGGAGATTGGGAACAACCCAACAACTCAACGAAGACAAGTTTTACATTTAACAAAGCAGAAAATACAAATTTAAAAACTTATACAAGTAGTATGGCTTGTTGTAAGCAGCACAGACTGGAATTTAATTACACAAGACACTTCAGTAATGACAGATATTTAATGGTAGATAGGAAGGTAGGTCTGAGTGGCTACTGCTAGAGTTCAACTTGAACCAACTTTGAGGCCTATTGTGATAACACAGTCATTGGCTAGATCCGCTAGATTTTTGAAAAAGAAATTACCCTGGTGAATTCTTCTTCTCCTAGAGACTACAGAACAAGTGCCTTAAAGGGTTAAGTACGTTCGTCTTGTAACTCCTGTAGAAATAACTAGAAAGCAGTCTCATCTCTATGTTTGGGTACCTATCGGAAAGTGACCCGATAGATCACCAATCACTGAACTTCAAGCGGACCTTTTTTAGAGAGAGAAGTAAGGTTTGCGCACGATGAAACTAGTGCACAAATAAATTCAAATTACTTCGGAACTAGTTAACATATTAAAATGAAAACAACGTTATATTAACAGAAATTTTATTTATGTTTTAATTCATTAACAAAATATTTTTTTAAATTAATTTTTGATAAAAATTACGATTTTTTCCGAAATGCCTCGCATTAAGCTTTTTATAGGGTTTTCAGAAATTTTTTTACTTGATGACAGCCACTTTTTGGAAAAACTAGTAATGGGGTCAGCAACCTGTTTTGTGCCTTTCATGGTCCTTTTTACCAGAGCTCAATATCTTTCTATTGGTCTGAGCTCTTCGCAGTTAAGTGGATTCGCATATCTGGGTACAAGTGTTACATTATTCTTTTAGTATCACTTAAGGGGGGTTTCTACCTTGTGCGGTAAAAAAAATCGATTTTTTTTTTCATGCATTTTTGGATTAATACATGATTGTAGAATACGCTCCCAAAATTTGAAGTTGAAATCTTTCGAATTACGGAAGCAATTTATAGAAACAGGTAGCTGTGTCGAGCGCGCCGACCTGCTGAAGCAAAACTTTGAACGCGTTTTTCTCAAAACTACATTTTTTGACCTGGCGGAAGTGATTTAGGCCACACGAGTTGAGCAATAGCTACGAAATTTTAAACAGTCATTTATCAAGGTCTTAGCTATGGCACGAACTAGGATCTTCAAGAAATAATAATTTTTTCTCATTAAAAATAGAAATTTGTATTGAAAAAAGTAGGTAAAAATTGAGTTTTTTAGTCAAAATCGCATATATCCTTCATTTTTCATTTGTTTTTTAAAATCCTAGTTCCTGCCATAGACAAAAGGATACAGAATAAGAAAAAATTTCATTTTTGTGTTTCAAGTCATCTCAAACAGCGGCAGGACTTCCGCGAGTAAGGAAGTCCTGCCGCCATTGCTCGATGGCCCCCTCCCCCCTTTTGCATATTTTATCTTGAAACTTTTTTTACTTGTACAATAAACATATACCTACATCTGAAAAAATTTTCCAGTGTTTATCTTAAAAACCTTCCCATTAAAAATGTTTCAAAAAAACATGTTTTCTCGGCCGCACAAGGTAGAAACCTGCCTTAACTGATGCTTTACTGTATGGCACGCAGCCAAATCAGGCCAAAAGAAAGTAGAAACTTCGTGCTGCTTTGTGAATGGCAAACGTTTTTTTTGCAGATACTCCTGGATATATATATCGGTGTTGATTGTCCCAGTTCTTACAAATGAACTGCTTCGTCTACCACAGCTACAGATTTAATGCCACACCAAGAACTTCTTGGGGAATTTAGACGTCTTATGGGTCTTATACTGCTCCTATACATTTCCTCTATGATCTGCAACATAAAAATCCACACCTGGAAGCTGTGAAAAGTCACCCAGTACTTAGTGCTGCATTATGGAGCAATCAAAATTCCGTATGAAATCACGGTACAATATTTTGGCTCGCTCTTTTGCCTCGCTGTTCTTCTTAGATTTTCTGTCTGAAACTTTTTGGACCTCATATAACTTCAGCCCTTCCTCCTTCTGAACTTTTCTAACAAAAGTTTCAGAGCATCCTAGTTTCTCAGCCACTTTTATGCCTGAAGCATTGGGATTTTTTTTCAAAAGAGCTATTAACTTCTTGCTCATAGCAGGGTTACTTAGCCCCTTCTTTTTGCCACTTCTTTGTTTTCTATTAATAGTGAGACGTTCATTGTATACTTTAATAACAGATAAAACGGTATTTCGTGAACCCGTGCTTTTCGAGCAATTGCTTTGAGGTCAAATTTGAGTTTTCATTGCGCAGTCTAATAATTTTTCCACGCATTTCTATTTCGCTGCTCATTTTGAAGGCAAAAATTCACCAAATCCTGCCCTGAGAAGGAATACCTAAACAGATGGTGAAGCAGGGTCCTACAAAAAAAGGATACCAGAGAGATTGGTTAAGTATGTGGGCGCTGGTAGCTAACTCTGGCAGCGAATGGTGCAGACTTTCTTGAAGATTCCAACCTTCCTAAAAAAGAAATTGAAGGAACTCACAATGGACCCAAACGGGACCTGCGAGTGTAAGCGCATGCCGCACACTTCCCTTTTATAACCTAACCTAACCTAACCTATAGAATCTCGTGTGGGGAGCTTACGTCGTATAGGTCTCAAAAAATATTCTTACCAAATGGCATCCAATTTGATACCATTTTGGAAAATAGTTACTGCAGTGTTGCGACCAGGCAGGCGTCTCCTAAGTTCACCCTTTCGGTTGAAATTTATTGTTATACTTGCTGCAAATATACTTGTTTTTTTCAATCGTTTGTGTTCAGTATTTTGTATGTATTGATTCAAAATAATTTTTTCACTTCAAAATACGTTTACTTGTTAAAAGAGGCAGAAGAAATAGATCTTTTGTCTCGTCAAACCAATATCGTCTTTGTAAAGACTTTCCGGAAGACGAAAAGTGAAGCTATCGAGTCTGCCACACAAGATGATGCTGCAGACATTTTTGAGGACGCCACATCCGACGAAGTGGTTCCAGAAATTCTACAGCAGACAGTAGTACGACGAAGCAGTAAGATTACATAACAGGCTCAAAAGCGCATGCGGAAACGGTTGAGGATACGAGTCACATTCCACAAAGCTACAACGATATATTTAACAGAAGTGATACTGAAGACTGGATACATGCTGTAAGGGGTTCATCCCTTCAATCCATGAATAAGAACAATGTGTGAAATCTGATGAAACTGGGTAAGTATAAGGATTTTTTTGTAAAGATACGGAATAGACTACAACGAAACTAACCACGATACGTGTTGCGTTGGCGGTAAGCTCTGAACGCAAATACTTTGTTCATCAGTTAGACGAAAAGACAGCATTCTTCACAGACAGACATCTATATGGAGATACCTGCGGGAGTTAAAGCCAAGAAAGGGATGGTCTGTAAGCTTGCCAAATCTTTATATGGATTGAAGCAGTCACCACACTGCTGGAACAAAAAACTCAACGACATCCTTTTGGCACTTTGGTTTATTTGTTCACGACATGACTATTGGCACTATACGAAGATAGATGATACCAAAAATAATGCAGTAATAATAATTATCTAACTGGACGACCTGCTGATAGTTTGAAATAAACAAGAAACATCAACCAAGTGATGAAGGAACTAATGAAGCGTTTCGAAATGTCGGATTGTCGTCCTCTTAAACATTTTCTGGGGATGAAAATTGAAGTAAAAGAACACCGAATTAAGATATCACAAGAAAGCAGCATGGATAAATTTCTAAAAAAATTTGGAATGATGGACTATAATCCCTTTAAACACCATTAGAGAAAGGGATCCAACTGCAAGCAACAGAAGATCAAGGATCATTAGATAAACCTTACCGAAATTACTACTACTGCCAGTTAGCATAATGTAGTAGTATATAATGCTCTGTTCAAGACCGGATATACATATGTATGCTTCGCAATTTCGTATATGGGTAGTTTTCAATAAAATCCTTCAGAGCAGCATTTGAAGCGTGTCGTCAGTTCCTTGAAGGGAACGAAAATAATGAAGCTGGAGTATGGTTCAACAAGCAATACTGCAATCGTTGGATATGCAGGCGCTGATTGGATAGCTGACTTGAGTGATAGGAAATCTGTGAGCGGATACATATTAAAAGTGTATAGCTGTACTGTGTCTTCCAAGAAGAAATCAAACGTGACCACTTCATCAAGTAAAGCTGAATACGTTGCTCTAAGCTCGGCTACAACAGAATCCATCTGGCTCCGTGGAATAATGACCGACCTAAAGGAAATAAAATCTGAGTCAGTGACAATCTACGAAGACAACAGGGGTTGCATTGGAATGGCAAACAACTTGAAGAGCAAGCGAGTCAAACATATAGACATCAAGTACCATTTCATTCGTGACAATATTGCTTCTGGAGTTATTAAAGCAGAATACATTGGAACCAAGGATAGACTTGCTGGCATTTTCACGAAGCCTACTGATTTAACAACATTTAGAAAGATGCGGCATGATATTGGAATTACCGACTAAGAGAGATTGTTATTTTACTTCATTTGTAATTTGTAAACGATTGATGGGGAGTGGTTGGTTTGGTGGTGGTTTTTGTTTTTCAATCGTTTGTATTCAGTATCCTGTATGACCTGATTCAATATTTTTTTTTCACTTCAAAAAACTTGTTCAAAGAGGCAGGACAAATAAATCTTTTTTATCGTCAAACCAATATCGTCTTCGTAAAGACTTTCCGGAAGTCTTAAAAATTAATAAAATGTCATTGGATTTCATTTTGAATACTGGTACTGGTTGGTGGTTGGTTCGCCAGGTGTCCCACTTTGCTGCATTTATTTGTTGTAATAGTTACCGTTATGCTAACGATGTAACCATGTTTACCTCCGCGTCACCATATTGCCTAAGAATTCTGGCTTTTGGCATCATTCCCTTTCTTACCGCATTCTCCAGCGTTAAGTATTCGTCTTCTTCACACAGGCGCTCAAAAGTTTTGCCATCAAGTCCTGTTACAAATTTTTAAAGCACGAACGCGTCCAGTTGTGGACCGAGTTTACACTCTTTTGCTAGCCTTTTAATTCTAGTAAACCAGAAGGTAACTGACTTTTGAGCCGTTTTCATGGTATCAACAAATTTTTGACGCTCGCGAAAAATTATTACCGGATGGGATCCAGTAAATTACATAAATCGCCGTACTTCTATACAGAGGGCATTCTTGGATCGCAAGGATTGCGTAAAAGTTCATAGGCTTCTATTGAAGTTTTTCGTTTATCCTGGTCGCAGAATATTTCCTCGAAGTATGGGTCCAGCAATTCTTTCCAATCCCGCCAATTGTCTCGCTTCTAGCGAAAATCCTGAATTAAGGACGACATCGATAAATTTTTTTCGAAATTTAAAAATTCGAAAATTTTTCTTTAGGAAAAAACAATTTTTTTTTGTTTTTTATTTCTCGTCGCCCGTGTTCATACATAGCCTATGTTATAGTTACCGAAGGCGATGACATTATTGTTTAAGGTTATTCCGCACCGCGACCAGTGTTAAACTTTTGTGCAAGGCTTCTTTGAACCATCTAAATTGAGGCTTTTAATTCATTTAAGCACTCTCTGGGGTAGATAATGTTGCCGTCACTAACTGCATCAATTTTTCTGCTGAGCAATCACAGAGAACATTCATTCTATTCAAAATAGTATCCTTCTGCTTCGATACAACATTTTGTACGATCAATTATATCATCGAATGATTTTTTGAGGCCATCTGTATACATTGTCTTCAAAATGTCGGTCGTCGTCTTTTGAATCGTGAAGTCTTTAGTCCGGAACACACAAAACACAAAGATTGTATTTGATGAAGAAGAAAAAATATTTATTTCGTCCAGAAAACACAAAACACAAAGATTGTATTTGATGAAGAAGAAAAAATATTTATTTCGTCCTATGTGGGGCACAAGTAGTTTTGAAGTGAAAAATATATGAAAACAGGGCATACAGAATAATGAATACAAAAACGATTGAAAAACATAAACAAGTACAAGTATATATGTACCAAGTATATAACAACACCCCCTCTCAATCGTTTATAAATTACGAATCAAATAAATCAACACCCCTTCTTAATCGGTAACTCCAATATCCTGCCGCATCTTGCTAAATGTTGTCAAATCAGTAGATTTCGTGAAAATGCCAGCAAGTTGATTCTTGGTTCCAATACCTTCTACTTTAATGAATCTAGAAGCAATATTGTCACGAATGAAATGGTACTTGATGTCTATATGTTTGACTCGCTTGCTCTTCAAGTTGTTTGCCATTCCAATACAACCCCTGTTGTCTTCGTATATTGTCACTGACTCAGATTTTATTTCCTCGGTCGGTCATTATTCCACGGAGCCAGATGGATTCTGTTGTAGCCGAGCCTAGAGCAACGTATTCAGCTTCACTTGATGAAGTTGCTACGGTTGATTGCTTTTTGGAAGACCAAGACATCCGCTCACAGATTTCCTATCACTCAAGTCGTCTGCCCAATCAGCGTTTGCATATCCAACGATTGCAATATTGCTTGTTGAACCATACTCCCGCTTCATTGTTTTCGTTCCCTTCAAGTACCTGACGATTCGCTTTAAATGCTGCCAGTGTTGCTCTGAAGGATTTTATTGAAAACGACCCATATACGAAACTGCGAAACATATATCCGGTCTTGAACAGAGCATTATATACATTATGCTACCTAGAAGTTCTCGGTAAGGTAAAAGAATCACTAAATAATTCTTGATTTTCTTTTGCTTGCAGTTGGATTCCTTTCTCTAATGGTGTTTTAACCGAATTGCAGTCCATCATTCCAAATTTGTCTAGAACTTTATCTATGCTGCTTTCTTGCGATATCTTAATTCGATGTTCTTTAACTTCAATTTTCATCCCCAGAAAATGTTTAAGAGGACCACAATCCGACATTTCGAAACGCTTCATTAGATTAGTTCCTTCTTCACTTGGTCGATTGTGTCTTGTTTGCTTCCAGCTATCAGCAGGTCGTCCACATAAATAATTATTATTACGGCATTAGTTTTGGTGTCATCTATCTTCGTATAGAGACAATAGTCGTGTCGTGAACGAATAAACCCAAGCTCCAAAAGGACGTCGTTCAATTTTTCGTTCAACATCAGGACATGGTTGTCCTTTCATCGACAAATGCCTATCAGATAAAAGTCACACGAAGCCAAGTCAGGTGAGTAGGACAAATGATTGATGGTAAAAATGGAATTTTTGACCAAAAAATCGGTTATCAAGTTAAATCGATGAGACGGTGCGTTATTGTGTAACAGGCACCAGTTTCTATTTTCACGGTATTGTGACCTCACACGACGAACACGAGCCAGCAAATGCCTCATTACATCACAAGAAAACACTCCATTAACAGTTTGGCCAGTTGGAAGAAATTCTTTGTGAATAATGCCTTCCCAATCGTAGATACAAATCAACATTGACTTTAGTTTTAACTTCTCAAGACGAATTTTTGTCGGTACGGGATCGTCTCGATGCTTCCATTCGGCACTTTGCCGCTTGGTTTCAGAATCATATTCAAAACGCCACGTCTCGTCACCAGTCACAATCGAGTATTTGAGTTTGGATCCTTTTTTGACTCTCTAATGAGGTCCTTGCAATGTTGAATTTGCAGCGATTTTGGGAAATTGCAAATCTGCAAATGTAAATGGTCGGTCAAAATGCGATGAATTGCATTTTTGGACATATTCAATTCTATTTCCATGTATTGCAATGACGATTTCGACTCATTTTTGATGAATTCACGCAATTTTTCGATGTTACTTTGAGTAACCACACTATTGGAAGGACCTGGATGTTCGTCGTCCCTTATGTCATTACGAACATCCTGGCTTCTTAAACAATCCTCATAATACATTTGTTTCATTAAACTTATGTTTCGGTAAACGTTTTACCAAGTTTAAAACACAATTTTATATTGGCTCTTGGTTCAAAGCTCATTTTTCGGCCGATGCTACTGCCACTTTTGGAGCGAAAACTTGGCTTTTACTGAACCAAATGTCATGAAATTTGGACAGCATGTCAGTGAAGAATAGGCCTTTGAAATGTATGTACCCAGCAGCTGATTGCACCAGCAGAATATGCTACTTTTCAGCAGTCTCCGTGAGGCAGACCTTGTAGAAGTTTCTGGTTCTTGATTGTATTATCTGCAGACATTCGGAGAGGAAATGAGATGATGATACAAAAATTTGAAACAAAAAAAAACGCTTCTGTTTTTTTCTCATTCTTTGCCTCGGCATTAGTGGGTACAGACAAGTTTTTCACCACTGGAAAATAAAGTCGTCAAAGCTTAATGGTTACTGTGTGTCTCTAACTTATAATTAACTATTTATAAAAGTCAATCAAATAAGTTCTCTGACGCCTAGGTAACTTAAATTTTATATAATTTTACAAGACTTTGCATCTTTTAAGTATCTCCTACAGAAGAAATATTAAAATTCAACGATTTATTATTCTGTGTGCCCGTAGCGGACTCTATGTAAGACAATTTAGAAGTAAAAGTTGAACTATTGAATTGATGAATACAAAATTAAGTATGAGCGGCATTATATCAGCATTTAATCAAGACTTGGCGGCCATCAGGTTTACATTCCTGTATTGTCGTATCATCTTCAGTGGGAAATCATTTTCTTAAGGTTCACATATAGAACGGCAAATGTGAGTTGCAAAATCAGCCAAGTCGAGTACTTATAACTGTTGACCTTTGTTGTCATTTTTCATGATCGCGCAGAAAACGCATAAACCTGGCAACTTAAGTTAACTCATGGCACTATTTTTATGCTGGCAACTGGTTGGGCGGCTTTTAAGTGCAAATTATTTATGAATGTTGCCGCATGCAAATTTATTTGAATTTATGCATAAAATATGTGGATGGGCAAAAATACGCTTCGACTGTACAATTATTGGAGTCATTGCTGGTCCATTAATCAAAGGCATTGTTTTTCTTTAAGCGCACGTCGGGCCTGGCTGCTGCGAGCGACTTTGCATTTGCCAACTTATTGGTCAGCTATGTTGCGATGTGAACCGGTTCACGCTTATGGCCTGGGCTCATACATATTTGGAATATCGGCGCGACACTCGACACACTCGAATGTAAAGCAGACTGGCAACACAACAGCGATGACGACAGCCACAGTGCAAACAGTGCAGCGCGGTTTTGTATTGTTTTTCCATTTGTCTGGTTTGAATTGAACTCTTACAAATTTCCACTTTCGCTTTAGGCCATCCGCTATCTGAAATTATGTTGCTAAGTATTAAATAAGTATTTTTAATTATGACTTGAAAGTGAGGAAGCTACGCCCAGCGTCAGCACGCTCGCTGAGTAATTAAACAATTTTTTTTTTAAATATTTAAAATGCACTTTCAGTGCGTACTGTTGTTATTGTTTTTTGTTGTTATCTTGGCAAACTGCCGCAGTGTTGCCGCGGCAGTGTTGTGTTGACTTTGATTATAAAGTCAAAGCAAATGTGGACACTGCAAACGCCGGTTGGGCGCTATGTTTGTTGCTGTAGTTACGCATAACAATTGTTGTTGTATTGGCATGCGCCATATTTTGCAGCTTTTAAGCTAACACAATACGACAGCCAAACATATAACGAACTTTTCCATCTGGCTTTAATGCTTTTTCGATAACTTAACTGCTGTTGCACCATCAACCATAGACAAGTTCGCTTGCCTAATTTGCTATTTACACCTTTGACTGTCACAAATCATTCAGGTGTGTGTCATTCACACTGCCAAAAATATATATTAGGGGAGACCGGGGCAAATACGCCCACGGGGCAAATACGCCCACCCGTTGTTTCTTTTAAAGTATTCATTCAAATTCCGCGCCAATTTTTTTGTAAGTGCGCCTTAACTCGTAGACATAACCACAAAAAAATCGAGGCGATTGACATTGCGGTTAAAACGTTATAAATAAAAGCAGATTGTTTTGTCGTTCCATAGTCTGAACATCTAAGTTTTGCAGTTTAGGAAAAAATATATACAATCTTCGTTTCTCGTTCCTTATGCAGCCAGGTAAGTTTTTCCTGTTATTTGAAGTAAGAAAAACTGTAGGCCAAAGTAGTTTTGTCGTAAAAAGTTTTTTTGTATTTTTTTTAATTTTTAAAAAAACATTTTGTTGTTTGGGGCAAATACGCCCAGTTCGTTTCGGGGCAAATACGCCCACCTAACGCATTTATCAAGGTTTTACTGCCTAAAGATTATAAATGACAATTTTATATTAATATACAGGGTGGTCCAGAAATACATCCACTTAATATACAGCGTGGTCCAGATAAATGACCTGCTTAATATACAGGGTGGTATGGAAGTTACGGACAAAAACCTAACGAAACTTTTTTCTGTATTTTTCCGAATTTGAAAAATCCTTCGCCACTTTTCGCAGAACTCAAAATCGAAGAAAGTATTCAAGTTAGAAGTTTTAATAAAGCATATTTGTTCAATTTTTTTCTAAAATATTTTTTTCAATTGATAGTTTTGTAAAAAGTGGTGAAGGACTTTAGGAATATATAAAATTATTAATATTATTTATCATTCGTGGAAAAAACTTCTTCCTCAAATAATTTTATAATTGACTATAGGTTACCACCAAAGACAATTAAGTATAAGATGTCTTACGCTCATACAATCGAATGGCATAGGGCAAGCTCGAATTTGCAATATTTTCATTATCAAGAGGAAACAAGCGTCGGCACAGTGAGAGCGTAATAATATTAACGCTCTCTGTTTATAGTATTTCGTTTCTGAAATGTTGTTTTCTATTACTTTCGTCCGAGATTCTTGAATTAATAAAGTGGGCGTATTTGCCCCGGGCAGTGGGCGTATTTCCCCGAGGGTTTTCCGAATGGCCAATTCGATATTACTTTAAATTTTTCGTTGAAACTTGAAAATAAATAGGAATCTATAAAAATGATAATGTGAGTTTTGTTCCTTAGGAAAGACACTAGCGCGTGACATATATTGTTATTCGAGAATCATTACTGTCATGTTGAAAAATAAATTTTCCAAAACGTGGGCGTATTTGCCCCGGTCTCCCCTACATATTTACAATATTTTTCAAGTGGTTGTTTTTGTATGCGTTTGTGTGTTTGTGTGCTGCATGGAGTGCCGCAAGATATTTGAAATTGATGCAGCGCCACATTGCGGCACCACCTCAGCTGTCGCCCGCATTTTGTCATGGCGACTGCGAAAAATTTCATTTGACGCCCAAAAAAAAAACTCATCTAACTACAAACGGCATTTACGTGCTTCAACATACACACACACACACACACTCGCACTCGCTCACTCACACGTTAGCACACATATTAAACGTGAGCTGCAGCGACATAAATCGATGGCGATGGCGATGGCGCTGGCAACGTTGCCGATGTTGTTGAGTATTCTGGGCACGCGCCTCGGGCTCATCATCATCAGCAGCACGTTAGCGTGCGCCAGCACTCACCGTCACGTCACACCAACTCCCCCGTCTGTTGGAGCACAGAGCGTCGAATGCCGCAACTGCTGCTAACCGTAAAGTCACCAACGGGCGGATGTGCTGCGCTTGTGTGACGCTTTTTTTTATTTATGATTTTTATTTTCCACTTTTTGGGGGGGAAGTTTAGTTATGTGTTTCGGTAGCTTGTCAAAGCGATTCGCATTGCAATGCACTCCTGGTGTCGGTGTCATTGCAACAAAAAGTGTTATTCACCTTTACGGAACGCACGAAGCAGCATTGACCGATAACAACAGAATGTCGTATGTGTGCTTGGTTCATATAGCAAAGACCAAAACTATGACTGAAACTAGCTCATTTTTTGGTGTCATGGCAGAGACAGTTGTGTTATGCATTGTTGTTGTTGCATATCATTTGTATTGCCCAATGAGAGTATCGGTCCTATGCTAGAAAAATTTCTAGTCATAAATTCTTTGTCCATAAAGTTCTTTGTTGTTTTTCTTTCTTTTTATTTTTCTCTCGTAATTATTTTAGTTAGGAAATTTTTTTCGATCAAATCTATTTCATACAATCCATTTAGATCTGATACTCAGTTTATTGACAATTTTTTTGTATTTCTTGAAAGAGTGACTGCAGTTTTGAAAACCAACAGGTTTTTGTTTTTTTTAAATAAGTTTAGATAGGTGTTTTTAAATTGTTTCCTGTTTTTAAAAACGTTTTCTATTTTTTTTTGGTGGCGCCATTGAATTTGGAAACTTTTAAAATTAAAAAATAAATAAAAAACATACAAAAATAAACATTTTCTATGGGTTTTTTTCACTTACGAGAGTAAGTATTTTAGTCAAGAAATTGTATTTGACCAATTTTTGTTAAATCTGACACTCAGTTTATTGACCAACTTTTTTGTATTTTTTGAAAGAGTGACTGCAGTTTGGAAATCCAACAAGTTTTTGTTACTTTTGAAAATTAAGTTTTTAAATTTCGTTGTGTTTTTAAATAATTTTTCTGTTTTTAAAAAAAGTTTTTCAATTTTCTTTTGAATGGAGCCATTGAGTTTGGAAACATTTATAATTAAAAAATTAAAAAATTAAATAAAATAAATTAAAAAAAAAATTAATAAAATAATATATAATAAATATTATAAATATTATAAATAAAAAAATATATAAGAAAATAACTGATATACAAAATTGCAATGTGTTTTTTCAAATTTACTCTTCTAATTATTTCAGTCAGGAATTTGTTTCGGTCATATCTCTTCCACAGAATCCTTTTAGATCTGATATTCAACTTATTGACCGAATTTTTTTGTTTATTTTTTGGAAGAATCACTGCAGTTTGGAAAATCAATGGGTTTTTTGTTTTTTAAATAAGTTTTGATAAGTGTTTTTTTTTTCTGTTTTAAAAATAGGTTTTCCAATCTTCTTTTGCATTTATACAAAAAATAAATAAAAAGAAACTTAGAAAAATAAACAGTATTCATGTTTTTTTTTTATTTACTCTCGTAATTATTTCAGTGAGGAAATTGTTTCGGTCATATCTCTCTCACAGAATCCATTTAGATCTGATACTCACATTATTGACTAATTTTTTGTTATTTTTGGAAGTCACTGCAGTTTTGGAAACCAACAAATTATTTTTTTAATAAGTTTTGATAGGTGTTTTAAAATTTTGTTTCTGTTTTTAAAAACGTTTTTCAATCTTCTTTTGGGTGGCGCCATTGAATTCGGAAACTTTTAAAAATAAAAAATAAATAAAGGGACACAAAAATAAACATTTTCCATGGGGTTTTTTTAATTTACTCTCGTAATTATTTTAGTAAGGAAATTGTTTCGGTCATATCTCTTCCACATAATCCATTTAGTTCTAAAACTCAGATTATTACCAATGTAGTTTTTTTTTTAAAGAGTGACTGCAGTTTTGAAAACCAACAAGTTTTTATCTTTGAAAATTAAAGTTTTTAAGTGTTTTTAAAATTGTTTTCTGTTTTAAATGAGTTCAATAAGTAATAAGTTTAGTTTAAGTTTTCTGTTTTAAAAAAGTTTCCCAATCTTCTTTTGGATGGAGTCATTGAATTTGGAAACTTTTATAAATAAAAAACCTACAAAAATAAACATTTAAAATTTTTTTTCTTTTTAATTTACTCTTGTAATTAATTTAGTCAGGAAATTGTAATTGACCAATTTTTTTTTTATTTTTTGGAAGAGTGACTGGAACCAACAAGTTTTTATTGTTTTTTTTTTAATAAGGTTTTACAAGTGTTTTTAAATGTTGTTTCTGTTTTGAAAAGAATGTTTCAAAATTCTTTTAAAAGTAGTCATTGATTTTAGAAACTTTTATAAATAACAAATAAATAACAAAATAAGAAAAACTTACAAGAATAAACAGTTTTAATATGTTTCCAAAGAAAGTTTCGAAATTAAGGGGTTTCAGTTATTAAAACTTTTACAAAATTAGGACATTCACGCAGTTTTGTTCGTGTCATTTCTTAGGTAGGTAAAAAGAAGTGGCTGTCCCAAAGCAGAACTCACTTAGACCATGAAGGCACATTGTGATACCCATTGTGCTCACTCATTGAATTAGTTTGAGTTTCTCATGGATTCTAGCAGACTGTGTATAGTCATATTGACTTTTCAAAGAAAAAGATGCCCAAACTACTCTTTCTTCTTTGAAATAAAGCAGGACAAGTACATAGAAGGTGAAATGTATTTACTTCCTCTTTCTTTCTCTCTCTCGTACAACTACCACAGAAGTCATTTGAAAGCAAACCCAATCTTCTTACTTGGGCTCCAATCAAACAGTGATCGTCCTTTTTAGTGAGAGAAGTTCTTTAGAACGACAGAAGTTTAAGCTTGCCCAATTTTATTGCGCAGGATTTTGTATCCTGTGTTGTTCGTGGTGACCCTTCAAGAACGCGCACAATTGCAGAATTGCATAAAATCTCAGAGGGTTAACTAACACGATAACCTTTTAGAAGATATGGTTTAATCTTGATCTTTCTTGCTCTTTTCTTTGTAGTTAAAGTCAAGTATTTAATTATAATAAATAAAAATATGTGCTAACTAAAGTCTCATCTGCTGTTGGTTACGGATAACGATCACAGCAGAAGCTACAAGAGTTTACCTGGGTTAGTCCAAAGCTTAACATGTTTCCGCAGTGTCCAGTGACTTGTTGCAGTAAAATTTTCCCAGACGAAGTTAGAGTGAGCTTGGATTTGAGTTAAGGTCCTTTGGGAATACTTTCGAGAGTCTCAGTCTTGAATAATTTGGGAAGCATTGGGAGTTTCTGGCCCTGTGCTCGAGTCTTGAATATATGTGCAGCCTATTGAGGAGTTCTGGCTCAATAAAAATTGCAGCTTTGTACCACTGATTTGCGCAGTTATTAGCCTCTTTACTATTGTATCATAATACCAAAGTAAAAAGATGCCAACTTGTTTAGTTAATTTCCAAAAAAACATTAAAGCGTTTTAGAAAGCAACAACTTTATACCAAGAAGTTACTTGCTGCTACCTGCTGAAAGGTTAGCTGAATAAAAAGTTTCCTTCATTTTGAATTTGTTAAATGGGATTTTGAACCCACTTTCCTCTGAGTTGATGTTCAATGTTGAATCGTCAATGAGACACTGTTGCCACTTATACATTTTGCTTGATCTTGAGTTCTCCTTGAAAGACAAAATTGAAAACGACCTGTAAAGAACGCAAGTCTAACAACAGTTTACACTATTTAAGATAAGCATCAATGGACCCCAGCAGCCGCTATCATTTCTCCATCTAATATGCAGCCAATATCTGAGCATTGTCTGCAACAAAAGGCGCAACATTTGCGACAAAATATGGCATACAAGTAACTCAAATCGACTTTGAGCGCGTAAAGTGTGAATCAAGAAAAACTATAAGCGACGGATTACAAGTTATTGCCATGAATGAGTATTAAATAACGTCGCCAGCAACAAAAACAAGACCGTGTTTTCTGCACACAAAAGCAGCGCAATAGCGCTTTGTAGGCTGCCGCTGTCTCTGCAGATGTTGCTGGCAGAGGCGATGGAGGCGGCGTTAACGCTGTTACCGATGCCGATGTCGTCGTTGCCACTGCGTTGTCGTTGTCGTTGTCGCCGATGAAGTTGTTGCTTATGAAATGCGTGTTTCGCAGGCAAACGATGGCAGCACACAGTGTGCTAAACCAAATGTGCTGACAACTCGGTGACAACGGCTGCGGTGCGGCGACTGCAAGCGGAAATGCATGGGAGAAGCAGCTTGCAGTCACCAGCAAACGATGGTGAAAGTGCAGTCGGCGGTGAGCGGTTCCATAGAGGCGCTGCAAAATGTTTTTGTTTGCTAGTCGCATAACAATGATCTGTGCGCATCGAGCGACAGCGGCGGTTTGACAAATGCAATGTGGACAGGAAGACAACAGACGCGGTTCGGCTGCGCAGGCCCACTAGCCCATTTGTGCTTTTGTTGTTGCTTTAATTTTTTTGCCGCAGAAAATCAGTGCGGGAGCTAGACAGTGGACAGTGAGTAAAACCTGTCTGTGCAGACGTCGCGCCAATACGGCAATAAAGATGCAATTTATACAATTGGGTCTGCCATTTCCAAAGGCAGCCACCAAACCGAAATTTGCTTTGGTTTTTATTTGGTGACACTTCGAATTGCAAGGGACAAATAATTAGTAAACAAAATTTAAAATATAAATAAAAGAAAAACTTTACCTAAATTTGTAGAGCGGCATTCTTCTCGTAGACCAGATTGAGATAAATACGCCGAAAGTTCTGTTGATAATTCATTCTGCAAACATTCAGTAGACAACTCGGCAGCTGCGCATACTTTTTTCCACTGGGTTGTGTGTACTAGAAAGGTGACGATCAAACTACGTTGCTGTGTGTTTTCAAAAGATATCACAAGCGGGCGACATAAACTTTGAAAACATTTCGAAATCACTTATTACTTTACTTCTCACACAAAGATATCCGACCTCATGTGGGGAGTACGTAAAACACGCAACATCAGTCATCAGTAGTCGTGGCGTAACAGGAACGGTTCAAAGTTTTACGAAAGATGGGCTGTATCATTGATAGCTGCTGTGGTGGTGGCCAAGACGTAAGTACGCAGTGGACATTGGAAAACGGTGTGTCACGATTGTCTTAAATTTTCACAGCTGCTCCAGAACTGCAACAAGCATTACTGGCAACTGAGCTCTAAGCCAGTGTCGACTCCGCGCCTACTGGTCACTTCGTGCATCCATTTCCCGTCGAAGTTTCCGGTCTGGTGGACGCTAGGACGTTCTTGGCGACATCATGCTCCACAATAAAACGCCAAATTTCAAGTCAAGACATACTTTTCGTGGACTTAATTTTTCAACATGACTTAAATTAACAGCAGTGCAGTCATAATAAAAAAACAACTTAGATCTAAGTGCTATTGAAATTACGATTACATCAGCCGCTAATAACCTGTGAGAGTGCGTCGAGCAGCTGCTGCCAGCTAAAGTCCAGTTTGCCGTCTTCGAGCTGCAGCTTGCAGTGGCTGGGCATGTGCTCGAGCAGCGAGCGAAAGGGTGTGTACTGCCGCAGGCAGGTGGCATCGCCCACTAGCACCAACTTGTGCTTGGCACGCGTGATGGCCACAGTGAGGCGTCGCTTATCCTCTAATATTTCTGCATCACGCGCACGCTCCTGGCTGTCCGCGCTGCCCGTCCTCGCACACGAGTACAGTATGAGATCTTTGTCGCGGCCCTGATACTGGTCCACGGTGTTCACTTCCACACCAGCAAAGTCCAATGAAGGCTGCGCGCTTTTGTAGTGTGCGTGATGCTGCAAGGCCAGCTTGCGCAGTAGCTCGACCTGGGCTCTGTAGGGCGCTATGACGCCTATGCGTTCGGCACTGCAACCTGCAGCAAGCACTGTGCGTAGAAGACGGAAAATCACTGCCGCGTCGCAGTAGTTGGTATACTTTGATAGGCGACTGCGTGCACTCCGCTTGGTGGGACTTGGGGCTGCGGGGGCACTGAGGGTGGCAGAAATTGTAGACTCGGCAAAGCTTTGCTCAATGGCGGCACAAGTGCTGCTGTGCTTGGCCGAAGCAAATGCCGACGAACGTTCGGCACAGTCTTTGGTGTCAAGCAGGAACACGGCCTGATCGATGTGTGTGTGCAGTGCACGTTGCAGCCACTTTTCAACTGTGCTGCCGGTGGTTGGGCGACCCAGCTGCAGCGTGGCCAATTGCACATCCTGGGAGGCGCATTGCAGTTCGCCTTTGTAGGTGAGCCTGTTGGCCAGGCGGGTGATTGTCTTGTTCATGCGATACTGTAGAGTTAGCACCGCAGTGGCTTGCGGCGAGTCCAGCCGCTGAAAAAGTGATTCGTCAGCACCACGGAGGCGCGCTTCGGCCGAACGTATCAGCGGCGGCAGTTGATCGGGATCACCAACCAATATGAAGCGTTGGCAAAAGAAGAGCGGACGCAGGACGGTGGGCTGCATCACCTGTGTGGCCTCGTCCACTATGCAGTAGTCAAATTTGCGATGCAGGAAGAGTGAATGTGCGGAGCCTAGGCAAGTTACACCCACAATTGAGTATGCTGCGTACTTGCTGTCTATTTCTGCGACTGTGTGGCAATCTTTAAGCACCGCGCTTTCACTGCAATCTTGCAGTTGCGAGTTGATGCGTGCGCCAGAACCTAAGCGCAGCAGCGGTAAATTGTGTGGTTTTAGACGTACAAAGACATTGTCCACTGCCGAGTGTGTGTGGCTGGTAATAAGCACTGATTTACCCATCAAGTGGAGTAACCGCACAATGGCCACCAGCGTCTGCGTTTTGCCTGTAAAGTAAAACAATTGTCAACATAAATCACAATCGTAATTAAAGTTGTAACGCACTGACCTGTGCCTGGCAAACCTTTCATGAGCAAAAAACTGTCTGTGGTCAGCGCTTTCAACACCGCAGCGCGCTGCACACCATTCAGTTGCTTCAAGATGTCGGCGCCCTCGGTGGCAATGATTTTTGGCAAAACTTTGCAGAATGTAGGAGGCGCTAGTTGGACAATAATGCTACGCAAAGCAGTCGCTCGCTCAGTGTTCTCCAGCAATAAACCCAAATTCGTAAAATTAAAAACGTTGCCCGACTGCGATTCGTACTTGTCTATGATGAAGCACTGGGTGGCGTAATTTTTGCGCAGATTACGCTCCAAGCTAATGGAGATTGTGGCTTCGGTGAGGTCGTAGATGCAGCCGGCTGCAATAGCCAAGCGCTGGCGCGAGCTGACAATTACATATTCACCAAGGGAGAACTGCAAATAACTCAAATCAGAACTGTTTCCTGTTGATATGAACTGTTCTTTAGATGATTGTCTTACACCACATAGAGTCAAGTCCAATTCCCCGTTGTCCTCCTCTTCTTTCTGGTCGTGCTTCGCCAAAGTGAATGTGTGCAAATAGCGCGTCTCATCGAAGACAACATCACCGCACAGTTGCAAGTCCAAAACAGCTCGTCCGTTGCGTCGTCTAACCTCTGGCGTTTCCGTCCACAGCGAGCGTGTGAAATTCGACTTTTTTGCTTCCTGTTCCTCTAGCGACAGCAGCCCACACCACCGTATGAAGTACTCATAGTCCTTCGAAGTTAAGTGCTCCGTGACTGTTTGCATCACCTTCTGCAGGGGATGTCCATCACGCAGCTGCAGATCTGGGTCCGTTTTGGCGAAAGCGCAACAAATCGTTGCGTAAGCGCAATTGCCACAGGCGCTGTGATGAGATATGGGTTCGGGCAATGTCAGCGGCTGTACAAACTTGCCGCCATTCAGGGCGAGCGCTGCATTAGTCACTGGCAAAGACGGCTCATGACACAGATAGTTGGCAAAATCATTGCGCAGCATTACAAGATCACGTTGCTCATTGCGGGCACCTTGCAGTTCGCGCATAATGCCCTCGCGCAGGTAAAGCAACAAGCCGGAGCGCGTTTCTCGACCAATGGCAGACAGCATCATTTGGTAGAGAACGACTTGGCCTTTGTGTTCCATGGAAAAGGAAGCGCGTCCGGTTTTCAGCTCCAGCGGAATGACATTCTGCCCTAGATGGTCACTGACGGATGCATGTTTACGTCGTCGCACGCGTACAGTGACATCCACCTTGCCCTTGAGTCCCAGCTGTGGTACCCACACGTTCTCTTCGATGTCGGCAATCTGCGTAATGGCACCTTGAAATGTATCCTTTTCTAGCTTTGTACAAAGACCAAAGAACCGATGGGTAAAACAAACATGACAAACTCAAACTTAATCACATACCAACGCTTGATCTCGGCCCTGCACGTACTGCTCCACAAAGGCAACTATTTTGGGCACGAATTGCGCCACTTCGTGCGCCACCTCCTCGCGCGTCAGCAAGCCGGCATAGAGCGAGTAAGCGACCTCTTGCGAATTAAGCAACTCCTGTGTCGCAGCTTCGATCTGCGAGCGCGTCTGTAAGCTCCTGGTGAGTACGGTCTGCAGTAATTCATGCACTAGCGAGCCAATGATCATCTGTGTACAAAATAAAAAAGATACCCATTAAATCGGGCCTGCCTTCACTCATGTCCTTCCATGGCACTTACCACTTTGTTGTTGGCATCGATGCCTTTGAAGCGATCCTGCAGCACTGCCTTTCGCCGGCAGAAAAGTGCACCCACAACATTGGTGTTGGAAATGAGTACATCGGGATTGGTGACACAGTAACCATTGTCCTTGTCCACTTTGTAGGCATTGATTTGCGCATCCCACACCGCTTGTAACGACACAATGTCGCCCACCTCGACGCGTGTGTGGCCCCAAAGCCCTTGCAAGTGGCACTTGGTTGTGGCGACAGCATTCTCCTTGTCCTGTTGAGCGTGCTCCGCCGCACTTACTATTAGGACGAGGTCAAAAGTGCTTTGTTCCCGGCACAACCCATTCACCACACAACGCCGCCACACGCTCAGGTCCAAAGATGATGCCTCTGCCGCTTCAACAGCGCAAAACTCCAAATCAAAATCATCATCCTCGAACATAAAATCCAGTGACTCAACTTCGAGTACATTATCTGCACTTGACTGTTTTATGATGGTTTCCTGTGCGTCATTTAACTTGGTCTTCTTTGCGGCCAACTCATTTTGGTGCTTCATGGGCGAACCTAGTCTTTTACTTGTGCTCATGCCTGGGGTTTTGCTTTTAGTTCTGCTGTAATTTAGTAGATTCAACTTTTTCTGCTTCCCGCCATAATTTCGCAATATTTATTCCCACTGCAAAAATTCATTCACAATTGTTGGTATTCATACAAAGCGCCGAACATATGCAGGCCCAGTGCTGCTTCTTTACTGTTTATGGTGCTCTTGATCCGCATGCAAATCTGATTCAAATTTGGAAGCCGAAAGTTTCTGTATGAAAACTACAAGTTTCGAAAAATCCTAGACCATCGAATCGTGGTTCAGATGCTCATGGATCATATTACAATTTAGCTTTCTGCACACTTTTCAATTAGCTAACCTTATTGCACTATTGCGAATGGGCCGTCTGCACAAAGTGCAGCCAGCCAAACGGACGTGAAAGTGCGTTCGCTGTTTTCCATTGCCGCGGCGTAAAAAACTGCGCTCTTTTCAGTATAGTTTATGTGAATAATTTATTAAACACCACAAAGCGAAGGATTATTTTTGTTGTGCTGTCGAGGCGGGTAAATAGCGCACAAGACACCAGTCGTTGTCAGAGCAACGCGGGAAAGGAGCACAAGTGAAAACAAAAGACAAACGGCGAATTGGAAACAGCAACCAGTCGAGAAGTTTGAAGTATTCAAAAATTTGAATGAGCAAAATTAAATAACATTTCTTTTGGAATACATCGAGGGAAAAAAATTTATAATATTCAAAAATTAAATGGATTAATACAGCTTCACAATACTTGTGCCGAAGAAATCCTAAAAGAGCAACATTTCGACAAGCCTAATTAAATTAGTGACCGTCACACGGCCTCAAAAGCTAATTCTTTTGCTATAAATGGAAACTCTACGGAGCTTGGACCAGCCATTGGGACTAGCGGCGGCACTGCCCAAGAGCATCCAGCGCTCGCGGGCAGCGCGGTTCGTGTCGCAGTTCCGCATCGATGGAGTTCCCATTTTGCCTCCGCTGGTAGGTAGAGGCAGCCGCAAGTTGCGAGCTGCAGATTGTGGGGTGTGTGCGTTGCGCGTCACTGGTTCGGAACCGCCAGTGGAGCATTCGGTTTCCGTTTGTTTACGTGTTGTATTTTGCAGATGACTACTGAGAAGCGCCGCCAGATGGCAAGGCTCAGGGAGCGCGCCATCCGCGTGGAGCAGAACTTGGAGGAGAACCGCCGACGCAGCGTGCGCAGTTCCGGCGGTTTCACGATGGTGGAGGAAATGGTGGAGGGCGATGGTACGCCGCGCAGCCAGGCGAACAGCAGCGGCAGTGGCAGCGGTAGCCTATCGCATCGCTCAATCGAGCTGGACGCGCAGCGACAGGCAGAGGAATCCTTCATGCTGCTTACGAACCTGATGAAGGCACACGAGGCTGACAGCGGCAATGTGTCCATGCCGCCGAGACACTCGTACATGGACTGCAGCATTGGTGTGAGCTCACCGCCCGGCAGCGCCACACCCAGCACGCAAACGTCGGAAACGAATCTGGTGGAACGCATGCAAAAGCTGCAGAAATCAGAGACGCTCATTTACGACAATCGCGCCAACACGATCATCATGCCCATTAGCGAGTATGAGTGCATGCAGCGAAACAGCAACATTCGCGACGTCGAGGAGAAGGCTAACCTGAACTTCATGCCCGATAAGAAACAGATGAACTTTTCCATGGGAAATTCAATTAAGGCTATACCGGCGATCTGCGTCGATCCGCCAACACCGTTGGTAGCCAATCGCAGTTTCTGCGACAGCATAGACGCCAACACTAATCTGGACATTGGCAACACGAACAAGAGCTCAGGGAAAATGAAGCAGAAAGCGTACTATGACGATTGCAGCTCGGATGAAAGTTACAATTCCACACAGTTGGCAATGCACGACGAAGGAAGGAAGGAAGTGAACCCTCAGAAGGTCTCCAATATTCCAAGCGATAGAAACCCCTTCAATCATTATAAGGAAGAAATTGGAGTCGAAACTGAGCAGATATCACTGAAGTCACCAAAGCGCTCCGCCACCAGTCCAGCGCTAAATCCGCTCAACGAGCAGACGACGACGACAATAAGCGATACGGTAATAAGCGATTTGGATGTGTCGGTTGGGACGCAATCCGAAAACGGTCTCGTGCGCTCCAACTCGTTCACGCTAGACAGCCCGTCACAGGCGCTGTTGGAGCACATTCGACAACAGAACACGCGTTCGCCGAACATAACCAAACGCACAACGGCCTTGCGGAGCGCCATGCGTGACACCATCGAGTCCAAGGCAAAGCGTGTGCAGAAAGTCGAAGGGAAGTCACGCGGTTCGGCCATGAGGCTGCAGTCGAAGGCTTCCTCGACCAACATTGCCCACGGCGGCGGATCAACGCCGTCTTACCCGACCAGTAACACGCTGCTCTTCAAGAACAAACGCTCGCCATACGAGAGCAAGATCGCTGGCAAAGCCCGCGTCGCGCGTCAACTTAAGAAGTCGTCCTCGGGCACCAAAGCTTCAAAGCAAGTGAACTTGCGCTCCTCAATGCCCAGCATACAAACCAGTACCAAGAGCGCATTGACAGACAGCGCGCGCAATTCCCCCATCGGCCTGCTGACCGAAATCGAAGCCGACCACCGACAGCGCTTCATGGAGCTGCTTATGCACCAACAGCAAGAGCAGCAGCGCATGCAAATGGCCTTTGAGCATCAGCAACAGAAGCTCTTCGAGCAGCTGACCGTCGAAATGGGCCACTTGCAGATGCACACGCCCAGCAACACGGGCGTCTATATGCCGGGCGGTGTCATGCCAGCGGACCTCTCGCCGACGAGCAAATCCGAGTGCAGTGAATATGCGCTGCGCTCGCCGTCGCAGAGCATCACGAGCTCTATACTTTCGGCGTCCATATGTGCGACGTCGACGCAGCCCTACGAAATACGGACAGATCTGTCCGTCTGCTCGAATCCCATGAACTCCTACTCCATGCCCGGCGGCCGCTACACGCCGCGGCGGCGCCTGTTTGCCGGGGGAGAGCTCTCGTCGACCGGATGTGGCAACGGCGGCGGGGGAGCACCGAGCAGCCCATCGGCTTCGTCCACCAGCAGACGTGTAAGTTTTCAGTAGAACCTCTACCCAACAACCAAAAACGTTGCGTCGAACGAGTGCTGACGTTCTGGTTCGAAATGAAATCAAAAGAACTGTATCAAGAAAATTATCAGAGCACCGGAGTTTGGAAACTGTTTTTGAAAGAAAAGTACCAAAAACTAACTAACATACAAATCCCAACCTTTTAAATGCTGAGTGCCATTAGTGAAGGCAACAATATTTTCGTTTGTGGATATTTGTGGACGATTGAAAATGTGTTGAATCTTATAAATATATAATGATCGATTTAAAATCTTTGCTTAAATATAAATGTGATTAAATTCGATGCGCTGGTGTCTTCTTTGATGACAGAAAACTATAAAACAAAGGATCAAAGTCAGTCTTTGAGATTAGATTGAAATTAACTATTTTTGTCTTAAAAGTAAAGATTTCATGATTATTTATTCTAAAGTTTAAATTGTGAAAAAATGAAGAAATATGAAAAATAACTTGCATTGAGTTAAGCCGTGAAATGGCAACCTAGAGTCAATTGAAAAGTTTCTATGTTATTCTAATTTAACGTATGCAACTCGCTGGAGTTTAAAAATGTATTTTCACTTGAACCATCCAGCAACCGGCTGCAGTCGGCTGACTAATTTTTGTGCTAACTAAACTCAGCCGTTGCATTCAATTTTAGATTTAAATTCCTTATAACATAAAGCTTAGACAATTTTATTAAAAGTTCAACACTACAGCAGCCCAGACTTGTAAAGCATGAGAGAAGCGCAATTTGTATGCAAGAAGTCTGAACACTCGAACAAAAATGAACACTAAACTCAAAAATATTAAAAGCGAAAACGGTACGGAAACAGTCTGATAATTTTCTTGTAATCATTAAGAAGAAAACTATTGTAGAATATCTTTAACTTTAAATTGAACAGTAGTTAACAGTAACATTTTTCTTATTTAAAACAAGAAACTTATTTGAGAAAGTTTTGTTTTGAATTACTTTTCTTCCTTTTAGCTTTAATTCTTGACGCTTTAGTAAAAAGTAACATTTTTTTTTTTTAAATTTTAATTTTTACAATGCTAATTTAAAAGCACTTTGTACAAAGTTTGAATTTTCTATGGAATTTTTCACTTTTAGTTTAGAAAGCTTTAGTAGACAGTGAAGCATTTTAGCTAAATTTAAATATAGAAACGAGAAAGTTTCCTATAAGAATGACAATATATATAATCAGTATTAAAGTATTTTTTAAGTTTACAAATCTTTACAAAACATACTTTAATACATAAAATTCTGATTCAACTTTGTACAACTTGTAAACGAAATTATTGTTGAATTGTTGTTGCAACTGAGACAAGCGTTGTAGTCCACATCTGTACTGTAAAATCAATAAAATTTGTTTCTTTCTCTTTCACAAGCTTTATCCTACTAACAATTGGGACGGAATGTGCCAGATTTCGATACTTAAAAACTCGAAGCAAACGCAAGACTAACACATTAAGCCTTAACTATGAAATAGCAAAGTACCAAACTGTAATCCCCCATGACTCCAAGTGCATGTGCCTTCGTACTAATCCCCTCCTAATGCGGCTGATTTCTACTTGCAGCGGATAAAGTAAAAGACCAATTTGGATCACTATTTTTTTGAAAACAAAACCATACAAGAAACTTTTCTTCTATACAAAATTAACAAAATTTTTAATAGCAAAATTTATAAGGCTGAAATCAGCCTTTACGATCGAAATTCATTAACTATGTAGTTGTATTGTTAAATTTAAAAATCCATCAGTTAAAAATTCCCAGAATCTGCTCTCAAGTTGCAGCTTAAATTTTGCAAAAACATTGCCAGATTTCAGTGGCAACTTGAGTGCGTTTTCGTAGAATAGAAAATTGTTGATACAAATCCGAAATTTAATCATGTGAATAAAATTAAGTAAGTTGTAGTGATTGTAAGAGACAATTACAGAAGCGAACAAACATTTTCATAATAAATGCGAAATAGCAGAAATATTTTCAGTTAAACGGTTCATCGAGCTTAATTGTGCATACCAAAGATTTGCAGGAAATATCCAATGATTTCTGTAGAATGTAAATTGTCAATGTTTTGGGTGATTTTACATTACAATATGTAATTAATTTATGCAAAGAAAGATGCAAGATGCAGAAAGAAAACAACTAGCAGTCATTTGTCCGTTTTTCTATTGTCTTTGCGTTTAGTCATACAAATATTTGTTTATTCAGCAGTAATTTCATCTGCTCTTAGCTCCATCTTTAATCTTTAATTAATCAGCTAAAAGGCCCGTCTGTTAATAGATCAGTCAGTCTGTGCATAGTTTATTGATCTGCGTATTAATATTTATACATCTGCGCTTCAATTTCAAAGTTTGTCCGTCTGAGCCGCCACACCTAGGGAGCATTTACTCAGCATTGACTTAATTTACTTTCCATAATACACTAATGCCATGCCACACTGAATAGTCCCAACAGCAGCTGGAGGAAACACAACGCCGAACAGCCGCTGCCACTAAAATAAACGCTCATGTTCGCGGCTATTTGGTGCGTCGCCTCTTCCAAACCGAACAGATTCAACGCATTGTGCAGACCATCCGGGACACGCTGATCTTCGTCATAAACTTACACTTGGAGACCACCCAGAATCCGGCTGAGGGCAATGTGCCCGACAACATTAAGTTGAAGGCACGTTTGCTGCAACAGGTGAGTTACTGATTTTCGTGGTGATGTTCAAGTTTTTAACATTTTACTTTACATTTTTGGCAGCTCTCATCGGCCAGTCGTACACTTCATTTGGTCTTTTTTCAAACCACCATTAAGGAGCGCATGGAAATAATCAGTCGTGATCGCAAGCGAATCAAAACTAAGATGCTCACCATGAACAGGAAGCGGTAATGTGTGTAATTTCAGCTTTGAGAAATGTTATTCTCAATTACAATTTTTTTTTGTTACAGCTCCCCAAGAGTTCATAAATGAGCTTCCAACATCGACGCAGTCGACATTTTTACCACAACGCACTCAGAAACTAAAACATTTACCTTGTCTAAAGTTGTAACTGCACAGAAAACGAGATAAAATCCCGACTTTTACCACACTTTTTACATTAACGTACAATTAAAAACTATGTTGATTTTATATACATAAATATTTATGCACAAACGAATAGCAGAAGAACAACTGAATAAAATGGAATACAAAGCACCAGCAACGCTGAAAACTTACTATTTGCTGGCCGAAGTGGGCGCGAATTGGTTCATTCTCTTTAGTTCGTACATAGTGTAGCGCACCTTGTTGGGGTCCTCCTTCAATAGTTCCTTACAAGAGTTCACTGTGGGATCTTTGGTCAGACGCTTGCCTGGCTGCAAGCAGTCGATCGTCCTGCGACGCTCTTGACTCTTCTTGTCTTTCGTTTCGGCCGCGATAATCTCGGAAATCTTGAGACAATTCTCCAGTATGCTCTCTTTGATCGCCTTCTCATCCCTGAGAAGCCTGTGGCGGTCCTTGTCACCGACGCCCATCTTCGACGCCGATTGCAACTTGATGGCGTGTTCGGCCTCGGCTGCCTTGCTGTCGCCCGCCGCACGCGCGCCGATGCCGACTTGCGACACCAGGTGTTTCGGTGTTTTGCGGTCGCATTCAATGTTCCGATCGCGCTTGTACTGCTGCACCACCTTGATGAACGGATACAGCGGACGCTCCTTCTTCTGTGCGTCCTCCATGAGGTTACGTGCATACTCGAAGAAGAACTGATCCTCGCGGTCCTTCTTTGCGTCAATCTCCTTCGGTTCCGCCTCCTTCTCTGCCTTGAGTCGGCGCTTCTGTTCCTCGTCCTGCGCTTTCAACGTGACGCGTATCTCGTTCACCTTGCGCAGGCGCTCTTGCTTCTGCGCTTGCTCGTAGAGGGTATTCACCTCGGAGTTCTTGAAGCGTTGCGCCATATCGAAGCGCTTCTCCTCGTCGGCGCGACGCTTGGCCTCCTTTTGCGCCTGCATGTCGCGCATGTAGGCCTCGATGCGTGCCTGCTTGGCCGCCTTGTCCTTGCGTATCTTCTCCTGCTCCTCGGCAGTGAATTTCAGCTGCATGCGACTAATGTCGCGGCGAATACGCTCTTCGTCGAGATCCTCGATCTTCTCCTGCATGCACTGCAGGTACTGGGCGTTGGCCTCAGCGGCCAACTGACGTTCGGTCGCCGTTTTCTTTTCCTTTTCGGTTTTTACGACATCAATATGTGTTTTGCCCAGATTGTAGACGCTGCACAGACGTTGTTCAATTTCGTCGGTCATGCGCTCTCCTGCGTGGGAAATTATTACATTTTAATCAATTCGAATCAAAAAACTGTTTGCAGTGTTGGCGATAACACTGGTGCTTGACGACTTTCAGATAAAGTTCCACTTTATGGCACTGCCGATGGTACTTGACAGAAATACTTCAAAATGTACATAAGTACTTAATATGTTTGAGTATTAGTAATTATTAGACGCAGCCTGGGACCCTTCAAGCACCAGTGATAACAGCTGAAATAACGGTCATACTTAGTCTGCGCTGCTCGACCATCTTCATCGCCTCCAGGGCGTTCTTTCGCAGGGCGGCACGCTTCTTCTCCATTATCGCCTTCTCTTTCTCGATTTGTGCCTTAATCTCCTGATCCATGGCCTCTCGTTCGGCCTGCTGCTCTTTCAGCAGCTGCTTCTTGTACTCGGCGCGCTGTTTACTGCACTCGTTGATCGTCTGCAGCATCTCATTTTTGTAGCTGATGTTGTTCTTCTGCTTGTCCTCCATGCGCTTCGCCTCCTCATTGATGAATGCCATATTCTGATAATCGCACTTTAGGTTGTCGACACACTCCTGCTTCTTAACGACCCTCTCGAACTCCTCATTGATGTTGCGCTGCACGTTGCGGGCGCGCAGCACCTCACTCTGTATGGCGGCGGAATGCAGTTCTCGGGGTCCCGGTTTCAGTTGCTCGATAAAGTGCTGCGCCTTGGCCACTTTTTCGCGACGCACTTGAGCCTCGTTCTCCTTGGCCTGGTCGTACGATTCCTTTACTGTATATACAGAAAAACAATTAGGTTATGTCACTAACCATTGCAGTCTATTTCTACTCGTTAAACATATTCAGGATCTACTGCGTGGATTGCTCACAACTAAGGCATGTAGACAAAAGTAAAATTTGTAGACCGTTAACTCAGCCATGCCGGCCGTGTAGTACTAACGGCATATTAAAGTTAACCAATAAATTCAACGGCACCATAAAGGAACAGTTGTACTGCCTGCACATTCGGCTTGGCTGGGTTAAAGTGGCTATGAAAACACGGCCTCAAAATCTCTACACTACTCGCGTGAATGTATTGCACTCATATTGAAGAGGCAGCTTGACTTTGTCGGAAGAATTCGTGCTCACTCTTTATCATCTTCTTATCCATCTGGTCCTTGACATCGGCCATCTTCTCCTCCTGCGTCCGCTGTATGTTCCCTCTGAAATGGGCCACCAGCGCATCGGACCCGTCCTTCAGATACTGGCGGTACTTCTCCTCCTCCTCCGACTCCTTCAGTGCACGCAGTTTGCTCGCCTGAGTGGCATTGTTCATCAGTCGCTCGTAGCGCTGCGACGACAGCACAATGGGCTTCTTGTGGACGACTTTCGACCTGTCGGCATTCTCGCTCGGCGGACAATTAAGCATGGCGACTATGTTGAGCGGACCCCGTGATTTGGTAAGGAATTTCTATTATCTGTGTAATCAAACTAAATATCAAATTAAATATGATTTTTCGTCTATCGTCTTTCCAAATTGAATTTTTGAATATGAAAAAAATATTTCAACGAACACGAAATGAGACTAAACAAGTGGGTTGCTACGATTTGCTGCCTGCGGTTGCCGTAGTAATGTGAGAGCGGTTGCAGGTGCCGAGGATGTGGTTATAAGGGCAAAGTGCTTCAAGATAAGACGCGGCACAGCGACATCCGGCCGCTGGGATGCGTTGCAGTTTTGCTGACAAATAACGTTTGTAAATTTTAAAAGGAGAAAAGCGTGGTTGTGTTATTAACTCAGATGTAAGTTGAAATTGATGTAAGTTGGTGTAAGTAATTTCTTGGAATGTGACGTGAAATTGACATTACGGAATATGTTTATATATTTCCTTCATATCAGATGCTTCAAACTAAATATTCATTACTAGTAAAGAAAAGTTGCAGTCGGTCTCGAGCGACTTTTTTATACCCTGCATTGAGTACAGTGCCTGACTTTTGACTGTGTGAAAGAGAAATACATATGTATAAACTAATGCATAGCTGAATTGCCAGTGAGACGTACGTATTCCCATTATTAATTATTGGATTTTGTTAATTAATTGTAAATAATGCTAAGCAGAAGTTACTATACATTAGGCAATCCATGTCATTGCTAACCATGTTTCCAATAAGCGATGATCAGAGGAGTGTGATGTTTCCCGCCCCCCCTAACAATGAACTTCAACTTAAATTAAACTTTTTGGAATTAAAAAATTCTTCCAAAAATCATTAATTCTAAAGAAGGTAATGTTTCATCGTAATAAATTGATGCCACATACAGTTTGATCATGCATCAAACAAATGTTGGCGTACAGTTGTCGACACACTTATCGCACCTCGCAATATTAAGTGAGCTTAGTTCATTATACAAACAAATGGATCGAACAATTTTCAAATAAAATCGAATTTTTCGGTGTTGCATTCGTTTCACAGAACAAATTTATAATTCCAGTAATTTCTAGTGCCAATGGAAGATTCATTGTACATATACAACATACTTACATACCTATGTATAATATAAAACTTCCAGATCACGACATCGTTGCTCATATATTTAACGGTTTATATGCTACAAAAATCATTTGTTTGTCAACAAAATAATTTATAGTCTCTAAAGATTTAATAATTCGGAAGCTGGAAGGTGTTGTGGTACAGGTTGACACTGCTAATTTATTCAATAAAACTAGTTTCTCGCTCTTTGAACTTTGTTGTTATGCATTAGCAACTTTTCGAGAGCTGAAATTTTTCCCAGTGTAGATATGTATTTTTACGCTGCGTTGCTAGTTAAAAGGGGCCAAAATCGAATCGTTGCGGGTCTCTGATGCAGCAACATTGGCTGCATTGCCCACTACCAACAATGCTACACACAACTACAAATCGCATAACGTTTCAATGCAACGTGCCGCCACCTCAGTTGCGTTGCGCTGTGACGTCACGCGCGTTTGCCGCGCAATGTAAATAAACAAACAGCTGACGCGCTGGCGTCAGTCGTCAGGAGTATCTGCGCCTGCTGCAGATACATTCGACGGCTGGCGCGAACAGCTGATTTCCGCGAACTGTTTGCAGACAGCGCGCACCGAAACGTCAAAGCGCGCCGCTGCAAAGTGGCCGAGGAAAAATCTGCTTTTTGACAGAAATTTCGCTTTCGTGGGTAACGCGACGGCCAGGTTGGCTGGCTGATTTTCTGCTTCACAGTCGGACCATTTGCTGCTGGCTTGTTTGTGCGTTGTAATGTGAAAAAAGTGTTGTGAAAATTTGCTCGCGTTTACAACGATACGTTGCAAAACTTATATAATTGGCTAAAAAATGTCTGGGAAATTTGAGTGAAGCAATTTGCTAGTGCTGGAGCTCGGCAGTGTGCGCTCTGCTAGCGCGTTAAGAAAAGTGAAAAAAGAAGAAAAATCAAAATTCAGAGCAAATAAATCGATGCCCCAAGGGCGAGCGTGCAGAAAAGTACACACGACAAAGCAAAAAGAAGCAAAAAAAAAACAAAATGTCGAAGGCGAAAAAATTTGGCACAGTTTAGCAAAGTCTATACATGCAAAACTAATGCTTGTTCATGCATTTGACTGTGCTCACCTTTTTGTTATTGTTATTTTGTAATCAATGTTTAATATTTGCATTAACTTGCGCAAAGAAATTGCCCAAAAAAATTAACCAAACATATGCACGCATACACACACACAATCACGCAACATTGAAGCGCCCAGCAATCAGCATCATCCAGCAATCAGCTTCGTTCTCTGCTGAATATACTAAAAATTAGCAGCGTTTAAAGAGCAGAAATAAGGAGAATTTAATTGACATAGTGACGCGCTGCGACCGCGCCTCTAGTTACGGACGGTAGTCACAGTGACGCCCAAACAGCAGCGCAATGTCGTACACGGAGCTGGAATCGGGTTACCAGGACTTGCGTCAATCCTCGCAGCAGGCGCAGTCACAGTCGCAAATGCAATCCGCATTCGCCGCCGAGCGCAGCGCACCGCGTACCGGATTCTTTGTGGGCAGCGATGGCAACGTAATGTTCATTATTCATATTCATATTAAATTGTTTGCTAAGGCGCTTTATTGTTGTTGCTAATTTCATTCATATAGCCAGGGTTGCGTTGCGGGGAACGATCAATCAATTAATTTATGTGGATTCCTCTTGAAGTTGGAGATTTGGGGTATTTGGTGTGTTGTTGCTGTTTATTCAGACTAATGCTAATGGGCTTTTTCGAGTAGTCGAATAATACTTTAAACCGTCTTAATTTGTTGTTTTGGATCTGATAAAGATGATGTTTGTTTAAGAAGTTTGAAGTTGGGTTAGGTTGTTCAATATTTTGACTTTTTCCTTCTCAAACAATATGATTAAAGTTAGTTTTAAAACTTAGGTAGGTTAAGTGGCCGCCTCAAGGGCATCACTTAGGCCTAGTGGCCCATTAAAACTTAAAACCGGCTTTGAGGTTCTAAGCTCTGATTGCTAACTTCATCGACCAATGCAATTTATATATTTCTATTACTATCCTCATAGTAATAAAATCCTAATAGGAACTATTCTAATAGCAACTTACAGCTATTACTCTTCTTTCTGCGTTGAACAGTTTTATAATTAACCATAATAATAATAATAATAATAATAGTAGCAACTTATTTTATTCAACATTTCTGCAAAATTTTAAGTACCTGTAATAGCTAATGATACAAAAAATAAACGTAGAACTGCTGTCAAATTTGTTGACACTAAACGTGCTAATTGACAGTCTTTGTATTCATAAAAAGCTTGAGCCGTGATGCCACTTCGGTATAATATTAAATTAGTGTTATTTAAGGATTTTAAGATCTTTTTTTAAAATAAACACGGAATAGACATTTCACTGTGACTAATTTATTTTGGAAAGCATGATACAAAAATAGAAGGTAGAACCGCTGTCATTTGTTTTGACACTAAACGTGCTTATTGACGTTTTTCGTATTTGTCAAAAGATTGAGTCGTGATGCCACTTCGTTGTAATACCTAATTAACGAGATTTAAGGTTATACAAATATTAAGTTTTGTTCTTAAATAAACACGGAATAGACATTGACTGTGACTAATTTATTTTGGGCGAAAGCATAAAAATGTTAATGCGAATTCAACAGCAGATAATACATTACAGTATTAAAAAAAAATTCAAGAGATTTTCTAATAACAGTACGGTATCACATTTTCAAAGAACGCCAAAAAATCGTTAAGTGTCAGATGCGCAACATGGTAGCTGAGAAGAAAAATTTGCTCTACCTCTATTTTTTTGTATCATGGTAATAGCCTTTAGAATAAAAGCCAATTAAAAAATGTGCTGGAAAATTTAGGGACGATTTCAAAGTTAAAAGTTTTGTCCCAACAATGTTATTGCTTTATCAATTGAGTAGACAAAGTTGTTTACAATAAATTGTCCATTGTTTGCTTTATCCAAACAAATATCAAAACAATTATTCCATTGCTTTTCCTACACACTTTGTAATCAGAAACATGTTTCTAAATTTTTGTAGAATATTTTGATATACAGTCGTGTCTGGGTATAGTGAACCCCCTATATAGTGAACACCTCGATTTAGTGAACAACCAAATTTTGACATCGAGCCTCTAAATATAGAAAACAAATTTTCAAGCAAAAAACAAAAAGTGTATTTTGAGCAAATAAAACGAGTTTTTGAACAAAAATGTTGACCTTCATATAGTGAACAACCTCAATACAGTGAACAGGCCTTGCAATAATTAGTTCACTATATCCAGACACCACTGTATATCAAGAAATTTAAAATATTTTTATAGGTTAGGTTAACCAGGTTGGCCACGTAATGATCCTGTTGGGTTCCAGTTAGGCCACTTTAGTGTTGCGGGTCAACGAGATTGGTGGGAATGTCATGTTTGGGGACTCCGTCTAACCCCAGAGAAGAACAGGGTCCCTAAGTTTTACTCACTTCGCACAGTTTTGCGATAGCCGGACAAAAGCAAAGAATGCTCCAAAGTTTCCCTGACATAATTTTTTGTTTACATTTCCTGCAGAATAATTTCATAAAACAATATAAAATTGAATTTATTGAATTAAATTTAAAGTTTTTTTTTTTTGTTTAGTTTTCATCCAGTTTCAATGAATCCAAAAATATATTTGAGCTAAAATCGTTATACCCAACTTATACTACAAATTCTCAAAACCTGCCATTAATTTAATTTGAATGAAAAATATTGAAAAAAAACACGTCAATATTGAAACCCAGTTTACTATCTCAAAATATCATAACCCAAAGTGCTGTGCAGTTAGGGAGCTCAAAATAATCATAGGAATTTGCCAAATATTTGCAGCCAGCAGCAAGCGAGCTGAAAGCAACAGTGGCAACTGAAAAAATCAATATTCCATTTTCAGCCTACTGCTGCTGCTGCCTTTGTTGCTTCGACCTCGACCTCAGACCCGCTCGCTCGCTCTCCCCGCGGCTGTTACACACAATTTTTCGGGCGCCACAACGCACAACTCGCACGCACTTGCACAGTGCAATGTCAAAGTCAAGCGTGGCCCAGCATTTGCCGCCCATCCCACGCACTATTTATAAACCCACAAGTAATGACGCCAATAGAAAATAAGTATAACAACCACACCTCTCTCCCCTTCGCACCGCGCTTCTTGGCAACGGCTGCATATGTTGTGCATCGGATGCTTCGTTAGTCTTCTTCGTTGGCCTTCTTTGCGTTCCACGATTTCTCTCAAATGCGGTTTTTTGTGTTCTTTTCTTGGGTTGTTTGCTTGTGTGTATTCTACTTTAACCAAATGCTCGCATTTTCCTTCCATCGTCCAGCATTTGAGGCAGCGCTTTTCAGCGCGTCTGTCTTTGCTGACTTTGGGCGTTTTGTGCGGTTTGCGTATTCACATTTTTGGCATAGCAGTGCTGATTAGCTCAATTTGTTCATGTTAATAGATTTCATTAGGTTCCCTTGGCAGTGGGAATAGCGACGC
Organism: Melieria crassipennis; assembly: GCA_963668005.1. Lineage (NCBI taxonomy): Eukaryota > Metazoa > Arthropoda > Insecta > Diptera > Ulidiidae > Melieria > Melieria crassipennis. The sequence goes on along the minus strand of OY764962.1, from coordinate 38,528,759 downwards.
TGCCGCTGCCACCGCAACTGATTGATAGCAATCTATTGTGTGATATTTGATTGAACGAGGCTCCTTTCGATTTCGGCAATTGATAGTGCCTCAGTGGACATTGTGTTGGCGCGTTGTGTGGTGATTCTGTTGGTTGCGTTGGAAAGAAAAGCATAAAGTTTCACTGTGTTCCGAGAAGCCACTATTTGGGTACTTAAGCGTTACGAGAAATTTAAATGGCTTCAGCTGTAACCTGCATACAATTACAGCAATTAGTGTGAAAAACTAGATGCCGTAAACATAAATTTTAACAGCCAACGCGTGTAAGTAAAGCGAGACGGTGCTGTAAGCATTTGAGGGCATGTTCACATTACGCGATGTAATGTGTTCAGACTGTGCTTTAAGATTCAAATTGGGTGCTTGGTAATGCTGGGTTTTTGTATTAAAATTTTATATGAGACCATCAAAGTCATAACAGGAACAAGAAAACGAATTGCATATTTTAATACTATTTTTAATATCATTTGTGTAGAGCGTTGTGAAGGTGTGTTGATTCAGAATCCAATGGAAGCAAAACTCTTTGGTGATAAGGTCGTCTGAAAGAAAGCGATTTTCTTTTTTGATTATATCTCTCTTACACATATCTATCTACATATGTATTTCTTCAATAATTCATACCAGCAAATGTAGGCCGATTATGGTTTGCTTAAAATATAAATTTTTCCAATCCAATTGTCTTCTGTGCTGATGAAGAAAATTTAACAAATAATATGACATCTGGGCCACATAATTTCCAGATATTTTAAGGTACCGCAGAAGATAAATTACGAAATTCGTTTTCTTAGACTCTAAAACTTGGAAATAAAGAGATTTGCTTAATCTCATAAAATCCCTCTAGATCGAAAAATCGATTTAGACTTATTTTGTTTTATAAATTCATGATTTTAATTTCAACTCCGAAGTTTAGAACTAATAAACTAATTAATGCCTTTGTCGTTAAAATTTACTATTTTGATCATAGGATTATTTCAATTATTATTTCGATTAGTCAATAGCACAGGTTTACACAGTTTCTAAGATATTTTTTTTGGCGCTGATTGAGAATACGTATTTAATTCTTAATCAGGTCGTTTTTTTTTAGATAATTGAATAAGGAATGTTGTGCTATTTATATCAAAGAATCATCACTTTATTAGTAAAAAATCCAAAATCCAAAGGATTTGCAACATTTTTCTTGAAGTTGTTACTTTTTCTATCACCAAGGAAGTTCCACACAAGGCTTTTGAATAACTTCCATGCTTCCGTTTATGATAAACATTTGGTAAAATTTTGGTCATTTATCATTCTAATACCTTGTCCATAAAATAAACCTTCTTTGAATTGAGTAAAATAAATAAATTTAAGAAATAACTAAATTTTTTTTGTCTACTGCACTTGTCTTTTGTTTACTCGTATTTCATCAGTTAGTTGCACATTAAACGAACAAAATGTTCGAATTTCGAGCGACTTTGATAGGCGCCCCTGCTTTGCGCGCGTCTTCTCCAGTTGGTCACACCAAAGGATGATAGGGCGTCCTCAACTTGGTTTTTCGGGGTCTCGCTCCTCGAAGTCGACCTCCAACTACCGCACCGAACACCTTTTTCGCCGGAGCTTCCATACGGCATACATTTCCAAGCTATGCTACGTCCATGTCTTTGAACAGCTCATTCAGGGCCGAAGATTTTGCAAAGTACCTTCCTCTCTAACATCTTAAGCACTGCTATGGCGTGATGCGACAGTGACCATGCTTCTGCGCCATAAAGGAGCACGGGTTTTCTTTTCATAAGGCCAAGTTTAATATGTCAAAGTGAATATAACATAACTTTGGATCAACCAATGATATAACAAAGACATTATGTGGTCTGGTGTGCATTGGTAACGAGTTGGCCAATCTAGGCAGAGAAAGCAGCAGTATTTATTGAAGCCAGTGGGTAGTTGGGACAATTAATTGGGCAGTTAATAAAGATACTCTGCGTTTATTTTATTTACATTTAATTAGGTTGCTTGGACTACAATACATTTTTGTCTTCTCAGATCTAAACATTTGCTTAATTTTAAGATATATTATTTCAAAAACTAGCAATAGTACATTGGTTATTTTAAAGTTTTGTGCTTGAATAACTTTAAACGTCCCAAAAAGTTAGCAAATGTTAGCTTTAGCTTTATTTTATGAATAAATTCCAACTTCTGTGTGTTAAGTTGCAACTGAACATTAAAGTAATGTCAACATTTAAACCATTATGTGAACTCGCCCTTAACTGGCGTTGCTATTTGATATTTTCGTCCAAGTGTGTACATACGACTGTCAGCCAGCTCATAATTCATGCGCTGCCCAGCCCAGCTGCCGCAACACATTATCACCAATAACTAACCATATTAATTTATCGGCTGACAAGAGTGCGCCGCTGACTGGTCGTCTCTACTAACAAATCAATATTGATTGATGTGATTTCATGCAATTTCATGACAGAAATAAACGCGACAGTAAAATGCTTTTATATCCTTTGTCACATTTAATATTGCGCTCAAGCAAAATTGAAGTGAACACATTGGAGTATAGTTAAATACCCAATAATGAAAAATCATTTAACAATACAAACTAAAAAAGTGTAAAAATGTGTGCCAGCTCGTGTGTCACGTGCAAATGTATGACAGCATCGACCAAGCGACCTTCAATGGAAGGAAATTGTCGCCTGCGCTCCATCTCTCTGCACTGCAAACAGCAAACCGAACATGATGTATGCTGAAAATATGCGAAACAAATTAAAATGCAATGATTTCATTGGTTGGTGATTTTTTGTAATTGTAAAAGAAACCAAAAAATAAACAGCAGAGCAATAGAAACTGTGCTGTTGCGTGTACAAGTGTAAAATATTTGTTATTGTTAATAAACTAAAATGGGCAACAGCTTCGATAGATTTGTGGCCCCCGGCGGCTCTTCGTCCAACGGCTGGGGCCGCCATCGCCAACGCGACAGCCGACGGCAACAGCAGCAACGCTTCTACGCGCAGTGTCTACAACGTCAGCAGCAGCAACAACAACAACAACAGCCAATGATAGATGCAGCCAGAGGCGCGAAGATGCCGCCACAAGCAAAGTCTGCGCCTAATTTCGGCGGTTGGTATTGGCCACGCACAGCCGAAAAGAAAAGCAAAAGCATAGAAAAAACACCAATATGATTCAATATTGAAATTGTCATTTGCAATTAGCATTGAATAATTATTGAAAAAACTTAAGAAAAATATGAAAGCTGCAGCCAGCCTATTTGTCATGCATTATTCATGCATTCGAGAAAAGAAAAACAACACACAAATTGTAAATTGTTCGACAAGAATGAAATCAACTTTGCTTTCTTTTCAACACATTTTGCATCTACATTGTTTCTTCAATTCATCTCATTGCCCTATTAAAAACATATCTTTTCTTGAAATTCTCCTTCAGATGCGGCCACGTGCACCAAATCTCTGGATTTACGTTCTGCCTCTTTCTCCTATGGGGTGAATCTTTACTTTCCTTTTTCATTCGTTTGCTAAACTATGTAATTATTAAAAAATTTCCGTTCCGATTTGATGCTCTTTGCGTTGCTTGCGTTTCCCTCTGAATGAATAATTCATGTGACGTTTGCCATCTGTCCATGTTCGCCCAGCATGCGGCCTGCACATTCATCATACGCCACGTAGGCTGGGCGTGTGGCGCAATTTCGATGCGCTGGTTGCACTCGCTCGTCGCATTGGCCACTCCGGTTTCCTGTGCTTGTTTGTTTGCATTCGTTCTGCGCGCTGCTCCACACATTGGCAAATATTTATTTGTCGATATAAACTAAAAATACAACTTTTCCGCTATCCACTTTGCTCTGCATTCAACTAACACAACTCTGCTATTTGTTTTGTTGTTTTTGTTTTGTGGTTCTTGTTTGATTAACATCTTAACTGTTTGCTGCTTAATTAATTTGCAATTGGTGTGTTTGAGTTTCGTTTCTCGTTCGAATCGAATTTGATTTGGGGGCCAATCGCGCGCTGCTTATCGCCAGCCACACGCATGCAGCGCCGATAAGTGGCTCGGTGCATTGCTTAGCTCATTCATCTGCCATCATGGCAGTGTCTTTTCCGTTTCCAATCGCTTAATTAACATTTTTATCGAGTTTGAACGGCATTGCTTATCTATTTGGCTGCGCGCGCCCACGCCGCACTTCAGCTTCGCATTACCCGTTAAGGCGCATTGCGTGCTTGAGGCGTTTTGCGGATTTTCTGCGCGCTTGGCAATTCATTCGTTTGTGAGACGCGACTGCGACAACAGGCAACAGTTAACGCGCAGCTACGCTCTCGGTTGTGAAGCGATACGCGCTAAGGTTGGGCGTACATTAACTATTCGGCTATTAAATACCGAATCCATAGTGTGCCATTACTTGAGTTAGCATTCGTTCGGAGGTGTTCGCACTCGCCATGTTCCACAATGTAAGCCAAACTACGCGCAGTGCACTTTGTTCGTGTACTAAGTGTCTGAATTGAATAAGTGGAAGTGGAAGGAAATGATTCTTGAAGTAATTGGCACATGTTGTTCTTTTGCTGATTCAATTACTGCTCGTATCATGCCAGCAACACGTTTCTTTAATTCAGTGGTCGTTGTTCAGTTCGTCGGTGCCTAAAAGTGTGCTTTAAGTTGTGAAAATATTCAAGCGTAGGTTTCCAGTATTGTCTAAAGCTGTTTTGTTGGAGCTGGCGAGCAGCAGTTAATGGATATTGTCGCTGAAGGTTTTGTGAGGTCGCAGTAAGCACAAAATTTCATTAATTGAAAGCTTCAGACTGTTCATGGTCGTCTGAATTATGTTTGAGCAACGAGTTAATGCCATAAATCAGCAGTGAATCAATTAGCTGTCAGTAGATTTTATGTCTTTATTGAAAAATTAATTGCTCTTTAGAAATATTACGTTTAGTCAAATAGGGAATGGTGGATTGTACGATTTTACGTACTTTCAATGTTTATTATAAGAAGCGGAGGTTCTAACTATGAATAATAATAATAATTGACTGGCACGACAGCCCGCTTACGCGAGACTAAGGCCTAGCTTCCCGCAACTACCAGTTTTATGCCGGTTCCGAACGGCAGGTTGGGAGCTTTTTCATAAGCAATTTTTACTCTCAGAGGTTTGCCATTTCCAGCTGAGAGGACAGCCACCGAAAGAGAAAACGAGTTTTCCCGTTATTTTTTTTAGGTGTTATTACAGGCAGTATTTGAACCTGAGGTTGCTGCCTTCGACTCGCGGTCCAACGCACTAACCAACTGAGCCACGGCGGCTGGTTCTAACTATGGGTGACTAATAAAAACGAAAGACAATTATTTTTGAGCAATGAGTTAACCCTCGGATGGACTATGTCGTCTGGCCAAACGAAATGGTTCAAAACAATCAAAAAAATCACAGATTCATCTCCTTTTTACAGTGTGTTTGTGGGTAACTTAGTAAGTATATATGAACATTATTTATATATCTGTGGTCATATGGAAGAGTAGCTTAAGTCGACATAAGAGAATTGAGTTATTGTTGAGTTTGGAGCTTTATAGACGTCTAGGCGCTTAAATGTATTTCACCCGATTTGAAAAATCCTGTCCTTTAACAATATTATGTGTGTTTACTTCTTAGCTCAAGTCTTTTGAAAGAACCATGCATTGGTCAGAACAATTTATGTGTACATGGTTTTCAAACTTCAATTTTCGACTTAAGCTACTCTTCCATGTGGCCACAGAATATATAAGTATTTACTTATATACGTTGCCTACCACATAAACATAATAAACTTCATCTGTCATTGCGCTTTGCCTTTGTCGAAAGCCTTACCCAGATTTCGTCTGGCCAGACGACTTCATCTGGCAGCCGCCGTGGCTCAGTTGGTTAGTGCGTTGGACCGCGAGTCGCAGGCAGCAACCTCAGGTTCAAATACTGCCTGTAATAACACCTAAAAAAAATAACGGGAAAACTCGTTTTCTCTTTCGGTGGCTGTCCTCTCAGCTGGAAATGGCAAACCTCTGAGAGTAAAAATTGCTTATGAAAAAGCTCCCAACCTGCCGTTCGGAACCGGCATAAAACTGTAGGTCCCTTCAACCCGCGTACGAATTCGCACGCACAACACGGGTAGTTGCGGGAAGCTAGGCCTTAGTCTCGCGTAAGCGGGCTGTCGTGCCAGTCAATTATTAAAAATTATTAGACGACAAAGTGCAAATGTGTAGTAACTAATTACTGCCCATCGAAGGGTTAATGCCATAAATCGGCAAGCTATAACCGGTCAGTAGATTTTGTGCATTTATTGAAGAACTAATTCTTTTAAAATAATTTGATTTGCCGAAGAGAGAATGCTGCCTCACATGCGCTATACGCTATGATCAATAAGTACCGGGACTGTGTCAAAAAAACAAAATTGTTTTATTCTTCTGGTAAATTTATTTTATCCCCTTCAAAATAAGCCCCATCTGAAGCAATACACATATGCCAACGCTTAATCCAATCGTCCATGCACTTCTGGTAAGCCGAAGCAGGTATGGCCTTCAGCTTTCGCGTCGCATTTTCTTTTATGACCTCTATGGACTCAAATCTCTTTCCACGAAGCGGTAACTTGAGTCGGGAGAACAGGAAAAAGTCACATGGCGCCATATCTGGAGAATAGGGAGCCTGATCGATGATATTCACACTGTGTTTGTTCAAATAATCGCGAATAATGTGTGCTTTGTGAGACGGCGCATTATCGTGGTGCAAAATCCAGCTGTTATCGGCCCACAAATCCGGTCGTTTTCTACGAATAGCATCTCTCAAACGCCTCAATACTTCAAGGTAATTCTCTTTATTAACGTTTTGACCGGTCGGAACGTATTCATAATGCACCACACCACGATAATCGAAGAAAACAATGAGCATAACCTTGATTTTTGATCGACTTTGGCGCACTTTTTTTTGGTTTTGGCTCGCCTTCAGCACGCCATTCGGATGATTGCTGGCTAGTTGTCACGTCGAATTCATAGACCCATGTCTCATCACCAGTAATTATACGTTTCATGAACGTTGGGTCCTTCTTAGCTTCGGAAATCATGTCTTCAGCCACTTGCTTTCGATGATCTTTTTGGACGAAGTTCAAGTCTTGAGGAACAAGCCGTGCGGCGACGCGTTTCATGCGCAAAATATCGACAACAATGTGTTGTGCGCTTCCACAAGAGATGTTAAGATCGTTAGAAATCTCTCTGAGGCTCACATGACGATTTTCAAGCACGATTTTCTTCACAATTTCAACAATTTCGTCGGTATTCGATGTTGAAGGACGTCCAGAACGAGGAAAGTCTTCGACCACTTCACGACCACTTTTGAACATTTTATACCGTTTGAACGCTCTGGTTCTTGATAGAGCAGACTCCCCAAATGCTTTCTGCAACATTTTAAGCGCATTGGCACTAGAAATTTCGTTCTTAAGACAAAATTTCAAACAAATACGTTGATAAACAAAATTATCCATTGTTAAATGCGACCAAGTACAAAAAGTTGACTGACGCTAACAGCTGCCAAACAAAAACTAATGATGCAATCCCGCTCAAAATTTGCCACAGATGTCAGAAAATTTAAAATACACAGTCCCGGTACTTATTGATCATAGTGTACATTTATTTTCTACTATAAGAATCAACCGTTCTAGCCATGAGTGACCAATATAAAAATTTAGAGCAATACTGAAATATTTATAAAAAAAACGAAAACGAGATATTTCCTGTACTTTTAAGACGTAGTTCTCTTTAGTTTCTTCTGGATTTTCTTACACACGACTTTGCAGAATTACAGCTTTCGTATTGACCACAAAAAAAATGTGGGAAAACTTGGAAAAATCGAATTGTATTAGTTTCAATCTAATTTTTACCGTCTCTAATTAAACCTAATTTTGATTTCAAACAATCTTCTCATTATCTAACTAAAAGAAAAAATTTTAAAAGCGTATTTAAGTGGTTTGACAACATGAAAAGTGAATTGACAAACAGCATCTTTATTACAAATTGCGTTACAAATGGTTCGAATCTCTGTGGTAGATAACAGCAAAATATAGAAAAAACTATTTTATTTTCGGAGGCTACTTTCTAAGTGAACCTCTGAGAGTATTTGTAATCTATTTTTTCCTGATTCTTATTCAAATTGATTAAAAATGTCCAGTTGTCAAACCTAAAGAAAATGACAACAAAGTTGGAAACTTTTTAAGAGTTTCCTAAAGATGGAAGTAGTTATATATGTTTTTATTTAAAAAGTGAATTTGTCTTTTGTATTTACAAATAGCTGGTTGTGTTGGTTAACAAAAGTTTGTATAAATATCAGATACCTGATATTTCTTCTATGACAAACACACTTGAAAGTGAAGGATTGACGCCAATGAAAATGATGACTTAAAGTTGGTTGGTTAGAGTGGCAATGTTTCCGACATTCAATTAGTGCTGATGTGCCGTTTTGAAACCATTCTATCGATTTTACGTGCAGCTACCGGTTACTTACATTGAAACCTCTCTATCGGTATCTTAGTACAGGTACCGGTTGTTCAGACTGAAACCATTCCCGCGGTATTTTCGTGCCTATGCCGGTTATTCAGATTGTCCCGAACCCTGGTTGTTTTGCAGCCAGTTCGAGGCATTGATAGACGACAGCAAATTGCTTATTTTCCTGGCAGAGATTTCATTGAAGAAACGTTTTCCTAGCGGTTTCATCTTCCTTGGTAAGACCGCTCCTGTGCAAAGGAATTTTTCGATGGTTTCCTCCTCAACTGGATCGCAACAGCTACAGCAGCTGGTGTTGTGAGGAATGCCCATCCTGGTCTACATGCTCTCCCATAGCCCATTGGCCTGTGATAAGCGCGGTGAGTCTGTCCGGATCACTTCGCTTTTTGCTAATCAGTTACACTGATTTGTTTTTGTCATATATTGGCCAGCTTGATGGGCTAATCCTGCATCTATTCAGCCTTAAACATCTCCAGTCATCACCTGTAATAAGAAATGTTTTATTATTACTTTACTCTATGCTGAGAGATTTTTGTCACTTTAAAATAGAGAAGTTTATGCTTTTATTTTATGCACTAATTTAGTTTAGGTTAAAGTGGCTGCCTGGGCCTGGCCACAAAACTGGCCCGTTGTGATACCACAAGGAAGGAGTGATCTGTCTTACTACAAATCGCAAAACCTACACAACCCAATTAGTTTTGGTAATAAACCCTATCAAGTCTTTGACGTTGAATGAACCGAGGTTATCCAAGGTTGTCGAAGAAGAGAGAGCCTAGGGATTTTCATCTTCGTCTAGACAGTAGAAAGAGCCGAGCAGTGGCAGAGAAGGTGTATTCTCTCTTCTTCTTCCTTTTTAAGCACCAACATTTTTGGGAATTTCATGTTCATTGCAATGCGTCACAAAATTTAAATATTTATCATTCAATTCTATTCATTCTGATCTATTTCCGGGTTTGATGTCGTAACTGCACATTTCAGTTTTTCAAAAAATTGAGCTTCTAACATTGAATATTCATATTTTACTTAACCCTTTCGCTATATTGTGGCCATATGGACACATACAAGTTTGAGTATGCCTGAGTTCTCTACAGTACAGGAAGCGAATTCCGTTTTGATCTTTTGATTAGTGTAAAGTTGTAAGAGAACTTTGATATAGAGGAAAAACTGAATGTTTAAGATTTTAAAAACTGAACACGGTGAATTCGGACTGATGTGAACATAGGATAACATGAACATCTCACTCCTGTGCACTGCCTTTTTATATTTACTTCGCTGCAGCGAAAACGTTTGAAAAGCTGGAGAACGTGAATATCGAAATTTGCCCAAATAAATTGTTTAAAATTAGTAAACAAAAGAATTAAAAAGCAAAACAACAAAACAAAAATTGTCAAAGGTGAACGGAGATTTGAGATTTGTTTATTAAAAAGAGTAAAATGTATCCAAGTTTTATTAAAAATGATATATTAAAAATGCGTTTTATACAAAAAAATTTTAATCTTGATTGGATTTTGTGAATTTGTGAATTGTGAAATTATTGTGAATTTGTGATTTGTGAATTTGCTCACCTTTACCTGAGTTCACTGTATTTTAAATTAAAACAACAATACAATACATATTTTTTTATAATTTTTCCTTAGTATTATGAAAAAAGAAAAGTTTAATATTCAATTTTTAATTTTTTTTAGAATTAATTAAATAATATTTTGAAAGTTTTTTCTAAAACCAATAAAATTAAAAAAAAAAATTGTTTTCTTTAATTATTGAAAAATCAAATTTTAATCTTTCTCTTTAACCTTAATTCAAATATGTTTTTAATAATTGTAATTATAATGAATGAAAAATATTTGATTTCCTCTTAGGCTTAAAAATTTGATATTTTTCGGATCCTGTTTTTTACCGTTTCGCTATATGGCAGCAACTAATATTAAAAACTTAATTATCGAATTTGTAAGCATAAGAAACTAAATATTTTTCATTTATTTTAGTTATAATGTCTAAAAATATAATTAAATATTAAGAAAAATTAAAAATTGCAACTTGGTTTTTTCAATAATTTTAAGAAAACAATTTTTTTTTAACTTTTCGGACGCTGTTTGTTATATGGCAGCAACTAATGTTTAAAAACTCGCTGTGTTGGTAATGAAAAATATTTAGTTTCTTATGCTTACAAATTCGATAATTAAGTTTTTAATATTAGTTGCTGCCATATAGCGAAACGGTAAAAAACAGGATCCGAAAAAATATTGTAAAAACCCAAATAATGCTATTATTAATGCCACACCGAGGTCTAAATCGCTGAATTTTGACCAAAAGGGTTAAGCAGCAACAAAATTGTATACAGTCGTGTCTGGGTATAGTGACACCCAAATTTTGACATCGAGCCTCTAAATATAGAAAACAATTTTCAAGCAAAAAACAAAAAGTGTATTTTGAGCAAATAAAACGAGTTTTTCAACAAAAATGTTGACCTTGATATAGTGAACAGCCTAAATACAGTGAACAGGCCTTGCAATAATTAGTTCACCAGACATCCAGACACCACTGTACTTTCTTATACGTTAAATAAATTCTTTTTACGTACTTTCCGCTTGCTTTGCACACAAATCGATTAAAAATTAATGCCATTTTTATTGCAATCCAGTTTTAACTAAACAAAGTCATAAATTTGCATCGAAAGGGTTAAGCAGCAACAATATTGTATACTTTCTCATACGTTAATAAATTTGTTTTTATTTACTTTGCACACAAATCGATTAAGAGTGAATGTCATTATTATTGAAATACAATTTTTATTTTTAAAAAATCTATAAATTTGGATCGGACGGGTTAAGCAGCAACCGAACTGTTTGCTTTCTCATACTTAATTAAATTTGTTTTTATTTACATTCCGCTTGCTTTGCACACAGATCGATTGAACATTAATGTGATTATTATTGCAATCGAATTTGAATTCAAAATTGAGGTGATTACAGTTGCCGTTTGCTGTTGAATTTGGCATTTGCGGGCATGAATCATTCGCAGTTTCTCCACGTAGCCCTCTCTCTGCTTCTATAAAAATTTAATTATTCAAATTCCAATTGCTGTTAATAATTTCGATTTTGAAATCACAGAACAAGTGCGAAATTCTGAAGCTGTCCACTTGCGGACAGATATCTTATCGGCTGCGTCGAGCGTCATAAACGTCCAACCACTCGTCGGCGCGTACTCGAGCCAAGAGCACCGGCTGGCGTTTATCAGACGCAGAGAAGTGGCGCTCTTCTCGGACTCGCAATTCGCAGCGCACGTCGGCCGACTGTCGGCGGGCGGCCAGAACAATGCGAGCAGACGTGGAGCGCTTGACGGGCACTCGACAGTTTTTGTGTTTTTCAGTGCGCGTCGGTCGTTGAGGAAGCAAGCAAATGATCGCGTTGTTGGCACACGTTAGTGCTGACTAGTTGTTGCGCGTCTAGTGACGACGAGTGTGTGGTGCAAATTTTCAAGTTGTGTTTTCTTGTGGCGCGCACCTGCGATCGAGCGCATTTGGCACATTTGAATAGACGTGTTAATTCGGTAACGATTTGTGCGCGCGTCAGCTGAATGGATGCGAGCAAACATTTGGAGTGGGTCTGGTGGAAGGACTGGTGGCGCGTGAAGCGCTTGAAAAAGCGCCTACGGGCGGCGTTTGAGGAGCGCGACGCGCAGAACGCAGCTGCCGGCGGAGCGGAGGCTGAGGGCAAAGTTGGCGTTAGGCATTGTCACGTGTGTCGGCGACGGCGTTTGGCCGCTGCGACGGCAGCTGATGACGCTAATGCGGCAGGTGATGACGTTGTTGCGTCCGGCGATGACGCTGCGGCTAGCCAGCCCTGCTGCAAGTGTAGGCGCAGACTCGAAGCGGCGCAGAAAAGGCAGAAAAATGCCAATGCTGCTGCCAATGTGGCCGATGACTATGAAAACAACGGCTACTGGCTGAAGGATGAGCAAGACGACGATGACGAGTTCGCCGATGCGTACGGCGACGACGACGATGACGGGCACGATCCGGAGTTCTGCGATGTCGATGTGGAGGGTGATGACTTTTGCTATTGTGACGAGTGCCTAAATGTAGGTTTTCGGTTTTTTGCACCTCACATATACTCGATTCGAATGCGATTCCACATCATTCCATTCCCTTCCATTCGATTCGGCTTTGTGTATGCGAGTTCGTTTGCTTTGTTATTTTTTAATTACATTGTTTTTCTTTCGGTCTCTGCGTTGCGGCACATTTCAATTACAATTATTCAATGATTTTATTGCGGTAAATGGCGGAAAGCGCCTGGCATACGAACTGCGAGCCGCCTCCCAGCGTGCACCGTTTCATTGATTCCGCCGCCAACAATTGGCAATGACTCGTGCAGTGCCACCCCCCAGGCCACGCGTCTCCGCGCGGTCTGTTATGTGGCTTTGTTGTTCTTTAGCCGGTCGCCGCCTTATGATAAATTTTGTTTTTAATTTTCTCTCAAATGTTCAGTGCGAGCTAAATAAATGAGGCAATCAGCTGACGGCGAGCGTTAGCGATAAGATAGTTTTGGAAAGAGAATGAATGAGTAAGGCTGACAGAGAGAGACAGAGAGAGGGAGAACTAGAACTACGCACTGATAACAACTATGCAAACTTCCAGCTTGTATCTACTTATTTGCTGTTGCTCTAGTGACTGGAAGTGTAAATATTGGCTGTGGCTGTGGCCAAACTTTTGCTATCACTTGTGCGTTAGTTTTTTGGACACTTGCTTACTAATTTTTCATGACACGCCATAAACTTCATAGCGAGCCGCGCACATTTGTTACGTGCGAAAATGTCGCCATCGAACATTTGGGAGCCCACACGTTCACGCTAAATTAGCGCTGCTTAATTGCTGTGCGCATAATTATAAATATTGCTCACCATTCTGCATTGCGCGAGTAATGCGAACGCATTTCCTCCTCTAATTGCGAGTTCACAGCGGCCAAGCAGCCGAAGCAGGTGTGACAATGCATTGCTCGCTGTGTGGTCTATTTGAGTTTGTTATTAAACGTTTTGTTTTTGTTATTGCAAACTGAATTAGTGGCCATATTTATGAAATACTCAATTTTTGCCAAACTGCATTTTGTTTGCCTTGAAGAATTGGTAATAATTTGTAACAAATTAAGTTTATGGGTTTAAAGTAATTTAAAGTTCAATAAAAGAAATTTGTGACACAGTGTCACAGATTCGGACTCAATACAGTGATTTGCACAGTCAAAAAGCATGTCGAATGAGTGCTTTATATCGTCAGCCAGTATGTCCTACAGAAAATCGTTACAAGCCTTTTGAATGGCTTCTAAGTCCTCAAAACGCTTTTCTTTCCTCAGCAAATGCTAGCAAGCAGCGGGAGGAAGAGAGCACTTGCATAAAAACCAAACAGTTCTGAGCCACTTTCGACCCCAGACGCACTAAAACGCTTATCCTGCTGAGCTAACAACACACAAGCATATTTCGTTGTAGCAATTTTGATAGGACATTGCCTATGCGGACGTCATGCCAACAGATTAGGTCTTGAAAGTTGGAACTATTGCCGCAGCTGTCAAAACGAAAATGATCTTTCTCCTATACCATAAGTCACCTTCTCTGCCACGGCCTAGCTCTCTCTTGACGAAGATGGAAATCCATAGACTATCCTTTCTTCTACAACTTGGCCAACCTCAGATCAGTCAACTCCAGAGACTTGTTGATCCTTGATTTATCTGCTGAGACTTGGTTTATACTCAAATCAATTTAACTTGTATAGCCACTTTTTCCTTGTGGTATCAGAACGTGCCTATTTTGTGGCCTAAGTATATCTTTGGACAAGTCCCATGCCCAGTCAGCCATTTTAATCTAACCCAACCTATCGGAAAATGCATTCTTTCAACAGGGTAAAAGTCGCTGTGTTCCAAATCAAGGAAAACGAGTAATGATTGACAGTTAAAATAGTCAAAAATTCAGTCACAAGTGTTGATTGTTCAACTTGTGCAGAACACATTTTTCGGTAGTCAAATGTTCAGTTAAAATGCGATAAATTTATTTTATAAAGGTGCTTCATTCTTCAGTTTCAAGAACTTCAATACAGATTTCGGCTCATCTTTAATGAATTCATGCAAAGTTTTGTTTAAATTTGCGATGATGACGGATTTCAATTGGCCAACGTGTTGGTCCTCATTTATGTCCTCACGATCGTTTTTTGAAGCTTGTCTACTTTGGAATGCATGTAATAGTTATGTAAAAACTACATATGTACAGTATAACACAATTAAAAATACTTTCAATGACCCTAAAGCTTAAAATATCGCTTTTGGAATGCCCCAGTACAACCCTGACTTAATGCACGAACTTGTTTTTAAAACAGAATTGTTAGTTTTTTTTTAATAATTTCATAAGATAATAAAAATGGATTTGGATTACTTAACTAAAAATTTTGAATCAGTATTCTTCATTTGCTATTCGGGTTCCAATTTAAACTTCGGAGAACACACTTGGTCAGGTAGACCCATACTTCTACTTAAAGCAACAATACCTGTTCCAAAACCTGTTTTACCCGCAATTTTTTTAAGTATGTTACAAACTGCAGGGCATCCATAAAATTTATAAATTGTTAAAACAATGTTGAAAGTATACTTCAGAATTTTTTTAAAAGTCAAAAGATTCAATAGTTGTGGAATTGTTCAATATTGGGCGATCAAAACTGAGCAGGGCCTAATTGACCTAGAGCGTTCCCGGTGATTGAGAAAGTACGTGTGTTTTCCCCAAGATTAAAAAGAAAAATGCAGGAACCGGAAGTAACAGTAATTTATGAAAACTATATTTGAAAAAATTACTATTAAGGAAAGGGCATACAACTAAATGAAATATACCAATACATTTCTTTTCGCACTGCGAATCAAACTTGGTAATAAACTTTTATTTTGTCATTTTTATGGAAAAATTAAAAAATAAGAATTATTTTTTATTTATATTATTTATTATATAAAAAATTCTTTAATAACAATTATTTTTGATTTTTTTCATATTAGTCCACAATTAACAGTTTTTTTCCTTATGATTCTTCCAGAAAACAGAATTTTTAAGTCAGGTCTTGTTGAGTCGATCAAGAATACGTATGCATTTCGATATTTAGTGAATCCAGTACTGCGATTAATGAAAATTACTTATTGCGACTTGATTGATTTTTATTGATGACTTTTATAAATAAAAGTAACTGATTAATTTTTATTGATGACCTAAAAAATAAAAGTCATTGACTAATTTTTATTGATGAGTTTTATAAATAAAAGTCACTAACTGATTTTTACTGATGAATTTTTTAAATAAAAGTCACCAAAAATTGTTATCTAGAACAACTAAAATATAAATAAAAAATAACTGTTATTTGTTGAGTAAATAAATAAAAGCAAAAAAAGCAACTATTGATTTTTATAATAAAACTTATAACTGTTACGATGCCTGGAAAAATGACATGCAAATCAGTTGAAACATCACTTCACCATTTCAAGAATCATTATTGACTGGTGTCCATATCAAGAAAGTCATTTACTGCGCCACTAAAAATTAACCCACCGTGTGGAGCCAAGTACTCGTAGTTGATACCTGAATTCCTTGACTCATTACGCATACACTCTCAAAAAGTTGTTGTTGTTGCCTCTGTAAAAGTGGCTTTGATTCTTTGGTCTTTATTATGTGCTAGTTGTTTAGTATTAGTCGGAATTGTTTACCACCGCCAACAAGTTTTATGAAATCGTTAGTCGTGATTGGCAGTAATCAGAAGACAATCATTCGCACACGAATGTTCTTGCTACACTGAATGAAAAGTGAACCATGGAATTGTTCAAATGAATTTGTCACCAGAGTCACCAAAAGGCAGGTCGATTGAAATCGTAAATCCTTCAGAACTTTGAAACAGTGCAGCGTTTTTCTTCTATGGTAATGGAAGACATTTTCGAGGGAGTGTGTCGAACATTTGAGTCAATAATCTCCAGAGACTGGCAAGTCTATGCATAATGGGGGCTATGAAAACGTGTCCAAGGTTCTACTTGAGCTTACACCTGTTCACTTCACTTATACATACAAACCCAGGCAAAGAGAACCGTCCTACGAATAACTGACAACAATATTGGGACCGACGGATTTTTGAGTCGCAAGAAAATGTATATTTTAGTAACAAAAGAGCTGGGAACGGATATCAAATCATATCTGTTGGGCCAATACATAAAAACATGGTACACGGATGGGTCCTTAACGGAGGGATATACCGGAATTGGCGTATACGGACTAGGGATAAGATACTCGGAACCTACGGGCAAGCGCACAACAATATTTGAGACCGAGATATGCGCAATTGGGTTTTATTATTGGCAGTTATACGCAATTGTAAGGTGTGCCTACTTTAATTTAGCGAGAAAATACCGGAACCAGAAGATAGCAATCTTTTTCGACAGCCCACCGGGAATCAAATTGAGGTCATACCAGGAATCCTCAAAGCTGGTGTGGGAATGCCTCGAGAAGCTGAACAAGCTTGAGCTCTACAATCAAATATGGGTACTCTGGGTTCAGTGGTGCACACAGGATTTCATTTGGGGAGAGGGTTTTGCGTACAACTTTTGAGTCGAATACAAGTCGAAACCATATTTTGTACCAGAATATTTTGTGTTTGGGGGGAGGGGCAAGGACCAGATAATCAGCAAGAATCGATGCTGGTAAATTCGACCAGGAACAGAGATTCAACTATGGAAAATTTCAAAACGATTATCGTGTAAATATATCAAGAAAAGATTCGAGGAATGTATGAGCCTATCAAAGAATAATCTGAGGATCATTACAGGCATTCTGACGAGGCATTGCAGGTTGAACTATCATCTAGCTAAACTAGGAATTCGTGAAAATAAATGTTGAAGGGTCTGCTAGAGGGACAATGAAACTGCAATACAAATGGTTGGGTGTGAGAAGCACTCAGGCTAGGTAGCCCATTGTACTTAGCAATACACATACTAGAAGAATGCCCTGCACTTATGCAAGATCGAACAAGGCATCTGCAGAATTACCTCATAACAGATGGGAATTGGGACTTCAGAAGTTAGAGAAGTTAGGAGTTATACTAAAATTCCTCTCGGATGCTAGACTCACGGACGAACTGTGAGTCCATGTATTAACCCCAACAATAATAATAATGCCATTCAGATGGGCTCGCGTCATTGAAAAACTACCGTTATGCCTTAACCAAGTTTTGAGGTACAATGAACAGTAATGTCTACGTGCCTGTGCCAACATTTTTGTACAATTTATGGTACCGTACTTGTGATATGTAATCACCTATGTACCAATAGTTTTTAATATTCGTATTGACAAATTGTCAACGTTTTCTTTCCCCATTTACGTCTTCAAATTTGGTTATTACAGAAATTCGGCAAAAATGTTAGAGCATTTACCAAATTGAATAATTTAGTGCACTAAAACTCAAGAAAAAGTTCAGCGCGTTCTCTTTTCACTCAAACTGCATGTTTGGCCACCAAGTTTATAAATTAATTGCATCAAGCTTCAACAAGCTCAGACTCAACTTATTCTTCCGGTAAACTTAACTAACAGAGAAAAGCAGTGAATGAGAAATTGTAAGCCCATTTCGCACACAACTGACAATTTGCTGCTGTCGCTAGCAGCCGAGAGAGCTGGTTGAGTATTGTGTGGGTGATTCAATGAAAAATTGCAGGCGTTTAGTTGGAAATTTCGCTGCAAAGTTTCGATGCAGCTGGACAGTGGGTACACTTTTTTGCGCTGTTTTCACAAAGGTTTTTCTTTTGATGAGCTTTACAATTTGATTTGGAACTAAACCGTCCTGCTTCGTCAACCTGCAAGTGTGCCACTGCAAAAGTAATTTGAACCCCTGTGAAAGGACGCTTCTTAGATCGAGGTTACTCTCACTATCACAAGTACTATGCACCAAATGTTGGTGGGTTTTGTGGCGCTTTTGTGTGCATTTTGCCTCCGCTTTTTAAGCTAAGCCTGCCCCGAAAATGCAGCCCTTATTGCCCTAACCAGCTGTTATACAAATGAGCAAATATTTTTGTTTACTTTCGAAAAGTACTACACACCTGTACATATTGATGTTTGTTTGAGCTGTTGGTGTCAATATTTTTCTTGTTTTCTATTATCCGCCCGTTTTGTTTGTTCGCACAGGGAGACGGTGAAAGTAATGACGGAATGGACTCGGATTGCAGTACCTCCTCCAACTGTGGCAAGCAGGTTATGGTTGGCGTCTGTGCCATGGCCAAAAAGACGCAATCGAAACCAATGAAGGAGATTCTCACACGTCTGCAAGACTTTGAATTTATAAAAATGCTGATTTTTCAAGAAGATGTCATCCTCAAGGTAACTGCAGCCACCCGTACATAACATTAGTTGAGCATATATAATATAATCGTGTTTGTATTGTTCTGCAGGAGCCCGTTGACAAGTGGCCCATTTGTGACTGTCTGATCTCGTTCCACTCGAAGGGATTTCCGCTCGAGAAGGCCATACAATATGCACAGCTGCGCAAACCCTACGTGCTCAACAATCTGCACATGCAGTACGACATACAGGACCGTCGTCGGGTGTATGCCATATTGCTGAAGGAGGGCATTGAGATACCGCGCTATGCAGTATTGGATCGCGATTCACCCGATCCCAAACGTGAGTCAATCGATGCGATGTGCTGCAGCTCAAATGGAACGGAGTAAAGTTAATACGGGTTTTTATTTAACGCAGAGCACGAACTAATCGAATCGGAGGATCATGTCGAGGTCAATGGCATCGTCTTCAACAAGCCGTTTGTCGAGAAGCCCGTCTCGGCAGAGGATCACAACATCTACATCTACTATCCAACCTCGGCGGGCGGCGGCAGTCAGCGTTTATTTAGAAAGGTTTCTATCTCTGACTTTGTACATTACTCACTCGATGCTTACTGTTGTTGCAATTTGCGCTTTCAGATTGGCAGTCGCAGCAGCGTCTACTCGCCCGAGTCCCGTGTACGCAAAACCGGCTCCTTCATCTACGAGGACTTCATGCCCACTGATGGTATGTATGCCGTACTCCACTTTTGCCTTTCACTTCCGTTTAACAGCTGTCCCTCGTGTCTATATTATGTGATATATTTATATACTTAACTGCACCTTTTTCTTGAGAAGTTTAGCGAATCGAGTTTAATTTGAATTGAATTCACACCCACACAAACTCAGTTGAAATGCATTTCCATACCAATTCGACTGATAAATTGATTTTGGTTTTGGCAATTTTTTTGGTATGGCTTTGATGACATTCGTAAGTGGTTTCAATCATGCTCATCTCGCTCATACAAACATGTTCATGCTCGAGCCACTGTACACAACTCATCGCACATTTTACATGTAACGCGTATAGATTTTTCCCCACTGATAACTCGACAACTGTGCTCCAAAAAAATGGCAAATAACAAAACTTAATAGTTGAAAGCATTCGAAAGCATTCTCCAACTGTTGTTTGTCATATTTTGCCATCAACTCCAACACTTCAGCGCATCAAACAACCTACTCACACGCCCACAACGCGCTGGTTGTGCATTCAGAAACCACACACACACATAATGCAATATAGGATTTTGTGTTGCTTCTACATTGCACAAGTAATTTCTGGCTTATTGTTACCTGCATTTTTTTCTGTTAACTATGTTTTTCGCAGTGATTTTTAATTAGCGGCTCAGTTGCTGCGCGTTTGCGAAAATTTATAATTAATTTTCCTCTTTCATCATCGCAGCAAAAGTACTCAAGAACTTTCTCAAAGTCTTTTGCAAATTTACGCCTGCAACTCGAACACGCATTAGCCCCCATTGCCTCCCCCGCCATCCCCGCATTCGAAGCGTGCGCAAGTATACATTCATAACTACAATGTATGTATGTTTTGTGCTCATGTTCTTGCCATTGTGTAGCCAGTTATCAAGCAGTGTCGTTGTCGTTGTCGCTATCGCAAACTCGCTTCGCTCCCATCGCTATCGCTCCCATCAAGCGCACCATTTCCGAAGGTTACATCGTTAGCTTCACTTAAACACTCCTCTGAGAGAGATGCGAAGAATCCAGCATTACTTTTAAAACTTAGTATATTTTTCAGGTACCGACGTTAAGGTGTACACGGTGGGACCCGACTACGCGCACGCCGAGGCGCGCAAGAGTCCGGCGCTGGACGGCAAAGTGGAGCGCGACAGCCAGGGCAAGGAGATACGCTATCCGGTCATATTGAACCATGCCGAGAAGTTGATCTCGCGCAAAGTGTGCCTGGCCTTCAAGCAGACCGTGTGCGGCTTCGATTTGCTACGGTAAGTGTGACATACATATTTATAGCTGCATTCATACTCATTCAAATTGTGTCTCTTTTGTAGAGCTAATGGCAAATCGTATGTGTGCGATGTGAATGGTTTTAGCTTCGTGAAGAACTCGAACAAGTACTACGATGACTGCGCCAAAATATTGGGCAATATGATTTTGCGCGAGCTAACGCCCACACTGCATATTCCGTGGTCGGTGCCATTCCAGCTGGACGATCCGCCCATTGTGCCCACAACATTTGGCAAAATGATGGAGCTGCGCTGCGTGGTGGCGGTGATTCGGCATGGCGATCGTACGCCCAAACAGAAAATGAAGCTGGAAGTGCGTCATCCCAAGTGAGTGTTTGGCGATCAGTCCGAATGCTTGCAGAAGTGGTAACTCGCGGTGTGTTCTTTTTCTGGGCAGGTTCTTTGAGGTCTTTGAGAAATATGATGGATACCGGAATGGCCATGTGAAGCTGAAGCGCCCCAAACAGTTGCAAGAGATTCTGGACATTGCACGTTACCTGCTGTCAGAAATCCAGACTAAAGCGTCCGATGCTGAGATTGAGGAGAAAGAGAGCAAACTGGAGCAGCTCAAAAGCGTTTTGGAAATGTCAGTATTGTCAACCGTAACCGTAGATGATAACTTAGATGATAACTATTACTAAACAATCAATTATTCAATTAAATTATTCGACTTAAACATTCTTGGCTGATGGTTCTATTTTTACTTTCCGTAGGTACGGTCACTTCTCCGGCATTAATCGCAAAATCCAAATGAAATACCAGCCTAGGGGTCGTCCGCGTGGCTCCAGCTCTGATGATGGTAATGTTATAAAAAGTTTTAAATGCTTTTGCTTTTCGTGGCATGAGACGGTGGCATGCCATACATTGGAAAAGCCACAGTCTACACTTTTCAGTACAATTTCCTTTTTGTTTCATTCCATTTTTGTTAATTTCGTAAACTTTGAAGTAGATATACCGAAGGATCCCTCACTGGTATTGATATTGAAATGGGGCGGCGAGCTGACACCGGCCGGCCGCATACAGGCCGAGGAGTTGGGTCGCATCTTTCGCTGCATGTATCCCGGTGGCCAGGGACGGCAAGATTACTCGGGCACGCAGGGCTTGGGTTTGTTGAGGTATGCACGGCCAACTGCAACATAATGTTTTTTTATTATGCTAAATTATTTGCATTTCCAGATTGCACTCCACCTTCCGACACGATCTGAAGATTTACGCTTCCGATGAGGGCCGCGTGCAGATGACTGCCGCCGCCTTTGCTAAAGGCCTGCTGGCGTTGGAGGGTGAACTGACACCCATTCTGGTGCAGATGGTGAAGAGCGCCAATACAAACGGCCTGCTGGACAATGACTGCGACTCGAGCAAATATCAGAATTTGTTAGTTGCATAGCAAAAGTTTTTTTCTAATACAAAGTTGATTAAATTTCTGCCATTGTAGAGCAAAAATTCGGCTGCATGAATTGATGCGCATTGATCGCGAGTTTACGGCCGAAGATCGCGATGCCATCAATCCGGGCAACAGTATATCGATCAACACTGCTTTGGATTTCGTAAAGAATCCCGTCGAGTGCTGCAATCATGTACACAAACTAATCAAAGAGTTGCTCACTGTCATTGGCGTAAAGAAGGAGGATCCAAAGACGAAGGATGCCATTTTGTATCACGGTGAGACCTGGGACCTGATGGGTCGGCGCTGGGAGAAAATCGAAAAGGACTTCAGTACCAAATCCAAGCAGTACGACATCTCAAAGGTGCCGGACATTTACGATTGCATCAAATACGATCTGCAGCACAATCAGCACACGCTGCAGTACGATCAAGCCGAAGAGCTGTACATTTACGCCAAATATCTGGCCGACATTGTCATTCCGCAGGAGTACGGACTGACCGTGCAAGAAAAGCTGACCATTGGCCAGGGCATTTGCACGCCACTGCTGAAGAAGATCCGCGCCGACTTGCAGCGCAACATTGAGGAAGCGGGCGACGAGTCGGTGAACCGGCTGAATCCGCAGTACAGCCACGGCGTGGCCAGTCCGGGCCGCCACGTGCGCACGCGTCTCTATTTCACGAGCGAAAGTCACCTGCATTCGCTGCTGACAGTGCTGCGGCACGGCGGACTCTTGAACGTGGTCACCGACGAGCAGTGGCACCGCGCCATGGACTACCTTTCGATGGTATCGGAGCTGAATTACATGTCACAAGTGGTCATTATGCTGTACGAGGATCCTACGAAAGATCCCACATCGGAGGAGCGTTTTCACGTAGAACTACACTTCAGTCCGGGCGTGAATTGCTGCGTGCAGAAGAACTTGCCGCCAGGACCGGGTTTCCGGCCGCACTCGCGCAACGATTCCGGCAAAGAGCCCAGACAACCGGTTAGTAGAGCTCAAGCGAAGCTTGTCAACGCTGATCCACAACTCGTTTTTATTTGCTTTTCTTAAACTTTACTAATTGCAAATATTTGGTGGAAATGTTCTTGTTTTTGTTGTGGCCTTTTTATGTACTTACACACTCACACATATGACAACGCATAGGCTCCTACCAATATTGGTCATAAAAACAATTTTCAGGCTTCCGACGATTTAAATCCGCCACGCATTGAGGAGGAAAACGATTGCGAGGAGAGTCCGGTCAAAAGTCAAACCGATGTAAGTCGGCCCACAATGAACATACAACAAACAACCAATCGTTTTGTGTGTTTACAGTTGCCCGCTGCAGAGCATGACGACACCTCGCCACCGCGCGCACACAACAAATCCAAGCCCATACCGATTGGCGCCCACCACACCGTCAGCGGTCACGAGGCCCAGCACCTGGCGAAGCGTCTGAATGAGGAGCTGGCCTCCCAACAGCAGGGCAAGCAGGTGGGTTCGCTGGAGGCAACACGACCGATCAGCCCCGACGCCGAGCCACGCTCGCGCAGCTACGACCAGAAGCGCAAAGGTATGAACGTTTTGTTATGCTTTTCTTTGCTGGCCCCTTACGTTTCAGTCTGTTATAGTTTTTCCTTGTTTTTCGAGCTTCTCTCTAACACAATATGCAATTTCTCAGCTGTTTGATAGCCGCTCGCAGCACTCGAAACAAGCTGCTGTTCGTTTGGCGACGTGCAACGACGGTGCTGCGAGCGGGTGTCACCATATTCATTCCTTATTTGCATGTAGTTGTATTTATTTAGGTCTTCACAATCGGTGATAAAATGTTTCACTTAAATTTGTACATTTCTAATTGGTGCATTTCAAAAGGAAATCAAAACTCAAATTTCACCTCTCAAAGAGTTCAGTTGAAGATGGTTTCGAATGGACTTTTTGAATTGCACTAATTCGTCCCGTCTGTTACATGGCGCTTCTGTTTGTTTGTGCTTTTTCAATATATTTTTAACACTCTTTTTAATTGAATTATTTTATTTCCTTAACAAAAACGAATCTCCTACACATTTTCGTTGTTGAATTTGTTTTGAGAGTTATTAACAAATTATTTTGTATAAGCATCTGGCCGGGAATTTCCGTGTATTTGGCTGAAATTCGGTGTCGTCTATATTGCTGTTGTCACTCGAAACTGTCCTCGCTGTATGGGAGGCGCAGTCGGCTTAACGTCAACTAAGCTAACCGCTTTGAATGCCAAAAATGCTTGCAAAATTTCCATTCATCCGGAAATGGAGCAAACCAAATTGAATGAGAGCGATCTGACGTGAAGAATACGTGCAGTGCTTTACTTGGCATTGTCAGCGGATAGTTTATGGGGGCACTAACAAGTCGATAGGCTCTAATGCTATGGTCATTTATTTTTCACTTTCTGTTTTGTACACAAATGTCATGTAATGCATTAGCAGCACTTGAATTATTGGGTGTAATGTGTGAAAAATATGCGAGAAGTTCGTATGAGTTAAACTGTGCTAGACGCGGCACGTTCCGATTTGCAGCGAAAGCATTTTGAACTGCTTTTGTAAATGTTCCTCTATCCCATAATGATTCCGGAAGTCTGCTGCATCCATGGGTTCCTCACGAATTTTTGTACAATATTTTCTTTTTTGTTACGAAATGCCCACAATTTGAAACTCATGCGAACTATCGTCGTCGTCTCTTTGCCTGCCACTCTTGTCACCTCTCTGCCGAGAAGTGTTTTCATTTCTGAACTCTTCTGTGTCCTTTTGTATGGTGTTTTGACTCAGTTCTCATTAGCACTGCGAATAAGCGTTTCCTCTTATTTGTTTCCCATACATTCACATCTCCTCCACTATTCTCGCCCCAGATATACCCAAGCGAATCCTTTTTGATCAATTTTTCTATACATATTAAGTAGTGGTTACTTGTAATTGCATGCTTGTCGCGTACGATTTGGCAGCTCCAACACGGGGCCCAGCAGCACAATTGTCACGACTTTTGAATCCAAAAAGTATGCCAAAAAAATGTAGAATGCAAAGTTGGTGCTTTTAAAATTGGTATTAGCTCTGCGCTTCCATGGCATACTTTTAGGCTAACCAGCTAACATTTAGGTAGCTCAGCTACGCCGTTGCTCTAATCTTTGACGACACTTTTGACGTACGTTGCTGCTCTGTTGTCGCCATCTGCTTGCCTGCCATGCCTAAATGTCGTTCTCAGTGTGACATGTCCGAGTTGTTTTTGCTGTTTTTAAAACCATTTTTCTTTCAAACAACGCTTTTACAATACAATATTTTAATGAGAAACCACAAATTAAATATTATCCTTTACTCCACATGTACGAAAAACGATCCAATGTCCCCTCGTTACAATTCATGCGCTTATTGGCTAAAACATTGCGTCTCTCTGTGCTAACTTCCCATGCAAACACAGTTGCGACTGTCGCTGATTGTCCCCTTCAAGCAACTAACCCCGAATTTAAAGAAATCGTCAGCACACATGCCACGGGCGTCCAGCCGGCCAATCGCTCCTCATTTCAAATACGCGTCACCGACAGCCTGACCTTTTTCAAAATAGACTCCTCCACCAATGAGCTGCCGCTGTCGGACATTGACTTCTCGCTCAATCCGGCCACGCCAGAAGGCACCGGCGCGGACAGTACCAAAACGCGCAAGCACTACCAGTTGCTGGGCATGCGCTCCATTGAAAGCGGCGACGAAGCCGACTTTTCGCGCAAGCTGCAGTTGCCAAAGATTTCGCCGCTTGCCACGAACGAGCGGCCGCTGTCGTGCAACTGCCTGAGCGGCGGCGGCGAAGGCGCCTTCGACGAGAACACGCCGCACGCGCACTCGAAGAGCTTGACCGACATTGGTCCGAACATAGGCATAGTGCCCCATTTTCCGCTAGGCGGCAGCTCGCCCATAGCCACGCCCCATCTGGGCTCTATTGACGAATTTCAGCTGTCGTGCTCTGCGCCTGCAGTTATCTTAAGCAGCGAATTCCGCTTTCGAAGCAAGACCACAGAGAATCGGCTCGCTGTTGGTTCGCCCAACAATTCGCCTACAGCTTCGACACTGACACTGTGCAGTGAGTTGGATGTGCCACCGACGCAGGAGCAGCTCGCGGACGCTTCGGCGCGCCGAAAAATGTACGGCCGGTCGCCCTCCTTGCCCACAGTACAGTCGGCACCAGCGATTGCCGACACATCGAACCCATTCAAATTTCCGCCAATCACTCAGTCATTTGTTAATAAATTTACAACCATCGAAGAAATCTCTGCTCAAGCCACTAATGCTAATTTCTCCTCCTCCAAACCGACTTCGACCCCGGCCGGCAATTTCCAACCGTCAACTCCACGTCCACACTCCCACTCCCACTCGCATCCGCATCTGCAACAACATCAAAAACCCTCACCTAAAACCGATCACCATCGCCATCACCACCACCACCCCCACTACCATCGGCACCATCAATCGCAACCCATTCAAAAACCACAATCACAAAAACAACGAAATAATATACCCAATCTTATTGTCACGTTGAGTTCATCTTCAACCGATTTGCCTAATATGCCGTTAACTAACCAATTCAATTCCGACCTCACCCAACCAATCACCCCTCCTACTTACAACCCTCCTAATACCACCACCACCACTACCAACACCAACAACAACCACAACACAACCGCCACCAACACCACCTGCACTTCTGCTACTACCACTGCAGATGGCAATACGACTCCAGTGTCGTCATCGTCGTCGGTATCGTCTCGACGCCAACGACACAGTATTGCCGGCCAGATGACATATATGAAAATGTTGGGATTCGGTGGTTTTAGCAAAAAGATGGCCACCAGCTCAAGTAGCCTTTTTAGCACGGCGGTCATTAGCGGCAGTTCCTCGGCGCCCAATTTGCGGGACATGATACCGTGCTCGGTTCCATCGTCAGGTAAGGCCACCAACACTTTTATTGATTCCTATGATTGATTGTACTTTGAGAGTGGATATTTTAATAGACTTTAGTTAGGGGGTTTTGAAAAGTTAGGTTAGGTTTGGTTAGGGTGACAGCTTATGGTGCTCACATAGCTACCACAAAATTAGGGGAAATCCCTACACAGGGAAGCTGTTGGGACTTGTTTATGAAAGGGGTAATACCGTTAAGTGGAGGGCCCCAAGATGACGGAGTCTCTTCCGGATTAGGGCTGGACAAGTGGCACATCAAGTGCCAAACATCTTTTGCTGCGGCAGTGCTCATTGGGTGTGTCTTTCTACGGTTCAGTGGCCAGTAAGAACTGATACAGGAAAGTAAATGAGATTTTTAGAGGGAATACTTAAAGTTTTATTTATTTAATTCAAAGATTAAAAAGATTGATCTCAAGAACTAGATGACGAATCCAAAAGAACTAGAAGCTAAAAAGAAAGAATAGAATCAACAAATGTTTGTGTGTATTAAAGATTTTTTTTAAGAAAATTGCTGCAACGAAAATGATTACAATTTCAATAATTTATCCCAGCAGTCTTCAGAAGATTTCAAATATTAAACAAGCAGCACATAATTTGTTAATTCGATTGAATCCATTGAATCGATTGAATTTCGAATAATTAACCAAAGTCAGACTTTGCTTTGACAGTCATTGAAAATGTATTTCTCGAATGCACACAAAATTTATAGCCATTTTTCCTCGATAACTTTTTATGTTTGTATTTATAACTGTGTCTTTACTTCCATCTGCCACGCCTGCGTCGACAGTGTGCGAAGGTTTTTGCGGCGTGCCGCCCATTCGGCCGCTGGAGACTCTACACAACGCACTCTCGCTCAAGCAGCTGGACACTTTTCTGCACACGATGACATCGGCTCCGCTGTTCAAGACACCGGCATCCTCGCCGCCCATGCAGCCGTCGACACCTGAGCCCCGTTCGCACTCCGTCGGATCATTGCGGGTGGTGGACGAGATTTCGATTTCGTCGGACATCGCAATACCGTGCGACTGCAGACTAATATCGCCGGAGGGCGGCGGTTGCTTCGACTGCCCGCCCAGACGCACAATGCTGGAGCGATGCACCATAAGAACGCGAAACCCGGATGCACTGGACACACAAGTATCAGCAATGTCCGGCGTAACGACTACGCGATCAAACCATACGACGCATCATCCCTCTGCAAGTAAGTCTCCTCAACGCGAGCCCAGCCAGTAGTGCGTTGCTTCTCGCTCTACGATATGGACACACCCTCCCTAGTACACACTGTGCTCAAAAGAATTGAATGTAAAGAAATTGTCGCTGTCGTTTTGCTCGATTGAATATGTAATGTTTGGCACAAAAGTTATGGTGGCTTGAAATTTATTTCTGTAATGTATACACAATTTCGCTCCAATTTGAATTTGTCCATCTATCATGGCATCAGCTTGACAAATTTTTAGTTTTTTCCCATTGATAGATATGTGAAATTAGCCGAGTATTGGAGTATGGAAAACGATTATTGTACCAACACCCACCAACACCTTATTACAAATTTATATATTTTTGAAAACAATGAATATTTTTGAAAACAATGAATATTGATTTTCAATGGCAACCACATGTTATTTTATAAAATTACAACTAAGTACTCGTATACACACACATACATATGTAATCCATTTTACATGTTAAAGTAGGAAACAGCTTATTTAGCGAATATTGGAATAAATCATAGTGTATGCTTTTATGAAATTATTTTATATTTTGTTTTATTTCAAACTAATGGAATTATTAGTTTTGCAATTTTTGCTTTTTGCTATTTTTATAATATTTGATAATGAAAATAGAGAAAGGTACACGAATTCTAGTCCAGAGAAGCAGATATGTAGCTCTAATTATTATAATATTATTTGTATTGTGTCCGCATGTTTTAAGTTTAATAAAAATGGGAAAAAGAAAAATTTTACTACAACATTCAGGCAGCTATAAAAGCTGCTGTATTATGTCAACGGAAAATGTTGTTCTAATTATCTGAAAACATAGTGAAATAAATTGGGGTTTCTGTTTGTTTTAAAATGTAGAATGACGGCTTATTTTGTAAGACAGAAAGAGAGAAATTTGAACAATTGTCAGTTATGCCATAATGCTCAAACAAAATTAACCACAAGGCGCATTCAATACAGGTGACTTTGTTGAATCCATAGTATAATAATAAAGTAGTCTAATTAAAGAGAGTACCCCTAATGTACCTCTATTTTGATTGACAAATATTGTCAAAAAAGTCATCAGCAGAGTAAACAAAGGTGAATTAAAATATACCTAATCATTTTTCTTTTGCTTTTAGTACGATTTTATTTGAATGAAGTTGCGACTGTGGTTGAACATTTTTTTGAACTGACAAATTTCAGACATCAAAATTGACGTCATTTCAAAATATTTTGTTTATTTGGAGCGGGAGAGTTTTGATTAGACTACTTTATTATTATACTATGGTTGAATCAAATGCTATGTTTGTTTTATTTTGGAAAAGGTCAAAATGGTTGTGTATAATTGTGACAATCTGAAAATGCAAAAATTAAGCTTGATTTTGCTTGACTGATTGACTAAACCCAAAAAACTAAAACAAAATCCATTGAAATATTGTTGTCGTTACACTATCACTTGTATTGAATTCGCCTTGATTAATCCTAAAAAATACACACTAGTTCGAAGCTTGATGTGACTTCAAAGAACTTTTTTCAAACAAGATAATTCTAGGAAATTTTTCTTTATTGGCAGCAGCACAACTGACATTTTTTTCTAGTGTCCAGTGCAATCAGTAGATGCAAAAAAACGATTCTGTTGACTGCACTTCAATGAATCAGAGAACGATTTGAAGGGTGTTGAGTCAATGCAATAGAGAAACTTTTTGACAAAATATTTATGTATTTTTCTCTTTATAAAGCTGAGTCAAAATCTAGTCTATTAACCCTAATGTGCCGGAATTCTTTTTTTTCGAATATTGCGAAAATATTTTTTTAGTGATTTTATATAATAGAAAATTTACACTTTTTGAATGCATATTAAGTGTGAACATATGGTCACGCTAGGCGCTACCGGGTTAAATACTGTGTGTGCAAAATTCAATTTTTAATTAATTTAAATAAAATTTTTAATAAATTAATTTTTAAATTAAAAAACAATGTCGGCTATTTGAAAATTCATATAAACTTGCCAATTTATTGTTCACTGTCATGATCCGAAAAACAAGAAAATTGTTCTTTCGAAGAAAATCTGGTAATGGCGATAAAAATATACGAACTTGAGATTTATACAAAATTTAAATTTTTTTCAGAATTAAAAAAATTTTTAAATTAACAACATTTTCTGCTATTTGAAAGCTGATGTTGGATTTTTTAAACTTTTTTGTTTTCAGTTATGACCCAAAATATTAGAAAATTCATTTATCGATACGATTCTCGTAATAACTCGTAATCAGATATTCCAATTAGAGTTTTATACTAAATTTCAATTTTATTGGTTTAGTAGATCTCAAAACATCATGAGAGTCGTTTAAAAAAAAAATAAATGCAATAGTTTCAAGAAAAATGCTATAACTCTATTAATTTTCGGATTTTTTAATTCATACTAAGCGATTTTTTCAAAATAATCTTTCAGAAACGGAAAAGAAAAATAACGATTTTTATTAAATTTCAGCTACTTTGGTCGGTACAATTTAGTTATTTTGATACGTTGGCGAAAGTTGAAAGTTTAGTTATGCAAAACAATGTTATCACACAATTTTAGCTATCGATAACACAGGGCATGTTGGTTTAGAAATTAAAATCGCAAATGTATATTAGAAAAATTAAAAAATTTAATACAAGTCTTCAAGTTGGTGCGCACGCCGATGAAAGGATTGAGACCCTTAACCAATTGTTTGCTTGCTGCGCGACTCGATTGATTGTAGTCCAGTTAAGCAAAACAATACCAAAAGCGAGATCCATTAAGCCTTTTCTTAAAAGCCATTGCTCAACAATGTTAACCGGCTTAAGCTTAAAATCTGCCAAATAAAGAATTCGATTTCGAATTTTGACTTCCACAGGTGCCAACATAAAATACAGAACCAACAACGCACTTCTCATGCGTATTCCAGCATATTTTCATCACAATTTTGCACTGTGAAGTCCTTCCAGCAGAGCTGTTATTCTTATTGATTTTGAATGTATTGAAAAAATTCCTATATCGATTTATATTATTTTATAGATTTGCGCTCTAAGAAGCATTCGATATGCATGGCATGCTGCGTTTAATAGTTCGCACTTCTTTTTCAAGATATCACCATTTATGGCGCTGCAAAAATGTCTTCTATCTTTACATCTTTATATATCTTCGTTATTTCTCTTTTTTACAAATTATGAAAAAAATCTATTTTCTAAAGCCTAATGTTTTGATATTTAAATGTTGCAAAA
This sequence comes from Melieria crassipennis, assembly GCA_963668005.1. Lineage (NCBI taxonomy): Eukaryota > Metazoa > Arthropoda > Insecta > Diptera > Ulidiidae > Melieria > Melieria crassipennis. The sequence goes on along the minus strand of OY764962.1, from coordinate 38,497,105 downwards.
TTGAAATGCTTGCTTCACAAAACAAACACAATAAAAGTTTCAATGCAAATTGACATCAAGCACAACTTGTCCATGGAATGATTTCTATTTCGTGTGTATTCACTTCTACTGTGTTTTGTGCAATTTCAAAATTTTCAAAAATTGTAAAACCCCCAAATATTATTGAAATACGCAACACGAACAACAAGTCTGGAGCAAACAATCGAGTGTGGCGAGCAGCACTGAGCCCTCGTCGCCGGCCATCTCGGACAGCTGCTCGCATGGCACGCCGAGTGGCGACATGTCCATCAGCATAACCAGCACTGATGGGTGAGCAGAGTTAGCAAGTTCAATAAGAATTTGTAGTTTAATTGTTGTAAACCATTGTCAGCGTAAACATAATGCCGGTCGCTGAGGAGTTGGCCAAATTTTTTCCACAACTGGAGGATGAGGATCTGAATGCCGTCTCCGTTTATACGCCCATGAACACCGACGCACTGGAGGTCGATACGGACGGCGTGCTCACGTTGGGCGGCGGCAGCAGCCGCGGCGACATGAGCGCCTGTCTGACGCCGGTCAGCTTCGGCATGGACATCAGCATGATTGCCAACAAGGGCTCCATGACGCTCTCCGTCGATGTGCGTACAACTCGAAGTCGAACATATTTCATATTCAATGTTTGTACTTAATTTATGTATTTTTTAGGGTTTTGATGACGAGGACGAGGCCACTCTGTCCGCTGCGACCACACCGTCGCTGCCCACAGACGACGTCAGGCCCGAGACCTGCTACTGCTGTCCCACACATGCCGAGGCTGCGCAGCCGCCCGATGTCGATGTCGACGACGATGGCGATATGGTGTGCGCGCTGCCCGAGCCGCTCAAGATACCCGACACCAAGATTATCAGCTCCTCGCCCGAATCGCACAACACGGAGCCGCACTCGTCGTCGCTGCAGGAGTACAGGCGCAGCATGCGCAAGCCAACCGATCCCGTCTCGCCCAAGATACAAAAGCAAATCAGCCTCTTCGAGGGCGGCGAGTTCGAGCGCCAGAAGGAGTACTCGAATCTGCACGCGTCCATCAACATACCGGCGGCCTCGTCGCAGCTGCGGCAAGATGCACGGCTGCGCAAATTCGAAAACCTCACCCAGTCCACATCCAACTCGAACTTCCCCTTCGAGAGTAACACGCTCAAGCGCATGCCGCACAATGCGTCCGAATTTGTGGACGTCACCCACACGCAGTCCTGCATCAACCTGAAGAGTTCGGTGTGTGCGTCGGCCTCGTCGTCGGCGTCCGGTTCGCCGCAGCACAAGTGCAATCCGGCCGGCAGCATTGTGACACAGTCGTGTGCGACAATGACCACAGCGGCGCCGGTGCGACCGGGCGCGCTCATCGTGAAGGAGAAATTCATCGAGCCGCCGAAGCGCATACCGAGCAACTTTCACAGCAAAACCCAGTCGATGGATGCGGACTTTCTATTCAACGAATTTCTGTTGGTGCCGGCACGTTCGCCCACACAGCTGCCGCGACAGTCGTCGAGCAGTGGTGCCAGCAGTCCCAGCACATCGCCGTCGTCGCGACCCAACACGCGCTTCATGGCCGCCAAAGTGATGGACGACATGGCAACGCTGCAAAGGAAATGAAAGGCCGCTGGGCGCTCCTTGAGGAGAAACCAGCTATGAAGGGACTTCTCAAGGAAGTCAAAGCGTAATAATGGACGATGACAAATAGGGTTAGCGGGTTATAGAATATACAAATGCTATGAATTCAAAGAGTGCTAAGGAGAGATACATATGAAACTAGCACCGAGTGCTCAATTAGACACATTAGAGTCGAGTTTAAGCAGAATTTTCAAGCATATTAAAACAACAAAAATGCTAAATACAAATGCAAACATTACGAGTTTAAGAAATGATTTAAATAAATTTGAAGCAACAGCATACCAACTACTTCAAATTCATAATTTAATTGTTATTGCAATCAATTTGCTCTAAACTATCCTATTAAAAATAAAGTTACAATTCACTTGCTTTGAATTCAATTTCAACAATGAAAAGTTTGGTTTTTGTTGTGTGGAAGAAATCTGACTTGTATATACTTGTAAATAAGTATATAGGGTGTTGCAAAACGAAATCCATTATTTTTGCATTCAATTTATGGTTTCATTTAGCATAGTTAGAATGATCCGATTTAGAGCAAATATGCAACGTTTTGTTTGATAGGCTAGGTTAGGTAGGTAGGTAGATTGTAGTGGCTGCCTCGGTACATGTGTTACAACTAAGCTTCCCAACCGTCCTCCAAGGAGTAAACCAAGTCTGCAAAAAAGACTATGGCGCGGTGCCCTGTGAGACCCCTGTTCGATAACTTGAAGATCCAACAGTTTGAAGGTAATTCCTTGTCTTTCACAGAGAAACCTTAGTCCCTACTTATTGGAAAAAACTCGATTTTTTCAAGCCACTCTTGAGTCTAATTTATCATCAGCATCATCATTATACCAGGTGCCAGGTCCAGACTATAAGGTGGATGCATAAGAGCTCCACCGAGCTCCTGGAGCTTCTGGCCAATGACTATCGCCAACACAATTTCTCTTTTAGCCTAAGCGGCCTAAGTGTGCCGCTTCGGAGCGATTGGTTCTGTGAGGCGGTCCAATTGTTGATAGTACAGGTCCTACTTAAGAGTTGGACTATATGGGAGCAGCTCATAGTAAATGATTCTCTTTAAATACCACCAAACTCACAGCAAAACCTTACTAATCATTAATCCTGGCTTTACCACGACCGATTTCGCTTGGCGTTACCGAAAGTGAACCACTCGTCGACAGTCAACATTCGTTTCACAAATAGTTCAATGTTTGTGCAATTCAGCAGCGATTCATATATAGACATTTTGTTCATGAGGTTTTTTGCGTTAACTTGTGTGGCACCTATACATCAAGCTTCTCTTTGTACCCAGCCTTATTCAAATAGTTCCAAATGGGGTTTTGTGCTATGTTTAGCTCCTGAACAATCAAGGCAGTGCTGACGATCGGACCCGACGAATTCCATGGTTTTCGCGACACATTTGCCAATCGGCCTTTCCGACCGTGGTCGGAACTTCTTACTCTTAAACTCTATTCGTCATAGAGGGAGCAAATACAAATTCTTATCTTTCCACGCCATTTAGCGTATTCCGATGAATCTTAAATAACGCAAGATATAGATTACTAAAGCCATCTATTAGAAAAATAATAGGATTTCTTTTTCCATCTTTGACGCGCGCTCAAACAAAACTGAGTTCAGCAATCACAAAACTGTCTGAGAAGTTCTATTAGTACAAGTTCTTATCTTTCTAATGCCATCTAGCGTAATCCGATTGACCTCAAAGAACGCAAGATACAGATACACCTTATAGTAGAAAAACAGCAGAGTTCTTGAACCATATTCGTCATAGGGAGAGTTTCGTTCGAAGATTGTAATAGCAATGTTATTTTGTAGATCGTCGTATGGGCCAACCAGAAATGGTGCAACACGGTGGGACAGTGCTGCTTTAAGCTATTCTTTCCGGCCTATTCGGAAGGCAAATCTAAATACATATTGGACCTAAGCAGAAGCTAAGCAGAGCTTAAGTTCATGACGGGGATCCTGAGCGGGCACTGTCTGCTAAATATGCATAAAGCGCGACTGGGATTGACAGATAGCGAACTATGCAGGTTCTGCATGGAATATGAAGAGACATCCGTGCACATCATAACCGAGTGTCCCGCCCTCTTACACGCAATGCAGCGTACATTGGGAAGGGAACCAATTCCGACAAAAGAGCTCTCTGGAACAAATCTGGGAAAAATCAAGTATTTCCTGGACAGTATTGGGGAGGGATACGACACAGTAGATTTCTTTGGACGCAGTGTCTCGGGCAGTCGGTGCTCGACACCCTTTTTTTTCCATTCTCGTCGTATCATTTCACCATTTGCAGAGTTAAAAGTTTGTATTATTCGTTCCTTAAAGATGACCGAACTGTATCTACATGCAACTTTAAATGTTTCGTGTTACAAATTTGCTTGAACTAATCGAGTTGCGACAATAGCAAATCACAATTTTGTAATTCATTAAATATGAAATTACTCAAATTATTGCAACTTAAGCGTTAACGCTCTGCCAACGCCATTGCATCACTTCCTCTAACACATAATCGAATTAAATCGGCTGTATTCACGCTCTAAGGCCGAACTTATCGATTGCGCAGACGCAGCAGAACATTTATGGGCATCGGTGCATAGACTATGGTCTGTGCCAAAAAACAATCGACGACGCGTCGTAACAGTAATTGCGTTACGGCCTTCGGGCGATATGGAAACGTTGGTTCAGGCGCTTCTTGCCGGCCGCTCAAAATGCATTTAATTGCGCTCATTAAATTGTAAAACGATTACACGAAGCGTTGACATAATATGCGTGAATTTATGCGCACCACTGTGCAGAATGTGCCGTAAAACCATAAATGACGACAGCACCAAAAAAAAAACATAATAATTGCAGCCGAAAGGCCGAAATGGCACATGCCGGCACTGTCGCAGCAAAGTCTGTCATTGATGGGCGTTGCAGACGCGGCTGGCGATGGCGATACCGATATCGATGGCCACGCGCTTCATCCCATATGGCAGCGTTGAAGTGAAAGTAGTTGCGTTGCCCATTTGTCGCCGTTTATGCATTTTCATTTCCATTTCATGTCGGCGTGCAATGACCCTTAAGTGGCGGACAACTTGGCCAATCGGCAGCACCACTTCGTGCGTAGACATCAGCGTGGCAGTTTGACTATGGATGGAGGATGTGCAAATGTGCAGTTGGCTTTGTTATTGGATTTTTTTGTCTGTTTTTTTGTAGTTGGCCGTCGTAGTTTTGAAAGGTCTGCGCTCTAAATTTTGTTTTGCGCCACGCTACGTGCATCTTTCAAGTGTCGGTCCGAACAAAATTAGCAGCCAACAAAAAATGCGCTACAAAAATTGATTTGTAACTGAAAAAAGCCCAGCAAATGAAGCTGTCAGCTGTCGGTTTCACTGGGCGGCACATTTTCGCGTCGCTACCGTTTTTATGCGTTTCGGCGCTCGCGTTGACCTCGATCCGAATTCATTTGTAGCGGCGGCGCTTGCATTCTAACTACGCGCAGACGGCAGTTGGCTCCGCGAAAAAGTTGGCTCAGCTGCGACTAGTGAAGTTGGAACTGAAGTTTTGCGCGTCATTGCACATGCAAAACACGCATCGCAGCTGTGATTGATTGGCATCAGTGCACATGTGTGTGCGTGTGCTTACGATCGCTTTGCACTGGCCGAACGCACACACCGAACGGCAGTTCGGCAAATAACAAAAGCCGAAAATGAAGTGCGCAGCAGTTACGGCAAAGGTCATGTACTCGCGTATCGCTGCGGCATCAGGTGGAAAGGAATGTTGCGCCTATCTCGGGCTCGCAGCATTGCACGTTCGTTGCTCAAGTCTTTTGTTTTGATTTGTGCTTTTCGTTTGTAATATGTTTTTGCTACGCTCTACACCGCTGGACGGTTGTAAAGTCGTTTTTGTTATTAATTAATAGGATTTTTGCGCTTATGATTGAGTGATTATGATATCATGCGGCAATTATAGCGCTCAACGCTGCCATATGCAATTAAAATACAAAGGTAAAGGCAATCTGTTATGTTGTCTACAACAATTTGTAAGCAGAAAGTGTGATGGTGAGAAGAAAGGTTTTCGTTGCGATGCAGCGTTTGATTGACGATTTTCACATTCACATTGGCGCAAAGAGAGCGTTTAATGATGCGTGATGTGTAATAATAATTTTTCGTATGTTCAGCGAAGTGTGACATAATCAAACATTGCTGATTTTTAGATAATCACTTCAGGTAATTGATTATTTAAATTCGAATTACTGAGTTTTCAGTTTGTGGACAGTTGGTTTGTTGGTTTAGTTAGGAGAAAAAGACTTGGTTATCAGAAAAAAAATGTCTGTGAATTATGAAGCACTCTATGAATGCACCAGAATAGTATTCGCATGGGAAATCTTAAATAAATATTCATGAAGCACATAATTATTATTAGGTGATCTTATATGACACAAGTCACGTTTCTGCTCTTTAGGGTAGTTGGATATAATTTCAATGGGATTGGTGGATAGAATTGACGCTGAACCGAAAAACTAGCCTACAAAAGATAGTTCCTGAAAACTCAGGCTTAGCAGACCACTGTTTTTAAGGCTTAAAAAAAATAATTCATTAATTTAAAAATAACTCATTTCAATTCAATTCAAAGCAATTTCATTTAATCAATTCAATTCAACTTAATTCAATACAATTCAACTCAATTCAATTCAATAGAGTCCACTTCAAGCCAATTTAATTCAATTCAATCCAATTCAATTCAGGTCAACTCAATTCTAATTCAATTCAATTTAATTCAATTCAATCCAATTCAATTCAAGTCAACTCAATTCAGTTCAATTCAATCGAATTCAATTCAGGTCAACTCAATTCAATTGCAAACAAATCAAATCAATTCAGTTCAAGCCAATTTAATTCAATTCAATCCAATTTAATTCAATTCAATTCAACTCAATTCAATTCAATCCAAATTAATTCAATACAATTTAATTCAATTCAATTCAATTCAATCCAATTCAATTCAATCCAAATCAACTCAATTCAATTCAATTCAACTCAATTCAATTCAACTCAATTCAATCCAATTCAATTCAATTCAATTCAATTCAATTCAATTCAATTCAATTCAATTCAATTCAATTCAATTCAATTCAATTCAATTCAATTCAATTCAATTCAGTTCAATTCAATTCAATTCAATTCAATTCAATTCAATTCAATTCAATTCAATTCAATTCAATGCAATTCAGTTCAACTCAAGGGAAGGCTCCCCTGGATTTGGGCAAAAATAAGGCAAAGTTTGTAATTTTTTTGTGGGATAATGAAAAGGCGAACAAACTTCCGGTTTTGACTATTAAATTCGTCTATTATTTAGGAGTTTAAAAAGTTAAAAAACTTGATGAAATTCAAAATGGCGGCTACAAAATGGCGATTTCCGTAGGCCTCTGCGCGCCAAACATCGCTCGAGAACTGTAATCCTGCAGCCTCTTGTAGTGGACTGAAATCAAAAAGCATTGTCATTACTTAAAGATAACAAAATTGTCTGTGCATTGAACTAGACTCAAAAAATTTAAACGAAAAATTCTTGCACAATGAATATTTGAAGTAAAAAGTTCAATTTTTTGCACCTTTTTTTAATTTTAACCACATTTAAAAATTAAAAATAAATAACTATTTATGCAAATTGTTAGTTCAAGGCATACAGAAAATCAAATACATTCGAGCAGTTTTTAGATGAAGAAAATCGGATCATTAGATCAAGTCCGGGGATTTCAGTTAGATTGGAAAAAATGGTTTCGAGATAAACGCGTTTGAAGTTTTTAGAAAGTCAAGTTCATCAAGTTTTTTAACTTTTTAAACTCCTAAATAATAGACGAATTTAATAGTCAAAACCGGAAGTTTGTACGCCTTTTCATTATCCCACAAAAAAATTACAAACTTTGCCTTATTTTTGCCCAAATCCAGGGGAGCCTTCCCTCAATTCAATTCCATTAGAAATGAATTCTAGATCAAAAAAGATTTGTATTAAGTTTTTATAGAAAATTTATAATTTTTATTATTTCTATAATGTCTTTATGCCTAGAAACAAAAGCTTAATTTAAATGCAAAATAAAGCTATAAGTAAGTACATGTGTCTCATCCCGCCCAGCCCAAAACACGCATCAAATTGTGATTCAAATATGATAGAAAAACTATGAAAACTTGTAGTTCCTGCATAAAAAGTTTATAACAATAGCCCGAAATATTCGTCTCTAGATTTAGGTAGATGGGTTAAGTGGCCACCTCTAGGGCCCCATTCTGTTAAGAAGTGGGGAGAACTCCGCCTATTCATAATTCACCCAAGATGAGAGCCACTTGGCAGCTCTAACAAATTTATCCATGCGGCTTGGGGAGATCTTCTTTAGGTGTGCTAAGCAGCTGAATTAGTGCTGCTTCAATAATCGAAAGCGCGGAAATAATCTAACAAGCGCCGGACAATCGCCGACGAGGTGCACAATAGTTTCCTCGCAGTTTTCGATTCTGCAGCTTTTGCAGAACTCATTATACAGTAGACTTAGTCTTTTGGCGTGCTGACCGAGAGGGCAGACTCCAGTAGAGGGTTTTGTTTAGTAGAATCAATTCCCTTGATCTGCTCTAGTCGGTAAAAGGCCAGATCTCTTTTGCTGTTTTGCATGTTCGTTCGTGGAGTCATCTCGTTTTTTCTCCGTGAAAGTGTGCATTCTTCAAATGAAGTTCAGATGTAGAGTGGTACACAAACTTCTTCTATGGCATTGATGCATTGTAGCTGCGAGCCTGCACTTGTCAGATCGTCGGCTATACAATATTTCTCCTCTTTACAATCCTCCTTGTCCTTGTGCCCAAATACCCAACAGAGATGCATTTTGTACTGCTCGGACATTTCATTCAGAGATGAGCGGCAGTGAAGGTAAATTGCAGCTTGGCTGTCTTTTTTATCAGTGGCCGCCGCATCTTAGCAGTTTATACTTAGCATGGCTTAGTGTTATGAAGTGTTTTTCTGTTCACCCTTACATCATCAATACAACTAAGAGAAACACACATTCGAACTTTCTTTCTCTTGCTTTGAACGCCTTCCCTCACAGCTGACCATTAAACATGATTAAGTGTAGTATGGAGATTCATAATAATGAATTCTCGATGCTTCGGAAACTCTCATTTTATGCGATTTGATGGAAGTTTGCATGAGTCAAAAAGTTCAGGTGCTAGAATGGTGTTCAATAACATCGAATCGAAATCAAAGTTCATAAAAGTTCTTGGAAATTCAACCAATTACTCCACAGCTGCTCAGAAATTGCTCTTAGAGGATTAAAATCTATGACTGATCCCCACTAATTTTTCCTTTTGAACATTTCTTTCGAACATACATATCCCCTATCTCCAACCCTTTTTGGGGCTCCCATACAAAATGATGGTTTTTATAAAATTGCTCCCAGGTTGCCCCCAGACGTACCAAAGTTAAGGCTGACTCCCGTTTATTTTTTCCTTCTTAATTTTTTTCCATACATACCTAAACGCTATCTCCAACTCTAAAAGGGGCTGCCATACAAAACTAGCAATTTTCTATGGAATTAGCTTTCCATTAAGTAAATGTTCTAAAGTAAGCGAGAAAACTACTCAACCGATTTGAATGATTTATTTAGCAATCGGTAACATTCTTCAGTACAAAATATACAAAATACACTAAAGTTCAAAACGTCGGCACCAGAGCGCGTCTGACATACAAACGAAGTTGTGACGTTACTAAGCAAACATCAAAATGTACCGACAAACCCCATTAACTTCCCCCTTTTTAAATATAATTGCAATCGTAATTGAGTGTTAAGAAGAAATTGTTTAATATTTGTAGGTTACTAATTTTATGAATAACCTCGAAGAAATAATTACAACTTCAACAAGAAACTAAAAGGCAAATTTTTCAAATTTGTTTTTACATTCAAGTGTATCTTCTTCCAAGAGTTTGTGAACACATTTGCTCAGCGACCACATTAAATCTCCATTAGTTAGTCATCGTTCGAAGGCATTTGCATCACAAAAGCTAATATTGAGTTAAAAAAAAGCCTAAACTCATCAATAACAATCATCGTTACAAAATCATTTCCACCTACCCGAAATAGAATTTCAACGCTTTTCAGGCAATGAAACAAAAGAAACGCTTAATTGAAGACTTCCTACGCTGGCGCTTGTCATACAAAAACATCGCATCGATCCATGTGCGTTTATGTGATCGTCTGCCTGTGTGTGTGTGTGTGTGTGAAGTGACCAGTCAAACTCACATGCCGCAACATAGCAACCGCATCTTCCAAAATCACAACAACAAGAGCCATAAAATCATCTTGAACTCGCATGGCAGCAAAAAGGAAAGTTTTGAATAGCAAAATAAAATATTAAATAAATTCTTTTGTGCCACACATGGCAACAAACACAAAGCAACCCACACACACACACACACACACACATGCATAACGATCACAAAAACAGTGATCAACATAAAGGAAAATTTCTATTATGCTAATTGTTGCTTTGGATGTTTGCTGTCGGTTTTGTTTGCGTTTGCTGTATGTTTAGTGTGCGGCTTAAATTGCCCACTTTAAATTAATCGCAAGAAATATTTCAAAGTTTTTTCTTATCGCAACTTGTATGCCTGCAGAGATGAACATTTGCTGCGCTTCATTACCCACAAATCCCACAAATAAATGGAATTTTCTCTGTGGGACAACAGCAGCGCAGCAGGCAGTAAGCATTGCTGCGACATTAACATCAACAAAATGTTTCCTATGCCAAAAACTGCTGTTGCTGACTTGGCTGACTTTTAACACTTTGACAGAGATTGCTACATATGTGGAATGAAATTAAGAAAAAACCAAAAGTGAAAAGTTCTCATTCGAGCGACACTTTTCGACACTTGCTATGCGTGACATGACATCCGATTGTGGTTCATTTGCCGCGCCGCATCTCAACGTGTCGCTGCTTCTTCCTTTCCTTCTTTCTTTGTCTTCTGCTTGATTTCTTCAATTTTTTTTTAATGTTTCATGTGGCTCGAGAAATGAAGCCATTTTTATGCTTTTCTCTTGCGCTCGGCACTCAACACTTTTTCTGGCTGTGTGTGCATTTGTGCGTGTGTGTGTCTGTTTGTGTCGGCTGTGTTTAATGCTTTTTTGCCTTTTGTGTATTTTAATAACCATTTTACACCATTGCAATTATGGTCGAGTGCTTGTTGACTTGGCTCAGAGCCGACTTGGAATTGTTTAAAATGTTCAATTGCGCCAAATTGCGAATTGTGTAAGTTTTCACTCGTTTTGTGTGTGCTGCGTTTAGATTGAATGGAATGCAAGAGAAAATCTTAATGAGCCGGATATGAGTAACATGAGTAGCAGTTAAATTTATAATTTATTGTATTGGAAATAAACAGTTGTATCAGAAATATATCATTTAATATATTAGAAAGCATACCAATGACACTTCTCGATCAAACTGAAACTCCATACTTGAGACATGCACGCAATTACTCAAGTAGACACAACTCTCAAAGTTTACACTCTTCAAACTCACAAAAGAAAACCATACGAAATTATTTGCATCACGAATCTGCAAACCAAAGACTGAAGACACAAACTTGAGTATTGAAGAAGCATACATTCAATATTGCCACCAACGGCAGAGCACTTCAACCGCACCACTCACATGCACTCATAGCGCACATGTGCTGCTGCTGTTGTAAATACTACAGCAAAAATTAAAATTAAAAAAAAACAACAACCGACAATAACAACAAAAAATGTGCGCCTCAAACTATCAATCAAACGGCAACCGAGGTGCGCCAACAGCGCATCATTCATCATCAAATTGTAACGGCAAAGAAGAAAACAACAACACTCAAAGCAACCACACCAACAACGACAGCAACATCATCATCGCTGTGGCATGCAAAATATGCAATCAACGTTGCAAATTTGTATTGCTCCACGTACAACTGTAACCGCCTAAATTACGAGTACTGAAAGGCTGCTGCTGGCCACAAACCATTGACGCATATGGCCACAAAAATGCAACACAACACAGCACAAAAACAACATAAATATCGAAATGTATAAAAACAAAACCTTAAGGCTGACAAAAAAAAAGTAAATAAAAAAAAAATTATTCGAAAGAATGCAATGAAGAGTGAAAGCAGTTTCAGCGCCAAGCATGCATGCGCGAGAGAGAAAGAGAGAGCCGGAGGCAAACAAAAGAAAAGGGAGACATGTGGCTGGTGGCTGGTCACATTGGCGGCTTTTACTGTGTGCGTGTGTGTGTGTGCGTTTAAATTTGGCATTTACACGCACGCAGCTACATTGGCGTTCATTGGCGTTCATATTTATTATGAATTGACTGGTTGGCGCTGCGGTTATTGTTGTTGTTGTTGGCGTGACTGGTTGTTTGTTTATTTTTTGGGCATTTTGAATGCACTGTTTTGTGGTGTTGTTGCTGTTTGTTGTGTGACTTGGATTTATTTTTCACTTTCATGCTGCCAACAGGCCAAAGAGCGATAGATCGCCTTTTCTACAAATTTTCCCCCACTGTTGTTGTTTGTTGTTGTCGCCGTTGTGGTCAAGGTGTCATCAGGTGTGGTTTTGGTCCATCTATTGAAAGTTTTAAGCACTTAAGCGCCATTCAAAGTGACGCTAACTGGACTCTCTGCGCAAGTTTGTTGCTCAAGTCTTTCGTTTTTCAACTCCAACGAAAGTTCAATGCTTGCTTTAAACTTATTCAAATCGTAGTTTTGTTTATTTGAAGTAATTGGCAATGCGTGGAAATGTACCGTTACAATTTCAATTACCGTAAATAGCATTCACGGGAAATTGAATTCAAAGTTGCGTGCGCAAGTTTTGTGCGCATTATGGCGCATAAAATATGCAAAGTGTTTTGCACCACAATAGCGACGCCAATCTTTGTGCGGCATCAACAACGTCAGCGCCAACGTGCTTCGCATTAAATCTGCAGCTGAAGTGGAGCGTTGAACCTAATTTAATTTCATTATTATCATTTAATTCTTTAACGAAAGCACAAATAAATCAGCCAACAGCAAAAACCAAAGCGAAAAGCTGTAAAAAAAGCGAAAAACCGGCAGCCAGAAATGCAAATGGGAATCGCCATTTAAGGCGCAAGAATTTCTAAACAACTTTAGCTACATGCCGAGCATGTCTAACGAGAAAGCTACAGTCATTGAAGTCATTGGCTCGACGCGAAGGGCGACCGACAAAGGGGCGCCCGGCGGTGGTTGGCAGCACTTAAAGGCTACAACTGACAGCCGTTAACACGCGCTCACCTTTAGAACGCAAGCAACATTTTAAGGCTTGGCGGCAACACCAACCGTACTCGCACGCCAACGTACGTCAGCGTCATTGCAATTATCGGCGGTGGCATTAACATTTGGCCATTAGGCGCAGCGCGCCAAACTCGAATCAATGGCAATACAAATGCGAAAAATGGGTTTTTGCGTGGCTTATTTTAATGATTTTTTTTGTCAAGCATCTTTATTCATGTTTATTCATAAGAAGTTCAACGCGTGACAGCTGCGCGAGCTGTGCATGAAATGTGTGGAAGAAGCAGCAGCAGAAAAAGAAATAACACCAAGCACACAATTGCCGCTAAAAGGCGTAAATAGTGCGCGGTAAAAGTGTGTCTGCGTCTGGCTGATTTGACGAGACGCTGTCGCTGTTGCTGACACATGCGACATAGTTGCACTACACAAGTCGAAAATGTGACACACATTTCATTTTTATTGCAATGCATTTTATTTCGTTTGATTTGATTTTGTTGTGTTCGCTCATTGCGCTCACAGCAATTGTCACTGTCGGCGTCATTGTTGCAGTCGTTGTCGTTGCGGCAATGAGCCGCAAAACTGCAATGGAAAGCATGAAAAGTGGGCAAATTATGCGACAACGCAACGGCCAATCGGCCGTAGCCAATGCTGATGCTGCGGCTGCAGTTGTTATTGTTGCTTTTGTTGCAGACAATTTGGAATCCGGCCAGCCAATGCGCCGACTCTCCTCCAAGCACGCGTCGAGGCGGTCGACTTCAATGAAAGTGGTTAAACTGCTTGTTGCTCGGTTTGCTGCTTACTTCGTTTATCTCAAAGTGTGCCTGTCTGTGCCTATGTATGTGTGTGTATGTGTGCGGTTGTAAATTAAACATAATTGCAAATTTGATGGCTTTTGGCGTTGCGGTGTTCACTTTTTGCGCTGACTGCAATTTGCTATGCAGCAGCAACGTGCAGCGGAGTTGTTGACAGGATGCTGGACCCGTTTTGGTGAAAAGTGAGTGTGTCGGGAAAAGTAAACAACATTTATTAGCGGTTTATGTAAGCAAAAGTGATTGCTTGAGTTTGTGTCTCGAATCATTTGTTGGCGCTATCAGAAGATGAGAAATGTTATGCGCTGAGAGAGAAAGAAGACGGAAGAAGAGCTACAATAAAATTATTTAAATTGGTTGAACAGCTGATTCTTTTTCATTGGAAGGAAAATGATGAGAATGCTTATCATGTTGTGTCTTTCTGCTCAATCGTTTGCGCATAGTTATTTATTGAGTGCAATTGATGCAAAATGAGCTGGCAGATGTTTTAGATAAAAAAGGATAAAAACAAGACATTTGTGGTTCCGACCCAACAATTGAACTAAGCACTTCAAGGGTTGAGGCTCTGGTCGCCAGATGAGTGACTTCACTACACATTGATAGGTGAAATAAATTGACCAACTGTTTAAATGTGCTAATGGGCAGCGAAGCCGAAAGAGTTTTTAATCTAGATCGGACAGCTTTTAGATGGCTGTTTCATTGATAACAAGCTACTGCAACTTCGGAAGTGACCTGAGTGAGGAAGTTAGCTTAGTGCTTCAAAGATGACAAGACAGCTGCGAACATTGTAGATGAATGTCTGGCTCTCGCTGGTGCAATGATCATTCTAAGCGTTCCAGCGTTCATAAAAGAGAACGAATTATCTGCCACTATTTAGTTGCCTTAATCTACTAAAGATAACACATGACATAGTCCTTAGTAGGGAAGTCAATTATTACGCAGACATCAAGATGACTACAACGCTTATCTCGCTTAGCAGACGGCAAGCAAATTTGTTTTTCGGCAAGGTCCCGTGCTCAGACAGCCACTTTAATCCCACGTTCCACCGCGGGACCGACTAGACCCGAACTTCATGGGAACGTAAAAGGACCCGCTCCGTCAAATCTCCGAATAGGGGGTGGTTTTTAGTCTGTAACAAACTGGCAGGCTGGTGTATAGGGTGTAGTGGTACCACGTAGCCACTTATGCCAACATTAATAACTTTTGCTACACTCGAGCGCATATGTGCCAAAGTGTCAAATAGCACCGCGCGCACGACACAAGCGACACTCAAGTGGCTAAGCCAGCGGCGTGCCATCCGACACCACTGACCGCATTGCAGTGTCCCACATATGGAACTTGCACTGATCGGCACTCTGTGTGATGTCACCTACCGCAGGGCAATGGCACTTGAGGAAAAGTGCTGCATCGACCGAAAAGGTCCCGTGACGCTGATTGGTCACACTTCCGCGACATTGGAAATTCGGGCGGAGCATTGGAAATGCTCAGTAGTATAACAGTTTGTAAATTTAGTATATAAGACCTAAAATTTGAAAAATAAAATCAACTTCTCGTGCAGAGATCTAGCGACGGACATTGTCTGCTTGTTTTATTTCTCCGAGAAAACATTTCGGCCTTTGTGGCCAGAATTCCCGGCGCGCTCCCGCCTATCCAAAAGAGCACCCGGACTCTGACGGACAATAACACCACCTATAGGGCCAAACCTATTACAAGGGGTTTACCAGTTTTTATTAAGATTTTCCACCTCCTGCGCTAGAAGAGTATTTTCGATGATGGGACAACATCGCAACAGCAAAATTGGCCTATGTGCACCTGAAAATCTTTTCTGGCTGACCTGTCCATCTACCTAAGCATATTCGAAATTAAGTTCTGAAAGGCGAACAGGCCTACTGAGACCAAATTTTCTCATCCAAACCGTTGATAAAAATGTTTCATGTTTAATATGAAGACCAGCAGCAAAAATCAGATTCTTTTTTTGCAGAGAATCTGTGCTTCTCTCAAAAAAACACAAGGAAATAATATTTCTTAACCGATTTTTAAACAATTATATTTATATTTTTTAATTAAATAATTATTTAAAATAATCAAATAAAATAATAAAATTTCTTAAAAAATAATTTTTTATTAAAATAATCAAGTTCATAATTAATTGACAAATATGACAAATTTACAATAATAATTTTTAATTTATTTCTAAATAAATATATGTTAATTTCTGATTAATTATTTAAAATAATTAAGTTTAAATAATTTAATTTTTCCTTAAACAATTATTAATTAAAATAAAATAATTATACTGTTTTAAACTCATTATTAATTAAAATAATTAAATTTAAAACATTAATACAAATAGCAATTGAAATTATTAATTATTTAGTTTATTATTATATTTTTATTTTCGTATAATTATCTACTTAAAGTTTAATATTAATTTCTACAAACACAAAACACACAGAAATAATATTTTTAATCACTTTTTAAATAATTCTATTTTTTTATTAATTAATTGTTTAACCCTTTCCTTCCCGAATTATGAAATAGCCATTGATACAAATTGGAAGTCGGTTATTTGAAACGAGAGAAGTATTTAAAAGTATTTTGCATCATATTTAAAATGGTTTCGACTTTTCAGTGGGTGGTGCGAGGGGGTGGTAGCCATACTACACTGGACTACACTGGGCTTTTATGAAGCAAAAAAAAAAAATTGTATATGAAAACAAAATTTCCCTTTATTTACAAGTTTTTAGAGTTATTTGTTAGAATTTAAGAGTTGTTTGGTGTCCTTTGTTAAACATGGAGCAATATTACATT
This sequence comes from Melieria crassipennis, assembly GCA_963668005.1. Lineage (NCBI taxonomy): Eukaryota > Metazoa > Arthropoda > Insecta > Diptera > Ulidiidae > Melieria > Melieria crassipennis. Next base: position 38,480,561 of record OY764962.1, on the reverse strand, counting down.
TTTGGCATTTAATTCTGCTGCCCTGTCGAGTGGGAGCCGTTGCACAAATGTTGACAATTGTCAATGTTCCAAAAAAAACAAAATATATATTTTGCTGAAAAAGCTCAGAACAATGCTTCTTTTAAGCGATACAATTCATAGAATGGGGAAAAATCGAAAATGGTACATCGAAATTCCAAATTTGAATTTGGTAGCCATATGGCTACCATGGGAAGGAAAGGGTTAAAACAAATTAAATAAATAAAATAAGTTAAAAAATTAAATTAAAAATTAATTAATTAAAATAATGAAAATAAAATAATTAATCAAGAAATTATTAATTAAAATAATTAAAAACAGCAAGCAAAGCAGCAAAAATCTGATTCGCCTTTTTCATCGTCTCTGCTTACTGCTATATATAAAAAATAGTGCTATATATATTCATGTAGACTAAAGTATCTTATGTGAGAAATAAATAAATAAATAAAAAAATAATAATAATTTTTAATTTATTTTTCAATAATTAAATCTTAATAAATGATATTTATAATAATTTTTAATTTGTTGTATTTTGTATTGATTAATTATTTCAAATAATGAAATTAAAATATTTAACCTTTTTTAATTTAATATTAATTAAAATACTTAAAACAAAAAAAATCAAAACCTTGTAAACTAATTACTATCTAATTAAAATAATTAAACTAAAAAAATTAATTAGAAAATTATTAATTAAAATAATTAATTATTTAGTTTATTCTTTTTTTATTCTTTATTTTAAGATGTTCTTTTAATTTCATATTAATAAAATGAAAACATGTTCAAACTCATTAAAAGGAATAAAGTAAATAATTTCATTCAAATAAAAGACTCAAGACACATACTCACAGCAATGCAGCTGCTTCTAACAAGCAATAAGTAGGTACTAACAAAATTCATGGTGTATTTTTTTGCATAGCAAAAATCAATGGCGCGCGCACCCTACTCCCCCTTCCTTCCAAACAGTTACAAGAAACAACCAAATAACCATAACAGTGGCAAAAGCGATCCAGCAGCGCACCAGCTATAGACGGCAGCTCTTCACACTTAATGGCAATGTCACGTTTTTTGAGTGCCATCCAATATAACAAATCTTATTGTATTTATGACCGACACCAACAAGCCGCGCCAGTCATAAAACAAGTACATTCTAACAACAAAACAAACAACGTGCAACAACCGCAACACTTGTCTTCACACCTCAACCTAAACTGAGAAAAATAATGACAAATGGCAACCATTTGAGTAAGTAGAGAAAAAGTTCAAGGTGGCCGTGTAGAAGACAGACTTGGTGCCACCAAAAGCAGCCGAGAACTTTATGCGCTCCAGTGTGGTTTTTAACGCTGTAAGTTTATGCTGCCACGCGACTGATGCATGTGCTGCCTAGGCGCTTAAATTGATTTAGAATTTTATTTAAGAAAATTGAAAATAAAAAATTAGACAAGTAAATGGCAGCAATTAGGTGCGCTCGTACAGACAACAAGGCCGTAAACACCCTCAAGTTACGTTTATAACAACAACAACAGAAGCAAAGCAACAACGTTCAACCGCACAGTGATATTTTTTTTTGCTTGATTTCAAATTCCTCAAATATGAATTTTGAATACTTTCCGGTTTTATCTCGGCTGCGTACGCTGGGGCAGTGTGTTAGCAGTGCGTCGCTGACACTGAAACGCCAATGATGCTGCATTCATTTGGCCGGCAGATATTTGTGCCGGTTTCGTGCTGCTGCGTATATAAGATTTCAGTTTCGAGCAGCTTTGTAAAGATACAAAAAATCGCCAACAAGTATCAATGTCAGGTGTGTCGGCGAGTGCCACTTCCAACTGGCAATGCGACGGCAACGATTTAATGAAATTGTAGACATTTAAAGTGCTTGAAGTACTTTTGGCGTAAAGTTTTTACATATTATTTTTGTTTTATTTCTTAATTGAGGCCAAAACTCAGACAAAGTTCAATGTTTATGCGCGAACATTGTGTCGATTCTAGATGGACGGATAGGACAATTTATTTCTAAAAAGCTTATTTTTCAAGTTTTAATTTTCGCTTGAAAAATCAAAATCAAAAGCAAAATTGAAAAAATCAAAAGAATATGTCAACATTCCGCTGACATAGTTGATTGGCTTCGAGATCTTTCAGCAACACAAACAAATAAATCAACCCATAAAGCGAGACACAGACAAATGCATTTTACATCTATTTACATTAACTAGACAACTGAGCAGCACTCAACAACAACAACCAAAACGCAACACACTCCAAACAAATAACTTACGTACCTCCAGTTGGGCCTTGTTGCCTGACCAAAGCTACCAAGCTCCGAGTGACATTGCGGTCGCGCATGCGCACTTGCTGCTAAATGCAAACATAAAGCTTTACCTAACACTTAACAGACTTAAAAGAGCGCATGGAGCGTTTGAGAGCATTCGAAAGAGAGCGAGAGCGGAGCGGTGATTTACTTGCTTTGGAATACGAATACCACAGGTGAAGTCGGCGCCTGTGTGGTGCTACGTGTGGTCTTTGTTGTTGTTGTTATCACTGCACTTTTCACATACATTGAAGCGAACAGGTTGTTGCTGTCAAGCTTTGACAATACAATAATAACAACAACAACAACACCATCACCATCAACTTCAACAACGACAACATGCCTTGAGTGATTTTTTTATGCTAGCCAGTCTGAGCCAGCAGCAGAAGAAGCAGACAGCAAACAACCAACCACGTTAGCCACGAAAAGTTTCGCGCACGAATTGCCGTTTCAGTTAACGACGAGACTTCCATGTGTAAACACCACCAACAAAACTGGTAGCGGCCATTGAGGATTTTCGCTGTCGTCTAGTTCGAATCGCTGGAATTTCTCAGTGTGTTTTCTTTGTGTATTGCCGCGTAAATTCTGTTGAATATTCAAACGGTAACTTAAGTGACTTCTGCATTTCACTTTGGTTCACTTTGACTTTGTTGCTTGCTGGTGAGTTGTGTGCGCGTTCATTGATCGCGTGTGATTGTGATTGATTTGCCATTAAATGCGGTCTGCGCATGCGCGCCAAGTGAAATTCGGTTTTTGTGTGCTTTGTGTTGAAGAAATTTTAAAATTGTATTAATAAAAAAATACTCAAAGTGCAGACAAATTGGAAAAGAAGCAACACTGTGTGCCAGAGATAAGCTAAAAAGTTTATAAATGAAAATAGTTTCAAGAATGATTGATGAATTCTAACAAATTTCAAAGCATTCCAATTTGGTTTTATACAACTAAAAGCAATGCTGATGCTGTGGCAATGAGATTGCAAAGTTTGTGCTAACGACGCGCCAAGATTGGATTATTGATCGCTAAGGTTTAGAATTTCTGCAACTGGTGAATATGAAATCTCATTTATTCTAAAAGAGACAAGCTATATTTTTTAGTCAAATTATACAAAATTTATTGCTAGTTAGAAGAATTGTGAACAAGAAATCTTTAAGTGAATGCTCATATTTATTTCGTATCTGATAATGAAGAGGGCAATTTGTTTCGCTGAAGCACACCTTTCATTTTCGAAATTGCTTTCTGTTTATTGCTTTTGATGATGTTTTTTTCATTATTTATCACAATTTTCTCTTAAAGTTAATGGTAAATTGTGCCTTTACTTATTGATGAACCTTTAATTCAAAGCAGGGATTTAAAAGTTTTAATGCATTTGTAATCTATCAGCTTGCCTCGTGTTACTTTTATGTGTTGAGCTATCTTTTTACAATTAGACTCTTTAAGTATGCAAATTTAAAAGACAAAGTTCAGTAAGAAATCGTCTTTAACTTGATTGAAATTGTTCCATGGCAATTTAAGTTTAGTTTTGGTCAGATTCATCACACGTTTTATTTCTGGCTAGAACGTTTGGATTCATGGTTCCCATTAATAGCGACTCCCATTTAAATCTGAGGTACTTACCACAAATTTTATTAGTCACCGAAACGAACAAATGAACTCTTGAACTTTGAAAATTTTATTCATGAAGCATAAATAAGAAAACAAATTTTAAGCATTAAATGTTGAATATTTTGAAATGCTTAAAATAATTCTTGGACATTTTCAGCCTCAGCAAATAGGTACTAAAAAGTGCCTACCAACAAAGTAAATAATTCAACCATAAAAAGATCTATGAACAATTATTTGAAACCACCGATTCGGTTCATGAACCGGTTTACATTCAATGCGGAAACCAAATAAAATTATTGGGTTTGTTTATTATAAAATAATTTTGCTCAGAATAGTTAGTTATGATAAATTTAGAGGTTTGCAAATAAAACTTTTTAGCAACTTGTACTAGTAATTCCATCAAATTAATTTTTACAAGTTATTTTAAATAAGAATAAAAAATGTCTTTTTTTAAATGAGAATATTAAATACAATAAAATTTGTAGAATTTATGTAAATGTTGAAAACAGGTTTGAACGACATCACATTTGAAAATATAAACATATCGTTTCAAAAGGCAGCTCGATAAAGTAAATTTTTTGGCACCTTAGTCATTTTTGTTTTGTATTGAATTTATTACATATTTATGCTGTTAATTTTCATTTAATTTTAAGTGTTTTGTTTAGATTATTTATATCTAATTGTAAATGCTAGTCAGTATGACTCTGAAGACTTGATTGAGTTCATCCACTCTTCGAAATGGCTTAATTACGCTTATCGACTTGTAGTAAGACAGACCTTTCAACTTGTGGTATCACAACGGGCCCATTCCGTGGCCTAAGTCTGTCTTTCGGCAAGTCCCAGGCCAAGACAGCCACTTTAACCTAACCTAACCTAACCTATGACTCTGTTTCTATTTGACTAAACTATTAATAAACTAAACTAAACAAAACTAATTAGTTCGGTGTAGACATTTGAAAATTTCATTGGTTTTCGGTTCGGTTTATCGGTTTATTGGCCAAAAAGCTGAATGGTTCGGATGTAAATCAATTCGGTTCAGAATCGGTTCACAGCGTTGCTTATTTATTTATAATAGTCTATGGATTTTATTTGTTTTAGTCTAGTCTAGTCTAGTCTAGTCTAGTCTAGTCTAGTCTAGTCTAGTCTAGTCTAGTCTAGTCTAGTCTAGTCTAGTCTAGTCTAGTCTAGTCTAGTCTAGTCTAGTCTAGTCTAGTCTAGTCTAGTCTAGTCTAGTCTAGTCTAGTCTAGTCTAGTCTAGTCTAGTCTAGTCTAGTCTAGTCTAGTCTAGTCTAGTCTAGTCTAGTCTAGTCTAGTCTAGTCTAGTCTAGTCTAGTCTAGTCTAGTCTAGTCTAGTCTAGTCTAGTCTAGTCTAGTCTAGTTTAGTCTAGTCTATTCGAGAAGTGTATCATTTAACCCTTTCGCTATTTTGTTGCCATATGGCAACATGCTACTTTGTGGACGTCTGCATCCTCTGTGGTTGCAAGAATACATTTTTTGTTAGTCTTTAGAATAGTTTGAAGTTTTAGGAAAAATACGAAATTAATAAACTGAATATTTAAGTTTAAAGAAGAGAAGTATACACGTTTTTTTAATGGTATATCTTGACATAGTAAAGGAAGAAGAAGCAGAAATAATTAGAGAACTTTTTCATTTGATGTTTTCTTTCAATTTAGATACTTTTTTTTTTATTTTGGCTGAAGTAAATGAATAAATATTCAAATTATCGTTATGCGTAAAAAGTTGTATGTTCAAGTAATTATTACAACCACAACGATGTGGTTGCTCTCATAGAAAAACACTCTAAAACACAGGGTCCGAGTATAAAAATTAAAAAATTTCTTATGGAATTTTGCTAATATAACATGGAAGCCTAAGACGTAAAATTTAAAATTTTAACTTTCCCCAGTAAAAACCTGTAGCGAAAGGGTTAACTCTTCTTTGAATCTGTATGATTTCATATCGTGATTTCATCTGATTATTTCATACGATACTTGTAGATGATTTAGATCTTTGTATATGTGTGAAGCAGTTCTGCCAGCTCTTGTAGCCAAGCCCAAACTCATTTCAAAACCATGAAGTTTTTTAAAGCTGCATTTCAGTTCCGCGAGCTGTTGGCAGAGCACAAAACGTCTGAGAAAAAAATCCGCATGTGTTATGGGGAAAAAAAATGAAAATTCGAACTTAGAAATTGGTGTCGCGTCAAACTAAACAAATATTGATAATTACAAATTTGCAATTCCGTACAGCAGCAACGGCAAAAATGGTGTCTGTGGGTTTTAGGTGTGTGCAAGCAGCTGAGCTCACATTGCCGAATTTCGGTGCCGATGTATTTGTCCTGAACAGAGCCGCAGCACAGTGCAGCATTAGGCCGAGCCATAGCTTTGCTAGTACACTTTGCATTTGGTGCGGCGGCCGCGAAACTAAAACACAACACAACTCCCAAGCAAAGACACACTGGGCCGTCTGTCCACAGTCGCACGGAAATCGAGTCTGAGCGGTGGCGGCCGTGCCCAGTGCGCCTGCAATGCTGCTCGTAATTGCTGCCATTGTTGCCGCTAATTTGTTTACTCGCATGCGCTGAATTTTATTGCTCGGCGCTTGCGTGGCAATGGAGCATTCGAAACGCAAATGTTTAGGGCGTTGCGCTTTTATTGAAAAAGTGTTTAGATAATCAAACAGAAATTAAAGCAGCGCCCGTCGCCGCAGCAGCCAACCAAATCAGGCGTCAACTGCGGGCTAAATTTAGTTTGTGTGCGCTATGGATTTGCATAGTTTTCGCGCCCAAATTGCACACAACGCAATTGCGCTGCGAAATTGAAAGTGTTTGTGTGTGTGTCTGTGTGTGTGTGTGTGTGTGAAGCGATCGCTTTCGCAGCTTTCGTTTTGCTCCAGTTTGACGCTGCTCGATTTCGAACGGAGAGGTGCGCATGCGTAACAGCTCGCCTTCACCGACTGACTCGCCTCTGCCGGCCACCGGTCCATGCAATCGACGGACGCTGTCGATGGCCGGCTGTTACACTTATTAACCAGTCGATTGCTGCTCGGCGGCTTAGTTGCCGCCGTTGCTGTACAAAGCGCTGAGCTGGCGGCGATTATGCGGCTCGTTTAAGCGTGCAAGCGATAAAGTGTGTGCCTTGTGCGGCCGCTTAATTTAATTGTGCAAAAGTGAAATGTGAGTACCCATGCCATGGATGATGTGCACGTATGTGTGTGTGTGTGTGTGTGTGGCAATGTGCGGCGCGCGTTGATTGCTGCTTGCTGTAATAACTGCAGTTAGACAATGGGTGTAGAATGTAAAAGATTTATTGACCTCAGATAAGAGTCGCCGCAGTTAATGAACACTGCCGAGCACCGTTGGCCGGTTTCTCGCCGCTTTTCGGTTAGTTTTTATGCACGAATCATTGCAAAATACCGCAATTGCTGCACGGTGCCCATTGTGTAGGCCGTAAACGGGTAATTGCGACTCGGGCCAACATGATCTCACGCCAGGCACTTGTTGAAGAATTCAAATTGCTCAGCAATCGTCGATACGATCGCAACAAGGAGTGCTTGAAGTTTGGTGCTGAATTTGTCAGTTCGACAAAACGCAAATTACTGTCGACACTGCCACTCACTGCCTCATACAATACCATATATGTATGTATGTATATATGTTTAAATGTGTGTGTATGTGTGTGTCACACATTCACAGTGGCGCGCCAAACGTGCAGAAATTTCATAAATATTTGACTAACAAAAAAGTTTGTGCATTTAAAAGAGCAGCAACAATTTCTAGTCCAATTTTGGCAACTTTGGTTTACTCATGCAAATGTCAACCATTGACAGCCGACAGCAGACGTTGCAACTCGAAGCGAATCACGTAGTCACACTAGCCGCGCAAATGTTGCTGTGGCATATAAAGGCTGAATTTTTTTTGTAGGAAAGTTCATTTTTTAATTACATGTGACCTATAAAAGTCTTTGAAGAATGCAGTGACAGTGATTTTAGTGGAAATTTTAATTGAGTTTTTACTGATTTTTTTTTACTAAAAATTTGCTTTGCTATAAAGTATAAATTTAAAAAGGCAACAAACAAAACAAAGGTCAAAACAAATTTAGGAAAAATCTCTCAAAACTGTTGTCTTCTTTTTTTTTGACGGCAGGCCTTTGATTGAAGGTTATTTGGTGATGATAAATTCGACTATTTATTAGTTGAAAGAACTTAAAAACGTCCGTCGTATGCGAATTATTTATCGTATGTAAAATATTTATGATATACAAAGATTGATTCATTGTCTTTTTGTTTGCTTCTTATTCACTGCGCTGTGAGAGAGAGCTATTCCATCTAACTGGATTTCGATTTAGATTTAGATTAACTCTCTAGTTTTAATATCATGTACAGCTCAAGCGATGATGTCTATAAATATTTGCGGACGCATCCAAATTGTTTGATATGGGAGTATGGCTAAATTTGAAGCTCCAGCTGCCACATTACTTTAGCATCTTTCAGGCCAAGAACAGAGTAGTCTACGCAGCTTTTTATTGACTTAGGGTAAGCGAGATATCGGCATAAGATATTCTGATACTATCGGAAAGACAATCCGCTCTTAAGCTCTTTATGAAGTTTTAATAACATCAAAGACTGTTCTGAGCTGAAGCAAATCTTTTAACAAGACTGCCTGGCAGTTTTATATTCACCTATGCAGGGTTTCTGGACAAAGGGACATTGCAGAAAACTGTAGAGCAGACAAGCTCACTCGACTGGGTACGACGGACGGTTACATCAAGACAGGCAACCCCTGGTGCTCCTCTTTTATCCTGTAAACTTCATACTCGTACAAGCTCCAGTAAACAAACTAACTGCCTGAACAGAATGCAATACCACAAAAGAAAGTTTGTCATCTGTAAAAAAAATTTAACAACATATACATTTTTCACATATTACAAACAATTTCGTTCTTTTAAATATATTCAATAAATTTGTCCGTGTTTTTATCGAAATCATTTCAAAATTCATTGTCAAATGTTTGAGCTTTAAAACGTGTGTCTTGAAAAAGTTTAAATTAAATCAATCAAGCCACAGCTACAACCACAGCCGAGCTACACATTGTGCGCACTCTCATACAGATTCATACATTTCAACTTTTGACAGGTCTTACTACAACCACAGCTACAGAAACAGCTACAACATTCTGTTCAGGCAGTTACCTAAGTTTGGCTGAAGGCAACACAGGATTTACTGTGCTTCAAATTTGGTCAACCGGAAGGCGTTCGAATACCGTCCCAAGCACAAAAATTGCCGGTACAAAATATGGTTTCGAATGGTATTCGGGTCAAAAGTTGTACGCAAAACCCCGCTCAATATGAAATCCTGTGTGCGCCATTGGTTTGGCTTTATAGTTAACCCTTTCGCTACAGGTTTTTATTGGGGAAAGTTAAAATTTTAAATTTTACGTCTTAGGCTTCTATGTGGTTATATTAGCAACATTCCATAAGAAATTTTTTAATTTTTATACTCGGACCCTGTATTTTAGAGTGTTTTTCTATGCGAGCAACCACATCGTTGTGGCTGTAATAATTACTTAAACATAAAACTTTTTACGCATAACGAAAATTTGAATATTTCTTCATTTAATTAATTTTTTAATTTTTAATAATTGACTGGCACGACAGCCCGCTTACGCGAGACTAAGGCCTAGCTTCCCGCAACCACCCGTGTTGTGCGTGTGAATTTGTACGCGGGTGGAGGGACCTACAGTTTTATGCCGGTTCCGAACGGCAGGTTGGGAGCTTTTTTCATAAGCAATTTTTACTCTCAGAGGTTTGCCATTTCTTCATTTACTTCAGCCAAAATTAAAAAAAAAAAGTATCTAAATTGGAAGAAAACGTCAAATTAAAAAGTTTTCTAATTTTTTCTGCTTCTTCTTCCTTTACTATGTTAAGATATATCATTAAAAAAACGTGTAAACTTCTCTTCTTTAAACTTAAATATTCAGTTTATTAATTTCGTATTTTTCCTTAAACTTCAAACTATTCTAAGGACAGACAAAACAAATGTATTCTTGCAACCATAGAGGATGCAGACGTCCACAAAGTAGCATGTAGCGAAAGGGTTAAGCATTACCTCAGAACTGCGGTTCAAGGCACTAATCATTTGAGAAAAAATAGATTATCTAAGTAAAACTTCAAGGGATTACATCACTCTTGTTCCTTCTTTGCATAACAGTCCTCGGTGCACCTTTGCTTGAGCAACTACTGTCCTCCAAATTTCTTTCTAAGCCAGATTCAAGCAGTTTGGACCTTGATGGCTTCTACTTACCTCTTCGATAACTGCATGTAACCATTTTCTCTTTGGTCGTCCTTTTGTTCTTTTGCCTTCTGAGTTTATTTTGAATGATTGTCTTGGTGGTTGGGACACGTAGAAAGGATACCTTAGCAACAAGACAAGCATTCAAAAGAGAGTTCAGGCATCGTTTCTATGTGGCCAAACCATCTTATTCTTTCCGGTTTCATATATCTTATCAGGGTTTGGCTGTTGATTAATTTTTCAAGTTCGCCATTGTATCTAATGCCATAAGTCATCTTGTAGTCTGAAAGAACTAAATATTTTTCTCAGAATTTTTCGCTCAAAAGTTCCTTCTTAGTTCATGTCACTTGCTTTTCATTATTCTAACTTCAAATCCGTAAGTCAGAATGGCAGCAATATTATCAATTGCCGTTTTGAAAACGTGGATGGATTACAATCTTTATTTGTATTAAATAAGGAATGCATTTTTCAAAATTAATCTGGAAAAAGCAAAAAGGTAAACTAGGTTTATGTTTCGATGCCAGGATTGCAGTTTGTTAGGGATCTCGGAAACTCGAATCTCTCTCATGTACATAGACATTTTGCATCAACTTCTCCAAATCTACAAAAACCAATAATTTTAAAATTGCTGCAAACTGCTTACTTACAACTCCCACAAGTGCAACAACTTGGACTTGCGACATTTTCATTTAATCAATTTGTCTCCATACATAAAATAGCAACAGTCAGCTTCCAGACGCATAGTTTTTTCTTCCTTTTACAGCGCTCAATGTTTGACAGTTGCCAATTTGCGGCCGCTTATCGCGTTTGTGCCAACGACAACAGTGGCACTGGAAGTGACTAAACTCATTAGTTGCTGTTATGAAATGCCAGGTTTTGCTTTTCGCCGCGTTACATTTCACTGCCGCCAGACACTTTTCAATTGCGACCGACCGAAAGCATTAACCTCGGCGCAAGTCAATGTGAGCGCCACCGGCACACCGCTGGCCACTTGTTTATGACCAAATTCGTAGTTTCGAATGGATAAATATTTGTGGCACTGCAATGTAGGAAGCAAATGCGCGAGCAGTGATTGCGCTCGTTTGCTGTCTTTGATTTGTGTTAGCTTGTTTTCGTTGGTGTTTGTTGTTGTTGTGGCGTTTTAGTTTTGTTCGCTTGTCAGCTTAAGGCTAATCAGCTTAAATTAGTAATTGCGGCGAGTGGCTTGAAGTGTGCCTGTGACGCCTCTATTACGTCGAGACTGCGACTTGGAGTGTTGGAGTTGAGATTTGTGCGTTGGCCAGCGGGTTGGCGGGCATTTTTTTTCTTTTCCTAATGGCTGCTTGGATTGTTTTGATTGCTTTGACTATAGGTGAGGGGGGAAATAACAAGCAAAGGAGCTCATAGATTACATACAAATTAATGAAGCGTTTAATTGCCGAAGCTTAGCTGTGTTGTGGCGGTTGCTGTTTGTGGCAACGGTTGTTGTTGTTGTCATTGAATTGAAACTACATATATTTGAACAGTTTCCGGTCGCCTACAGCGCCACGCATAATGCATCATTTTCACATGAAACGCATGTAATTTTTTTTGATTTGTTGCTTTCGGCGCGCTCACGAGAGCTGAAATTCGGTTGAACTGCCGCCGCATCGATTAGCTCAGACTTATCAGCAATCAATGATGTAATTCACTTTTTAAATACTTGACAAATTGCCGCATTTCCCTCATTACTGCGCACGTTTTCCTTCGCTTTGACCTCTGCCACTGAACCGCGTCCACCGAAACTGCCGCGCGGTGCGTTTGCGTAACTCTCAGATAATTGGTGGCGTTTGTCGGCGTTAATTGTTTTCACTCTTTGATGCGGTCGTTGACAGTGTTGGCAGTTTTCGTTTTTTTTTATGTTTTGTCTTGTTTTAATTTGATTGTATTTGTGTAAGCATTTGTTAACTGCTTCTCATTTTTGGCTCAGTTATGTTTGTATACTTTCTCCACATCAACGCTTTGTGGTGGCGTATGATAAATTAATTTTGTTGTTATGGTGCGACGCATTAGCTGCTACTTTGTGGAAAGAAATGTGCTGTGCTTGACTTGGACTGTCATGACATGCCACTTTACAGGGTGCCAGCTTGTAAGTGAACAATACAAAAACATGACAACATAAAATTGCTTAACAGTGGCAACAATGTTGTTGATAATATGTGAATGATGGTAAAATGTAGGAAGCATTTAAAAGTTTGGTTAAAACATAATGTTTAAAATAGAAAAAAATAGAAGGTCGATATTTTAGATGACACGGACGACATAAGTGAGTGATTTAAAACTAAAAGAAGCAATATGTCTGTGTTAAGTTTTAGCAGTACTCGGCGACTTTGCTCGCGTGAATTTTATGATTTCATTGAAGTGATTTGTTGCTAAAAATAATAAGGTTTCTTCATATAAGGTAGGTAGGTAGGTAGGTAGGTAGATGTGGCGGCTCTCCAACGAGATCGCGCTAAGGCCAAATTAGGCCCATTGTGATGCCACTGCATCGCTATCCCCTTCGCTTTATTAGGTCTCAAACCGATATGTCGCAGTAGAAGGCCACACCTGGACCAACACTGCCTTGCAGAAGCAAATGTCAAACACCTTCTCCCCTGTGAGTTACTAAGTAGGGGGCAAAATAGATCATCTCTGGTCTCAGTGCACATATCCTCTTTTTAAATCTATCTCTATCTGTCTCATTATTTCTCGTTTGAAACGCTATTCCTATATTTTAAGTCAATTAATTTACTTAATCATGTTTCGTCAAACAAACTGTTTACCCTTTGTTGACCTTGGCAAATTTCGGTTTTTGAAAAATCATTTGGGGTACTTTTACTAAGTTTGAAGGCCCATTAATTCATGTTTTTCAAGGTTCACAGTCACTCTTAACCCATCATTGACCCCGACAGATTTTGATTTTCGAAAAAATTAAAAAAAACGTATCAAATTATTTCATACTTGAAGTGTTTTAGTAAGTTTGAAGTTTCTCTATACAAACTTTTAACCCATCATTGACGCTGTCAGATTGTGATTTTAATTATTTTTCATGCCACTCCAGATAATTATTTTCCATTTGAAGTGTTTGCACCAATTTTGATATTCATGTTTTTGTTTCCGTAGTCTTCCCGTATAAAAACCTTAACCCATTGTTGACCCCGTTAAAAACTAAAAAATTTGTACAGAATTATTTTTGCTTTGAAGTGTTAAATCATTAAATCAAGTTTCTTTATACAACAACCACACCTTAACCCATGGTTTGCCACTTTACACACCGAATTTCAATAAATCTCGTTTTAGCGGAGGTTTATTTTCTAAAGTGACAGTTCGAATTTGGTCAATCAGTCAGTCAAACAATTATATGATATATTCCAGGTATTTCTGCTTCAACGTGTTAATCGCTTTTCGCTTCTACACTGCGAAATAGACGTAACAGTGCTAATATAGATAAAATTATCGAAACTGTTCAATTTTATATGAGAGAGCAAATGGTTCAGTATGGACAATAGGCAATACTTGCTTCTTATATGAACTTCGGTTAGAGAGATGTGTCTCGTTGCAAGGTATAAAGCCTCCGAGTAAAATTACCCACATACTATATCCGAGCGTAACCTAACTTAACCTTAACATGGGAGCAAAAACCAATTTTAATTTCATTTCTTTCTTAATGTTTCCAATTCTTTCAGCATTACCTAATCAAATCCTTTACCTTTGGACAAGCTTCTATCTACTTATTCTTCTCACACTTCAATCAGTTGTTGTCGCTCAGAATGGGCATAAAAACTGAAGGCTTCTTTCCTTTGAATGGAATGGTTGCGACAGACTAGGCGCCTCAGTCTAATAATTAGGCTGTCGTGTCAATTATCTGTGAATGAATGTACAACATTCAGGAACGTGCTAGTTAGTGCTGTATCTGCATCAACAAGCAGACAGACACATGCAAATATTTGGTGCCTTGCTGGTGTCTTCCTCAATTCGCCAAAGCATTTCGGCAGCATTTAAGTAAATTGCAGCTTTTGATTAAATATAAATGTGTGGTCATTAAATTTGCATTTCATTCGGCTTACAAAATCGCATTCAGCTCAATTTTCCATATATGCAAAAATCCTAAACAAAAACCAATAACAAACTAATTACACCGTTGAGAAAGAAATAAGCATATCCAAAAGATTTAATATGCTTTTTTTATGCGCACAAGGCCGCTGAGATTGTTATTTGTTTGTCTTTATACATAAAAAAAATATCAAATCTTGATTTTTGAAATGTTTTTGAAATTTCTCAATCAAAACCAAATACAACCAAAGCAAACAGCAATTTAAATTAAAATTGCGCTACTCATACAGCAAATTACTGGAACTTGAGGTCGCGTTCGACGGTTGTTGTTGCTGTCAAGAAATCTTGTCTTGCCCAGAGTCAATATGGAGTGTGGCCCTTGCCGTAGATTGTTGCAATCGCACGCGCTGCTCCGAAGCTAATAAACCAGCAAATCAAATGAATTTCGTTCGACAAAAACAAACGCAATCGGACATCAATAGCCGCTGCGACTTTCGAGCAACAGTAGCAATATTAACGATGAGAATGCAAAAGTTTAGTCAAACAAAAAATGACAGTGATTGCTGCTATTAAAACCAGACTAAAGTTGAGCAAATAAAGCCGCAAACCTTCAAGTCGTCAATGCGACTAAATATATGGAAAATTGGGTGATAGTTTTTTGTTCGTACCAACTTTTCAATGGCCTCAGCGGCTGTTCGTTAGTTAAGATAACTTCTGAACAACAAATGTTATGAAATCGTGGCACACAGCCAATCACATAATTGACTTAAATGCTTTGACATTTAAACCAACGAGTTCAATACTCTGCACACACACACAAAGGTATTTAACGAGCCAAAGCAAGACATGCAACACAACAATAAAAATCGACTGTCCAATGGAAGAAGCAGCAGTTGGAAAAACCAAACTCGCAAAAGACAACAACAAAGGAAAATGTTAGCAAACTCTGTGGAATTAAGTAAAAATCTGCAAAGGCAAATTTGAAATTAAAAGTGTTTCAGCGGCAGAGAGGCCGCGCTAGACGCGCTGCGGTGCGTGCCGAGTGCGTATGCACGATTGGAATTTATTAACACGATTTGCAATTTTGATTTCATTTGTCGGCCGCCATACACGCATCCATCTTGCTTTGCGTTTATTTGACTGAAAGACGGATGAGTTGCCAAAGTATATGCTGTGAAGCAGCGACTTGAAGTGGACTGCAATGTATGCAGTCATGTGGAGTTGCGGAAGCGGCCACAGTGCGCAGCTGACGATCGAAAGTGGTGTATATTTGCGTGTAGATTTTTTATGCATAACACCGTGCGACAGCATTTTTCACACCGGGAAAAATCCATATGTGCGTGAAACTTGAGACCAAATATAGTCCTTTGTCCTTTTAAAAGGACTTCAAAATTTTGAAGGGGATAAAAAAGAAAAAAATATAAAAAATACTTAACCTCGTTGGAATATGGCGATATGTATATCAAATGAAAGAGAAAAGGCTCAAGAATTTAAATAAAATTAATTTTTAATCTATTTGTAAAAAAGGATATGCAAAAATGTCCTTTAAAAATTGTAATCCTTTATATACTTGAAAATTTACATAGAATTTTCTTGAAAAGTAAGTATGGAAAATCCCCAAATCTCCCTGATCACGTGTAAAAATTTCATTACTCTAACTTTATTAGTTCGAAAGTTATTAAAAAAAAAAGGCGAAAGCTGAAATTCTAATGAAGTACAAAATTTTAATTTATTTGAGTATCAGTATGTTAAATAATGAAAAGATACAAAATCAATGAAGCGATAAATTTTGACACGTGATCAAGGAGATTTGGAGTTTTAACATACACTCAGAGAAAAATCGTTCTAAAATCAAGAATATGGTTGTCAAATTAAGCCCATCCGTTGACGAAAGTCTGTTAAGCTGCAATCCGCTTAAAACAAGCACGAAAATCTTATTTTCAAATTTAATTTAGGATAAGCTGCAAATTCTTGTTTTAAGCCGGTATGCAGCTTATTTCAAGAATATACAATTTTAATTTAAAATTGCGCATTCTTAATGTAAGATTTCAATATTCTTATTTCAAAATTGTTTCCTTCTTCATTCAAGATTTTTTAATCTTAATTCAATCCCGCTGATTTCAAATGCTTTACCCCCAAAGAAATGAATAGACATATTTTATATGTTGTATTACTCATAACTTTTTATTTAAATTAATTGTGATATAGATAATTTTACAAACATTAAATATACTTTATTCTGACATACGTTTTACCATTATTAATACCATATAAATGCAAAGGAGTACTTACAAAGGCATACATATTTTTAATAATTAATTTGTCAATTTTAGAACCAACCTCATAAGACTGAAAATGGGTATCAAACTTGTTTACATTGATTCGATTACATAAAACATACATATTATTATTCTCATGCAAAAAATATTTTGTTTTATACAGTTCAAGTGGGTTCGTATTTGTAACCAAGTAGCAGTTACTTTTATATAATGTACCTTTAAACGTGACTTGATTTAGTATATCCAAATTTTGCAAATCAATACCAGTTTCTTGAATGATTTTTAATACATAATCATCTTTTGATAAATTAGTGTCCGACCGAAACCACTTTTTTGGGCCGAAACCGAAACCGAAACCGAATATTCGGTTTTTTTTAATATTCGGCCGAAACCGAAACCGAAACTTTCTAGTTGAAATAAAAATCACCATATCAAGCACTTTTTTCAACAAACGAATTTTACATTAAGTAAATAAAGAACAAACAAACAAACATAGCATAAATAAATAAATACTTATTAATAAAAACAATTTATTCATTTTTTAAAAACGTAAACAAGAAGAAATCACCCTTTCGTACCTGACTCGATAATATTCAAAATTAAATAATTTAATATTATATGCTAAAAAAAAGAAGTTTATTTACATTGCTGGCATCTAAATTACTCCTCTTTTTACTATTTATCTGCTACACAATAAAATGTAAAAAATATTCTAGAAAGTTTCGGTTTCGGCTATTCGGCCATTTTTTGGCCGAAACTGAAACCGAAACCGAAACCACTTATTTGGGCCGAAACCGAAACCGAATATTCGGTCGGATACTATGATAAATTAATAGTTTTAAAGGAATTAGAATTAAAACTTCTGAAAATGATTGAAGGCACTTAAAACATATATACATTTTGCGATCAACTAATTGCTATAGGTTTTTGTTCATCCTCGTCCACTGGTTCCGCTATAGGTTGAGTCGAACTTGTCCCACTTGAAATTAATTGCAACTCTGGATTAACTGACTCATTTGTTAAAAAAAACCCAATTGTTGGAATTTTCATTATCCATTTTTTAAACAAATATTTATCACTTTACTTTACTTCACTTCACTCAAAACGCGTGCGCGCAACTCGAAGCCAAAATTGCAATGAAATGCCAAAATAAACCACACCGTTACAAAAGTCAAAGCGTATACGATGTTGGTCTGATTTTAAAACTGTTTGGGTTTGATATAAAATTGTATTCTTGTTTTAAGATTGAGCTGATTTTGTTCAAGAATGTAAATCTCAGATTGACAACATTGAACTTCAATTTAAAATTTAAAATCTTGATTTTAACTTCTCAATCTTAAATTAAGCACGCCGATTTTATTTTAAGTCTGTGTAATCTTAAAATTAAATTTAACTCGATTAGATTTCACCATCTTAAAACAAGATTTTTGGGCTTGATTTTAGATTGCGATTTTTCTCTTAGTGTACTTACTTTTCAAGAAAATTCTTTGTAAATTTTCAAGGATATAAAGGATTAAAATTTTCAAAGGACTTTTTCATATCCTTTTTTTACAAATAGATAAAAAATTAATTTTATTTAAATTATTGAACCTTTTCTCTTTCATTTTATATACATATCGCATACATACATATATACTTTTTATTGAGTACGCAGTATTACTATTTTTGGTGTCTAGTTTCACGCCCATATGGATTTTTTTCCGGTGTGAAAAATTTTTTTAATTTTTGTCGCATGGTGTAATAAACAAAGCAAAAGGCTCTTAAAAACATTGAAATAAAGATGTATGTTTTTTTGTTTTAAATAACTATATGAAAAATATTTAAATCTTATAATGGCCGAAACGAGATCTGAAGAGAGTTGAGTTAAGTTTTATCTAAACGGTATCACAAAGAAGTTAGAAGCACGAATGTTTTCCATGAGTTCGTTATCGTCTGAAGCTTGTTGGGGTACACTTTGCTTTTCAAATAACCCCACAAAAAGAAGTCAAGAGGGATCAAATCTGGGAGATCTTGGTAGCAAGTCAATGTCGCCCAATTTTTTAAACCACATGTCCAGGGAATTCTCGTTGTTTGATTTGCAGTGTGGCATGTTGCACCGTCTTGTTGCAACCAGTAATCTTTCAGATCTTTTTCACACATTTTTGGGTCGACATAATGAGCCAAAATGCACCGATATCGTTTCGTATCGACTGTTTCGCCTTCTCTGAAGAGAAATGGCCCAATGATGGTTTGGGCGAACGTCGGCCCAAGAAGTCACTATTTGGTCATGCAGTTTCATGGATCTCGTGAGCATTTTTTTGTTTTGTTTTTTTAAACACGAACAAACGCGCAGGGTATGACCCCTATTAAAGCGAAGCATTGCGTTGGTTCAGGAAGGATATAAAGGTTAGGAGATAAGCATTCTCCGATCCACAAACAGTGGGCCTCGTAGGACATCAAAATTTGCTCCAAAAAATCAGGTTCGGTTAAAATCCTTCGAGTGACTGTTTGACCGTACCTACTTCAAATGACGGTGCCAGAGAGTGTAAAATATGTCTCGTCGCTCATCAAAATACCTCCAAAAATCAGGTTCAGAGTCAACCAATCAAGTGACAGTTTGGCCGTCTTTCAAGCGTAGTGGACGGTCTGTTGGCAATATTCGGAGAGTCAAATCGCCTTCCAAAATGCGCCGAAGTTGATTCTACCAAAGTCAAAATGCGACGATCGTCCACAGTTCCGTGCTCAACAAAATTTGACATCAAACGACGAATAGTGTTGTCAGACGTTGTTTGTTGGCTGCAATAATTTCGACGATATACACATTGAGTTAATACAACTGAACGACTATTTTCAATGTTAGGTTAGGTTATGATGGCTGCCTGTTGTAAGAGACACACTCGGAGACCTATTGTGAGGCCCATTGTGATACCACATATTTCACTCGCTTTTAAAACGTGTATGCAACCCTTTTTTCCAACATGTGTTATAACACACATTTATTGGGAGGTGGAGCGGGACGTGGACCTACAGTTTAACGAACCCGAATGGCGGTTGGCAGTTTTTCTTTCACACTTGTAGGTTCTTGCCTTTGTCTTCGAATTGTAATTCTCATCTGCTTCAGGTGAATACCGATAGAAGAAGACGAGCGCTTCGCCAGCCCGAGCTGGGATTCGAACCCTGAGCCTCTGGTATGAGAAGCCAGCGCGTTACCCGCTGAACTATTGAGGCCGACTTTTCTATGTACAGTGTCAATATTTCGGCGCTTTGTTTCAGTGCGAAGCGATTCATGGTTGAAATTGTACTGAATTGACGTTTCAAAAACATGTTTACTCAAGTTAATTGGTTGAGAAATATTAAAGTTATTCAATGTTTACATACCAACATAACAGATGGCACAGTCTGTTCCTCACAAAGGATTCATTTAGTCGAGTCACACGAAGTCTTGCATCTCCGTTAAAAGGAAAATGGTTGTAATTTATTTCTTTATTTATTTAATTTATTTATTTATTAAACTTTCAAGTTAAAACCCAAGAAGTAAATTACACTATTTGTGATTATCAAAACCAATAAAACCGATTGAAATGTTACAATAAGTGCTTTAAGAATGCTTAGTTTGAGTTAGACTGAGGTTATAGTTGTGGGGATACAACAAAAGAAGCAAGTGAAATGATGTGTCCACACTGCAAGTTATTCGGAAGCGTGATTAAGCCAGTTCAACTCGTGGATGAGTGCTAGCAGGTCTCTAAAGTATGCTGACTCTGCTTCAGTGTTGCCAGATACCTGAAATGACTTTCTCCTTAATCTTAAAAAAATAAAATTTTCTCCCAAAAGTTAAAAAATCTCCTAAAATTGTTTCATCATTTGCGTAATTTTAAAGGAATTAAAGTTCTCATAAAAAATTAAAATATATATATACATATAATTTTTTTAATGCAGTCTTTTTTTATTCATCTTCAGCTTAACAACAAAAACTTAACAAAAACAAAACATATACAAATTTATTTAACACAAAGTGCCATTTTTGGCGGGATTTCATTGTAACAGCAATAAGTGAGAATGAGATAGAACGAGCTTACATTTTGTAAGCTCAAAAATATTAAACACAATAGGGTGCTTTGACTATTAAACCAGTTGCCAAAATATGTTTTTTGCCAGTGTTCCCAATACATCATACCTCCTTAAAAAAAATCTCCCAAAAATCCACTAATCTAGGAGGAAATCTCTTGATCTAGCAACACTGCTCTGCTTAGATCTTAAGGCTATCTCCCCCAAAAACAATTAATTTAGCTGTCATGAAACCGGATCCTAACAGTAGACGTTTGTAATTTCCCCCTTAAGGTGTTTATTTATTAAGTGGAAATATGCCATTTGTCTTATGAACCACACTCAAATTAAACATGTCTTAATTTTTGTCTTATTTTTGGCATTCAAACTGCGATCCACACGGCGCCAATTACAACACTTGTCAAATCTTATGTTGACAACACGACAGCAACAGCTTAAACTGTTGCATCATTGAAGTCAACACCGCCACAAAACTATTTACAGCAATTTCTATGAAAAAACCTAACCAAGTGGTGTGTACAGGGTGTCACATTTCACAGTTACTTGTACTTCATTAAAATTGTCTGCAGCAGCGGCGCATTGCAGCGAAAACACAGCTGACAGTTGAGGTAAGCGGCGCACTGGAGAATTAGTTTAATTGCTGCAACATGTAATTGCAACAACTGCACGACAGCAACAACTGCGACAACACTGAAACAACAACAACAACCACGCCAAATTGCTGTTAACTCAATTCATCACACGGTTGGTGGATTTTCACAGCGTCAATCTGGCAGACGACAAAGTGTTGCAGCAGAACACCGCCGCCGCCGAGTGGTGATTCAGCTGACAGTCTCAGTGGCTGGCGGCGCATCGCACGGTGGCTTTGAAAAGCAACGAAAACAACAACAACAAGATAATATATGAGACCCAAAGTGTGACAGCCAACATGGAGGCAGCGTGTTGATGACGTCTGTGCCTGTCGGCCATAAGGAAGTGCTTCAGTCGCAATGCAGCCGTCTCGTCGCTAATGCGAGTCATGCTGACAACTTTATTTACGTAACAGATTTTCTGCGTTTATTTTTAGTCATTCAAATTTGTGTCTTTTTATTGAGTGGCTGCAAGTGGCACGCAGCGGGTTGCTGCATGCGTTTGCGCGTAATTATCAAAATTTTCAAAAACCTGTGCAACCACTGCAGCAACTTGCAACTTGTTGTTGGCAGGTGGCTGGCTGGCTATCAAACTGGTTGCCTGCCTGTTGGTGTGCTGCTGCAATCACATTGAATTGCGCATGCCTTTTTTTATTTTTCAAGCCTACAAGCGCCTCGCATGATTCGAGCACAACCCCCTGGCCACTGCTGCTTCATACTTGGAGTCTTCTTCTACCAGTACTGTCGATTGGCAATGCCTACTTTTCGATGCCAGCAATAGTGTAAACATGTTTGGATGACTGCTTTTCATATTTGAACAGTTTCAATATTTCATAATGTACTGAATGTGTATGACGTTCGTTGCTGCAGTCTTTCGTTTTTGGTTGAACTTATGGAAATCGAGTGCTGAAAAATTACTGGCGATTGCACAGATTGCCTTAAATCTTATTTAAATTCTGGTTGCAACATCAACTTGTGCAATGTGCACAATTAAAGTTTTACGCTTCAATTCACAATGCAGTTCGTGCAGTTCGAGTCTTTTGTGGTATTCGGTAGAAAGGTTGTTTAATTAAATTTGTGTTTATTTCACAATAATGTGTCATGTTCAGTCAAGGCTTTGTGAATGTAATGAATTTGCTTTAGCGAGAAGGTAGGTAGGCACCATTGGCTGGTCACGAATGGCCACACTTAGACTTTTATAGAGCCCTTAGCAATGCCAGATGGCGATTCGTTTAAGAGTTGTAGTAGAGATCCGTGAGAATACGAGAGCTTTAGGCAAATATCAGCAAATATTTTAGACCTAGCGCTGCCATTTCTTCTTGTCCGGCGAACTCAAATATTTCAAGAATGCCAAGCGTTGATTCGACGAAACAGAAACAGAGAACATATTCTAGTGTCTCTAAAGCTTTATCGTCCCCGCACATTTTGCCGCTCTCCCTGTCTATTAAGTCCATTCTCAAGAATGCCAAACGTTGGCTTGCAATGGCGTGATAGAAGCAGAGAACATGATTCAATGCCTCCAAAGCTTCGTCTTTCCCGCATATTCTGCAACTTTCCCTGTCTGTTAAATCCATCCTATGTGCATGATGCACTACGTCTATGACTATTCTGCAGTCTGAATGAGAAAATCCAATCACAAAGTTTGTGAAGTTAGGTGATTTTTGCACAACTTTTGCGGTTCGGCAGGTGCTTAAGTTCCTGCATCTGGTCTCGGCCTTTCTTTTTCTGTTGTTCTTTAAGTCACTGAAGAAAGTTCGAAGTGGCATCAGTACAATTATAATCTGCCCAACTGGAAGGCCAACGCACATATTGGCAATTTCCTGCAGATTGCTGCTAAATTTTCGATTGCTGCCTGACATTTTTGGACATTTTCGGATGAAATGCACACACATAGCCTTTGATTAGATAGGATTCGATACAATATTGTTACGAAAATTACTTCTCTAAGTTCGTTTTGGATTGTGCTTGAAAATAAAACTACTTCAGTTACTCAGCGCAAGCGCAGTCAAAAACCAACAATCGCTTTATTTACAAATTTACACTTGTTACTACTTTACTTTACTTTACTACTTTTAGCCATCTGTCTCTCTCATTCGTTGTTTCGATGCGTTTTCCAAAGTTCAGAGTCCAAGTTTTCCACAGTATTATAAGCGACTGAACTGTGCACCTGAACAGCCCTATCGTTAACCTTTCTCCGAATGTAATTTCCAGATGATCCGCGAAGAGGTCAATAGGCATCAGATGCACCCGACATGAAAAGTGCTGCAAGGCGTTGGACTCTCTCCAAGGGCTTTTACTACGTTGTTTTCTTTACCATCAAACCAAAGCACCGTAGAGATTGGTCTGCTTTAGTCAAAAAGTTGAGTTGGAAAATTGGGAGCATAAGCTAGAAGGTACTTATAGTTTTTTCGTATTGGGCCATCAAACCAAAGCACCATAGAAAAGTATTTGTCTGCTTTAGTGAGAAGGTTGAGATAAAAAATTAAGAATGCAGCATAAGCTAGAAGTTACTTATACAAGGTGCAACCCAAAGTAAACAGGACTTTTATAAAATAAAGAAAATGGATGATTATTTTTATATAATTCTTTTTATTTATTCAAAATACTCTCCTTCTGCTTCGATACAACGTTTTGCACGGTCCAAAAGCATTTGGAATGAGTGTTTTAGGCCATCGGCCGGCATCGCCTTCAGAATGTTGGTACAAGCCTTTTGGATGTCCTCAACGTCCTTATAACGGTTTCCTTTCATCGGCAAATGCAACTGACCGAATAAGTAGAAGTCACAGGGAGCCATATCAGGCGAATACGGTGAATGATTGATGGTAAAAATGCGATTTTTGGTCAAATAATCGGTCGTAACTAGGGCTCTGTGAGCCGGTGCATTATCATGCAATAAACGCCAACTTCCTTCCTCGCGATATTCTGGCCGAATACGACGAATGCGATGCACCAAACGCTTCAAAACTTCAACATAAAACAAAGCGTTAATTGTTTTTCCCGGTGGAACAAACTCTCGATGAATTATTCCCTTTGAATCGTAGAAACAAATGAGATGAGTTTTGATTTTTGACTTCTCACGGCGGGTTTTTTTCGGATTTGGCTCATCTGGGTGCTTCCATTCGGCACTTTGACGCTTTGTTTCGGGATCATATTGAAAGCACCACGTTTCGTCACCGGTTACGATGTTGAACAAGAAATTTGGATCACGTCTGGCTTCCCGAACGATGTCTTTTGCGTGCTCAATTCTCTGCGCTTTTTGGTCGTCGGTTAAAGTGTGCGGAATGAAGCGAGAACACACTTTACGGAGACTCAAATGTTCGGTTAAAATGCGATCAATTGATGTTTTGGAGATGTTCAATTCCATTTCCATCAATTCCAATGATGATTTTGGCTGCATTTTGATAAAATCACGCACAGTTTTGATGGCATCGTCAGTAATCACAAATTTCGACTGGCCGACGTGTTCGTCGTCATTCAAGTCTTCACGACCATTCTTGAATCGATTCAACCACTCATTAACACGGCCACGGGATAAACAATCATCACCATAAACTTGCTTTAACAATTTAAACGTTTCGGTAAAAGTTTTACCAAGTTTAAAACAGAACTTAATATTAGCTCTTTGTTCGATCGACATTCTCGTAGCAAAGTTAAAAACATACTGTCACATTGAGCGGGATATTTCGGCGTCTACTAGACCAAATGTCATGAAATTTAGACAGTATGTGAATGAAAGATGTACCTTTCCAACGCATGTCCTCACACATAGATGGCGCCACCAGAAACGTCCCTATTGCAAAAGTCCTGTTTACTTTGGGACGCACCTTGTAGTATGATAGTTTGGTATTGTTGGACCCATTTCTAACATTATCAGACCTAATCGGAACATAGTACAAACATTAAGCGATTATAGGCAATGAAATTTTCAGTAAATATATAGTAATGTTTATTTCTGATGGTAATGCATGGAACTCTATTCACTTCCTGCCAAAGGTGACATTTTTTATTAATATCTTGAAAGCATTTTTTCCCAGATTATCATCCACACAGTACCAGCACCACTTAAAATTTGAGTTCTTTGAGTTTGAGTTCTTCATCAGTAAAAATTTATTTTTGGAATCATACCAAAAATTAATGGCATGTTACGTCTTAAAAGCCACATGAGCCCATAATATTGGCCATGAATATTTTAAAGCCAATAAAAGTTATGAAATCTCCTACTTCATCGCTTCGGTTTCTGCCCTCCTGCCGCTCAAGTCAAATCACATGCAATTGAATACATTTTTATTTAATTAAATGTCAGTTACTGGCTCTGCTTAGCATAAAAATTTTCAAATTGGATATGTCTACATTATTTATTTTCGACATTAAAACTAATTTTTATAAACTTTACTGTCTTCTATTGAGTCGCACAAAACGCATTATTTCCAAAAACGGCCTTACAATTAATTATAAAATCTATTCAGCAGCTTTGCATTGACAGCTTCCACTTTTATCCGTTTTCGCAATATTTGTTTCGTCTTTTACACAAAAAAAAACTCAACACTAGTGGCAAAAAATTCATAACCTTCTTTCAATTTTAGCAACTCCCCTGCGTGCGCTATTCATGCTGAGAAAAACACGCTGTAATGATTGTAATTTGCCCTTAATTAACCAACATTTTTTTCTCCACAAATCCCACATTGTTGAACGAAGTCATTTCGATTTGAACAACAAGATTAAACTAAATTTTTCACAGCAAACGCTGCGAAATCACACCATTTCCGCTCCGCCCCTACGCAGTCTGAGCACCGAGATCAACGAAAATCGCGGCCAAAACCGTTACAATAGCAATAACCGAAACTATTTACAACAACAACAAGAAACACTACCACCAGCCGCCGCATATAATGTACAACTTTATGGACGCCGCTGCCAAGAGCCAATTTTTACAAATCACTTTAACTAAATTATACGCTGCCCCACGAAAAAATTCAACAAAATTATTTGAAAAAAAATAAGAAAAAATATTCCACAAGTGAAAGTGATTTTCAGCAGCACTGACCAAATGCAGCGCCACACAGCAGCAACAGCACAGACCACAGCAACTAATGAAGCTGCAGCAACAGTCCAACGTGAATTGCTAAAAACAACAAAATCAACAGACAAAAAAAATTAAATAAATTGAAAGAAAAAATGCAGCAGAAAAATATTGATAAGAAAAAAATTCAATGAAACGCCGAAACCGGTGTCACTTTGGTCTTCCTACAACCAAAGTGGAAAAAGCTGAACAAAAATGTTAAGCGTCGATTGTGTTTGGGCAGTTGTGTTGTTGCACATTTTGTTTTTGCTGTTGGGGCTATTGTTGCAGCAAGCCACTTGTGTGCCGCCGCTGCACTAACAACTGTCATAACATCATAATGAACATCATTAGCGGCAGCGTCATCAAGAGCCGCCGCCAATGTTGGCCGATGATGACGAATGAACCACATTATTGGCCAAGAGTGACATTATGAGCGACGTCACTGCGAGCGCCGCACTAACCGCATTGACGGCGCGGTTCAGTGTTCGGTGCGGCTTGTGCTTGATTGCAATTTCAATTTTGAATTTATCGACATTTGAGGTGGTTTCGATGCAGATCGCGTTGTTTGTGCTGGTGCTGCTGGTTTTTCGCTTTACCTGTTCGCCAGGCTGCTCGTTTATTTTCTTATTTATTACAACCGACTGCTGGCTGCTTGCCGCAACCGGCGTTTGCAACTATGTATGTGCTATGGCTCATTGTTGTTGTTGTTTTTTGTTGCCAGTTTTGATTTAACACAGCGATTGTTGTTTGTTGTGGTGGTTGCGGTTCGAATGCGGCAAATGTTACGAAATTCTATGGGAACAATTTTAATTTATCGCAGAATGCTTGGCGACTTTACTCGCAGTTGGAGATTCGCTGCGTGAGTGTGTCTGTGTGCTTGCTTCAGTACTTGAGTGCCAAAGTGAGCGAATGACTGACTGACTGAATGACTGCAGTTGGCATTATGTTAATGCCGAATTTTTTTTTGTGTTTTATGCGCTTTTGATGGCGCCCACAGAACGATTGCTCGATTGCATTGTTGGCATGAATCAAGTTTGTGCCTTCAGTCTTCTGTTTTATACGAGAGTTTTGATGTGATGTTTTTCTGTGGCTCTGTTGCTTAAATTTTAAATGACAATTACATCATTTATGCGTTTAATGGTTGCTGTGCAACTAAGCATTTGTGCGTAATCGTAAAAAAGTGCTTACGGTCAGCTTAATGAGAATACAGTAAACATTTTATCGACTAGACGACTAGGCAACAACACGAAAGATTCAGTTTAACCTTCAGCTGAAGTTTAATTAAAAATAATGTAGGTTTCCAAAAGTTTTACGCAAGCTTTGAATATTCGGTGCCTACGGCGAAACGGAATGATCAGTGTTTCGGGGTATTAAGTTATAGGCGTTTTAGGCATAGATAACAACAACAGCAGACATTTATACTAAAATTTAATGAAAATGTGCATAACGATTTACCTTCAAACTCTACTGACCTTGAGTTGGGACCTAGTTTTTCAAAGACCAATGCTGATGATCAGAGAAATCTGGGAAAGAGCAATTTCTCTAAAAAGTGGCTGGCCAATTTTTGCCATTTGTTTTAAACAGACTAAAAAGTATCACTATTTCTGCAAAATGTTCAAAATGTCTTTCGGATGACTCTAATGGAGAATGAGCTACTCAAAGTCGAGCTGTCGAAGTAACTAAAAGGGATCTAGATTTTCTCGGAAACATGATGTCCAGGGCTGCCTATTGAAGGCCGCAGAATCACCCAGGAGTAGGGTTAATCGGATCCACTTTAAATAGTTACGCGCCCGGGCATTTGCTAGTCAAGAGGGGAGGTGATGTCCATGGACACTCCCAACAATATGTAATAAAAATAATAATATCTCTGTAGCCGTTCAGTATTGCTCTAGCATTGAGCTCCGGAAAATAGACTTCTTTCTAAAAGTGAAACTGTCCCAGCTTACCAACCCCATCTACTATTACCGTTTTCTTAAGTATAACCAAACTTATTGTTGTTCTAACGACGCAAACTCGTTCATTGTGATTGGCTGATCCAATCAGATGTCTCTATCACTTTAACTGACTAACTATGGTTTCTTTTCTTTAGGATTTGATTTTCCACGAATTATTTAGACAAGCAGAATACACAAACTGGAATGACCTTGATTATAGATCGAATAAGATTGAATTGACAAGAAAGTCATTTCGGTTTTGTAGTAGGAAATGCAACTGCATTTTTTTAATCAGCAAATGAACTTTAATCAATCATGTATTTTACAGTTTGGGCGATGCAATTCGATACAATCATCAAAAGCACGCTTGTATTATGATCTTTTTCGTTAGTTGTGATTGTAAGGGATTAATTTTTCATCACCAGTGATGATTCTTTTCATAACGTTCAAGATGCATAAAGCAATCATCGTTGTATTTAATGAATATTTTTTCAATTCTTGCTGCGTCACAGACACCTTGTGCACATTTTGTGCTTCTGTTCTGCCATAGGGAGATCTTGCCTTACATGTCTGGAGGGCTCCGTATTTTCTGCTTCTTACTATGAACATTACATTGCTTCAATAAATCGATCATCAAATGTAAATCAAGGTCTCCACAATGTTGATTTTCTTCTACCTTTGTTATTGCTAGGTAAGTTCATTCACCACTGAGAAATCATTGAAAATATTGTGGAGCATTTAAGTCCATTCACTTGGTTTTTTGTTAGTTTGATTGTGTTAAATTAGTTGCATTGCTTAAAACTTGACTTTAAGTAGTTCACAAAGAAGTCTGTAGGGTTTGACATCAAATTTAGCCTTGAATGAAAACTGAATCACGAACTAAGTAGTAACTAGCAACTAGATGTTACTAAGATTTGTATGTGCCTATTGAATAAAATCTCTAAAAATTTAGAGATGCTCAAGGAGGTTGTACTTCATAAACAAAGAGATACGTTCATTTCTGTAAGTTCCCAAAGTTTGGACCAAAAGTCAAGTTAGAAAAAATTAAAAATATATATTGAAAAACAACAAAAGTATACATTTTTATATTTCATTGTAAAGGGAATTTCACAGGCTACAACATGGTAACAAACTTATTGCACCGTTATTATGGATTGTTCGAGAAAAAATCCTTTTTTTTTTATTTTTATAAAATTTTTTTTTGCTTAAAACTATTTATTAGTGCATTTTTTGTATCTAATGTTGTACATTAGTAGAAAGGTATGAAAAAGACCTTTCGTTTGATACCCATATCGTGAAAATCAGTTGGAGATTAATTGAGTTTTTTTTGATAACAACTTTGAACTTTGACCCCGAGCCACGCCTTTTGTGGGCGTTTCCCCGGCAAAATTTTTAGTTTATTAGATTCAGGAGCCTAGCCTCTATATAAAAGCATACTCATTTATTTTTTTTACGAGGGTTCGCTATACTGCATTTATGCCAAAGGTTCTGAGTTCTTCGTTCATGGCTTTGAATCTATAACCCAGCTTCTGTTGTTAGATCAGAAATGCTGTAGCAGTCAGCTATCATAAACTGCCCAAAACTGATCTTAAGTTTTTGTTGATTTCCTTTGAATGAGTTTATTTGTTCAGATTTGCAGATTCAGGCGAGATGTAGGCGGGTTGTGAAATTTATCATAGACAATTCTACTCTCATTTGCCATTTTTCGCTTAAAGATAAAAAACTGACCTTTATCTATATTATTATTATTATTTTATTTGCTATAAAATATTAATGTTGCTCTGCATAAATTGCCATGTAGAACTTTCTCTAAGGCTATTCGAATATTATTATTCATTCTCTTTCCTCTCTGTTCCACCACAAAATGCTGCAACAGTCACTTCCACTGGCACGCACAAATATTCTAGTTCGCCGCAAATTCACTTCCATAGCTAGTAAGAAATCTTGTTGTTGTTGGAATTTCTTGCCATACCCACTGAAAGTGTTTTGATTATTATTTCAATTGTTGTGCTGTTGGAATTTTGTATTTTTATTAAGTATTGTTCGCATTTTTTCATACTTTTCATGTATTTTTATTTTAATCACAAAACGCTGATATACATTGTTGGCTTCTATTTAAAATTGTTGCCATTTGATGGTTATTGTTGTTGGCAGCAAAAATTCTATTCTATCGCTGTTCAACCGGTTGCTGTGCGCAACTTTGCTGGTCTTTGATTTTCTGTTCTAAGGCGAACCACTTGCTGTGATAGTTGTTAACCGTCTCCGCTAGTTGTTGTTGGCGACATTTGTTGTTTTTGCTCTTGTCTTTTATTTATTGCTGTACACACATTTCAATTGTACATAATGCACGTAAATGAAATTGAAATTGCATGTATATTCGAATGGGTTTTGCGTCGCAGTGACGTGTGTGTTGCAATCGCCCTAACACTTTGCTATGCTTTGCTTTGCTGTTTATTATTGTTGCATTAGTGCGCATAGTTTGCATTTTTCGCACTGTGCGTTTGCAAAGTAATGCAGTGTTGCAGTTTTATGCTGTTTGAGATTCTCTCACTTAATTAACTCCCCCGCGACTGATTTGCTTTGCACTGATTTGCTGGTTTGTTGGCTTGTTGCCTTGAGCGTAATTATGTGTAATTTGCCATTTTTAACCCAAATGACCGCAAGGTTCTGCAGAGCTGCAACAACTTGTTGGTACAAGATTTGGCGTTGTTGTTGTTCTTTTGTTGATCTCTTTTGGTGTATAGATTTTGGATTTCTGACATGATAAATGATCTCATAAATGTGTTCGCTTAGCAAACGTATACAAACCGCGTTTAGTTATGGCGATTCGCAATCGGAAAAAAGGAAATGATTTACCAGATGAAACTTTGAAATATATAAGTAGGCCGATTTTAAAAGTGAACGATTATTTATTATTTATTTTGTTCGAAATCAAATGTGGCGAATTGAAGGAAACGAGCTCGCAATCAGATCGCTCTATTCAATCAGAGACATTGAACAAGACAGTGAAGTTGTTTAAAAGTTGCCCAAAACTTTAGCAAAATTAGTAGATTTGGTTAAATTAGACTAGGTGAAATTTCTATATTCATATTCTTTAAATGGGTAAATTAAAAAATATTAAATGGAATAAGGGATCAAAATTAAGACAAAGTATGCTCAAGTTGTTGCTGAAATTAATTGTTTGATTAAAGTCTTCAATAAACTTGCAACCCAATTGTTTTCTTAGTAAATATAAAACTTACTTATATGTTACATAAATACATAAATAAAACTTACTTACTTACCATTGTTCCAGTTCTCTCGAACGATTCTCTTTAAATCCGCCCCTCTCAATTTTACACATTGATTTTGCATTATTTTTGTTACAAAAGTTTGTTGAATCCATACTTGTTGTCATAATAGAGAAAATTCAAACACGTTTGTTGTCCGAGTCTTTTGTTTGAACGCAGATAACTCGAATTGCCGCAGGCTTGAAATTATAGTCCACATTGTCGCCGCATTTCCAACACAGGCAAAAATTCCAACATGAAAACAGTTGCAACTTTCCAAAAATTGTAAACAAATGCCAACGGCAAATTACTTCAATTGTCATAACAGCAGCGGAAATGCATTTTTCTTGATTTTAATTATTTTTCAATTATTTTTAGAGCAACAGCAATCAACGCTAACGAACGGGTTCAACATCAACCGGAAGTAACATAAATGAACAGCGCAATTTGAGGCAAAACCAACAACGATATTGATAGCGATATCCGCAACATGGAGGACTCCAGCACCACTGACATAGGCAACAACAGCAACAGCAATGGCAGCGCCAGCGACAGCAGCAATGAAATGGCCCGCCAATCGGAATCTCCGGCACGCACCATCGACTCACATGACTCCACCGTCGACAGCATGGACACAATTGTCGATCGCAGCGTCAATCGACAACAGCTGCTGCAGGCTGCCATTGAGCAGAGCACAAACACCACCAATGCCCAGCAGCAGCACGACAGCCTCACCAATTCACAAAAGTCCATATTGCACCATAACAGCAGCAGCAGCGACGACGAGCAACAGCAACGCTTATCCATGCAACAACAGCAGCAGCAACAGTTGCATGCCGACGCACAGAGTCACATCTATTCAAGTCCCGTGTACGATCACAAGCCGCCGTTGAAACTGACAGCGGCCACACTCATCGCCAATGTGGCCGCGAGCGGCAACGTTAACGGCAACGCCATCGACGACGCTAAGAAACCAAAACTCATCTCCCACGAGGAGTTCCAGCAGCAGCTGCAGGCGGCAACGGCCGCACGCGCCGACACGCTCGACTCGCGCATCAGCAAGAAGCAGCGCTTTCCGCCGGAACTAATCAAGATCAAAGATGGCGACGGCAGCAACTCGGGTGTGCACTCGACACGCGCCAAGAAACACCGACGCAGCGCACTTTCCAGCTCGGCCTGCTGCTCCGCCTTTCCGCTGCAGATTGTGTTGGGCACGCTGCAGCTGGCGCTGGCCGTTTCGCTGGTCGCGCTAGGCTCACTGCTGATTGTGCGCGAGGCGTCGCTGTCGACGGCGGGCTGTGGCATCTGGACGGGCCTGATTGCGGCCATCACCGGCTCGCTGGGCGTGGTGAGCATACGCAAGACGCAAACGGCCTTTCTGGCGCTAAGTCTGGTCTGCGTTGCGACCAGTACACTGGCGCTGGCTGTTTCCGGCGTTGGACTATCGCGCGACATCAATCGTTCGAAGGAGACGGTGAGTGCAGCGCATGTCGTTGTGCCGAGCGCTAATTGGCAACATTTCTTTTGCAGTTTGATCTGTTGAATTCCAACAGTGAGATTTCGGCCGCTTCCGGACTAATTTTCACGTTGTTTTTGCACTTTGTTGTCAGCATTGTGTCGGTCTATCGCTGTGCCCTGCAGATGTGCGCAAGGTGAGTTTATTTGTTTGTTTTTATATTTGTTTTTTATGTCTCGACTGCCTAGCGGCATCTTGAATAAATAGAATCCTTAAAAAATCACAACAACGATTTGGTACTCGGTTGGGCATGAATTTAAATTTGTTTTCCGGCCTACCAAAACTCAACTGAAATTCAATCTATTACAAAAGCAACGAATGTTGGGAGAATGAGAGAACGGCATTTCTCGCATAGCTCCCTCATTCGGCACAGTGCAAAACGCGCTGAGCTGGCAATGCCGCATTGCCAAAGCGAGCTGTCATCGGAGATTCGTCGCGATTTTTGAGCGCACAATTAATTAAAATCTTAAAAAATTAAATAGAAATCGGAAAACTATTGAAATGTATTGTCGTTGTGCGTAACATGCGGAACGTGCATGTGAAAATGTAAAAAATAAGACTGCTTTGAGGTGAGACCAGTGCAAACGATAAACAAAACGGGTTGTTCGCCTACGCCTTCCTTCCGTCAGCCAGCCGATCAGAGTGAAAGCATTAGCAGCAGCAGCAGTGCAACAGTCGCAGAATAGCGAAGGAAAATTGATTGAAGTTCGTGGAAAAGTTGCACACTGTCTTCAGGTGACCTAAGGAGAGAGCCAACACGCTCACAAATACGCGACTTGCCAGCGTCACCAGTGCAATGCCACTGGCCGACTTGAGTAAAGACTTGCGCCAGCAGCAGCAACTTGGCGTGGGCGTGGTGAGGAACGCCACCAGCACCGGAAGCAATGCCGCCCACCTGGACAATGCGAACGCGACGCTGCGGCAACGCATGCAGATCACGTCGTCGGGCTGCAGCAGCCTGGCTGTGACGCCCATGGAACACACCCCCACCGACGAGGAGAGTGGGGGTGTAACCACAGTGACGTCATCGCAGCGCAGACAGCAACAACATCAGCAGCAGCAAAAGCACTTGCAACAGGTGCAACAATCGGCGCTGCAGGCGGCGCTGGAGCACCACCACATCAGCTCAGTGACGGGCGAGCATGGGACGGAGCTGATGGATCTGAGCGATTCGGAAGGCTATGCGCCAGCGGCAATTGGAGCGACAGACATGGAGTTGCGCGAGAACGAATTCGAGCTGCGCGAAGTGGTGAAGGAGGGCCACGACAAGGCCGACCCGTCGCAGTTCGAGCTGCTGCGCGTGCTCGGGGAGGGCAGCTTCGGGAAGGTGTTTCTGGTGCGCAAGGTGGTCGGCAAGGACGCTGGCACGCTGTACGCCATGAAGGTGCTAAAGAAGGCCACGCTAAAAGTGAAGGACCGTGTGCGCAGTACCAATGAGCGCAAGATATTGGCCGATGTGGGGCACGCGTTCATCGTGAAGCTGCACTATGCCTTTCAGACGCCTGGCAAACTCTACCTGATACTGGACTTTCTGCGTGGTGGGGACCTGTTCACGCGCCTGTCCAAGGAGGTGATGTTCACCGAGGAGGACGTCAAGTTCTACCTGGCCGAATTGGCGCTCGCATTGAATCACCTGCACTCGCTGGGCATCATCTATCGTGACCTGAAGCCGGAAAACATACTGCTGGACGAGCACGGCCACATCGCGCTCACCGATTTCGGCCTGTCCAAGCAACCGCTGGATGGCTCCAAGACGTACAGCTTCTGCGGCACGGTGGAATACATGGCGCCGGAGATTGTCAACCGCAAGGGTCATGACTTTGCGGCCGACTGGTGGTCCTTTGGCGTGCTAATGTACGAGATGCTGACCGGCAATCTGCCTTTCCACGGCCAGACGCGCCAGGAGACAATGAACCAGATACTGCGCTCGAAATTGGGCATGCCCGAGAATCTGTCGCCGGAGGCGCAGTCGCTGCTGCGAGCACTCTTTAAGCGCAACCCGCAGAATCGACTCGGTGCAGGGCCGCAGGGAATACTGGACATCAAGGCGCACTGCTTCTTTGCCACCATCGACTGGGTGCGGCTGGAGCGCAAGGAGGTGCGGCCGCCTTTTATACCGGCGGTGTCGCGCGACGATGCTTTCTACTTCGACGTGGAGTACACGTCCAAGTCGCCGCGTGACTCACCCGGCGGCCCCATCTCTGCATCCGCGCACGAGATCTTCCGTGGCTTCAGCTTTGTGGCGCCGGTGCTGCTCGACCAGTCGTCATCGCTGCCGTCGAACAACTCCAGTCCGCTGTCGCCGTATGTGCCGAGCGCAGCGGCACGAACGCCGCGCAGCCTGCCCGGCGTGCTTCCAGGCAACTTCCACACAGACTACAACCTGCTACAGGAGCTGGGCCGCGGCACATTCTCGGTGTGCCGCCTTTGTGAGCATCGCTCTTCCAAAAAGCACTTTGCGGTGAAGATCATCGAAAAGGCGGCAGTGGCGGCGGCCGCCAGTTCGGCGGACTGCTGGGAGGAGGTGGAGATCATGCTACGATACGGCAACCACCCGAACATTGTGACTCTGTTCTCCGTGTACGAGGACACTACGTCGGCATACCTGGTGATGGAGCTGCTGAAAGGCGGCGAGCTGCTAGACCGCATTCTGGCAGTGGGTCAGATGTGCGAGAGCGAGGCGAGTGCGGTGCTGCGCACCGTGGTTTCGGCAGTGGCCTACCTGCACGAGCACGGCGTCGTACATCGCGACCTCAAGCCGTCGAACATGATTTACGCGAGCATGCGACAGACGCCCGAAACGCTGAAACTGTGTGATTTAGGTGAGTTGGTCATGTCAATTGGCATTCGACTCCATCACTTTCTTGTTGTTGTTTGTTAGGCTTTGCAAAGCAGTTGCGCGCGGACAACGGTTTGCTGATGACGCCCTGCTACACGGCCAACTTTGTGGCGCCGGAGGTGCTCAAGCGTCAGGGCTACGACTTGGCCTGCGACATCTGGTCGCTGGGCGTGCTTCTGTACATTATGCTCTCCGGTCGCACGCCGTTCGCTTCCACGCCCAACGACTCGCCGGACGTGATACTGAAACGCATCGGCTCCGGCCATGTGGACTTCAGCTCGAATCGCTGGGCTTTGATAGGGACCGAGGTGAAGGATCTACTGCGCCAAATGCTGCACATTGTGCCGGAGAATCGGCCCACGGCCGCACAGATACTGCAGCACCCCTGGCTGCGCGAGCAGTCGGCGGGCTCGGTGCGCTTGACGGAGTACGCGTTGCCGCCCACGCAGCTACCCATGGGACCGGGCGGCGATGCAGCGCCGGCAGGTGTTGGCAGCCTGACGGCAAACGCAAACTCGGTGCGCGAGGCGACATTAGCACTGCGCGGCGCCGTGGATGCGACATTTCGCGCCATTGCCATACCGCAGGCGGCCAACGTGGGTCCGGTGGAGCTGTCCAAGTTGGCGAAACGGCGCGCCAAGGATCGCGCCAATCTGCACTCCTAAAAGCGAAGTCAACAGCCAGCGGGCAGCTAGCTTTGGTGTTCCAGTGAAATGCGGTTTTGTGTTATTGTTCCGCGGGCGGCGTTCTAATGTGCCAGTGTGTCTACGACCGCGGCCAGACAGCTGTCGGTATGTAGTGAGATATATTTTTGGCATTTTGTGGATGGCGTCGCGCGACGCCGACAGCAGTCAGCTGTGCTATGTGTAAGACGGTTAATTATTTATTTTCTAATTGAAACTGTTGTTGAAACTGTTTTTGAACGACTATTGGCCAAAGTTTCGGGGCGACTTCTGTATATTTGCCAACTGTACTACGAGTATTTAATAATATTCTAAATAAATTTTAAACATTGTCGATTTAAGTAAAAGACGAAGCAAAGAAGCGACGACGATTGTAATCAAAATTTTACACAACACGACACTCAAAGCGGTCGCAAAAGAAGTAAATAAAATGTATTTACATTAAGCTGAACTTAAGACGAAACGTGTAATCAATTTTCGATTGTGATTTGCCTACAAAAACGCTAAAACTAGAACAAAGACAATGGCTAACGAATGGCGATACGTGACGTAGACACATACTTGCAACTTAGATAACCGATTGTGCGTAGTTTACAGGCGTGGGGAGCAGTTGAAAGCAGAGCTTTTGTAAAATTCAGATAAGAATTTGTCTGGCTGGCGCTCTACACTCTCAACACTTATTAAACTGTAAATTTGAGCTAATCATAGTTGAGAGTGGTGCCAGTTTGCTGGGCCCCAAGCTTGACTAGCGGATTCAACTACTCACTGCGCCTGAAAGTATGCTACTTGTGTTGTTGTATGACATGTTACTAACGCCGCTTACTATCGTCTTAATAGTGAAACAATGCCGCAAACAGTTGCGTCTAGTTGGAAGCCTGACTCCAAGTATTCGTTAGTGTTGTTGCATTGGATGCAATTTAAAGTTTTCAAACTGCGATATCAAGCTCGTTTCTAGTATTTCTTGGCATAAGTAATGCAAAAGTGTTATGAGAACTTACATTTTGTTTAAATTATTTAGTATTAAAGCATTTTTAACCCAATATTGTGAAAACGAAACTTTGTATTGAGATTCTTTGTAATCATTTGACCCATTTCTTGCAATTATACACAAATAATGTACACCTTCTTTGTACAACTTTCGATAATTCAAAATCATTATTATTGAAGTTTGTCATTATCAAATAAGTACTTGGAAATCCCGCTTTGCCAGCACACTCGACTGTTTGCGGCCTTGTAATAAATAATGAAAATCAAGTAATTAATAAATGAATGAAAGCAGTGGCAGGGTTCTGCTCCAAAACTTGACAGTGAGCGTAGCGTTTTGCGCCACAAATGTTATCGCAACACGTATTTACTGCTCTTTGTATAACTTATAATAATAACAACAACCATATGAAACAATTCAATTGCGCTATTTTATGAAGTCGATATTGTAATTTATCATAACGCATAATCTAACGTATAACGCATTGTACTGCAGCATTAATTATGTAATTAATTGATTAACTAATTGATACATGCAAAACACACATACATATATACATACATATAGCGATGATATATATACACTATATACATCTACATATATATTTAGAGAGAATTTATATTATTACAATTTAAAAGAAAGTAACAAAACGTGAGAAGAAATTTTTGAAAAAAACAAAACAAAACCAAACCAAACTGTAACTTCTTCAATAATTAACAAAACCAAAACCAAACTAAGTTGGAGCCAATCGGCCTTTGGTGCGTTGAAAACGTATGCAAGAAATTGCAACGTGTGTATTTGTATTTTGAGATTACTGCTGCTACAAGAATGAACAAAACATCATTGCAAGTATTTAGTGCAGCAAATAACTTTAGTTAAATTATGAGCCAATTTTGTGCGGCAGCCGCAATGCACACGTTGGCGGCGCCGCTGAGCGGTTGTAACTGCGGTGCAAATTAAATGTTGAAGTATTAAAATAACAAAAACAGTGCCATGGCTTAGTACACAAAACCCCCACTCACCCCCACATGAAAAGCCGCCTCGTGCCAACCGCCGCCGTTGCGCGCAAGTTTGAGTCTTTGTGCGCGCTCACAGCTTCCTTACTTACTATAAAAAATTGCATTTTTGGCTTCCACTTTCAGCGCAGCGACTTGTGCGCAGCGTCGCGTGTGCGTGCGTATGTGTGTGTGTGTGTGTGTGTGTGTGAGGTGCATTGTTTCTATGGAACATAAGTTTGTTCGCGAATGAATTTGTTGTGCCCACAACACTGCAAGCGAATGAACAAACTTGTTCAATCAGTGATTACTAAAAATAGTGTTAAACGAACGAAAATATGAACAATCCAAATTGCACACATTTACTGAGCAAATTTTTAAAAATGAACTTAAAACATGTAAACAAATTTTTGCATTTAAACCAAACAAATAATAATAAAAAAGATTGTCTGCAGCACAAACAACACAAATCTAACAAAAACAGACACATACGAATATTACACTGAAAAATTCGCAACATACCAAAACAAAAGCACTTGAAAGCAACAGCAACAAACGTGCAAATGTTGAACAAAAACCGAATGAGAGCTGTGCAATCAGAAAACTACTGAAAACCACTGTGCAACAGAAGCAACTTCTAGCTGATCGAGACATGAAATCATATTTATAAAACATAGTGTTGAATCGAGCGCCAATTTGAAAGCCTCAGATATTTTGCATTTTATACAGCAGCAGTAGTCAGCATTTTGATAAAATGTTCATATTTTTTTTTATACTTTGCATTTTTTTTTGCAACAACCACAACACTTTGCCTGGCAACTATTTATGTGTCGCCTTTTATGTATTTTACCACCAATTCAAGTTTTATTTTTAGTTCAATTTAGTGTTAAACAATTTTTAAACATTAATGTTTTCGTATTTTCGGAAAAAACAAAATCATTTAAACAAAATTGAATGCCAAATGCGCTTTTCTGAATTCCTCGATGCCGCTAGCAACGTTTCCATTTTCCTTTCCCCACCCACAACAAAAGCACAAACAACACCCAACTCATATCTTAGTCAATTTCATTGAAACGCAAAATTTGTACATTGGCATGGAACTAGAACAAAATGAATTTAACAAGAACACAATATTACAAATGATTGCAAATCGTTTCTTTCACCATGTACACAAAGAAAATATGGAATAATGTTTTTCATTTTGAGGCTATGAGCGATTTTTCGAGCAGTCAGTACGAAAAGTGGCAAAAGTAATAAATATTTTCATTTGTTTGCTTGCATAAAATATTCCAAAAATTTATTAAATAAAATTTAATAATGCATTAATGTTTTTTCTTTTATTTATATAAAAACTTTTCAAATAAAGTTGATAACAATAAAAAGACAACGTGCAGCAGTTTTATTCATATATGCATATTTTTATTTATTGCATATTTTTCTAGTGAAATAATGTGACGTTTGCGCTTCCTTACAAAATCCGCTGGCGTTTCTCTACGTCAGACTTTTATGACTTAAATGGTTGTTTAAGAAGCGCAGTGCGCTTTTAAGAGAAATATTTATGGATGGCTTAGTTTAATCTGAAAAAGTAACAGTTGTTTAACTTATGATAAACGATCTCAAGACAGGCTATACAATTTTTTTTATATTTAATTTATCTAATCCCATCAGTTTTACTGCATTCGGTGTCGACACTAAACCGAATTAGTCACAGTTTCCAATATCAAATTTCTATGAATCAATGCTAATATTTGCTTCCGTAAACCATAAATTACTGTCTGAAATATCTACACCCATACTTGTTCCCCTTTTGTTATCGTAGTGTTGGCGACGTTTAAATGTGTTAAACAAACAACAAGGGTCGGTTATCAGTTGCGATAAGGCGCCGTGTTTGTCTACAACTGACTTGTAGTGCCAAATTTTGTGGCACTTGTTGACACTGCAAAAACGATGCATTGCTTTATTAATGTGCCGCCGTGCATCGTTCTGGAGTTTTGCTATCGGTCACAACCGATAAGTAAATGAGTGCCGCAAAGCGGGCGGCCGGCTTCCCGAAAAGACATGAAGACATGAAATCTGAGGCACATAGGTCAAATGGCAGTAAATATCTCAATTGAACGCACTGAAGTTTAGCCATCAACTTCTCACTGTCCGCCACAAATTTTCCTCAAGTGACACATTATATTTTCTCAAATGGTTTTAATATATATTTTCTTATTGAAACAATTTTTTTTTTATTTTTATATTCTCATATATATATATATTGTATTAAATATTCGTATTACAATTATAATTGAAATTTACTCTTTCGCGTTCAGTTAGGGTATGGAAAATCTTACATACGCTCTGCATTTGCTGCATTTTCGACCAAAATTTCTCAACACATTCAAATGTCCATTTGAAGGAGAGCCTCAAGCGAGGCGCTTTTAGGATAAACACAAACAAAAATAAATATTTATGCACTTTGCTCGCGTTAGCATGTCGCCATCCTCTGCCAACTAAATGCTAAATCTCATTTTTCAATTTTTTGAAATATTTGATTTATATTTAGCGTTTCTATGCATTAAGTGGTTTGCTTTATTACTATATTGAATGGTAGAAAATGCGAAACCGCTGACCAGCTGCCTTTAGCGTTTATCTTTGCGATTGTTGCGGTTGCGCTGGTGCTGATACTGATGCTGCTGTTGTCTCGATTTGTTCGACTTGTCCGGTGTTGATGTGGGCGTTGATTCTGTAAGAGAAGAAAGGTTCATCATTATAAGTAATCAGTACTTTTTGCCACTCAAATCGTAATAATGTTGCATTGAAAGTAAAATTGCGTTTACGTTTGAACTTGATAAGCCTTGCGCTTAGTTTGGTTTTTCAGTTATTCAGACTTGAGTCTATTGCATCTATAAAACACCAAAACCATTGAAAAGTTTATACTCGAAAACCAGTAGCTGCTGCTAAGCGCCACATCAGCCAACTCACCTTCGACATTTCGCGATTGTTCGCTAACTTCTAGGGCAGATATTGCCGAGCTGAGCTCAGCTGTATTCACTATGGGCACACTTTTGTCGACATGCTCTGCTGTTTTGTTCACGGGCTGCTGCTCGTCCTCGACCTCGATTTTGGCATGCACCTGTTGCCGATTCAGCTCCACCACGATTTCCTCTTCTTCCTCCTCCTCTTCGTCGTCGTTTTCAATGTCAACCTGCACCGTATTGATGGCGCCGTTCAGTGCCAGCAGCGTTTCGTCCTCGCGCGCCTCAGTGGCGCTCTGTGCGTCCTGCTTCGTCAAGCGCTCCTGCTGCTCCAGCGCACATTTCTTCTCCCACTCGACGTGTTCCTTGTAATACTGATAAACGGGAATCACAATAACGGAGATGTCGTCCACGGTGGCCGCTGCTTTACTGTCGGCCAGACGCCAGTGCCCCGAGTCGTTGATTTTGCCGCGCGCCCTGGCCACCAGCTCCTGCGCCACCATGGTGTAGCGATGCTTCTCCGTCGGGTACTTGGCGAGTGTCTGGAAAACGGTGCGTGCCACAGCCTCATTTTCAGACACATCCCAGAGGCCGTCGGTGGCCATGACCAAAATGCCATAATCGCCATCCTCATTGTGCTCATCTGCGAACAACGTGAACAATTAAATTTTAAATCGACTTTTGTGCAAGTGGACTATCACCTGGAATGCTGACGATTTTGGAAAGATCGCGCGCGGTTACGTCTGGATGTGGAGTGAGGAATGGTTTGATTTGTGTGCCCGTATTGATTGCCAACAGATCGTGGTCACCAAAGCCGCGCGTTACGCCCAGCGTGCCCAGCAAGCGACTACGCTTGCCTTCACCAGTGACCTAAACGAGCAGTTTAGTTAGTTGTTTTGCAAAAATATCAAAATTAAAGCGAATTAAAGCTCCAACCCACACACACGTACCACTGGCATGCGGAGATCTTCGCGTGTAAGCGTCTTGTAGGTCCAGCCCTTCATGGTGCCCTGGCGACATAGTATGCGTTGGCCCAGGTCCTTCATGTGCGGCCGCTTGGCATACTCCATGGCGGCGTACTGCTTGCCCAGCAAGTGTGGCTTTAAGCGTGCCACTGTCAGCAGCCGATGCCGCTCCGTTTCTGGCGTGTGGTCAGCGGAAAACGGCACCGGATAGGCACCCAATGACTCATCAGAATCGACGGCATGTACCGAATCACTGCTCTCGTTTTGCTGCAACTTTTTGTCGTCACGCGCAGCGACGCCTCTGCGCTGGCACAGCACTGCGCGGCTGTCGCCAGCGTTCGCCACAAACAGCTTGCCATTGATGAAGAGTGCCACGCAGGCGGTGCAGCCACCGGCATCGCGATAGCGATCGCGATCTTGTGCGATCAGTGCATCCATGTTGAAGAAGGCGCTCTCGAGCGCACCAACTATTAGCTCATCCTTGCAGACCTGCCGCTGAAAGTGGCTGGGATGCGGAAAGCCGTTCGCCGACGACTTGGCGGCGACATGCTCGTCGTCGCGCGGCAGCAGCAAGTCGATGCAGTCTACCAGCTTCTCGTGCAGTATGTGGTGAAACTGGTGCGAGGCGGCGAGCGCGGCGCCATAGCCCGCGTGGCCGTCGAAGATGCCAAAGTATGAGTAGGGCAGATCGGGATGCTTGTGAGTGGGATCGGACAGCACCTGCCTGCGGGGAGCAAAAGGGGATGATAGCTGAGGTTTAGTGAAAAGTGCGCAACTAGCGACTGCCACTTATCGCTTTTGCATTAAGCCAAATGCGCGCTAATCAGTCGATTAAGTACAAAGAAAACAAACCGATAGCACAAGCGATAAGCAGCAGCACTGGAGCGTACAGTCAGCGACAGAGGCCCTACTCACCGACAGAAAGCGCCCTGATCTTCGTTCCACTCCGACTTTCCCGAGTTGACGCACTCGGCATAGCCGGTGCCCCACGGCAGCAGCCCGATGTCGCGCGGCACTATGATCGGGCGCACGTTGTGGTCGGCGGAGGCGCGCAACTCGTCCATGGTGAGCAGCTGCAGGAACGGCGGCCGCGCATAGGCGAACTTGTCCTGCATGGTGTGCTGCTGCGCCAGCCGCAGTTGGTAGTTGGAGGCGGCGCTCGCAATGCCGCGATGCATGTGGTCGGACGAGACCGGCGGCAGCGGCGGTATGTCCGGCGCAATCACGGAGATGAACCGATTCTTGATGTTACTTATGCTGAACATTTCGAGTGGTTCGCGTGTCGGGTGGATGGATGGAATGTGCCGAGCAGACAAAGATCGCGTCGTGCAGCCGAACAGCTGGACAATGCAGGTGGTGGCGGAGGCGCTGCTGATCAGGGCTTAGCCAGCCCGT
Organism: Melieria crassipennis; assembly: GCA_963668005.1. NCBI lineage: Eukaryota > Metazoa > Arthropoda > Insecta > Diptera > Ulidiidae > Melieria > Melieria crassipennis. The sequence continues at coordinate 38,436,743 of OY764962.1, read as the reverse complement.
CTGCACAACAGTTCCACGTCCACAAATTTTTGTCCGCTGTTATTGTTGTTGCTGCTGCAGCTGTTGTTGTGTGCTCGCGAAAGCCAAACACACCAACCTGGGCTTCGGCCGCGCACTTATTGTTGTTGTCTTGTTGTGTCTGCTAAAAGTTTATAGCACTTTCGTGTTTGCTTTTTGCTGGGTTTTGTTTTTTTCCTATTACACCCGATTTTTTACATTGCTTGCTTTGCGTCTGCCGTGCTGCCGCTGATCGCTTGGTGGTGGTTGCACAGCACGCACAGTAATCAATAAATCGCCAACAGTAGCCCTCAGTTTTCTTTGTTCAAGCGCTCACTTACTGCCACACAGCTTCGATTGCTTTTGTCCTTTTGCTGCAACGCGTCGTCGTTTTTCCCTGGACAATTTTTTCTTTATGGAAAATTTGGCAATTTTCTTGCGTTTCTTCGCTTCTTTGCTTTTCTCTGATTTTTCACACGGCTGACGAATATTTTTCCCTTTGTCAAAGCGAAACGTCAGATGTCGTCGCGAATTGCACTGCTGCTTTCGCGCAAACGTCAAATGGCGAGCTTTTCGCAGCTTTCGCAAGTACAGTGGTGGCAATTGTCGAGGGAGCGGCTCAATTTGTTGATTTTCGCTGCTCTAGGTGAATTTTTTTTTGGTACGGCAGATTTTGAAAACAGTTGGATTTTCTTTAATTAATTTTTTTGTATTAATTCTGAAGTTTGTTTTTTTCTTTTCGTGGACGGTGTTGCCAATTTTGAAGCACATTAGATGGTTGCCACATGCCAAAGTGTGAATAATGTTTGAAACTTTAAGACCTACAGAATGTATTTTAATAGCAAAATAATAATAAATTATTATGCAAATACACATTTGGAGCTGTCGAGTAGAACTCTGGCTTAACAGTTTTTAATTACAACAAAAATACCGATGTATTAACGAATGTGGGAAACGAGTACAAATATTTTTTTCAGTATGTTATATGTTATACTAAATTTTTGCTCACTAAACAATTTTTGTATTATTTTTATTTGTTTTTGTATTGCAGAACTCGGGGCAACGATCTTAGGGACATTGTTATAAGCCCCAATGCAACGGGCTTGGCATTGGATCAGGAGAAAGTCGAGCAATATATCAAAGCCATGTCGCTAAATGGAAGCGAAAAGGTTAGCGCTGGCATGACTGACCAATAAAAAGTTGATTGTTTAACGCTACATTTTCCAGGATAACAACGAAAAACTGGCGGCAATGTGGATGTATGCAACGCAAATGGGCAGCACACGCAACTTGACAACGACGACCGGATCTAGACCGATTATGCTTATTCCGGCTGGCAGCAGTACTGTGAGTTTCAGCTGTTAAGGTCTAATATCCACTGTGCGCTACTGTAATCTCTGATTAGCTAACATTACAAACTTTCGACTATTGCTGCTGCAGTTCTCACCAGTTTTTGTAGTAGATCTGTAAGATCTAAAATGTTTTAATTTCCATGCAGCAATTTAAGCTAATCCATTGTCCAGTGTCCGTTTGCAGCCTAAAAAGACGTTTACATTCTCTTCCACCTACCCACCCGCACACGCACTCAACAGTTGCAAGCACTGCCGCAGTGCAGCGAGTTCGTAAATCATTGCGATTTTTCATTTGTTGCGCGCCTTTTCACTTCCGCTCGGCCATTGCTTGAGCAATGGAAACAGCCTCAGTGGCTTTTCGAGTGGAGGATTTTTGGAGGTGTGTGCCATCCGTTCTATGTTTCCTATATTTATTTAGAACGAGAAATCGAACCATCACTAATTGTTTTTGTTTTTATTTTCTGTGACTATCAGTTTAATGGCAATGAACTATTTGTTTTTGGAGGTACGCCATTTTAATTGAAATGTGCCGCTATTTTCCACGTCAAGTGCAAAGCTTTAACTTTGTCCGGCTTAGAACAAGGAACAAAAGATTGAAGTAGAAACTTTTTTACTGTGCTAATCGTCCACTCACGCCAGCACTTTGTACGCCACTGTATAACGCACACTTCAACCTCCCCTGCCCCACTGTCCCTTGCAGCGTGGCGCTCTGTTGTAATTTTAATCAACACTGAGACGGCAGCAAATTTATTTGTCATTTAATTTTAACATTCACTCTCATCGTCGCTTTTCCAGATGTTGGCATCGCCACCCGCGCCACCGGCAGCCATGGTCGTGCCCGCTGGGCCCTATCGCGGCGGCATGGCTTTCACTTTGCCGTACATGCGTCCCGGTTCGGTGATTTATCCGCATCCGGGCAGCGTGCCCGGCACTAATCGCACTCAGCGCGGCTCCAGGTCAACAACCGGCCACGCCGGTCCGCAGCGGCGTCGTCGTCTCGGTCCGGCACCGCTGCGCGCCGGCAAAATGGACGCAAGCCGTCGCCAGCGCCGCAAGTCCGACGCCGATATCATCGACGGCGAGGCCTTCCAGTACACCGGCTTGGATCGGGCCATTGCCGATAACTTCTTGGCGCGTCAGGAGCAAAGCAACAGCCACACAGGCAGCCATATCGATTACTCGTCGTCCTCGTCGGCCAGCGAGACCTACGGCCAGGCGGCGTCCCGAGCGTCATCGAAGACAAAGATCGTGTGCAGGGACGTGGTGATGTAACGTCGCGCTCGGGCGACAATCTGTTGCATTGTGTCGCGACAAGACGATTTCATTTGTTCTTGTAAATAATTTGGCCGACCCACTGAACACGACAATGTGACTCTGCTTTTTCGTAACTTAAATATCAACTTTTGTATGTGTTATATTAGTGTTAAGTTTACGTATATATAAAATATGTATATGTATTATAATAAAATGTAATATAAATCTGAGCTTTGTAGATGTTTTGAAATTGTCGTGGGATCAGAATACGAAATACTTGATTTGATTTGAATTCGCCGGTCGTTGGAGCATTAAAAGTCTTCGTCACTGTGATGTTCAGGCTTGTTGGCAGTCTTCGGGCGCAGTGGCAGTTCGCCAGTGATTTTCGAAATGCTGATATCCTCCATCGAGTTGAGATCAACTGAAACGACAAGCATTCATTGAACCAATCATAGAACCCTGCAATGCGCACAACTTACAGTCATCATCGCCGAACGCGCCCAGCTCGGATCCGATGTTGCTCAACACGCTCGCACTTGGTCCTGGACCGGTACCGCCGGTGCTTCTTCCCATGCCCAAAATGCCGCCCATGTCCAGATCACTCTCCGAGCTGCCGAATGAGCTGTCGTCATCGTCGGCGCCCAGTGCTGCGCGATTGCTTATTATGCTTCCAGCACCGCCAGCGCCCTCTCTGCCCCGTTCCGCTGCTGCACCAGCCATTGCCTTGCGACTGCGCCCTGTTATGGGACGTCCCGTGCGCGACGTGGCCGAGCCGGGCCGCCTGCCGGCCTTCCTTAACGCCGCATCGTCGGTGCGTTCGTTGCGCAGCATCAGGTCTTCGTCGCGTATGTCCGGTATTTCGTTGTCGAGCCCGAAATTGCCGCGCCGCAGCACTCCGCTGCCGTCCAGCTCGGCCTCGTCGTCGTCGTCCTCGATCAGCCCCTCCGGTATGAACGGCATCGACGACTCGGCCGGCTTCTGCACTATGGGCGAGGCGACGGGCGTGGCGCGCTTGGTGCGCGCCTCGAGCTGTGCGCGCAGTGCGTCGCGCACATGCAGCCGCAGAAAGTACCTATGAAACAGCTCTTGCAGCTCCTTTTCGCACTCCTCGAACTCTTGCATGTGCGCGGGCCGTATCTTCTGCAGCGCCTCCAGCCGCTGCTTGGTGCGCTCCAGCTCGGCGCGCTTGCGCTGCAGCTTCGAATTGAGCGCATTCATTTCGACGCGTGCATTCTCCAGTTGCGCGCGACTCGACTGCAGCTTCAGCTGCGCGGCCGCAACCGCATTTTTCAGCGTACGCTCTGCCGACGCCAGCTCCATGGGACGATTGGCCTGCGCCAGACGCGTCTCCTTGTTGAGCATTTCCTTAGAGAGCAGATCGTGCAGCGCTGCGCCGCGTTGTGTCAGATCGGAGGAGAGTTCGCGTGCGCGCCGCAAATCGTCCATCTTGTCGCCAATGTCCACCTGATTCAGACTGCGATAGTTGTCCTCCTCGTCCTTGTCCTCGGCCGTCTGCGTGGGCGCTATTAGCATGCGCGTGATCTTCTGCAGCTCCGCGGCAGTGGCGGCCGAGGCGGCGTACAGCTTGCGCGGGTTCAACTTAATGGCTGACTTTGTCACAAAGAACTCAGTGGCGGAGCGTATGAGTACAATGCGTTCGCCTTCGGTGTCGACGCTGCCGCTGAGTGTGGCGCCCGGCTCCAGCAATTGGGCCAGCCACTGCAGCACCTCGGCGACGATGTGAAACGAGGCCTGACTGCCAAAGTTGGTGGCCAGTGCCTGCAGTGGAAACACCTCCGGGTAGCCAAGCAGCTTCAGGTGCTCGGCCAAATCTTGGAGAAATTATGTATATTCAAAAGCGAATTATTGGAGAAAGTTAGATGGAAGAAAAATTCAATTTACCGCGCACATCCTTGAACGACATTTTGTAGTTTGAAAATGTTACTTAAAGAAATTCTGTAATTTTAAATTGGCTGCGCACAAAACATTTTGTTGTGGTCCGCGCTGGATTTCGTTTACACCACAAACGCCGATTGAGGTTGCCAGGATACGACCGCCTTGGAGTACGTGGATTGTATGCAGCAATGTTTGACCACTTGTTGCTGTACGTTTGTAAGGGATAATGTTTTATTTATGAAGCGACATAAGGGTCCTTCCCATGGAAGGAAACACTTGGTTACAATTGCTAATTAAAGCATTTGGAGCTGTTAGGGAAGCTAGAAGCCGAAATTTCATGTAATCATTCTTAACAATTAAAAAAATTACCTAAATAGTTTTTCCGTGAGACCACCAAGTTCAACAAACAAAACAGTCTCTTTTAATTTTTTTTTGTTTTAATTATGAATTATTATGAGAAAAATGTTTGGAAATACGAAAGTAATTACGAGAAAGTGGAAGTAGAAAGTAGAATAAAGGAAATTAAAAAGTAACTAAGGAGTTGAATGCCGAAAAATTGTTCTCACGTTTTCAGTTTAGACTAGAAAACAGAATAGTTTTTAGTTCACAGAAAGCATTAAAGCAACTGAACTGAAAGGCTCCAGGCTGCTGAAAATATATTATTTAGAGACTTAGAGATAATTTTGTAATGCAAGTTTAACTCAGTTTAAACTAACTTTAAACATTGTAAGCAGGGACCGGAAGTAACAGTTATTTATGAAAACTATAATTGCAAATTTTACTATAAAGGAAAAATCATGCAAATAAATGAAATATACCAATACATTTCTTTTCGCACGGAGAATCAAACTTGGCAATAAACTTTTTTTTGTGATTTTTACGGAAAAATTAAAAAATAAGAATTATTTTTTATTTATATTTTAAAAATCTTTTAATAAAAATTATTTTTGATTTTTTCATATTAGTCCACAAATAACAGTTATATTTCGGTTTTTATTTTAGTTGTGATATGATAACAATTATTGGTGACTTTTATTTTTTTAGTCATCAATAAAAATCATTCAGTGGCTTTTATTTGTAAAAGTCATCAATAACAATTATTCAATGACTTTTATATTTTAAGTCATCAATAAAAATCATTCAATGACTTTTATTTATAAAAAGTCATGAATAAAAATCATGCAGTGACTTTTATTTATAAAAGTCATCAATAACAATTATTGAATGACTTTTATTTTTTAAGTCAGCAATAAAAATCAGCCAGTGACTTTTATTTTTTAAGTCATCAATAAAAATCATTCATTGACTTTTATTTATAAAAGTCATCAATAACAATTATTCAATGACTTTTATTTTTTAAGTCATCAATAAAAATCAGCCAGTGACTTATTTTTAAGTCATCAATAAAAATCATTCAATGACTTTTATTTTTAATGCATGCAAAAGTATCCAGAAATTAGAATTGTCAAGACAGGTCTTGTTAAGCCGATCAAGAATATATATACATTTCGATATTTAATGAATCCAGAAGTGCAATTAATGAAAATGACTTTTATATTGCGACTTAAAGAATAAAAGTCATTGAATGATTTTTATTGATGACTTAAAAAATAAAAGTCACTGGCTGATTTTTATTGATGACTTAAAAAATAAAAGTCATTGAATAATTGTTATTGATGACTTTTATAAATAAAAATCAATGAATGATTTTTGTTGATGACTTTTATAAATAAAAGTCATTGAATGATTTTTATTGATGACTTTTATAAACAAAAGTCACTGAATGATTTTTATTGATAACTTAAAAAATAAAAGTCATTGAATGATTTTTATTGATGACTTTTATAAATAAAAGTCACCGAATGATTTTTATTGATGACTTAAAAAATAAAAGTCATTGAATAATTGTTATTGATGACTTTTATAAATAAAAGTCAATGAATGATTTTTATTCATGACTTTTATAAACAAAAGTCATTGAATGATTTTTATTGATGACTTTTATAAATAAAAGTCACTGAATGATTTTTATTGGTGACTAAAAAAAGGAAAGTCACCAATAATTGTTATCATAGGACAACTAAAATAAAAATCGAAAAAAACTGTTATTTGTGGACTAATAAGAAAAAAATCTAAAATTATTGTTATGATAGGATTTTTAAAATATAAAAAAATAATAATTTTTATTTGTTGAGTCATTAAATGAAAGTCAAAAAAGTCTTAAACATTGATTTTTATAATAAAACTTATAACTTTTACTTAAACTTGAACAAAGTTAGTTAAACTTATTTTATTTAAATTCTCTAATTTTATTTAAATGAAACTTAATTTAAATTTAAACGAGGTTTGAGCAAACCAATTCTAAAAAATTCTTTAGATTTCCATCTTAAATACGGAACTTTAATTAAAAATATTAGTGATGAGCATAATTTTGTATTAGTTAGGTTAATTTAAAAAAGGGGACTGTGCGGCAAGCACTTCCACTCGGAGACTCCATTGGTTCCATTGTGAATCCCTCCAATTTTGAATACGATGTCTTTCCCTATCTGCTGGATTCCTTGTAGATTCAGACGGAGTCTTTTGGGAATAATTTGGTCGTGTCGCGGAAGCTTTGTATAAATGGCAAAGTAAATGGCAAAGTACGAGGGGAAATGCAAATTTTTTAGGATAGGTTAGCTTGAGATAGATTTGTGCAATGAATCCACTTGGCGACTTATTGTGAGAGTCATTACATTACAAGGCAATAGCCTTTTACTTGCATCAATCTGTAAACAAATTTGACTCTTTTATGACATTTATTTAGCAGCTTTGATATTTTAATTTCCATTGCGTTCGGTCCACGAAGCCCTACTGTCCGTTTTGTAATGGCTTTCTCGAATAGGAGGAAGCCTAAATGTTTCTACCTACCTAAGTTTTTCTTCCATGCAGTGAAAAGCCAATCTGCATTATTCAAATTCGCAAAACGCTCTTCTTGTTCTATGAGAAGAAATAAATTTTGTTTTTTTTTTTTAATTTTTTTTTATTTGCCATTGGAACTAGTTTTAAAAAGAAACTAACAAGCAATTTTTATGTAACATTATACAATATAATTAAATTTACAGCTTTCTCGGTTTGGTTCGTTTGAGCCCCCTGACTGATCCATCCGTTGACTTCAATGCATACAAAAATTAGATTAGCATTAACTTGCTATTGACATTAGCATTCAGTTCTTATTATTATTTAATAAAAATAAATATTAACAAGATATTAGTTAATTTATTATATTACTTAGTTATTCAATTATGTCAGCTAGTTAATAAATAAATCGAAAATTATATATTAAATCAAATTTCAAAACTTACATCGCGCGCTGTAATCATTTAAATATTCTTACCACATGATGCCATCCACTAAGTACTACCACAACCAACGAGTATCTGTAGACTGCAGTGAGGTGTTTTTTTAGTGCTGTAAAGCGCAAAACACTGCTTGCTGCTTTGATAAAATTTAACTTGCCAGACTGAAGCAAAATAAGTTGATGGTTTAAACCCAATTGTACAGTGAATTAATCGTAAGTATATATAATTTTATTCACAACTCCGATTTCACTAATCTGCAGCTTCAATTGGACCTCACCAAGGCGATTTGCTATCGGTTGTCTTTGCATCTAAAAAATAACAGTTCTGTTAGTTATGTTTCTAAAGTCAAAAAAATGCTGCCAATATCTGAAACTGGAATTCAAGTACAACACTGAAGCTACTTACCTACTCAGATTGTTCAGATTGCAGGTAAAACCCAGCTTTCTGCAGTCGCTACTAAAGCTGAACTACATCGAGAATGAGCAAAGAGAATGCTTCTATATTTTCGTGTTCTGTACTCGCCGAAGTGCGCTGTTAACGTCACTGTTGGCTGCCTGGCTGCCACAACAGCGCTGCAGAACGTTCACATTCGCATTCAGATTCAGTTCAGTTTCAGTTCAATTTCTGTTTTGGGGTTTTTTCAGTTGTGATTTGTTCGGCGTGCGCGACGGTTGTGTGTGGCGCATCAAGTGAAGCGTTTGCAGTTAATAAACAAAATACGACAAATCGCATAGATCGAAACTTGAAGCGACAAGAAAAAGAGTTTCAAATAAAAGTAAATGACCTAAAATAAAACAAGAAACGAAAAGTGAAAAATCTGCATATGTAAATTTCATTCAATCGGTCACAGTGAATGCAATCAAATTAAATCAAAACAAAATTGAAAACCAATTTCAAAGTGCAGTGTTAATTGAGTGAAATTGTTAATGGTCACTGAAGAAATGTGGGTGAATTTAATTTAAAATCAATTAAACAAGAAAAAAAAACCCCAAAGTTTGTTAAGCATCGTTCAGCTACAATCGTTTAAATGGCAATTATGAGTTGTAGTTTTTTGGCGCATTGTTGTTGTTGTGCTCCATGTTTAGTGCCGCCAGCATCGGTTTAGTGTGTGCAGCAGCGCTTATTTCGGCGCTTGAACGCGACGCTGGCCTTTTACATTTTCCATTTCGTTGGCGCGGCGCGACGCTTTGCTGGTGGCCATTGTTAGTGCACACTTGTTGTTGTTGTTGCGTTTTTGGGGGGATTTTTCAAATCGCTTCGCCGCCTGCTTGTCTGTTGTGTGTCTTCTTCTTATTTTCTTGGCATGCTTTTCAACACTGCCGCCGCGTAATTTACACGTTTTTCGCTGCTTTTTTTCATCTTCTTGCAGCTTATTTTTTACTTTCGCGCTTATTTGCTGTAGGTTTTTTATTTGTTTTGTTCTTTTAACTTAATTTGCTTACTTTTTCTGTTTTGATTTGTGTTTGGGTTTGTCTGGCGCTGGAGTTATAGTTGTTGTTGCTCGTTTGACTTTCTTCTTCTTCTTCGTTGTCGTCTGTGTTTTGGATTTTTCGCGGTCGCCTGCAATTGCTGCATTCTGCAGATACTCGCACTTTGCCCATAACTCTTGGCGTGCCGGTGTTGGTGAGTCTACATGTGTGTGCGTGTGTGTGTGTACGGTGCACTCGATACAGCCATCTCTTTTCCGCTCATGGCACCCGTTGATTGCCGTTGCATAGATACTGGTTGGCGGCGTTTGTACGTTTGCTCGGGCCGTCGTATCTGCACAGTTGATTATGTTGCATTGTGGTTGTGTTGTTGCTGTAGCTGCTGCTGCAGTTTGCGTTTTTGTTTTGCTCGCCGTTGCTGCTTTTTTTCCCCAATATTACCTCATCTACGAGTTTCTTTGGAAAAATGCACGGACTCATGTGTGGTTGTTATTGTTGTTGCTTTCATAGTTGCAGTGGCATCGCAACTTCAAAACAACAATAACAACAACAAAGCACTGCACGCTGCTCTGTTATAGTTTCGATTGCATTGGCAGTTTTTTGCACTTGCTGCAATAGTTTTTGTTGTTGCTTCTATTCGACACGTGTTAACGGCAGCCGCATTTGTTGTTGTGTGCAAATTCAACTTTTGCGGCGGCAAACTGCTTGACGGCTTCTGCTGCTTCCCACCGAATACCGGAAACATCAAATTCTGCTGCTGCATCTCGGCAAAATTGAAAATGTTCAAAACAAAACGCAAAGCCAAAATGCTCGCGAAAAAGTGCAGCGCACATTTTCGTTTGTTTATGGCCAAAGTGTGCGCGCAGCAGCTTGCAACATGCAACTCGGAGCAGCGCAGTCGGCAGCTCATCCTCCTGCCGCCAATGATTTCGCAATGGCTACGTGCCTCATGTTGCTGCTTCCTCTTCTTCGGGCTGTAGCGCGTGTTTGGCTTTGATGGCCACTCGATTTTTCTCCCACTCGCCCCACTCGTCCGCCTTGCGACCGCACGTTTGGCTGTAATATTGAAACGGCAAAAAGTACGCAACGAAAAATCGCGTTTTTCTCTTTGCTTTTTGTTGTTTTTAGTTGCTCGCTTTTTACTTGCACTAAGTTGAAAATCTGGTTTATTTTATGTATTTGCTTTAGTTTTATTGTTACAACCTACTATTACAACTTGTTGGCGTTGTTTTTGTTGTGGTTTCGTGTTGCGTATTTTTGTTTTAGTCGCTGTTGAAATGTTACTTGTTACATGCTCGCTCTGTCGGATGTTTTTTCCTTCGCTTGCCGCTTTATGACATTTGCATTTTCGTCCATTTCGCAATGACACACAACGAAACCCAATGGCAACGTGTAATTTCGGTGTAATTTTTCCGCCACCCAGTTAACCGTTTGTTTGTTTGTTGTTGTTTAATTATTCAAAATATTCGTTGCGCCGTGTCCGTCGGTATTTACTTGTTTGGTTTTTACATGTTTTGTGTCGGATTTTCAGCTGGTACCTGCTGCTTGTGCGACATAATTGTGTTGGCTTTTCACGTGGATCGAGTGTAATAAGTGAAAAAGATTGAAATCGCAATGAACAGCCGAAAAGTCGCATTGGAGTGCAGCAAGTGCGGCGTGTGACAGGAGTCGCAGACAGCAGGTGGCATCTAACATTCAACATGTAACAGTTGGCAGTCGTCTTGTTGATATGGTGAGTAGGAAAAAGTGTCACTGAACACGTGATTTGAGGTTGAAATTTAACCCTTTCGACCCCGAATTTTTCCCTGTGCCTCGATATTACTTTTAGGTATTGAAATCATGAAACATTTGTCTAAGAAGTGTGCACACGACATTTGAAGTCACCACGCCTCTTTGTTAGAATACTAGAGCTAGTTTACTTTTGAACAATTTTAACTTAAAACGGGTTAAATAAATTTTGTATCAATATTTTTTAACTACAGAAAAATATTAATTATTTATGGAAAAATACAAAATTATCACTTTTTGATTTATTTAACCATTATTAAAGAAACAGGGTTTTGATCAAATGCGCCCAGTACGTAGACTTCAATTAGAACACAAACTTTCCCTGATGTTGCTGCAAATTATTGGAAATTATTTTGGAGATAACAGTAAAATTTTTGTAATTTGCTTTGAATTCACTTCTAAAAATATTAATTTGTTGGTGCCTATTTAAATTAAACCCATAAATCAATTGTAGCATTTGCTATAAGATGACAAATAGGTGAAGTTGCTCTCAGGCAACTTTGGGGTCGAAAGGGTTAAGTAAATTCGTATCATAGGTAGCAAGATTTATGACTAATTTTGATGATAAGTGACAGATTTTTGTAAAGTTATTTGTTACGCTTGATGAGAACAACGAAGACTGTGTGAAGTTAACTTTCAGATAAATAGTCCTACAAGCAAAACCAAAAATATCAAAATTTTACAGAAAATACAACTACAAACATTGTATCTGTCACATGGAAGAAAAGCTTAAGTCAAAAATTGAGGTTTGTGGACATAGAATGTTCTGATCAATGCATTCCATTTTTTTAAAAAAAAGACTTAAGCTACAAAGTAACGGCACATAATATTGTTAAAAACAAGATTTTTCAAAACGGATTAAATACTCCTGTGCACATTGATTTGACTCCAAGCAACCGTTCTTAGTAAATTTTGGTATGCTAGTTAATCATTGTCTGCTGAATTGAAATATCCATTTTGTTTTTTTTTAAACGTTTGTAGTTTGGCAATGCCTGAGACTTGAATTTGCAATTTTCGTAATTTTTGGTAAGCTATGGCAATAAATGTGCTGGCTAGGTTTTCCAGATTTTACATTTAATCTGTTACGTCAACATTGATAATTGCAAAGAGTAACAGAAATTGTGTGAGGACCCTTTAGGTTTGCAATAAAAATTATAATAAAAAAACTGCATTTGTGCAGTTTTTTTCATTTTTCATGCTGATTGCATACTTTCAGGGATAAATAAAATATATTTTGTCGAAAAATAGGTGTTTAGACCTCTTTAAAATTGCATTTTTTCTGAGATCAGCAAATATCGGAGGATGTAATTACATTGTCCGACAAAGAAAGAATGCTTCTTAAAATGCAAATAAATACAGGAACATACCTGCACATACTTTTTAGATATTTTAAAATAATAATAAAATATATTTTGTCGAAAAATAGGTGTTTAGACCACTTTAAAATTGCATTTTTTTCTGAGATCGGTAGATATCGGAGGATGTAATTACATTGTCCGACAATGAAAGAATGCTTTTTAAAATACTAATAAATATAGGAACATACCTTCACATACTTTTTTGGTATTTTTCTCTAAGTTTTGCCAATTTTCAGGTTTCTAATTTTGAAAAATATTTTCAATTAAATGTCAAGTAATATTCTAAGCTTTACAAATTTTGAGAAAACATTAAAAGCGAAAATGCCCACATAAATTCTTAATCTACATTAAATGAATTGACTAAAAAACAGAAAACTTGTGTTAAAATTTTTTTTAGGTTTTTGGTTGGGGTTTTCTAGGGGTTTCTTAGTTGGAGTTTAACTATTCAAATGACACCAAAATCGTGAAATTCTGAGACTACAAATTTTTTTGAATTTTGTCTATGGAACGAATCACTGTGCTCTGTCCAAAAACTACCCGGAATTGCGCTATAAAATGAAAAATCTTTATTTATTGTTCTTAATCTATTTCATCACCTTCAAAGTATTTCACCTTCGATGCAATGCACGTATGCCAGCGATTTTTCCAGTTCTCGAGGCAATCCAAATAGTCATTTTCCGGAATAGCCTTCAACACTTTCTTTCATTCGACTTTTATCTTCCCAAATGACTCAAAACGATGTCCCCGGAGCGGTCTTTTGAGTTTAGCAAATAGTCAGAAGTTGCGCGGAACTAAATCAGGCGAATACAGGAATTGCGCTATGATATGGGTCGATTTTTTGGCGAAATGGTCACGAAACACGAATGCAGTGTGAAATGGTTTTCGATACTAATCGAGATTTGACGCGTCTGAGGTCCAAAACATTCTTCAAAATGGAATTGACTGATCCTTTTGATATGCCAATATTATGAGCAAGGTCTCTTATTGTTAATTGACAGTTTGCAAGCATAAATTCCTTGATTTGATAGATGTGTTGCTCATCACTTGATGTGGATGGTCACCCGGGACGCTCTTCGTCTTCAACGCGTTCTTTGCCTTTTTTTTAACATTTTGTACCAAGCAAATGTTATTGTTTTTGTTGGGGCTGGGTCCTCGTAAGCTTTCTACAAAATTCTCAATTATTTTGTAGCGGTTATTCCATTCAGAAAACAAAATTTAATCGCACTTCTTTGTTGATTTCAGACATCAGACATTTAAGACAAACAAAATCGAAATATTCACTTTTTGTGTTGCACAAAACCAAATGTAAATTAAACACTAATGACATGCATGACTTGAAATTTGGCATGGATGTCTGTAACAGTGCTGCCAATCTAAAAAAATAGATATTTCGGCGAAAATAATTACTCGCATAGTTTTAATCAACAGATTTCGGGTATTTTTTGGACACAGTAGTAAATTTGAGTGTTTAAATTTCTAAAAAGCTCCCAACTCAACAATGACTCAATCCTATTATGTCAACTTAAGCTACTTTTCCATATGGCAACAGATATCAACATTGCAAGTGCAGTGAGGAAGATCATGAAATTGGTATTATAAACTCAATTAAAAAAGGTCTCCAGAAAGTCGAATGTTATATGTGTGCAAACGCCCTGCAAAAGTCGTAGCGAAAGAGTTAACACTCGGATGCCCAACAACTTTTTAAACGGCCAAAGCCCAACAAGGTCCCCAGGGACCTCTATTGTAATATTGCATATAAGGCTTGTAATTGTATAATGTAGTGTTACATAATGTGTGTAGATGTGTTTGTATTATGTATTTTTTACTACAGACAGATGGCAAAAACGTATAAAATACAAAATAATTGCTTTTAAAAACGCCATAGGTCCCTACGGACCTTGTTGGGCATCGGAGTGTTAAGACGCATACTAGAAAACTGCGTTTATGCATAAAAGTAATGAAAAACTGGGGTATTACTAAACAATAGATAGATAGGATCTCAATCAAATCCCGACGGACAGAGACACGTCGACCTTCAACCTTTGCATTGAACATTTCTTCGCCGAAGCTTCATCGTCCATACGGCAGACATGTGCAAGCCAGCGTTAGCTGTGTTAGTTCAAACAACGCACTAATCACTGGGCTACGGTAGTTGAAGAAGAAGAGGTTGTAAATATGCAGTAATAATTAAAGGGAGTAAACAAAGCTACACATTTGGCTTCTGTTAACTTTGAGACTGTCCTGGGTCAGCAATATTTGAAAGGAAGAACATTTTTCTTAAGCAAATTAAGCTGATCCTTTCCGTTTGCACATAGCCATGACAACGGACTGTGTGATTTACAGTAGCACGAGTTCAAGGTCACATTTCTTTAGAAGCATTAAGTTAAACTCGAAGAAGACGCCTGTAGTAAAATAATTACTCTGATGTGTCTCAAAGGACACACTTAAAACAGAACAGAATGGGTGTTCTGGTGAAAAGTGTATCTGATAATGACTTCTGCAGACCGAAATCTGGCGTTCGTCCCATTAGTTTTATTGCGGAAAAAAACGTTCAGCAATTATGTGCATGGATAGACTCGCTTTATCTGAGAAGATGATGATTGCAGATTATTTTAAGGTAGAATCTAAAAAAATCGTTAAGCTGGCAAGCCAGAAAGTTTCTTAGCTTAGACTGGAGAAACTGAAAATGGCTGACTGCTATTATAAGATAGAAATTATAGGTTAAGGACCATTAAGCACAAGGATCTACTCAATTTGACAAAGGATATAGTCTTTAGGAGGAAACAGTCCTAGTAAACAGTCTGTTTCGACGAACTTGCAACCGTTGTCTGTTTTGAGTCTTTGTGAATCTTTTGATTCTCTCAGCACCCATCAAGAACACAGTTAGGAATTGTTTTATTCTATCTGGTAATCGCAAGTAGATGCGGAATGTTGGAGCAAATATCTTTGCTTTCGAACACAACTGAAATATAATTTCTCAATTTCTCTTTCTATAGAAAATACTATACAATCGAACCAAACCAAAATGGCTTGAAAAAATTGGACGAATTCCCAATCGAGAGATATTGTTATCTGTTGATATCTTTTTATTCTCTTATGTTCTCTTATGTTGCCTTAAAGACGGCACTAAGGCTAAAGAAATCTAGCGGTTTTAGGTTTAGACCTTATGGGCATGGGAACCTATACGAGGTTAGTGGTATGAAAACCGACTACATTAAAGCACAACAGAGAGGAACTGTTTCGAGAGGAACTTTAGAGCAAGATTTCCGTCAAGAGGTCTTTGGTCCATCGAGAGGAATAGTGGGCAATACAGCGTCAAAGCCTTCACAGATGGATCGAAGTTCAGTGGAGGAGTAGACGCGGGCATTTATATATCGGTCGACGAAATCCAAAAATGCCTAAAACTTTCCGATAATTGCTTAGTTTTTCAAGCTTAGATCAAACCAATACAATACGCGGCGAAAATTTTGAAAGATGTAGAAGATAAGATAAAAAGATAAGAAGTGATGCGCTTAGTTAAGGGTTAGTTAGTTAAATAATAACAAATATAGGATTATAAACTTAGGAGATAAACCAAGTTCTTCTTAACTGTCAGATTTTTATGAAAAAAAGACATTTAATTATTTGTCATTTGAAGTGCTTTCACCACATTTGAAGTCAATTGGTGCATTATTATCATATTTCCCCATACAAACTCTTAACGTTGACCCCATCAAATTTTTATTTTCGAAAAAATAAACAACACGTGTCAAATTATTTCTCACCAAGAGTACTTTAACCAAGTTTGAAATCAATAGGCGCATTAATTCATGTTTTTTACAGCTTCTTCATACAAACCTCTAACTCATTGTTGACCCCGTTAAATTTTGATTTTCGAAAAATTATAAAATATGTGTCGAATTATTTTTTATTTAAGTTTAATTTAGTAAAAATTTGAAATCGATAGGCCCATTAAATCGCGTTTCTTCATACAACACCTTAAACCATGTTTTGCCCTTTCAGACCCCGAATCTCAAAAAATGCAGTCTTAGGTTCATTTTTCAAGATGTACCTACAATTTAAATTTAATTTTTGTAGCTTCAGCGGTTTGGGCTGGACGATGATGAATCAGTCAGTCAGTCAGTAAGGACAAACAATTATATGTATATAGATTATGAAGTCATTTAAAGAGCTGCCCAGTCATGTAAATACTAATCCATGCACCATTTTTTTTTTACTACAAATGTTGTTAGTAGGAGTTTTTAAACATATTTTTTATTCTATCTTTCAAGTGCGTCTTTGTGTTTTATAAAATATTCTGCCACAACGTCTTACGCGGTTTATTTATTTTCGCGCGAAGCTTTCGGCCACGAACGCAACGAGTCTTTTTTTTTTCAACACAAATTTTCCTTCAGCATTGCGCAAGTCGAGTACTTAAAGGTATTTTTACTTGTTTCCGCTGCTACTTTTGCGTTGAATTTTCGCAATGCTCTTAAAGCATGGGTTGTTATGGTTGTGTTGCCAGCCAGACCCCGAGGGGGTTTCCCCGCATTTTTGTTCGCTCCAGTGCCAGTGTTGCTTTTACTGCTGCTATGCAATTCTTTTCTTTTTTTCGCCCATATAAATTTCTCCCCTTTCGTTTGTAGCTGCCGCTTTTACTTTTCTTCTGTGCGTTATTTTTGTTGTTGTTGTTGGTAATGGGTTTTCCTTGGCTGTTGTAATGCTTGTTGTGGCAGTGGCAGTGCTGTTGTTTGTTTGCATGGAAATTGAAACTAGTTCAATGCGGCTGCTGCTCGGTTGCTGCTACCAGTAAATGGTTGGGTTGGTCTGGTCTGGTCTGGTCTGGTGGTGGTTTAGTTCGTTCTATAACCTGCGGTTATATTTCCAATGCGCGTGTGGCAAACGCTAAAATCCAGCCACACACACACACACACACATACGCAGCGCCCTGAATGCTTCCTCACTGTCTGTTGGGCGTGCTGGCTGGCTGAGACAAAATACTACGCGCATAAATATTGAGACGCATAAGAAAACACCCTGCGCTCATTATTTTCTTAACATTGCTTGCAGCGCACTTTCAGACATTGCGGAAAATGCGTAAAATTTGCGCGATTTATTTAAAGTGGCTTAAAGCACATGAAAAGCAGCAAACAAGCAGCACAGTGCGGCTAAAACTAGCGAGAAGTGGATGAAAATGTTATGCGTATTTAACAGTTTGTGCCAATTATGCATTTGCCACATGACAAAAACACTTTTCTTATGCGACTTTTTTATGGGCATGCAGACGCCAGGCGCTTTATTATGCTTTTGTTTACTTTATCAGCAATACGCACTGTTATTGTTATTATTGTTGTTATTGTTGTAATTTATGTGTTTTACAACACAACTGCGATTGTGGCAAAGTGTGAAGCACGTCGACAACGGTGGCCGATGTAAATAATGTTTAGTCACGTAATGACAATTACGAGTCGATTATGTTGTTTGTTGTTGTTATCAGTAGTAGTGGCAATTGTTCTCGTACGCCATCATAAATAACCCAAGAAATGTATAAAAATAAACAAATCTCAATTGAATTAGCTATAATTGCTATAGTAGTAGTAGTAGTTGTTGTTGTTATTCAAAGAAATGTTTTACCTGCCCGGGGTGCATTTCCTTTGCACTGTGACGTGCCAGAGATCATTTCGTCTCACTACCCAGCAAAAAACTTTGATTACATATGATGTCTAAAGTAATCGAGAAAGACAGCTGCATTACTTACTTACCTTTTAGAATACATAATGCATTACATTTACATTGGAACATGTCATTGGAACGAGTTATATAAGTTCTTGTAAAAGATGCATAAACAGTGAAACTCCTCATTGTGGACAGTCCTTATAACCGGACAGCTTCAATAGCCGGACGAATTTCGTAGACACAGCAATTTCATTAACTGAACACGGCACTATATTTCAAAACATATTTCATAAAAAATCTTTCATAGACAAAATTCAAAAATAAGCCAAACCAGTTTTCTTTTTTAAATCTGTACTACCCTATAATACAAATCGCACTCGTATAGTACTTGTGTCGATAAAAATGAAATTGGTGATTCCCCTTTTAACATATTTCATGTATGAAATTTTGTCAACCAAAGTATTAAAATTTAAGACTTGTATGTACTTTGCCTACACCGTGCGACAAAAATTACAAAAATATGGGCGCGAAACTAGAGACCAAACATAGTAATACTGCGTACTCAGTTTTTCATTTCCACATCCTCCGTCCTTTTAAAAGGACTTCGAAATTTTGAAGGGGATAAAAAATAAAAAAAATATAAAAAATACTTAACCTCGTTACAATATGGCGATATGTATATCAAATGAAAGAGAAAAGGCTCAAGAATTTAAATAAAATTTATTTTTAATCTATTTGTAAAAAAAGGATATGCAAAAATGTCCTTTGAAAATTTTAATCCTTGAAAATTTACATAGAATTTTCTTCAAAAGTAAGTATGTAAAAACCCAAAATCTCCTTGATCACGTGTCAAAATTTCATTACTCTAACTTTATTGGTTCGAAAGTTATTAACCCTTTCCGGAAATTTGTACGATATATCGTACAATTTTTTTGACGATTTTTTATTTGACAGCGAACGCACTTTTTATGCAACAGCTTTTTAATTTTTATTAAGTAGGCTGTGTTGTATCATTCTGTTTAAAAATATAAATCAGCCAGGGCTGATTGTAGCCAGGGCTATAAGGCTACAAAGTATGAGAGAGCAACTCTTTGCAAGAATTCGAAAAACCAGCAAATGACGGTACTTCTGCGTAGGAATTTTTAAATATGTAATACTTTTTGGTACCAAAAAACGAAACAATTTCAAAGTTCGAATCTCAGTTGATTTATAGAACTTACTAAATTTAAAATTTTTGGCGTCTAAATATTTTTCCCAAATCTTTAAAAATATGGTACGATATATCGTACAAATGACCACAACTGTTGCAAAGCTTTGTACAATATTTCTTACAAATGGAAGGCAAAGGTTATGTTTGCATTTTTTTAAAGTTATAGGTTTGGTAACAGATTTTTTGCGTTTGTATGCCTGCCACGCCCATCTGTAAACCACGTGACTAATAAAATTCGACTATTCCGCAATTTTCGATTAAAAGTAAGAATTACTAGACGAGTTTCTGTTTTACTGGGCAGACACAGGTTATGTAAGGTTAGACATGCGTACTTGCCACTCCCACTACGATAAAAGGAATCGCCTATATTCAGTATCTTTCTATAAAACTGTAAGAATTTTAATTGATTCTGTGTTATATTGAGAGGAAGAGGGCTTTGCAAAAACACATAATAATATAATTAATAATTGACTGGCACGACAGCCCGCTTACGCGAGACTAAGGCCTAGCTTCCCGCAACCACCCGTGTTGTGCGTGTGAATTTGTACGCGGGTTGAAGGGACCTACAGTTTTATGCC
The DNA here is from genome assembly GCA_963668005.1 of Melieria crassipennis. Taxonomy (NCBI): domain Eukaryota; kingdom Metazoa; phylum Arthropoda; class Insecta; order Diptera; family Ulidiidae; genus Melieria; species Melieria crassipennis. The sequence continues at coordinate 38,416,890 of OY764962.1, read as the reverse complement.
GGTTCCGAACGGCAGGTTGGGAGCTTTTTTCATAAGCAATTTTTACTCTCAGAGGTTTGCCATTTCCAGCTGAGAGGACAGCCACCGAAAGAGAAAACGAGTTTTCCCGTTATTTTTTTAGGTGTTATTACAGGCAGTATTTGAACCTAAGGTTGCTGCCTTCGACTCGCGGTCCAACGCACTAACCAACTGAGCCACGGCGGCTGCTGCAAAAACACATAAGGCCGAATAAATGTGAATCAATTGTTAATACAAGTATATATAATTTATATAACTTTCGATCAAAATTAAATCATGTTTTAATTTTTTGTTGTTATAATTTATGTTTTCTATCAGAAAGATCAATGAATGGTTCATAAAACTTAAAAAACCGAAACCAAAAATTCATGAATTTTACTCCTTTACGGACCATTGTACGATATATGGTACAAAATTGATGAAGCTGTAATTCTCAACCAAAATGATTTTTTTTTTAATTTGTTTGTATTTTATTGCTAAAATGTTCAATAAGAGTCAATATTTTGAAAGAAAAATTTGCATCTCAAGGAAAGGGTTGAAAAAAGGCGGAAGCTGCAATTCGAATGAAGTACAAAAATTCTAATTTATTTGAGTATCAGTATTTTAAATAATAAAAAGATACAAAATACAGTATTATTCTGTTTATTCTGTGATTAAACTTTTCACTAGACACACACACACACACACGCGCGCATACATGTGAATTACATCAATCGCGCCTCAATTGCAATTCGCTTATCAAATTCGCAGTGGTGGCGTCTAAAACAACAACAACTGCTGCCACAATCACCACACAGACGCCAACAAATTCACAACGATAAAAGTCCCTAATGGAATTAAAATTAAAAATATACTTAACGTATTAATTCTAATTTATTGCCAATATTTAACAAAACTTGAGCGAAAAAAGTTGAAAGCGCAAGCGAAATGGTGATATCATTGAGGCGAAGTTGTTGTAGCCGATGCCCAAATGAATTTTGCTTTCAATAAATACGCGTAGCAGCTTAAAAATATTAACAACAAAAACAACAAACTTAATACTCTTTTGTTGACATGCACTTTAATATATTTTTGTGCAAATATGTTCATAAACATTTGTGTGTGTGTGTGATTGGTTCGTTAATTAAGAGCGAAAATTGAATTGGCTTATTTAGTGGAAAAGACCAAAACAGGCGCGTGACTGTATTTCGCACTGCCAGACAACTGTTCACGGCATCGTTGATGTTGCAAAGATTGCGCACAATTAAACTTGGCCATTGTAACTTTAGTTGGCACGTCCAAAACTGACGCCTTCCAAAATTGCCAAACCAATGTCTGCTTGTCAGGCGCTGTGAGTGCTTAAGCTGCCATACGTACGTACGTGTGAATTGTTGTGCCGTTGCCGAATCGTTACCGATAAATGCGACTTAAGCACACTTAAGACTTTAGGGCGGGGGGAAATATGCTGAGCTCGTTTAGAAGTCTTTCCTGTAGAGCCCTGTCACGAGCTATTTTAATGCGAGCAAATTTATTAGGAAATTAATTGAAGTTAGTTATTTCATCTTTTGTACTTTGTTTCACTAACAAGTCAAATTGGTTGAAAACTTTAGTTCAAAACAAAGTTAAAACTTGAAATGATTTATTTTTGGTTTTTGGTTGAAAACTTAAGTTCGAAACAAAGTTAAAACTTGCAATGATTTACAGTGGGTCGATGATGCCTTCAACTGAACTGCAGGTATCTAAATCATTGCGTGATAGAAATAAAGGTAGTGCTACTGTCAAAGTTTTGTTTATCTTAGTGTTTGTTATATGAGGAATGTTGCTACTTTGAGAGAGAAAGAAAGAAAGAGAAAGAAATTCCTTTTTAAATTTGCCTAAAATGCTTACCTGCGCACTTTTCGCTGCTCATACCTCAGTCAGTTTTCTATATTTTACAACAGTTTTGAAATGTTTTTATTGCTAACAAAAAAATTCAATGTAAACCTCAATGAAATTACTTTTATTTATTTATTTTTTTTAAATTTAATTTTTTTTCGGTCCACAGAATAAATTCTTATACTAATTAAAAATTAAAAAAATACAACGATAAAATATAGAAAATCTGTTAAAAATCGTTTAAAAGTTCATCGAATATTTCATTTAATAAATTAAACACAAAATGAATCATGTTACATGTCGCTAGTCCACTTCACTCTTCAACTTCGATATAATTAACCCTTTCGACCCCAAAGTTGCCTGAGAGCAACTTAACCTATTTGTCATCTTATAGCAAAAGCTACGATTACTTTTTGGGTTGAATTTAAGTAGGCACCAACAAATTTATATTTTTCGAATTTAATTCAAAGCAAATTACAAAAATTTTACTGTTATCCTCAAAATAATTTCCAATAATTTGCAGCGATATCAGGAAAAGTTTGTGTTCTAATTGAAGTCTACGAATTGGGCGCGTTTGATCAAAACCCTGTTTCTTTAATAAATTCAAAAAGCGATAATTTTGTATTTTTCCATAAATATTAAATAATTTTTCTGTAATTTAAAAATATTGATACAAAATTTATTTAACCCGTTTTAGGCTAAAATTGTTCAAAAGTAAACTAGCTCTAGAACCCTAACAAAGAGGCGTGGCGACTTCAAATGTCGTGTGCATACTTCTTAGGCAAATGTTTCATGATTTAAATACCAAAAAGTAATATCGAGACACAGGGTAAAATTCGGCGTCGAAAGGGTTAATTAGTTTACCCGATGAAATTCACCACCATTAAGAAAGTTTTTGAGCAGCTAAAGAATTCTACTACCAGAAATGTTATGCTACTTGTTGTTAGACCATTTAGTTTAGAAGTTATAGGCAGTTCAATAATTTTAAAATATCGATTTTTTTTTAAATCACTCTTGAACTTTGATTTAATTTGGTTTCTCTACAGAAAATCAACAATTATGAGCAAATTTTTTAAAAGCTGAAAACTGCTACTACCAGATGTTTCATATTTGAGCTTGCTGTGACTTCTAGTTTACAAGTCACAAGCAGCTGCATGATTTTGCAAAATCTACTTGTCTCAAAATCACCTTTAAAGTTTGATTTAATTAGATTCCCTAAAGGATATTTGTAAATTTTAGTCCATTTTTAAAAAGGAGCACAATTATACAACAATCTGAATTTTATTTCAGGTCGCTAGCTCGTCTAATTTGGAAGTTATAGACAGTTAAATGATTTAAAAAAAATAAAAACATTTTTTAGCGTCACTCTTCAATCTAATTTATGGAACGAACACATTGAAGACGACAATCTGATTTATGTATCGAACACAGTGGAGACGGCAGCTACAGGGCCACGCAGCTACAAGATGGCGTTGGCCTCAACCGTCGTCGTTGTAGTCAATTGGTTGACTACGATAATAGCGACAGACGCAGAACCACCAAAATAAATAATTTTAAACAAAAAAATACATTAAAATATCTGCTTTTTAGTAGTGAAGTCAGTTGTTTTGGTTTTGTTGTCTACGAAATAGAAATAGAAAGAACGTTTTGGTTCCACATTTGCACAGATCGTGTTGCTCGTGTTGCTGCCGTTGTTAATGAGTTCGTGGGGTTAATCGGGGTTTTCATGGAATATTGGCAACTTTTAGTACATTTTTTGAAAGCTGAGGAGTCCACTTCTGGTTTATAACTTAAAGGCAGTTAAATAATTTTGAAGTTAAAAGAACTGTTGTTTATTTCAGTATGAAAAAATTATTTAAACCCAACATAAGCTGTCAAAATGAGACATTTTACGCTAAAGTTGATTGCAATTTTTCATCAAATCCAAATCTAAACATTTCCTTCAAAATTTACCAACACCACTAATCGAAACCGTTTTACTGATTGATTTTCCAACACAACCCACTCTCGACAACGTACATCACCTGCACAATTGAATTGTACCATTTTCATACATTTCCAACGTATTGTTGACATGTCAACTATATACAGATTTTTGCCAGCCACATACATACTCGTACTTAGTCTTACTTAGCTGCACTTAAATAAATGAAAGTTTTATACATACAAACGCGCAATGTGTGTGGCAGCAAAAGTTGTTGGAAATATTTGACGACATAATTTAGCGTTGACATTATTTATGAACTAAAAACAATATGCATTTTCGCTTTCATTCTCACATGAATGAACTCATTTTTCTGAAATACCAATTTCGCATGAGTGAAGTACAAATTTAAATCGCTTGAAATATGAGTTGACGTACTTTGTACCATGTTTGGAAGCGAATGCGGAAAGTAAAGTGAAATAAAGATTTATGAAACTTACAATACCCCATACGTACATATCTTTAAATGTGTATATATATATGGTATATTATGTTGAGTGAGTTCTCACACTTACTTTGTCTGAGTCATGGTGCGAAACTTTTATTAGCTAATCTTAACATTTTTTTTGTTATTGAAAGGTTTAGGTTAGGTTAGGTTTGATAAGATTATAAATAGTGGACCAAATGAGTGCTCGCTTCGGCCTTTAAACAACAACAATCTGAGGGGATGCCATAACCACGCAGCTCACTAATTGTGGTTGGTTGATTAGCAATTTTAAAGCAAATCTCGGTTCGTTTGCTTGACCACTGAAACAATGGAACAAAGGGCGTTGAATCATCTTAGTACTTGTTTAACCCCTTATCTGCTTATGTAGAGTATACTCGTCAGAAGGATGAAAAAATTGCTTTCGTATGATTATTCAATTCAATAATTTTCTTTCCTGAAGAAGGGCAAATGAATATTTTTTAAAAATTAACAATTTATATTAGAATATTCGGTAGTCTGTTAACTTTACTTATTTGTACTATTAAATATGTGAAAACTAATGTAACCTTTTTGTTTGATGTTACAATCAGACAAAAACTAATAAATCGATTTCGATGAAAAAAGAACAAAACTATATAGGCTATATGTAGAGTCCGATCGATTCATCGGCTTCGCTTTCGCTCATATTCGGCCAATAATCGGCTTCGGTTAAAATACAGGCGAAAGGTAAAAATTTTTTGAGTACCTATCGCTCGATATAGGAAAGCAAGATTAGTCCAACTGCGTTAAAAAATCAGTATAATTCAAACGAGCTCAACAGCGTTGCCAGCACACACTTTCGGGTAGCATTGCCTCCACACATTCACCGAACTAATCTGTACTCCCAATATTTTGGGAGTACATAAATCTATAAATCAAAATAAATTATAAGTAGCGAAATTGTTTGACAACCAGCAGTCGAATTTATTGACAACTTCTGTCAAATTGTTGTTGTTCAAGTGTAAAACTGTTACTGGTACACTAAGAGCAAATTTTTCAGTGCGAATTTAACTTAGTTTCTAGTTTACACTTAGTTTAAACAAATGACCACAAGGGTTGCAAAGCTTTGTACGATATATCATACAAATGGAAGGCAAGTGAAGTTTGCATTTTTTTTTAAGTTATGGATTTGGTAACATAATTTTTCCGTTTGCTTGAATGCCACGCCCATCAGTAAATCGTATGGCTAATAAAATTCGACTATTCGGCAAATTTCTACTAAGAAATAACAATTACTAGACGATTTTGTGTTTTACTGGGCAGACACAGATTATGTAAGATTAGACACGAGTACTTGCCACTCCCACTACGATAATAAGAATCGGCTATATTCGGTATCTTTCTGTAAAGCTATACGAATTTTAATCGATTCTGTGTTTTATTGAGAGGAAAAGGGCTTTGCAACAACAACAACGGTTATATAAGGCCGGATAAATGTGAATCAATTGTTTATATATATAATTTATATAGTTTTCGATCAAAATAAAATCACGTTTTGATTTTTTGTTGTTATAATTTATGTTTTCTATAAAAAAAAATCAATGAATGGTTCATAAAACTTAAAAAAACGAAACAGAAATATCATGAATTTTTACTCCTTTGCTTACCATTGTACGATATATCGTACAAAATTGATTGAGCTGTACATATTTCTCAACCTAAATGAAATTTTTGATATTTTGATGAATTTTATTGCTAAAATGTTCAATGAGAGTCAATAGTTTGAAAGAAAATTTGTATCTTAAGAAATGCGGAAATTGACCAGAAAGGGTTAACCCTTTCCGGAAATTTGTACGATATATCGTACAATTTTTTTAAAGGCACGGGAAAAATATGTAGACGCAAAAAATGTTAAATTGAATAAGTTTTATAAATCAACTGAGATACAAACTTTGAAATTGTTTGGCTTTTTGCTACTAAAAAGTATAACATATTTAAAAATTCCTCCGCAGAAGCATCGCATCGCCAAATTCTTGCAAAGAGCTGCTTACAAAACTCACTCACACTGTGTAGCCACGGCTATTGTGATTTATATTTTTAAAAAGAATGGTACAACACAACCTACTAAATAAGAATTAAAAAGCCGTTTCATAAAAAATGGTTTCGCTTTCAAATAAAAAAAAAAAATTGTACGATATATCGTACAAATTCCCGGAAAGGATTAAACACGAAATCGAATTTTTTAGTCAAACTTAAATGAAGTTTAAACTCAGTTTAAACCTCCAATCCAATTTAGTTATTCACCTTCGGATTCGGCTTCAGCCGAATGTCAGGATTGTAGCCGATTAATTGGCTTCCGCTAAAATGGTTGTTAATGGTTGTCGTTTTGAATGAGAAGGTCTCAAACTTCATGTCAATGTCCGTTCCTGGCCGGAAAAATAATAAAAATGTCAAATAGCTCGTTCCATACTAAGCTTTCTTCGCTAAACATGAGGGGAAGAGCAAGGTTTGTGATTGAGAAGACTCCCCGTCCCAATATGGGCATGCAATAAGATACGAGTAATTCTTTGTGTTACCACTCCAACCTAACCTAACAATCCTAATGTAAACTGATATGATTTTTCATAGCTTAGTTCACACATAATTACGCGAAACTTTTTTGGGTTCATTTACTTGACTCTTATTTGCAAATTTTCGGGTTCATTTACTTCACCCTTTTGTGTATCTTTTTTGGGTTCATTTACTTTATCTTAACTTTCTTCACTGAAAGAGAAAGACGGAAAATACGCTAGCGATGTGAAAGCTGATAGAATAAATAATCGAATGGAAATCATTAGAAACTTTTAAGCAAAAACTATTTTGGAGTATGAAATTCACAGTTTACATTTGACATTTCGATTTATTTTCAGTGGCTGATGGAGTGTAAAATTAAAAATTTTGCTATCAGAAACTTTTAGCTCCAACATTTTTTTGGTTTTTCTGTAATGCAAATCAAGTATGCAAACGTTTCACAATCAGCAAATCATAAGAACTGTTGAAGCTCTTTTGTTAGCTTTTTCCTTTTCTTGGTGGCATGCGACAGCATTCAAGTTTGAAAATGTATTGCTTTGTTTTTTTTCGTTTAATCGTTTAAAGGATTCAGATTTCATTAAGTTACGCGATTAGAAGATGTAACGAAAGGGTTAAAAGGGTTTGTGTGACTTGAATATCTGATGCCACCCTGATTAAATAAGATTAAAGATTTAAAATTGAAAATGCTTGAATACTTAAGAATAATACTTTGTCTATTGTTTGGTCTCATGAGTGGTAAAGTTGATTGTCCGTTGTTGCTGGAGTCTATTGTCTTTCGATCTCTCCTATGTAGGAATGTGGGTCGTTCTCCGTATTTGGGTTAAAGTGGAGCGTTGTAATAATAAACTAAACTAAACTAAACTAAACTAAACTAAACTAAACTAAACTAAACTAAACTAAACTAAACTAAACTAAACTAAACTAAACTAAACTAAACTAAACTAAACTAAACTAAACTAAACTAAACTAAACTAAACTAAACTAAACTAAACTAAACTAAACTAAACTAAACTAAACTAAACTAAACTAAACTAAACTAAACTAAACTAAACTAAACTAAACTAAACTAAACTAAACTAAACTAAACTAAACTAAACTAAACTAAACTAAACTAAACTAAACTAAACCAATAAAACTTAAATTAAAACAACAACTACAACTACAACTGTAACTGTGACTAACCTTACCAATACAACAACAACTAAAACTCAACTCGATTGAACTAAATTTGAGCTCGATTTGCCATGCAAAAAATGCATTCACAATTGAAAGAACCAAAACAAAAATGAGAAACTGACAGCAACGAAAGATGTTTGTAAGCATTTGTTTGCTTTGAAATTTCGTTTAAAAGTTGTGTGCATCAGCAGGGATGTTAATATAAATATTACTAAATGTTCAATAAATGTTTTTAGGAACCTTTTTTATACATAAAGCCAAACAAACCTTCCCTCTGTCAAAACATGTTCGATAACATTTTCGATAACAGCTAAACTGAGGTGTGTGAACAACAAAAGCAATAAACTCAATTAGGAACTAAATTGCCTCAAATTATTTGGCTGTCTGAACAGCAATTATAGTTTATAGTTAGTTCAGCAATTATTGCTTTTGACCACATAAATAAAACAGATGAGCCCATAAAATTCCATTTTTTGTTTTTTAATTTTGGTGAAATTCGTAAGGCTGTCTGCTTTCAATGGCTTTGAAACCAAAACTATAGACGCAGTTTGCTCAAAATTTGACAGTAGTCTATTAAGTTGATTGCCACTGTTGCATTTGAAGTATAATAACCAGGGAAAGGATTTTGTGGAATTTGCCTTTTTTGTTTGCTGCTAATTAGAGCATTTCTGATTGAAAATGAGCACGAATTAGGTCCTCCTGATTAGAAATATACCACTTTTATTTTGCCTTTTTTTGCCTTAAAAAGGCAGTTTGCCTTTTTCACCCATAAATGCCTTTTTTAGTGCCTATTTTACCTATAAATGCCACAAAATGCCTTTTTCAAAATTTGTCGAGCGTCTTTTTTTTTCTTTCGTTTTTAGTATTTTCCCCCTTTTGTTTCGCAAGCATACCTTGAAACAAAAACAAAATTAAGTGGCAACATTGCAATTTCGTTAACTCATCGATGTTTTTACATTGATTTGATCATTCCTAAGCCGTTATTTTTTTTTGTGCAGTGAAAAATTTAAAGAAAAAAACATGCCAAAATCAAAAAGTTCGGTTAGCGCAAAAATTTTATTTATTTTTTTGGGATACAAGTACGGCTTTTATGCTTTTATATGAGAAGTTAAAATATGAATTTAAAATATGTGCCAACATTTCCATTAAAATATCGTAGTTTTAGTTTTTAAACTATCTTTGAAAACCTTGATGTTCCTTTTCTTTTACAAAAAACGAGGTATAAATATTGTATGTTGCATACGTCAGATGAAATAAAATTATTGAAAAATACATACCGTTTCCCCTTTTTTTAAGATTTTCTAATATTTTTTCTTATTTTTAAATGCCTGTTTTTGCCTTTTTAACAGTTTTTAATGCCCTATTTTGCCTTTTTATGCAGTTTTTAGTGCCTTTTTCTGCCTTTTTGGCAGCTTTTAGTGCCTTTCCGTGCCTTTATTGCTATTTTATTTTGCCTTTTTTATAGGTTTTTAGGTCCTCAAAATCCTTTCCCTGATTATAACTAATATATAATATTTTAAAAAGTCACTAAGGTATCAAACAGTATTTGTAGGTTCATATATTTGATACCAAATTAGTGTAAATGGTTTAGTTTAACACGATTGGTTCGCTTGATATGGATTAAGCGAGATTGATGACTGTTTCAATATGAATTGATGGCTTTGTAAAATACGATTCAAAGTAATCTCTTCTATGTTATTAGTCCAGTGTTGTCACTAACTTATCAAACAGCCCTCGTATGTTCATATATTTGATATCAAATTATTAAAATGTTTTAGTTTTTGGTTTGCTTGATATAGATTCAGCGAGATTGACGAATGTTTCAATATGAATTGATGGCTTTGTAAAATACGATTTCAAGTAATCACTTCCATTTTGTTAATACAAGTAGTCTCTTTCTCTTCCGTAATTGATTTCGAAAGTGCCGAAAGTGTTGGCTTAGTAACGTTCGCTGCGGTGTGGCGTCACTGCCGTGCAATTTTCCTCATTTGCTCGAATGCAAATGCACAAATGTTCGGCTTGTAAGCTGGTCGACATGCAGCGCATAGTTTTCCCCTCGTGCACATTACATCGAGTGGAGAATTTTGTAATTAAAAATGCCGCAGCGCGATGTCAGCCATTCGAATGCCTTTGCAGACAGCCGGAATGCGGTGAGTTTGTTCGCACAACAATTACGCAGGCGGCAGGCGGCAGACGGCAGCAGCGTGAAATTGCCGACTGCTATTTGCGCGCATTTTCTACTAATTCACTGCATTAAATGTAAAATATAGTTTTTTCTAGTAAAAATGGTTTAGATTTTTGTGCAAACATTCACTTGGCATTATTATATAATGAAGTGTAAAGTGTGACTGTTTTTTTATGGGGCGGGGAATCACCGAGGCGGCGACAGTGCGCAGCCGTAAAAGCAGCAAAGTGCAGCTAAAAATAGTAAAAACTGGAAATGGAAGTGGAAAAGACTTTCGGACGGCATAGTTAGTCCGAGTGTTGATTTTTGTGCCGGCCGCCGCCAACCGGTTTGCAAATTGTTTCAACTTTAAGCACAGCAATTAGCCACAACTAGTCGGAAATTCAAGAAAAAAATGTATTGCGAAAAATCTTTGCTGATCTTGCATAACTGCCCACACAAACACACACACACACAGACAACAGCTGTGAGTTGTTTCTATTTTTAAGATTAAAAAAATCTTCATTCGTTTTTGTTTCGGGCAAATTTGGATTGCCAGCGCCATAAATCCGATTGCGCTTCCAAAACAAAAAACAGCTGATGCCCAACAATCTGCGGCCACATGTGTGCGTGTGTTGGTATGTGTGTCTGTGTGTGTGTGTGTGTTTGGTATACTTTTACATTTAGCGCGTATGGGCGATTCGCGCAAAACCGCTGTCAACATTGCCGGCTGCCGCTGCGCCAACAACTACTCAAGGTGACGTAATTTTAACGGCTCCCGCCGCTTAGCACTCTTCACGCTTCAAAGTGGCTATTTTTATTTTTTTGTTTTTTAATTTTTGCTATTTTGCTATTTTATTGCTATGAATGCAGCGGCTTTTAATGTTGTTGCTGCGGTCGCTGATTTCCTTTTTTAATTCGCCCCAACTGAAATAGATACTCGGACAATGCAAACAAACGCACACACATACACATACATACACACACCCAGTCTCATGTGAACGCCCATACCGCGTAGCCGCGCCGCGGCCAACGTTGCCGATATGGCCAACGCAGATACAATCTGCGAGCCGTGGCAATAGCACAAAGTGGCCGTATCTGGTTTTATTTTGGTTTTAAATTGTGTTCTTTGCTGTTTGGTCTTGATGCGAGATTTTATTTGCTTTTCAAATTCAATATTTTTTTTCCTTTGTGTGTTTTGCGTTGGCTTCAGTCGTCGTCGTTTTTTGGTGCCGTTTTCAGTTTATTTTTAATTTTCAATTTGAGTTTAGTGTTTGCCGCTGCTGTTAGCGTTGCTGTTGCTGTTGTTATTATTGTTGTTGATTTTGTGTTGTAGGCTTTCATGCTCGAGTGGGTTGGCTGGTGGCTTGGCTCAGTTGGCTTTTCGCTCGAATTGAGAAGTTGAGTCAATTGTGGCGGCATCATTTATTGGTAACAGATACACTCGATCGATTTGCACCCTGAGCCACGTTGGCTGTCTGACATTTGACTTGAATACTCTTGGGTCGATTGTTATTGTTTGTTGCGTTGCTATTCGTTTGCCAAGTAATCAAATGGAAATTCCTTCACTCTCATTGACCGCCGCTTCAACCCCTAAACTTTTTCATGGCCCGCATTGTTTTATTGTAGTTTGTGTTTATTTTTAACAATGAGTTTTGATCCAATTCAGGTTTTCCATTTGACTTTGCAATCGTTGTTGCCATCAACGATTTATTTGCGTATTTTTTCATGTTGGCTCCAAATTTTCTGGTCTTTCAGTGCAAAGCACATTTCATTTGCTCATCATAAAGATTTGTGCGTTCTGTCTGTTTCGACTGACTACTAACAATTGACATGCACAATTACGACTGACTGACTGTCTGACTGATTGACTGGCTGACAGGCAGCATGCTTCAATTGGCGGTGCGCCGATTTCTGAACTTTGCTCAATGACTTGAAATTTTCACTTCACACTCTGACTTTTTTCTTCTTGTTGGCTTTATTTTTGGGTTTTTTTAAAGCTTGTGGTTTACAATTTTTGTCTATTTTTATCAACTGCGCACTTTGTGCTGCATAGTCATGATTTCATCCAGTTGAACTAATATAGTCTGTCTGAAATTCCAGCAGCAAATGTACAACTCAACTCCTTTGCAGTGTCATTCAGTAATGCTTCGTCATGAATAAATGAATGCTACTTGGATGGTAGACATGATTTAGTGTTGTATGAGGATTTTTTATAATGCTGAAGAACCACTCATTTTTTGCGGGTAGCCAATTCCATAGAAAATGGCCAGTTTTGTATGGCAGTCCCCTAAAGTCTTGGAGATAGCGAGTAGGTATGTTTGGAAGAAACATGCAGAAGAGAAAATAAATCAGTGTCAGTCTTATATTTGACACATCTGGAGCCAGCCTGGAAGCAGTTGGAGCCTATTTTATAAAAACGATCATTTTGTAATTCTGGGTTCTTGCCGTTAGATTGCGATTTAAAAAAAATTTAAAACACGTGCCTAATTATTTTTGATTTCAAGTGTTTTCACCAACTTTAAAGTCAATGAACCAATAGGCCGTTTCCTTTTTTGTAGTATTCCGTATACGAACATTAACCAATTGTTGATCCCTTTAAATTTTGATTTTCGAAAATACAAAAAAAAAAGAAATTCAAATTATTTTTAATTTCGAGTATTTTCAGTTTGAAATCAAAAGGCCCATTAAATCACGTTTCTTAATACAACAGCTTAACCCATAACACCTTAACCCATTAAAGCCGGGTACCAGTTCCGCTCATACGATTTAGATAAAATTATATAAAATAATACACGAGCTGGAATTGACCCAAAATGATCAGAAACAAAATTTCAGCTTTCTATCTCTGCACGTTGCTGAGATATTCATGGGGTATTTTTTTACCCATTAGGCAGCAATGGTCGCTTTTTTCCATACTTTTTGAAGTGGTCAGCTAAACACGTGAACAAGGAGGCAGATTGAGTTAGAACGCAGAATTTTGTGAAGTTCTAAGGCCACTACGTTTCGCCACATTTTCCACCTCCGGAAAATTAACAATTTTTGGAGTCTGGTAACTCTAGCTAGATGGCGGAATTTTAGGGTGACCTCCACTAGACTGAGGTAGTTCCATCTTTACCCCAACCATCCCTATAAATGATTTTGAGATATCTCTACCACGAACTTTTCTGTGATTTTTTTAAAAAGTCAATTTTCATGGGTAAATTTTTACCCATTAGGCAGCAATGGGTTAACCTATATTATGACCCCTCATTAGTACTTATTTTAATTTTCGAAAAAAGAAAAACTCCCGTCGAACTATTTCTCATTTTAAATGCTTTTACTGTATTTGAGGTTAAAATAAATAATTTTAATAATTGACTGGCACGACAGCCCGCTTACGCGAGACTAAGGCCTAGCTTCCCGCAACTACCCGTGTTGTGCGTGTGAAGTTGTACGCGGGTTGAAGGGACCTACAGTTTAATGCCGGTTCCGAACGGCAGGTTGGGAGCTCTTTCATAAGCAATTTTTTTTACTCTCAGAGGTTTGCCATTTCCAGCTGAGAGGACAGCCACCGAAAGAGAAAACGAGTTTTCCCGTTATTTTTTTTAGGTGTTATTACAGGCAGTATTTGAACCTGAGGTTGCTGCCTGCGACTCGCGGTCCAACGCACTAACCAACTGAGCCACGGCGGCTGCCGTTAAAGGAGGTTAAAAACCCCATACAAATTTTAACCTTCGGATTACTCTGTCAAATTTTAAAAAATTTTAAAACAAATAAAAAAAATCATGTGTTCAGTTATTTTTCATTTCAAGTGTTTTCCAACTTTGAAGTCAACAAACCAATGGGCCGGTTCATGTTTTTATCGTAGTACGAACCTTAACCCATTGTTGACCCCTTTAAATTTTGATTGTCGAAAAATTGAAAAAACACATGTCAAATTATTTTTGATTTGGAGTATTTTCAGCAAATTTGAATTCAATAGGCCTATTATATCAAGTTTATTCATACAAGACCCTTGTTTTGCTTCTTTAGACCCCGAATTTCAAATAATCCCATCCCGTGCCGTCGCGGTGGTTCATTTTTCAACATGTACCTACAGTTCAAATTTCATGTTGGTAGCTTCAGCGGTTTGGAGAGAGTGATGATGAATCAGTCAGTCAATCAGTCAGGACAAACAATTATATGTACGAAAAATATATTAACCCATTCGAGACCGATTGCACACCGTTTGTGCAATGGATTTCCGAGGCTATAAGACAGGCTGCATACCGTGTGTGCAATAACAGTAATGTGCAATTATCAGTTATTCTGAGTAAACTAGTCGTAGAAATAAGATTTTTCTGGAACTAATGAAATCTGTAAAGTATAAAAAAAAAATTTTGCATTGGTTTTACTGTGTACCATGAACATGAACAATACAAAAAAAAAAAAAATTTCGCTCCTGGGGACCGTGTTCGAAAAAAAAATCGTCGTCCCGAATGGGTTAAAGTATTTAATTCGTGTAAATGTATCAAACAATTTTTTCAACGAAATAACTGTGTACCACAAAGAATATGAAATAATATTTTTGAAATTGTAGCGATTCTCAGTCCACAGTTCAGCTATCGATTTGTCTCATTTCTCGGACATTCGACGCGCAACGTGCGCCAGTTTTAAACATAAATAAATGATTGTAATGGATATGCACATTTGTCTGCTTAGTTCTTATTTATTCAAGCGTTTTCTTTGTTGTTGCATTTGCCTACTCGTAGTTATTGTTGTTGTTAGTTTTATTTGCTATTTGCAAAAGTCAAACAACCAGTGAAACTCATAAATTTGCGTTAATTTTGCGCAAAAGCGTCAAACCGAACCGTTTTAATTGTGGTTAAGGTTGTTGTTGTTGTTGCTTTTTTCACAAAATTAAGAAATTCCAAAACGGTCTCGTCAAATAAGGGGGGTTTCTTTTATTTTTTTGCGTCAACGCACCGGTCGATGCGCGTACACGACAAGCCGCCAACCGTTGTCCAAGACGGCAGACGCGCGGACCCAACACAGATGTTTTCAATGCCTGTTTGTTGTTAGTTTTCGGCCAACAACGTTACGGTTTTTGGTTATTGTTGGCTGTCTTGTTATTATAGCTATTGTTGTCGTTGTTGTTGTTGCTATTGTTGTTGATGATATCAACATTGCTGTGCGCTGCTGCTGCTTCGACTGTATGTCTTTGAATATGGTTCGCTGATTTGCTAATTTGGCAGCGCTTCAGGGCTTTAACATTATCTTTCTTTGCTTTCTTTGTAGGTATTGCTGGGCTTTGTTTTGATTTGATTTTATTTCGAACATTTGCTGCCATTGACACTTGTCGTCTGTCGGCGCTGTGCTGTGGCACACATATGTTGTGTGCATTGGCCCTCTGATGTACTTTAATGATTCTTTGAATTGTACTGATTGTTGTTGTACAACTTCATATGTACCTCCGCTGCATGGGGTTTGCTGCCGTTCAAGGTTATCCGCTGTGACCGCAGTGCTTTTGAGTTCTTCGCACTGCCATAACTTGTACGCATGCGTTGCTTTCTCGTGTCTGCCAACAACACATGTAGACTTTGCTTAACATTTCTTATGTCTTTCGCTTCATTAATATTGCTTTTTCAAATTTTTTTATTTTTTAGCGTAATTTAGACGCCACATACCAAGTTGTGCGTACGCGCGCACTTGAATCGATTGACGGCCGATTTCACTGTCGGCCTTTGACGTCAACCTGAACGCACCGAAAGTGTGGGGTTGATGCTGTCTGCTGTTGGATGGCCTATGACGAGCAATGTTTGGCTTTTCTTGGCGCCAAAAGTTCAGCAATTTATGAGCATTTCGCAGCAAATTGAAATGAAGTCGGCTTGGGTTACTTACACGACCAGCCATGTTCCTATGCATACCTACTTTTCAATAAATACACATACATACATACATATGTATGAGTGCGCTTCGCCGATAGCTTTGCGAAAAATTCAACCCACAGCAGCAATACTTGTAATTCCAATAAACATTCCATATATGTGTGTACATAAAAATGTATTGCATGCGAGAAATTTGCCTTTACCACCTGCTCTAACTTTTATTGCACGTCAATTGACCAAATCGTCTTGCATCAACTAAGTGCCTCTACTTAAGTGCACCGGTGTAGACAAAAAAAAGAAGAATTCCCATACTAACTGTGTGTTCCTTTTTCTTTCTTAGCCACTTAAACATTACCAACTTCAAATACAAAACTTGTTTAATACAATTCATACCGCGAGTAGTTGTCGTATGTGATGTGTATGTAGAATTGCCGTTCGGTGCCAGCTGTTGCGTTATGATTATAGAAGCACATTCGCTAAAGTAATTGCAACATGTGTTAAACTAATTTTGTTGCTGCTGTTTTGATGTCAATCAACGAGAAAGCCAATTATTCATTCATGAAACCGGCTGCTAGTTCGAAAACTTCTGCACTGTTGACTCAAGCGAAGCTCCTTACACATTCATATGTGACCCCTAACCCGCACAAGTGGGGCCATCCTACTAGATTCCTGCACCAACTCAAGTGGGCGCAGTGGCTGCAGGTGTGCACTATAAATAGAAAAAGGCAAAATTCGCCACTGAGAATCTGCGTAGCAAAATTATTCAGCATGAGATGCTGTCAGTGGCGCACACAGGATCACAATATTTCATACAGTTTTTGAGCCCAATACAATTTTAAATTATATTTTGCAGCAGCAATTTTTGCATTTGGAGGAACACCAAAACTCCGTTGTGCGCGCCACTGTATGCTGCTATTGATTTTTTCGCTCATGAGCTGCCAAAGTTTTGCCAACATTTGGCACACAAGTCAGCTGTTACATATTAATTATTAAGTTGAGAAAAGGATGCTCAAGTTTCTTGTATTTGCTTCGAAAGGGTTAAGATATGTGTGCGATACAATTAATTCGAGACTGCTTTAATGTTTGAAACAATTTAGCAAATCATTTGTAGAATATTACTAAACATTATTCAATACTAATCGTGTAAGAAAGAGAAAAAAGCATACATGTGCCGCTCCGCAAGATTTAAAAGCACCAAGTTTGCTGAGGCAGCCGCCGTGGCTCAGTTGGTTAGTGCGTTGGACCGCGAGTCGCAGGCAGCAACCTCAGGTTCAAATACTGCCTGTAATAACACCTAAAAAAATAACGGGGAAACTCGTTTTCTCTTTCGGTGGCTGTCCTCTCAGCTGGAAATGGCAAACCTCTGAGAGTAAAAATTGCCTATGATAAAGCTCCCAACCTGCCGTTCGGAACCGGCATAAAAACTGTAGGTCCCTTCTACCCGCGTACAAATTCACACGCACAACACGGGTAGTTGCGGGAAGCTAGGCCTTAGTCTCGCGAAAGCGGGCTGTCGTGCCAGTCAATTATTAATTATTAAGTTTGCTGAGGGACGTTACGCCAGCTGACTTATTACAATCAATCAGAACATTGTGAAGAACAGAACAGAACAACACATACTGTGGTATGAAAAAACATTACTTAGTTTTAAATTTAATGTAAAATGGAGAGCACCAGCACATATTTAACGCAAAGTAGAAGATCTGGAACCAAAAATTCAATACTTACTTACTTATTTACTTAAATAGCTATAAGAACCCATTACCGGATTACGGCCTGCCCCATGAGCCCTCTTCGTCGTCGACCTCCAACTACCTCATCGAACACCTTTTTCACCGGAGCTTGTCCGGTGACAAGGGAATTGATGGATGTTGTCGCCAAATGTCGGGTTCACCTGCCAGATGAACAATTCAGCAACGTTCTGATGCCTCTGCGGGCAATTAATAAGGGTTTGAAACAGAACCTAATGAGAAAGACGAAACCGAGGTGACAATTCAATGAAATGCTTAAGAGATTCGTTTTCTCGCTCCCCAGGAAGGACTGCAGGCAAATAGCTTTCAATGTGCCATCTCGCTCCCTCCCTTTTTCTGTTGAGTTCTCTAGGACGCGTTATGGTAGTAACGCTCCTATTCCTCGAGCCTTAACCCTTGTTCATTTCCTTTGTTTATTCTCACTTTCCCGTTTAATTTTAAGTTTAAGCTTGAATTCCATTTTGTTAATTAGTCTGTAACTGACTGACTACTACTAAATAAATAAAGACGCACATCACCGAAACGAAGGAATGTAGAAATGCATCTGTCCGGCTATGGTATTGAGTCGCTGCTGAACTTCGCTAGGAATACCCACGTTCTCACTTTCAGGAGCTCTAACTGGTACCGCTATGAATCCATTGTTACATCAATAGCAAATGATTTTTCCAATATCCTGCAAGGACTTTTTAAAACCTTTACTGACCAAAACCTTTAGGGCTCGTATATTTATAGATCTTTTCGATTACTCTTAACTCGAATGGAGTCTAATGGCGTCTCCAGAAAATTTCAAAAGTCCTGTTTGATGATAATGACGATGATGTAAGGTTGGGTAGGAAGGCTGTAAGTTTTTTACTCGTATAGCAGTCAGTCGTTGTGGACCATTGTACTGTCGTCAAAATGGAGAGGGTAAAAGAAAGGAAAGGCATAGAAAAGGTAAGGTGGGGAAAGGAGAGGAAAGGCATAGAAGAGGTGAGGTGGGGAAAGGAGAGGAAAGGCATAGAAGAGGTGAGGTGGGAAAGGAGAGGAAACGAAAGGAGAGGAAAGGCATAGAAGAGGTGAGGTGGGGAAAGGAGAGGAAACGAAAGGAGAGGAAACGAAAGGAGAGGAAACGAAAGGAGAGGAAACGAAAGGAGAGGAAAGGCATAGAAGAGGTGAGGTGGGGAAAGGAGAGGAAACGAAAGGAGAGGTGAGGTGGGGAAAGGAGAGGAAACGAAAGGAGAGGAAACGAAAGGAGAGGAAACGAAAGGAGAGGAAACGAAAGGAGAGGAAACGAAAGGAGAGGAAACGAAAGGAGAGGAAACGAAAGGAGAGGAAACGAAAGGAGAGGAAAGGACAGGAAAGGAAAGGAGAGGAAAGGAGAGGAAAGGACAGGAAAGGAAAGGAGAGGAAAGGAAAGGAGAGGAAAGGAGAGGAAAGGACAGGAAAGGAAAGGAAAGGAGAGGAAAGGAAAGGAGAGGAAAGGAAAGGAAAGGAAAGGAGAGGAAAGGAAAGGAAAGGAAAGGAAAGGAAAGGAAAGGAAAGGAAAGGAAAGGAAAGGAAAGGAAAGGAAAGGAAAGGAAAGGAAAGGAAAGGAAAGGAAAGGAAAGGAAAGGAAAGGAAAGGAAAGGAAAGGAAAGGAAAGGAAAGGAAAGGAAAGGAAAGGAAAGGAAAGGAAAGGAAAGGAAAGGAAAGGAAAGGAAAGGAAAGGAAAGGAAAGGAAAGGAAAGGAAAGGAAAGGAAAGGAAAGGAAAGGAAAGGAAAGGAAAGGAAAGGAAAGGAAAGGAAAGGAAAGGAAAGGAAAGGAAAGGAAAGGAAAGGAAAGGAGAGTGGGAAGAGAGGAGATGCTTTGATGTATCCACGCTCTCCACGCAGGACTTGCATGCTGGGTTATCGCTGAACCGCATGTTTTCCATATGCTGACCAAATGCCGTGTATCCTCTGATCTCTCCAATCATGGGTACAGTTTCTTCCTCTCCAGTCGAAAAAGAAAGTCCATTCTCTACTTACGCGGTGCTCTCATAAAAAACTTTGCGATTCCGCAGGATTACAATTTCCCCATGTGAGCAATGCTTGCATGGTTCTTGATCCGTTGTGGAACCACTGCAGCCTTGGACACGACTGGATTGCCCTCTAATCCAGATTGACCAGTTTATTGGCTATTTCGTTGCCAAGAACATCAGAGTGTCCTGAAAACCATATAAGGATTAGTTGATTATGTTTTGCAACACTTTTCAGCTTTGGCTTGCATTCGCTTACGATCTTTGAGTAGTTTGAAGAGTTTTCTAGGGTCCTTAGGTGAGCTTGGCTGTCACTGCGTTTTCCACGCAAATCTCTGCTCAATGATGCAGTAGGCCACAGGTCCTGTTTATTTTGCAACGCAACTTGCAACTTGATTGGTGGGTGTTACCCTTTAAGGCTGCGCTTTGCACACCTTTTGATGTTTTAAGTGCGTCTTGACACATGAATTAAAGGATTGAAAGTCTTAGGTTGATTTTAAACTGCAGGTTGAGTGCTTTTCATGGGCAATTATTTCATTATCAAATATTAAATATTTACTGCCAAGAGATCAGCTGTCGAAAGCTATAATTATGTATTTGTATTATTACTCAACAAAATCAACATTGCGCCATCTGCTAAGTAAACGTGTGACACAACAAACACACAAAACAATTACAAGTGTCAATAAATGAGTTGTGATTCCATGTGCATTGCTCTGGCATGTGATTTGTTTCAGCCAACAACAAGCAAACAATTAACATTTGTATATACCCGCTTTAACATATGTTTACTTCAATTGTTCATGAACTTTACAAAAACAATTTACCAACAACAATAACCAAAACAACAACAACTGAGAAGAAACCAACAAAACAAAAGAAAACTGCATGAGGTGGCTACGAAAACAAATTGAAGGTGTAAAACTGTTCTTCAAAAAGTTCAGCATTGTTTAATTTCATTTTTTTTAATTGTGTTTAATTTGCGATGCGTTGTGCGCCGCGTTTCACTTCATCTTCGTCTCGTTTCGGCTATTTAGACTGTTTATTTGCTGCGTTGCTGCGTGTTCCTGGTTGGCTTTCGTGCCGTTGCCGCTTTCCTGCCGGCCATTATTTGCTTGCTTGCTGATTTTGTTTATTGTTTTCTTAAATTTAAGGCTAAATATATGTTTATCAGTTCAGCGCCACTGCCTCAAGTTCACATTTACATTTACTTTTACATTTCGCGCTAAGGCAAACAGTCATTAAACGGCGGCCGGGCAGCTTAGCCGCGTGCAAATAGCGTCGTGGCGCAAACAAAGCCTCGACGGCGAGCGCGTGTCCGCCCCAAAAGTTGCGGCAACTGTGCGGCACGTGGCAACACCTTGGGCGCGCAGTCCATTCGTTTCGCGACCAAGTTGCTTCATTTCCGCACCGGGCGCACCACTAATCGCTTGGCTCCAGCTTGGATGTCCGACTCGGGCGTGCGTTCGCCGTATTCGAGCGATTGGTTCGCTGCGTTTGCAACTTGGTGCCGTCGAATTTGCGACTTTGACGCGTGCTTTCGGCTTACAATCGCCCAATGCCCAAACAAATCGCTTGATTTATGCGTCAGCAACTGCGCGGACCGCAAATCGGGTACGCACTCATTTGTTAAACGCGGCAGTTATCTCGCGGACGCGCTTTCACTCGAACTTTGTTCCAGCGCGTTTTTTACTTTGTTACTTACATAGTTCTTTGTTTATTTGCACAATGTGTGTTCTTACTTAATGTTTTGTTTTTGATTTGGATTTTATTATTGCTTTTTGTGCCGAGCTCACATTTCACATAGCAAATTTCACATCAAGCAAATTTTATTATCTGCAGCAGATTGTATTATCTGCCTTTTAAATCATCAAACGGTGATATTTTTGGATTTTATTTAGAGGATGATCCACATTCTTATAAACGCCATCAACTACGCACTTGACTTGAGCATTTTTTGTTTGCTTTGTAAATTCATTCATGAATGTTTACTTCAAATGACAACGCAAAATGTTCGCATTTCAGATTCAAAACATGTCCACTGTGCTTTGAGCAAAAACTTGCATTCATTAACTGATACATTACACGTATTACAAGTGTCGTAAACATTTTAAAATACAAAGTGATACTTTAGCGGCTTGTAAAAAATATTTTAAGATAATAAAATACAAAATATAAGTGCCACAAAAGCTCTCTCCATGTGCCTTCTCCAGTAGGTCACACCAAGAGATGATAGGTAGGTCCCTGGTCCATCCATCGAAATCATTAATTGATACATTACACGTATTACAAGTGTCGTAAACATATAAAAATTCAAAGTGATACTTTAGAGGTTTGTAAAAAATATTTTAATATAATAAATGAAAAATATAAGTGCCGCAAAAGCTCTCTCCATGCGCCTTCTCCAGTTGGTCACACCAAGAGATGATAGGTCGCTCCCAACTTGGTCCTTCCATCGACGACTGGGTTTTCCTCTTCGTCGCCGACCTTCAACTACGCATCGAACTCCTTTTCCATACGGACGACATGGCCAAGCCAGCGTAGCCGCTGGATGTTAATTCCCTGTGCTAGGTCCATGTCTTTAAACAGAGTCGTCTCCGATTAGAACAGGGCCGAAGATTCTGGCAAGTATGACAGTGACCATTCTTCTGCGCCATAGAGGGGCACAGGCAGAATAAACGTCCTATAGAGTGCAAGTTTTCGGTCGAGAGAGGTCTCTGCTACTCAGTTGCCTACCGAGACCCTAGTAGCACCTATTGGCAAGAGTAATGCTTCGCTTGATTCCAGGCTAACATCATTACTACTATTTACGTTTACCTTGGAACCAGGTAAACGAATTTCTTGACGACTTCAAAATTTTACGTGTCAGCCTCGGCGTGTATGTACTTCGTCTTGCCCTCATTTACCACCAGACCCATTTTGCCAGATTCTCTTTCGATTGCCGCAAAGGCAGCGATGACATCTCGCTGTTTTTACGCCCGATGACGTCAACTACTTTAACCTAACCTAAAACAAAACAAAGGGAGTTTCTCCGCATGTAATTTTCTGCCTCGGTTGGTAGTCAATCACAAAGACTTCCTTCTTTCACCCAAAGGGAGTGCTGGATTTTTCTTCTGTTTTTAAATAACAAAAACATTGCAAATACTTTTCAGAATTTAAATATTTGCCAAATTTACGAGGGTGCTCTGAAAAGTTTCCGACCTAACAAAAAAAAAACAAACTTTTCCTCAACAGATGGGCTGAAAAGTTCGTGGGGGTGACACATTGTTAAATTTATTTTTATTTTTATACACAGTCTTTTTGTAAGTCTACACACTTCTCCCAGCGATGTTGCCATCTCTTTAACGAAATGTTCATTCGTACAAGTTTTTCGTCTAATGAGAGCAAACACGTTCCGCTTTCTTTTGCCTAAATAATGATTCAATATATGAAAAATGCGATCCATGGACATATTCATAGCGTATGCGATATCTTTCGTTCTTATTTAGTTATTTATTTTCTGACCTTTATACTCTTAACCCATTGCTGCCGGGTACCAGTTCCGCCCATACGATTTTGATAAAATTTCATACACGACCTAGAAGTGACCCAAAATGATCAGAAACTTTAAATTTCAGCTTTATATCTCGGCACGTTGCTGAGATATAGATGTCGAAATTTTAGGGTGACCTTCACTAGGTTAAGGTAGTTCCATCTTTACCCAAACTATCCCTATCAATGGTTTTGAGAGATCTCAAACATTAACTTTTTTGTGATTTTTTTAAAAACTCAATTTTCTTGGGTAACATTTTACCCATTGGGCAGCAATGGATTAAGCTACTTTTCATAACATTCGTTAGGTCAAAACTAAATAGACTGTGCTGCGTTTATTTCATTAATCGCATTGAACATATTCAAACGATTTGTATTCGCTATGTCCTTCGTTTCCTTCAATGGTTGTTTAGCAGCATTTGGTAAATTTAAGGTATCCTCACTTGTTGAAGTTTCTGAACTTTCATTCTCTCCCAAGTTGGTATGAAGCGTTTAAATTCAGCTGCCTAAAATTTTACGTAAATTCACAAATTGTGGAGCAGAGTCTGTGAGTCCAACTCGTCTTTAGTTTGCGCGTGTACGCCTACAAAAACAAATATTTAATGACTGCTCTATACTTAATATTTTTCCACTTTCACAAAACAAAATCATCGATTGACTCAAACTATTGTCAAACAATAATTGCGCCTCCGAAATGGCTGACAATGTGCTGAGTGCCTTTTAAAAGAGACTTAAATAGATTTCCTACTTTTTTGGTTGACGTTCATGGTTCTTTTTGAGGTTTGAGACTTTCAAAAAATCAATAAACCTCATCGCATGAGTTGAACTCTAAAGACGGAAACATGTTCGCGCTGACGCCGACTGAGTGGCGCTAACATAGCTTTGAATTGCTGTCGTTTTTCACTCTAAAAGCAAAAATGAAACCTAAAAAAATTAAAGTCATAAATTAACAAAAACAAACAAACCTGTTGCCAAGGCATTCACAGCACGTGTGAATTCGAAAGAAACGGCTCCAGCAACACAATTTGGAAATGTGAAAAAAATATATTTAATTGTCGATCTTCTTCCTTATGCGCGATTGATGTTTTGTATAAATCGCTGTTTTGTTGTTTTTCCTTAATGTTTCAACTAATCGAATGCCTAAACGTTTGCGTTTTGAATGTGTGTTGTTGTGTTTTGTTTAATGAAATAAAAAAACATTAAATTGTACAATTTGTATTGCTATTCGTTTTGAAAATTATTGTTCAGTGAAAATTAGTGAAAATCATACGCAATGGAAAATTGCTTGGGGCTTTTAATTACTGCGAATTTTTGCACATTTTTTGTTGCCCATTAAAACTGTTCGATATATATAAGTTTAAAGATTGATATATGGATATTGATTTTATAGTATGTGCACGTGTTGTATGTTTGTATGTGTGTTTTTGTGTTTTTGTTGTTTTAATATGGTTTTCATTTAATAGAATTGCTTTGCGATTTGTAAATATTTACTTGACTGAGTCGCAGCTGTGCTAACGATTCGCATTCGATAGACAAACTGAAATACTGTTAAATGTTTCTATTGGGAGTTTAGTAAATTTTTAATTGTAACTAAATTGTTGTATTATTGTTGTTTATTTAGGGTAAATTGCTGATTTTCGACTGAAGAATTGGTAGTTCATTGGCAATAAATGATATGTAAATGGAAAATTCATTGACAAATGAATGGCAAAGTAATAGTTGTTTGTTGTATAGTGTACAGTGTGCGGATCTTACAAGTTTATATTAAAAGTTTTTAGCTTATATCTTTTATAGCTTATTCGAGGTAATTTTTTCTTGTTACAGTTTTTTCAGGCATCACAACGGGCCTTAAGAACCCCCCAGTTTGCTAGTCGAAAAACTGCCAAGTTGACTTTCTTCCTAACCTAAGTATTCAAGCTCTACTTGATGTACTTAGGTAAACGTTTTTTCGAAGGAATCGAAATTTTAGTATGGATAAACTGTCCAAGCAACTGTCAGCTATCAATGCTAGGTGGACACTTTATCCATTACAATTTAAAACAACAAAGAACTAGAGGAACGTTTTCAGTCTTCCCTAACCGAACTTAATCTAAGTATTTAAGCTCTAGTAGGCATTTTTAATTAGGATAAACTGTCAAAGCAGCTATTAGTTGTCGATGTTAGGTAAACATTGCATTCATTACAGCTTACAGCAACAAAGAAGTGAATTAACGTTTCCAGGCTTCCCTAACCGAACCTAACCTAAGTATTCAAGCTCTATAAACATCTTTAAATAGGGAAAATTTGACGAAGCAACTGTCAGTTATCGATTTTAGGTAGACATTTCATTACAGTTCACAGCAACAAAGAACTACGGCAACAAAGAAGTAAAGCAACGTTTCCCGTCTTCCCTAACCTAACTTATCACCTAAGTATTGAAGCTCTAGTAGACATCTTTAAATTGGGATAAACTGTCCAAGGAGCTGTCAGCAATTAATGCTAGGTGGTCATTTCATTCATTGCAATTTACAGCAACGAAAAAGTAAAGGAACGTTTCCAGTCTTCCCTTACCTAACCTTACTTAAGTATTCAAGGTCTACTAGGCATCTTTAAATTGGGATAAAGTGTCCAAGCAGCTGTCAGTTATCGATGTTAGATGGACGTTCTATTCATTACAGCTGACAGCAAGAAAGAAGTAAAGAAACGTTTCCAATCTTCCCTAACCTAACTTATAACGTAAGTATTCAATCTCTACTACGCATCTTTAAATTGGGATAAACTAATCAAGCAGCTGTCAGCTATCAATTTTAGGTAGACATTTCATTCATTACAGTTTACAGCAAAAAAAAATTAAAGGAACGTTTCTTAATTTTATGCTAATTGAGTTGAAATTCAAAATGAAAACCTTCTGGTTTTTTGTTCTAATATCAAACATGATTTATACCTTAAACATTCAAGCCAATACATTCTACATTTTATTGCTTTCAAGGTCAACGTCGATGAGTGTAAAAGTGAGTTGCCAATTTGACACAAGGCCTGAAATCAACTCCAACACTCACTCGGCAAACTAATTCTAGACTTGTTCTAGAAACGTTCCAAATGCAGCAGTTGGCACGTGATAAATTTCAGCTGATTGACTGACGCTAAGCAATGACCAGATGGACCGCACCAAAGCGAAATGTCTGCGGCTTACAAATGGCAAATCAATCAAGAGCGGCGCGGTTGCTGGCAGCCGTTGCAGTTGTTAATTGCCAGCGGCGGCGGCGCGATTGTGTCGGCGAAACCCCAACAAATTAATTTGAACATTTGCATTGAACTTTTGCATAGTTGGCGCGTTATTCATTTCACATTTAAAATTCTTTTGCATTTACTTGTTTGCGTTTCTGCATTTGTTGCAATTGTTGTTGTTGTTGCGTTTTGCACAGCATTTGGCTATTTGCTTTTATGATTTATGGCAGATTTGAATGTTTAAGCGAGCAGCAGCGACGCGGACGTGTGCAATGGAAACGTGTGCGTTGCACTTTGCGCCCCGTCGCGCGAATGCAATAAATTCTAATTTATGGAATTTATTATAAACAAATGTTGAGTAGCGTCGAGGAATTAGTTTGCTAGGCGAAGCTACAGACGCAGTACTGCAAAAACAACAACAACAACAACAACAATAGCTGCTAGAGAAAGAACGTCGGCAAATGAATGAACACAAAGCAATGAATGAGTGTCAAGTGGCATTTGAGAAGTGAAAAATTTACAATTAAATGTAAAAGTGTGCGTTTTGTGTAATTAATTAGGTGGGCGAGGAGGAGGAGGAGGGGGCGAGCGAAAAAAGCACACAACATGAAAAAGGTGATTCGCCGACTCGTTGTGCGGTCGACTGTTCGAGCGAACTGAGGCAAATATAACATAAAGTCATTCGATTCCATTCAGTCGATTTTTCAGCAAACACTTCGATTCATTATGGGAATTGTCTGTCGCTGTCGGGCAGCCACCTGAACTGGCGCGAGAGTGAGAAAAACGCTCGACGCAGTGGCGTAACTCGCACACAATGAGCGACGACGACCTTTTCGAGCAAATTGAAATTTCCACAGAAACCGACAGGAAGCCGAGCTTCACGAAGCTTCAAGTGTCATTTACACTTACAGGATCAGTTGGAATGGAATGGGTTGGAGGGGAAAAGCGATACCAAAATGTATTTGAAGTTAAAGTGGAGTTGTAAAATATGTTCATATTCCAACAGATTATTGCATTAATCACACCTAAATGGAACTTCGAATGGTATCGAAGCAGCCCGTCGAACTTAATTTAGCTTTCTGTGACTGTCTGAAAATTGTTCATATGTAATATGACATAACCCAACTTGGCCACACATTAGTTGGGTCAAGTTACTTTATGTTCTAAAATGTAAACAAATTTTTCATGCTGGATATTTTATTGCATTTTATGAATAATCTTTGAATTAACCCTTTCAGTCACAATGTCCAATATATTGGACTACAGCCCATACAATTCATACAGAACGGGTGTATTTCCATGACGGAAAGGGTTAAGCATTTTCCCATTTAGGACCTTGAATGAAATAACCTAAGGGAGCTTGTTCTTACTTCAATTAATTATTCAATATTTGCTTCTCTTGTAACCTATTAAAGGACGAGATGACAAGAACGAGATGTCGCTCTGCTCAATAACGAATTGTAAATCCTGTAAATAGATCGGTTGAGAAGAAGAAGCTCCAGTTGAGCCAAGCCAGCGTTTGCGAAAAGAACGAGGACGACCAACGTGTACGCGTAGTCATTCCTTTTCTTTACTACTACTCAGTACTTGAATAAATGTTTTTGTTGTTAAAAAAGTACGAACGAACTTTCGACTTTTTAATGCTGTGTTCTAATTTTAAGCATTGCCAGATTGATAAATAAATATTAGTTAGGTGGAGATTTCCATCTCCATTTCCTCTATCCATGAGGAAAATGCTATTTGAGTTGTTCCTTCATTTCGCAGTTCGTTGGTGTCATTTCCATTTGAGTCCATTTTCATAAAATGGTGTCTCTTGTCTTGTGATGCTCGCTCATGAAGCTGCAGAGATGTGTAAAAGGCAGAAACGATATCACATCGTATCCTTCTCTGTCTGTCTCTCTCTCTCTCTATGTTCCACATGATTGCGGATAGGTATGACAAGTCGCTGTCTAATAGACGCACATGCCTTCAGGTTGAATCAAATATTTATCTGCAAGCAATATTTGAAAACCGAGAAGGAAGAAACCATGAAACACATCTTGTGTCATTGCTCAGCATTTGCCAGCCGCCGAATAAAAATCTTGGGCAGCGCCTTCATTGGTTCGTTGCACAACTTGACAGAAACCTCCTTGAAAGATCTATGATCATTCGAAAATGCTACAAAGGCTATAACAGTGGATTTATGCCAAACTTGATGAGACAGGGACAGACATATGCAGCAGTACTGTGGACCACTGTGTCTGTGTGAGGCGTTAGCGCTGCCTGCATAACCTAACCTAACCTAGAAACGATAGAATGCTTTCCGTGCAGTTATTAACGATAACCTGATGATGACCTGATTAGCTATCGAAAGTGGGTTCTGCTATCTCTAATAGTTTGTTCAGCTCAAAGCGATACTCAATAACCAATTTTGCCAATGATCAATGATCCCTTTCTTGAGTTGTAATCAAAATAAATTTTAAGACCGAAGACTCATTCTATTACGAACTATGTAAAATACAGTATTTTTCGTTTATAACGAAGCCGTTTACGGAACGACGAACTTCCGCCTAAAACGAACCAATTTCAAAAGTACGCGCTTTATGTTTTCGCTTATTACGAATCCGTTTAAAGCGCACTTTCGGTTAAAACGAACCATTTTTCCAGTTCCTGGAAGTTCGCTTTAAGCGAAAAATACTGTATTTGTTTTTTTTTTAATAATTTCACATATTTTTATAAACATAATTTTTAAATTTGAAATAATTTTACATATTTTCATAAATATATTTTTAAAATTTATTTATTTAAAAGTTGAACTAAAACTGAAAATGCTGATAAATACCAGACTGCACT
Organism: Melieria crassipennis; assembly: GCA_963668005.1. Taxonomy (NCBI): domain Eukaryota; kingdom Metazoa; phylum Arthropoda; class Insecta; order Diptera; family Ulidiidae; genus Melieria; species Melieria crassipennis. The sequence goes on along the minus strand of OY764962.1, from coordinate 38,387,571 downwards.
AGAGAATTTTAAATTAAATTTATTTATTTTTTAAAATACTTTTTTACACCAATTTTAGTTGTTTTTCTCGACAGTATGTGGTCTTCTTAATTTATTATATTTTTTTTAAATTTAACTTTAAAGTACATTTTTATGTGCACCATTTATACATATGTACGTAACAACATTTGTACAGATAAATGAAAGGAAAATAATTTTTCATTTAGTGACATTAAAACAACAACAATAATACAAACAGTAGTAGCTATTGCAGCAGCCATAACAAAGCATGAGCTAATTTTTCTAATCAATCCAAGAGTTACACACAAATGCACACAACTACATACAGATAGACATACAGACTGCAATACATACAAACAAATGAAAACCGCAGCGCGCTGACGTTCGTATTGGCGTTGAGTGCGCGTCGCAACCCCGTCGAGAGCATTGATGCATGATTAACAATACAAACACTAAAGTAAATAAATACAAATTACACCAACACCAACAACAATAGCCATTACAGTTTTATAGCTACTTGAATGTCTACACATGCGAATAGAGCCACTAATGTGATGTAAGAGAACGTAAACGTATCATAAAAATGTGTAAAAATTATGGCAATACACAAATTATAAAATAAAACATTACTTGTAGAATTCACAGCAATAGAATTGGCTATTAAATTTGTTATTTAGTAGAGCAGAATTATTGCCAAATGTCTGACAAAGCAAAATGAAAAAATTAACATTTTCTTTTGCCACTAAAACGAATTAAAGTTGCAAAACTTTGCCATCGAAATCCAGCAAATCCAATGAGATGCCACATGTCAATTGTACGAAAACAATGTCAAAGTTACTGCCTCGGTTTTTGCGCAGTTTTAACCCCTTCACCTACTCGCGCCGACCACTACACGCCGCCACAACCGCACAGCTGCTTCGTGTCTGCCTCCATTGTGCGCTGCGTGAATGATTCGGTTCAATATTTGCATAGCTGACTGCCAGTGGCCACATTTTTGTTGCGTATCATTGCTTCTTGTATGCGAATTACAATGCATAGTGTACACTTGTAGTTGTTGTATTGTGCAAGTGTGCCGTGTGCGCATATCGTTATTTTCCAGCGAAAACTGCATTAAATTAGTTCGATTCGATCGTTGAAACGAACGGGGTTTCAAAAAGTAATTCTTTAATATTCATAAATGTTTATGTACATATATTCCTTTTAATTTGTATGTAGTTTTAAAGTCGACCCTAATATTTCGGGGGGACCCTAATATTTTTCGACCCTAATAATTTGCTTGCAATTGCGTTCGAAACCAATTCTGAGGTTTGTAGTGCGTTTCATACAAGCCAGGGCGCAGAATAAACCCTCTGTTAACCCTCAATCACCCACCCCTATTAAAATCACGAATCTACCCACCCCGGGACTCACAATTTTTGTTTACGAAATAACGCAACACCTATTAAATTTCTATGGTTTCTTATTTTTTTGTAGGCCACATTAAGACCTCTTGTAACAGATGTCATTACGTATCTTTACATAACTAAAAAAAAAATTCACCGTTTAATTGATAGAAAAAAATACTCTAAAAAGCATACACTAAATATTTTAAAAAAATAAGATATAAATATATTAACAAAAACAATTCTTTTTACATAAATAGCTTAAAAACCAAATAACTATTCAGAGCAAAACTTCTCAAAGGGTTAACACTCTCAATTCTTGAACATTTGGCAGCTATTTTGGCATCATAAATTTAAATTAACACGATTTTAAAAAAATTTACGAGTACATTTTTTGTAACACAAAACACCACCCTGAGTCCCTGGGACTCACTCCGTGCCAAAACTCAGCCTTGTAATTGTAGTGCGCTAACTTCCGATCGTCTTCGCGTTCAGCGCGACCCTGTACGAAGGTATACGAAAGCTGGACGCCGAAACATAAAAACACAACCTGTACCAACTTATTAAAGTTCGTAGTGAGTCCCCTAGACTCAGGGTGGGCGATTGAGGGTTAACCTTCAAATACATGAATTATTTTGTTACGTAAATTAGTTCTGCTACCTAATGCAGGCGTAAATTGTTTCATTGGTTTGTGCAAAAAAAAAAAACACACACTAAAACCCTTCAATGCAGTTCACTATTAGTAGGCACTGTATTTAAAATTTTACATTTAACTGTCTCTACACTTTTTATACTCATTGCACTATCTGTGCTCATTGCGCTGTACCCGGCTGCCTTTTATAGTTCTTTACTAATAGCGCAGATCGTTCTCGAGTTGCTCTCGAACATCCGAGTATTGTCGCGAGTTGTTTTCAAACATCGCAGTATCTCCTGGATTTGTTCTCGAACATCCCAGTATCGCCTCGAGTCGTCTATGCGATTGTTCCATCGAAATTACCATGTCCCTGTCAACGCACATCAATATATCGGCCAAAAAGATAAAGTCGATCAAGGCCAGCGCTCTTGAAATGTTATTATATCCCATTACACTGCACAGCACAAAAAAAATAACAAGGTTCTGACAACGGATTCTGGTAGAGGGGACCAACAAAAAAATATACGTGCATCGGTGTTTTGAACGTTTACGTCTGAATTTTTTTTTAGGGGGGGTCAAAGTTTTCCCCTTTTTGCACATTCTTATGGTGAATCGGCATACGAAAACCATTTAACCTTACATGTTAGGTATATGATGGGTTCAGCAATTTGATGTAAAATACTACGAAGAATATTTTTGTGGAGCATTTTAACCCTGTAGCTACTATTTGTATGGGTCAATTTGACCCTTTTTTTTTTTCAAAAATGCCAAAAATGTCCTGTAAAACAGGACTTTTTAAGGAAAAAATGTACCACGAAAATCTTCGCCATAAAATTCTACTATAGGTCTCTAAATACACCAAAGCTCAGAAATTAACTTGAACGCTAGAATTAAGCCAAATCTGAAAATGTGTTTAAGTGTTTACTTCGTACTTATTCAAAATTGTTAGTAAAATGTCCTACAAAACTTGCACGTGGAATAGCAGATGGAAGGGCAACCAATATTCCAACGTAGCATAAACTTTCAAAACGCCGATACACGTAAATTTTTTTTTGGTCCCCTCTACCGGAATCCGTTGTCAGAACCTTGTTATTTAAAAAAAAATTTGATTTTGTTGTGCAGTGTTTTTTTCTCCTTATATATGCCGCAAGGGGCTCTTTGTTCCCTTAAGGGAGTGTTCCCGTCTAGAATGCCGATTTTAGGCTGTTTTTCAAAAAATTATTTTGGAGCTACAAGGCAACATGCAATATTCTGGTTTTTTGCTTGTTGTTCCTTATTATTTGGAGAACAGAAACTCATATTTGTGTCAAAAAATTTTATTTTCTAAGTACAAATTTTCAGTGGTCAATGTGACCTTGTCACGCTGATTTTCACTGCTGGCCGATAAGAAATTTCGGGAACCAGTAATCTGAAACAGAAATGGGTATGCAATTATTAATCTGCAATAAATTCCGCGGATGCTAAACCACAGTTTTAGTCAAAATGTTGATTAGAAACAAAATGGCGGCCATATGAAAAAAAATTGTCCAGTTTTGTCACCTTTTTTTACCTTTAGAGTGCTTGAAAATATATTTAACAATAATTTTTTGATGAAAACTTTGGTTTAGCATCCAATGAAAACTATCTAGAACATTTTCCCAAAATTTCAAGTCGATACCTCTCATAGTTGCTGAGAAAAGTTATCGGCCAGTACAAAAAATGTGGTTTCGAGAAAAACGCGTTTAAAGTTTCGAAAGCGGAGCAAAAAGAGCTGAGATTACTTCAATTAACATGCAAAAAAGTGGGTACTGAGTTTGCGGATTGAAAAACGACTTTGGGGGGTGATAGTATATAGTATAAGGTACAATAAAACGCCAAAAAAAATCGATTTTTTCAAACTTCTACCCGGGAACACCTCCTTAACAGGAAAAACGAACTTAAATGCTTTGTGTTAAAATTAAATTCCCCAGGGTGGGTGATTAACCTATCTCAAGCAGTCTTAGATGGTTGGGCTGCCATCTATCGTCCTCTAGAAGAGACGCCGCCGTATGGTGAACGTTCTTCGGCATCTTTTCCTGATATGAGGTATATAACGCATAAACGATTGGTGTTTTTAGTGAGCACTGCATGGGGCGGAAAGAAACTCATCCTAAAGTAAAAGATTTGACTTAAAATGTTGATGAGATGGGAAACAATTAGAGGACGGGAATATTTTTAAAGTGCGGGAGTAAGTGGAAATTGAATCTCCCCCCCAGGGATGGAAGCCCCGAGCACTTCATGCTGAACTACCGAGGCGAGTTCGAATCTTGAGTTCCATTAGTGGCAGTCTTTCAGCTTTAAAGCCAGTATTAAAAAACCATTTAGTAGGTTGGGAATACCCATATTATACAAACTAAAAGTAATTCTAAATATAATTTAAAACTTTCTACGCATTTCAAAACGTATAACAAGCGATGAAAATTACAGCAATTTGCCTCAAATTACATTCAGTGTTTCATAATGCCTGAGTGACATGATCCCAGTAATTAGAAAGGCAAAGAGACTGTCGCAGTGAAATATTTTTCATTTGCGTTGTTCAAGTAGACCTTTCTTTGATCACAACCATAAATTGTTTGCATGACGTCATGCACTGTTTTTAGTATTCCTTTCAAGAAACTCCACTCAATGTAGGCGCGACATAAGTCAGTTGGTGCACAAAACGTGCCAACTCAAACACTTTACGAGTATATAAACTTTCAATTTGGCAGCCAAAAGCATTGCACTGAAATAGAACTTTCTGAAAGCGAAACTTAATTGGACTTCCTTGAAAGCGCGCCGAAGCAACGCCAAACCGGTTGCAGTTAGTCATTACAAGAGATCGTCAGACAAGCACCAGTGCCACATGGCTGGAGCTACACGGCGCGAACGGGCACAGGTGGCCGGCAAAGGCGGCTGCCGCATTGTCTGCTGCTGTCGGTATGGAAAAAAAAACTCGCCATTTAGAGACACTCGGTTGCGCATGCGTGACTCGCATTGCCCCCGAAAAGGCCGCAGCGAGGCGGAAAAAAGTGAGCACAACTGACGCAACACGCTGGCTAAAAATAAGCGAGAGTCAGCCAGCGGATGCTGTGGCTGAGAATGACGTACGTCGCTGGCAGTCAGAAGCAGTTAAAGTGCTAAATTCATGTAACCTGAGTAGGCACAGCGGCAGCAATCGCTCGGCCGGCCTGTTGTGTGCACAGCAACGATCTGACGTCAACAGCTGATGCTGCACTGCCGTTTCGGTCAGCATCAGTCGAGATAAACCTGACTGAACCGAACGTTTCACCGTTTTTGTATGAAATATGAGCGAAAACTACGAGACTGGCCAGCGAGGAAGCATTTTTATTTCGTTTACTTTTTAAGCATCACTTTGCTCCTAAAAAAAAATTAAAAATGATGACTTCAAAGATTGACTGCAAGAAATTGGCACAGCAGATAAGAAAACAAAGCAAGGAAACCACAAAAGGAACGAAATAGCAACACATTACTTCAAGTTCATTGAAAGTTCAGTAGGAGCTGCCAAAATAAAAAAATATATAGAAGTATATATATGTATGGTATATACGAGTATGAAATGTGACTTCATTAGCGTAGGTCGACAATGCCCGTTTGACACTCTACGGGATAACAAAATTAAAGATTTGTGCTTATGTGGTCAGTAGTTGAAAAAAATCTGCTGTTATGATGTTGATTCAACAGCTAATAGGTGTATAGTGTACTTGATTCTTTATAAAATATGATGAACCACTATGATTGACGACCATTGACAATGACTTTTGATGACTGATAGTGGTTGATGATGACATTAATTGAAAATCCAAGTAGAAAACCCAATGTCAATGAAATTTATACTTTCTGGTGACTTGATTGATGCCTATAAAAGTTGACTGATGATGATTGATGCTGTTATTATAGTGTGGTTTGACCAAAAGATAGCACCTTAAACAGTTCTGTGTTCAATAGAGTAAATAAACAGAATTAAGGAGCATAAATTGAATGGATATGTTGTCAGTGGTTCTAATAGTATTTGACACAAATGTGCTGTTATGATGGTGATTCAATATCAATAAAGCACAGTAAATCCTCAGAAATGATGCTGAGCGACCAGGACTGACAATGGTTGATAGTGATTAAAGGTATTTTTTAATGAGAATAACACCAGGAAAGCTAAGATCAATAAATTTTTAAAAATGATTTGTGCATATGTGGTCAGTAGTTGATACAAATTTGCTGTAATTATGTCAATTCAATACCATTGAAGTGTGGAGTATGCTTAATTTTGCGTAAATGATGATGAATCACCATGATTGATGACACTTGACAATGACTGATGATGACTGATAGTGATTGATGATCATATTTTTAGAGAATCAAAGTAGAAACACTAAGCGCAACTAAATTTTCAACGATTTGGTACGTGATTGATGCTTATTTAAGTTGATTGATGATGACTGATGATAATATAATACTGTGAGTTGGCCAAAGGTTAGTAAGTTAAACAATTATAATTGAACATCATAAAGCAGATAATGATTGGGTGACAAATGTCAATCGGCTTCTTTCTCACCGATGAAGATTAAAGATTATTTGAATGACAGTAAACTTTGACTAATAATCTAATAAAAATCATTGCAATTTTACATTTGAATTATTTCATTGGTCATTATTAAAGCTCATTTATACGCTTTCAAGGCGATGATAAAAGTATTTCTTGATTGACTGATCATGACTGATGATGCAAATGTTCAAAACTCATCAAGATTAAGAGAGATTAACGAACTTTGTTTATTATTTCTGATATTAATTTGTTTTACGTCATCTTGTTTGCAATTTCCTGCAAAGCAAATGTAGCCGCAAATTTTTGCGTACAGCAAACGTGAACACAGCACAACGCCCCAGAAACGAGTGACTGTAAGATGCCACTTGGAGATAAACGACTTAATGTGTTCAGTTGACACACCCACTTGTTAAATTACTGCCTAAAAACCGGCGTGTAGAGCAAATTCCGCTTTTTGTTGCGCATAATTAAAAATACTTTTGCAAAGTTTGTATGCAATTTAAAATGTAATTTTCGAAGCGGATCTCTGTTGGGCGCAAAGTGTGCAGAATTGTTGAATTATGTAAATAAAATGCGTGAAAGTGTTGCCCACACAAACACTCACACACAAACACACACATATACACACAAACAAATTACATTACTTGCCACTTACAGTTAATCCTTGGTGGTCGCACAGTTTGTGAGCGAATGCAATAGTTGCAAAAAGGAAATAAATAATGCACAAGAGCAGTAAAACAAAATAACGGCATCAACAACAACAATAAAATTGCAAAATTTAACATGCACATCCATAAAATTAAATGAATTTAAGTAAAACGAGTGGATGGAGTGAATAAAAATAGTGGTTGTGTGAGTAGGAAAGAGCGGCGGGAGGGGAGTAGGAGAAGCAAATGGGAATGCTTGGGGAATGAATGTAAAGAGTTCAGTTGATTTGAGTTGAGCTGAGCTTAGTTGAGTTGAGGTAGAAGTGAAGTGAAGAGTGTCTGAAGTGTTGGCTAAAGATGAATTTTAATGGACCTTAACGCGCTCAACAAAGAGCAAACAAACAATACAAAAACAATATCTATGAAAACATTGTGAGAAGTGTGTTTAGGCTTAACCTTAGAACTGTCTTTGGGGTACTGGGCTCTCCTAGCTGACTTTATATAAATTTTAGATAGAGAATAGATAAATAGAAAGATATCAAATAGACAGATTTAATAGCACTTAGCACTGAGGCCAAAGATTATGTTGTTGTACCCCCTCCAAGATTTAAAGAACATCTCCTAAATCCACCGACCTAATGAAGTTTAGTCACTCACGTAACTCACTCAATAACTCATCCTAAAAGATCGAATAGTCGATCGAACTACTTAGTCGATTTGGACAAAACATAGCTTTCCAAAAGATGAAAATAAATAATGAAAATGTAGCGACAGTTTTTAGATTGAAGTACACTCAAAAGATATAAAAATATGTTTTGATTGAATGTATGTATACGAAAACTAAGTATTAAAAGTATTATGTTCACTTTTGAAATAGTTGCACAATAGTCACGAAGGGGTTAAGGCGACATCATTCAGCACTCGGCATTCGTGCTGCAATTGGGTGTTGCATGACTGGTGCTGCTGTACTTAGTTGCGGTACACGCACAAAATTCACTATGACAGTGTACTCGAAAAAAATTGCAACGACGCAATAACAATGCGGCCAGCAACGGACAACTGGCGCAGTGACTGACACTCCAACACTTGTTGCTGTAGAGGATGATGCTGGCTATCTCGACACCGGAAATTGCCATCGACTACATATCACTTCTCTTCACTTCACTTCTCCACTACGCATCACTTCACTTCTCCGTTTCAAGTACAGTCGAAATCCGCTAACTGAAGTGGCTGAACTAAAAAATCCGCTTAACTGAAATAAGAGCCCAAGTCCCACTTTTATTTGGAGTTTTTCCTGAAAATGCATTCGAGTACATTCAAATTCGTTCATTTAACTGAAACTTTGCATAACTGAAAAATTCTGTAAAGTGAAAGCATTTTTTGGGTCCAAAACATAAATTTACATTATTTCAACTCCGCTTAAAGTCAAACAATTTTGTGTCACATTTCATAATTTAAAAATACTGCCCTGCTATTATTTGGCCATATTATTACATCCCTGATAAGTGGATCAGCTGATTTTGTTAGTTGGCTTTTGAAACTGCAATGACATTAGAAAATTTCACAATTAGAATGTAGAGTCCGACCTATTCCCACTTTTTGGCCGATGCCGATTAGTCGGTCGGAAGGGCGAGAATCGGCCAATGCCGATTCCATAGAAGAAATAAAACGAATAGATTCCATCGAAAACAGTTTATTTTACAAAAGAACAAAAACAAAGGTGCTTTATTAAATATACATTTGTTCGTAACATATTTCACATAAATAAAACAAAAACCAAATAATAAAACTTAAATTACATAAAAACAGAACAAAAATTGAAGCAAGAAAATAGGCCAATGTGGCATCGACCAAAATAGCCCGATACCAATTTTTATGGCCGATACTAGCCGACTCTATTATAATGTCTTTCCCTTTCACTCATCCGAAGTAGGTTCAATTGAAAGGAATTTCGCCTTACCAGAGCGGTGTTGAAAGATCAGGAGATTTCCTCCTAAATGTAGGAGATTCTTAGTCTTTAAGATAATTTTTTGGGGGAAGAATTTTTAGGAGAAAGTTTTGGAGATTTCGATGGTAATACATTTATTTATTTATATATTTATTTATTTAATTATTTATTTATTTATTAAATTTATTTATTCAGTTGCAGTAATAACAGACATCATTAGTGGCGATGTAGCCTTGAATATGGAAAGCTAAAGTGTCTAATTTAATCCAATTAAATTTTATGCTTCAAAGTGTACAATTTATGCAATGAATGAAGAAAGCTTACAAAAGCAAATTCATATGTTTTGTTTGTTAAGCTGAAGTTGAATGAATAAGAAGGCTGGAATAAAAAAAAAACTAAATATATTTTTATTATAAAAAGTTTAATTCCTTAGTTTATAATGACAAAAAATATAAAAAAAAAATTTTAGGAGACTTTTTAATTTTTGGGAGAAAATTGCGGCTTTTTTTTAACAATTTAGGAGAAAGTCATTTCAGCAGGGACCGAAAATAACAGTTATTTATGAAAACTATATTTGAAAAATTTACTATGAAGGAAAAGTCATAAAAATAAATTAAAAATACCAATACATTTCTTTTCGCACGGAGAATCAAACTTGGCAATAAACTTTTTTTTGTAATTTTTATGGAAAAATTAAAAAAAGAATTATTTTTAATTTATATTTTGAAAATCCTTTAATAACAATTATTTCTGATTTTTTTCATATAAGTCCACAAATAACGGTTTTATTTACTATAATTATAATATAATTTATTTATAATTTTAATTTAAGTTGTCCTAAGATAACAATTATTGGTTACTTTTCTTTTTTTAGTCATCAATAAAAATCATTCAATGACTTTTATTTAAAAAAGTCATTAGTAAAAGTCATTCAAAGATTTTTTTTTTAGTCATCAATAAAAATCATTCAGTGGCTTTTATCTTTTAAGTTATCAATAAGAATCATTCAGTGACTTTTATTTATAAAAGTCATCAATTAATATCAGTAAGTGAGTTTTATTTATACAAGTCATCCATAAAAATCATTCAGTGACTTTTATTTTTCAATTCGCAATAAAACACTTCGTTCAATAATGTGTGTGACTGACACATATGTAGATGGCGGCACTAATACTAAATCAATATTTTTTTTCGAAATTGTGAACCTTTTTAGGCTTACTGTCAAAATTATATGTCAATCCGACCATTAGTTTACAAGTTACAGTACTTTAAGTGACACTACTTTTGAGTTTTCAAAAAAAATGAATTCAAAGCAATTCCGTGTGCTGATTTATCATTGTTTTTTAATGAAAAGAAATACTGTTCAATGCCAGGAATGGCTTGAAAAACATTATTTGGACTCTGCTCCATCAAAAAGAACCATTCGTAAGTGGTTTGCTAAATTCCGTACAGGCCATATGAGCACCGAAGACGATGAACGCAGTGGACGTCCAAAAGAGGCTGTTACGGACGAAAACATCAAAAAAATCCACAAAATGATTTTGGAAGATCGTAAATTGAGGTTGATTTGTATAGCTGACACTCTAAAGATATCAAAGGAACGTGTTGGACATATCGTTTATGAATATTTGGGTATGCGAAAGCTATGTGCAAAGTGGGTGCCGCGCGAGCTCACAATCGACCAAAACCAGAACGTGTCGATGCTTCGGAGCAAAAAAAAAAAATGGTACTGAAAAGTTGGAAGATCGCTATAATCGGTGTATCGCCCTCGATGGCAACTATGTTGATGAATAAAAACGAATTTTGGCAAAAAAATGTGTTTTAATTAGTTAGTCACACACATTATTGAACGAAGTGTTAAAAGTCATTGTCATTTATGCATGCAAAAGCTATGATTCTTCCAGGAAACAGAGTTGTCAGGACAGGTCAGGCAGGTCAGGCTACATATCGATATTTAATGAATCCAGTAGTGCGATTAATGAAAATGACTTTTATATTGCGACTTAAAAATAAAAGTCATTGAATGATTTTTACTGATGACTTTTATTATTAAAAGTCAATGAATGATTTTTATTGATGACTTAAAAAATAAAAGTCACTTACTGATTTTTATTGGTGACTTTTATAAATTAAAGTCACTGAGTAATTTTTATTGATGACTTTTTTTAAATAAAAGTCCCCAATAATTGTTATCGTAGGACAACTAAAATAAAAATCGAGAAAAAACTGTTATTTGTGGACTACTAAGAAAAAAATCAAAAATTATTGTTATTATAGGATTTTTAAAATATAAATAAAAAAAACTGTTATTTGTTGAGTCATTAAATAAAGGTAAAAAAATAACTCTTAAACAGTGATTTTTATAATAAAACATATAACTGTTACGGTCCCTGCATTTCAGGTATCTGGTAATCCTAAACCAGAATCTGCTTGAGTGAAAACACCGGTTAACAGCAACTTAAAGGCTTAAAAAAACGACTTGCAGTTAGGCGGACTCGACTGTATAAGCTGCGATTGTTGCTGCCGTCTGCTGCTGTTGTCGGTTGGATGTAAAGCAAAGTGATGTAGGCGACAAAGATTGCACCAGCATATGTCAAATTGTGCTCGACAAGCGATATGTGTGTTTGTGTGTGTGTGTGTGTTAGCCGGCATAGTGCGTATTGACAAATGTCTTGTTGGCCATGACAAAGCGTCAATTTCGCATTTCATTCCTTTTGCTAATGGAATTTTACATGCGGCCTGCAGTCACATGACCTGTGCCGAACGCATTTGACCGAAATCAATTTGAGTTAGAATGATTGGAGTGGAAATTTAGACAAAGCATTTTAATTAAAATGAACAGAAGCCGGCTCGGCCGAATTTGTCAATTCGATAAATACGAGTTCACGTTAATCTGCTGCGCGTAGTTGTTCGTGCCAGTTCGTAATTATGATTTTCATTCTCCGTACTGCATTGTTTAGTCTTTTTGCTTAATTTTACTTCTATTTAATTTTTTTTTTTAATTTTTTATAATTTGATTTTTCCATTGAAATTTGCACTGCAACTGAAAGTGTCTGCTTCTGTCCACAAACGTGCGGGCCGCTGCGACGTCGTCTGTCGATTGTGGCGAAATTTGATGGCCGTACATGAAAATCTAGACGTGGGGCCGCAACTGCTACTGCAATTATTTACTTGTGTTGTTATGTTTTAACCCACATTATTGTTGTTGCCACAAGTGTGGTTTTGCGTTTAATTTTTTTCGCTATTGCTTTCAAGTTGTGTCTTAATTCGTCTGGCTGAAAGCAGCAAGACGTGTGTAATTTTTTTGTTCGTCACTGCCGATAGCCTGTGGGTTTATGTGTTTGTCTCTCTGTCTGTCTGTCTGTCGGTCGCTGTTGGTTCGTGTATGCGCCAGCCCGGTGCACGGTGCCGTATTACTGACATATGTTGCTCGAGTTATGGCTTGTAGCAGTTGTTGTTGTTGTTGTTGTCGTTGGAGTGTTATCGTCATTTCAAAATTGACGCTGACACATCACTTTGACATTGGATAAGGTTTTCGCGTGTGGGGGCTTAAATAAAACATCAGAGGATTGACACTTCGCCCTCTATTTGCTGTGGACTGAAGGCTAACAGTTTCAGTGGCTCGAAAGTGTACATGGATTCACTTAAAACTGCAAGACTTCTCTCAGTTTATGTAAGAGCACAACCTATGACCAGACATGGGCGTTTTGCACTAAATTTGTGGTGCACTATGCTTCTCACTGCCACTGAATAAAGATGGAGATTAGTGAAGAAATATTCATACATCATTAAATGTATTTATTGGTAGTGAAGAGTATAGTGAACTATAAAAATTAGTGACAAAAATTCCATGTCTGGACTATAATGCAGTAAATTTAGTGATGACTGAAATTTTGAGCTATCACTAAGTTTATTTATTTTAACGTTATAATTGAGTTGACTTTAGGTTTTAAAATTTTATAATGCATCTATTTATAACACAGTGCAACAAATTCAAAAAAAAAATTCGATCATCTTTAAACTGCATTTAAAAAAAACTCGAAAATCCCGAAAAAAATCTTCTGACACTTTTTCATCTACTGAGGTCCTTTATCGAATGAGACATCTTTGACCTTGCCCTATTTTTAGTGTTGCACTGTGTAATCTATTATCAATTATTTATTTAAAGTTAGTTTTTCAAAAGAATTTCATAATACAAATTTTTTCCTGAGATCAACAATTAAATGTAATTAAATAAAATAAATAAAAAATAAAAAAATAGGTTTTCACCAACCAACTACAAAAATAATTGAACTATTTTAAGATTTTTGAAATTTCAAAGATTTTACTAATTTAAGCTTGCCAGCTAAGTTGCTGGTTTGAGTTAAAAAAAAATATGAAAACATGCAAGTACATCAATATTTCAGGTTATTTCATGAAATATCTCTCAGTTCTAACCAAAGAAATGAATAATAAAAGCAATGCTAATTAAAACATTATTTCTTTTATGTCCACTAGACAGTCGGACATAAATTATGGGTTCATTAAAATGGCGGCTGAAATTAGTTTCGCTTTCTCGCTTTTCTGAAGTGAAAATATTGGCTTTGCATAAAGTGATAACAAGAACTCAATCCCTTCAAAGACTGTCTGACAGTGAGACTAACATTAAAAGGCCAAAGTCTTTTTCTGAATGTTCTGAAAAGTATCCTTCTTTTTGTCTATAAATTTACAACAATATTTTGATATGAACCTTTCAGCTAGTAATGTGCATTTCTGGCCAAATCATCTCCGATTTCTGACTTCAAATCACTGAATTTCTAGTGAAGATTTTTGTGTAAATTATGTAATTTTGTTTGCATTTTTGGTGCATATAGAAAGTAGAAAGAACCATGAGCTGTATTGCTCTTACGAAACCTAATCCTACCTAGTAAAAAGTTGGTCCCACCAAGAGATGACAGGGCGTCCCACAGTGTTGCGAGTGACAAAAATAGAAGGAGTGGTCGTATATAAATGATATTTGGTATACAGTTATTGTATGAATAAAGAACTTACTGTGCAAAATTTCAGTGAAATCGCACCAAAACTTCGACCACCTCCCATACAAACGGATTTGAAAAAACTTCATATTAACAATGAAAACTATCTTAGCTCATAAAAGCTACATTCAAAATATTTGTACTTTAATATAAATTTATTTTTAAATGTGTATATAGATAAAATGCGCTTTTTTCTAAAGTCATTGAAAATAAAATCTCGATAATTTGCTCTACAGCTGCTCAGAAGTTGCTCTTAGAGGGTTAAAATCTTACATTGACCCCCACTAATTTTTCTTCCTGAATATTTCTTTCGAACATACCTACCCCGTATCTCCAACCTTTAATGGGGCTCCCATACAAAATCATCGTTTTTAAAAAGTGGGCTCCCGCTGCTCTCAGGTTGGTCCCAGACGTACCATATGTAAGACTGACCCCCATTTATTTTTCCTTCCGAATATTTTTTCTATACACATCTAACCGCTACATCCAACTCTTAAGGGGGCTGCCATACAAAACTAGTAATTTTCAATGGAAATGGCTTCACACTTGTAAATGTAGTAAAGTAAACGAAGAAACATCGTATCTGGCAAAGTACCGAACCGATTTGAATGATTTATTCAACAATCGTCAACATTCCTGAATGCCAAAAATACAAAATTAGTTCAATTTAAACAATTCACCACCAGAGGGCGCCTCCCATACAAGTGAAGTAGTAAGGTTGCCAACTTTTGGGTCTGTACGAAAAAAAATCAAAGTTTACTGTCGAAACTCCTCTATTTCGAATATAATAGTAATCGTAATTGATTTTCCGAAGTCATCTTCAACAAATCAACTTTCCATCAGCAGCAGAGCATTATTTGACAGATTGCATTGGTATTCAACCAAACGGTGAAAATATCGCGAATTTGAACTCAAGTCTTCACCGAAAAATGCCAATAACTTGCATTCGCGCAAATATGCGCAGCTAAAAATTGTACAGCATAATGTAGATACTTGCATAAACAAAATATCAAAAAATTTCAAAAGTGATATTTAACGTTTTTTTTTAATTCACTTTCAAAGTTTGAACTCTTTTTTTATTCACTCGTTTTCTTTACTTAAATTTCATCATAACAGTACTGCTTAGAGGTGATAGTAATCAGCAAAATTTTGGTCTTGCCAGACCTAAATTATATAAAACTTACGATAATAGTAACTTTTAGGGACCTGCTCATAATTTATTTTGAAATATTCAACCTCAAAGTCAAAGCATAAATTTGCTGTTTGTACAGAATTTTTTTTCAACGCTGGAAGGCGTACTTTAAGAGCTCATAACTTCTATGTTATGCAATATTTTTTCATAAAACTTCGGATTTCTTTTAATTGAAGTATTTCCAACAAAACCTCATACTCAGATTTGTTGTTATAACATTGCATTTTGGCATTTTGTTACTACTCGCAACACTGTGCGTCCCCAACTTGATGCTTCCACCAGATACCAGACACAGATACCGCATCGAACACTTGAAATACTGAATAATTCACTAAACGAATGAGAGCTGATGACAAAATTTCAGTAACTGTAAATAGTCATAGTCGCTAACTGCACCAGGGTTGTGAGAAAAAATATACATTTGGTTTGTGGAAAAACTAAATTAAAGTTTTTCGTCCTTCTCAACATACATTCACAAAATTTCGCAATGTTTGTATACAGCAATGACTCATGAATACCCCTAGAACGGTGCCTAATTGATGTCTTTTTCAATGACAATAGTCCGTTTTATGCGACGCAGATGTAACATTCAACTGCGTAAGTGTTGTCACTGGCCATTGCGATTGGCATCAGCAATTAATGGTCACCCTATTCACAAAATACCAATGCCAGGAGCGCAGGATTAACGATCGGCATTTTGTGCAGCAACGAGTCGGTCAACGTTGAAAAAAAGCGACAAAGAACAAAACCAGCAACAACCAGAAGGCAAACAAAAAGCCAAGCAAATAAATCAAAATCATAGCCTGACATCAGTGGCGGCTGTCACTTGACGTTAAAGTGAATTAAGGAAAGAAATAATCAAATCGAGTAAATAAAGACGATAATAAAAAATGATGATTTTGCTGGCACGCCATTCAAATGCGGCCAGGCTGCAAGAATTTTAATGGTCGAATTGTCTGATTGTCCTCTGCGGTAGTTTGCTCATTGTGTGTCTTACTGTGTGAGTGCTATTATTTATACAAATATGTGTGTGTGTGTTTGGTTGATTGAGAAGCGCTGTTCGATTGGCGCGCTGGCTTTTGTAAACATAAATTTGAATTTGTTTTCGCAAATTTGCGTTGTGGTTTTGTTTTGATGAAACAGGCTTTTTGACATTTTTGATTACATGGATTAAGTATCGGACAGACACAAATACACTAACACCAAGCACGCGCCAATGCTGCAAATTAATGCAAACGCTGATAAATGATTGTACACACTTCAAGTGGCTGCCGTGTAAATGCGTGCAAGTGTGTGTGTGTGTGTGTGTGTGAGAGGGTGTTTGTTTATTTAGCAAATTTATTAAAATTAATTTAGCGCACTGCAGGTAATTGTATTCATGTGCAAATGTCACCTACACAAACCCACACAAACACATAGATACATCAATAAGTTGTGTGTGTGTGTGTGTGAGTATAAGTGCGCGCAGCGGTAGATGCTTTTGACAAGTACTCAGCGCTGTAATTACACACGCAGTCGCTATCGCTGTCGCTGACTGCTGACGGCGCCGGTAGGCGACGCATGTTTACCGAATTAATTATGGCGCCTATTTAAGTGCAAATGAAAGCAGCACGAATTGCGATTAACTGCACACGGCCGACAGCCAACGCACAGCGACGCGCACAAAAATGTCGGCTTGTCAGCGGGATGACAGTCCATCAAACGGTTGAGATAAATTTGGTCGGTGTGTGTGTGTGTGTGTCGGCCGGTGATTAGCGGCCACCGTACCAAGTTGCAGCCTGTCGCGCTACCTGTCGCCCGTTGCGATTGCGGCACTTCTTAGCGGCAGCAAAGTGTTAATAAAGCCAACACATGACGGCCAACATGGACGCAAAGCCGACTAATGAATTCGTCTCTCGTTTGCGCAGCTCATTCGCGCAAGTGACATAATTCCTAGTTGCGGTCAATGTTACTAGTTACTATTTTTTTGCTGTATTTGTTGTGGTGCAATTAACCGTTGTCGCGCCGCACATGACAACCTGCCAAACGAATTCAATTTCAGTACAATTCATTTGATCAGAATTTATGCGCACAACTTATTAGCATAAATTTTGTGTGCTTTTTGCGAAAGGCGAAACTTTTGTTGCGTATTGTTGTCGCAAAATATTTCAAAACGGTTCGACTTGTTTTTGTTTTGTTTATCGCGTCTGTTATCATTTTTAGCACAAGTAAAGTCTGCCGTTGCTGCTGTTTGCCGGAGCATTGGCCGACGGTGTTTTTCTCTGACTACGGAAGTTTTTCGTCCTTCAAGTCATGCGAATGTCTGTCATAATAAATCATAAATTTTATCAACTGAACCATCCAAGAATGTTGGCTTTACTTCCTTAACCCACGCTTACACTTCTGAACGTATACCAAGTATGAATTAGTTAGGTTATGCTAACCAAAACACGTGTTGTTACTGACTACAGACTACTGTTTAGTCCCATCCCAGCACTTTAAAAGCGAATACTTTTCGCACCAGTAATTTTTGAACATTATCTGGGACTTATATATCCCCGCAGTATTGAAAGGGTTAAGACGTTTGTCTAAGAGCGAGAAGAAGAAAGCGTACTTTATCTTCCAGCACTTGCTTTGCATTATCTCGAAGAAGAAAGACTTACCTGGGCAACTTCTTCTTTGACAATTTAAAGAATCTAGTCGATAGGGCTATTAGCAGTCGACTAGGCTTCGTAAGGACCTCAAGCTGGTTCCATGGGTGAGCGGACTTAGGTTAGGTTGTGTCACAGTGGCTGCACACACACTCGGAAGCCTATTGTGAGACTCATTGTGATGCCACAAATTCTACCTGTTTTTTTTCTCGAACATGTCTTACAACACACATTTAAAACGGAAGGGGGGAGGGGACCTACAGTTTAACGCCAAATCCGAACAGCGGTTTTTTTTGGCAATTTTCTTTCACACTTGGAGATTTCTCATTGCCTGCCAAGACTGCACTTGTGCTATTCTTGTAATTCTCATCCGGTTCATTTGCAATGCCGATAGAAGTAGACGAGCGTTTCACTAGCCCCAGCTGGGACTCGAACCTAGGGCCTCGGTATGAGAAGCCAGCGAGTGGACTTAAGTTCAATTAATTTTGGTATTGCAATGGGCTTTTATGAACTAAGTGGGCTCCACCACTCCCAAACTATCAACCTTGATACCTAACTATCAATGTGTTTTTAATGAATAATATTTAAATTACGAATGAAAACTTTGACAGGCCTATTAGATTATAACAGGTTATAAGATTTAAAAATGAAATATTTTACTTTGATGATAAGAAAATTTAAGTACTTAACTTTACATTTTTGAGAACATTAATTTATGCATACTTGATCCGCTACTAGCGATTATAACTTCAAGTTACTTTGGGGATAAAAGAGTAATTTTTCTTAAGAGATCATATCAATAAAAAGGATGGCGACTTCGATGTGGGATTCAGACATAATTTTAGGTGCAGCCGCTTAAATTTTGAGTCTGTTCGACTTAATGCATAATTGTTTGCAATATAAAAATTAAACATTCGATTATGCTAGAGGAAAGTTCCGAATTTTTTTGAATTACAAAAACAAATTCCCAAATCTTCTGGCGAGTTACTATCGATTTGCGTGGCCTGGTGTTGTCCCTATGGAACACAACTTCTCTTCTTTTGACCAAAGTTGGCCGCTTTCTTCAGATGGTTCAACTGTTGACAGTAAAAGTCCAAAATAAGACGTAAAAGATGGCTAAACGTAGTGAAAAATCTCACCACAAAACCTTTCTGACTCTCAAGCCTGGCCTGACTATCGTTTGGGCCAGCTCACCACTATTCGATCACAATCGTTTTCACTTTCACTTGTCGTAAGGGATCCACTTTTCATCACTTAGCTTCCATCATTCAGTGGAAATTCGGTTCATGGGATTTTATTCTTCTTGTTCAGCTTCTTTTTGTAACCAGCGTTATTCATGTCGGTTGAAGAACCAAATTGAGGAGGCCCTATCATCTCTTGGTGTGACCAACTGGAGAAGGCGCAAAGCAAAGGCGCCTGAAGAAGGCTTTTGCGGCAGGCCGTAACCAGGTAACGGGTTGTTATGGCCAGTTAAGTAAGTAAGTTATTCATGTGGTTCCAAATGCTTTTTTTTGCCAATGTTTAGCTTCTTACTTACTTAATTGGCCATAACAAGGCATTACCTGGTTACGGCCTGCCGCACAAGTTCTATTCAGGACACATTAAGAGATGAAATGGGTGTCTTTAAGTTGGTCCTTCCACCGGAGCCAGGGTCTCTTTCTTCGCCGTCGACCTCCAACTACCGCATCGAACTCGTTTTTCGCCGCAGTTTCATCGTCCATGGCCTGTGTTATGTCCATGTCTTTAAACAGCTCATACATACATCGCTGTTCATTTGTTTAGCTTCTGGTCAATCTAAACAGTTCTTAGACGACCGTTGGACTCAACGATTTCCATCATTTTGAATTTTGACAATTGGCCTTCCCAAGCGTGTTGTATCTTTGACATCAAAATCATCGGAACAGAATCGACAAGCTAAGCCATCTGGCTTGTGTTAAATCTCGAAGAATCGAAAGAAAAACTGTAAGACATGGCTTATTTTTTCATTCTGGTGTCCATCTAAGGCGCACTCTCAATCAAAACTGATTCAAGCAACCACAAAACTGACTGAGAAGTTTTCTTAATACGAATTTCATCTTTCAAACTTGTCCATCTTTGACGCACGCTTAAACAAAACTTAGTCAAGCAATTACAAAACTGTCTGAGAAGTTTTCTTAGTACGAATTTCAACTTTCAAACTTGTCCATATTTGACGTGCTCTCAAACAAAACTGAGGTAAGCAACCACAAAACTGTCTGAGAAATTTTTTTAATACGAATTTCATCTTTCTTACTTGTCCATTTTTGACACGAGCTCAAACAAAACTTAGTCAAGCAATCACAAAACTGGCTGAGAAGTTTTCTTAATACGAATTTCATCTTTCTAACTTGTCCATATTTGACGTGCTATCAAACAAAACTGCGTCAAGCAATTACAAAACTGTCTGAAAAGTTCTCTTATTTAGTACGAATTTTATCTTCCAAACTTGTCCATATTTAACGTGATCTCAAACAAAACTGCGTCAAGAAATTACAAAACTGTCTGAAAAGTTCTCTTAATACGAATTTCATCTTTCTAACTTGTCCATATTTGACGTGCTCTCAAACAAAATTGAGGTAAGCAACCACAAAACTGTCTGAGAAGTTTTCTTAATACGAATTTAATCTTTCTAACTTGTCAATTTTGGACGCGCTTGCAAGAAAAACTTAGTCAAGCAAACATAAACCTGTCTGAGAAGTTCTCTCAATATGAATTTCATCTTTTAAACTTGTCCATCTTTGACGCACGCTTAAACAAAACTTAGTCAAGCAATTACAAAACTGTCTGAAAAGTTCTCGTAATACGAATATCATTTTTCTAACACCATCTAGCGTCTAGCCATCTATTGGAATAATATTGATTTTCAAAGGACTACAAATTCTAAACACTACCATCTCTACTAATTGTACTGAGCTTTCTACTCCAAACATCCGAGAGATAGCTGAGTTTACATAAGAAATCTCGTATTTTTCAAGCCATAAATGAGGCAGTCGCTTCGTTCTAATATATAAAAAATTACATAAAACAACTCCACTGCAACGAAACATAATGACAATGTCTTCTTCGATATCTTCTTTATTCGCATTATTCTTTTTTAAGTCATGTCATGGGATTGACTTGTTCTCCTTTTTCTGTTCAAATTTTTATGAAAAATGTTAAAATGTTTGGTTTCATTGTTTTGACAGTTTAATGAAAAGTTAAACCAGAGTAGAAAATAAAGTTACTTTTTCAAAGTCATTCAGTATGCGTTGGTTTTCTCCAAAACAAAAACAAAACACTTGAATTTTTCACCATTTGCATGTGCTTTGTTGTTGTTTGGTGTTTATGACACATTTTATGCCGCTTACGATGTTATTTCTCTCAACACATTTTACACAATATTTCCAACTTTTACTGCATTCAATATTTTAATGCTTGGCAAATGATATGCGGGTTCATACAACTGAATAATTGCACATGACTATGAAAAATACTAGGAGGACCCGGCGGCTTGGCACGCATGAATTTTATGATTTCATTGAAATAATTTTTTTTGTAAATTGTTTTGTAATCACATAAACTTTTAGCAAATTGGTTACCTTGTCTGATGTGGATTTTCAAATATTGAAAATCATGCGTTAAATTAGTTGGGATTTTGAGTAATTTTTTCAAGTCTAAAGTCAATGAATCCAATAAATGAACTTTCTCTTAACCTTTAGTTGAACTTGTCAGATTTTGATGACCAATACTTTGCTTATAATTGCTCATTTAAAGCACTTTTCCCATATTTGAAGTCGAAACATGTTTTCCCCAAATAAATGTTAACCCATTGTTGAACCCAACAGATTTTTATTTTCAAGAAAGTGAATAGATCCATTCATTAATGCGTTTTCATAGTTTCTCCAAAGAAACTTTTAACCCATTGTTGACCTCTTCGATTTTAATTTACAAAAAATTAAAAACAACTATCGAATTATTTCTGATTTGAAATGCTTTTACTAAGTTCAAAGTCACAAAACCTATTAAATCATAATTTTATCATTGTAAACTTTTAACTCTCGGTTTACCCAGTTAGATTTTGATTTTAGAAAAAACAAAATTAAAAACACGTGACTAATTGTTTTCCATTTGAAGTGGTTGCACCAATTTTGAAGTCAATAGGCCCAATGGTTCATACGTTTTTGTATAGTCTTCCCGTATACAAACCTTAACCCATTGTTGACCCCATCAGATTTTAATTTTCAAAAAAATGAAAAACAACTATCGAATTATTTCTGAATTGAACATAGTTTTTTTAACCTATTAAATATTTTTCCCCATGTAAACTTTTAACCCTCGGTTTACTTAATTGGAATTTGTTTTTGAACAACTGAAAAATACGTGTCGAATTATTTTGAATTTGTAGTATTTTTACCAAATTCGAAGTGAATATGCACAATGGTTCATGTTTTCTTTCATAGTCTTCCCGTTTACAAAACTTAACCCATTGTTGACCCGTCAGATTTTGATTTTCAAAAAAATTAAAAACAACTATCGAATTATTTCTGAATTGAACAAAATTTTTTTTTAACCTTTTAAATAATTTTTCCCCATGTAAACTTTTAACCCTCGGTTTACTTAATTGGAATTTGTTTTTGAACAACTGAAAAATACGTGTCGAATTATTTTGAATTTGTAGTATTTTTACCAAATTCGAAGTGAATATGCACAATGGTTCATGTTTTCTTTCATAGTCTTCCCGTTTACAAAACTTAACCCATTGTTGACCCATCAGATTTTGATTTTCAAAAAAATTAAAAACTATCGAATTATTTCTGAATTGAACAACATTTTTTTTTAACCTTTTAAATAATTTTTCCCCATGTAAACTTTTAACCCTCGGTTTACTTAATTGGAATTTGTTTTTGAAAACCTGAAAAATACGTGTCGAATGATTTTTGATTTGTAGTATTTTCACCAAATTTGAAGTCAATATGCATAATGGTTCATGTTTTTATTTCATAGTCTTCCCGTTTACAAAACTTAACCCATTGTTGACCCGTGAGATTTTGATTTTCGAAAAACTCAAAATACGTGTCGAATTATTTTTGATTTGTAGTATTTTCAAGTCTGAAATCAATAAGCATATTCACAATCACGTTTTTTCATACAACAACAACAACACCTTACCCCCTTTTTTTGCCCTTTTAGACCCCCGTCTTAGCGGTTCAAATTTCATATTTGTAGTGTCAGCAGTTTGGGTTGGGCGCTGATGAATTAGTCAGTCATTCAAACAGTCAATCAATCAATCAGTCATTCAGTCAGGACACACGATTTTATGTATATAGATTAACATTAAATGTTCATTTACTTTGAAAAAACAATTTTGAGGCTGTTGTCTCACATCGAGCAACAACACTGTTTTCATAAACATTGCTTCCTGCCAGCTGGCATTAAAGCGCCTGAAAGTATGCTTCCGGTACGCGTTACAACATTAAACTCGCCGGAACGTTGTGCGCTGCGTGTGAGAATTGTTGTTGGTTTTTGTGTATTTTGTACAAGTGTTTGGCAAATATTTACAGCTAGTCGAATCAATAAAAATCAACATCAACACCAGCGACAGCGACCGCATCGACATCGACACAGGCGACAACATCCACCGGCAATGGCCAAGTTTACTCATAGCGGCAACACTGCTGCGTTGCTGCATGACGTGAGCGTGTTTTCGCAGCGAGAAAGCTTGTCAATAATTCATGTGGTCAATAGAACGCAAGCCAAGTGTGCGAAAGGTTCAACTAAGTAAAGCACATTTCGATTGAATAACTGTGCAGGTGGAGTACTTGAAGCTTAACCTGCCAGTGTTCCTAGTTTGGTAGTAGAGAAAGGTTAAAGGATATGGAATAAAATTCTTTGTTTGTGTATAGATTTATTATTCATATCATTAATATTGCAGTTCCATGAAAAATTCATACAAATCCATTTCTGCAATCGATTCAAAAGCCATAACACATTACTTACAGTGTTTGAATTTGTTATTTTCAGATTCTTTAAGTCAACTTGCCGCTGACGCTGCAAATCTCACAACACGAAAGCAAAGATATTGAAAATGTCAGCGTCACGCGTCTGCCAAAGCCAACGAATCCTAAGCACAAGTTTCAATATAAATCGAACTATATGCAAAAAGCGTTTGATTTCCTGAACGCAAACAAACAACGACTACATGAACGCGCAACAGTAACTCGAACCAGCAAATGGATGTAGAAATATTTTCATGGGATATTCAAGTACATACTCGGATAAAACATAAATAGTCGAATGTGTGGCAAAAGAACGCACACACATAGCGAAATTACGCACAAGTCGGCAGCGCTGTGGGGGCAACTTTGAAGGCGAGACTGCAAGACAGCATTTTCAATATCCGCAAGCTGTGCCACACGGAAACGGAACTACGCATCTACGTCTATGCTGGCAATTTGCGCAGCAACAAAACGCAATAAGAACACAAAGACAACAACATACGCCACGATGGCAGCATCCAAATTAAACAAACAATAATAATAATAATAATATTCATCATACGCCACGTAGGCCGCCAACACGCGGCCGCTTCAAATCTGCCAGCGCCGCACAATAGCAACAAATTCAGCTAGTCGGGCGTCAGCGGCCACGGCCACGACGACATTCCATTCTTGCCATCGTAGCGAAAACTTTGTAGTACTTTGCACTTGGCGCACGACGTGCGTGCGTGTGTGCGTGTGCCTGCATGGAAAAGAAGAAACGAAAAATGTCAGAGGTAAGTTGCTCAAAGTTATTCGACACTGTGTACGAGTGTTTGTTTGTGTGTGTGTGTGTGCAAAGGTGTTGCATATTTTATGGCAGAGTTTAAATCTTCAACAAATTGCACCGAACGCAGCGGCAAAGCTGACTTTAATTTACTTTCACCTGCGCTGTCAGCTGGCGAGACAAATCCCATAAAATGCGCTAAGCATGGGCCATCAATCTGGTCAGAGAGTTTGAGTATGAAATTCATTACATTCAAACATGAACGCACCTGTGCATTGTAGATTATGTGCGTCTCAGTTTGTTGTGTTGTGAAATTGTTGGGTCTATGCGGGGAAATTTGGCGTTGTGACTTGCCTTATGCATAATTTTTGCTCGTAGTCTTTGAAAAAAAAAAAAGTTGAAAAAACTAAACCAAATTTGTAAATTCAAGCAGGAAATTCAACTTGACATCTGTCCAGCAATTTCATGTTTCTTTGCCCAAACTCAATTACCGCCCACAACAAACTTGGTCTGTGTGCTGCCGAAAACTTTGCTGCACACTATTACAACTCTTGACAGTAGCAGGTTCAACAACGGTTCCATTGTGTTCGCCTTGCGGACCTGATTGGCCGCTGACGCAACCCACCATTCGTATTTTTTTTGTCTAATCATTTTGCTGCGCAGTTTTGGGGCGATTTTTGGTTGAGCATGAAAATTCCATTTTGCGGCCGCGTTGTTAGCTTTCAAGTCGCCGCTACTTTTGCATGATTTCATGTTGGCACTAATTGCATATTGACATTGTGCCATGACACTTGCGGACGGACAGTACAAGCCAGACAAATGAAAATTAATAAAATGAGCCAAAAACCCATGAATTGCTTTTAGTTTGTTTTGTAGATGAAAAATTTTGTACATATTTTGGGAGTACAAATTAGTTTGGTTCGTTTTCAAAATATTCATTTAGTATAGCTTTAAGTTTACTGAAAAATTGTGTTTTTTAACAATTTTAACTGTGAATATGTCCAACTTTGTGTTAACTAAGCAACATTTGTGGGAAGTTTTAGTTGTCTGCTTTAATTGGAAGAAAAGTTCAGCTGAAGCACTTGAAGCATCGAATGCTTGTGGAAGTTTAAGGCGAAAATGCTTCAACTGACAAATCATGTAAAGAATGGTTTCGACATTTCCAGAATGGTGATTTCAGCAAATTTCAGTGATTTCAAAGAATTGCAGGCAGTACTCGATGAAGATCCGAGTCAAACAAAAGAGCAGCTTGCAGTATCATTGGGAGTGACACAACAAACCATCTCGCTTCGATTGAGATTCATGGGAATGATTCAAAAGCAAAGAAATTGCGTGCCCTTTGAACTGAAACGAAGAGACTTTGAAAGGCGTCAGCGAGGCAAGCAGCGGCAAAAAAGAAAGGGCTTTTTACAATATTTTTTACAAATGTATATTCTACGTTAACACTCATGTGATCGGATAGGTACAAATGTACCTATGACTCTATTTGAATTGCGACCACAATCGCAAATGAGCATTGAAAGTTATGCGGTTTCAGGTTATCCTCTATTGATGTATTTCGAAACTATTTCTGAAGTGGGAGTGAAAAAAAAGGGGCGTGGGGGTAACAATATGTGTTTACAAAAAAGTAGTACGATTATGATCGGCATAGGTACATTTGTACCTATGGGTGAATACACGCTATTTGTATGGAAAGAGCATTGTTTTATCCTACCAACAGCCGCAAGTATGGCTGGAAGAATTAGGTAGGTAAATGCTGAGTGCCGATTGAGGAGAAGATAGCCAAGAAGAAGTGGAAGCCTTTGACGAAGAAGAAAACTTAGATGAAAATAATGCAGACACGGACTTTACACTAGGAGAGGAGTCTGATGCCGAACAGGATTTGAGGGTTGAGTATAATGAAAAAGCTGATAATGCAGTGTCTACTGATGACAAAATAGAAGGTGTTCAAGTGGATGAGCCAGTGGAGCAGGCGATTTTCAAAAACTTCTATTGCAAGGATGGCACGCAGTGAGGGAAACAGAAACCCACTAGTAGTCGTATTAGATGTCATAACATTATTCGGAACCAAGGAGGACCACGTCAGAAACTGCAGGGCATAGTGCTCTAGATGTTTTTCAAGCCTTTGTCATGGTTAGCAAAATTGTTCGCGAAACCAAGCGTAAAGCAAAGGATGTATTCGCAAATTTGAATGCTAGTAATTCAGATAAAAAACCTCAAATTCGAAAAGCACCCAACGGGAAATCGAGCGCTCGAGGAGCCCCTTGGGAGCGCTCCTTATTCAGCAGTGAGCGCTCCCCGTTCCTTATGCCCTTCCTTGTATTTTAACATTGCATGTCATTGGAGCGAAGCGCTCCCTTTGTGCTCCCTTAGAAGCACTCGGTGAGCACTCCATCCATAAGGAACGATCAGCGCTCTCCTTGTGCTCCGGTTAAAGCGCTCGTTAAGCGCTCCATACACAAGGATCAATAAGCGCTTATTTTGATGTTTCCCTTTTTTATGCAAAACTAAAAACTGTAAATTTTGCAATGTTTGAGAATTTGAGGGTGCATTTGTGGTCGATTTATATATATGTCTTTGATTTTTACCATTATCATTTTTATTTTCATACATGAGCATCAGAATTTTTTTATTGTACAATTGAAGATAACATGTTTTGACTGCATTGACGGACACATACGCATACATTGGTGTTCTACTTGTAGCTGGTGTGAATGGAGCTTCTATTCAGAATATCTTTGAAATGTGGAAACCAGATTCCTTGCCAATTTACAAAGCAATTGGTTTTGTTGGATTTTTAAACACACACATACATACACGCACACAGACTTTTTAAAACACGTATTTACGTATAAATTAAGTATAGGTACATTTGTACCTATGCCGATCATTTACGTCAGGTAAGACTACCCGATCACATGAGTGTTAACTTCAAGAAGAAATAAATAATACGCTTTGCCTTGTTTTGAAGTGTAAACCTTTCCCTTTAAGTAGCCCGACAAGAAAAAATTCGGCGCTTTTTAATCAGGCGAGCCAGCAGACCAGTCGAAATCGCCGTTTTTGGAGATGAGACCTCGAGCGAACATTGTCTTTAGTAGATAAATTCATCATCTGCCGCGCCGTATGGCATGTCGCGCCATTCTGCTAGAACCAATAATACTCCAACTGATTTTCCTCGATGAATGGCTGCAAAAATTCGGTGATCATGGACTGATATAGTTTACCACTGACAGCTACAGTACCGACAACAAATGCAAATCTTTCATCATTATTCTCCATAAAGTGGTTTTCGGGATGTTCAATTGTGACGAACGATGTCGAAAGCAGGTCCCGTGGCGAATTTCCCAACGAGGGACTTAATTGTGTTCACTGAAGGCACCCGCCGTAATCTCCGGACATTGTTCCTTCTGATTACTGGTTGTTTCGATGGATGCAGCACAATTTGACAGATCATAGATTCACTTCTTTAGCAGAAATCGAAAAATGGCTTCTGAATTAAATCGTCTTAAAAGACGAGACATTTTTTCGAGATGAAGTTCGAAAACTACCTGAGGGCTGAAAAAAGGATGGAAAAATTGGCTCCTAACTTGGATCGCCTTAAAAGACGAGATCTTTTTTTCGAGATGGAGTTCGAAAATTACCTGAGAGATGAAAAAGGGATGGAAAAATTGGCTTCTAACTTGGATCGCCTTTAAAGACGAGACATTTTTTTCAAGATGAAGTTCGAAAATTGCCTGAGAGATGAGAAAAAGGGATGGAGAAATTGGCTTCTAACTTGGATCGCCTTTACAGACGAGAAATTTTTTCGAGATGCAGTTCGAAAATTGCCTGAGAGATGGGAAAATGGGATGGAAAAATTGGCTCCTAACTTGGATCGCCTTAAAAGACGAGACATTTTTTCGAGATGAAGTTCGAAAATTGCCTGAGAGATGGGAAAATGGGATGGAAAAATTGGCTCCTAACTTGGATTGCCTTAAAAGACGAGAAATTTTTTCGAAATTAAGTTTGAAAATTACCTGAGAGATGAAAAAAGGATGGAAAAATTGGCTCCTAACTTGGATTGCCTTAAAAGACGAGATATTTTTCGAGATGAAGTTCGAAAATTACCTGAGAGATGAAAAAAGAATGGAAAAGTTGGCTTCTAACTTGGATCGCCTTAAAAGACGAGACATTTTTTCGAAATGAAGTTCGAAAATTACCTGAGAGATGAAAAAAGGATGGAAAAATTGGCTCCTAACTTGGATCGCTTTAAAAGGCGAGATATTTTTTCGAGATGGAGTTCGAAAATTACCTGAGAGATGAGAAAAGGGATGGAAAAGTTGGCTTCTAACTTGGATCGCCTTAAAAGACGAGACATTTTGTCGAGATGAAGTTCGAAAATTACCTGAGAGATGAAAAAAGGATGGAAAAGTTGGCTTCTAACTTGGATCGCCTTAAAAGACGAGACATTTTTCCGAAATGAAGTTCGAAAATTGCCTGAGAAATGGGTAAAGGATGCGAAAATTGGCTCCTAACTTGGATTGCCTTAAAAGACGAGACAGTTTTTTGAGATGTTATTAAAAAAGGGATGGAAAAATTGGCGCCCTAAAAGACGAAACATTGTTTTGAGATGGAATTCAAAAATTGCCTGAAAGATGTGGAAAAAGTAGTAACCAACGATGGACAATACTTGCTTTTATTGATCTGTCTATTCATTTTGTTTTGACATAAATTCATTTTTTTGCCACAAAAAACAGACTAAATTAGTACAAATTAATTCGCTAAATCGCTAAGAAAAGTAGGACTCCAAGTCCTGTAAAGTTAATTTTCGTCAACTTTCATATTCAATTTGTATGTTTAACTTAATATTTGTGTCATTTATTGGTCAAATTTGTCAAAAAAACTCAAATCGACATAAAACACACTCTGCCTATCTGCTCATGCGTCGATCTATAAATTTTGCACCATTTTTCTTATTCTTGCAGGACTTCAAGTCCTGTAAAGTTAATTTTCGCTATTTTTATCATCGAATTTGTGTGCTAAACTTAATATTTGTGTCATTTATTGCTCAAACTTTTATAAAAATAAACTCAAATCGATATTAAAAAAACTCTGCTCATGCGTCGATGTATAAATTTGAATAATTTTTCTTATTCTTACAGAACTCCAAGTCCTGTAAAGTTAATTTTCGCTAACTTTAGCATTGCTTCTGTCTGTTGAACTTAATATTTGTGTAATTTGTTGCTCAAAGTTATCCAAACATAAACTCAAATCGTTTAAAAAAATACTCTGCCTATCTGCTTTTGTGTCAACAACGATCTATAAATTTTGCACCATTTTTCTTATTTGACATTTGTTTTTCCTCTCCAAATACTTTTAATTAACACAAAAAAACCGCGTTTTGCATTAATCACAGCGAAAAAATGCAAAAATTGTTTCATACTACCGAATTTCCATGTTGTTGAGCCCTTGGCCGCGTAACCTTTTCACGCCCAGCCAGCCGCATTTAATCTGCACACAAAAGCTTTTCCTCACTTTTGTTTTTTGGCGGCACAGCAAATTCACTGCATAAACATGACAACAACAACAACAACAACAAAACAACAATAAGAGCGTTAAAGTAAACTACAACAACAACAATTTAACATGACACTGACAAAAGTTGGGCTGCATCGAGCGGCTGCAGTGCGCTTCAAGTGTTGGTAGGGCGGGGTGGGTGGGGAGAAAAGTTGTGCGTGCATGAGTGAGTGAGTGAGTGAGTGAATGAGTGAGTGAATGCGCAAAAGTGCCATCAGTAAATATTCATTAAAAAGCAATTAAACAAAGTCTGGCCGACGCAAATTGTTATCGCGGCAGGCGCTTTTGAACATTTATATACAAAAACTAATCAAGAACAAATGCACCATACAACAACAACAACAATAACACAATAGCAGTTCACTTAAAGCCAGCGGCAGCAAAAAAGTATTACAACCAAAAGTGAAAATTATAGCCTAATTTGTTGGCCAACGATTGGAGTGAGGAGCGAGTGTTGGCATTGTTTTATTGTTGTTGCTGTAGGCTGCAATCAATTTGTAATGCGAAATTATAGAAGAAGAAGAAATTAAGTAGACATTTAAAATGTAATTAAATTCAAATTTGAGTTTTTGCAATAATAACATTTTGAAAACAATTAAATGAAAATTGACAAGTGTGCAAAATGGCAAATTACTAATTATTTCAATAATGATTATTGAAATTAAAATTAATGTAAAAAAGAAAGTAACAATTACTTTGTATTCTTAATCATTTCTATAAGCATTTCTTAATCATTTCAAATTTGAGTACAAAGTGCTGTACATGTATCTATGTGTGTGAGTGAGTGTAAGTTCCCATTGTAAGTTCATTGTCCGATTATTTTGTTGTTTCTTATTCAACTATAAGCAATATTTCTGCTGCTAAACGTATGCAGAAATGTTCGAATCGTTCATGCTTAAGTACAAACAAACAACAACCAAACAAATACACACAAACGCAACTCTCGCATTGTCGCATTGTGTGTCTATCGCTCTGTCAATCTCTCTTTGAATGTTATCTGGCAACAGCAGTCCTAAGCGCTTTCAGTTCCTACAGTTTAATTTATCAAGCACATTTAGGACATAATAACAACAACCACAACAATAGCAACAGTAAAATGAGCAGCATTAAAAGCAAATAAGCTGAGTTCAATGGCCACTACCGGTTAAGCTGAGCCGCAAACATGGCGAACAATCACGCACAATAAAAGCGCGAACAAGCCCAAGAGAGAAGCGCTAACCACGTCGGTAGGCATAACTAACAACAACAAGAAACTTACGCATAGTTTCATAAGCAAAGTTGTAGCAAGGATGGTGCGTGCGTTTTTTTTTCGGTCGAATTTGAAGTTCGTTGCCGTTGATCTATTTATCAACTAATAATAAAATATGGGCTGCGCAGATTCATACACACACTCACCCACACAAACACACACTTAGGCCCAAACACATGGCCATGTAAATTTTATGCCGGTTGCTTTGCTCATTGTGACTCACACTAAACTGAAAAATTCACCAGCAGTAAAGATAATAGGGGTATTCTCGATGTCTTGCATAGCCCTGACATCGTGCACGAAATGCATAATTGACATGGCCATGCATTTCGAGCAACGACACAACAACAAAATACAAGCAAAAACAGTTTGCATTTTTTGCATGTCATGCTACGCAAAAACCCTTGTTTTGTGTGTGACATCGCGATTGTGCGACAGCCATTTCATTTTCTTCGTGTGCGCAAGCGTATTTTCTTTATATTTGGTTTTATTTCAACCTTTTTATATAATTTGCATATATGTCTTGCTTGCAGGTAGAAATGGATCAACCGAAAACCAAATTAAAAAGAATTGGAGAAAGTTTGCGGCATTTTTGCAATATTTGCAATGTGTGCTTTTTTGTGCGTTCTCGATGTGTAGCATTTTCCAGTCTTGCAGGGTTGCATTTTTACGAATTCTTCCTCCGTGCAAGACATCGAGAATACCCCTAATATTTGTGTTTGTTTGACAGCCGTTGTAAATTCGCGGAATTTCGTCTGTGCTGTCGTTGATGACCGTGTAAACGACACAATGGCGACAACAACACAATGCGAACGTTTTTTCCTTTTATTGCAATTGGCATTTTCGTTGTGTGCGTGTGCGTGTGCGTGTGTGTGTGTGTTGCGTGTTGCTACCCTGTAGGAAATCGGACTGGTCCAAAACTAGTTTTTCAACTGGTTGCTTGTCAATCATAACTGACCTCAGAACCGACTCGTTTTCTTGGAGCAAACTCACCCTTTTAACATGGCGGTGTCCTAGGCGACGGTCAATTGTCCCCGGCTGCATCCATTTGCAACTAGTCCAAGGTTAGTCCGAAGTAAACCAGTTTTCAAATCAGTTGCAAAGCGGCTAGTTTGCAAACTAGTTTATTCTGGATTAGTTTTCTAACCACTCGATTTTTATGGGGAAAATAAAACAGTGCATTTTTTAAATAATAATTTTATTTTAAAAATATTTAAAAATAAAAACAAAAAATCATCGCGAATAAAGGGAAATTTTTGGTGCATTTAAAGATGAACCAAGATGAACTTGTTGACACACTTCTGCCGGAACTGTTTGCCTGCAATAAATAAATAAACAAATGAATTAATGAATAATTTCATAAAAAAATAAATAAATATATTAATACATACCTTTAACCCTCCATTGCTATCGTATATTTCACTAACGCCATTACTATCGTAGGGTCTAATCCACCCACAACTTTTTATTATCCGTTTTACTTATCCATGGAGGTAAAATAAACAAAAACCAAATTTTTTCATAATCAGAACATCATAACATGTAAAAACAAAAATAAATTGTATAGTTTTGTTAATTCATTTATTTGATAAAAACATTTGTTTATGTACACTTCATTTAAAAAAAGAAGAAAGATGAAATAAAAAGTTGTATTGGGAAAATAGCCACAACTTGCATAATATTTAAGATATGCTTCTTGGGCTTAGTGATTCAGAAAGCTAAAAAAATAAGTAATAAATATCTATTTAATAATTTTTTTCGGACCGAGGTAAAATTTTGCGTAAAAACTCAAACAAAAATCAACAATATACCTGCTACTTTTAAAGGTTACACCGTGCGACAAAAATCAAAAAAATTCCAAACACACAAAAAAATCGATATACTCGCGAAACTAGGGGCCAAATGTAGTAAAACTGCGTTTTTTGTTTTTCTCTCTGACGTCAGGATTTTTTTTTAAAGGACTTTAAAATTTCAAGGATATGTTTATTTCAAGGAATTATTTTAAAAATTGAGCGCATTGAAGAATAACAATATTGGTATCAAATGAAAGAGAAAAATCCTTAGAATCTTAGAAAATTTAATGTTTTGGTGCAAAAGGACGAAAAGGTATTGAAAATGTCCTTTTAACTTTAAACTAAACTTTAACCTTGAATATCCTTGGAAATTTCCAATAGTTTTTTTTTTTAATATATCTTAAGGACTAATATGTACACTACTATATCCTTGTATTTCGTCCTTCTAACTTTATTAATATAGTTTAAGATATAAACAATTTTATGTTATAAAAATTTTGTTACTGATCCGAGAGCATAATTTTTAAGGATTTTCTACTAAGTAAATGGTCTATACGTTATTTAAAAAAATTGTCGCCAAAAAGTGAATAAAAATATATAAATGTGTTTTATAAAAAATACAACTTAATTACTAACCCCGTGACTTTTTAAAACAATTCTATAAAAGCATCAGCTTTATTTATGCAACTGCAATGTACTCTTAAACCTTCAGAAATATGCAAATGTGGATTACATTATAACTTTATGCTGGTTTTGGTTAAAAAATCTATATTTTACTAAGGAATTGAACTCACGGGATGGATTCCACCCCAACGATAGTAATGGAGGGTTAAGCTGCTGCTGCAATTCGTTGCTTTACACAACCACGCAAAATTCTAACTGAAATCATTCAAGACAAAACGTGCAAATCGAGCAAACTTCGTGTCATAGAAACTGAAAGTTCGAAAAATGCAAACATTTCTATGTTGTTGTTGTAGCAGAAGAATCGCAAGATCAGCCTTAACAGTATTTTTTTGCTTCTCTCACCTCTGTTTCGTTTTTCTCATTTTCATGTCTCTTCTCGCCTATGAACGCGCACACAGAACGTGAATGATTAGACGCGAACTGACTGACTTCTGCATCCGCTGACAGCTACTTTGACAACTAGTTGTCCAATTGACTTACACAGAACCAATTGAAAAACCAATGAATTTTGGGAACCAGTTGTCTCAGGTCCGACAGGGTACTGTTGTACGCATTGTAAATGTTTGCGGTTGGCACTGACGACGGCAATTGTCAAGGTCAAGTGTACTCAAAGCGCAACGCCAACGAAATCAACGAAATAAGAACACAACAACAACAATAAAGCCCTCGAGTGCTTGCGGCAGCAATGGCCAAAGTGGCCAAAACGGCGCTATTGGTTTAATTCCCTCACAGTCATTCATTCGCGGCGGCCATTCAATCGCTCAGACATTGCCGCATTTATGCGATTTTAATGGCATGCCGCCGGCTTTCAGCTTCATTCACTTCGCTTCCTTCTGACCGTTGGTGAAGTTTCTATTCCTTGCTACCTGTTTTGTTTTTTTCAAATTTTTATTTCACATTGCATTATTGAAAATTCCTTCGCATTCCAATTCTACGTTTCAGCACGGGAATTTATTCATCGCTTTCCATTTCGTTTTTAGACTTTTTCTATTTTGTTTGCTGTTATTGCTGGCTGTGGCCATCGTTTGAGGCTTTAACAAATGTTGTTGTTATATTCTGTGTTATGGCGTCTTTATGTTTGATATCCACTGCCAATTGTCGCCAGCCGCCTCGTTAAAAGCCCAACGCAAATGTGTTTTTTTTATCTCAAATTCAACACTAAAATAATCACTTAATGCGATTTTAATGAAGTTCGTTTTGTTTGCATGTTCATTTTACTTCACTTCCTGGGCTTTTCTGCTTGTCTTGTTTTATATATAGTCTGCCGGATTTTGGTTTCAGACTTGATGTGATAAATGTGTCTTTATGTCTGCGCATTGAATTCAACTCATCCGACAAATTAGTGTAACAAACAATTTTTGATTGATTTCGACAGGCAGATTTACACGCTTCGTGCTAGTTTATTGAACCCACTTTTCATGGCTTTACAGAAAAAATTGACAGACACTTTGTCGCCACTTTGCGTAGCTCATAAATAAGCAGAAACCAGGAGGAGAGAGAACATAATCCGCTTTGCTTAGGAATCATAGCTTCATAAATAGCTGCAAGCGCCATGATTTCCTTGTTGATATTTCAAGCCTTGCTAACATTTACCAATTTCTGAATGTGGTTCATAATTATGTCCAGTCACGCAGAATCTTCCATGCGGACTATGTGTTTTTCCTGGGTTTATGTCCAAACTTTTTCTGTTTGAGATGAACCTGTGCGCATAGGGATGGCAGGTTCCTACCGACTGAAGCCACAAGGCTGCGGGAACTTGACTAAAGACTTTGTGTTCTACTATATAAATTAACTCTAATATGATTCATTAGTTTTCATTACTTCTTCCAGTTGGTGTCAACAATGGGGGAAGTCAATAGATTCAGTGGTATCACAATGTGCTTCATTGCCTTAGGTTAGGTTAGAGTGGCAGCTTATGAAGGTCGGCCCATGCGTTATATCCTGTCGTGCAGAACATATTGTGGGCCTCTTTGCATAGGCGACATGACAACACTGAACGGGCATTTGTCAGCACCATTGCATATATTTAGAGGGCGTGGTAACTTTGCATATAAGGTGAAACTGGGTATAAGGTGAAACTGTAAATTAAGTGCCTACTTGTAGTGAACTGCACAATCCAGCGATACGAACTACGCTTGATTTGGCCAGCAGAACTAATTTACGTAACACTAGCTGGATTTATCAAGTGAGACTTTGGGTTCTACTACATAAATTAACTCGAATATGCTTCATTACGTTCTCAAGGAAGTTTATTACTTCTTTCAATCAGTCTCAGTCTTAGGTGGTGTCTATGGGTCACATTGACCTTGGTAAGATTAGATTAAAGTGGTAGCTTCTGGAGTTCACATAAGCCAAATCCCGACCGTTACCACAGATAGAAATTAAGAGAACCCTAGACCAACAAACCCCTCAGTTGATAGTAGGAAACCATTGAGACTCCCTTATAAAGCGGGTTATGCTGTTTGACAGATTTGTCATGTCAACTAGAAAAGGCGCCTTAAAGTGATGAAGTCTCCCGACACGTCGATTTCCTCCTCTAGTGAGCTGCAGCTACGGCAGTGCCGACTGAAAAAGAGGTACAACCTGTGGGCTCTTCTTCTGAAGCTGCCACTTCTTTATATCTACCTATCCTGCCAGAAGATTGGACGATTCAGTCCATCTATTTGTTACCTTTTCCCTTATCTGCTCGTACCGGTCTCGATACTTCAGCGGGTAGCTCGCTGGCTTCTCATACCAGAGGCTCTAGGTTCGATTCCTAGCCCGGGTTGGTGAAACACTCGTCTACTTCTATCGCTATCCACATGAAGCAAATGAGAATTACTAGAATTGTGAAAGGAAATTGCCAAAAACAGCCGTTGGGATTCAGCGTAAAACTGTAGGTCCCCTCCACTTCCCCCATCCGTTTGAAATTTTGTGTTGTAATACATGTTGAAAAACAGTGTTGCATATACATTTCAAACGGGTGGCATTTGTAGTATTACAATGGGCCCATATAGAGGCCTAAGTGTGCTCAGAGGCAGCCACTACAAGCTACCTACTTTAGGGAGAAAATAAACTTTAGAAAATAAACCTCCGCTAAGATGCGATTTTTTGAAATTCGCTGTCTAAGGGGGCAAAACATGGGTTAAGGTGTATTGTTATATGAAGAGACTAGATCTATTGGACCTATTGATTTCAAACTTGGTGAAAATACTTCAAATCAAAAAATATTCGACACGTATTTTATAGTTTTTTTCTAAAATTTAAATTTAACGGGATCAACGGGTAAATTTTAACGGTTGAAATTTAATTCGACTATGAAAAAAACCTTGAACATGACTTGAAAATTGGTGAAAACATTTTGAATCAAAAATAATTCCATACGTATTTTTCAGTTTTTCAAAAATCAAAATTTAACGGAATCAAAAATCAACAATCCCCAAACCAGTTCGTATAAGGAAAGACTGTGAAATAAACATTAACTGATGGGTCTAATGGGTCGAAATTGGTAAAAACACTTCAAATAGAAAATATTTTTACAGTTGTTTTTCATTTTTTTGAAAATCAGAATCTGACGAATCCGATCTGAATCTGGTACATAATGGGTTAACACTTTGTTTGGGGAAACATGATTTGATGGACCTATTGACTTCAAATATGACGAAATGACTTGAAATGAGAAATAACTAGAAAAGTATTTGTTTGTTTTTGTTTTAAATAAAGATTTGACAGGGTCGACAAAAGGTTAAAAGAAGACTTGGTTGGGCCCTACTAGTACCTAATAAGGACTGTTTTATGAGTCTTTTGACTTCAAACTTGGTGAAAGTTCTTCACATGTAAAATAACTCGACACGTGTATTTCTATTTTTTTTTAAATCAAAAATAAGGGGAAACTAAGGGTTAAAAGTGTGTATGGAAAACATACGCTTATGGGTTTTCTGTTTTCAAATATGGTGAAAGCATTTCAAATGAGAAAAATGCTACATGTATTTTTCAACTTTTCGAAAGTCAAAATCTGATGTGGTCAAGAATGGATTAAGGTTTGTTTACGGGAACACTATGAACAACATGAACCAGTGGATCAATTGACTTTAAAATTGGTGAAAATGCTTCGAATGGAAAATAATTAAAAATTAAATGAATTAAAAAAAATTAATTAAAAACAAAATGAAAATCTGACGGGTATACAATGGGTTAACACTTTGTTTGGGGAAACATGATTTGATGGGCATGTTGACTTCAAATATGACGAAATTACTTGAAATAAGAAATAACTAGAAAACTATTTGTTGTTTTTTTTTTTAAATAAAGATTTGACAGGGTCAACAAAAGGTTAATAGAAGACTTGGTTGGGCCCTACTAGTACCTAATAAGATTTTACATTTACATTTCTCATGCTTTTCCAAAATATGCAAAGCTCAGTTCATTATTATTGATTCAATCAGCTGTTCAACCGTTCAAACTTTAGACTTCTTACAGAATTCGAGCTTAAAATCTAAGAGCCAAAGACTACAAATATTTTAAAACATTTATATTTACCATTGCAAGTTGTTACTTTTGTTCGCCGTCATTCGTCGACAGTTTCTTTCAAGCATTTAATGCGATTTAGCGATTATGCGGTGGCCGTCCAATTAGCAGCGAAAGCCCTTTGAGACGTTGCCGAGGCTCGTAACGTGATAACCGCCAAGCAATCGCAATCGCAGTCGAATAGTTTGGTTACTGTTCGAACTTTGGCGTTTGGATATGGCTGTGTGTGTGTGTGTGTGGATTTTCACAAATTAGCACAACTTAAGCGGCACAAAGCCTATTTAAGTGTTGCGCCGTCTGTGTTGTGTTAAAAACGTTTTCGTTCAATATTCCAAGTATTCGTAATCAGACTTGTGCTGAGCACACATAACGGTATTAAATGTAAATTTCTTGAAATCTATACCGATTTTCGTATTAGTTGAAGCTTTGATGTTATCAGTTATGAAACATTTTTAGGTAATGAAACGTCAAGTCTTGATGCGAGTTAATATTACAAATTTATTTTATTGTGCAGTAAAATTGATCAAATAATTGCTACCTTCATGCTGTGGTTGTGCTTGAACTTTGTTATTTTTCAATTTAACTTTAACAACTTTCTCACTCGCCTCAAAGCCGATTATTTGCTACACACATGCGGTTTTAAATATGTTTGTGTGTGTGTGTTGCAGCCTGATTTTGACAGCGTACGCCCAACGTTTGCATTGTTCAACTGAATTATGCGTAACATTTCAATAAAACGAAATGAAAATGTTAAGCTTAATGATTTTGCTACTTGTCGGCAGGACGACGCTGGTAGCTCAGGTAACAGCTTTGGGGTTGAACGCGGTTGGGGTTCATGGCGCAATGCGCATGGAGCCAAGTAATGTCAGCGCCTGAGACAAAAGCCAGCTAGACGCGTGGCCAGGCAGTTGCCCTATGACGCGTTATGGCAGCTTTGTGGCTTTTGCACAAAACGATTAAATATGTAAATAACACCAACAACAATAGCAATAACAGCAAATGGCAACAACCATAAAACCAATAAAAACAATAGCAGCAAAGTGGAAGCAAACAATAAAAGTGGGTCAACGAAAGTGAAATGCCACCCATGCGGCACAGAAGGGGAAACAGAGGGGTGGCGGCACAAGGCAGCCTAACGGCAGTAGGCCTGTTGCTTCGACAACAACGCACACGTGTAACAATGCGGTGTCCGGGTGTTTTGATATGCACAAATTGACCTCAAAATCTAAAACGGACCAACTCTGGTGCGAGCGGGGAACCACACCAACACCAACATGCACACACGCACACACACATATTCACACTTATATAAAGTGAAAAGCGACAAAGTGAAAATAGAGACGGCAAAAAGCTAAGCAGCTAGAATATAGTTTCTCCCCCGTCTAACCCGTCCAGTTTCTAGGCCATTCGTACTCGACTGAAATAGGCAAATAGGCTTAGACGACAATCGATTTTATTCAAATATGCCGGTTTGACATAAATTCACTTCAATTCAATTCAATTTAGTTGGCTGTTGA
This sequence comes from Melieria crassipennis, assembly GCA_963668005.1. Taxonomy (NCBI): domain Eukaryota; kingdom Metazoa; phylum Arthropoda; class Insecta; order Diptera; family Ulidiidae; genus Melieria; species Melieria crassipennis. The sequence goes on along the minus strand of OY764962.1, from coordinate 38,347,501 downwards.
ATTTTTAATGAATGCGTGTGTGTGCGTGCGTGTGTGTGTGTGTGCTGGGTTGCGGCTTGCAGAGTTGTGTGATATGTGTTTTGTTGCCCCCGTCCACAGTGATTCGACTCCATACAACCGCGGGACAAAATTAGAAGGAGTGGTCCGTTCTTCATAAAATTTGGGCTACTAGTTAATCATGATCTGCTGAATTGAAATCTCCATTTTGTTTTTCTTAAACGTTTGTAGTTTGTAGTTTGTCTGAGACTTAAATGTGTAATTTTCGTCATTTTTGGTGAGCTATAGCAACGAGTGTGTTGGCTAGATTTTTCAGATTTTACATTTAATCGGTAACAGCAACATTGATAATTGCAAAGAGTAACATAAATTGTCTTAGGACTCTTTAGTTTTGCAATAAAAACGATAATAATAGACGTATGTTTTGCTTTTTTGTAGTTTTCCCAATTTTTCATGCTGATTGCATACTTTTAGGGATGAAGAAAATAAATTTCGTCGAAAAATAGGTTTTGGATTTGGTTCTGGATTATTTTCTCAGATCGGAAGATATCGGAGGATGTAATTACATTATCCGACAAAGAAAGAATGCTTTTTAAAATAAAAAAATCCAGGAACATACTTTCACATACTTTTTAAATATTTTCCTCTAAGTTTTGCCAATTTTCAGAATTTTAATTTAGAAAAATATTGCTACGAGGAGGCATTTTGTGTTGGCCCACACTGTACTATGAATGCTGAATGCTTTTCCAAGCATACTTTTAGGCATGCACTTTGAAGCGCGGCAAATTCGCTTGTGTGTTATATAATTCGCTTGGTGTTATGAAGATATGGCAAGGATGGTTCGCGAACGAATGGACTGTGCGAGAATTGTCGAGCGTTTTCCAATTGGAAGTTGCAAGAAACTTCGGCGCGATAAGAAAACTGGTATATAAGCAGCGGTGCGCGGCGCAACGAGTCGAGTCTTAGCTGAGCAAGCAAAGTAGAAACAAGTGTAAATACAAGCAAAGTGTGAAATTTGTGAATAAAGCAATTGTTGATTTTTGTCTGCGTTTGCGCTGAATCACTGAAGTAGTTTTATTTTCAAGCACAATCAGATACGAACTAGTCATTTTCGTAACATTTGGTGTCAGAAGTGGGATTGTGCTACTGGAAATAAATTAAAATTGTAAAACGCAGACATGGTTAAACTCGAGCAACTGAAGGTGGATCAGCTGAAGAAGGAGCTGGCCGCCTGGAATTTGCCGACTGCTGGCGGAAAGGTGGAGTTGCAGCTGCGTTTGCGAGAGGCGTGTGAATCACGAGGCATCGATTTAACTGCGCACGAGTTCGGGTCGCAGGAGCCAGAGGCGTCGGCCAAGGTGGAGGAATCGTCTGCGGGTGCTGCGACGATGCAAAGTACGGCTGCAGCGGCTGCGCCACTACAAGCATTGGACATGAGCCAGCTAATGGTTGCACTTAAAGGCATGTTCGAGACTTCCAACCATGAAATGGCAGCAAAACTGGAAACTACAAATCAGGAAATTTCGGCCAAAGTCGAAACTGCGAACCGAGAAATGGCAGCGAAAATGGAAACCACGAATCAGGAACTTTCGGCGCAAATGGCGGCAAAACTGGAAACTACAAATCAGGAAATTTCGGCCAAAGTCGAAAGTGCGAACCGAGAAATGGCAGCGAAATTGGAAACTACGAATCAGGAAATTTCGGCCAAAGTCGAAACTGCGAACCGAGAAATGGCAGCGAAAATGGAAACCACGAATCAGGAACTTTCGGCGCAAATGGCGGCAAAACTGGAAACTACAAATCAGGAAATTTCGGCCAAAGTCGAAAGTGCGAACCGAGAAATGGCGGAAAATTCTGCGCGCATAGAGCAGAAGGTGGAGGAAATTTCCGATAGCCTGAACGTGAAAGTTGAGCATCTCGAGACGCGAATGGACAATTGGGACAAACGGGTTGACGACCTGGATGATTCCCTGCACAAACGAGTTGACAGTCTGGAGGAGCGGCTTAAAGAGGTACAGCCGCGGGAATGGTTGCCGCCAGTTCAAGAAAGTTTTGCTACCAGGACAGAAGTGCCTACTTATGATGGTGCTGCGCCGTTCGATACATTCAAGCTGCAATTCGACTTGGCTGCTTTAGAAAATCAGTGGACCGATATCAGGAAAGGTCGCAGATTGGCACTGGCGTTAAAAGGTCCTGCGGCTGAGGTAATTAAGTCGGTTCCAGAATGTGAAAGAAGTGATTACGAGGCCATCATGAGAGCGTTGGCAGCTAAGTACAGCAACGAACACAACCATACGCTGTACTACTGTGAGCTGAAGAACCGCAGGCAAAGAGCCAACGAGGCGCTGCAGACATATGCAGCAGACATTGAGCGGCTCGTACAGTTGTGCTACCCGAAATTCGGCGCTGATGATCTCGAGAGGATGAAGATTGAGTCGTTTATTGAAGGTCTTCATGATCCGGAAACACGTCGCAGTGCGTTCATGATGGGCAAGCTGACATTTAAGGAGACGGTGACCAGCGCGATGACATATGAGGCGACATGGGTTGGATGCACTCGGTATGCACCTGCAAGGATACGTCAAATCCAGCCCGACAGCGACATTCCGATCCAGGCCATAAGCTCTGAGACACAGGTCAGACCACGGTTGGCTTCCTCTAAGATTGTTTGCTGGACATGCGGCAAGCAGGGTCACATATCACGAGACTGTCGTCAACGAAAGAGGCGTTCCCGTTCTCGATCGCAATCGCCTGAAGCGAGGAACACTGACAATCGCGGCTCAGCCAACAAGCGCAGGGCTGAGGACGAGGAGTCGTTAAACTAAAACGGGTCAGCCCAAAGGGGCGTGAGCTGATCCCCACAACCTGTTGCCCCACCGTCCTTGTCTCGCAGTTGAAACGACAACCCAGCAGCTTGACGATTGAGGGAAAGATAGATGGAAAGATGTTCGTGTTGACACTGGATACTGGAGCGTCATATTCGATCATAAAAAGAAAGCTTCTGAAGAACTGGGAACCACTGCATGGCATACAGCTGAGGACTGCGACTGGCGAGCGTGCGCCGGTAAAAGGGAAAGTAACAAAAACAATTGCTATCGGCACCAGCAGCCTGGAACATGAGTTCATCGTCGCGGATATAGTGGACGACGTGATTATCGGCGTGGATTTCATGATTAGACACGGTTTTACGCTGGACCTGAAAGAAAATGTGCTGAGGTATGCCAACGTTGAATTCCCCCTGCACACCGGCTATGAGCGGAGCGTGGCGGTAAGGAAAGTCATCTCGTGTCAACACCAGAAGATACCAGCGAATTCCGAGGCGATTGTGTGGGCAAAGGTGGACGAGGACGATGGGACAAGTCGGCTGTGGGTTGTAGAAGCGCCAAAACAAGGATACGACAACATAATTATCGGACGTACATTAGTGGAACCTAAAAATGGCAAAATACCAGTCAGGATACTCAACCCACTGAACACACCCAAATTTGTCGGAAAAGATGCGGTCATTGGCGAGTGTAGAGAGGCTGAAGCAGTTGTCAATTGCGAAAGCAGTCCACCCGGAGGAAGTAGGAAACGCGGTTCTAACATGGACGCCATACCGCAGGAGAACCAGTGGAGCAGCGAATTGACAGCCGAACAGAAACAGAAGGCGCGGTCACTCCTACAGCACTATGGGTCAATATTTGCAGCAGAAGCTGGCGGAAGAACAGCCATAGTGAAGCACAACATCGACACCGGAAGTGCGAAACCGATCCGCCAACAGCCAAGACGAGTTCCTCTGGCCAAGAGGGAAGAGGTCACCACTTTGATAGAAAACATGGGTAAAGAAAAGGTCATAGAGCCTTCGTCAGGCCCTTGGTGTTCGCCGGTCGTGCTTGTCAAGAAAAAGGATGGCAGTACCCGATTTTGTGTAGACTATCGAAAGCTCAATGACGTGACCAAGAAGGACAGCTATCCACTACCTCGGATCGATGACACCCTGGACACACTGTCAGGCACACAGTGGTTTTCAACACTCGACTTACGCAGCGGCTATTGGCAGGTGGAGCTTGCAGACAAGGACAAGGAGAAAACGGCTTTTAGTGTTGGCGACGGTTTGTGGCAGTTCACCGTCATGCCGTTTGGACTCTGCAACGCACCAGCAACATTCGAGCGGCTAATGGAACGTGTGCTAAAAGGGCTGCATTGGCGGACGTGTCTGGTATACCTCGACGACATAATCGTGATGGGCAAGAGCTTCGACGACCACCTGGAAAAGCTGAGTGAGGTATTTGGGCGAATACAAAACGCCGGCCTTAAACTAAACCCAAAGAAGTGCTCGCTGTTTCAAAAGGAGGTCAAGTATCTGGGTCACACGGTTTCCGCCCGCGGAGTACAAACGGATGAAGGCAAAATCACAGCGGTGAAAGAGTGGCCCCGACCACGCAATCTACACGAACTCCGCAGTTTCCTAGGCCTGTGCACTTACTACCGAAGATTCGTTCCTGGATTTGCGAACATAGCTGGCAGCTTGCACAAACTGACGAAAAAGAATCAAGCCTTCGCGTGGGGCGAAGAGCAGGAGCAGGCTTTTGCACGATTGAAGGAAAAACTGTGCACTGCTCCAATTCTGGCCTTCCCCGTGCCTGGAGAGATGTTTGTGCTGGATACAGATGCAAGTGGGCATAGTATTGGTGGTGTGCTATCACAGATAATAGATGGCCAAGAACAAGTGATAGCATACTACAGCAAAATTTTGTCAAAGCCTGAACGTAACTACTGTGTGACACGAAGAGAGTTGCTGGCAGTATTGGAATGCGTGAAACACTTCCACAAATACCTGTATGGGCAAAAGTTTCGCCTGCGCACAGATCATGCTGCATTGAAATGGCTACTGAACTTTAGAGATCCTGAAGGCCAACTGGCGCGGTGGATCGAGCGGCTGCAGAGCTACGACTACACGGTAGAGCATCGCAAGGGTAGCAGCCATGGAAATGCCGATGCCTTGTCACGCCGTCCGTGCAAAACCGAATGCAGGCATTGTTCACGAGCCGAAAGCAAAGAGCAGATAGTGGACGTCCGATTGGTAAGCGTTATGCCAGAGGAAGAGTGGTCGGCGGAGAGGATACAAAAGGACCAGCGCGAGGATACGGATATTGCAAAAATCATTGAAGGCAAGGAGCTGGGCGCACGTCCAGACTGGCAGCAGATGGCCGGTGAGAGCCCGATCGCGAAGGCTTACTGGGCACAGTGGCAAAGTCTGCGGCTGTCTGATGGCTGCCTATACCGCGAGTGGGAGAGTGAGGATGGCCGGACCAGCAATTCTCTAATTGTAGTCCCGAAATGCAGGATCAACGAGGTGATCGAAGCATACCACAACGACTCCAGCGGAGGGCACCTAGGCATCACAAAAACTGTCGCCAAAATTAAAAGACGATTTTACTGGGTAGGATGCCAGGAGTCTGTAGCCGATTGGATTAAAAGCTGTGAACGATGTTCGGCTGCGAAAGGACCGACAAGAAGATCTCGGGGCCGCATGCAGCAGTACAACGTGGGAGCGCCCTTTGAGCGAATTGCCATGGACGTCGCCGGGCCATTCCCACTTAGCACTCAAGGCAACAAATATGTGCTGGTGGTAATGGACTATTTTAGCAAATGGCCCGAAGTGTATGCTATTCCTAACCAGGAGGCCACCACGGTCGCGGAAATGCTGGTAAACAACTGGGTGGCCAGATTTGGCGTTCCGCTGGAGTGGCACTCGGATCAAGGCCGAAATTTCGAGTCTGTGGTATTCAAGGAAGTGTGTAAGCTACTAGGAATAAGGAAAACCCGCACCTGTCCATTGCATCCCCAGTCCGACGGCATGGTGGAACGATTCAATCGGACGCTGGAAGAATATCTGCGGAAAGTAGTAGGCAGAAATCAAAAGGACTGGGACACGCATATTCCGCTCTTCTTGATGGCGTATAGGTCAGCCCCACACGATACGACATCACTCACTCCAGCCCGAGCAGTGTTCGGCACGGAGCTGAGGTTGCCTGCTGACTTGAAGTTCGGAGTGGTCAGCACGACGGAAGGCGCTAAGACTGATTACGCGGTCAATAAACGGTCGGAGCTGGAAGAAATCCACCAGTTTATAAGGAACCGTATCCAACTGGTAAGCAATAAGATGAAAGCCAGATATGATTTACGGGCTAACACAGCGGGGTTCCAAGAAGGCGATCTGGTAATGCTGTACAACCCGCAGCGGAGGAAAGGTTTGTCTCCAAAACTTCAAACATCATGGGAAGGACCGTACAAGGTCGTGACCAGGATTAATGACGTGGTGTACAGGATTCAACGCTGCTGCAACAGAAACGCCAGGTTGAAAGTAGTCCATTTGGAGCGCCTGGCGTCTTACTCCGGCGGAGCCTCTGCACTTGTTCGGGACGAACAAGTCTAAGTGGTGGGCAGTGCTACGAGGAGGCATTTTGTGTTGGCCCACACTGTACTATGAATGCTGAATGCTTTTCCAAGCATACTTTTAGGCATGCACTTTGAAGCGCGGCAAATTCGCTTGTGTGTTATATAATTCGCTTGGTGTTATGAAGATATGGCAAGGATGGTTCGCGAACGAATGGACTGTGCGAGAATTGTCGAGCGTTTTCCAATTGGAAGTTGCAAGAAACTTCGGCGCGATAAGAAAACTGGTATATAAGCAGCGGTGCGCGGCGCAACGAGTCGAGTCTTAGCTGAGCAAGCAAAGTAGAAACAAGTGTAAATACAAGCAAAGTGTGAAATTTGTGAATAAAGCAATTGTTGATTTTTGTCTGCGTTTGCGCTGAATCACTGAAGTAGTTTTATTTTCAAGCACAATCAGATACGAACTAGTCATTTTCGTAACAATATATTGAATTAAAGGTGAAGTAAAAGCCTCAGGTTTGCAAATTTTAAGAAAATATTAAAAGTGAAAATGGCCACATCATTTCTTAATCTATATTGAAAGTTTTAGCAACTTCTTGGTAACCATGAATTTTTACTTTTTTTTTACTCAATAGACTAAAAACCAGAAAATATGTGTTTACATTTTTTTGTGAAAAAAGTTTCAACTTTGAGCCGCTTTTGCACAGAAACTCATTAATTTTTTGCACTGATTTTTTGGGGTTTTCTTAGTTGGAGTCTTACCTTTCAAATTAAATAAAAATCGTTAAATTCTGAGACTATAAATTTTTTGAACTTTGTCTATGGAACGAATCACTGTGCGGTCGACCGAATGGGCTTTCGTCTTTGTTGTCGCTGCGCATTAAATATGCAATTCGCTTTTTTGTAACATCTGAAAATAGCCAAACTTAAAAATAGCCAAACATTAATGGATCTGTAGGGCCTTTTACAACAGTCGGCGGGACTACGGGGCGTATGCGTGTGCACGAATTTATGCAAATCCGCTTGGCGGACACGGGGTTGCGTATACGCACCGTAGGCATCGGTGGGCGTAAGTACGACAATTTTTGCTCATTAATTATTAATTGTACACTCAATAGGCCAATGACGTCAAGTGGACGGAATTTTCGAAGTATGTGTATGTATCTACTATAATTTAAAAGCAAAATATTGCGCCAAGTTTATTGCTTTTATGTTATTTGATAAATTTTAAAGTATTTGTGTTAATGAATTCATTTATATTGGTTTTTTGTTTTTACAATTTGCTAAATGTGTAACTTTTGGACAACACATCTAGTTCTTTCAATAATTTTTTTTAATTGACTCAGAGTTCACTTTTGATCGCATATAATTGCACAACTTTTGAACTTTTAAAAAATCTTGGGAATCTTGAACATTGTTTCAACAACTTATAAATATTATGAGTACCTCTGAAGTTTTCAATATACTTAAAAATATCGCAGGAAAAACTGGTTTTGAAAGAGCTAATTTTTTTGCTTAAAGTAAGATCAGGCCCGGATTTACCATGCAGGCAGAGTAGGTACGTGCCTAGGGCAGCAAGAATTAAAGGGAGCAAATTTTAACGAAAATTTGAATTGAATTTCCCACCTATTTCGTTGGCACGTGTACCAACATTGTGGAAGAAACAATTTATTGAACTCTCGATATTGGCCTAACATGGAATATTCGATAAGTTTCTACATCGAAGTTCGAAAATCATCTCATTTTCTCCTACTCCTTCTGCCATACAAAAATGGCTTTCACCAATACAACCCTGCAAGGTATATTTGAGGCTTGTTGTAACTCATCAGTTGTTTTTGTTCACTTCTCTTACATAGTGGTAATTGTTGAATGACATATGTCATAATGTTGTTTAAATAACAAAACCGCGTATAGATTGTTACTCAAATTTTACAGGAGAGCATCAGAAGGAAGTGAATGAAAGGAAAGGAAATGAATGAAAATCCTTGGTTGGGGTTCAACAAATCTGCAATAAAAATAGTTACAAAAGTTATCACTGGTCGTCATTATAACGAAGAAATGGAATCAATTTAGAACTCTCTATATCGATGTCCTGGGGTACACGACTCAAGCTTTCTCACAGACCTTAGAGGCATAATTCTCAATTTTATGAGGCAAAGCAAATGGTTTAACAAAGACAATGCCTTGACATTTTACAGGAACTCCAGTTAGAGCGCTGTGCCTCCTCTTCCTGGCAGTCATAGAGGGCACTCTCAATAGGCAATGATGCCTCAGACAAAAATTACGGGTTTTCCGTACACGACTTCTGAACCTAATCTAGCCTAAAACTCATCAGGGGCTTCTTTTATTAATCGCTTAATCGTATTTTTCAATTGGCATATTTTCCAATTTCGCTAGGCAGCGTTCAAGAGGTGTCGATTCATAAACCTTATAGGAGATCACATTAACATTGAGCCATGCTTCGGTCTGAAAGTCGTTCTAGTAGTACATTAGTCTGTACGAGGAGCGTAGGTTCAATTTTTACACCACTACTGACTTTTCTGTTCAGTTTTGTGCCATTTATGTAGAAAACTTCCCTCTTACTGGCCTCTGCCGGTGAACTAAGCTCCTTTGTTCGGGACTATTTGCACTAAGAAGTGCAGTTGAAGATTATAGAATACGTGACAGTAGTGTTCGCTAAGAATACCTGACACCTTTCTTACAATTTGTATGAAATAACAAACAAACAAATGAGCATAGCATACTTTTAAGGGCACTTAAATTTATGCTTTTCATTTAACCAATTTTACGCAAATAATCCGAATGAAGAACTCGATTGCGCTGACAACAGGCCACATAAAAGACTCGGCTTTGTACAATTGTAACATTTTCATGAATGTTCGAGTTAAATATTGCTGCCAGACAACAAAAGTTCCAACCATTTGCAAATGTGCGGTAAATTCATAAATACAAAATTCACTAAAAATATGCCAACACGTGTTTATGTACTCAGTTGCTTGTTTATGAAATTAATGCGATATTTCATTAATCGAGTGCGACTCATTCGAAATCAACGAATCGAGTATTAATAAAATGTGTACAATAATTAAAAGACAAGCATTTTATGCATATGCCTGAAGCACACATTAAGAATTGTAATGACATAAAAATCATTCGTATGAAATAAAAATTGTAGTACAATCTGCTAAAAATGGGTGAAAAACTTTCACATTGCAATTAATTGTGAGATTTTCTGCATTTGAAATGGCATTTTAATTATTCACTGCATGGGCATTAATTGTGTATTTACATATATATACATATGTGCACATATATATAAATACATATAAACATATATAAATATATAAATACATATAAAAATAAAAATATATGCGAATTTACACTGCACCAACGCTGTTGAATAGCAAAATTATTCGCGGTAAGTTGATATGGTTGAGAGGGCCACAATTGCGCTGCATACATTTAGGGGTTTTTCAAATTCTCTACACATATATTTAGTATAGTTTTGCGTGTTTAAGTGATGCACTTAAACACTTGAAATGTGTATGTAAATGTCAAATTTGAAGAGGTAAAAAATACTTAAGTGGTTTTTTGTGTAGAGTTTGTGTGTGTGTGTATTGATTTCAAGTCACCTTTTGACACTATCGACAAGTGTTTGGACTACAAATATTTATAATTTTTTTTATACTTACCTATAATTTCAACTAGCTTTAAGTAGTACAGCACGTATCATATTGGTTTTTTTTTGTTCAGAAAAATGTAATTTCAGTGCATTTTAATTGCTTCACGTGTCGCATTGTTTATGGCCAACTTTTTATTAGGTGACTTTTTCTATGCAATAAAATTTTTAATTCAGATAGATTCTCATTACTAGCAGACTTTGCTTAAACAGGGTGGTTTGTGATTTGTGGACAAACTCTGACAAGCATTTTGTATAACTTTGCGCTGCAGGACACCCTGTATGCATATTTCAACGATATTAATAGCAGCAGCACCTACTATATGATCAACAACAATAACAACAATAACAAACAAACATAATTAAATGCCATAAAGTGTGTGTGTGTGTGTGTGTGTGCATTTGACAGGCTCCGCTTCCGCATTTTTCTTTCGCTTGCTCTCGCATTTTCCGACGCAGCCAACACAATAAAAGTAAATTTCCACCTAATTTCATAAACGCCATAATTTGCGTAAAAGTTTTCCCCAACAGCGCTGCCAGTGTGTCACGTTGGTGCTATGCTTTTGCGCGGACGTGGGCACCGCAGGCAGCGGCGGCGCGTTGTTGTGCGAGCTGTGCGCGCCAGCTTCGAGTTGAAAGTGTAAACATTTTTATGGTGTGTCATTTTTTAATGATGTCGTCTACACAACACAGCGCCAACATTCCAACATTCGTCGCTCTAACCATGGCCGTTGGCATTGTTTCGAACGGACGCCCGCTGCCGCTCATAGGTTGCTTGTATGTGTGTGTGTGTGTTGGTATTGGTGGTGTTTTGCCCTTTGGCTCAACTCGTTCACCTACTTACTATGTGCCGAGCATTTGACACACTTTGTGCTCATATCTTTACTGTTCTTGTTGTTTTTGTTATTGTTAAGTTATTGTTTTTGCTAATATTTCATTTCGTTCACCTGGAAGCAGCAAATAGCAAACCGCCACTGAGTGTGTGTGTGTGTGTTTCTGTTTCTGTGTCTGTTAAGGAAAATGAGGTAAAGTGCAGTGTACATTTCAGTGGCATTTGTTGTTGTTGTTGCTGCACCCATTTTTAAATATTATGATTGCTTATTATTTTATCTTTTCAATTTCAAATTGAGTTGTTTTGTTTTAGCAATTTGCTAAAAGTGTCTCGCCTTTCAAAATGTTACTCAATTTCTTCTCTCTTCGTCGTTTTACTGCATACAACTTTATAATTTGTTTTGTATTTTCTTTGTTGCTTGCTTAGAAATTGAATTATCAAAACGATTTAAAGTTCATGTAAAGCAAGCATTCAATTTTCTCTCTCTCAGTCGCTCTCTCTCTCTCTCCCTGTGCGTGGGGCAATCTTATTTGCTGCAGCATTTTAGGCGCTTTATTGCTGTATTGCAATTTTTCTACTACCTGCAACATGTGCAACATGCGCTTGTTGCCACATGTTGTCCCACTTCCGTCCTCCTCCCACCCTCGCTCGATCCAATTTGCTTGCATATTTCAGTCAGGTGTCGTTTTCCATTTTGCGCGTGTACCCTCATTTTCGTGGCTGTTGCCATTCTTGTTTTGTTGTTGCTGTTCTTGTCAAGATGAAATGTGCTTTTGTGCATTTCGTATGCATTTTTCATTTATGAGCAGCGCCCTCGCCATGCATGTTGCATACAATTTGACATACAATGCATACAATGCACACTGCCGATTCTGCCATGCAGTGCTGCACCGCTGCGGGCTGTTAAAGTTCAGAAAAGTTCAGCAACACTGAGTGAATTTATTTGCAAAGTCCAACAAATAGTTTCATATATAGGATCGCCTTGCTTTATTTATTTATTCATGGTAAAAGTTTTGCATATTTTTTTGTATTATAATCACTACGAAGAAGCAACATTGGCTCGGCAGCATTGAAGAGAATCAGTTTTACAAAATTGAGAAAATAGTTCCTGGACTATGGCTAACAAATTCACAATAACCAGAGATGGCGAATTTCAGAAAAGCTAAGAATCCTCCGAGGAGCTCATTCATGTATCTATGCCGAAGATCAGGTTGTAAGTGTTAATTTGAAGAATTATTAATTTATCAGAAAGCTTATACATCTTACCTGTTCCCTTCGAATGTCTGTTTCGTGTTATGTTCTTTTGTGTAAAAATTGTTTTATGGCTCCATAAGTGCTCTTTAAGTCCTTAAGCATTTAAAAAATTCAAATGCACAAGAATCAGTGATAGGGATTCCTGAAAGATCGAAAGCATAGTGTTTCAGAAAAGCTATAAACAAATTGAAGCAGAAATACCTTCTGGCCAAACAATACCCGGAATCTATGGAATATAGTTGTTTATATATAATGATAAATCTCTATATATTTATATATAATTGTTTGTCCTGACTGATTGACTGACTGACTGACTGATTCATCATCGCCCAGCCCAAACCGCTGAAGCCAAAAACACGAAATTTGAATTGTAGGTTCACTTTAAGAAATAAACCTCCGCTAAGACGGGATTTTTTGAAATTCGGGGCAAAACATGGGTTAAGGTGTTGTTGTTGTTGTTGTATGAAAAACTTGATTTAAAGAAAATATTGATTGAAATATTGATTGTGAAAATACTCCAAATAAAAAATAATTCGACGAGTATTTTATAGTTTTTCGAAAATATAAATTTTACGGCGTTAACGGGTAAATTTTAACGGTTAAAATTAACGGTAAATTTGTATCGACTCTGGTTTAAGACGAAAAAAATGAAAAACAACATGAATCGAAGGTCCATGACTAGAAAAATTGGTGAAAACACTTGAAATTAAAAGTTATTAAACGCTTGAAAATTGCTGAAAACACTTGAAATTTTAAATAAATTAAACATGCGTTTTAAAAATTTTTTTTTTTTAATTTATAAAATTTTTTGAATTTGACGGAGTAATCCGAAGATTAAAATTTTATGGAAAACATGATTTAATAGGCTCTTTGGCCACAAATATGACAAAAGCATTCCAAATGTGAAATAGTTCGACAAGCCTTGTTTATTTTTTCGAAAATCAAAATTCGAATGAGGTCAACGAAGTTTGTGCGAAGAAACCGTAAACAACATGAAATAATGTCAAAAGTTCAAATTCATTCAAAATTATTGAAACTACGAAACGAAACTTTGTTGTTCGTTTTGCTATTTTAAAAGCAATAAATTTAGTAATTACTCAACAACGAAAACCGATTTAATTTGAATGAAAATTGAAAATGAAACTAGTAGCCATTGTTGTTGTAACTAGTAAGTTTCGACTGTAGAAAATTTGATAATGGCTATGAATTTCAGTTCAATGACATCATAACCACTTCTCTCAAAACCCTATCTCCTAAACTTTATATCCTTCCTGAACGTTCCAACTAAATGCAGAATTTTAAGAATATCACCAACACGCGCAATGCGAAATAAGATACCAAAGCAAACATAAATGCATGGCATGCATATGTTTGTATGTGTGTGTGTGTGTGAGTAAATAAGCGAGTAGAGTGGGAGCAGTGCAAATAAAGGTGTAGGTGAACTCGAGTCGAATGTCGGCTGATTGGAATGTTGAGCGTTAGGCGTTCGTAGACTATGCCAACGTCAGCAACAATCCAAGCACACCTGCAACAACAACAACAAAAGCATTGAGCATTGAGAACAATGTGCGCGACCAGATGATTGCTGCTAGTGGGGGAAAGAGTGACAATACAAGTGCACAGCGGCTATTGGCGACACCTCTGAATGTCTGTGAATGTGCCTTAATAGAGTTACTACAACAACAAGAACAAGAAGAAGAGCAATAGGTCGAGCCACTGTAACGACATCTTTGTCATAAGTTTGCAGCACATTGACGAGCGTTTTTTTTGCGCTGCTGCTGGCAGCTGTCTTTTCTCGCTCCTTTCAGCTGGAAACGGCAAAGTGAAAAGGCAAACAAAGAATGCTAAAATAAGCGAAGCATATTGAAATTGGGATTTGACATCAGCAGTGCCGGCTGCAGCTGTCGATAAGCAGCGAACGAATGCGCGCAGCGGCTCGATTCCTTCAACAGTTCGGCACTGACGTCTGTCGCTGAATGTTAAGTAACGATAAAAGAATTGCGAAATGTCATAAAAAGGAGCAAAGCGGCATCGACGTCATTGTGTGCCTTTGCCGCACACACGGCGGACGCGCAACAGTTGAGCCGCCCAACAACCCACACATCGCCCACGCTCGAAAGCTGCTCATTGAAAGCAGTTGCCGCTGCATTAGTCGAGTTGCTGCATTATTCAAATCTGTTTGCCGCATTATGTTCATTTAGAGTCGAGCGTGTCTGTGATTTGTGCCCACGGCTGCTTACGCAAAGTGTTCGAAGGCCTATGACGCCACACTCCGGCCGGCAATTCCTCACTGCCAGTCAGGCGTTCGCACAAAAAGCCTCGTTCGCTTCCTTGTGCAGCGCAGCAGGCGAACGGAAAACCCAATACGACAATGTGCCCAAACAAGCTCAAGACGACGCCAAAGAAGCAATAGAATAAGAAGAAGAAGAAGCAATAGAAGAAGAAGAAGAATGAGCGCGTATGGCCCTGCACTTGCCGCATCGACTTAATCCACTTGGCGCAACGCTGCAGCACTGCGAGTTATAGCATCATTTAAGGATTTGCCCGGCGCACACTTGTCGCTTGCATGCGCGCCGAAGGACCTTGTCGTGTTCGGGCGCAAGGTTGTCGCTATCGTCTCTTTGTCGCCGCCATTTGTCGCTGCGCGGTTCTTTTTTGCTAAATCGAAGGCTCACGCTATGCATTGTCGTTGGTTTCAGTTGTCGCATGCTTGTTGTTGTTGTTGTTGTTGTTATTGACATACGCTGCAGACTGTTGCTATTTTTAATGTGTTTTCTGGTTTTTTTTCGCATGAATGTGTCGCACTGTGTTTAGCATTGGCAAGGATTGGCGCGCAGCCGCCATCGTCGTCCCCCAGTGTCAACTTGCAAAAGCAGTTGTTTGTTCGGCGACTTGTTTGTTGGTTTAGTTTTTATTTTCCATTTTATTGCGTCGTTATGCCGCAGACGACGCAAGTGTGGAAGTATCAAAGTGCTGCAGCTGGCAGTCGCTGTGGCTGTTGCATTCAATTTAAAATTGGTTTCGCCTCATTGCTGGATTTGCAAGCTCGGAGCGAAATTAGCTGCAAAACTCAATAAATTTGATATCAAATTTCTAATGTTTACACTGTAATAGCAAATTGAATTTGCACTGAAGCGCAAATTAGGGTATTTGATTTTAGAAATTCTCTCTTAACCCATTAAAACCTGACCCCAGAAAGGCTTGTGCGATTTCCATAAAATTTTACACAATCTTATTAATTGACCTAATCAAGAAAAAAAATCAAGCAAAAAATGCATGTTTTTTTTTTGTCATGTTTTTCGCAAACATTACACAAATAAACAAAATCAAACATTTGCGGAAAATAAAATGTGCCAATAAAATATCAGCTGCTTGGATTTTGACATTTTCACGCGTTGCGTTGTAAGAAAATTGGCAGTGTTTAGGCCCAACGTTGCATTCGCGCAACACAAAACTAAAAGCATATTTTTTGTTTAAAAAATCAAAAAAAAAAAATTTCAAAACTTATTTTTAAATAGTTTAGCATTGCAAAATGCAGCCCACTAAGGGATTTTGATAGGTTTGAAGAATAAGTATTTTTGATTGAATTTCACAAATTCCCCAAAAAAAACCTTTGACTTTGGATCGAAAAAAACGTACGAATATTTAAATAATTTTGAAATTTGAGTATGGCAGAATCTAAAACGATCAATTCTAATCCAATTCTACCCATTTTCAAGTCTTATGTCTTTATGAATTACTTAATATAGCGAAATTCCCAAACGTTGCGCAAACGCAACGCTCAGGGCTTAATGGGTTAAATACGAATACTTTACTGTTCAGACAGCCAAATAAATTTAAGCAATTTAGTTCTTAACTGAAATGACATTCTCCTAAATTCTAAAAAACTGAAATTATCGTCCAAAAATTAAAACGATTTTCAAAATTTTTTTTTTTATTTTGATCATTATAAATTAACCCTTTCGCTACAGGTTTTTACTGGGTAAAGTTAAAATTTTAAATTTTACGTTTCAGGCTTCTATGTGGTTATGTTAGCAACATTCCAAAAGACATTTTTTAAATTTTATACTCGGACCCTGTATTTTAGAGTGTTTTTCTATGAGAGTAACTTTTTACGCATAACGAAAATTTTAATATTTCTTCATTTACTTTAATCCAAAATAAAAAAAAGTATCTAAATTGAAAGAAAACGTCAAATTAAAAAGTTATCTAAAGTTTTCTGCTTCTTCTTCCTTTACTATGTCAAGATATGCCATTAAAAAAACGTGTATACTTCTCTTCTTTTAACTTTAATAATCAGTTTTTTAATTTCGTATTTTTCCTAAAACTTCAAACTATTCTAAGGACCAACAAAAAATGTATTCTTGAAACCACAGAGGGTTCAGACGTCCACAAAGTAGCAATGTACCATATGGCAACAAATTAGCGAAAGGGTTAAAGAAAAAACTTCCCATAAAAAATAAAAAAATATTTAATTTTTTGTATTGCAGCCTTTTTATTCATCCAGCTTCAACTTAACAACAACTTAACTCAAACAAAACGTATACAAAATCACATCAGTATGAAATTCACATTTTTAAACTTTCTTCATTCAATGCAAAAATTACACACTTTGAAGCCTAAAATGCAATTAAATAAATTAGATGCTTTAGCTTTCAATATGCAAGGCTTCAGTGCCGCTAATGATGTCAAATGTTTACTTTCTCCTCAACATTTCTTCCTCCTTAAAATTCTCTTAAAAGACCAAAAATCTCCTAAATCTAGAAGGAAGTCTCCTGGTCTGGTTTACCGCTTTTGCTGTTCACATTTAATTCAATTTAACTTACTTTGCTATTCAAAATATTATCAAACATGTTTTTGGTTTGACGAAAGAAAGTTTTTTCTATTTATGTATAAAAAAGTTCTTAAAAACATTTATTGAACATTTAGTAAAATTTATTTCAACATTCCTACTGATGCACACAATTTTTAAACGAAATTTCAAAGCAAACAAATATACACAAATGACTTTCGGCTTTTTCAGTTTCTCAATGTCTTTTTGGTTCCTTTTGGTAAATGAATTTGGGGGGGTTTGAACCCCCAACTCCCCCTGTGTGGGCCACTCACCTAATGGTATATGAGAATGAGGCAGAAAGTGTTGTATCACTTTCTCTACCACTTTTCGGCGCATCAAGAACGAGGACTCCGTTCCACGGGCTCAAGATTCTTACCGAACTTGGTTCAGTTATTAGATCTGCTTTTCTTCATTAGGATGTCGCAGTGGTATACCTGTTGTTGTCAATTCTTTTTGTTTTTTTTGGTAGTGCAGGCAGTGAAGAAACTGGTAGATCCATATCCACCAGCCTTGCCCACTTAAAACCATCTCCTGTTTGGAAATTTGCCAAAGTGGACCACATAGTGGATTCCTTTTCGTTGCTGTCAATTCTTATAAGCACCAAAATCTTGCAAAATTTGTGCTAATTTCTTTTAAAAATATAAAGTTCAGCTTTTTTAGATTTTTAACAATATTTTCTTTAAGTGTATTAAATATTTTCAACTTTTACGGCAAACCGACCTGAACGAGTTTAGAAGGAAGGAAGGAGAATCAACTTTGCCGAATTGATTCTTTCCTATGACTTGATCAGCTTTTGCACTAAAAATCGCTTGCTTTCTTAAAAAAAAACAATTTTAATATTTCAGCTGATCTCTTCGATGATCTGAGCTATTAAAGTTAGCCATAAAATGCCAGAAATGTTCCTATTATAAGAGTTCCAACTAAATTCAAATCCTTTGGACATTGATTTTGACAAGTTTGAGAAGCTTTAATTTGATCTTCTTAGTAAAGTTTTTAGTTTTAGATCACTCATTTTGTTTTTGTGATCACTCTACAGCATTCTGCCACTTGTGATGACTCGAGAGTAGGGAAATGGTCATCACTGCTCTACAGGTTTCTTTCGAATTGTGTTAAGAATAGCTTTGCAGTAGAATCCAAATTGCAAATGCATTCGAATCGAAACCCAATTCAATCGAAAACTCGATTCAACAAAATTGTGGGAAATTCTGAGAAGCAGATTTTTCTTCACACAACATGAACGAAATTGCGCTGTCTTCGGAGTTCTGAAGGTTTAAAAGAAGTCACACAGCACTGAAGAATTCGGACAGTTCTTCACAGTTGCAGAAATCGGATTCTAAATGTACTGGAATCGAAAACCAAATCCGATTCCGATTCAAAATGCTATTCTGCAATGCAAATGAAATTGTCTGAAATTCTGAGAAGCAGATATTTTTCTTCACAAAAAAAAAGAAACAGAATGATGCTGTCTTAGAAGTTCTGAGGTTTTAAAAGGACTCACACGGCACTGCAGAATCTGGTCTGTTCTTCACAATTAAAGAATCCGAATTGCAAATGTATTCGAATCGGAAACCATGCAAACGAAATTCTGAAAAATTCTGAGAAGCAGATTATTTCTTCTCACTAACAGAATGACGCGAATTTAGTTGTTTAACTGCCCACACTTCTTTAACAAACTATAATTAATTTACTAACTAATTTTTGAACCACTTTCTCTAACTATCTCTTTCTCAATTCTAATCACTTTCCACCTTCTTTTCAGGTATGTACAAATAATTGATTGCATTTGCTATCATCACTGCTAATTCAATAAAATTGATGCCTACAACAATTTGCACTTTTCGCTGTCCGAATGGTAAGAGAGGCGTTGCATAGTGGGCGGTTAATTTCACTGACTTGACGCCTTAATTTCTGATTACTAACAACGTCAGATAAATTTGAGGCCAGAGTAACTTCAGATGCCAACAAATAATACCAACGCACACATCCACCCACATACACACGCAGTCTGACAGCCGAATGGTTGCTATAACAGTAATTAAATATTAGGTTGTGCCACAGATTTTGTTATTAAAGAATGCTGTGTGTACGAAAACGGAACGTGGTCTTGATTATTTGGTTATTTGTATCTCTAAATATCTGCCGCAATTAATGTTTGAATAGAACGAAAGCACGGATTCTTGCGTTGTAATTTGATTAGTGAACATATTAAAGCCTTAATTCAATGTTTACGCATTCAATGGAAATTGAATTGAATGTAAATTGAAACGAAGCACAACTCGACTTTGAATAGAACGCAAATGAGTCGCTGATTTCTTGCAACATTTTTGAACAATAGTTAATATAATTCAGATTGAACAAACGCCCACAACGGCTTCGACAATATATTATTAATTGTCATTTATATGGCGAACAAATAGAAACGCTTTCAATGTTTTCTTTTTTCGCTACGAAAGGAGGAGAATAAATGACGTTCGAGTTGTGGCCTTAAAAATTTCATTTGATTTGGTTCGTAATTGGCTGAATGACGGCGATACTTGGCCAAATTTAGAGACAATCGATTGAATTACGCATCGAAATGAAATTTCGGTTAGATTTCAGCAGCGACGGGAATTTAGTTGGCGTGGGCGCACAGCAATTTTGCGTCTACTATTCTTGCCATATCGTTTACCAATGAAGAGAGTGGAAAACGGCAGCGACAGCGCGCCCCAAACGGAATAAGAAGAGCGTGCCCACACACAGACACACACACACCCACACACGTGCGCTTCATATGCCATAATCAAAATGTATATTTATTAGTTGTATTCATTGTACAACAACAACACAAAGCAATAGTATTTGAACGCGTTGAATTTATAGTTAAATGGCAAAATTATGAATCCAGCGACCGGGCAACTGGTCCTGGCGCGTGCCGTGTGCCCACATAATTCGATTCGAATGGCAAGAAATGAAGCAAACCGCAATGCCAATGCGATGAAGAAAATCCATTGGCCCCACAAGCAACAACAACGAAACAAAACGAAAAGGAAACCAACATTGAGTGGCAACATTAGTAGCGCCACACAGCGAGTCTAGTTTGAGAGGCGAGATGAGTTGGCCGTTGTTTGTAGATGACGATGATGAAGGTAATCTTACAGAAGGACCTTCACGGAGAAACAAACAACAGCAGCAGGCAAACACACAAATCGACGAACAAAGTGCGCTGCCAGACAACAATTTTATGAAGCAGCAATGAATTTTCATGCTGTTGAATGGTGTGATATGTGTTGTTGTAAGTTGTTGTTTTGTTGACGCAGGAAATGTGCAGTCATTGTTGGTCGGTTGATTGAACCAGTTAGTGTGGGTGCGCGTGTTGAGTTCGGTGTCTGTGTGTGTGTGGCTGTGTGTGTTTTAATGTTGAGGACTTGCAGGGTGATGACACCGACAACCTGATTGACTTTAAGCAGTGCTTGTAGTTGGTTGTAGCCAAGTTAATGTGTAAGTAATTAAAGAGCAACACCCGAGGTGAATGCATTTCAACGCTTCGATGATGGAGATGGGTTAAACAAACAGAATACCAGTTGAATGAGATAGTTTAATTAACAGTAGACAAAATACGAAATACCATGGTTCAGAAAAGAGCATTAAAACAGTTAGTCTGTGTTAATCCTATAACATCTGGCAATTATAATGTAAATAATTTTACTTTGCAATCAGCATTGGACTATAGCAATCTTTCGCTTCATTGTAAGTTAGATTGGGTTATTATTGTTTAATCCTTTCGGAACGAAATTCAATTTTTAAAACCAAAATACTTTTAATATAAATGTTTCCTTTCCTTGAAAGTTGGGGCTAAAAAATCATGTTGAATACTTACAAATTCTGAAATCATTCTTTTATCCGGGCACATAGGTAGGAAGATTATTAGGTACCGCGATCAGTGTTGACCCTTTGTGCAAACCTTGTTTTAAACCTCGAAGTTGAGGATTTTTATTAATTTAAACATTCTTTTGGGTTGTATTATAAATTTCAGATCTTCTGGTTGGAGAAATCTGTTTCTCTTTCAATTACAGATAACATGTACATTAGACTGGATTTAGTGTTGTATGGAGATTCTTAATAATGGGTTCTCGATGCTCCGCATCCTCTCATTTTATGCGGTTTGGTGAAAAAGTGCATGAACCCAAAAATTTTGGGGCTAGGGTGGGGCTAAATGGCGTCGCATCGAGGTCAAAGTTCACAAAAAAGCTGGGAAATTCGACAAATTGTTCCACAGCTGGGCAGAAAATGCTCTGAGAGGGTAAAAATATATGAATGACCCCCACTAGTTTTCTCTACTGAACATTTCTTTGAAACATATTTATACCCTATGTCCAACTCTTGATGGGGCTCCCATACAAAATGGTAATTTTTATAAAATAGGCTCCCACTGCTCCCAGGTTGCACCCAGACGTGTCAAATGTATGACCGACATCCATTTATTTTCCCTTCCGAATATTTCTTCTAAACATACCTACCCGCTATCTCCAAGTCTTAAGGGGGATGCCATACAAAAGTGGCCATTTTCTATGCCATTGGCTAAGTAAGCGAGAAAACGTCGTATCTCGGAAACTACTGAACCGATTTAAATGATTTATTCATCTATCACCAACATTCTTGACTACAAAAATACAAAATTAATTAAGGTTCAGAAATTCACCACCAGAGGGCGTCTCCCATACGATCGGATTTGAAATTTGAAAAATTATCTTAACTATGCATTTTATTGTTAATTGTAAATATGTAAACATATGCCTTAAAAGCAAAAAAAACTTGAAATATGCTTACAAATATGAATTTTATTGCAAGTATAGCAAAACCTGCTTTTTATTCTGATTTATTTATATTATTTTATTATATTTATTATGTTATTTTAAATTCTGATTCGGAAAGATTTTTCATCCATTTTGTTGAGAACATGCCAAAAAAAAACCCATTTGTATTGAAATCCGCTTCCCAATTATCAGTCATACCAGTCGATTAGTGGACAAACAGAAATAACTTTAAATGAAATATATTTCGGTATATTTAGCATTGAAATGCAATCATCATTAAATAGAATTTGAATAGAAACCTAGTTTTCATAAAAATTAATTTAAACGGGTATAACTAATCATATTTCTGCATATTTACCATTAAAACACAACCATTATGAAATAGATTTTAATGCCTAAATTTCATAAAAATCCAATTAATCGGGCATAACTAAATATATTTCGGTATATTCAGCATTGAAATGCAATAATCATTAAGTAGAATTAAAAAATTATTTATTTTTCAGCTCCTTTATTACACAGAGCAACAAAATCGACATTATTTTTTTTTTCTGAAATCAAACCATACCTTTCTAAAGGATTTTTGGACGCTGATCACAACTGCGTACTTAGTTTTTTGATTGTTTGAGCGGCTTAGGAAATATTGATGGTTTTCCTTGGAGGGCGTTTTACATGTTTTTTGACCATTACATGCATGTAGCTTCTACAAATCTGAAGTCTTAAATGCCATCCATCCATTTTTTTAACATAGATTAACAATACTCTAGCTATGTATTTAAAATTTAAAACATTAAAATCGGTTCAAATTTGCAAGAGTTATTCATTTGCAAAGTCAAATTTTCAGTTACTTTGCAAGATTGCGAATACACAAAAGAATTTTGCTTCCAAAAAATATATATTGCCATATAGTGAAAGAAGAATGTTGGGGCTTTCAATTAAAAAACAAGTTTTTGAAATACGATGTTTGTAATAGAGTATGTGTACAAATATGTAAGTTCTCCATGCATAAATTCAGCAACAAAAGCAAGGATTTACTTTTGAGCTTTAATATCTTAGCACAATTTTAGGCAGCTCACATACAACAAATGCCCTCAATTCATAAAATTTTCTGCTTTCGAATTTTGAATTTTTTGTGCCCTAAAAATATGTCGCAATAAAATATGGAAAAACAGCAAGTAGTTTGCTTAGTATGTATGGTTGAAATTTTTACTTGTGTGATGCAACTCTTTTTAGAATAGCTCCTACAGTAATGAACCAATTCAAATTTTGTTAATGCCCTTGAAAAGACAAATATTGACGCTTGCGAAAATACTTTAAATACTTTCGTCAATGACGCGAAGAGTATTAGGAGATTTAAATACAAACACGTGTTCAGAAGGTAAAGTCGCATTTACACTCTAATGAGTATAGGCCGAGAATGGCACATGCAACACAAAAAATCTGTTCTATAAGTTTAAGTTACAACCTTACACTATACATTGCACACTAACTCCTAGTTGAAAATTGCAACGCCGAATTTAAATGAATTTTTATAAAAAATTCGCGAAAATTGAACTTTGAAGAGCCATAGCCGTGTTAACCCTTGACCAATCGAAATCGACTATGGTCAAAATTATAGCTTGAGGATTCGTTATTGTGTCATAAAAAAATTATCGTGTTTTTCAACATATTATAAATGCAATAAAAATTCAAAGATGAAAAATCGTGAAAAACACCTCCTAGCAAAAACCACCAATAACTTACAAACCGCTCAAACAATCAAAAAACTAAGTACGCAGTTGTGATCAGCGTCCAAAAATCCTTTAGAAAAGGTTTACTAGAACTCGGAAAAATTTTGGCTGTTGCTCAGTGTTATCAATCTTTTTGAAAATTTGTTTACAATATATTAAAGGTTTAAGGAACACAAATAGAATATTTTAGAATATTTTCTCTTATATAGGTGGAGTTGAATTCGCGTAGAAAAAAAACACATCCTCCATTACGGACACTTAATCTCCGGATTGGCTAATCTGAAACCAAAAAACAAAAAAGATTCATAATTATTAAGCTTTCGGACATAGGAATTCACCAGAAAAATAAAAAAAAAAATAAAAGGAGCTTTTAAAAAAAAAGTGCCAAAAATTCACTGCGTTTTTCAAATTTTTTCTTAGAAAAAGTACTTTAAATTAAAAATTTGTCTTCAATATTGTGGTGGATTCTTGTAAAAAATAAGTTAATAAAAAGAACTAAAAAATGTTTATTAAATCGATCGAGCCAATTTCAAAAAGATTGATAATAAAAGAGCTGAAAAAAGAATAATTTTGTAAATCATTAAAAATTCCCCTGTCTAACGTGCCATGATACCTTAAACAGGAGCAACTAAATATATTTCGGCATATTCAGCATTGAAATGCAATAATCATTAAAAAGAATTTGAAACTTAGTTTTCATAAAAATCCACTTAATCGGGCATAGCTAAATATATTTCAGCATTTTCAGCATTGAAACACAACGATAATGAAATCAAAATTGAAACCTAGTTTTCATACAAATCCATTTAAACGAAAACAACTAAATATATTCAGGCATATTCAGCATTGAAATGCAATAATCATTAAATAAAATTTCATAAAAATTCACTTAACGAGAATCAACTAAATATATTTCGGTATATTTAGCATTGAAACACAACGATAATGAAATCAAAATTGAAACCTAGTTTTCATACAAATCCATTTAAAAGAAAACAAATAAATACATTCAGGCATATTCAGCATTGAAATACAATAATCATTAAATAAAATTTCATAAAAATTCACTTAAAGAGAATCAACCAAATAGATTTCGGCATATTCAGCCTTGAAACACAACCATCATGAAATCGAATTTAAAATCGATGTATAATAGTTTTCTTGAAAATCCATTTAAATTGCAACACATTACATTTCCGCTCACGCTCAAAGCCTTTAAAGTGGCTCAGGGACCATAAATTTAATCACAGACCACACCGCAGTCCGCACTGGCCGCACACAATATTCTGCCACATTTGCTGCCACTATGTGCGATAATAGTTTCATCTATTATTGTTGTTGTTGTTGTTGTTTTTAATGGTGTGTAAGAATTGCTCAATGATGCATTTTATGAACTGGCTGGAATAATTTCATTTTGCACACATTTTCCCACGACACGTCAATGGCACTTCAAAGGCTGCGACATGCTGCCAACGACAGCTGGGTGTCATGTGATGCGAACGAGTGCAAATTCACACATACTTTATACATATTGCATACAAATTCACTTAAAGACGCCCAGATATGTGAAATGTGCGCCCAGCAAATTTGCCAACAATAGGAAAATTAGCTCAGTTGAATGCATTGCCAACTTGTTAGCTGTAGCTGAGCTCTAATCAGACATTTTCATAATTGAAATTTTCGCAATTTAAACATGAATCGATTAGGAATTTGCGCCGCCACACATACACACACACACACACATGGTTAGTCTCTAAGCAATGACAGTGCAATTAAGATTTGCACAGTTTAATTAAAGTTTGTTCGCAGCGACACCTCTGTCGCCGCAACTGAATGCTGAATTTTCTAGCGTCTGAATGAGGCTCGTTTGGCTACAAAGACGCCACACGCCACGCCTGTTTTATGTCCTGTGTCTGTCACCTACGGCATCAGCGACAGTCGTCCGGGGGCCTCGAGCTTGTAATCGAATAATTTTTCGCATGATTTCCTCGATTGACGCACAACCGGCGACACGTGTGTGCGAAAATTGATTTGTGCTGTGGGTTGGTTGAAAATTTCAAGTTAAGACATTTTGCCGCCTCTAATGTCAGCGCTTTTAGCCGTCGCTACGTGACGCCATTACAGCACAAACACACTTAAACACTACAACAACGTTGCACCAAAAGAAAAACATGACTCTGAGCTGAGCTGCACAGCGTCAATGTCATCATTGACACCAGTCACATAGACACACCAATGTCAATGGCGTTCGTTGGCCTGCCGGCGGGGTGTGAGGGGTAGTGGGAGTGTGGCAAATATAATTGTTCACTTGTGGCGGTTTGGTACAATGTGGCCGGATTGTGTGTTAAAACGTATCCATATATCAGTTTGTAGACTTTGATTTTGTATCTACACTGACTGTCACTGAAAATCATAGAGGTACATCAATATATGTATATATACTATATCTTCTATATATATAAAAATGAATCGTGGTTCGTTCGGCTGCTTAAAACTTGAAAACGACTGGACCAACTTGGATACTTCCTTCGGCGGGTTTGTTTGCAATTGTTACGTGAAGGTTTAGGAAAAAATAAAGATCGGGAAAACGGGGCGTGGCACCACAAGAATACATTTTTAGACAATAACTTTGGAACCATAAGTCACACATCAATTAAATTTGGTACAAACTTACTATTTAATTATGTCCTTCGCCCGAGGGAATGGTGCGGGTATTGAACAAGGGGGCGTGGCACCGCCCATACAACTCAAATCTTTTAAATGGAATAGCTTCGGAATTGTAAAACATTGAAATTTGGTGTACTGTCGTTTCATAGATGTGTGATTCTACTGTTAAAATTTAATGGGGGTTGGACAAGGGGCGTGGCACATTTGTGTGACCCAAACTATCCGCATAATTTTGAAACTTAGTACGAATTTACCATTTAGTCATATCTTTCCACAGACGGAATGGGCGGGTATTTAACAAAAGGGCGTGGCTCCGCCCATACAACTCAAATCTTTTATATGGAATACCTTCGGAGTTGTAAGCCGCACAGCATTGAAATTTGGTGTACCGTTGTTTCATAGATGTGTCATTCTACTGATGAGATTTGATCGGCGTTTTGGTCAAGGGGCGTGGCACATTTTTTATGATCCAACAGTTATGCAGTACGCACACACACACACATCAGTGAAACTTGGTACAAACTTTCCAACTAGTAGCACAATTCGACTAGAAGAAATTTGTGAGCATTGGACAAGGAGGCGTGGTACCGCCTCCATTTTTATATTCATAGATTGTTTGTCCTGACTGACTGACTGATTGATTGATTGATTGATTCATCATCGCTCAGCTCAAACCGCTGAAGCTACAAATATGAAATCATCTTGAAAAACGAACTTTCGCTAAGACCGGATTTTTTGAAATTCGGGTTGTAAAGGGGCAAAACATGTGTTAAGGTGTTGTATGAAGAAAAGTGATTTAAGAGACATATTGATTTCGAACTTCCTGAAAATACTCTAAATCAAAAATAATTCGACACGTATTAATTTAATAATTTTTCGAAAATTAAAATTTATCTGGACCAACAATGACTTAAGATTTGTTTAAGGGTAGACTCGAAAAAAACATGAACCGATAACTTAAAAAAATTGTCAAAATACTTGAAGTAAAAAAAAATTGGACACGCGTTTCTCATTATTTTCAAAATCAAAATCTAACTGAATCAACGACGGGTTAAAAGTATGTATGGAGAAACAAATTTGTTTGACCCTTTTGACTTCAAACTTGGTGCAAGTACTTCAAATGTAAAATAACTCGATATGTATTTTTAATTCTTTCCGAATATTGAAATCGGACGGGGTCAACGACCGGTTAAAAGTTTGTATGACGAAACTGTAAAAAAACATGAATTAATGGGGCCACTGGCTTCAAATTTTGTGAATGTACTCTTAGTGAGAAATAATTTGACACGTGTTTTTCACTTTTTTGAAAATCAAAATCTAACGGGGTCAACAATGGGCTAACAGTTTGTATGGAGAAACACGATTTATTGGTGCTTTTGATTTCAAACTTGTAATGTAATGATAATGGGTAGGGACAATGCCCTACCCATTATCAACCATACCTACCCATTATCGACTTCAAACTTAGACAAAAAGCACTTCTATCGGGAAATAATTAAAATGTGCTTTTCACTTTGTGAGAAAATCGAAATCTACCGTGATAAACTAAGGGTTAAGAATTTGTTTAAGGTGAATGTGAAAACTCTTGATTTAAAGGGCTTTTGACTTCAAAATTTTTGGAAATACTTGACATCAAAGATAATAGACATACATATGTTTTTTTTTATCAAAATCTGACGGGGTCAACAATAGGTTCAGAATTTGTATCGGGTGAAACAAGAGAGCTTGCGTGCGAAGCCGCGGGGCCCAGCTAGTATGTTTATATTTTTAATTTATTTTGAAATTTTCATCATTTTTTCATTCGTATCTATAATATTTACTTTTCATGATATCATTTCATCATTTGCTCAATTTTCTCTGCCATTTTCTATGTGGCATCATTGGTTTGTGCGCGATTGTGTTTATTTTGTTTTTGCCCTCTCGTCTTGTTGGTGTGAATTGCTTCATTTATAATTTGTTGTTGCTCCCAGTTGTAATTTCAACAATTCCATTACTGTTGTAGTCGTCGTTGGCTGTTTGGTTGTCTGCAGCAGCGTACTGACGTTGCCACGCCAAGGACGATTTTTCTGCTTGCCCCAAGACAGCGGCGGCGAATGCTCGTTGATTTCGCTTGTGGGCTCATATCAGTACACAGCAATTTTCTACACTTTTTCACCATTTGAGGAATAAACACACCAAGTGACATCAACAAATTAACAGCCAACTCCGCAGAGAGATAGCTTACAGCTTTCAGTCGACCGCACTCGAGCTGCGCCAATTCAATCAGTTCAGTTTTGGTGCAAGTTTGGAAAGGACTTAAAGCCGATCTAACAGATTTAATCGAGATTTAAAACAGAAGAGCAATTTGTGTTTACAGCAGACGTTATTGAAATTTAATTGATGCTTTGAAATCGGACTTTTGCTATTGTTTCAGGCAAGTTGGTTGTTTAGGTAGATCGAATTATTCGATTAGCAGCGTTCTCCTGTAGGCAGGAATCAATTGAATCAGTCGCTCGTTTATTGAATTGAATTAGGAGGAAGAAGAAGAGCAGATAAGAAGAAGATTTAGGTAATGAAATGCAAGATTTCTTGTTGGCTTGAGAGGCAAATCACTGGCACACAAAAAATGCTTCTTTCACTGCAAAATATTTAAGTATGAAATCTAACTTAAACTCAAAGCAATATGAAGGTTGCTGAAGGCACGTAATGCAACAACAAATAAATTGTAAAATAAGTAAGAAACTGTCTTCTTGACACTAGGATTTGATTCGATTGAATCCCTTTTCAGAACTTATTTTTGAATGCATGAATTGCTTCCTTTGGCATCGAATATCGTTTCCTACGCTCAGTGGCATACACAGGATTTCATTTTGGTGGGGAGACATGAGAGGGGAAAGGGTTTGCGTACAAAATTTGAGCCCAATACCATTTAAAACTACATTTTTCACCAACAATTTCTGTAAACCCCTTCTCGCCCCGCCTGGGTGTGTCACTGTCTACGCTGTTTCTTTTTATTTAAAAAAAAGGAAATTTTCAAATTAGAACCACCGATTTCACAGTGATTGGTTTAATGTTGCCAGATACTTGAAATTACTTTCTCCTATATTAGAAAAAAACTTAAATTTCCTCCTAAGAAATTACAAAAATATAAAAATTATTTTTATAAATATTTTTCACTATAAACTTAGGAATTCAACTTCTCATAAAAAAATTAAAATATATTTAGTTTTTTATTGCAGCCTTTTTATTCATTAAGCTTAACAACAACTAAACAACTTAACATAAACAAAACATTCAAAAAATGAGATCAGTATGAAATTTGCTTTTGTAAACTTTTTTATTGCATAAATTATAATCTTTGAAGCCTAAAATGTAATTAAAATAAATTAAACAATTTGGGTTTCAATATGCAAGGTTTCAGTGCCACTAATGATGTATTTCTGTAGACCGAAGCAATAAATGAATAAATGAATAAATAAATAAATAAATATATAAATAAATAAATAAATCAATAAATAAATCAGTTAATAAAGCAATAAATAAATCAATAAATAAATAAATAAATCAATAAATAAATGAATCAATCAATAAATAAATAAATCAATCAATCAATCAATCAATAGATCAATAAATAAATGAAAAAGAAATAAATAAATAAGTGAACAAATGTATCAACATCAAAATCTCCTAAACTTCCTCGTTAACAATTCTTCCTCCTAAAAATTCTCCTACTAGTCCAAGAATCTCCTAAATCTACTAATCTGGCAACACTGGGTTGGTTAACTAAATGCTAACTTTAATCAAGATCCAATGGTTAACCGTTGACTAAATAGTTTTGGCCTTCACAGTACTGCTTATGTGAACAGCTAATTTAAAAATTATGTATGGCAGCACTGCTTAAAATTGGTATTGCTTGTATTGGCAGCATTGTTCTGATGCTGTTTAAATCAAAACAAAACAAATTTAAACACAAAAATGACTTTTCGTTTGAATTTTTGTAAAATAAGGGCCCAAATTTTCAGCTTAAAAAATTCTTCAACCTAAAAGCTTCTCTAATTGGTGGAAAAAGAAAAGGCAGTAAATTTTAAATTCCTCAATTTACACATTTACAAATTGTGGGCGCTGTGAAATCAGCTGATTTATTTTTTGGTTAATCGATGGTTAACTATTCAATATTGGCTGGTTAACAGGTTGGTTTGTTAGTCAGAGATTGTGGAGTCAAAAAAGGGTAGTTAACCATCGATTAATAGTTAACCAACCACTGTGAAAACGGGACTCAGTCTTGTTCAAAATTCTTCAATATGACGAAAATAGTTCAATATTCATTGATATTCACTATATTTCCTTTACATATTCCAGCGCTTTCTGCAAGTTTGTAAACACTTTTCATAGGCTGATTTTGAGATCGTCTTCAGTTCCTTCTACAAATCTTCTTTATCGACCAAATAGTTTAAAACGCTCTTTAGTCGTTTTGAGTCGTGGGAATACGAAAAAGTCACAAGGATCTATGTCGCAGCGTCATGAAAGGATGTTGCTGCCTTCTGGTCTCACTATTCCTGCCTCAACATCGCTAGATGTGTTAGTGTTCTTAGTGTTTCATTTATGCGAGTGATGCCTATATGCCTTTTGAGTTATTCTTCCACTGTTTTATAACACCGTGCGACAGGACTTTTGAACCATCCAAAGGATGATATAGGCGTAGAAATCATTTATAGTAACCTGGCATACTCAGTTTATTATTTTCTGATCCGATGTTCTTTTAAAAGGATTATAAAATTTTAAGGACAAACACTTTTCAAAGTTTTTTTTTTAATTTTAAGGATATTGGTATAAAATAAATGAGTAAACTCGTCGCTTTTTGACTAAATTTTCTAGTTTAAACTCTTGGAATCAAAAAATGTCGTTAAGTAACATGTAACAGACAAATCAATGTGTATTTCATATTGAATTCTTGTTTATGGATGGAAACTAATTTTTTTTAACTTTAAACCAATAAAGATGGAAGAATAAAATTGTTAAGTGTTATGTTAAAGACAGATCTAAAACACGGATTTTTCCAAAATAAATCGTTAAAAAACTTCAAGAATATCAAAGCACACATATTCTGAAGGACCTTGCTGACATATTTTAGTAAATAGGAAAGTTAAAAATAGGAAATGTAGTCCAAAGGCGATAATGTTCTTCTTTCATTTGATACTCATTTTTTCATCATTGAACAACCCTAAATATTTCAATAAATTCTTTGAAATACTTATGTATGACCCTAAAATTCAAAAGTACTTTTAAAAGGACATCGGATGAGAAAAGGAAAAACATGTTACTACGAATGATCTTTAGTTTCACGCTTATATAATCTGTTGGATGGGTCTCGACAATAGTGGGTTTTTGTCGCACGGTGTAATGGTATAGTCAATTATGTAGCACTCCGCAGGACTGAAATAGGGTTCTATAGGATTCTTACAAGACTGTTTTATGGAGGGTGCTCTTCATTGCATTTAGTATTTCTAGATATCGTGAAGGATGTATTGCTTTAATTAGTTGTGTCTATGTATGAGTGATGGTTTCCTTTTGCTTGGCTAAATTAATGAAGAGGTTTAGAAAGGCTCATAGCTCTCCTTCTCCAAGTCTTAAATACTTTTAGATGCTGTTTTGGTTTTTTCAATGTTGTGTTCAAATTGGTTTATCCCCACAGTACCGAATGGATCTGGCCAATTGAGTGTAAATGTACATCTTAATCGTAACTTATTACGAGCATTTTGAGATCTTTGAAGCATTCATTAAATTTTAATGAATAAATACTTATGAAAACTAAAATGACGCGCTTAAAAATTGAACCGCCCGCTGTGGCAAAATATCAGCAACAAATGAAACTGACTTACTGTGCAGATAAATGTCGACGATAAAACCATCAGCATTAACAGTGTCGGCCACAGTAAAAAAAGCGCTAAATGTTGACAACATTTCGAATATAAACTCACACACGCACACACACAACGACACTGAGCACGCACACAAAGCAATACCAGGTTTTTGGCGCCACAGCAATCGCAACGACTGCGTGTCATCCACATTGGATACGCGTAATGAACGCGCTGCGCGTCTGTGTGTGTGTATATGTGAGCAATTTTATTAAAATGCTGCTCGTAATTTTGATAAAATTGTTTGGATAAGCAAAATAACCGAAAAATTAATGTGTGTAAAATGCCGGTTGGCCGCTGCTATCCTACACGACACACAACACACACTAACACCGACACTAATGTGTCTCTGTGTGTATGTGTGTGCTCGGCAGACAGACGGCATATTTACGCTCGCATTAGATGCGTGATTGGCAATGCACACAATTCGACTGCTGATTTTCATTTTTCAGCGCCTTTGTTGTTATTGCAAATTAATACCAAACAACAACAGCAACGACAAGCAGATTTCTGCACGCGTGTCTGTCTGGCTGTGACGAGAGTGTGTGTGTGTGTGTGTGTGTGTGTGTGCACGGCACGAGCATCTCAATTGATAGTCAAATATTTTACTTTCGCTTATCACCAGCGAGCGGCGCGTTCAACAGCGTCTAAAATCGGTCGCCGCTCGCTGCTCGCTCTCCGGACGCCTGTTTGTCTATTTGTGCACTTTGTGTTTATTTGTTTGCCATTTTCGTTTGGGCTTTTCGCGAACGTTGTTAATTCGCTCGTGTTTGCCCGATTTAGACATTTTCAACACTTGTCGCGTCGCTTCGCCTCTTTTCGTATCAGATTTCCGCTTGTTTTGCTTGTTTGGCTGTTTGCTTGTTTGTCTGTTAGTCTATTTTCGCACTCATTTGCTAGTCGAATAAAAGCGAAAATATTTAACAACTAATTTGAGCTGATAATGCCGATTGTTGTCGCACATCAGCTGATTGATAACGTGCACCGCCCATTGTTGCCGCTCGAATTGTTCCGCACACACGACTGTCAGTCAAAATAAGCAAAATTATGTGTCAGTGCAAATCACATTCGAAAGTTACGAAAGAAATTACTGCCGAGTGCTTGTGGCAGCACAAAAAAATACTGATTTTTTTAAATGTAAATTTAAAAATTATTTAATTTGAATTTCAAAAATTGTTAAAATGTGTTATTGCAGTTAAAATGTAGTTCTCATGCGATCCCAGTTATTCTTCATTTTATATGATTTTCTCTTCGATTTCCTGTAGCTTAATGGTCAATTTTTTAAAGCTGGATAGATCTATTAAAAAGAGAGCCATATTTCATTTGATTAAGCATTCTGGTTTAGAAGTTATAGGGAGTGAATGATTTCGAAAATGTTGGCTTTTTTTTTAAATCATTTCTTCACTTTGTTTTAATCGAGTTTGCCAATTATAGAAGTTATAGGGAGTTGAAAGAAAAGGTAAATTTGTTTTAAGTCATACGTCAACTTTGATTTAATCGGGATTTACCGTGAAATATTGATTTCATAGTCGCATTTGTGGCAAGCTGGAAAATTCGACTACGAGTATTTGATTGGCCCTACTTCTGGCTTAGGAAAAATCGACTGATAAACGATTTTAAAAACAAAAACTACAATTTTCTATTCTTTAGCCTAAACTTAATCAGATTTTCCTCTGAATAATGATTACTTTGAAGCTATTTCTGAAAAGTTTGAGGGTTCTATGCCAAAATCAGCAATTTTTTAGCTCGCTAAAACTTCTGAAAAGGTCTGCTGTTTTCAAGGTCATTCTTTAATCTCCATTTTGCTAGATTTTCTTTCGAATAATAATAACTTTGAAGCTAAAGGTTAAAGCTGGAAGATTTTATGCCAAAACTATACATCTTTTAGATTGGTAAAACTTCTAAAAAAGTCTACTTTTTGCTGTCAAGCAAATTGGGGAAAGTGCACTTTTTTCAAGGTCATTCTTTAACCTCAATTTTGTCAGGCTTTCTGTCAGCTTATCATAACTTTGAAGCTATTTCTGAAAAGCTTAATGGTTCTAAAGGCTGTATACTTACGATACCTAATTTTTTTGTTTCCTGTAAGAAGTATGGATTTGACAGTAATTTCTTGTTGACTACTTTTTTTCGTGTACAGCCTTTATGTCAAAACCAGCAATTTTTTAGGTGCTAAATCTTCTGACAAGGTCCATTGTTTTCACGATAATTCTATCAAATATTGATAGCTTTTAGGTCGCTAAAACTTCTGAAATGTTCTGCTGTTTTCAAGGTCATTCTTTAACCTCCACTTTGTCAGATATTCCGTCGAATATTGATATCTTTGAAGCTATTTCTGAAAAGCTGGAAAGGTTCTTTGCCAAAGTTAGCAATTTTTAGGTCGTTAAATCTTCTGAAAAGACCTACTTTTCGCTGTCAAACGACTTGGAGCAGGTCTGCTGTTTTCAAGGTAATTCTTCAACCTCGATTTAATCAGGTTTTCTGTCCAATATTGGTAACCTTCAGCTTATTTTTGGAAAGCTGTATGGTTCCAAGTCAATAGATCTATATTTCAGGCCGCCAAATCTTCTGGTTTATGAAGTATACGCTGTCAAAAGATTTGGGAAGGGTCAAGTTTTCAAGGTCATTATCATCAAGATTAAGATTTAATCAGATTTTCTGTCGAATATTGGCATCTGTGAGCCTATTTTGGTAAACTATGACATAACTCATAGTCCAGGTGGCTAGTTTTTCTAATTTAAGCACCAAATGTAATCGAACGATTTTGAAAAAGTAAATTTTTTGTTCAATATTTATATGGTTGATCCAACTTAGGATGGAAAAATACCAAAATATTATCAATAATAAATGAATATATTGATAAAAATAAAGTAATAATATAAGTTACACAATTAATTAAATATAATTTTTTCTACTTTTCAAGAATGAGCTCAAACATTTTTAATAAAATTAATTACATTTGTGCACGCAAATCTGTTTCTTGTTTCACTTAGTGAGATCTCATCCTTCTGATAAAATTTGTCTTATCATTTTTTAATTATAGCGGCAGATTAGTGCAAATAACAGCTCAAATAATGTCTTTGAGTGTTTCAATTGCTGCTGAACTATTGGCAGTACGAAAATTACAAACTGTCTTTGTGCTATTCTCACCATTTTCATTGTGAATTTTCACTAGTTCATTCCATTGTGCGAGTATATATCAATTGATGTATAAAAACGTCCAAGTTTTTACTTGGCTGATGTCAGCGTAATGACAGTTGTATGTTTATTGTTCAGAAATGCGAGAAATTAAAAGTGAAATTGTTGAAAACTCAGCGAGCGTAGCAAATAAAAAACTTAAGTAACCACCAATCTCTGGTTTTGTAGTTTAAAGTCTTTTTACTTGCAATTGTTTTGGAACTCTTACTTCCACACTGCATTTATGAAAACATTAACGTCTTTGTTGTGTATGGGATAAACAAAGAAACAAACAAAAACTTCCACTCACATGCACAGTTTCTCAGACGAAGTGATCTCTTCTCCCTCTCTCTCCCATAATCATTCAAATCATTTAGGAAGTTTTACCCTGAATAAAGTTTGTGCATATGCAAGAAAGTTATTCTGGGAAATCTTGGCTGCTTTTTGACATTTATTTGGCTTTTATTCAAATTTTGTGTTGTTTTATGTTGTTTTGTTTTGTGTCCCTTTCCGTACAATTATTTCGACTTTAACTATTCATATCCAAGTGCTTTCATGTTTATTCATACTGTTACGAAAATTAGTTTCGCTACCTAATTAGGCGTAATTCGTTTCACTTGATTGTGTTTAAAAATAAAACACAGTAAAGTTTTTAAACGCAGTTAAAAACTAATAGTTACTTTTTTAACTATTTTACTATTTCTACACTTGTTATACTTATTGCAGTCCGTACTACTTACTATATGTGTTACTACCCCTCTGCGCTGTAGCCTTCTGCCTTTTATACTTGCTTCCTTGTAGCGCAGCTCGTTCTCGAACATTTCAGTATCTCCTCGAGTTGTTCTCGAATATCTTAGTATCGCCTCTTAGTATTGCCCCTAAAAGTATGCCATGGTTGGAGCGCAATGAAAATTAGTTCTGCTACCTAATTCAGGCGTAATTCCTTTCACTGGATTGTGCTCAAAAATAAAACACTAAAATTCTTCAAGGCAGTTCTGAACTAATAGTCACTTTATTTATAATTTTCCATTTAACTGTCTCTATACTTGTTATACTCATTGCACTATTTGTGCTACTCCTCCTCCTCAAACTCTTCCTGTGAGTTTGTGACGGCGAGCATTATCGCCACAATATCTTGTTTTTTAATTTTACAATACATATGGAAATAAATTTAAATTTAAATTTAGTGTTAATTTTAAATAAACATTTTCACTACTTGGACAAGAAACCCCAATTTTTTCATTTCTGCTTCAAAAAACAATTTTTTTTTTGTTCACTTATTTAGAAAGCACAGAACCTCAACAAGGCTTTTCTATATAATTCTAAGTTGGAGCATGTAACTAATGCTAACATCTGCTCGTGAACATAGGTTCGCAGTTTTCCAAGTATTTTTCGATCGTTACGTCTTCCTTGAAGATTTCAGTCCAGCACCAGTTTTGTTACGTTGAATCGTTCACTAACACCGTGCGACAATAAATTTTACACTCGAAAAAATTGATATACTTGCGAAACTAGAGGCCAAATGTGGTAAAATTGCGTTTTTAGTTTTTCTCTCTGACGTCAGTATTTTTTTTAAAGGACTTTGAAATTTCAAGGACATGTTTATTTCAAAAAAATATTTTAACAATTGAGCGCATTGTAGAATAACCATTTGGGTATCAAATGAAAGAGAAAAAGGACGAAATTCAAGGTCGTAGTAGTGTACATATTAGTCCTTAAGATATATTTTTTTCAAAAAAAAAACTATTGGAAATTTGCAATGATATTCAAGGATAAAGTTTTAAAAGGACATTTTTAATACCTCTTCGTCCTTTTGCACCAAAACATTAAATTTTCTAAGATTCTAAGGATTTTTCTCTTTCATTTGATACCCATATTGTTATTCTACAATGCGCTCAATTTTTAAAATAATTTTTTGAAATAAGCATGTCCTTGAAATTTCAAAGTCCTTTAAAAAAAAATCCTGACGTGAGAGAGAAAAACTAAAACCGCAGTTTTACTACATTAGGCTCCTAGATTCGCGAGAATATAGATCTTTTGCGTGTGTTTTGAAATTTTTTGATTTTTGTCGCACAGTGTAATCATTTGTACGGTTCTTGGAACGTTGACAGTTACTTATCAACGTCGATTGCACTTGTCAAATGGCAGTGAAGCGCACATCAAAAGGAATTAAAACCAATGCCAATGCTTGCGAAATACAACATTCGATAAGTATTGCTTTCAATCGAGTCAATGAATAGTGACAATAAAAATGTTTATGGTTAAAACATGAAAGTGTTCAGCTAAAAGGTTTTTATAATCTGGAGACAATATTCGTTGAGTGGAAGTTATTGAACTGTACTCAAATAATTGCTAAGACCAAAATTACATGAATTGGCAACATTTTGTGCTTTAATAACAACAACAACAGTGTGCAGTCGAATTGAAAACAATAAATTGAAGCTTTTTCAAGTGTTGGCTAAAGCAAATCGCAATCAAAGCGCCAATGTGTACAATGTAAACTAAAATTGATTGTTGACAGCTTACAGCTGTTGCAACATGCAGTCGAGGCGAACGTTGCAGCCAAACGCTGACAGTAAAATGTGAAAGAATGTGAAGGAAATGGACCCATAAATAAAAAGAAAGCTTCAAGTGCCAAAACAGACAAATGTAGAGTAGTGAAAGACACGTAGAGGATGAGAGAACTGGCAGAGCAGACAGCTACTGATTTAACTCACTTAACCATGTAGACAAAATAATACAATGAAGAAATATCTGAGATTCAGATCACAATTGCTACATGTTTTGGTTTCTATGTTAGACTACACTACTCGACACGAAAAGTGCCAAAGGACCAAGATAGAAATATGTCAGGTATGGAAAACATTAATGTTTTGGATCTCAGTCTGTAGATTCATACATCTAAATTTCTTTCTATTTCAAAGTTCTGAAAGTTCAAAATAGAAAATTTAGTAAAAAGGGGACAATTTTCCTCTGTCATCTGGTACCCGTATTTTCATCATTGCACAACCGCAAATATTTGAAAAAATATTTGAAATCTGTATGTCCTTAAAATTGTAAAGTCCTTTAAGAAGGACTTTGAGTCAGAAAATGAAAAAATGACTATGCCAGGATATTATAAATGACCTCTAGTTTCACGTCTATATCAACATTTGGATGTGTCTCGGAAAAATAAAAAAATGTGCTCGCACGGTGTCATAAATGAAAAGTTGTTGTTTTCACTCAGTGCATCATAACTTTGTCATTTTTCTTTCGATTCAATTGATGTTAGGCTTAATATTTGCACAAATAATATATCTTTCATCTACAATTTTAAAACCTGAGCAGATCATTTATTTTTTCTATAAAAAAAACATTCGAAAATTTTTAATTTTTGAAAATGGTAAAAAAAATTGACTTTTTTACAACTTTCATCGTCAGTAACTTCCCCAAATCCAAATCTGATTTGGACAATCTATATATCGAAAAGGTTAGTTAATTACCTTCTGAGGGCCACCACTTGTGTTAGTCGGATGGTTGGTTTACGAGATATGTGCTCATAACTGAAATAAGAGGGGAAAAAACGTGTTTTTCGACGATTTTTCGAAAACGATTCTTAAGATCCCCCCCCTGGGATCAGACTATTAGTGGCTTTGAAATTGTTTAGCCTAGATTACAGGATATTAAACCAGAAAGTGGTTAGGAAGTTAGGAAGAGGAGACAAAAATTTCATCAAAATGTGTGAAAAAGCATTTCTCACTCGCTCCCAGACCCATTCAAGATCTCACTTTTCATTACAATCAAACGATCTGCTTTTGCATCATTCTCACTTTATTTTAACGATGGCTTATGGAGGAGTACAACAACAATAAACAAAACAATAACAACAGCGGGAGATGAAATATTGCAGCGCATCCTTGGCAACGCCAATAACTTTGACACACACTCGCACTCACACCAACACGTACACACACAATCACAAACACAGACACAAACAGAGACACAGCTACAGCCGTAGCGGCGCGCACTTGTCATTGAAAACGTTTAAGGGGTCATTCTCATGCGCGGACAGGAAAAATGGACATTTTTCAAAAATTATTTCCTTTGCGAATACGATGAATTATCAAAAAAAGATATTCCACTTTAATTTATTCATTGTTATGGTACAAAAATAAAAAAAAAATAAAAAATTTTTTTAATTTTTTCAAACACTTCTTTTCGATTAAAGACACGGCTTCTGCCGCGTCATGGTCAGCTGGCGGGGATTGTTTTGAATCACAGGATTATCTGAAACATAAATTTCAAAGAAATTCTTAATCAGTATGAACGTACCTCTCGCCCGTAGTAAATATGAATTTTTCCAAAAGAATCTCACAAAATGGCAGGCATTGGAAGTTAGAGCAGTAAAAAATGGTTGTTTTTGAAGATTTTATCAATGAAAAAAAATAAGGAATTTTTAACATATGAGAGTGAATTTACTAGGGGCGATAGCTAACAGTATGTAGAATGACGTGACAAAATCGCAGAGAGATCGGATGAATGGTTTTTTTTAAATCATCCCCGCCATTTCAAAAAAAGGCGTTCCGAGAAAAACACGTTTAAAGTTTTGACTAACTGATTGAATCCTTGCTAGAAAGCTTGACCGCTCGTTATATAAATGTCTGTAGAAGCCGAAATACTTGAAATTTTCCAACAAAATGTTGACAGCACCTTCTTCAAGGATGATACATTCCAAATATGTTTAAAAAAAAATTGATTTTTACAAAATTTCACATGAGAATGACCCCTTAAGGACAACTGAAATGTCATACAATATTGAAGACTTTGCCAACAACAACAAAAATTACTGCCGTGCAATAAATAAGCTAAAACCACTCAATACGCAACACACTCAAACTGTGTCGAAAAAGTTGTTGTTGTTGTCGTTGTGAGTTGTGGCGGTTTGGTTGGTACAACAACTCGGTTGAATTCAACACACACACACACACAAATATTACCTGACACTTGTTTGTGTGCGAACTGGTTGTATTTGAGTTTTTTGTTTTCGTACTAGTTGTTGTTGTTGTTGTTGATTTAAAATTGGCTCAGCTGTGTGGCAACGAAAAGCATTTGCAATTGACAGCGCAAATTGTTGGCTGCGTGTCAATTTGCTGCATCGTAGCTCAACTCGTGCTACGCGTTCGTTTGGCTGTGTATGTGTGTGTGTGTTTATGTGAATGGCGCCATTTTTTAAGTGAAATAAAGCAGCAGAAAAGTAAACAAGGCAATGAACTAACAAATCTTGAACTGTCAAGCAACTTCCTTAGTCAGCGTCGCTTTAAAACTGTCGCTCCTTGACGCGATTGCAACATTTTTCATCGTCACTTTCGTCTGTGCGACGCCAATATTTTTTGCTTTCGTTGTACGCTTTTTGCACACCAAGGATTTGGCTCTTACTTTTGTGTGCTTATCCTGTTCGTTCACGCCCCCTGCCGCTCCTCCTCCATCACTCCACTCCACTCAATCTGTGAGGATTTTGCGCTGTCATGCATGATGGCTTGCGCTGCTCCTGTCTTTGTCATCCGTTGTCGTTGTTGTTGTCGTCTTTGATAGTGATTTGGTTTTTTGCTTACGTTGCGCTAGAATTCAGCGCGTCCGTCGCTCCTTTCGGTGCTTGAATTTTGATCTGCATTTGCATAAAATGTTCATAAATTTTACGCCTTTGTCCGCAATCGCTTAAAAATATGTAAATTGCTCTATTGCCACACAATGGAGTTGTTTGCAATTTGATAAAATGAGCATGCAAAATTTTAGCAAATAAACACAAAATCCAGCAACAAGTCAGCACTTTTGCCTTTTAGCGACATTAGAAGAACATTAAGAGACATCAAAGTACTCAACTCAACTGAACTCGAATGGCGTCTTCTATGTTGTTTGATAGTTTGAGAAATGATTTAACGCACAGCACAAGAGGTCAAGAGGTCAAGTTGTCGAGGTCAAATTGCTTTTAATGTTTTTTTTTCTGAAAACCAAAAAGCCTTTCATTAAGAGTTTGAGTCGCAAATGGGCCAATGTGAATTTTAGTTTCCTCAGTGCCTCATAATTTATCTAATTTTTTTCTCACTCACTCACGGACGGCACTCACTCGCACTCGCAGCCATCACTTTCACTTATTCTTGTCACATTGTACGCGCGCAGTGAAATGAAATTAAACTAAAGTGCTGCAATCGTTTTATCCAGCAATTTAATTTCGCCCAACAACGACTTCACTGCGCACCGACTACACTGCGCGAAAAAATTGTAAACAAATTCACATCCCCTCCCCTCTTAGCTGACTGACAGTTGCTTGTTTGTCCCAACACTCTCGTGGATTTTTAACGTGTTAAAACGCGCTGTGCGGCGACTGTAAGAGGACGTAACGCGCACTAAAAGCGCTTCTTTTTTTTTTAAGTGACAACGCAGAAAATGCCAAAAAAATGAACAGCCCAACAATGCTTTTGTGCTATAAAAACGACGCAAAATCAACAGCTACGAAAAACGATGTCCAATCCAGCAGCACAGGAAAAAAAATTAGGAAAATGACAACACGCTGCGCGCCAAAGCACTGACATGCACCCACGTCGCGAATAAGACAAATGGGGGAAAATATGAAAACCGACTGCAAGGTGCAGCGGTAAATTGGAAGTTAGCGCTACGTAAAGTTGTACTTAAGGTTTCGAATATCAGTTTAATTTTTCTGCAGCGAATCAAGAAATATACTTTTGGAGCCTTGGACTGAAATCAAATCTAATCATTTTTATTTACATTTTTTATATTTTATATTTATATATATATTTGTATATATATATTATATATATATTATTGTATATATGTATATATTATATTTATTTTTATATTTATTTTTTCAGTAGCAATCTACAAGGCTGTGCCCTTACAGATAACACTACTCGATAAAAAATGGGCTGATCGTTTGCCACTAAAAACAAACGTTTTTTCTAGACTAACTTTGGGTTAAGCGTTTTCGAAAAATATTTGAAAAACCAGTTTTCCTCTGTTGAGCACATAATATGTATACGAAATACGAATGATTCATTTACGAGATATTATCTCGATTCATTTACGAGATATTATCTCGAAATATTATCTCGTAAATGAATCATTCGTCGTTCAGAAGATAATATATTTACCGTTCCAGCGATATATAGATTGTTCAAATCAGATGAGATTTGGGGAAGTTACTGACGGTGAAAATTTGAAAATAGTGAATTTTTCGACCATTTTAAAAATTTATGAATTTTTGAATGATTTTTTTATAGATAAAATTATAATTATATTTATATAT
Source organism: Melieria crassipennis (assembly GCA_963668005.1). NCBI lineage: Eukaryota > Metazoa > Arthropoda > Insecta > Diptera > Ulidiidae > Melieria > Melieria crassipennis. Next base: position 38,304,963 of record OY764962.1, on the reverse strand, counting down.
ATAAATTATTTTATGTAAAAAATTATCTCCTCTGGTTTTATTTCTGCAAATATAAAGCCTAATGCCAATGGAATCGAAAGAAAAATGACAAAGTTATGAAGCAGTGAGTGAAAACACCAACTTTACATTTATTACACCTTGCAAAAAAAAACATTTTTGTCGAGACCCATCCAAATGTTGATATATGTGCGAAACTAGAGGTCATTCATAGTCGCCTGGCCTAATGAGTTTTTCATTTTCTGAACCAAAGTTATTTTTAAAGTACTTTAAAATTGTAAGGACATATGCATTTCAAATATTTTTTTTAATATTTGCGGTTGTGCAGTGATGAAGTTATGGATATCAAATTAAAATGGAAAATTGTCTCCTTTTCGCTAAATTTTCTATTTCGAACTTTCAGAACCAAAATAGAATAAAATTTAGTTGTATGCATCTACAGGCTGAGATCCAAAACATGTATTTTTTCCTTAACTGACATATTTTGGTCCTGATTCGTTTACGAGATATGTACTCATAACTGAATCAACAGGCGGAAAAACTGGTTTGTCGAAGATTTTTTGAAAACCCTTCTTAAACAGAGTTTTTGATTTTCAGTTTCGTATTCAGTGGCCCCAAGTTAGTCTAGAAAACTCTTTGATATGTATTTAGGTGCATTTTTCGTGTAGAGTATTGTTAGATAGTAATAACAGTGGTCGATCCACGTGGGCGAGGAGGGTTTGGGGGTCAACCTCCCCCTTAAATCAGACAAAATAACCATATGTGTTGAGAATAGAAACAAAAGAGATCGACCGGCTTTGAAATCATTTCAAAATAAAAGACTTTTTATATTTTTCTGGACGTTTTAAAAGACTCCTTTAAAACTTCCTCAGCTGAAAGATTTATGCCTTTGTGAAAGATGCCAAACCGTTGAGCCTTTCTTGACCTCTTGTTTTCTCAAGTAGACTTTGATTCTTTTTTATATGAAAAATTTCGTTCTGATGTTACTGTTCAAACTGGCAAAAGTGCCTTTTTAAATACATTTTGTTTATTTCGTACAGTGCTTTAAAAGAACTTTGAAAATCTTTGCCTGAAGTTAACTGTTTCCACATTTTAACCACCGCAATAAAGTGTTGTTTTAAACAATCTTTGGGTTTTTCTTCATCAAAATCGTATTTTAAAAGCAAGGTAAACCAATTTTCTAAACCTGACTTGTGGTGTATGAGTAAACCGGCTTTCTAAATGAACAATATATGTTTGAAGAAAGGGAACGAAAACTGAAATGCGATAATTTGCCTTGGCGTCTTATTTTTTCATAGTTATTCTCTTCAAGACGCTGTCACGGTAAATTGATTTCTGTGCCTAAGCAGGAGCATTCCTTCTCAACGTGTTTGAAAAGTAAATGCAAGTTTTTTCCACATTTTGGCGGATTAATTCAATCTTGCTTCTGCAAGATCTTGTTCCCGTCATCTTAATTGTCGGCTAAGAGGACCGCATGGACCGATTGCATTACAAAACAAGAAAATTTTAATTCTGAGCAAACAGAGCTATTAAGCGCTGAGAAGCCGTAGATGAAGTCTGTAAATCTTTCAAAGTTATTGTTTTTTTAAGTGCTCTAATCAAAAATGGATGCACTTCGATTCAATTCGTTGATGCGTCCTCATATCTTCAATCTTTCCCATTTTATTGGGCACAGAGATTTCCGATTTTCGTGTGCAAAATTTTCAATCTCGCTCTTCAATATGTCTAATCTTTTAGGCCAGCGGAAAAACTTGTGAAGAAATCTAATAACACCCAGCGCATTTCTAATGCCAACAACTTTACAACCTGAATTCAAACGGTGGGCTGCGCACTATACAAAAATACCCAAACAATACGAATAACATGCAAATTATAAATAAATTCGAATTAGTCCTGAAATAAAGTGGTTCGGATTTTTGATAAAAAAAATAAAAAAAATTTAAAGGACAAACACTCAAACAGCAGACAGATCCGCCGCTGAGTTACAATTAGAAAAAAAGTCATACAAAATTTCTTAAAAATATTTCTACTTAAACTAAAATCAATTGTTCTCTGAGATCGTGTTGCAAAGTCCAGTAAATTTATAAATAGGTCCATTAGGACCATATTTATTGGGTCAAGAATCATTGAGAGGTGATCGTTTAACCATTACAAAGCGTTTTCATAATCTGCAAATGATCCAAAAGCAAAGAAATCGAAGTAAGAATTGAATCCAAGAAACTTCGAACATAGATTTTGCATGTCCGAAATGCTGCTTGAACGCTTCAAAAATAAGTAATTTTTGTTTCGAATTGTGACTGTTGTTTCAATATAATCATTACATACATTACATGATTTTGTTTACAAGTTGCAACTTCCACCCTAACTTACCTATCGATGTCCATATGTCAAGGTGCCTCGAATTCATTGATGTCAAAGGCCTTCGAATCGCCTAAGTTGCGTGTACACCGAAGCGTAAAAATTACACTCATTTATGCACCAAAAAATTCCACTTTACATTTTTACACATTTAATTTTACAACGGCAACGTAAAAATGTACAACAAACAACAACAACAACAAGCAACAATCATAATAAAATATTCAGGGTCGTATGAAAATTTACAATGTAGACAAACAGCGGGAATGACATAAAACAACAACAGCAGCAATGAAAAACAACAACAAAAAATTAAATTGGAACAGCAAATTGTCGTGCAAACGTTTCAAAATTAATAATACAAAACATTAATGTCAACAATAAGAACAACAACAACCATAAACTGTGACTGCATAATACAGTAACAAAAATGTTAGTATGTAGTCCTATGTATGTGCTTATATTGTTGTATGTATGAAATACAAATAACCATAAAAAATGTCACACCCCCAACAACAATGAAGGCGAGCGACACTCGACGACGCGTAGGTGACAGCAAAGTAGGCGACAAACAGTAATGGCGCAGTTCATGCGGAACAGCTAAATGCGCTCGAACAGCACAAAGAAAACAATATAAAACAAAAACAACAACAACAACAATAGCAAATATGCACAAATAAGTACAACATAAGCACAAAATTATAACAACAACAACGACATATAAAAACAATAAAATTCACAGCGATAGCTGGCTGCAAAAAGATTGTTGAGTACCTTTGTATGCATGTGTGTGTGTATGGATTGTATAAGTGTCAATGTGTATGTGTGTGTTTATGACTGCTTAAAATATGTTGCGCTATTTTTCTTGCATATTTTGCGGCTTTAATGCACTGCAAAAGGGAAAAACATGAACACAATTCAACGAATTGTTAAGCGCATAACAACAGCAACACCGACAGCAATGAGTGGACAAAAAATTGCTCATAGGCCCTTGCAACAACAACAGCAACAAACACATTCAGAGCACAATAATCAGCACAGCAATGAAGCCGTTTGGTCTTAACGCGCCGCGCAAATATTTAATTTCCGCATGCAAATGTCCCGAGTTGTCCTGTCGCAACGGGCACACAGCCAGAGCGTCGCTTTATTTGCATTTCCGTTTCGATTTCTTCGTATTACGCGTAGACTGGTCGCTCAAGACGCGCCACAAGGCTGACTGCCCGGATGCCTGGCGGGCCGCCAGCGCGTCAGCCTCCTTGACACTGGCATTGCGCCAGCCAGCCATTCGCCCGGCAACTGTGGCGCTGCCGATGGCTAATGGCGATGACACTCACTGCCAGCTCTCGGCAGAGTCATCACATTTCTATAGTTTTGCTGCTGCCTTTTTATGTCTTGTTGTTGCTGTTGTTGTTGTTATTGTTGTCATGGAAAATTTGTATTTCATTGTCAAGGATATTTGCCCATCATCAGTCTTTTTGCATTCTTTTGCCGAGCAGCAAAGTGATTTGCCGCTTTCGCCTTGCAAGCGACGACAGCGACAATCGATGTTCATACTTCGAAGATCTGTGTGTGTGTCCTGCTTTGTTTTGCGAGTGTGTGTGTTTGTATGTGTGTGCGTTGCATCGTATATGAATGGCATACTTTTAGGCGCTTATTGATTTATGATTTTGTGTATGCTAATAATTTTTCCCAACATGGTTAGGTAACCTTTTTAATAGCCAAATAATTCATGCATATTTTTTGGGCTTTCGAGAATTTCGCATCTTTGGAATTTATTTGTCTTTTGTCGGGGCACGTGTTGGCATTTAGGTTTTTATCAGCGTTGATTGTAGACACTACCTTGTAGGGTTACCAGATGGTCAACTTTAATAGGAAATTCAGGGGATTTAAGACGATTATCTGTGGTCCGGGTTTGGCAAATCTCTCTTTGGATTTCGGAAAATATTTAGTTTTTTTATATTTGTGTTTTCCTGTGCTGAGTTGTTTTGTTTGTATTTTTTTTTTTTAAGGAGCCAACGCGCAGGGGATACCCCTATAAATGCGAGGCATTGCGCATTGGTTTTTAAATTAAAAAATATACTATTCTTCAGTCACTGATCTGCTTTGTATTGAAATGTTTATAGAACAAAAGACAAGTTTTAATATTAGGTATTTGATTTTTTGAATTTTTCACTTTCAGATCTGTGCATTCGAAAAGGTATTTGTATTTGATCCACCTTCACGAAGCTTGTTGTTGTTGCTTTTATTATATAAAAATGCCTAATTTCGGTTTGATTGCCTTTAGAGATATCTGGGCATGTTGAAGTGCTAACACCACTGCAAAGCAAACGAAAATTCATAAACGTTGCTCTCACATTTGTCAAATTTTCTCAAACCTGTAATCATAAGCAAGCAAAATTTTTATACGAATTTCATAATGAAAAATGCATCTGGCACAGAAATAAAAATTAATAGGCATTCATTAATTTTTATTTTCATACCGGAAAATTGCCATAGAATTTTTATAGAAGACAAAAAACAAAAAGATTACATAATTTCTCATTCGCTTTTTGCTTTTACTGTGATATTATTTCATCATTTTCTTGGTCACGCGAAGCATACAAAGAGAGAATTCGCTAAAATAGTTATTCTGCGTTTTAATGGGTACAAAAACAGCAGAGGGGAGAAAGGTTGATTAAAGAAGAGCACACTTTGGCCAATGAGAACCATTGTAGTACCACAGGATTTAAACTCATTTTTCTTGGGCTCGAAGGAATGGGACGTTCAAAAGTTAGTCCTCCAATTTTCTATTCTTCCTTACAGAAACAGCTATCCTCTCTACCCTTTGCTGTTTCTGTTAGGAAAAAGGGGCATCTACTGAACATTGGGCTTAGTAAAAAAATTAAGCGTATTAGGTCCCCTGAGATGTTAGTGAGATGGACTGTATGGTAATCCCATACAAATGGGTTGTGGTGTCGTTCTGCTTTTCACTTCTGAGGCTACAGTCAAACTCATTGGCTAGGTGACTTAACCCTAATCATTTTGCAATGCCCAACAAAAATACCAACACTACTCCAAGCGTTGCTTCTTCTTGAGATTCAGCTATCGTCTGAATCTCAAGGAGATCTCAAGAAGATCTATGTATCTTCCATGTATCTTTGAACACTTAAGGAACTTCATCTGTTACCCTGTTGGGGAACAGCTCGCGTGTCGTTGTATAACTGGCGCTACCAGGGGTACTCCAACGGCTGCCATGGAGGTCCTTTTGTGTCTTCTTTCTTTATTTCTAGCTGCAGAAAATTATGCACGTCGAGCGCTTTGAAGTGCTTCCTTAGCAGAAAACTTGTTCTCAGCACTGTAGATAGAAGAGAACCCGGAAGAGCCCTTCTGAAAACTCTTCCACCCGAGAGAGGGGGAGAAGTTGCACACTGGGTAGTACTGAGCTTATGCCTCGCCGCAGGTATCTAACCGTTATGCCTGATCGATGGGAAAGGACGAACAACTGCTGGAAGGGCTTCAAGCCTGATTCGGGATGTCTCACTGATGGGCACCGACTCTGGTGCTGGAGTTCACTCTGACACTGATAACATTCGACTTTCCTTTCCGCTTGGCAATCACACTACTGTCTCTCATTCGGAAGTATTTGCCATAGATATCTGTCAAAGGTTGCACAGCAATGCAAGCAAGATAAAAAATTGTGCGGGAGGCTGTTTGGAAACTGAATGATCTAAGGCACTGATATTGTCGTTACACTGCTGTGGGTACCTGAACATTCCGATGTCCAGGGCAACGAAAAAGCTGACGAGTTTGCCAGAGCTGGATTTCGTAGCTGAACCAGCGATTGACTGCGACTTATCCAAGCACAAGGCTACACTCAGTACTACTGGCGCAGTGTTACGACACGTAGACAGTCAAAGATGTTCATTGATGCTCCTAGGCCCAACAGAACGAGCTACCTGTTTGTTTCAGGAAAGAGTGACTTGAGAACTATCTTATGGCTCGTTACAAGGTATATTTCTTTTAACGAATACCTCACCAGGGTTAGGATCAAAAACAAGATTGGGGCTCTATGCGACATGTGCCTTGAGGACGACGAAAACTCGGTGCACTTCATATGTAAGTGCCCAACTTTAGGGCGGCTCAGCCACATGTACCTCGGCAGCATGATCCTGCGCAGGGATGAATTCAGGAAACTTCATTTGTCGGACGCGTGCTCAGCTTCGCGAAAGCAACGCTGCAGCTAACTGACTTCCTGAGCTTATGGGAACCTTCTTAGGGCGACTTCAACAGGTCACTGTAGACTGGTTCTGTCTCGAAGCCAGAATTCTGCAGGGGCACAGTCAAGTACTTCTTAGAAATATCCCCCTTCTGGCTTGGTGATTGGTGTGAGTCACCAGCGGAGGTGGGCCCGTTACTTGCTTGCAAGAAGGGAGGCGCAAGCCAGAGCACAAATGACAAACTTTTGCCTATCTCTACCCTGTTAGGTCCCTTATCACCAAATCCCCTATTGTCAAATTTCTTACCCAGTGTGATGCCCAATACAACAAATTCTGGAAAGATATTCTTTCTAAGTAGGACCTTATTTAGCCAGTGCCTCGACCTAGAAGTTCCCTAGAATATCTCTGTGACCAGGTACCCATTTTGTGAAGAATTTTCTACTGAAAAATAATAATAAGAACGGATAAACTTTTTGTCTAATCTTACATCTAAAATCGCCAGCCTGAATACTTCAGCGGGTAGCCCGCTGACTCCTCATACCGAGGCCCTAGGTTGGAATCCTAGCTCGGGCTGGTAAAACACTCTTCTACTTCTATCGCTATCCATATGAACCGGATGAGAATTACAAAAATGGCACAAGTGCGCTCTTAACAGCGTTAAACTCTAAGTCCCCTCCTCCTCCCCTTTCATCTATCCGCTGGAAATTTGTCTTGTAACACATATTGAAAGAAACACTGTTGCATACACATTTAAAAAAACGGGTGAAATATGTGGTATCGCAATGGGTCTCTTAGGCCTCCGAATGTGTCAGCCACCACAACCTAACCGAGCCAAAATCTAAAATTCAATTAAAACAAATTACTTTAAACTTATGCAAATCACATTCAAAGTGGTTTTGGCTTTTTGCTTTGCGGGTCAATTTGCATTAATTTATTAAAAGTTAATGCCGAATCAAAACACCGCTCACCATCAAATGTCTCACGCAGGAGCCAAAACCTCGACCCCAAAAAAACCCCTCACTGAACTACACTCGTCAACACTTGAATACCGCCAGCTGCACCCACTTTCGCATTACCCGCAGCCGCGTCCTTCGGCGCTTCGTTTGACCCCTTTTTAACTGCTCTCATATTTTCTGCAGCCGAGTTTACGTTTTTAATTAAGACAGCTGCACTTAATACACACAAACCGCAGGCGCCACAAAACCGTAAAAACATCAAAATTAACCCACAAAAAAATGAAACCGCAAAATTTCAGCACACAAAATAAGCGAAAACGCTGGCCACCGAATTGAAAGTCTCATCGACTGCAACGGCGACCCATTCAAATTTCCATTAAAATTAAATGAGCACACCCAAAATTACAACGAAATTCCGCTATCACTAACAACAAAAACAGCAGCAGCTGCAAAACTTAAGTAAAAAATATTAAAAAAATATTAACTTGTCGCGCGTGTTGCTTCAAGTTCATTGTGCACACCTGTAAACATTACCAAAGTTGGGCGCATTAAACTGCAGATTGCCCGAATTGCATTACGGTACCTGTTAATAACAAATTAACGTCTCGCTTTGTGCCAGACTTTCGTCGACCCTCTGTCCTCTTTCCCTGTCCACTTGCATTCATTGCGCGCCCACAACACGCCGCCGACGTGTTGGCGCTGCGAAGGCTGCAACTTGTATAACCGCTGGAATGTCTGCTTTTAACGTTGTCCTTGCCAATATCCTTTGCTCTGCTGTAACCGACTTTTTTGTTATTGTTGTTTGTTTGCTTAGTTCGATTTGTTGCCTGCTGCTGCTGCCGACACAATGTGGCACAAGGCCAGTCGTCTAACCAGCCATCCGTGCAGCCAGCCAGCACCCGAAACAGTCAGCCAACCATTTGTCCCCATCACCGCCATTTGCCAGTGGGTTCTGCGGCAAAATGTCAAAAGTGTATCAAACGAACAAAAATCGACAGCGAACGATTTTTCAGAACGCTATACAACGATTGGAAGGACGACACACCATTACTTACGGAGAACAGTATGAACCCATTCGAACCCAATTAAAAAACTGTTCATACATTTTTATTTATTAAAAAGTAAAAAATATTGACACTAGAATATATGTCCTGGAGAGTTGGGCGAAATGGGAATTTAATAATTCTAAAATTTTATATTTCAGAACGTAGATTAACATACTTGACACTTGTACTTGTACTTGTTGTCCTTTGACAAGGATTACCACGTTTGAATCCCATCAAGAGCCGCAAGGGAACTAGGTGATCCGCCCCCACAAGCGGGGATGTTCATATATATACGGATGGATCCAAGTTTCTTGGCAAGGTGGATTGTGGTATCTACTCCAAAGAATTTAATCGAAATTTGAAGATCCGGCTGGTCACAGCAATCTGCGCAGTCTCCGGTTGGATTAGGGTAAATGGAGACTGGCTATCTTGATACGACACCCAATCCGCTCTTAGGGCTCTGCATTCAATCGCAATAACATCAAAGACTGTGACTTGAATACTCAGCTGCAGCAAATCTCTTAACAAGACTGCCAGGCAGTTTCATATTCGCCTATGTTGGGTTCCGGGTCATAGGGATATTCCAGGGAACTGTAGAGCAGACGAGGTAACTAATTTAAGATGAGCTGATGCCAACACAATTATCTCTGGTTGCCAAATTTAACCAACCCTAAACCTAAAAAGATAAATTTACAGCTACAAGGTACACCAGCAACGCCTGTAAGGGGAAGCGGACATTAGCGAAAAACAGCACACCAAACCAATCTAAGCGAAGTCTCCAACCATCCTGCTGTCACTTCCTTTACACAACAGATGGCGCCATGATCGGTAGCTCACAACATCAGCGGCGTCGTTCCTCAGCGGCAATAGATGGCAGCCCCATCGCTTAGGACTGCCTGCCTAATCACCTACCCTGGCAGAAAAACACAACCAATTAACGTAACCAACACAAGGCAATGTCTTGTGAAGACCCTATGCTCCCTAGTGGAGTGAACAAGGGAAAAAACCTTCGACTTCTCGTACTAAACAGAGTCCAGATCAGAGCCATGGTTGGTGCTCTCACGAATCACTGTTTAATTATGACCCACGCAAGAAGGTTGGGACTGTTTTAGAACGACTACTGTCGCAGCTGCATGGACGAGGGAGAGGAAGAAAATGCACTTTACCTTCTATGACTTGCCCTGCTTTATCCAGAGGAATGTTGAACTACCTGGGCAATTTTTTCTGCAATAGTCTAGGGGATCTAGCCAACAAGACTAAATATTCGCAGAAAAATAGGCAATGGGCCTAAGTGGTCTTTGTCTTCCTAGATGTATCCATTAGTTGTGAAAAGATTAAATTATTCGGTCATGTATCTCTTCCTTCTTCATTCATATCTTTTATTTATTCATTATTTTCATCTTATTTCACTTATCCAAACGATGAATGGGGAAAAGGAAGGACTGTGTGAACTTCTCGAATTGACTGCAAAGTTTCTAGAATTTGGACTCTTTTCCGAAACGCTTGAAGCATTTTTCGAACCTTTTAAGCATATTTTGGGCAGAGATCTTAGCTATATAGAAGACAGCTGAACTGGTACTACAAAGTGGTTGGATAATGGTTTACCACCATCTTGTATCACGATTTGCGTGAACAGTTAGGCTGCTCTCAAAACGCTTCAAATCAGTAGTTGTCACATCGGATATTGTAAGATATTGCAGACCAGCAGACAGCATCAAGACATCACGCTGTGCTGTGTTCCTGGACACTTTGGTACTGAGGGAAATGAACTCGCAGACGAATTGACGGAAGAGATGTTGAAGAAAAAGATGTTCCAATCACTGTCCGATCACTGCCCTGTACCCAAACATCCTAAGAGAACATACTCCTGTATGTAATACAGAACGCCATGCAACCGTTGCTTGCTCTCGACCAGATATCAGACAGTATCTCTGTTGAGTCTTTTTCAAGATATGAGTCTTTCGTTGCCCATGACGCAACAAAGTACATAAGTTGAGTACTATCTATCAGGCTTGAGTACTTTTTGGGATCCTCACTAGACATTGTACCATAGCATCCAGTCTTGTAAAATGGCATCTCTCGTTCAGTGACGTCTGCAAAGCGTCCGGAGATCAAATTCATCCAGATTTGATACAATTAGATAATACTCTACAAATATGAAGGGGTCACATTGGATTTTATCGGACATGGACTCTTCCAGGAGCAGTATGGCCAAGATTATCTGTGAAGAACTCAGGGTATATGTTGTCAGTGAATCGTACTTCTATCAAGCTGCTCACTGGAGTCATGTTTATGTTTAATCTCAATTGGGACAGTTAAATATTTATTCCTACACCAATGCGAAAGGACTCACAATGGGCTCGGCCATAGGGTCTGTGCTGGTTTAGGAGCAGAAGAGGACATCACGCTCCTGAATCCTTGTGAGTTACTAAATTGTATTAGGTCGGTGGGTCTAGGGCGATGCTTTCTAATTGTTGGTAGGGGCACAATAGAGCATTACGGTCTCAGTGCAGTATAACTCCGACAACATTTAGCTATTTGTATGGGGTCTACTTACATAGTTACTTACTTAACTGGCCATAACAACCCGTTACTGGGATAGGGCCTGCCGCAACCGTTCTCTCTAGGCCCCTTTTGCTTTGCGCGCGCCTTCTCCAGTTGGTCACACCAAAATATAATAGGACATCCTCAACTTGGTCCTTTCATCGGAGCCACAGTCTCCGTCTTAGTCGTCGACCTCAAACTACCGCATCGAACACCTTTTTCACCACAGCTTCATCGTCCATGCGGCAGACATGGCCAAGCCAGCTCGTAAATAGGCACCTTTCGTCTCGTGCTGTCTATAGGAGCTACGTTGATAGAGTAGAAGCAGAGATGATAGAAGGCTTGCTATGCCACTGACCAGCCGCAGATGCGTTTTATGTTCTAGATTCCTGTCTGGTTTGAGCGACGCAGCGGAAGCTGGACCATGAAATCTGTTAAAGTTCATAACGAAGTCTAATTGGTTTATTGATTCAATTCGACTCAAGAGATATTCAGATATTCATGCACCAATAGGCAGGCACTCACAATGGGCCGTTTCTAGACCTCCGAATAAAAGAGACGCTCGTACCATTTTCCATCTAACCTAACCTAACCTTCTAAGTCAGTATGGCTAAAGTACGATAGCAAAAGCACAAATATCCTTTTTGGGTTTATAAAATCTGCATTAGCGATACTTGTAGGAGTTATCACTGCACACTGTGCTATTGGATCGTCAATGATGACACATACATGGCAGAAGTACCACTAAGAGTTGAAGACTCTAGAACCTGGAAGGTCCACTTTCTCCGCTCACCTCATATCCTTCCATTTATCCAAGAGTTGAAGAGTTGAGACCAATTCGTTACTATATGCATTCAGGGTTACAGTCGCAGCCGGTCTCGATAGTCCAGCAGTTAAAGCGCCGACTTCTCATACCAGAGACCCTAGTTTCGATTCCTAGCCCAGGCTGGTTAAACACTCTTCTACTTCTATCGAAGTGTGAAAGGAAATTTCCAAACAAAAATTCGCCGTTCGGATTTGGCGTTAATCTGTAGATGCCCTCTCCTTCCTCAATTCGTTTGAAATGTGTGTTGTAACACATGTTGAAAAAACAGTGTTGCATACACATTTCAAACGGGTGAAATTGGTGCTATCACAATGTGCCCCAGTAGAGGCCTAAGTGTGCGTGTGTGTCTCATACAGAGACAGCCACTACAACCTACATACCTACAGTCGCTTACACTTTCGTCGATTACACTTCCCATAAACCTAACAAACATAGCGAAAGAAATTTTATCAGACCTATTCAGTGACATTAAACAGAAACAATGCCTTAACTACTAACAGAAACCCTGGTTAGAAGAATGCAGGACCCCCTTTCACTGACAATGAACAATAGTACCTACAAGTAAGAAGAAGCATAACATATTACAAGATGTAGCGTGTCATACCGATTCGTATTGTACCACCATTAAATTTTGCTTTAGTTTCAGTCTATTTTCTTTTATTTGCTTTTGTTTGTTTTTGTTAGCCACTTTCCGTCTCTATGGCTGTGCTGGGCCAGTAGGGCAAAGCAATTTGACCGAATGCGCCAAACACAGCTGGCTGCAGCAACATTTCCGCACCCTGTTGCCGATACTTTTCATCCGCACACATTCGAGTGTCTGCAGCTCGCGTGCTGGCTTCATTCGTTCGCTCGTTGGTTGGTTCGTTTGTTTGAGATTGAAATGAGTGTAATTAAGTTTAAAGGATTCTCTGCTGTTCGGGGAGTTGGCACAAATTGGCTGGCTGGCAATGTGCTGCTGAAATCATATTCCACTGCAAAAGCTTTAAAGATTAAATCTTGAAGCGCTTTAAAGTCATACAAGCATACAAAGTAAATTTATGCACATAAAAACTTTGCTTCGGCATAAAAGTCAACGAAGCAACGACGATGACTTTTTGCTGCTCAAAGTTGAGCAACTTTTTGATGGCTTCTTAGCCTTTGATGCCTCGGCCTCAGACGGCTTCTGAGCTTCTTAGCAGCTTTAAGCAAGCAAGAATTTGTTGGTGCTAATGTTTTATTGATCTCTGCTTAAGTATAATTGTTGAAGCGTGCGGTTCAGGTAAAAATAAGAACCGCCTGCCAAAAGTCGCACGCTAAACGCACAAAATCACAGCCCATTGGATTGGATTCGATTTTTATTTTTAGCGCCCACCTGAACTTTATACATGTCTGTCTCGGTCTCCTCTTCAGGACTCACACTAATCGCACCGCATAATCGCATTTCGTTTGAGGTGCGCCGTGAACGCATCTCACTCTTCACATGCGGCCAAAATTTTCACGTTACATTGTTTATTGTTTTTACAATGCAACACTCAACGATTTCCTCGATCCTCGACTGAATTCCTTCAGATTTTCCGCATTGCAGAAATTGAATTTCACATGGAAACAGCTTCGGGGAAACGGAAAGGACCGTCAGCGATGCTGTGCTCGTTGGGAAACGAAAAGTGAGTTAAATCTGCGGCATGTAGCTTAAAAATAGCCAACAGTGCCGCAGCTCAAAATAACTTTTGACGCGACGCTAACGCTCACGTTTGCCGTTCGGCTCCTTCAGCATTGCCGGTTTTATTTTGAAGTAAGCGAGCTAAATTTAGCGACCCCAATCAAGTGAAACACAGTCGAAACCACAAAATACCTACGTACCCGAGTGCGCCTAAAAATATGCCGCATAGCCGCCGTTGCTGCTAGTGTGACATGGTTGCCGTTGCTATTGTGGGTATTTCCCACAAACGCTCCGAATTGTCGGCATTTATTGTCGTAGCGAGCCGCCGCTGCAGACATTTTTCAATCAATGGGTTTTTTATTTTAACTTTCATTAATGAAATTCCCCCATTTTTAATTATTCAACATTAAACAATGGAACCACAACAACCACAAATGTGTATTTGGCTTTTGCTCAATTTTTTTTTGTCAGAGAACAACAACTTGAAACAAAACATTCGCTAAAAGTAAAGCAAAATTTGCATTTTTAGCATTTTCACAGTTTGCCAATTTCTTTATTTAGTTATTTATAAATTTTGTTGTTGTCGTTTCTAGTGTTTTGTTGTACATTCTTGTCTTTTTACGGCACCGTATCTAATTTCGGCAAACAACAACAACAACAAAGAGAATTCGATAAACTGATAAGCGGCTACAAAGTGTTAATTTACAGTACATAATAGAAAAACATACAACAACAACAACAAAGAATACTTGAAATAAGTTTGAATAATTGCTAGAAGTGAATGTATTCAAGCGAAACCGTAATCGAGACTGGCTTTTCCACAAAACTTTAATGATTTTGTTTTTCTAAAAGTTGTGCTTAAGCGAAAAGTGTAAACTGAGCGCGGTTTGTCGATTGTAGAAGCCGTAGAAAATTTGCCCGAACTCTGCTTGCAGCGCTCAGTTCAGCTTCCCGAGAAGTGTTGCCGCCAATGCAGTGTAATTAACTTTTTTTCAATGGGCAAATAAATGTGAGCAAAGTGCGAATTGCCCGAACGTTCGAGACATCGATGGTGCGAAGGTTCAGCACTTGAACTGTCGATGATGTGAGCAGTTCATTGTAATTGCAGTTTAGTGCAATGGCGGTGTTCACAAGCTGTGGCAATTGTCTTTGTCAGAAGAGAGAATTTTCGTATTTAATTTGTAATTTTTGTATTTTATTTTACTTATCTTTGAGTTTAATTTTGTTCTAGTTTTATTTATTTTGTTTTGTTTAACTGTTTTTTTGTTTCATTTTAAATATATTACTTTAATTTTAATCTCTTATTGTAGTTTATTTTATTTTATTTCTTTAAATTTATTTTATTTTCATTTCATTTCCTCTCATTTTATTTTATTTTATTTTGTTTTATTTTATTTTATTTTATTTTATTATATTTTATTTTATTTTACTTTATTTTATTTTATTTTATTTTATTGTATTTTATTTTATTTTATCTTATTTTATTTCATTTTATCTTATTTTATTTCATTTTATTTTATTTCATTTTATTTTATTTTATTTCATTTTATTTTATTGTATTTTATTTTAATTTATTTTATTTCATTTGATTTGATTTTATTTTATTTTATTTTATTTTATTTTATTTTATTTTATTTTATTTTATTTTATTTTATTTTATTTTATTTAAATATTTAACATTTAATTTAATTTTGTTTTATTTATTTGTTTACTTTACTACAGTTAGTCAATTATACTTTTAGTTCTGTGCTGTAACTAATAAAGTGCAGGACCGAAAATAACATAAATTTATAAAATATTGTTTTTTAATTACATTAATTATGTAATTACAAAGTTTTAAAATTATTATTATCATTTAAATTTATTATTATTCATTATTAAACTACAGTCGTGTCTGGGTATAGTGAACCCCCTATATAGTGAACACCCAAATTTTGACATCGAACCTCTAAATATAGAAAAAAACAAGTGTATATTGAGCAAATAAAACGAGTTTTTGAACAAAAATGTTGACCTTGATATAGTGAACAACCTCAATACAGTGAACAGGCCTTGCAATAATTAGTTCACTATATCCAGACACCACTGTTATTAAAAATAATTACAAATCAAGTCTTCCATAGCATTTCTTTTCTCACCGAAAATCAATAAACTTTGGCAATTGATGATTATTATGATAGATTTTTTTGTAAATTTCAAAAAAATTATTATTTTTTAATCATATTTATTTTTATGTAAAATTATTTTTTGTTTATATTTAAAAAATCTGAACATAATTATTTTTATTTTTATTTAATTACTTTATAAACAACATTATTAATTTTTTTTTTTAAATAAGATTTTTATAATAAATTAATAAGATTTTTATAAATAATTAATAATATAACAGTTGTTATTTATAAAAGTCATCAATGTCGAGCTGATCGAGAATATATAGGTACACATTTCGATATCTAATGAATTCGACACTGTTGTGACTTAAAACTTACATGAAAAAGTTATTTTTATTGATGATTTAAACAAAAACATTTCATCAATCAACTTTTTTAAATCACAAGAATATTAAAATGAAAATTTTAAAGAAATGTTTTTTGTGGAGTAACTCAGCAAAAACACAAAATTAATATTTGAATTTATGAAATAAATATCAAAAATCACTGTAATTTGTGGAGTCATTAAAATAATTAATCAATTAATTAATTAAGCTTATTAAAATGTTTTTTAAAGTAAAAACCTAACTGCTTATCATTAATTTTTTTGATAAAAAATCTAACTGTTGCCGTCCCTGGTTCTAATAGGTCCAAATTCAAACCTGGGCGAAGTCAAAAGTTAACTTTAATCCTTAACTTTTCAATAAAGACGTCACAACATTAGAAAAGGTTTTTTTATTAAAGCCATTTAGTTTTATTTTGTCACTTATTGTGAATACCCTCATGGTTTTGGGTCTGTAGGGCAGGTTATGCGAAACTATAAATGCGTGAAATGGCAACAACGACGAGAGTCAAACTGACGTCAGTCTATAATCTAAAATTAACGTCTATCTATGACATCAGTTTCAGGCGAACTTTGAAGCAAACTTAACTAAACTATCTACACTTCATTGAAGGCATTTTGAAAAAAAGCAGAAAAAATATTTTGCATACTTTGCACATTGGTGTCTTAATTTATTTCTAATTACTTTATTAATAATTAAATAATTTATTAATAAATAATTTTCTATTAATTTGAAAATTGAGTCCGCATTCTACATGTGCAAACTTATCCCAGAACATGGTTGCAGTCAGTGGTAGGTAGGTGGGTGTAACTGGCTGGCCACACATATGTAGATACTTTATGGGTCTTTAGCGATACCAGATGAAAATTAATTTATAAGTTATAGTAATTATTTGTTAGATTTTGAGTGCTTTTGGCAAACTTGTTGTTGCCAACTTCATCTAATCCAGCGAAATCATGCGTGCCCAAGATTGCCAAGATTTGTCTTTGTCTGAAACCTAATGTCTCCTATGTATTCATGGTCCTGTGTTCACTGTCTGTCAAACACATCCTATGCGCCGCTAGGAGGCAGCGTTCCGTTAATGCGCCCATGACAGTTCTGCAATCTGAACGAGACAATCCAATCACGAAGCTTGTGATCTTCATTCATGATTCATTTTGCAGTTCGCAAGTTCCTCAACCTGGCATCTGCCTTTCTTTTCATGCTGTCATGCTGTCTCTGAAGAAAGTACAAATCGGCACTCGCATGATCTACTCAGCTAGCAGGCTGACACCATTCCTCGTGGAAATTCTGTTCACTGTGTGGGTCAGTGATAGATTACTACGTTTTTGTGCTTCTCGTACAGTAAAATTGGCATTGATTCAATTTCGTGTTTGATCAAAATTGAAATTGTTGTAGAGAGGCAAGAATTTTGCACATTTCACTTTTGTTTTATACAGACAAGCGTGTGTATTGTTGCACCGATAAATATGGCAACATTTGAACATCAAAGAAAATTTTTTTGAAATTTCTCAAGTTTGTTTATTTTATGGTTAAAGCTGATGATGGTTGGGTGGAAAAGAATTGCAGTGTAAATAAAATGTTATTAATACGAGTATCTATTTGCAGTAAATTCCAAAATGAAATAAATCATTTCAATTTGATGCACAGTAGACTGGATTTAGTGCACGATTTTTCGATTTCGATGCTCCGCAACCTCTCATTTTATGCGGTTTGGTAAAAAAGTGCATGAGCCAAAACATTTTGGGGCTCGGGTGGGGCTAAATGGCTTCTCATCGAATTCAAAGTTTACAAAAAAGCTGGGAAATTCGACAAATTGCTCCACAGCTGGTCAGAAGTTGCTCTTAGAGGGTTAAAATCTATGACCGACCCCTGTAGTTTTCCTTACTGAACATTTCTTTCAAACATACTCACCCCCTATCTCCAACCCTTGATGGGACTCCCATAAAAAATTATCATTTTTATAAAATAGGCTCCCACTGCTCCCAGGTTGCCCCCAGACGTGTCAAATGTATGACCGACATCCATTTATTTTCCCTTCCGAATGTTTCTTCTAAACATACCTACCCGCTATCTCCAAGTCTTAAGGGGGCTGCCATACAAAATTGGCCATTTTTTGCCATATGACAACATGCTACTTTGTAGACGTCTAAACCCTCTATGGTTCTAAGACTAATTTTTGTTGTTGGTCCTTAGAATAGTATGAAGTTTTAGGAATAATATGAAATTAATAATTTGAATATTTACGTTTAACGAAGTTAAACATACATAGTAAACAAAGAAGAAGCAGAAAAATAATAAAAGAGAATTTCAAAAACATTTAAAAAAAATTTCACTTAATTAAATGTAAAAATATTCGATTTTTAGTTATAATTAAAAAATTTCGTATTCAAGTAATAATTACAGGATCCGGTAATAAAAATCAAAAAAATTATTATGAAATGTTGTTAACCAAACAGAAAACCAAATCGATAATTTTAAAATTTTAACTTTCCCCAGTAAAAACCTATAGCGCAAGAATTAATCTCATCTATTACTTAGAAGCTTTAATTTCAATGTTTTTTATTGCGTAAACTATATTTGTTGCTCTAATATTATTTCTCCAAATTGCGGTTCAAAGGAATTTCATGCAATCCATCAGCAGCTCATTCAGTTGTTCGTTTCAACTAAATGTGCATTGCACAAATGCCTTCAAGTCATTTAATTATAAAGTCAAGGTAAATCAGTACAGCTCGTATTTCCGAATCATTTTTCATTTAAAAGTTTTACATTTCAATTTTCCGAGTTTTACATACGCCACAGTAGTTTCCGACGAATGTAGCCGCAGGTAGCCAACATGAACTTTGAAATGTTTTCTGGCGCTTGGCCAGACGCAATTAAAGTTATCACTTAGTACTATACAAACATCAGTGCGTTCAATGTTTAGCTTGTTTGACTCAAATAAATGTCAATGTCAAATAAATATTTGCAATGGCTTCCAACCAATTAAGGATCCATGCCTGAATTGCATTGCAGCGCTCAATTTTGCATTGACAATCTGGTGTCAAATAAAATCTCATCATTTCAAGATTCGATATGTCTTGTTGGTTTGATTCTGAGTAATGTGGTTCGGAGATAAGCTTAGCTGAGGCGCTGTGTTCCACTCATTCGCTGTGTGCGAGCCAATGCAGCCGTCGAGTTATCACCTTTCGTGCTATATTTATGACTATATTTATATATATGTGCTATATTTATTTATGAGAATATTTGATAAGCTATATAATTAAATATTCTTTATGTTCCAAATATAATTTGTATAATAAATTTTATTCTGAAAAATGTGTAAAAATAGCAAAAGTTGTACACGAGTTTTCAGGGTATCTTGATAATGGAATATCTACCAGACATGAGTTTATGTTTGTACATAAATCAGTTTCTTTGACAACCTAAACTTTAGAAAAAACTTTATGTTATTTCTAGAAGTTCTAGGTTAGGTAGGGAAGGGGCCGCACTTCCACTGAAAAGCTAAAATTACCCATTATGAATGCCTTTTTGCATCGCTCTGCAGCTAATTAAAAGTCTCAATCCAGGGCTTACCAGTTGGACCTCCTAATGAAGGACAGCAAATCCGGGATTTCAATCAAATTCATCAGGAATCTTGAGCCCATAGTGCAGAGTCGTCTTTCTTTGCAGCTTCAGCAGTCATCACTAGACCAGAGGCGTCATTTGCTAAGCATTTCTAGTGGTTAGTTTTGTAATAATTTTATCTCTTCCTATGACCTTTCAATGTCACCAATAATTCGTATATTTACGATTATAATTGTGCAGCGTGCATTACAAGTCGTTGCGAATCGTTTCTAATTTGTTTGTTGTTGTTTGTGTTTCTTTATCTGGGATGACAACGGCAATTTTTGTAATTGCATTAAGTAATTTAAGAAAATGTCTGTTGCACTTACTGCGCACACAGCATGACAATGTTTGTTGTTATTGTTGCTGTTATTGCTGTCATTATTTGCATTATTTTTTGTGGCCATTTGTTGTTGTTTCTCATCTCAATTACGCGACAATGCATAGTCAAATACAAACAACGGTACGCACACAAACACACCAACTTAACACTCACACGTACAGTAGAGCAAATGTGTTAATTTCTATGACAAATAATCAAGTTTCATGAATTTTTGTGTACTTAAAATCTCAAAACAATTAAAAAATTGTATCAGTGCAGCTTTCAGCTATCAGCTTATTGAAAAAAAAAACACCCATCACACCAACGCATTAACGTTGAGTTCCTAACCTCAAACCTAATCAGTCGGCTCTGAAATGGCCATTCCCAGCTGTGCGCTTCAATCCGGGGAAAGTCCAGTCAATGATTATTTTTCATTTCCGCTACTTTGCGCGCTTATCGCTTTCTTAGTTTAATGAAAACTTGAATTTATTTGAAACCCCCACTTTAGCAATGATTTGTTGTGATTGCACACCACACACAGTGCAGCCCACAGTCCACGTCCGCGCCACGGCCCGCAGATAAGCAACCCACTGCTTGCTTGGCCCCTCGAACGATAGAGTCCCATCGGGTGAGGTTTTCGGCGCCTTTGCCACAACTAAATTACGTTTTTTCGCTCGCTCTTCAATGCATTTTTTTTTTTAAATTTCGTTCAGTCCGGTTTCTCTGTCGCCGGCGGCAGCCAATTCAGTTAATAAATAATTTCATATTATTTTTGGCACTTTCTCTTAAAAAAAAGTGGCTCTCGTCGGCGGCCGTCTCGCCGCGTCCTTCGCTTCGCCACAGCGTGTTATCAGTCACATCGCTTATCGCTTATCAGTCATCAGTCACGGCGGCACTGCGTCAGTGCTGTCGCGCTGTTGGCCGCCGTGTTGCTGTGCCGTTCGTTTTGCTTGCTGATTTTAAATATTCTTTTATCTTATCGAAAGTTAAACATAATTTTAATAAATCTAAATACTGCTTCGAATTTGAATAACATTCACATGCTGTGCTTCTACTTGTTTTGCTTAATTACTTATTTGCACGTACTTTGATTTCCAAACTTGAGCAACAAATATTTCCACTTGTCTGGCGAGCTGCAGGCAATGTGAATTATGACAACGAAAGAGGAAAGTTAAAAGTAATGAGCAAAAGTTGGGTTAGGTTTGTTAGAGGAAAATAATGGTTAATGATTGCATTTCAGGAAGATTTGGGGAAAAGTTAGAGTTTAGTTTCGTGCTGAATATGATTGAGCTTAGAAATTGAACAGTAATATTTCTGTTAGTCTGGCAATGCCGTAGACTTGAATTTGCAATTTTCGTCATATGTATTTGGTAATCTATATCAACAAGTATGTTAAATTTTTTCAGATTTTACATTTAATCAATTTAATCAGTCAACATTGATAATTGCAAAGAGTAACAGAAATTGTATCGGGACTCTTTAGTTTGGCAATAAAAATAATAATAATAGAAGTATGTTTTGCATTGGTGCAGTTTTTTCATTTTTCACGCTGATTGCATACTTTCAGGGATAAATAAAATATATTTTGTCGAACAATAGGTGTTGAGAGCACTTTTCAAATTGAATTATTTTCTGAGATCGGAAGATAACGGAGGATATAACTGCATTATTCGACAAAGAAAGAATGTTTTTTAAAATAAAAAATACAGGAACATACTTTCACATACTTTTTAGATATTTTCCTCCAAGTCTGGGCAATTTTCTGGTTTTTAATTTTGAAAAATATTTTCAATTAAATTAAAATAAATTAATAAATTAAAATTAATCACATTTAAATTCAATTAAATGAAGAAGCTTCAGCTTTACAAATTTTAAGGAAAGTTTTGATAGTTTTAGCAACTTTTTGCTAACCATGTATTTTTATGATTTTATTTTACTTAGTAGTCTAAAATACAGAAAATATGTGTTTCAATTTGTTTGTGAAAAAAGTTCCAACTTTGAGCAGCTTTTGCACACACACACTAATTAATTTTATTCGACAAAGAAAGAATACGTTTTAAAATAAAAAAATACAGGAACATACTTTCACATACTTTTTAGATATTTTCCTCCAAGTCTGGGCAATTTTCTGGTTTTTAATTTTGAAAAATATTTTCAATTAAATTAAAATAAATTAATAATATAAAATTAATCAAATTTAAATTAAATGAAGCTTAACCCTTTCCGACATGAAAATAAACCCGTTCTGTATGAATTGTATGGGCTGTAGTCCAATATATTGGACATTGTGACTGGAAGGGTTAAGCTTTACAAATTTTGAAAAAACATTAAAAGCGAAAATGGACACATCAATTCTTAATCTATATTGAAAGTTTTACCAACTTCTTGCTAACCATGTATTTTTATGATTTTATTTTACTTAGTAGTCTAAAATACAGAAAACATGTGTTTCAATTTTTTTGTGAAAAAAGTTCCAACTTTGAGCAGCTTTTGCGCACACACACTAATTAATTTTTTGCAAACATTTTTTCTTGTCTAACGAATCACTGTGCAGCGCAGTGAAAAAGTAAAAAAGTAGCTCTCTCTTTATGTTCTTTTATTGCAAGTTGGCATAAGTTTTACGGTTTTTGTTTACCGCCAGTCTGCAGCGACGGTGCGTGTGTAAGCAATCAATTACGTCTAATCAGTTCTACTAATTTCCTGTTCGCAACTCACCTGTTTGCAAAGAACTTTGCCCATTCATAATTTCAGCCCGAAGAAAATACTTTCCATTCATTTCGCAAAGTCGCACACTCACACACACACACACACACAAACACAGCACACAGCATACAAACGCATTGGCAGAAAAGTACATTTTGAATTACGCATTGGTTGGCTTGTTGTTGTTGTTGCAATGCAGTTGCTGTTGCTATTGTTGCCTGTTGATACTAAAGTTTCATTGCCACATTTCAGCGCCGCAATGTCAGCCAGCGGCTTCGGCCCACTTCGCGGCAGCGTCAACCGGCGAGTGGCGTCAAGTGCGGTTTCCTTGTAATCGCGGTTGGGTGTTGATGAGCTGTGTGTGTGTAATTGTGACGACAGTGGCAATATGACAACCAGCAACAACAACAAATATACTTAACAAGCATCAACAGCAGTAAAACCCTTTTTCAAGAATTGCTGCCCGTGAAATGGAAATCTTGGCGCGTTCTCTCTCGCGTCCGCTCACGTTGAACTTTTTTACACGTTTTGTGTGTGTATGCGTGTGTGCTGGTACCTATTTGTGTGTGCTTTTTCATCTTATCTGTTTCTTTTCGAAAATGAGTTGCTATAATGTGCCATATTCTACTGTTGTTGTTGTTGTTGTGCTTATTTTATTTAATGAAATAATTACTGCAACAAAACCAACAGAAACGACAATAATGCCGCAAATAAACGTATAAAAAAACAACAACAACAACATCATCAAATACAATAAAAAACCAGCAGTAATACCAAAAAAAAAGGAATTGCAAATTCAAGCAACAACAAAAATTTAAGAATTAAACAAACTGTTGCTCTGGTTGGTTGGTTGGTTGGTATTAATGTTGTTATTGTTGTTAGCCTTATTCGGAGGCATTTGAGTTTTGTGAGAGTGTGTGGTCTGAGAAATGCGCAAAGTTTGAATTCAAATCAGTTTGTCGCGCTAACTCGGCCGGTTGGTTGGTTGGTATCGTTTGAGTCGAGAACGTTATTAGCTTTTGATTCATTTTCGTTTAACTGTTTTTTTTAGTGTGCAACAAATAATATTTAATAAATTTTAAATAAATATTAAATATGCATAAAGTGTAAGAATGAGCCGTGAAGTAACTTAAGTGTTCACTGTTGAGTAAATTTAACTGAAAGCAACAAGTTGAAGGCCACAAATTAGAGTTCATTTAAGTTACTTTTTAAATTTAAATATTATAAATTAAAATCAAATTTAAACTCTCTGAACATTGTTTTAAAACGCCTCCAACCACCAAAATTTCATCAGCACAAAGTGTCAACTTTTTCAGAGTTACGTCGTTCACAGCGAAAAATAAAAAATAATAATAATAAATACTAAAATCAACAAGAAGAACAGCAATTCATGATTTTGCTTGTCATGCGTGCACTATCGCTGAAATTTGTTTGAAAAATAAAAACATTATAATCGTCAACACAAAAAACAAACTCCAAATGATAAACGCTGATTTTACGCTGCCGCTGTCGTTGTCGCTGTCGCTCTGGTCTGCCAACATGTTGCGGTATGAAAATTATGAAATCGAAAAATTATAGTAAACATAACACAAGTCACTCCGGCCGACAAATGCCAAATGCAGTCAGCGTCACTGTTGCCGTAGAAGCACATTTCAAACTCGAATTGTGCGTGCGAGTGTTTGTGTGTGTGTGTGTGTGTAATTCATGGATTGGTGCGTGCGTCTGCTTTGTGTGCGGCGTCTACACGCTGTGTGTAAACAATGTGAAACATCTGTTTTATTTGATTTTTGATAATTGCCGCCAACGTCGGCTGTTGCCTGCTTGCGTGCGTCTACACTCGACGTTGTGCGCGTTGTTGTTGTTATGGTTGTTATTGGCATCGACAGTGAAATTGTTGAAAATTTGTTATTATACAAAATTACATCTGCTGTGTTTGTATGAAATGCATTTTTGTATCGAACAGTACGCACATTACGTTCTCATTTAATGGCAGTTTGAAAATTTTAATTGAATTTTTTAAAAATTATTTTTTTTATAACAAAGTCAAAATATTGAAAAAGTGAAATATTGCAGCTATTTGAAATCGCGTGATTTATAATTCGCTGCTAATGTTTTTTGTTTTCTAAAAAAAACAAATAAAAAGTAGAAATCATTTTGACAGCGATAAGCGCTCAGTTTGATTTTATAATTTTTTGGGTTACCTTTTTTTAATTTATTTTATTGTTTGTAAAATCAACAAAAAGATCACAAAAAATTCCACCTATTAAAATGTAAATCGAGCAGATGTTGTTGCACACAAAAATTAAACGTTTAATATTAGGGTTTGATTTATTAATTGTTTTGAAAAATTGTCTGGTTTTTTATTTGTCTGTAAATCACTTTTAATATTGATGGTATTTTTTACGATTTGAATTGGACATTTGTGCTATTTGAAAGCGTCATTTTGTCATTTAATGACAGTCTGAACATTTAGTGCTCATGATACCCTACACTGGGTTGCATTGCTCATAGAGACGGAAAAAATTCTATCAGTTTATGAAACTTGCGCTAACAGGTGATTTGTGGTGTCAATTTGAACATATTTTGAATATTTGTTTATGAACTTAAATGCTTATTGTTCTCTTTAGATGCAAATTTTATGAAAAATGTATCGCCAATTCTGCTTCTATCATAAAAACTACATACTTGGTGAGACCCCCTGAGGCTCTTTTGGCCCTCAACCCAAATTTAATATCATGAAGATTGGACACGCTGCAAACATTGGTTTCCTGTTCAATGAGTGTAGAAAGAAGGCCACCAAGAGGATGTACAAACATCTGGAGTTCGCCGAGTTGAATAAAAAAATTATAATAAAAATTGAACAATACAAACGGCCGAGGACGGTGAACAGAAAAAGGGGGAACATAAGTACAGAAGGAGAAGGAAAGGATGGGATTAGAGGTGGAATCGACAGATCACTTGAGACAGCACTTATTTAGCCAGAACACAATTCGAAACTTTGCCTTGTGTGTCCATTCCTATCCCTCGCTAGGGGGTCTGGACAATCAAGGTGTACGACCTGTCGCGCCCGGCTTCAGGCGCCTTCTCCAATTGGCCACACCAACAATTCATAGGGCGTCCTCAACTTGGTTCTTTCACAGAGAACACGGTCCCCCTCTTTGCCGTCGACCTCCAACTACTAAATGATTATGAGTTCAAAAGGTTAAAAAGTCCCCGGCAACCCATGCAAATCTTCTTCTTCTTCTTCTTTCTTAGCATGACAGTCTTCAGTACACCATTCCGCAACTATTCATCATAATTTCTATCCCTTTAGGTCTTTTAGGTCTTCGATCATTGCATCTTCTCTTCCGTAGTCCTTTTGTTCCTTTGCATTCTGGGTTTCTTTTGAGTGCTTGTCTTGTTGGCTTGGACACAGAGAAAGGATAGCTGAGCAAAGAGCAACAAGACAAGCATTCAAAAGAAAGCTCGGGCATGCTTTCCTTGGGCTTTTATACATTTTATCAGGTTGTGGCTGTTGAGTAATTCTTCAAGTTTGCCATTAGTAAAATTTTCTAGCCTGAGAAAGCCAAATGTTTTTCCAAATTTTTTGCTCGAATGTTGGTATTTGGTTTATGTCGTTTACTTTCTACGTCCTAACATCACAATCCTAAATTAACACGTTCGCGGACGTGAATGCTATAGCAGTCATTTTCATAGTGATGCAAAATGACGTGAATGCTATAGCATTCAAATTTTAAAGCCAATTTTTATTCATTTATATTTTTATAAACTATAATTTTTGTAATGAATATACATTTCAAAGTAATTAGCAGCTGATTCATTAAGTAGTTTCATATTATTTTATTTTTTTTTTCGGTGTACAGTGAAATTCCTCATAACTGGACACTCACCATCGCAGTGGATTTGTCCGGTTAAGGGAGATGTCCGCTTATGTGGGAGGGGGGCACAAAAAATTAGTTGAAATTGTATCCAAGTGTTTCTCGTTTATATATTTAATATTTTGGACGAATTTATGAATATTGAATATTTTATTAAGGCAGGTTTCTACCTTGTGCGGCCGAGAAAACATGTTTTTTTTGAAACATTTTTAATGGGAAGGTTTTTAAGATAAACACTGGAAAATTTTTTCAGATGTAGGTATATGTTTATTGTACAAGTAAAAAAAGTTTCAAGATAAAATATGCAAAGGGGGGGAGGGGGCCATCGAGCAATGGCGGCAGGACTTCCTTACTCGCGGAAGTCCTGCCGCTGTTTGAGATGACTTGAAACACAAAAATGAAATTTTTTCTTATTCTGTATCCTTTTGTCTATGGCAGGAACTAGGATTTTAAAAAACAAATGAAAAATGAAGGATATATGCGATTTTGACTAAAAAACTCAATTTTTACCTACTTTTTTCAATACAAATTTCTATTTTTAATGAGAAAAAATTATTATTTCTTGAAGATCCTAGTTCGTGCCATAGCTAAGACCTTGATAAATGACTGTTTAAAATTTCGTAGCTATTGCTCAACTCGTGTGGCCTAAATCACTTCCGCCAGGTCAAAAAATGTAGTTTTGAGAAAAACGCGTTCAAAGTTTTGCTTCAGCAGGTCGGCGCGCTCGACACCGCTACCTGTTTCGATAAATTGCTTCCGTAATTCGAAAGATTTCAACTTCAAATTTTGGGAGCGTATTCTACAATCATGTATTAATCCAAAAATGCATGAAAAAAAAAATCGATTTTTTTTACCGCACAAGGTAGAAACCCCCCTTAATATTTATTACATGTATAGGTAAAGTACACACATTGTACAAGTGTTCACATTTTAGTACTACTTTGGTTGAAAAAATTTTGTAATGGTTGATTGCCTAAATAAGTGGCGCTCACAGGTGGGGTTTTTGGGGTCCAAACCCCTCCCCAAACACAATAAATGCTGGTACAAAATATGGTTTCAAGTGGTATTCGGCTCAAAAGTTGTACGCAAACTCTACACCCCAAAATAAAATCTTGTGTGCGCCACTGGCCTAAACAATTTTTTTTTTAATTTCTAATGTTCATTTTCAAATAAGAGAGACATTTTTAGATATTATACGGTAGTACAGATTTTTAAAAACTGGTTGGGCATATTTCTGAATTTTGTCCGTTTATGAGAGATTTTTTAATCAAAATGGTTTGAAGTACAGTGTCCGCGTCCAGTTGTTATATATACACGAAGAGAGAACTACTGTTGAATAAATAAAGTTATAAAAATATAATAAACCTCTTCTTCTCATGTTTTCTATGAATGACTGCTATAGCATTCACGTCACTCTAGTTGAAAAATTTGATCTATATCGTCGTGAATGCTATAGCATTCATTGTGTATAACGGTTAAAATATGATAATCTGACAACTCTAACAATATATGTGTAATCAGATTTCAGATAGTGCTTGTAGTTTCCACAAAAATAGGCTGTCTATTTTTGCAGCTCACTGAAATTTTTACTGTCCGCGAACGTGTTAAGAACGAATTCAAGAGGTTGTTATACATTTGTAACTTTTGGCTTCTCTCTTCTGTTGGCGTTTGCAATAACTTCTTTCAGCGCTTCAATTGTTTCTGTTTCGATCGTTGGAAAAGGTGGATAGATGCAACAAATTGTTTATGTTCTCTAATCCTATCATCGCACCACACACATCACACACTTTGCACAAATTATGTCCCAGCGGTATTCAAAAAGTACAGGGAAACATATATTTTCATACTTTGTCAAAATGAAATGTCAACCTGCGCGTTCACTGATTAGTTTCTCACCATAATTAAAGCATTTGTAAATTAACTAACATTAATTAATGCAAATAAAGTTGAACATATTACCACTCAAATCTCATTGATTGAAACTCACAACGAATTTCAACTAGAATCCAAGTTAATTAGAAGTAAACGTGGATTGGTAGTAAATAATAAAAGCAAGTTTGTCAATATTTAAATGGTTGAACTGTAAGAGAACACATGGCGTAGTTAGCCACGAAAAGGTAATCGCCATAAATTTGTACAGTGGGTCAAACACAGACCCAGAATAAATAACCAATGTGCACATGTAATGGCCAATACCACATTTCTGTTTCTGGGCTGCTGTTTACACAACAACAATATTTATCTTGGCCACCTATAAAACCAGTATTTATTGTATATGAGTGTACTCGACTAATTGTGGGATATTTTCTTTCGCGACCAATTTGAATCCATGTCAAACAAACGTGTTCTTGCTATATTATCTTTCTACTGTTGTTGTTGTCGTTTTATTGAGGGGTAATGCCTCAAAATGTTGTCACTTTGTTTACACAGTCGTCAAATAAACAAATTAAAGGAATCATACAATAAAATTCAAAATTGTAAATTACGATTGTTTGGTTGCTTTCACTCAAGTTGGCGCGGCTCATGTTTTAGGACATTTTTGTGACATCAAGTCGATGTATAGTAATTATTAAATGAATTAATTATTAATTGAATTATTAAATCATAATAATAATTAAATATAATAAATAATTAAATCATTACATTTGGTGCTATTTTAATCCATTCTATGTTAATTTGACAAACTTATGTGTTAAGATTCTTTGGTTTTATCTTTTCCGCACGCTTGAATCCTAACTGCAGCTCCTCCTCACTTTAAAACTATTTAAATCTTAAGTATAGGATTTGCTAATTTCGTGACGAAAACAAGTTGTGTAGTTGATTTGAACTGAGTTTATTAGTTAATGGCACAGTACAAATTTGTAATTATCAATCAATCATTCTTCGGTAAATGAGATTTTCCACACTATTGGTGTGAGAAACTTGATATGGAAAAATCAAAATGCCAATAAAAAACAGGGACCGGGAATAACAGTTATTTATGAAAACTATAATTGAAAATTTTACTATGAAGGAAAAATTATGCAAATAAATTAAATATACCAATACATATACAAATACATATATCAATACATTTCTTTTCGCACGGAGAATCAAACTTGGCAATAAACATTTTTTTTGTAATTTTTAAAGAAAAATTTAAAAATAAGAATTATTTTTTATCTATATTTTAAAAATCCTTTAATAACAATTATTTTTGATTTTTTTCATATTAGTCCACAAATAACAGTTTTATTTCGATTTTTATTTTAGTTGTCCTATGATAACAATTATTGGTGACTTTTATTTTTTTAGTCATCAATAAAAATCATTCAGTGACATTTATTTTTAAAAGTCATCAAAAAAAATCATTCAATGACTTTTATTTTTTTTCGTCATCAATAAAAATCATTCAGTGACTTTTATTTATAAAAGTCATCAATAAAAATCAGTCAGTGGCTTTTATTTTTTAAGTCGCAATATAAAAGTAATTTTTATTAATGCATGCAAAAGTTATGATTCTTCCAGAAAATAGAATTGTCAAGACAGGTCTTGTTAAGCCGATCATGAATATATATACATTTCGATATTTAATGAATCCAATAGTGCAATTAATTAAAATGACTTTTATATTGCGAATTAAAAAATAAAAGTCAATGAATGATTTTTATTGACGACTTTTATAAATAAAAGTCACTGAATGATTTTTATTGATGACTAAAAAAAGAAAAGTCACTGGCTGATTTTTATTGATGACTGCAAAAATAAAAGTCATTGAATAATTGTTATTGATGACTTTTATAAACAAAAGTCAATGAATGATTTTTATTGATGACTTAAAAAATAAAAGTCACTGGCTGATTTTTATTGATGACTTCAAAAATAAAAGTCATTGAATAATTGTTTTGATGACTTTTATAAATAAAAGTCAATGAATGATTTTTATTGATGACTTTTATAAATAAATGTCATTGAATGATTTTTATTGATTTTTATAATAAAACTTATAACTGTTACGGTCCCTGATAAAAAAAAGCTTTTTTTATGGTGTTGAGAGTTGATATTCGAACCCACGACCTTCTGGTTTTTGGTCCAAGACACCAATCGAATTTATTGATGAGTACAGAAACCAATCGACTCTCACTTCAAACTTTCGGTCAGAGCAGTTCCAATCATTCTGGAGTAAATACAATTTTCCAAACCATTTTCTATTTTCATTTTCTGTCTACAAGCAGTCATTAAACACGCCTTTTTTTTTGGGCGTCACATATTTCGATCACCAGAGATGGCTTTACGTTTTATTTCTTTATGGTTTTATGACATACAATAAAAGTGACAAACGGAAACAATCAGAGTAACTGAAAAACGTCAGAAAATCAGGGCGCTGTTGGATAATCTTATCGCCTAATTAAATAACTGGAAATTTTTGGTGGCGTCAAAGCGAACGCGCAGCTTTGAAATGGCCAAATGAAGTTTAAAATTCAAGCCAAGTGAGAAGAGGGAGGAATCTACATAATTGGATGGGTTGGAATTTAATTGGTGTGAAATTGTTTTAATTAATGAAATTCAAATTGAACTGAAACGTTTAATTGGCTATAAACTGAATATTATAAACGTTATGCGCTAATTGCATTGACAACAACAACAACAACAATATCACATATTTGTATATACAAGTGACAAACCGAAAACAGTTGACAGCGTTACCAATTAGGTGGCGGTGACTTCTTTTTTGTTGTTGTTTTTTTTAATTGCTATAAATGAAATTGTTGAATTTGGTTTTCAACTGAATTCAACTAATTTAATTAAGAAACAAGTTTCCATATCGAAAAGCAAAAACCAAACCCAAATAGGGTGGTCTGAGAAAATGGCAAATCACTGCGGATTTCACACGACTTGACATCAGCAACGCAGTGCAAATGCCGAATGGATGTGCAGCAGCTCGTGTTGCATGAAAGCAGCTGCCACTAAATTTAATTATTTGCGTATTTACGCGGCGTCAATAGCGCTAATTGCTGTCAACAACAGCCAGCGGCTGACTGATGGAAACATGTAAATGACAGCAGCAACCTGAAGAAGACAAAGAATGGCATCAATGGAGCTGCAGCACGCGCTGCAATCTAATTTGCAATCAACTTGCCACTTGCAACAAGGGGCGACTTGCTGCACTGCTTGCAACCTCGAACTCCAACAACGCAGCACCAAGCAACACATTTGCTTTAAAGTCGACCACTTTAATTTGCGCAACAGCAAACGACACCAATTAGCACAGAAGCCAACACAGTACACCAACACACACACACACACACACCAACACACGCGCACACAAACACAGACAATGTGCCGCTGTTCGTTGCTGCAGTGCGCCACAGGTAGCCGTTGCGCTTCGGTTGGTGTTGTGTGTTGTGGCAGCCGGTCATCAAAATTACTTCATTTGTCATTTGACCGCACACACACACACACACACACGCCGACCACATGTTGCATGTTGCAAAGCCAATAAGTCAAAAGTGATTTAACGCTGCACTGATTTCGGTGTTGCTTTGTCATTGTGCCGCCTCAGCTCTGTTGCATTGCACCCTTGCCGCCCCTAAGCAACAATATTACTTCACCCAATGATTGATTGCGGTGCTGTTAGGTCGGCTGCAATTGTTATTGTTGTTGCTGCCGCATTGTGGGTGGCCACTTGCAGCCTTCCGGCCATTGCGGTCGCAGTTTTGTTGCTCACATTCGCCGCTCGAGTGTCGCGATTTAGGTTTCTGAACGCAATTCATTCACTTTGAATAGCTTTTGCCTTTGTTTCTGTTGCTGTTGTTTTTATTATTATTGTTGTTGTTATTGTTTAGTGGGTTTGCTGGAATCTACGCCTTTAGTCGCTTGTCCGACACTAATTGCTGGACTTGTAAGTGTCAACCACATGCTGACGCAAATTAATCACGCCGGCTACAAGTCATTTCATTTGCGCTCGCATTGCCTTTCATTCGGTGGTGGAAAGTTGGGCAGCTTGAAGCGTGTAAAATTTGGTATTAATTCCAGACATAATCGCGAGTTTAGTTTTGGCCTACATTGCTCCACGAAAATACAATGAAATGGTAAAGAAATTCAAATAATAAACTTGTAATTGTGTTGCTACGAGTTCCGATATATGAGACTTAATATACGAAAAAAGGTCCCGTGGCTTTGATCATATCAAAGAGTATTTAAAGATGTGGTTCTATCTCACGCATTGTACCTCAGCCTTGAGCTCAGTCATTGGTTGTGGTTTCTTTGCATAGATCAGAGATTTTAAAAAATTCAAAAAAAGAATTAGGTTAGGTTAAGTTAGGTGTTGAAGGGTGTGTGCAGCACAGAGACCGCACTACCACTCGGAGGCCAAATTGGCCCATTGTGAATGCCTTTTTAAATGGTTCTTGATCTAACCAATCAGTCTCAATCCGGGGCAAACCAGTTCAACATCTGGAAGAGCAGATCCAGAATTTCAACTTGTGCCATGCAAGTCAGTTCCGCTAGGAATCTTGCCCCCAGGGTACGGAGTCGGTATTGAAAGCAATGTATACAAGTATACATAATGCACAATTCGCGAAGCGTATGAAGCAGGTATACGCATTTGGAAGAAATGTTTGCGGCATGGATTTTGCCACCTCAACTGCTGCTATTTTTTAAGCAAGTTGAAGTCTAAAAGTTATAGAATCATGCAAAACAAAAATGGTTAAATACTTTAAAAACACGATGGAACTCCAAATATATGATGATTGAATCAAATGTCGGTAATTGGACCCACATCAATGAAATACTCTATGACAACGGGCAAAGCCATCGACTTTTCGACCTTTCGTACTCTAAAAATTTTTAACATTACATATTATTATTAATTATTATAATCTATTACACCTATTATGAATTAAATATTACTTTGTTCGATAAAGGACTTTTTTCATTTCATGTTTAAAACTATTACATTAATTTTATTATTTGAGTATGTATACATTTATTGTAGAACATAAAAAAATTGGGTACATCCTAAAAAATGCCTGTCATTTCTTTTCTTTTCTACGAATGCTTAATCACAACAAGAGTCAAAGAACAAGTGCGAAGCGATATGAAAATGCGGTGGTATGCGGTGTTTCCATTTTTCCTTTGGATCATTCGCACCACCGCATTCTCATATCGCTTCGGAATGCGGTGGTGCGAATGATTCAAACGAATATTTCCATCTTTCGTTTGGATCACTGCCGATCATTGCCGTCTTCGTTTGAATCATTCGCACCACCGCATTCCGAAGTGCATAGTTCGTTTGGATCATCGGCAGCACCGCATAGCCGAAGTGAAATGAAGATGCGATAGTTTGCGATCGTTTAGTAATGCAAGCTGATGATTCGTTCGTTCGGATTACTAGTATTCGGAATGAATGAAGCATTGCGGTGGTGATCACATACTGATATCCGTTTTTTGAGCAGTGGCACATATCGCACCGCATTTTACACGAATACATATTGAGCGGTTAAAATATGACCGCATGCAGATCTCTGATATGTATTACGTTTTCCTCAGGGAAGGGAGAGTCATAGAGCCCGGTAGGTTCTGCTGTGCCATGAGGACTCGATATGTTTTTTGCTTAAACTGTCAGTATACATTTACAGGGCAGATATCGGAGCAAGCACGGAGTAATCTACTTCGGTGGTAGACAAGACGACCCCGTTTCTTGCCATCTCGTCCGCTGCTTAGTTCCCTGCTATGTACTCCAGAATGGCCCGAAACCCAGCAGAGAGTAACTCGGGGATGCCTAACAATTTGATGTACAGTGCGACAACTCTGCACTTCCTTTGATTTTATCACTGCTGATTCCAGGGCTAGCTGACTGTCCACGAAGATTGTGACATCTGTGGAGGATAATCCGCTGTCATGGATTAGTTCAGCAGCTTTCCAGGTTGCAAAGATCTCCGCCTAAAAGACTCTACAGAGGTCCGGCAGTCTGAATGACCTTTGGGTTCATAGTACATCTGTGTGAAGACCAGCTCCTGTACCTTCATCCATCTTAGAGCCATAGGTTAAAACGGTGATGGAAGCGTCTCTCGTCACACCCGTAGTCCCCCATTCCTCCTTTGTATAATAAAAAGTAACTGCGCGCGGCATCAAAATCCAGTGATGGCATCAGATATTCCGTGCTGCATTCTAGCCCATACTCAAATGACCTAAGAATCCCATAGTATCCATAAACGTGCTTCTTCTACAAGTTGGCCTATTTCGGCCTGAGAGCACCTTTTGCGGCACAACACTTAATGAACTGCTCTCTAGGATGAAGATGCAGAAACACCCTCAGGCCCGCCTGGGAGGTGCTTTTGACAGTACCTACTATTGCCATAACCGCCAGTCTCTGCACCTTCGTCAGTTGCGTCGCGAGGGTCTTGGTGCCACCAGACAATAGCTCCGTAACATAAGATTGACCGTATGATCGCAGTAAAAATTTAGTAGACAATGCTTGGCTGCAATTTCCACTTTGTTCCGAAAGTCCGTTTACAAATGAAGAAGGAACAAATGTAGAAGGCAAGAAGAAAGTAGCACAGCGCTATATCTCATAACATCCAATTTCGAGAGATGATTCGTTTTGAAAATCTTTGTTTCAACAAATCAGTTGTTTTCAAATTTTTTTTCTTTGTGTAAGGCTTCATTTTTAATAATCGGAACAATGGTAGACGACAGCTGTCAAATTTCAGAGCTATCGCTTGCACATTTGTGCTCTTTTAATGGGGGCCACCCTATACATAAATATGTGTAGATATGTATACAAAATCATATGCACAACCCGTTTAGTTGCTGAAAGCTACGAATTCGTTATTGGGCTGTCCTTCTAGTTATGCATGTACGAATGTCTGTCATTCAACTTGAAAATCAATCACGATTCCTCTGTATAGACACATTCTGATGCCACAAATGTCACCCAAATGTCAATTGTTTTGAACGTGTTACAACACACCTTTCAAACAGATGAGGTAAGGGGGGAGGGCACCTAAAGTTTGGAGGTTTTGTTATTGCCTGCCAAGAGCGCACTTTGCGATTCTTGTTATTCCCATCCGGTTCATGTGGATAGCGATAGAAGTAGACGAGTGTTTTACCGGCCCGAGCTAGGAATCGAACCTAGGATCTCTGGTATAAGAAGCCAACGCTTCATAATTTGTTCAGAATGGCTTGAGACCAACTCGAAGGGGCTTGGGATCCAGTTGCATGACAATGGGCCTAATTTCGCCTAAGTTAGCTTAGGTTATGGTGGCTGCCTCTATAAGAGACACACTCGGAGGCCCGAAAGGCCCATTGTGATACTACATATATATTTCACCCGTTTTGAAGTGTGTATGCAACACTATTTTTTCCAACATATGTTTGGAGGTTTTGCCATTGCCTGCCAAGAGCGCACTTGTGCGATTCTTGTAATTCTCATCTGCTTCATGTGGATAGCGATTGAAGTAGATGAGCGTTTTTTTCCAGCCCGAGCCAGGAATCGAACCTGGGGCGCTCGGTATGAGAAGCCAGCGCGCTACCCGCTGGGCTATAGAGGCCGGCTAATTTCGCCTAAGTACGCTCTCGTTGGAAAGTCGCTACATCTACCTAACCTACCTACCTAAGATGGAAAATTCGAGCTTATGATTTTGAATAAAGTCAATGTCACAGATCTTTGCTTATAGAAAGAATGCGTCTACTTTTTTGCTGGTAGAGTAGGTATGAAAAACTGGCTGTGAGATACTGAGATTGTGAGACCAATATTACTCGAACTTGGATCTCTTTACCAACAGAATACGATTGAGCTTATGCTTAAGTAAACTGTAAATAATTCTAGCAAGGTCTCTTATACATTGAAGATGCTACCAAAGTGAATTCTCCTTCTAAATCAACCACTCACTCCTTCAAAAAATTTAAAAAAACAGTACCTACCTTTTTTCGTGGGTACCTACCGGACAGTGACCCAACCATCATCTCAGCTGGTTCCTTTACCGTGAAAGAACTTCTCCAGAAGGATAAAGATTATATCCTTTATTGCCTTCAGTTCACCTTCAATGAGTTGCACTTGTATTGCATGTTCTTTCTACAAGAACAAAGCTCACAGAAGAATTCCGAGCGTTACCACTTCTATGTACTGCATTATGTATAAATTTACAGCAACATTCTGCCTTGCGCATAATTTATACGCCTTTTGCATGCAACATGCAACAACATACCACAAACTTCGTTGCAATTGCGAGCGTCTTCATCGCTGCTGATGTGCCTATGGCATGTTCGAAAATTAATGCATAATTTACTTCTAGCCAAACATGAAAACGTGCTAAGCACTGATTGACTTTTTTCGTCGTCTGTGCGGCTTTGTGTTGCTGCTGGCGTCGGCAATTGTTGAGCGTGCGGCAATTTTTTGAGCGTTAAAGTGCAACTTGCGCTGTTCCTTTGCATTTTATATCCGCGCTGTGTTTGTGCCACAATTTGCGGTCGATTGGTTGGCGTAAACAACGGCAACAGCCAACGGCACTAATGCCGGCAAGTGCCGGCAGCATGAACCATTGCCGCGCCACACAATACGTGTGACAGGGTTGCGCGTAATTTGAGTTCAATGCACAAAAACGGCGCATTGACTGGTGGCGCCGCGTTGTCAACTTGATTTGCTTTGGTGGTGTGTTGGCTGCTGTTGACGGTTGACTGGTTGGCTGATTTTCGGTGCGCTGCAATTTTGCATTGACCCAGTTAGCAGCAGCCAACGCAATTGCTGCAGCATTTGGGGACAATTTTCAGCGCAGCACACGTGCGACAGCTGCCATGTAAACGGCGCACACATAAACAGCGGAAAATCACTAATGAGATGTGAAAAGTTAAAGTTGAAGGCTGCCCAGTGCAGCGCAGAAATTGGTGACTTTTAAGCAACGACAAAGCAACGTCCACAGTGCGGGATGACAATGGACGAAGGGAAGGAGGGAGGAAACATTGTTTTGAAAATGGAATTTAAGAAAAGTTTTGAGCGCCTGCAGTGTCCTTGCATGACTTTGAACATTCCAATTAAATTTGACATCACTCATACGCCACGTGCGGCCACCAGCTAAAGTCCAGTACACAACAATGGCAACGCCATCTTAATGAAATTCCTAATGTTGCAGCTAACATAAGCAGTCAAGCGAAAATTGCATGCATGCAAAAATGTGAACAAAAAGTTGCATTAAATATAAAAATTAATTACCGCATTTCAAAATGCAGCCAACTGAACTTCTGAGGCACGCGCACGCACTTGTTTGAGCAGCAACGCATGTAAAGCGTCTAAAAAGTACGAAGAAAGGGGTTGAGGAAAACATGGCATGAATGCAGCAGGCGCCTAGAAGCCAAATGTGTAAAAAGAGAAAATGTGGAAGGGCACAGCGATTCTTCAAAATGCTGTTGTGGTGTGTTTTTGTTTGCTTTGCTTCCTCAGCAAGGAAGCAAGGCATTAAAAACGGAAAAGCAGAAAACAACAAAAGCTGAATATAGTGCAACTTGCACTGAAAAGTGACTACAAGAACAACAACTCAAAGTCGCTTAAGCTTACGTGCGGCATAAGTGAATTGCAGCAGTGGCTAAGCACTCGACAGCTCGAGTGGACATGGCATTCTCACTTCTGCCAGAGCAGAAGTGACAAGTGGCTGAAGCTTTTATCTTTCCTAATGCTCAGGTGCTTAAAAATTCTCAATGCGAATATAGAGTAGAGACCGAGGAAAAATCACCCCCAAGGGAACGCCGAGTTTGTCACTTTTATTACTGTTTTGTCATTGTGCAGTTGTTGCTTAGATGCTTGCTTAGGTTTTTTGTTTTGCTTTGTTTTCATAATGTTTGCTACTCTCCAAGTAACACCAAAGTTACCCTAAATTTAAGTGGAATTAAGCGTATAAACTCTTCTGCGAAAATTGCTGCTGGGTTGTGTTCAGTTTTCGTTTCACATTTTGGCATTTTTTTCTTTTGCTGCTCTTCTTTGTTATTGTGGTGTTAGCATTGACCTAAACAACCCAAAATAATTGACCGGAAATTAAATTTCAATATTTTTGTATGTTGTTTTAAGTAACCAGAACGAGTGGACGCAACTTTTTATGGGTTAGGTTATAATGGCTGGAATCCGGTTACTTTGTCAAACCATTGCACAGTTATTCGTTCCATAGACAAAATTCAAAAAATGTATAGTCTCAGAATTTAACGAAGCAACTAAACTAACAACTATGAAAACCACAAAACTCTGTGCAAAAAATTAATTAGTGCGTGTACAATCCGCCGGCTAAAAGTTGAAACTTTTTTCACAACAAATTTTAACACGTTTTCTGGTTTTTAGTCTATTGAGTAAAAAAATCCTAAAAATTCATGGTTACCAAAATGTTACCAAAACTTTCAATACAAATTAAGAATTGTTGTGGGCTTTTTTGCTTTTAATGTTTTTTTTTTTTTTTAATTTGCCAAGTTGAGGCACATTTCATTAAAAATATTTTTCAAAATTAAAAATTTGAAATTTGGCAAAAAGTATGTGAAAGTATCTTCTTGAATTTTTTGTTTATTTTAAGAGTCATTCTTTCTTCGCCGAATAATCTAAATATATCCTCTGATATCTTCCGAACTCAGAAAATAAGTCAATTTGAAAAGTGGTCTAAACACCTATTTTTCGACAAAATTTATTTTTTTCATCCCTAAAAGTATGCAATAAAGATGAAAAATGAAAAAAAGAAAAACGGCACAAATGCAAAACATAAATTTATTATCATTTTTATTGCAAAACTAAAGTGTTTCGATACAATTTCTTTTACTCTTTGCAATTATCAATGTTGATGTAACAAATTAAATGTAAAATCTGCAAAAAATGTAACTTACCAAATATGACGAAAAATGCAAATTTAAGTCTCAGGCATTGCCAAACTACAAAAGTTTTAAAAAATCAAAATGGAGATTTCAATTCAGCAGACCATGATTAACAAAATTTTTTTAAGAACAGACCACTCCTTCTAATTTTGTCCAGCGGATGTATGGAGTCGAATCACTACGCATCCTATGCCACTGTCCAGTAGCAACCCATCTCATTGCTGATTGTAGGTTTCAGTTTAGTCCGAGCAAGGAAGCCTTAGTTGAAATTAAATTAAATTTAATTTAATTAAACAGTCATGTTGGTTTATTGATTCAGATCGAAGCCAAAAGATGATTACAATTTCTTATTGGGAATTATTTGAACTAATTTTTTCTGTAGATACTTTCCGAATGCTATTCCTTAGAAAAATTATGAGGTTTTTAGCAAACTTCGATACTTGATGTTTGATGGCTGATGAGTGGTCACAGCACCAATTCTCCGCCTAAAAATAGGAAAAACAATACTTTATCGGCGTCTGCACTCTTAGAAGGAAATGGCAAAACTCTGAGAGTAAAATGAAGAACTCACAGCTAGCAATTCAAAACAGATATCGTACTGAAGGTGCTTTCTATAAGCGACTCTTAACATTTTGATCAAAGCCAAAAAGATTATAATTAGTTATTTAAAATTGTTTGAACTACAATTTCTTGTCCATACTGAATTTTGCATATCTTCGCTTCCTTAACCCTTTCGACCCCGAATTTTACCCTGTGTCTCGATATTACTTTTGGGTATTTAAATCATGAAGCACCTCTTTGTTAGAGTTCTAGAGCTAGTATGCTTTTGAAAAAATTTAGCTTAAAACGGGTTAAATAAATTTTGTATCAATATTTTCTAATTACAGAAAAATTATTTAATATTTGTGGAAAAATACAAAATTATCACCTTTTTGATTTTATTTAACCATTATTAAAGAAACAGGGTTTTGATCAAACGCGCACAATTTGTAGACTTCAATTAGAACACAAACTTTCCCTGATATCGCTGCAAATTATTGGAAATTATTTTGGAGATACCAGTAAAATTGTTGTAATTTGCTTTGAGTTCACTTCTAAAAATATTAGTTTGTTGGTGTCTACATAAATTAATCCTATAAATCAATCGTAGCTTTTGCTATAAGATGGCAAATTAGTGAAGTTGCTCTCAGTCAACTTTGGGGTCGAAAGGGTTAAGCACCTCAGAAGTATTAACGGAATGCTATTCCTGCTATTTTTTGGGCAAACTTGCGCACTGCCAACTTTGATATCTTCTTTATACTAATTGATATACTTTTGAGTGATCCGCTGTTCCGTTTAATTTGCCTTTTCTATTGACTGTTTCTTTTCTTGTTTACCACTTGGAACGAGGAATTTCACCAAAGACCGCCAAGTTATTACCAAATACTGCCCACTTACTTCAATTTTATGGCGTTTTGCTTTTATTGAAATAACATTACTCAACTTTTTGTATGCAAAAAGCAAGTCGTAAAGTATTAAAATTGCCGACAGTCATTTAAATTAATTTACCATAGAAATTTCCGCACGCCAGCTGCAATGCGCTCGGCGCCTCGTCACGCCGCACCAATACTGCACCAAGCCGAAAAGTTTGTGCGCAGCGGCATTTTGAAAGCAAATGCTTCAATTGCCGTTAAATCAAAATGTGCCAACAATTTGCCACACTACTCACTCAAACGCGCCGGCTGCTGCACTCAACCGCCAACCGCCAACTCATCAAAACTTAACCTAATTACAGCGCCCGCCGCTCAGCGCCACCTCCCAACCGTCTGACTACTGCATCGTCATCTGCACTTTGGTTTAATTAAAGTTTCCGTACCGTTAGTCGCCAACATTTCCTGACGCCGGCGACTCCATTTAACTTTGCGCTGTGTGACTGCCGCTCACTCACTCACTCTCGTTTCTTTCACTTTGACTTTATTGCTTGTTGTTGCTATTGAAACACTTGTTTTTTGTTGTATTTAAGCTGTGTTCATTATTTACTGATTTCTTGTTTCGTTTTGTGTACTTTGCAGTCGCGTCGCCAATCGGTCAGCTTCACCGCCATGCCTCCGGGCGTTCTAGTCAACGACAGCCGTACCAACTCCAGCGACGACATACAAATCGCGCTCGCGCCACACATACAAACCTACCTGAGCCAGACGGGACGCCGCCACTCGTGCTGCAGCGTCATGTTGCCGGTGGCGTTCGAGCGCGCCGCCTCCAAGTCCTGGCTGGACCCCAAATTCGATTCGGCCGTGCTGGAGGGCCAGTTCCAGACCAGCGTCTTTCCGCACATCCGCATGCGTTACAGGTAAGCAGCAGCAGCAGTCGCTGGTTGCGTTGTGTTGTTTTGTTTTGGGGCGCAAATTGGATTTTCGCTGCGTACACGCGCAATTTACGTCGCCAAATGAGAAAAGTGAAAATTTACTTAGCGTATAATTGTGTTGGCCGCTGGCGTGTTGAAAGAAAACGCGTACAAAATTGAAAACGCGGTCATTCTGTGAACAAAAAAAATGCTAATACAACTTTTACGCATTTTCGTTGAATTGTTAGTCGCTCA
Organism: Melieria crassipennis; assembly: GCA_963668005.1. Classification (NCBI taxonomy): domain Eukaryota; kingdom Metazoa; phylum Arthropoda; class Insecta; order Diptera; family Ulidiidae; genus Melieria; species Melieria crassipennis. The sequence goes on along the minus strand of OY764962.1, from coordinate 38,262,998 downwards.
TACGCCCCAGTTGTCGCTGGCCACAGAAATCAAATGCATTATTTGAATTTGAAAAAAACTTACTCTTCATTTGTGCAGCTTAAACTTGGCAATATATTTTCAATGTGCAGTGTTGCCAGCTGTTTGTAATTTTCCCAAAGTCAACCCTTTTTAGTAGTTTCTTAGTAATCTTGCGGCAGTTCGGTTGCTGCTGCGGCGCGTTGGCGCATTTTTGCACATAAACTTAATTATTCAACGTTCAGCGATTCATCTTTGCCGCTTAGCAACGCCGCAAATTTACGCTCATTAACTGTGGAAATTAAAGCGCGCACACAGCATATCAGCATTACAATAACAATCATAACAACAACAGCGGCAACACCGGGCACCTTCTCACCTCTTTTCATATCAATGGCAGACGAATGTAAAAGTATTTTTGCACAGCGCGCCGCATTTTGTGTCGTACATGTGAAAAAGCAATTAAAATTTTTATATTTCCTGCTAAGCTACTCAACTTTTCTGCCGCATTACAACGCGTCCGAGCATGTCTTGCTTGAGAAATTACGAAGCACATTAAGCGCCGAATAAGTTCATGCATAAAGTTTGCTTTTCTGCCACAAATCTCTGAATGAGAACTTGAAATTTATAAAAACGCTGCATTTTATGACCAAAACTAGGTGATATATAAGACAAGCAAGGGCTCAATATATCAAATTTCTCTTAACCTTTTACTGTCCCTGTCAGATTTTAATGAAAAATATAGAAAAAATACTTTCAGTGATTTAAAAACAAAATCATGTTTCCCCCCTACAAAATTACTAACCCACTGTTGATGCCTTTAGATTTTTTAAAATTTTAAAAATATATAATAATAAAATAAAAATTTAAAAATTAAACAAAAATAAAAAAATTAAAAAAAATAAAAAAATTAATAATAAATAAAACACGCGTCGAACTACTTCTCATGTGGCTCCTACTCAGTTGGCCTATTAATGAATCGTTTCTTCATACAAACTGTTAACCCAATGTTGTCCCCGTCAAAGTTTCATTGTTTTTTAATTTAAAACACGTGTCTAATATTTTTAGATTTCAAGTGTTTTTGCCAATTTTGAAGTAAATAGGCCCATTTAATCATTTTTTTCACAGTTGCTTCATACAAAACCTTAATCCCTCGTTGACCTTGTCAGATTTTAATTTTCGAAAAAATGAAAAACATGTATCAAAATGTTTTGCATTTCAAGTACTTTCACCAAAATTGAAGACAAAAGGCCAAAAACTCGTGTTTGGAGTCTCCAAGTATGACATTAATTTGCTGCTAAACTTTATTAGGAACACCCAATCAAATCACCAATCACTTTTACGTCGTATAGCAAAACTAAGGACACCTAACTGGTATCGTGGCCTGCAACAAATACTGTAATCATCTTTCACGCGAAAAGGATCACAGATCTTGCGATGTATCTTTCTCTCGAACACCCTCAAAGTACATTCATCGGTGGTTAACAACATTCAAGGATAGGCTAGGTTAGGCAGATGGCTCTATTGATTTCTCAGCAAGTACACTCTGAAGTCTTAAAGGACCATTGTTATGGCCGAAGTGTAGGCAAGCACCTGTCATCATGTTTTCGGTGTCGTCTGAAACCAACCTGAGCGTCGATTTAATCTGTTTGTGTCTTCCAATGGTTCGGTATATAAAGTACAGGACACTCGCATAGGTGATGCCACACAGATTTTTTTCCTCCTCATTCTCACAGCTACGACAGTAGTCCCAATGGGGCCAGTTATCAGATGAAAAGTGTCGCTTTGGTAATTCATAAAGACACATGGATCTCTTTTGATTTCATTTCGGTCATAACGCTCGCCAAATCTTCCAGTCAGTCTGAATGCTGCATGGTTTATTGGTGCACTTAATTGCCTTTCTATCAAGATCGGTGCATATACCGACATATCCTCTGCGTCTGTCAATGCCGACCTCTTTCTAACCAATTCATCAGCTTTTTTAGAGTTTGATGTTGTGCTCTTTCGATTTGACTATGTAATAAGAGTCCAGTGCCTTGTTTGCCGCCTGACTGTTCATACAAGTCATCATTCAATGCTCATCGGTGGTCGACAACGTTCCAGATTGTGCACCATATAAGAAGACGGGGATGATAAGTGCCTTGTTGGCCATAAGTTTTGTTCGTTGAGAGAGCGCTCGCTTTCCATCCAAAGTAGCACATGTTGGCAAGAGTTATTGTCCATTTGATCTCTAGTCAGCCTGGATAATGCAATAAAACATAAATGTAAATTAATAATAAATCTATATATGTATATAATTTATTTTGACTAACCGACTGACTGATTCATCATCACCCAAACCGCGAATGAAATTGTAAACATAAGATTTGATTGATTGTATAAATCATAAATCAGTCTTTGCTAAAATATTACTTTTTGAAATTTAAAATCTAATTTTTACATAAAGCAGTGTGATTTATTTTCAAAAATACTTCCATACACATTTTTTAGTCTTTTGAAAATCAAAATCTGACTGGGCCAAGGATGGGCTAAGGATTTATATGGCGAAATTATGGGCCTATTGATTTTGAACTTGGTGAAGCGATTCAAATAGGACATTTTTCGACACGTGTCAACAATGGGTTAAAGGTTTGTATATAGAAATTGAAAAAAAATACAATGGATAATGGGCCTGTCGACTTCAAACTAAACTCACATCAAAAATTGTTATAAACTTTTAGTATTGCGAAAATCAAAATCTGGTGAAGCTTACAATGGGTTAAAAGTTCGTATTAAAAACACAATTTATTGACTTTAATTCAATTAACTTAAGTTTTATTGACTTCAAACTTAAGGAAAGCACCTCAAATGAGTTAAAGTTAGAATATTTCTTATATTTTTTAAACTCTAACGCAGTCAACAAACGATAAAGAGAAACTTTATTTTGACTTCAAACTCAGAAACTACTCTAAAGCAAAACAATTTTATGGCATGTTTTCAGTTTGCAAACGACCACTACGGGTTTAAAATTTAAAAGGGTTAGAAAATTTTGAAAGTAAAAAAAAATGTAAATTATTCCATCGCTTTTAAGTGAATCACTTCTCTAACTCACACAAACTGTGATTCTTTGCACAACCACTGCAATAAATTACACCAACTTCCAAGTGTGGCATATTGAAAGCGCAGGAATTGCCAAACTTAAAATCAATTACATACCTAAATATGTTCGAACACAAGCGCCGAATACAATTTCAAAGCAAAATCGGCTGCCACTTAAAGCTACACGCATGCAAATTGCGCCATTATTTTCTCACTTACGCACACAAATCATTATTTAGCAGACACAGTGGCGCATCAAAGCCACTAATAAACAATTCAATTGATAATCTGACCGCACAACGCATAAATAGTAGCAAGCAATGGTTGTCATGCAGGCCAATTCGCTGATTACAATCAGCGCGTTGTGTGCCTCAGCGAGCCGCCGAACGATTTTATGCCCAACGGTTGCGCCATCCACAGTGTTTGTCATTATTTTCCGGCTGATGAACGCACATTTAATGGAGATTTGTGTGTTTAATTGCCACTGTTGCTTATACGCCGCGCTGAGCGTGAATGTGCGCACAACGAGGCGTATGAGCGATTTTAAAATTTTACGCTGAAATGCGAACGGACGAGTGTAAATTTGGCGTGCGCCTTACCTGCTGCCACTTTATGAACTGGCAACATAGCGTGTGTGTGTGTGTGTGTGTGTGTGTGCGTGAGAGTGTGGAAAAACTAAAAGCTGCATGCGTTGAAGGGGCGCGTTAGTCGGCTGGTGTGTGAGTAATTGGATTTTCACTTTCGTGCCAGTGCCTTCAAAGCATTGACACAATGAACCCACGGAACGTATACGTTACATTCAGTGTGCTGATAATCTGCCAAGCTTACTGACTGATCTAACGCCGCAATTCACTTGTCAATACAGCAAAAAATTAAAAAAAATGAACAAAAATTTATTCAATCAAGTTGCTGAGACCTGAAACAAACCGATTCAAACAAAAAAATTGAATAATGTAATTTCTGTACGTATTTCAAGTCAAAAAGTTTGACAATTTGACGTGAACATTTATCATTGTTTCATGTACGTGGTGCTTTAATTTTTCGACTTTGTGCACCAATCATCAACTTTTTGCCAAGTTTTCAAGCAACTTAAACAAAGACATTAAAAGTCTAAAGCGCCCTCACGTGCCAGTAAATAAAATATAGACAGACACGGCAGTAGCCACTGAATCGCTTCGTTGAGCACGTACGTTCTCACACACACACATTTACACACTCACACACGCACCTAACTGTCGCAACTATTAAATTGCTAATGCCTTATGAAGATGGCAGTGAAAAAAAGTTAAGCCATTACCTGACAATGGACATATGGCGAGACTCACCACGTCTGCAGCCAAATGAAATTAAACTCAACCCAAGAAAATTGCTTGCTGATACAAGTTGCTTTGTTGTTTTGCGCTCTTGCCGCTGTTGTTGTTATTGTTGCATTGAACACGTGCACTGTGCAATTTAATACCTCTGCAAGCGAACTTGTCATGACCTGCAGCTGGTTCAGTTCGCTTACAGCTCGAATTGAATTGAGTTCGACAATGACTTGCAAATGGAGCGAACTCAACACGTGCACAATTCTAATACACTTAATGCCCCAACTGTGATTGAATACAAAAGAAAGTTGATAATTGAAAATCATTGCAGGTTATGTAGGTTCGATGACTGTGCCGAAAGGTGGACAAATGTTGGGTTTAAAAAATAACAAGCTCGAGCATTTATTGGTTGTTTTCTGTACAGTCTGGCAGAGCACAAGGCCGCCATGAGTGGCAGTCTGCAAAAGAAACACTGCGACTGAGCAGCTGGAACTCGAGTTGTCGAATATTCTTCGCTATATAAAAGAGAGGGGCTGCCTAAATGAGAGTCGCTGGGGGAAATCTGATGTCAAGGACTGCCTATTGAAGGCCACAGAATCACACAACAGTTGGACTTTCCAGGTCCACTCTGCTATGTACCTGAGTCCTTGAACACTCAGCATCATATTGCACACTAAATACAAAAAAGTCACAACTCAACAATTTTATATTTTTACAAGAGGAAAACAACTGTTGATCTTGTAGAGGCAACGCAATTAACATCAAAACAGACTGATAGTATTTTTTTCAGTTAAAAAATAAACTGTTGAGAATGAAAATTTTGAAGTAGTTAGAGATGCGTGCTGTGAATTGATTTATGGGAAAACCCTGATTTAACTAAACACCAAAAAAGTTAACAAGATTTCAACGGTTTCTGATAGAGGGGACCAAAAAAAACTATACGTGTCTCAGCATTTTGAAAAGTTTGCTTCTGAATTCTTTTTTAGGAGTGGTTAGAGTTTGCCCCGTTTGCACATTCTTATAGTGAATCGGCTTACGAAAACCTTGCGACTTTAAATTTTAGGTACGCGATGTGTTCAGCAATTTTATGGAAAATACTACGATAAATATTTTTGTGGAACATTTTAACCCTCTAACTCCTATTTTTATGGGTCTATTTGAACCTTTTTTTCTAAAATACCAAAAATGTCTTCTCAAACAGGATTTTTAAGGAGGAAATGTAGCACAAAAATATATGCCATACAATTCTATTACACGTCTCTGAATACACCAAAGCGTAAAAATTATTTGAAATGCCAGAAATAAATCAAAACCTTAAACTTTTTTGTATTCGAATACTTTACTGCCAAACAGATTTCTGTTTTGTTGTGCCATTTTAGCAGATTTCTTTTTGATGACAGCAAAATGTTCTGGAAAATTTTAAAAATTTGATGAAGAAGAATGTGGGAAGTGGAAAGAATGGCTGGAAAGCGTGCAGACGGAAGAGGGTAGGAGGGGGCAGAAGACAAATGATTGGAGACTCCATATAAAACAAGGCGAATTGATACAGGTGATAGCGTAAGGGCAACAACAATATTTCAATGTATTTTGTTTTTGTTTTCTGGGTTTAGATTGTCAAAATCAGCCAATCAGAACAAAGCTTGCTTTTTTCATTTTTAAACTTTCAAAGTTTTACACACGCATTTTGACAATCTAGACCTTTTCCACCAAAAAAAAATCAATCCGCCTCATTCAACGAGTTCACCTGTATTAATTCGCCTTGATATAAAATGATATATTCTCGACTTCAATAAACGATATTAAACAAGCCCCATGTTCATCTGCAAGATTTATGGTTATTTTAGAGTTTTCATAGTTCGGGCACTTTGTCCCATTAGTGTTTATCACCGCCACTTAACCAACTGGCCTGACTCTGACATGTCAACAGCAGACAGTGACTTTTCAGAAACGCACTTCTAAGCTAGTTAACTCTTTAAATGGTTGAAGAAGCAACTAACACAACAATAAATAATAAAACCAGCTGCCAACATAAAAACGTATGTTGACATGCAAGCAGTTACATGCAAATGCAGTGCCGCACGCAAAGAGGGTTTTGGGGGGTTCAGCCTCCTTTCAAATACCTGCATGTTGCAAAAATGTTGGGTGGAAAAAATGTTTTTATCAAGTATTGAGTTCAAAAGTTGTATACAGAACCCCCTTTCCCACCCAAAATGAAATCTTCTGTGCGCCACTGTACGAGTGTATGACAGACAGACGGACAAATGGCTTCAGTAAGACATCGTTGCAGGTACACAAAGCTACAAACGCAGCCAGCGTGTCTGACCTTTCTTTGAAATACTAATGTGTAGCATAATGAAGACTAACCGACCTTTTCGTTGCAAGAGAAAAGCTCAACTTAACTTAATATCTGCTGCCAACGAGGCGAAACAACAATGCCGACAAATAAAAGCGACAAAACATAATAACAAAAAAATAAAATGAACAGACAATAAAAGCGGCAAACAAGCACACATTATGTCCTTTACGGTTACAGCAGCCACAACAACAACAATAACATTGTTGAGTATAGAAATGAAACGCCAAATTGCCCAGCAAAATGTGCGCAACGACACAAACATTTACAGACACATGCACAGCTTTGTACTCGCACGTATGTATGTACATATGTACATATGTATGTTGACTGAATGAGGTGACCACAGGTAAAAGTTGGGACGTCGCATAATGTTCTGCATTTTCGGTAATATTTATAAAATCTGAATTCTCAACTAACGCAATTTTGTTATTTCGATTTTTGGAATATTGGTTTCTTTACTTTGCTTGCTGGCGTCATTAGAAGATTTCGAGTGTGAACAGATCGCAATTTTAGAAGAAACATTTCCAAGGAAGAGGAGTGTCTCAACTTTCACGCTGTTCAATTGTGGGTATTTGTGGGTAGTGGGTACTTTCCTTGTATGAGCTTTTTCGAATACTTTCGCACCATTTTGATGCGCTTCAGCTGAAGGCCTATGTTCTTTAAGTTTTTTTTAAAATATTGTTAATTTTGATTTGCAATTTATTATATACCAAATGCGCTTCAATATATTCATGTCACTGTTACTATAAATCCAGATCTTTCGGCTTCTTTTTTCATTGAAAACAATACTCAAATATACTAAAAAGACCCGAATCAGTAAATAATTTGTATTTATATCTCAGGAAAAGTAGGATTTTTCAACATATCGCGACAAAATACTGAGTCCTAAATAACAATTATTGACTTTGTTTGATTTTGCTTCCATATGGCAACATTAAACTTTGTGACCCCACAATGGTTGCAAGTACATATTTTTTGTCTCTAGGATAGATTTTTTAATGGTTCCAAGAAACAAATCGATTTTGGTTGTTAGGATAGTTTCAAGTCTTAAGAGTATTTTCCATCATGCAAATCTGTGAACGACTGAGTCCAGGAAACAATTCTTTATTGGGTCGTTAGAATCGTTTAAATTCTTAAGAGTATTTTTCCATTTGCAGATTTTTGGATAACTCAATCTTCTTCTTTCAGGAAACAATTCTTTATTTGGTCGTTAGAATAGTTTAAAGTCTTAAAAGTAGTTTCCAAAATTCAAATTTGTGGGGAACTGAGTCTTCAATGGTTCCAAGAAATAATTCTTAATTTGGTGGTTAGAATAGTTTAAAGTCTTAAATAAAAGTAGTTTCCAACATGCAATTTTGTGGACGACTGAGTCCTCAATAGTTCCAGAAAACAATTCTTTATTTGGTGGTTAATAATAATAATAATTGACTGGCACGACAGTCCGCTTACGCGAGACTAAGGCCTAGCTTCCCGCAACCACCCGTGTTGTGCGTGCGAATTTGTACGCGGGTGGAAGGGACCTACAGTTTTATGCCGGTTCCGAACGGCAGGTTGGGAGCTTTTTCATAAGCAATTTTTGTTCTCAGAGGTTTGCCATTTCCAGCTGAAAGGACAGCCACCGAAAGAGAAAACGAGTTTTCCCGTTATTTTTTAGGTGTTAATACAGGCAGTATTTGAACCTGGGTCGCTGCCTTCGACTCGCGGTCCAACGCACTAACCAACTGAGCCACGGCGGCTGTTATTCAGAATAGTTAAAAGTTAGTTAGAATAGTTAAAAGTCTTGAAACTAGTTTCCTACATGCAAATTTGTGGACGAATGAGTCTTCAAAGGCTCCAAGAAATAATTTTTAATATGGTCGTTAATATAGTTTTAAGTCTTAACAGTATTTTTAAATTTACAAATTTGTGGACTACTGAATCTTCAAAAGTTCCAAGAAACATTTATTTATTTGGTCGTTAGAATAGTTTTAAGTCTTAAGAGTATTTTCCAACATTTAAATTTGTGCCCAACTGAGTCCTCAATGGTTCCACGAAACGAATTTTTTGTTTGATCGTTAAAATAGTTGTAAGTCCAATTGCAAATTTCTTATTTGCCATTTGTGGACGACTGAGTCTTCAATAGTTTCAGAAAATAATTTAGATTTTGTCGTTGGGATAATTCAAAGTCAAAATATCTTGCAACTTGCAACTTATGAATATCTGAGCCGTCAATGGTTTGGAGAATCAATGTTGTGTTTGGTTTTTAGAATAGTTTGAAGTCTTAAGAATTACAATAAAAAAAGTAAGTGCTTAAGTTCAGAATAGCAAAGTATGTACGTTTTTTCAGTGTTAATACAAAAAGTAGAACTAAATAGATCGAAGGATATAAAGGTCTAAATCGATGAATTTTGAGTTTTAACATTTCCTAGTAAAGAGATGTATAGATTTAAAGAGAAAATAGACAAAGTACTTCAAACCCAAACCAACCAACCAATTTGTATTGATTAAGTTTATTATAAAAATACAACCCTTATAGATGAAATTGAAACCAAGAGCAGCATTTAACAGGGCTTTCAGCTCCAATTAACGGTGACGAGTTGTTTATGAACCAAAGCCTCTTTGTGTGTTTAGTGAAGACTTTTGGTCTTTCCCCCATTTGCCACTTCAATCACTAACTTTTCAAAGCTGTGCCGCTACTTAGGTCGACATTATCCTTGTCATCGGTTTAGTTTAACTTGACGACAGCAATGATACTCTTCGCAGGGTATTAAACAAGAAGCATGCAACGAAATCAACATTGTTTAGTATCAAACGGTTCAAAAGTTCCTCCTCAATCCTAATTCAGTTCACAGTGGCGCTCAGCGGCATTCTTCATAACACACACACAGCTTCTTGGCGAGCATATTAAAGTCTGCTGGTCACTCCAAATCTAAAATCAAATACCATATACCCAGACAAATGTGCACCCACTCACACACTCACACACAGACACACATATGTACACACTTGGACACCGTATACACTTTTCAGCAATAAACACATCAACTGCAATCTTCTTTCGTTGATATTTTTAAGGATTTTTCTTTTGCTGGATTTCATTTTAATTTGCTTTTGTGATTTTTTTTGTGGCTTTATGCTGCTTTTGGTAATTTTCCGCCGCTGTGCACGGCCAGTGCAACATTACCGAAGGATCTTTTGAAGTCTTTTGTGCAACGTGGGCCATTCAATGTTGTGCTTTTCATTTTCTTCGTCGTATTTTTTACAATCTTCTCTCATTTTGTCTCATTTGTTATGTGCTTCATTTGCTCGGCTCACGGCTTCTTAGCGCTGTCACATTCATTCATTCGATTTGGTTTTGTTGGTATTTGATTTACGTGTGTAACTGCTGCAGCGGCCCCTAAAAGTATGCACGACCAATTCAGGCGGCAATTAACCGCCAGTTAAGCGCCAACAGGCCATCAGCGCTAAGTGCTCCATATGCTAAAAGGCCTATTAAAAAGAAACCTTTTTTATGACTAAACACACACCTGTGCCAGCAGGATGTCCAACCACGCACAAACCAACACACACACACAAACACAAACACACATACAAACACACAGAAGCGCATAGCAACATTAAATACTGCCACAGTTCTTAATTGCCCCATGGACGGGCAAAAGCAAGCAGCTGCACAAACCCAACACACACACACACACACACATGTGGGCCTTCCACGTGCACGCATTGCGACAACAGCAACAACAACAACTCGAATCAGAACATGTGCCTTTAGGGACACCAGAGACACGTTCATAATTAATCATTTGGCTTCGTTTGCTGTGCGGTCAAGACACTAAAGAAGGCAAAAACATGTCAAATCAGAGTATCAAACTTGCGCCAACATCTCACTTTCTTTTCACAGTGGCATGGGAAATTATCTTGAAACTAGCTTTTCACATCGGTGCGTGTCGTCGTTGTTGGCGTGTTGCGTTTCTTGTTCATTGCTGGCCGGAACGTAATTTATGCTCTATGCCGAAATTAACGACCTCTGCGCTTGCAATTCTTTTCATCAAAAGTCTATTTTTAGTTAAGTGCATTAGCAACGCGAAATTGCGAACAAGTAGGAGCGTGAATAAAAATCAAGCGAAATTAGTGAAGTATGTGAAATGTACAACGCCAGCGAGAAAAAGAAAGAAAGGCGTAGTAGGCATCAAATCGACTTTTTGTGGTGTGCACACAACATGTTGCGTGGTCATTAGTGGTCATTCAGTGTGTGTGTGTGTTTGTGTTGTCCCAGTAAACAATTTCAAGAACAAACCGACTGGTTTGTATTCTTGAAAGGTGAAATTAAAAAGTAACTTTAAGAACTAACAGGTTAGGTTAGGTTATACTGGCTGCCAAAAGGGCACATAAGAATCTGTACATCCATGAGAGGCATTCTTCTGGATGCAAAAGAACATCCCAATTCCCGAAGCTTCTGTCGAGTCACTATTGAGGTGTGTATGACCTGGCTTTGCCCTGAAAGAATGCAATTCCTCTCTTATTGGCCAAAACTGGCCGGTTCTGAGCGATTGATTCCTTCATGAGGCCCAATTGTTCACAGTACAGGTCTGAATTAAGAGTTTGGTCATGTGAGAGCAGCTCGTAGTGGATGATGCCCTGCCAAACTCAGCAAACGCACAGAAAAAACCGTATATGTTCTTCTGTTATGATGTCACTAACAGCATTCGGTATGAAATATATTTATTTATGACAATAAATTTCCGGCTATCGCGTTAAAGAAATGGAAGGAATTGAGTGCTTGTAGGATGAGTAATATTGTTTGGCCCAACTTCTCTCAAAATAAATCACTCTAGTTCAATTTGAGCCTCTCTCGAAGGTCCTCACGAGTGCTGATAGGTATGACAACAGGACATTGTCTAAAAGGCACACATGCCTACAGGCTAGGACTGACTGGGTCAAACATTTCTAAGCACTGTGCGGACCCCGAGAAAGAAAAAACAATAGAACCAGGGGCGTAGCCAGAACTTGGTCATGGGGGGGGTTTTAAAAAAATGTGTTTGCCAGTTTAGTATTACATGTTTTTTAAAGCAATGTGCACTTTTCAAATAGGGCATTTTGTTGTGGCTTATGTGACTTAACCCTTTCAGTCATAATGTCCAATATATTGGACTACAGCCCATCCAATTCATACAGAACGGGTTTATTTTCATGTCGGAAAGGGTTAATGCATTAAAAACTAAATTTTTTCCCTGATTTTTAGTAAAAATTTCATGAAATTTGGTGGACCGAAAGCGAAGTTATTGCATCTGAAGTGAAAGTATGTTTGTGTCATCGTACAAAAATGTGCATCGAACAAAGATCCAATATTAACTATTCTTTTAAAAATGTTTAAACTTTAACCGAAGCATTTAAATTGATGGACCAAGTTTATGGTGATTTTTGTTTATACCGTGGTGGAGTTCATAAGTGGTAAAAGCGATTTAAAAACGATTGTCAAAACATAAATGATGACCAAAGTATTAACCAACTGAATCTGCGATCACCGTAGATCAAAAGATAAGCCAAAATCTTCATTGAAATTCTTGAAATTGGATTTAACCTTCGCTTTACTTATACCCACCCGGGTGATCTTTTTAATATTCACGTTTAATATCTGCACAAATTTTAAGTTAATTTTCAATAACATGAAAAAATATTTTCTTTTGAAATTTTGTTCATGTTGAACTTGAATTTTGTCATTTTTTATACAAATGTACCTGGGTGATCCCAGGCGCTTTCGCTACCATTTTGATTAAAACTCACGATACATTTTTTTTGCGTACCTCATTATGTGTTCAATAAACCCTCTGGAAAGAAATCTTCTAATATTTTCCATAGTCTCAAAATAAATCATTAAAGTTAGGCCTTTTTTCGAAATAGATAGTTCGTAGAGGAAGATACTAAATACTGAAGTATGAAAAAATTTCTAAATTATTATATATTTATTGTGAGTTTTACTCAAAATAGCGGCGGAAGTGCCTGGGATCATCTTTAGTAAGGCGAAGGTTAAGCATCTCATTAGCATACATTTATTGCATTTTAACTGAACATTTCGCTATCGAAGGATGCCATCTCATCTATTGACACTTGTTTTGACTGTTTTTTTGTTTTCTAAAAGTCGAATTTTAACCATCAACCACTCCTCGTTTTCACCTGATGCGGCACCATGCGACTTTCACCTTCTCAAAGAATGCATTTGCCGATCAAAAATAGCGTTTTGAGAAGGTAGAAACCATCCAAAAGACTTGTACCGACATCCTGAAGGACATTCCGGTCGACGAACTAAACCACTCTTTAGACATGTTTTTAGAACATGTAAATCGCTGCATTAAGCCTAAACGTGACTATTAAAAAAACAAATTAGTTTCGGGGTTTTGTTAATATTCTTTTAAATATTTAAAGATGAAAAGACCTTTTTGCTAATGTGGGAACGTACATACGATGCATAGTGATTGAAAATGTTGACAAATTATAGGCTATGGGGGGGTTCTGACACCCTAAACCCCCCCCCCCCCCTTGGCTACGCCCCTGAATAGAACACTTCCCAGCTTGCCCAGCTTTAGCAAGACGCAGGATGAAAGTTTTGGGTAGCGCCCTTTTCTTTACACGGTTTGGCAAAAACCCCTTTGAAAGGCCTACTACTCTTTGCGAAGAAGACTAATGGACTTAGTCCAGAAATGAGGAAATGGTTAAACGTATGCGGTAGTACTATGGGCCATTGTGTCTATGTGAGGCGTATTCGCTGGCACCATAACCTAACCTAATCTACGATACGATATGGTGGAGGTAGAGTGGGCTGTGGTGATTATAGATTTGGATAAAGTGGCTGCTTGAGGCACACTAAGGCTATGAAAAAGGCCATTTAAATAAAATGTGATCCTTTACAATTTATTTGGACTAGTTTTTGAAGACAACATCAATAAAATGGCCGCAAAATATGCCCTTTTCGCTGTGATTGACATAACTTTTTCGAGCATCTCGAGTGGTATAGCAATGAGTTTGGAACGAATGTTTGCATTGGGTTCATCAAAGCTGGAAGCTGGCTGACGTACACTTTGAAGAAAGTACACAAAAAGAAGTCCAGACAGATCAAATCTGGGAGATTTGGGTGGCCAGTCAATGTAGCCCTTTTGTTGATACCACACGTCCAGGAAATTCTCGTTGCAGAAACTGCATTGTTTGATTTGCAGAGTGGCACTGGGCACCGTCTCAAAATTTGAAAATACGAGTATTAACCAGACCTTTTTCTTGCATTTGTGTACAAATATAATGAGCCAACATCCACCGATATCGATTCCCATCGACTGTTTGGTCTTCTCTGAAGAAAACTGGCCTAATGATGATTTTGGCGCAAATGTCGGCCCCAGTAGTCACTTTTTGGTCATGCAATGGAGTTTCAAAATCTTCGACCCCTGTTCGTATCCGTATTCGTATATGAACCAACAACAAGGTAGTAAATAATGGAGTTTCATGGATTTCGTGTGGATTTTCTGCATCACAAATGCGGAAATTTTGCTTGATAGTAGCGCCAGAGAATGTGAAATGGGCCGCGTTGGTCGCCAAAATTCTTACAACAATCAGGTTCAGAGATAACGTGGACGGTCTGTTGAGAATATTCTTTGATCCAATTGCACTTTGTACCACTTTATATGGAAACAAATGCAAAACATAGTAATTCAAATCATTCTTCAAAATGCGCCGCAAGGTGTTCCAGTGATGCCAAAATGCTGAGCGCTGTGATAAGACGACACGTAATGGGTTCTCGGCAACACTGAAACAGGTATAAAAGGCAGCCGGGTACAGCGCAGGCAGTGTTGCCAGATCAGGAGATTTCCTCCTAGATTTAGGAGATTCTTGGCCTTTTAGGAGAATTTTTAGAAGGTAGAATTGTTTAGGAGAAATTTTAGAAATTTATATTTTATGTTAAGGGATGTTTTGGATCCTTAGTGGATTTTTTGGAGATTTTGGTGAAGTATGATGTATTGGGAACACTGGCAACAAAACATATTTTGGCAAATTTGTAATCTTACTTTAAAAATTTGTAAACTTACAAAATGTAAGCTCGTTCTATCTCGTTCTCACTTATTGCTGTCACAATGAAATCCCGCCAAAAATGGCACTTTTTTTTTAATTCATTTGTTTTATGTTTTGATTTTGCTAAGTTTTTGTTGTTAAGCTGAAAAAAATTATATGTAATATAGGTACCTATATATTTTTATTTTTTTATGGGAAGTGTAAGGAGAGAAGATAAGTTTAATTTCTTTAAAATGACGCAAATTATAAAAAAAAATTTTAGGAGATTTTTTAAATTTTGGGAGAAAATTTCAGTATTTTTTTTAAGATTTAGGAGAAAGTAATTTCAGGTATCTTGCAACACTGAGCGCAGGGGGGAGAGTTTGGTTTTGACAAGCAAAGGTGCAACAGGGAGAAATGAGTAACAAGTGTAGAAACAGTAGTTTAGTACTAGTTTAGAACTGCGTTTAAGAATTTTAGTGTTATTTTATTTTTGAGCACAATTCAGTGAAATGAACTACGACTGACTTAGGTAGCAGAACTAATTTTCGTAACAATTGGTACCAACATATGACAACAGCTGAGATTCACGACTACTTTAGACATGATATGTTATCACAATTGTTGCTGGGAGGTTGCTATCAAATTACTCGTCGACAAGTGCGTGTTACATTTAAAACAAAGATACAAATTAAAATAAAATCGCTGTAAAACCGCAGCAGCCGCGAACGCCACAACAAAGCAACTCATGGAATATGTAGAAAACGAGAAGCAGACGTGAAGGCGCAAAAGCAGAAGACAGACGCTAAGTACTGTTAGGAATGTGCTTACGTGCGGCTAGCACAGTGCACGCGTTTGTGTGTGGCTGTGTGTAAGTGAGTTTCCAAGTGTGTGCGTGCGCGCATTCGCAATAAATTACCGTTAATTACGTGACACGAATTTGTCATTAGAGCGACGGCAACAGCAACAGCAACAGCAACATTGGCATTTTATTGGATGCATTCATACAACACAAATATATATGTACGAATATGTGTGAGCATATCGTTTGTATATTTGCCAGACTGTCCTCTCGTCCCCACACACACACACACACCGACATACAGACCAGAGTCTACAATGTTTCCGACGAAATTGAAACTGGCAGCTGACTGAGCACCGGCCTACGTTTCCTCCGAGTACTTTGCGATTCATTTACAGTTCTGTTTAATTGACGAATTGTTCCGAGAGGCAGCCGTTTGAGCGGCTACAATGGAATGCATGCAATTTAATGGCATCGGGCGCTTAATTACCGACAAATATGCTGCGCCACACAAATTGACCATGAAAAATTAAGTAAAGCAAGTCACTCGGTCACTGTGGAGTAAGCCGCCGAGTGGGCGAGTTCACTCACTGGCAGCTGGCATCCAATTTGTTTCATTTCATGGTCAGCCGCTGGTATTTGCGCTGCATGTCCATTTCCCCTTCTGGTCACGTGCAACTTGTTGTCAGTGTTTTCCGAGCATCAGTAAACAGTCGACTGACACTTGCGCTGCATTTTTTATGTTCGACGCACAGCTTTCCGAGCTGTGGGCGTGGAGAATAGCAAAACTTGGCTGTTGTCATTGCGCTGAAACAATGAAAGCACACACACACACACATACAAATGTTTGGCCGTAACTCCTGAAAGCATTTTCATGCTTGACCGCAGTTTATTGCAAACAAGTTGCAAAGAATACAAAAGTTATTCTGAATATTTAATAAGCAATTATGTTTTGTTTACAATTGATATATGTACAAAGGTCTAAGATGCATAGAAAATATTTTAGTCTAGCAAAAGTTCCTAAAACTTAGCCTGCCGAAAGTTAGTTTTGGCTAGGTTTGTGATTTTTTTTACTGGGAAACAACAGATTAGTTAAGAAACTTTAATTAAAGCATTATTGTAACGCAAAGAACAGTGACTGTAAGTGTGGTTATTTTCTGAAAACAGAAGTGTAAGTTGCTCTGAAATGATCGAAAAAGACGGCCAGACCTGGGCAAAATCAAATTTTTTCCAAAATAACAAGTTACTGACAAAGGATTCTGGATGAAAAGACAAAAAAAATTTTACACCTATCGGCGCTTTGAAGGTTTGCGTCTGAATTATTTTTTAGGAGTCTGTCCCTCTCGGGCATTCTTATGGTGAATCGGTTTACGAAAACCTTGTGACTTTAAATTTTAGGTATGGGATGTGTTCAGCAATTTTATGGAAAATACTAGGAGGAAAATTTTTGTAGAACATTTTAACCCTCTAACTCCTATTTTTATGGGTCTATTTGAACCTTTTTTCCTAAAATATCAAAAAAGCCCTGTGAAGCAGGACTTCCAAGGAAGAAATGTTTGTGGTACATTTCATTTCTAGTTGCCATAAAATTCGACTATAGGTTTTTAAATACACCAAAGTTTAAAATTTAAATTGAACGCCAGAAATAAGTCAAAACTAAAGATGCGCTTAAAGATACATTTCGTACTTATTCAGAATTGATGCGAAAATGCCCTACAAAATTGTAGTTTAAAGGGTTAATGTGTATGAAAAAATGTTTAACGGAAAATTTTACTACAAGTCACTGTACAGCAGGACATTTTAGCTCAAATCTATACTTCTATATCTAAACTTATTATATAAAAACCAATGTGACTTTGTTTTTGTGAGCCTTAATCACGCAAAATCCGATAACCGATTTAGATTAACAAAGTTTATAGGTTATATAAGACCACACCCACCTGATACGCTTACGATAATGACGGAGATCAGCGATGGTATAATTTTGCAAGCAGACGTTGAGTTTAAAAGATTCAGCGTTCACATGAAGCCAAAAAGTATGCAACGCAAAATTTATTTTTTAGCAATCGCTGCATTTGACACCGACCACAACTTGTGGCACACACTTAGGATTGAATTTATTGTAAAACTTTTGCAATAAACTAATATTTCGCTGCTTTTAAACTATTCCCTCCCCCCCAATTAATGCATTTATTTTATTTCCATTTGCAGATTTGCGCTCTCCTACATTCTGCTCTGTTCGCTGTTTTGGTTCCTATATTTTCTAATTGACGGCGGCTCCGAGGACTATTGGCGCCCCGTATCGAGCAGCTTCTCGACACTGTCGCTCGTCACCATCTTGGCCATGTGCTTCACTCACTGGGGCACGTACCGCGCCTACCGCGTCACCACCTCGGCCGCCACGGCCATTGTGCTGTGCGCCGCCTCGCTGACCTTCCTCACGTACACGGACCGCGCCTTCAGTCCGCTGGGCCACTTTGCCATGTGCCTCGAAATTGTGCTGCTCATCTACACGGCGCTGCCGATGCCGCTGTGGATGAGCGCCGCCATTGCAGTCACCTACTCGATACTGTTCGAGGTCGCGTCGCACATTGTCGTCGGCAACAGTGCCGTGCACGGCACCGCCACGGAGTTCAACCACAAGATTCTGATGCTGCGCATATTGCTGCACTTCAGCGTGCACCTGGTGGGTCTGCATGTGCTGGTGATGAATGTGGTGCGCATGCGCGGCACCTTCATGAAGGTAGGCCAGAATCTGCTGGTGCGCCGTCAGCTAGAAATGGAAAAGCAACTCAAGGAGAAGATGATACACTCGGTGATGCCGCCCAAGGTGGCCGATATGCTGCTGAACGAGAGCAGCGGCGGCGGCGGCGGCGGCTGCATTGATGCGAGTGACAGCGCCGTGAATCGCGAGCGACACTACGTGCGTCCGCGCACCTCCAACGATGTCAAGTCGCTGTTTCGTCCATTTCACATGCACAGCATGGACAATGTGAGCATTCTGTTCGCCGACATTGTGGGCTTCACGCGCATGTCCTCGACGAAGACGGCCGAGCAGCTGGTGGAGATACTGAACGACCTCTTCGAGCGCTTCGACGATCTGTGCACCCTGAACGGCTGCGAGAAGATATCGACGCTGGGCGACTGCTACTACTGCGTGTCGGGCTGTCCGGAGCCGCGCGCCGACCACGCCATATGCTGCGTGGAAATGGGGCTGGGCATGATTGACGCCATGCGCTGCTTCGACGCACAGCGGCACGAGGGCGTCAAGATGCGCGTCGGCGTGCACACGGGCACTGTGCTGTGCGGCATTGTGGGCACGCGACGCGTCAAGTTCGACGTGTGGAGCAATGACGTCACGCTGGCAAACAAGTGAGTAACGAGAATGTTAGGTTAGAGTCGAAAAGCATCTAAAGTTGAACAATTTCAGAATGGAGTCGTCGGGCAAGCCGGAACAAGTGCACATTTCCGAGGAGACTTCCAGTTTTCTGGGCGATGCATATTTTCTGGAAGAGGGCGAAGAAGTGTTCGGTGAGATTTTTTCAACGGTTCTCTCGAGTTACACCAACAATAATTTGTTGTTGTTGCATTTCAGGTCATCGCACCTATTTCGTTGTTGGCCGACGAAAAGACATTTCGCGTGCCAACAGCCTCAGCCCCAGCATGCGTGCCAATTCGGACGGCAGCAACCTGTTGCTGCCCGGCGTGCCCGGCCAAGCCACATCGCTTTCGCAGAGCGCCACCAACATTTCCGTCATCCATCCGAATGTGCCGCCTGCCTCGCCCGTAGGTCAGCTGTCCTCCTCCCTCAACCCCTCACCAGTGCTTTCCATACGCCCACGACTGACTTCGCTGAGCATGAAGCTGCGCAAGAAGTCGCAGAGCCGCGAGCGCGACATCGAGCGCGGCGTTATCCATCCCGAGGCAACGGGCGTACCGTCGGTGATTGTGGTGCGCGAACGACCAAAGATTATTATAACCACCAAAAGCCTACCGGGCAGCCTGGACTCGGACGAGCAGGACCAAGTGGACGACGGCTGCTGCCGCCCCACCAACGGCAACGCCGTCAAGGCGCACTCCACCGAAGACAGCGGACGGCCAAAGATCAAGTTGAAAGTGTGGAAGGTGCCGCGTTTCCTCAAAAAGATCGAAGATATTGCCAAGCACAATGAAAAATCCACCAACACCGACCTCAACTTCGGCATAAAGTCAACAACGGGCGGTGCATCGTCGACACATGCCGACGAGACGGTCGCCTTCATCGAGTCGAATGGCTATCTGCAGCTGCCGGTGGTCATAGAGGCAACGCGGTCAACGGCCACAACGCACACAACGAACACTCTCGAAGTACCACAGAAGCCAACACTGCACCATGCAGCCACTTCCACAGGCATATCGCATCAACACAGCGCCAAATCGCCCGACGGCAGCTGCTACTCGCCCGGCCAGTACTCCATGTTCGACGATATCATCGACATACGTTCGTACATCAGTCAATCGCGCAGCGATATTTCGCCATTCGGCCGCTCCGGCAGCTACCGTTCGCAGTGCGGCCGCAGCGGCAAGTCGGAGACGTCGCCCATGTCACGGCCGCGCGCTGCCACACTCACAGTGGGCCCAACCGACGGACCGGCGGCTCAACCACTCATTGGTGGCGCCGCCATGCCGCCCGCAACGACGACAGCCTCCGGTCTGACGGCTGCAACCGCCAATCATCAGCCCACCCACTCGCGCAACTCCAGCATCTGGCCCGACGGCCTCAGCATATGTCCCTCGGCCACGTCGCGCAAGGACTCCGGCATCAAGAGCAACTCGCGCCGCTCCTCGATACAGCAACAGATCTACGCACTCAATCAGTCGGCGATAAGCACGCACCGCGTGTCCGGCTACTTCACCAGCTCAACGTCGAGCATATCGAATATTGGCGATGTCAGCAACCTGCCGCACGTGCCCCTCCCACCGATACCGCAGCCCACGCCGCAAGTGGCCGATCCGCTGGCCGCGTGCCTGCAGCAGCTGCGCAAACAGTCCGACCTGCAGCTGATTCGCTGCGTGCGCGACAACGCCAAGTCGCAGCGCAGCTACCTGGTGAAGCCGCCGCTGCATCGCTTCAGCCTCTACTTCAAGTCGCGCCACATGGAGCGCGACTTTCGCTCGAAGGCGCACCGCTTCGGCACCGAGAACGAGACCGAAGGACCGCCCACGCTGGCCACACCGCGCTACAACACCTACATTGACATATTCATCGGCATTGCCGTCTACCTCTGCATCTCCGTGTCGCTCTTCCTGATGACGCCGAACACCGTGACGCCGAGCTTCCGGCTCTGGGTCTCGCTCTTCACCGTCTTCACAGCCATACAGATATTTGCGCTGTTCCTGTTCACACGGCAGATGTGCCGCCGCAGCAGCACGCAGGCACGCTCCAAGATCAACGGCACCGAGTCGTGTGCGGACCGCATCTTCGAGGCCATCTCCAGCTGGTACCCGTGGCACATCTGCCTGGCCATACTGATGGCCATGCCCGTCATGCTGATCATTGCCAACTTCCTGCTGCTGGATCTCAACCTGCTGGAGGCCTTCGAATACCACTACGGCTTCCTGATCTTTGTATGCATTGTGCACTTTTGCAACTTTACGCAGCTCAACTGTTGGATGCGCAACATTTTGGCGTTTCTGGCGGCGCTCTGTTTCGTGGGCATTGCGGTCAGCCAGCTGACGGTCTACTCGAATCGCACCGATGCCGCGGAGGCAGCGGCGGCTGCGGCGCAGAATGCCTCGCGGCTGCCATACCAGGCCAGCGAGGGTGCCAACTACCTCATCGAGGAGATCAAATGGTTTCAGGACTACCACGTCGAGATCTATCTGGATCTGCTGCTCATACTGGTGCTGGTGTGGTTTTTGAATCGCGAATTCGAGATCGGCTACAGGCTGACGTTCTACGGCAACGCGGTGGCCAACGAGGACAAGATACGCGTGCAGAACATGAAGAACCAGGCGGACATGCTACTGCACAACATCATACCGAAGCACGTGGCCGAGCACCTGAAGAACACCGCCAAGTACTCGGAGAACCACCACAACGTGGCCATCATCTTTGCCTCCATAGTGAACTTCAACGAGATGTACGACGAGAGCTACCTGGGCGGCAAGGAGTACCTGCGCGTGCTGAACGAGCTCATAGGCGACTTTGACGAGCTGTTGTCGCGACCCGAGTTTCGTTGCGTGGAGAAGATTAAAACCATTGGTTCGACTTTTATGGCAGCCAGCGGCCTGGATCCGTCGCGTCGCGGCCAGAAGAACGAGCACATCTACGCACTGATGGAGTTCTCCATAGCCATGCAGGGCGTGGTCGACGCCTTCAACAAGGACTTGCTGGAATTCAATCTGATTTTGCGCATTGGGCTCAACATTGGCGATGTGACGGCGGGCGTGATTGGCACCAGCAAACTGCACTACGACATTTGGGGCGATGCGGTGAACGTGGCGTCGCGCATGGACTCGACGGGCGTGCCCAATCGCATACAGGTGGGCAAGGACTGTCTGCCCTTCTTAGAGGAACGCTACGAGTTCGAGCCGCGCGGCAGTGTCTACGTGAAGGGCAAAGATCACATGGAAGTTTACTTGTTTACGAAGTGTAAGAATGAGGACGGGGAGAAGGAGAAGGAGGCGAACGGCGGACAAGTGGGTAATGGAACTGGGGTGGCTATGAACAAGGCGGCAGAGAGTGGCAAAGAGCCGAATGGCGAGGCTGTAACGGAAACGGCCGGGCAGCTAAGCAAGGAAGGCACCTAGACGACCTACGAACGCGAATGCAATAAATGGACAATGAATTGCGCTGCGAGAAATTCGTTGGAGCGAATTTCGTTTTATGAAATTCAAGTGCTGTGATGTTGTTGACCTGGACAGTCAGGACTACTGTGTAGAGGCTTTGAGTATTAAGTTTGCATGCAATATTTGGCCCAAGTGCAGAGAGCTGCTTGCCAGGAGCGTCCGTACGAAGACGCACGAAGAAAGGAAGGCGGTTGGTGGATTTTTCAACACTTTAGAACAATCAGCAACTTTTTGAATGCAAAAAGAAATACACAAACATATACATACGTATGTATGTATGTAGAGGATAAAGCGAAAATGAGTAGGAAGCAGAATGGTTTCAAAAATGCATTTAAGGCAAATGTGAGTGTGGCAGCAGTGGGCGGACGAGGCAATAATTGTGGATATTGTTGACGCAACATGTGATATTAGCTGTGTAGGAGGCGAGACGGTGATGGAGAAGGTAAAAGAACAGTTTGAAAGAATGGCAAAATGTGTGATCGAAAAGAGAATGAAAGGATGAGATGAGCTCAGCTGAGACGAGGAAAAGTGATTTTGAGGCAACTAACAATGACTAAACGGGTAATCGAGCGGGCGCACACACGCAAAGCTATTGCAGAACATATTTCAATGTGGCTTTAAATGTTAAAGTTATAGCAGTTTAAATCAACTACATGCATATATAAATATATATATATATATATATATACACATACAATATATTTGTTACACACAAAACAAGGGATTATACGTAAATGATAAAGTCAAATATTTATGAAACAATCAATATTTTCAAACACAAATGATATTTAACCTATGAAAAGTTATTTTTTAAAATATGTAAAAACCAAAACAATCGATTTGTCCGATTTCGTGCTGTTATTTGGGCTATTTTGTTGCATGTCAGAATGTCTGGCCATGGAATGTGTTTTAGCTTCTTGTGTAGCCGATTGCTGCAAGTGACACAAGCTCTTCGTTTCAACTAATACAACGTGCATAGCAACAAATAGTACGCGTACATGTGTTGTAGACAATAGTTGTACTGAATATAAAGAAAATTTGTAGCAAAATTCTCTCATTGAACATATTCGAAAACACATAATTCAACATCATTGTGAATCGAATAGTAATTGGCTTAATTTGCAGCAACATAGTTGAACGCTGGGCTTTGAATATTGCCGCACAAAAGTCCATTAAGTTTTGCTCGTCGCACAAGTGTCTTTTGCTGGCATGTGAGTGTAGCATTTCAACGCAAATAGGCGCAAAAAGTTTGCATTTTTCTTTAAAAAAATCAGCAATTGTAAATTGACTCCAAACATAGAGCACTTTTTTTTTTAAGCAATCATACTCACTATTAACATTCAGTTAGCAAATTCATTAGATACACTAAGGGACCGACACTTTTGTATTTCATGCAAATATTACTTTTTTTATAGTGTTGTAAGTTACACTTACATTTGCATAGAACTTTATAGCCAAAGTTACAGTGTAGTCAAGTTGTCAGTGCGCGAGTTGGACCGCAAAGCGAAATGTTTTACTCACCAGTTCGCTGGCATATTATGAGATTAGTTTTGATGGCCTCATGCGTGGCATACATTCAGGCGTTGTCTTTTATATTGTTTACACTGCGCGAAAAACGATCACGTCTGATTTAAATATTTGCGCAATCTGTGTAACATTGAATGTTTCTCACCGCACCTTCCCACTTCTATCATCCACTGTGACTTTTGTATTGTACAATTTTCTGCTCTACAAGTTTTCCCATTAGTAGTCATTTTGTAGCAGCTCTTTTTTTTAACTATGATAAAGTTTTTACTATGAAGTACTAAAGCGCATAAATATTTGTACGTTTCTATGAAAAGTGAATAAAAAATCACAAAAAAATCAACCACTAATTTAAGCCATTAATTCACTATTGTGTAACTATCGAGTATTTTCTATTCATTGACTATTTATAAAAGCCAACTATTGTATGATTAGTTGTAAAGTGTACCTATGTATATTTTTGTAAAAGTTGCTGCAGGCTCAAAGCGAACAAACAAAGCACAAGCGCCCCCATGCAGTATTGGCGCGCATGAAACGAACGAAAGAGCGATTTGCAAAATCGCATTGTTATGTACGAATAGCGCGCGCGCACACATAAACACACACAAACACTCCTTAAATTATTATT
Organism: Melieria crassipennis; assembly: GCA_963668005.1. Lineage (NCBI taxonomy): Eukaryota > Metazoa > Arthropoda > Insecta > Diptera > Ulidiidae > Melieria > Melieria crassipennis. The sequence goes on along the minus strand of OY764962.1, from coordinate 38,238,459 downwards.
AGTAATTATTGTTAGCAAGCTGAAAATTTTTATATATAACTGCATGCGTGTGTTTTTCACATTACTGTACCATTGCTACACGCATACAAACATAACTATTATGATTATTATTATTATTAATTCCATTGCAATTAGATTGTAGACGAATTCTATGAGTACGAGCGTAGCCAAATTGTTAACTTTACTGCATAATGCAATATACACACACACACAGACACAGAGCGACAGGATGGCCACACACATGCATCCGCCTAAAGCCTGGTTTTGATGCATTTGTGCGCACTGTGTAAATCACTGTGCACACAGTCCCATATTACTTGTACAGATTTCCTAAAAGTATGCAACTATTATTGCACATTAATTTTTGTACTGACATTTGTTTGTTAATTTTGTTGTATCACCACAAAATCGTACAATCTGTGTGTATTTATGATAAATGTTGAAATTCGTTTCGAATTGTTCAGTCCTTAGTTTTAGTTTTAGTTTTACTTATAATTTATGTATATTTAGGCGAATGAATTGTGTGCGAGATGTTGTTAGAATTGTACTATTTACATGCAGATGCAAGAGAAGTGTTACAACAAAACCTTAAATTAACATGAAAGCAGAAATATTACGAAAACATAACGAAAAATAAAAAGCAGAAATTCATGTCTAAATGTCACTCGAAAGGCCGCGTATTTTATTTTTCACCATCGCAGTCATGAAAGAAGCAAACACTTGAAAGCGGTAAGTAGGAGAAGAGGAAGGCGAAACAGTCGGCAGTTCGCTGGAATTGAAAGCGATTAGCATTGACATTTCGACTTGACGCCCACTGCCGTTTGTGTGCTGCGACGATTATGACAGACGAGGGTTGTGTAATGAACACGCATCTGGCCACGGCACTGTCAGCAACTCATAATCGGTTTATGTAAATGTAATTTTTTAGAGTAAATTTTCCAACGACTGCATTATTCAGTTGCGGTTCGATAATCATGGAAGGCGAGCAACTTTGAAGTAAAGCAGAGGAATGAGAAGTCACAAATTATACTCACAAGTGTTGCTTGAATTCTGATTGTTATTGAGGCACAAAATCGTGTGATGTAGCAAAACGGAATTGGATGACAACTATGGATTGCTGAGAATGCCAACGAAAAGTTCACGATTAGATTGGATTGAGTAGTTGGTGTGTAAAAAAGTGGTTGCTCTTTGTCGGTCCTGAAAGACCCAAGTGAAGCCACAATAATTCATTATTATATAGAATGAGATCTTCCAACGGTACTAAAGATGCTTTCAAGAAAGTGCAATCACACTATGCAAGTTCTGCTTTCGAAAGTACATTCAACAAAGCCGAAAAGTGCTCGCTAATAGTAATTTTTTGGTAGTCACACGTGCAGGTTTTACTTTCTGAATTTTAAATGCTTTCAGAAAGTACTTTACTTGCTTAGTTCGACGGCACCTTAAGCAGACTGTGTAAAAATTCCATTGGCTATATGCTAACTAGTCTTATCGGATAGATTTCCTAGATTATTGAAAAAGAAATTCCTTAATTGAGTGCTTTTTCTTTTAGAGAATAAGTTATAAGCAAAGACTGGAAGCAGTGGCGCACGCAGGGGGGTTTTGAGGGTTCAAACCGTCCCTCCCAAACACAAAGATGGCTCGTACAAATACTGGAAATTGCCTTGATTGTGCAGTGGAACAAAATACATAGATATCTGTGTACAGGAAGAGTTTATTTTCAGGAGTGAAAAAAATTTACTATGTCAAATTTGAACAAATAAATTTAACTTCTATCGAACATACACAGTGAAAAATTTCACAGTATTTTTGTTATCTCAACAGAAAAATATGGTTTCAATTGAAATCGAGTTGCGTACAACTTTTGGGTCCCCAAATGAAATCCTGTGTGCACCACACAGTGCAACGAGCGTGGCCAAAAATCAAAAATATCGATTATATAATTTGAACTTTTTTTTGATGCAGGTCGTTAGGTAATACTTCAGCTAGTAAGGATCAGAAATTTTTTTCTTAAAATTTTGGTTCTGCTTATTACAGGACTCTTTGGAAGTCACATTATTTAATTTCATACATTTTTCTATTGAATTTACCAATTGTCAAAGCACAATTCAATTGGTTATAACTTTTTATCTGATTAAGCAAATGAGATGAATTTTTCTGTAAAATAAACTATGATTATTTTTCTACGCTGGCAATGTCATATTTTTATCTATGTTTTGTTTTGTTCGTATATGCCGTTAATTTGAAAAAAATGTCAAAAAAAATTAAAATTATTACAAGTTTTGTGACAGCGCAAAAAAAAGTCCACTAGTGTCCAGCATTATTTTAGCAGTACGTAATAGCTCAGAGTATGTATTATTAAAAACAAAGAACTTTAGCTGCTAATATCTGCTACCCTTCAGACTACCACTTAAATGTTGGCGGGTGGCAAATGATGAAAATAAAAAGATTTTTAAAGAAAATAAGGAGCGAGTGCAAAAGGAATTTCGTACAAAAATGGGTTTAGTCGTGGATCAAGTTAAAACGGGGTACGGAACGTCTAATGACGGTAACACTGCTAGGCGGTTTTTCGAAAATGTTCAACTTTCCGCCAGCATAACTGGAGTGGACACGGATTTAGTAAGTATTTTCTCTTATTTTAAAAATATTATGCAGTGGCAAAGCAATAAATACGTTGACCTTTGGAAAGCTTCTAGAAGAAACCTTCAAAATCTATATAGCAAAGTATTCATGGTATTATATGCCCATGACAGTACACAAAATACTAGTCCATGGCTGTGAAGTCACGAAACATTTCAACATCCCCATTGGTTTTCTTTCAGAAGATGCGTTGGAACCGAGACATAAAGAATTTATAAAATTTCGTTTAGAGAAGAGCAGAAAAATTTCGCGTTATGCTTGTAATATTGACATTATGACCCATTTATTACTTTCGTCAGACCCTTTCATTTCTGCCGGCCGGAAATTATGTACTAAAAAGCAGAAGCATGCTGATGATATTGATCGATTTGTTGTTTTAGGAGAATGTAGACATGAAAGCAATGAACTAAATTCCTTATTGTCAGAAATTAATTTTGATTTTTTTAATATTAGTTCTAGCAGCTCCTCGTCAGAATATTTTGAGTTGAGTGAATAATTATGTATATAATTTTTTATGAATATGTATAAGTATGGGTGGATAACACTTCAGCGACTCAAAATTAGTATAGACGTATAATTACAATACGAGTAGTGTAATTATCAATTAGTTTTTATTTATACATATTAATAAACGCAATGAATTTACAATTATGAAATTTTGTTCTGGCTTGCTTTACGAGTTATGTGGGAAAGTTCATATCTTATAAAGTGGGAGTGGCATCCCGCTCATTTTTTTTCAAATAAATAATTACAAAAGGAAACTAGACCCGATTTCTTATTTATGTGGTATAGTATGCATTTTTTAGAAGATATAGGTAACTTTGAAAGTAGGCGTGGCATCGCGCCAATTTTTGGTTAGTATAGCAAATTCATTGTTATTATTTCTCACACCACATTTTGTTACTGTACGACCTTTTTTAAAAGATTTATTTTAAAATATAGATTTTTTTGTATGGGAGGTGGGCGTGGTAATGGGCCAATTTCAATAATTTTTTACATATAGTCTTTTTTTTAACAAAAACTACGATGTGCTAAATTGCATCCAATTCGAACAACGTTTACTATTTTTGGCCACCGTTTGTATGAAAGCGTTGCACTGTGCGCCACTGGCTGGAAGATGTAAACGTTGGATATGTAAAAGCTGCAAGATGTGAAGATTGGAAGTGTATAACGTTTAGAGGTTAGAAATTTAAAGATGCTGATTTGCAAATAATAGTGTCAACTTTTTTTCTTTTGAATTTTGCGAAAACACTTTTTGAGCGATTTAACATAAAACATAATTGAAACATTAAATTTTTGTTTAGTTCATCTTTAGTGTGACCATATGGTCACGCTTGGAGCTACTGGGTTAATTACAAAACTATCGAACTTCATTGGAATATGATTCATAGTTACGTTGAAAATTGTATCAGAAGCAAAAGTAAACGAAACCATTTTGCAGGAATGCCTAGAAAATTCGCAGCAAGAACCATCCATTTACATATAAATAAGTGATGAACATGGATAGCAGGATGAATACGATTAATGATCAAATATTCGCAGCAAGAACCATCCATTTACATATAAATAAGTGATGAACATGGATAGCAGGATGAATACGATTAATGATCAAATATATAGTGATGAGTACCTTTAAAAGCGGCTTCTGTCTTTCATCAAGGCCATTTGTTAGTTAATTGATCCGGTGAAGGTAAATCAGTCAATGACAATTACCGCTATTTTGTTATCACGAAAAGTTGGTTAACAAAAAGAAATAGAGAAATAAATTCAGAAATAATGATAAATAATTTTACATGTGTTTTTTATTTCTTCGAAATTCAAAATCTGACGGTGTCAGCGACGGTTTAAAAGTTTGCATGGAGAAATGGTGAAAAAACATGAATCAATGGCCCTATTGACTTCAAACTTGGTGAAAGAAATCTCAGTGAGAAATAAATCGACAATTGTTTTTCACTTTTGTGTAAATCGAAATCTAACAGTATCAACAATGGGTTAACAGTTTGGATAGGGAAATATTTAATGGGCCAATTGATATCAAATATGGAAAAAGTATTTCAAATGAGAAATTATTAGACATGTATTTTTCATTAAAATCTGGCAGGGTCAACAAAGAGTTAAGAGAAACATGATTGATTGGATTCATTGACTTTAGACTTGGAAAAAGTACTCAAAATCGGTAATAATTCATTGCATGTTTTTCAGTGTTTGAAAATCAACATCAGGGAAATTTAAAAAATGGTTAGACGTTTATGTGACGTTCCCTAATCTTACTACTGTAGATTATTGAAAATTATAAAGAACGTTCTACTCTATAAAACAGCATTGGATCATTGCTGTTGTAGCCTACAATTTGTAGCAAATGGTTTATAGTTTAGAATTATTAGGTTTTGCTTCATAAAATTTTAAAGTGGTACTAAAGCCACTGGACACTAGCAGACATGCGCAAAGAATTTCCAACTATGTACTTTGAAATGGCCTATAAAAAGTTACGTGTTCACTTGAGCTAGAAAACTTCGTCTTTCAGAGGCGCTCTGCGACAGGGGCGACAATAAATATCAAAATATGGATCGACCCTCTCAAATGCCCAAAAGGTGCATAGCTCAATGAAAATCCTATCTCGGACTAAGTGACCACTAAGTGACTCTGCAGTTGATGTAGTAGTCTGACAGATACCGCAAAAAATACTTGGTGCATTGTTTCGTAAATTTAAAACTTGTGCCCATTGAAATAAACCACATAATTTCAAACAATCGTCAAATTTTAACCTTACTATGGATTGTAAAAAATTTTTTCTTATAAATAATAAAAGCCTAATACATGAAAATCCAGAACTTCATAACAATAATTCAGTTTGTTTCGGGGTGTCCCCGTCAGACTACCTCATCAGTTAAAACTAGAGCACGTCAGTAGCAGAGGTTTAACTTAGTCCAAGTATTGCAGTCATAATATTTAGTAGACTTTATTTACTGAGAATATAGAAGCCATCTATCAAAATTCCTGCAGTCAGCAAGTCATTTTAAAATTGCCTAGTTTTCTGCTTTAATCCAATTTATACTTTGTAATAACACTTTGTCTCTACAGACGAGACTTTGCAAAGGGAATACTTTGCCTTTTTCTATCATAACACTGAGTACTCGTAATTGTACCCTATGCAGTGTAAGAAGCACTTATTTAAATCTTAGTATTGTTAAGTTATCTTTTAAATCAATTTATTTTTACTCATATAAATATTTCATATTTACCTAAACATTTCAATTTCGCCGTCTTAACAATTTAAGCGTCTAAACATTTTCATTTTATTTTTAACAAAAGATGCATTAATTCTTCAGGTTGAAGCAACATTCGTTAGAGAACACTTGGAAAAAATTATGCAATCGTCAAATAAATTCTTTAGATATCAGATATCAGTCATTCCGTTTTACTAAAATAAGTACAAAAGTAAAAACAAACACAAACTTACTAATACTAAATCTTCCGGTTGATGACGGCTTCTGTTAAGGCAGTGACAGCGTTGGTCAAATTGTTGATTGAGTCCGTAGCTGCTTTAAAGCAATTCATGGTCTGCTCGTGCAATCGTTTGTCGCGCTCCTCGTTATCGCGCATAATGCCAATCAACGTCTCGAGTATCTCGTGGCGTTTCGTTGCTGCTCTGTGGGCGTGTGGCGCTTCGACATCGGCCAATGTTGGCAACCGCATTTCTGTATCACTAATTGGTTCGGAAACGACTGCTACCTGTTGCTCGTCGTCCGACACAGTCTCTATTTTAACGATTTCGTTTTGCTGCAACAACAACAAGATATGAGTATGATGTGAGCTCTGCATTTCTACATTGACCCTTTCCCGACCAATGGAACACAAATGGCACACACGCAATTGTTACTCACGATGACACTTTCAGTCTTGAAAATGTATAATAAAATGCATATTTGACCCATGCTCGAGAAAGGGTTAAACTTCACATACAATCAATGCAATATTCCGCAGCTCACTTTCGAATGATTCATCCTCAGCTCGTGGTGCATATCGTTTTCGGCAGGTGATGCCGCCATTGGCAGCCTTCTCTTTGCGCGCTCGCGAACGTATTTGATTTCTCCAGTGCGTCAAACTCTAAAGATTCAACTTGCAGATTAGTGGATCACATGTCATGTGTGGGTCTCACCTGTCGCCATTTCTCGCGGCTTCGTTTTGGCCCTTTGAGCGCATTGAGTTTCGCAGTCAACTCGGTCCAGAGCAAATCGTTGCGCTTCGTGTCTGCAGGCTCGAGTTTAGTGGTCAGCTTCAGTTCGGGATATTGCTTCACAAAGTCCAAATAGCACACGATTTGCTCTTTTGTCGAACGCTGCAACGAACTCTCTGCACAAAGTGCGAAATTATTTATTTGTTTATTTGAAATTCATGTAAAAATCAGCCAATTACTTACTGTTACTCATTTTGAGAAGAAACAATCACAATTCGTGTCGCAAGCAGTCATCTGTTTGCGCTGACACATCGCTTACTCACCACAGCGTTTGGCTGGCTTTGTGACTGGCGCTGTCAGCGCCGAGTCTCAACTTCAACAACATTTTGTGACTGGCAAATCAGTGTTGCCACATTGGTTGCTAATAATGATAATATTTACAAAGTTAAAATCTTTTCAATGGCCAACAACAAAATTGTGTACATTTCGATTGGGTTAGTTTTGGTTAGTTTAGGTTATGTTAGTTTAATTTAGGTAAGAGTTGGTTTCATGAAATTGAGTCGTTAAATATATGAATTCGATGGCAGAAGAGTAAGTCAGCAAATAACGGGGCTGCATTGCTGAAAAGATAATGGAGTGAAGTCCACTAGCCAGCAAAGAGAGACAGCCCGGTAGGCCCCGCGTGACCTGGACAAGGTCGGTCCATCGTGGGCTGGTCAACTCGATTGAAGTTAGAAAAACAGAAAGCAGTGGTCAAGAACTAAAAAAGTTGGCACGCAGGCGTGGTTGGGATTTCAGGCTGCAATGCTGATGAGGAAGAGTGGGTTAGTGTAATTTTTGTTGTATATATTGTAGAAGCCTAACAGATCACTCTTTAACACTAGGAAGACCGTTTCCCATACCTACAAACACTACATATTACATCCGCTGATATCACGAAAAGTACACATCGGATTTGACTAATTGTGATTGTAGAGCCCTAATTGTAGAACCCGATAAAAAAAAAAAAGTCATCAAAGCAAAACTTGATAGAAATACTAAAGAAAATACAAATATTTAAAAATGAAAAACCGTCAAAATGATCGAATGATTTTAAAATGTTTTGAAAACACAAAAATATTACTACTTTATTTAATTCAAAGTAGTTGACAACTGCCCCAATTGCCCAAAAGAAGAAGAGGAGATTATAAGTCAACTTCACTGCCACTGCCACGGCTTTCTTTACATGGAGATAAAAAGCTCCGAGTTGACCCTCCTTGACCTCCGCTCACTCCCTGTGAGAGTTTTGCAAGGATTCATATAGGAATCACAACACTTCCTCTTCCTTGTGATATCACAATGCGCGAATTCGAGACCAAAGTATGCCTTTTGGTGAAGTCCAGTGGCCAAACAGCAAGACAGATCATTCAAAGCATTCATTGTCTAATTATTTCTAATTATTTTCATTTAAGTATTCTTGATTTCAGTAATCTTACAAAGTTCTCACTTCGTTTGGCCAAAATTCGCTTTCGTATAAACGCAGTCACTGCATTCGGCAAGCAGATTCTCTTCAAGACGTCACGGGCTCACTATTTCAAGTATTTACCACTCGGTTGTCAAATGCTTTAGACAAAAACGTGCTCGGGTTGTGTTAAAACATTCTTTATTAAACTTACTTGTATATTTTAATATGATTTTCATGTCGATGCTAAGGTTCTATAACATCTGGTTTTTGAACATTTTGTATGTTGTTTACATTTGCATTTCGTTTACAATCACATTACAGAGTATGCTTTACAAATAGATAGATATTTTGGAATCGGGACAGGATCTCGGATATTTACATTGGGACAATACACATAAAATTGGACTTGGGAAAACATACGAAATATATATATATGAAGTATGTACTAAGTAGCAGCGACAAATGCTCTCATTGCACAATTGAATGAAGAAGACGAATTACAAACAACTTGAAAGCACAAAATTTTAGCAACTACTTAAAAATATCAATGCCATTTCTGCTTCTTCGGCTCTTTACAATAATCAAGAATCACTTAGAATGTCCTTCAGTATGGAACTGGAATTGCGCGTCGGCGCAAATTCATTCAGCACATTGGAGTTCATAAGCAGCGGCTGTAGGGGTATGGGACTGGTCGGGCTGGCTCCACCGGCCTCGGCGCTGCCGCTGTTGCTGGCCGAAGAGGTGCGGCGAACGGCGCCGCTGCCAGCCGGCTGTGCACTGGCCGCGGGCGTTTGAGTGATATTCAGCAGATTTGGCATGCTGTTGGGATTAGCCTGCGGCTGCGACTCTTGCTCGAGGAACTGCACAAAGGCCTGCAGCAGATTGTCCTTTGAATGTGCACCTAAACACACACACACACACACACACAGTAAACGATTAGTAAAAGTGCGCCCATAATTGTGGCAATTATTGAGTGTACCTTGACCGCCATTGCTGCCGCCGCCGAGTATGGCGCCCAGCCAGCTGGACTGCTGCTTGTTGAGGCCCACGCGATCCGCTTCGCTGGCGGTGAAGTCCAGCACCGAGGAAATCATTCGCAGCACCTGATTCTTATCGTTCGGATGGCCGCTGACCACGTAGCCAATCAGCAGACTCTTGATGAGGTTCTTGTCGATCTTGTCCGTCTGACTGGACTCGCTGGTGCTGAGCTTCTCGGAGAGGGAGCCGTTTTGCTGCTTCAGCGTTTCAACTGTGCGTGGGGTAGAGATGGAGAGGGCAACATTAAATCAAAGTAGGCAAAGTCTGCACATGCAAAGAGCATTAAACTGGATATGGAAATCGGGGAATAGTTCGAATAGATATAATTGTGGCAATGCGTGTTTATACTCGACTTTAGTCCAACGTTGCAGTTACTGGTTACGGGGCATGCAGTACAGGGCGCCGCAGCCGGGACAGTATGACATAAGTACTGGTAAGTTTCGCACGCAGTGGCACACCAGTACCTGATGTAATACTCAACCGGCTGGACGCAGTTAGTGCGGCAACGGTTCGATGGTTCAGGCAGCGCAGACGCAACCACCGAGCGCGCGCGCGCAACGGGCGCATTGGCATAGCTGGTTAGAGGGGTTGAGGGGGGGTTAGAGCGAGTTGAGCAGGCAGCTGTAGTGTAACGAGCGTTTACGTTTTTCAATCATTCGCATACACAGTCTTGCTATCGCTCTGTCTCTCTCTCTGCCGCAGGCGAGAGCATGCAAAATTATAGCAACTATGGAAGAAAATTTCAACTGCACAATTTGAACTCAAAGTTTTCGATACTCGCAAAATAACCAAAATTATTATGAGCAACAAAATGCAAAGGAAGTTAAATTAAATGAAGGTAAAATGAAATAAAATCGAAACGAAACGAAAAAAAATGTAGACACAGATACAACCTCGGGCAATCTCCAGATGCAACGTGAGTTCAGGATATCGATTTGGCTCACAGTTACAAATTGAGATTTCCCAATTTTGCATCGCACACTTGAGGCTCAAAATCAAATTAAATTAAATCAAGACAAACTAAACTAAAATTACGTAAAACTAAATCTAAGCAAGCCGAACATAGATCTGAGAAAAGTGTGTTCTGTGTAGAGTTACTTCAGGTGACGGTGTGTGGTAAATAACTAAAAATCAAACTAACGAATCAATCTTTGTGGGTGTAAAGAAGATGTAACTAGTGGAAGTTAGTTATATTTACTAAAAGTTAATAGTGTCACTAATCGAAAAACGAACTAAAATGGGGCAACCTATGGTTTTTCTCTTTAGTTCTTTCTGATTTTTTGTCAAACATTTTGGACTATTCAGAAGGAATGGAAATCCTTCTTTACGAAATATACTTGTTTGGTCAATATTTGTGAAATATTTGAATAGAATTAACATTTTTATAATATTTTTATTCAGTTTTCTGCAGCTTTCGAAGTATGTGGAATATTAAGGAGGAAGCCGGGTCCTTTGCAAAATATTTATAGTTCTTTTGCCAATTTTTGTAAAATATTTAAATAGAATTTATATTTATCAAATTTTTTCTATAAGATTTCTGAAGTATGTGGAATATTAAGGAGGAAGGCGGCTCCTTTGCAAAATATTTATAGTTCTTTTGCCAATTTTTGTAAAATATTTAAATAGAATTTATATTTATCAAATTTTTTCTATAAGATTTCTGAAGTATGTGGAATATTAAGGAGGAAGGCGGCTCCTTTGCAAAATATTTATAGTTCTTTTGCCAATTTTTGTAAAATATTTAAATAGAATTACCATTTATCTAATTTTTTCCTGTCAGTTTTTTGTAGTTTTCGAAGTATGTGGAATATTTAGGAAGAAGGCAGCTCCTTCTCTGTGCAATATTTATAGTTTATTTGTCAATATTTGTAAAATAATTGAACAATATTAACATTGATCTCACTTTATTCTATCAGTGTCCTGAACTTTTCGAAATACAGTCGTATCTGGATATAGTGAACTAATTATTGCAAGGCCTGTTCACAGTATTGAGGTTGTTCACTATATCAAGGTTAACATTTTTGTTCAAAAACTCGTTTTATTTGCTCAAAATACAACTTTTGCTTTTTGCTTGAAATTTCTTTCAAAATTGTTTTCATGATTTAGAGGCTCCATGCCAAAATTTAGGTGTTCACTATATAGGGTGTTTACTATACCCAGACACGACTGCAAGTGGAATATTTGGAGGAAGGCAGAAAAACATTCAGAAATTATTTGAAAAATATTTAAATAGAAGAAACTAACTGATTTAATATATTCCTTCAGTTTTTTGTAGTTTTCTCAATATGAGAACCATTCAAAAGGGAGGCAGACACTTTTGTGCTATACTTTGTTGGCCAAAAGTTGTAAAATAATTCCATAGAATATATCTAATTTGATTATGTCAGTTTTCTGTACCTTTTCCAATACGAGGAACATTCAGAAGGAAGACAGCTTTTATACTTTTATAGTCAATGTTTGTAATTTATTTCAATAACAAACATTTCATGACCTAGTCTGAGTTCAAATTGCAACGCTCAAATAAATCAAAACGGAGAGAAGATTTAGCATTGAAATTGGGATTTCAAATTCAGAATCAAATGGGTGTAATGGACTTTTGTGTCTTTGAGTATTCTTTCATATAATATTCGCTTCCATGTATGTTTAACAACTAAAAATGGGCGTGGCTGTAATGTACTATGTACAGTATAGAGCCATTTGCTTTTCTACAAAAATTGCCCAAGCTCTTTTATTTCTAATAGAGCACCCATCATATATGTATTCTAGTTCTTGGCCCTTTTCACCCTTTTAGAATTATGATCATTGTATCTAACTTGATTCTTTTACTAAAACACGCCAAATGTGTCCATTAAGCAAAATAATTCACGCTGAAACTTCACTTAATAGAATGTAACGAAATACTTTTCTTTGAGCTTGTGAAAAAATTCCGTAAAACTTTCTTTGGGCCCGTAAAGAAACATAACAACTACTATATTCAAATCGCTTTCCTTGTTCGACATTGCGAACTTTTGTATGACCCATAGCAGAGCCAGAAATACAAATAACTTTTAAAAGTATTTTTTTACTACAAATGGCTAGCAGCAACTACAATGAATAACAAAGGAATTGTGCACAAATATTTAAGATTTCTTTTCTTTTGTAGTAATGTTTAGAGTAGTGTCTGTGTTTATGTAATAAAAATTGTTAAAAAGTGATAATTGTATGCAAAACGTGTCACTGGCGCCAGTGTGCGAGTCCGCGTTCATACAAACATTGTTTAAACTTTATATTGCAACGCTTAAAACATAGAAATCAAGCGATAGTACAGCAATTAGGCACACAAATACATAAATTACTAATCCAAGTTAGGTGTTAGTGCTACATTTAGGCAAACCAAAGATAGTAAAGTCCAACTCAAAGGCAAATCAACTCAAGCCAAAGTAATAAAAACCAAAAACCTTACAGAAGGGGAAAACAAAGTGGCTTTTTCTATTTCGTTTAAGAGATAAAGATTTTTAAAAAGGCTAATTATTTTATTTTTTTGTGTGAAACACTTTAGCACCCATTTTGCGTTTTGCAATTTTAACAACCAACCAACCATTCATTAAGCTCGTCGACAACTGGCTGGCGTTGATGAGACGTTGGTGACGGTGGTGGTGTTGGTGGTGGTGGTGGTGGTGGTGATGATGCAGTTGATGATTGTGGCAATGGTACAGTGTTGGTATGGCGATGGTGGTTGTGGTGGTGGTGATGACAATTGCGTTTTTTACTTTTTTCTTTGCGGTGTCTAAATTTAATTCGTAAAAGTGGATACCAACTGAAATTCCGAGTGATAGCAATTTGAAAAAATCCCAGAATTACCAGCTGATATTTACCTTTAAGAATCAATCAGCGTAGAAAGAAGGGGAATACTTATCTCGATTTAATTTTTCTCAACATTCGATTCGACCAGTTCGAAGCCATTCCAAAAACTAATTAAATCAACAATTTCCAATCAAGTCAAATGAAAACTAAAAAACTCTTCCAGAATATACAAAATTACATGCCAAATGCCACTTCCAAAATGTTATAACCAATTTCCCTTTTCTCGTGCCGCGTACGGTTTGTGTTAGTAGTTGAAATGCTTTGTGCAGTATTAGAATCTTCAATTCGTTTGGTTAGTTCACAAAATTGTTTCTTGCAATATGGAATAGTGGAGCTTGGTTACCGGTTAGGCCCAGTTTGTTTATTTACAATACGAGCAGCGCAAAGGTCTGCAGATATTTACCTTCTTCGCGCAGCGCGCCTATAGTCTGCTGGCACGTCTCCAGCTGGTCGGACAGGCGCGACGCAGCGCGCAGGCCCTGATTGGCCTCGCGCAGCTGCTGATTCAGCGCAGCGATTTCGCTCTGCAGCTGCGTCTCCTTGGCCTGCTCCAGCTGCAGCTCCTTGCGTATGCGCTGCGTGGCCGCCTGGATGTCGTTCTGCTTGTCTGCGCGCGAAGCGAAACATTTCCGATTAATACACAACCACCGATATATATCAGCATATGTCGAAGGGAAGGCAGACCCCTCCCCCCGGTTCGCTTACCATTTTGAAACTGTTCGAGTGCGCACTGTAGATTGCAGAGCGCCGCTTGATTTTTCGACTCCCGATCCTCGGCCGAGCTCAGCTTGTTGACTAACTCGTCGCGCTGCTGCAGCACCAGCGCGTACTGCGCCTGCAACGTCTCGGCGTGCTGATTGGCGCGAATACTGTGAAAAATTCACCAAACCAAGTGCCGCACACACAATACAGTAAAATATAATAAAATTAAAAATATGAAAAAACAATCATAAAAGCCGTTTTTATTGCCAACTTGCGAGCGTTGTGTGGTGAGTGCGGCGGTGGTGTGGCTCGTATCGGGCGACTGTTCCAATTTCGATGCGGCATTACGAATGCGCATTTGTTGCACTTATTAAGCGACGTTACAGTGCAGCACCGTTGTCGTGTGGCCAGCTATCGCGGGCCCATTTGCGGTCGTGACGAAGCTTAACGAAAGGCTTAAAACGCGATAACAGTGCGCCACGTACGCGCGACAAGTACAGTTGTGTTGGTGCCGCTACCGAATGGCTTTGCGTGCTGCGCTGTTTATGAGGCGAAACAAAAGGCCGACAACGTCTTTTGCGCCTGTGCTGCTGCTTGCCCGACGACAAACCAATTTAATATGGCTGCCGTCGCCAACATGGCGTGCTCGCTGTGCCCACACCCCCGCTGAGCGCCAACACGCATTCATTGTTCGTCGGTAATTAAGCGATAATGCTTTCTTCGACTTGGCCTAATGACGTTCGCCAGTCAACCGACTTTACATGTGCATGCATTCGTACTGAAGTATGAGCCTTGCTTGCAGTTGTGGGAGGGAGGGAGAGCGGCCCCCTAAGAGTGATTATTCAAACTAAGCTAATGCTGACTTCAGGTGTTGCAAAAAAAAACAACAATTTGGGCCAATTTCTTTTTTAACACAACTCTACCTGAGACTGGATATATAAATTTTGATTTCGAAACAGATTTTTGATGATATTTGAAAGAGTCTAATTTATTTTGATAGGTGGAATGTGCACAGCAGTTATTATTTCCATTCCTTATTCCTCTATGAAACATAAAAATGCGTGTGCGCGTGTCGATCTCACAGACCAATGGGAGTGTAAGTTAGGTTGAAGTGACAGCCTTCTCCTAAAAAACGCTCACCTATGCCCAAAGGGTTGGCTCGCTGTGATAATAGAAGTGTAAATGAAGGTTTCATTCAAAATTAGATGACCTAAAGTCTTCCCACGTATAATAAAAAAATTGCAAAAAGAAACCCCGAAACCCCGCAGATAGGTTCAACCTAAGACAAGATGCTACGCATCACATTCAACTGTATGAGTAACTTAAAAACTTTCACAATCACATCACAATCTTCCCAGCTGCTGCCTGGTGTTCTTTTCAAGCCAGCCACCGCTCACACGCCCAAAGCTTGCCTTACTCACCTGGCCGATGTGTAGGCATTGCTCGATTGGGCCACTTGCTGCTGCAGCGCCGCCATATTCGTTCTTGTCTCGTTCAGCTCGCGCTGCATCTCCACCGTTTCCTGCGTATGCAAGTCCTCAATTTCCAGCAGATGCTCACGCAGCCGCTCCAGGTCTTTGCGTATTGCCGCATTCTGCTCCTCCACTTCGGCCTTCTCCTGCTGCACCAGCTTCTGATTTGTCTGCTCGGTGAGGAGATTCGTCGTGAGTATGTCCGATTTCTCCTTGAGGAATTTGATTTGGTCCTGTTGTTTCTCCAGCTCCTTGCGCACCTCGCCCAGCGTCATTTCCAGCTCGGTGCAATGGTCGCAGGTCTTCTGCTCGGCGGCGGCCACTTGCTGTTGCAGCTGCTGCACAATGGGCATGAGGCGCTGTATTTCCGTGTAGTATTGCATATTCTCGGCATGCTTCTGCTGCAGCGCCTTGATCATTTCGTTCTTCTCGTAGTTGAGCGCGTCCAGAGTCTTTTGCAGATCGGCCGTGGCTAGCAGTTCCGCTTCCAGTTGGGCAATGCGTGCCAGTGCAGCGCTATCGCTGATGGTAGTCGTCGTTTCTTTCAGAGCGCAGCATTCTGCTGTTTGTGTTTCGTAGCGCTGTGTCAGCTCGTCGTATTCACGTTCAAGTGTTTCTTTCTGCAGTTGCAGCTGCTCGCATTGGCCAGCGTAGGTACTTTGCTCTTTCAGCTCAGCTTGTAGGGCATCTGTTTTGGTGGACTTTTTCTGCAAATCGTGTTGTAATTGGGTGATTAAGTTCTTACTTTCCTCCAGCTCAATTTCCAGCGCCGCCTTGTTCTGCACCAATGCCTCAAAGTCTATTACGCGTTGCTGCAGTGTTTGCAGTTCGCCCTGCAAACTCTCTGTCACAATGTTCTTTGCCAACAGTTCCTCGTTGAGGCTGTGATTCTGCGCTGTCAGCTCGTCTAGCTGCACGTGCTGACCTTCGTGCTGCTGCACTTCGCCACACATGCGCGCTACCATCACTTCTTGTTCTCTCAGAGCCTTTTCGGTCTCCTCGCGCTTCTTGTTGCTCTCCATAAGCGCCGCTTTTTGTGCCTGCATAGCTGCTACCAAATCGGCATGATCCTTACTCAATCTGGCCAGCTGACTCTCCAGAGACAGTGTCTTTTCTTCCTCGCGCTTCAGTACTTCGGTCATCTCTGCCTCCTTGCTGCCACCCGACTTCAACTCGTTCAGCTCAAAAAGCATATTGCACTTCTCCAGCTCCAACGTCTCGAGCTGCAGTTTGTAATCCTTCTCTATCGCTGTCCAACAGTCATTGGATTGCTGCGTGGCCCGCAAATGTTCCGTCAGCTCCTGTTTCTCACGCTCCAGCTCCTCGTTTTTCTTATTCAACTCCGCATACTCCTGCTCCAAGCTCTGATTCAGTTTGATGCATTCCTCCAGCTGAGTCTCTAAGTGCAAAATGCTTTCCTCGTTGTGCTCGTGTATGGTCTCAAGCTTGTTGCGTTTGTAGTTTTCCAATTCGTTTAGCAGTATTTCGTTGTTCTTCATCAGCTCGTCGCACTGCAGTATGTACTGTGATATGTCCGCTTCCAGTGTCTTCTTCTCATGATCCCACACCAGTTTGCTGTGCTGCAAGTCCATTATCTCTTCGGACATTTGCGACAAACTTTTCTCCAGCGAATTTGTTTTCCACAAACGCTCGTGTAGCGTCTTGCAGGCGCGCTCTGTAGCCTTGTCCACACTTTCGCCCACTTCTGGCTTGTTGTAAGCACTGAGCAGCTCAAGCAGCTTTTCCATGCTGAAGGGATCCTCTTCGTCTTCGTCCAAGTCGGTGACCTCTTGTTTCTCCTCGGCAATGGCCTGGCGGAATTTCGCCTGCGCTATTGACTCCAGCTCGGAACGTAAGCTCTCGTTCTCCTCCGCCAGCGATTTCACTTTATCTTCCAACTCAGCGCTGTTGTTCAGCGATTCGGTTTCAGCCTCAGCATTCAAGCGCAGCTGTTGATTCTCCAAAATCAGGTTTTGCACTCGGCCCTCCAGTTCGACGACGCGCTCCTGCACCGCACGCAGTCCTTGCAATTCGACCTGCAATGCCTCCTTTTCCTGCTCGGAGAAGAGCAACCGCTTCTCCAGCTCAATCACGCTTTTCACGCTCTCTTTCATTTTATCAATCTCCAGCTGAATCTTCTCCTTTTCCTCGGACAGTGACTGCAACTGCTTCTGCGCTATGACAGCTTCAGCGGCCTTCTCCTTAAACTCTTCCAGCGTTTCGCGCTGATCTTCCAACTGCTCGTTGGCCGCATTCAGCGACTGTTCGGTTTCCTCGCATTGCGCTTGCATCGCTTGAACATTGTCGCGCAACACATTCGTTGCCAATTCCTTCTCCATCTCGCGATCCTGCAGCTTCAATGCCAGGCTGCCATTCTCCAATGTCAGCTCGGAAACACGGTTCTCCAATTGCACTATTTTGTCTTTCAGCTCTTCCTTGGTGGGCGGTGTGGCGGGTCCCGACGAATTGGCGTCACCTTCACGCACCACAATGAACTCGTCCTCGCTTTGTTTGCCGGTCGAGCTGGTTGACGATTCTGATGTCTTCTTCTCTTTTAACTTTTGCGCCTCCTCCACCTCTTTCGTGAGCTGCTCCACCTTCTGCTGCAGTTCGTTGCGCTCCTCTTCGGCAGCATCGGCCACACGCCCGGCCGCCTTCACCTTCTCAATCAGCTCCACATTATCCTGCGTCTTCTTATCCAGCAGCAGCTGCAAGTCGGCCATCTCCCCGGCAACCTTTTTCAACTCGTCAGCATACTCGTCGAGCTGCTGCCGCCTGGTCTGCTTCTCCAGCTCTGCCTGCGTATGCGCCTTCTCCAGCAATTCCAGCTGCTTCCTGAGACGGCCCAGCTCCAGCTCACCGCTGATGAACTTCTCGGCGTGCTCTTTCTTCAGTGCCTCATAGCTGGCGGTCACTGACGCCAGCTTGTCCTGCAGATCTGTCTTCAGCTCAAGCACATTTTGCATTGCAAGGTTGTGTTGACCGTCCAGCTCTTCCAGGGCCAAGTTCAGCTGTTTATTCTCCGCCTCCAGCTGCTGCACGCGCTGCCGCAGCTCCGGCGACTGTTTGGCGCCGCCGAATGGCTGTGCGCGCTTCGTGCGCGTTTTAGCGGACGCGCCCAATGGCACTTCCTCCAGTGTGATGTTGACCATTTCGTTGCCATTGCCGCTCGAGGAGTCCGAAGAGTGGTCGTTGTCTGTTTGTTTGGCATTGTCCGGCTCCCAGCACCAGCTGTCCTCGAGCACGACACTGCTACCGGTGGGCTAAACGGACAAGAAGCGAAAAGAAGAGGAGATAAATAATTAATTAGATTTCATACATTTAATTCAAATTAGTTATCATGTAAGCAGTTTTCATACTCTGACACTAAAAGTAGTCAAGTAAATTCGTAAACTGATGCAACATGGTTATGCAGTCCAACACATTCACTGCGAGTTAAGCGCCAACCAACGGAATGCCATAAAGTGACATGTTTGCTGGCATGTTTTGGCATAATGTGCACAATTTTATCTGAGTGATTCTGCTCATGCAAAATAATAAAAATCAATTGTAAAATTTCGCTGGTTGTAAAAAAGTTGCTTGAAAACTTGGGCACTTAAGTGTCGCGCCTCAAACTGTGAAAAATGTGGCGTGGCTTTTAAACGCGAAAAAGGCACCAAACAGTTGTAAAAACAGCTACACAACTAATAAACTTTTGCTAAACGAATGCGGCGGCACAAGTGCAAAATCAATTTCGCAAAAGCAGCCACAGCGCTCATAACCTAACCTCAAAATGGGTTAGGTTGCGGGGGCGGCGAGGGCCACCTGTCGACAGCAGCGGCTAAGGTCTTTTCGGGCAAATTTTACAAACATTTTCGCTTCATTGCCGGCCGCTGTGGCGATGCTGGTGCCGAGGCCCCCGGAATCGGCCGCTGTCGCTGTGGCTGTCGCGCATGCGTACATTTGTATTTAGAATGTGCAGCGCGTGCGAATGCATTACGGTTTGCTGGCGTGTGTTTTAATTTGTTGTTGCTTTTAATTTCTTTACTCGTTTTTGTGTCGTTCTGCTATTTTTCAAATCCATTCAAGCGATGCCGAATGTAGACGACGGAAAGCAACACAGCACCACAAGTCAAACGACAACAACAACAACAGATGACAACTCATGAACGGCAGCTGTGGCAGCGGCCACAAACGACAGCAGCCATGGCACCAAATGCCCACCGCTGCCAGGGACAAATGCAATTTGGCTCGTCATACGCCATTGTGCAGAATAATTTCTCTCCCATACACGCACACGCACACGCACGCACACGTGGCCGAAACGGCTGGATAGCGCCGCTACGGCTCAAGTGACGCCGGCGTGCTTAAGCATTGCGCTGCGGAAACCGCTGCCGTGCTGGCCGCTGCGACATGCGAAAGTTGGGCCAGCATTCGCTGCGCTGGGCGGGACAGCGCCGAACGGGTCAACCGCCACGCTTGCGCCGAAGCTCAGCCAAGTCTGGGTAATTATGTGACATTTTATAGCATGCGAATTCGCGCGTGTGCGACCGTCGTCGGTCGCATGTGTGTGCGGATTTCGCCGACCAAAAGCAGGTCAACACTGATTGCCCGGGAAACAGTGGTGCCGATGCGCTCATTAAGCCATCAGATAAATTACCTTCGACGAATGACACAGTTTTGCCTGTACAGGGCTGTATTTGGTGCGTTCAGTAGCCAGTTGGAGAGGCATGAAATCAAGTCCCGGAAAGGCAACAGAGCAAAAAAAAAAAACGATACGATCGACGGGACTCCCTGTAGAAGAGGTGGATTGTTACAAACACTATTAGTGCTTTTTTTTCTCGGAGACGGTTGGAAAATCTTTAAAAAATACAACTGAACCTGTGTTCGAACTCTTATCGACTAAAAACCAGCCCATGTCTCCAACCTGTGATCCCTACGGAACTGTCAGTGAGTATTACCTCATCGAGCGGATTTCCATTACTCTGCTAACACAAATATTTGTGTTCTGGTGCAAGAGGTTGGGACTATCCGAGTGATCGAGTCTCTGCCCAGTAAAAATCAAACTAAAAGAAAATTTTCTTCACGAGACCCTGTCTAGCAAAAGCTCTGAAGAGATGGGCCTTCTTAAAGAAGAACTAAAGAACCCAATCAAAAATGGGGTTGGTTCGGGCACTTTTGGGAAAGTTTGTTATAAGAAAGTTTCTTAGTTAAATATTAATTAATTTAATATTATTAATATTATAATTTATTTATATTATTATTTATTAATAATAAGCTTAGGGAGGTATTTAGTTGTAAATTAAGCAAAGCTCAATTTGTTTTCTGCATCAGAAAGATTATAAATTTGAAAATGTCACTTACAAATAAAAAATAACGTTTCAACTGAAAATTCAACTGGAACAGTGGTTAATTCAAACAAAACTCATCCTTTGGTAGATAAATTATTGATGCATGTTGTTTAAAAGCACGAATGACCATCTTGGTTTCGTATGACTAAACAAATTCGCATCGACATTAACTCGTAACAACAAAAAAATTCAGTTTCCCACAAAACAAATTCATAAAAATAGCCAAAATATGCTTTCCCACTACTCTACTCTACTATACTCTAGTTTAGTCTAGTCTAGTCTAGTCGAATCTAGTCGAATCTAGTCTAGTCAAATCTAGTCGAATCTAGTCTAGTCTAGTCGAATCTAGTCTAGTCTAGTCTAGTCTAGTCTAGTCTAGTCTAGTCTAGTCTAGTCTAGTCTAGTCTAGTCTAGTCTAGTCTAGTCTAGTCTAGTCTAGTCTAGTCGAATCTAGTCTAGTCTAGTCTAGTCGAATCTAGTCTATTCTATTCTAGTCGAATCTAGTCTAGTCTAGTCGAATCTAGTCTAGTCTAGTCTATTCTAGTCTAGTCGAATCTAGTCTAGTCTAGTCTAGTCTAGTCTAGTCTACTCTACCCTACTCAAAATGTACTTTCATTGTATTTTCAAGTGCGAATAAGTATTTTAGTTAATATTTTTCTTTTTGTACCAATTTTATAATTGAAATTAATTAAACGAATTTGTTAAAAAATGTTTGTACTTTTTTTAATATTAAACCTTACACAAACAATAACATAAAATTTTTTATTATTTATTACACAAATTTCTTTATCGTTTGATGAAAAATCGAATTCTCAACACTTCATTAGTGTACAAATGTCAGAATTAATTTCACTTAATTGCACGCCTCGTCACAGTGTGCAGTGCGCAATGTATGTTGCAGTGCAATGAAGCTTCGCCACATTTATGGGTTGCCACATTTTCGTGTTTTATGCAAGTGCGAGCCTGTGTCATTATTCTTCTGGAATTGTAAATATTTACAAGGCAGACGTAAAACCAAAAAGTTTCCTTTGTCAAACAAAAATATCATATTTACTTATTTATTATTATTGGACACAACAACAGTGGGTTGCCAAGCTGTTGGCGACAATTGTTGCCACCGTCGATGCATGCCGCTTGTTGGTGCTGTTCATGTTGCTGTGCCGTTGGCGTTCGCCATAAAGTCGACAATTTATAGCAAATGCTATTGTAAACATTTACGGTGTGCTGACTAAATGTAAAACAATAAGAACAGCCGCCACAAAAAAAAGCAACAACAGCAACAAACAAACCGAGAAGCAACACCGTGCAATGGCATCATTTATGCGATAACAACGAAAATCGCATAAAACATTATATCGCAAAAACGATAATTGAAATTAGTACGGCGAAAAAAGGTGGCAGAATTCGTCGTCTCATTACTCAAACTGTCGCACAGAAATTGTTGGCAAGCGGCGCGAGGCGCGCGGCAATGTCAGCGTGTCACGTTGTAAAAATGTGCAAACACTTATTAAATATTAACTGCAAAACGTTTTATATGTAAATATCTGTGAGGTGTTGTCGATGGTATTGGAAGACGGTCGCTTCGATGCATTTGAACATAGAGAACAGAAATTTGCAATTATTGCTCGATTTTTAAAAATTCGATTTGATTTGCGACGAATTGCGAATTGATTGGCACCGAAAGGGAGATATCGAATTGAAAGTTAAGTTAAGTTAATACTTAATACTTTAAAGGCTTAGCGGTGATCTATGAGGCATCATTGCTTCGCTGCGGTGTGGTCATCAATACAAAGAAAGTCACGAGACAAGACACTTCACTTCACACACTTCAAAGGTTGCAAAGGCATTGCCGCTTTTCGGTTATCTTTTGACACATTTGTTGAAGACAGCTTATAGTCGTTTATCTGCGGGGAACTTTATTTACTTGTGACATATTGTCGCCAAGGCTTTACATCATCCACAGGTTTCAATATTTGCCATGAGCAATGGGCAGCGTAAAATTCAGATGGTTCAATTTAAAGTATAAAGATATAAAGTATATAGTATGAAAGTTGACCATAAATATATATCATCTGTTTCGTAATGCGAGAAATAATGAATCCAATGAAAGGACCAAGTAGACAAAGCCTTATCAACGCTTCATGTGAAGATAAGGAGAGGACAGGATATGTGAGCTAAGGCTGAAATATGGTAACGAGCTGGTGTGGTCAGTTAAGTAAGCAAGCAAAATATGTAGCTAGAGAAAAGAATACAGGCAATATAGTCCAGAAGACAACATACAAGTATCATATATCATATAGCATCTACCGGGCGCAAACTGGATGTCGGAACATCGCCACTGAAACCAACCAACTATGTAGCTGAAGGTTGCTACCTCTCTCGAATCAACTTTATCTCATTAAGGTACTTTGGACTCACGTTTTACTATTTACTTAGGGTCTCAGTCTTTCAGGTCTCTCAGGCTGAATAAGTTATGAAGGGTTTAAGGCCTTTAATGACAGTCTCTGATACGTCAGTGAAACTCGCAGAATGGTAAAACTCTAAATATTTTCTTCGATTTCTACAAAAATCCGGAGTAACAAAATAAATGAACGATGATTTCTTCATCTTCTACTTCTATGCAGCTCATACAAAAATCGATGGATTTGGAAACCGTTATAAATAACACTAAAATAGTCATAGTCTTATTTGGGGAAAAATTTATAAGACCTCATACAGCACAGTTCGTTTAATTATTACAAAAAAATTATTTCCACTTGAAATTTCGAAATTAGACTGAAGGAATTAAATGTCCTCCAAAAATAATAGAAACTAGAACAATTAAATTATAGATTGTCTTCATGAGGACAACAATTGAGCTCTTAAGGGGGGGTTTACACTTTCGAAAAATCGAATTTTTTTGTGTCATATCTTATTGTTAAACATTTCAAGAATATATTCTCAAAATTTTAAGCCGATCGGAGCAAAACTCTTGAAGTTATGGTCTATAGTCCCCTGTCCTTTAGTGCAGATATACAGCTACAGCAACTACTTTTTCAAAGTCCGTGTTCACTGTCATTTAAAAACTACTAAACCGATTCATTTGAAACTTGGTACACATTTTCTACATATAAAATACCTCCCGCGAAAGTTTAGTAAACAATTTTTTTTTATTAAATTTTTTACATTAAGGGGGTTTCCTACCCACAAAATTGCGGAATTTTTCGTGGAAAATAGCAGTTTACACTTTAGATGGCCACCAAAAATTTTTAAATGAAAAAAAATAATAATCGGAGAACGTTGGGGGGAGGATTTGATAATACTTTGACTAAATTTTAATGGTTTTTGATTTCAGATAATTTCCGACCTAGATACAGTGAACACCGCAAATTGTATTTTTTCAAAGACGTTCTGGGGCAAGCTCTGTCACCGCCTTGTTTTGTAATATTTCTGCATGACAAAATTACAGAATATTATTAAAAGTATGCTTAATAATGTACAAAAGGTTTAAATAAATTTGATCAATCCATACTTTCAAAAAAAATTCATAAAAAAAGTGTTTTTTTTACGCTGAAACCCTTACCCCCTCCCTTAAGAAAAAGTAAGGCCTTATCACGGAATGCTCAAGAATGAACTGGAGAAAGGGCAGTTGGTTGATTTATCTAAAGCGTCCCATTTCGTAAATGTCAAACTTTTAGCTAAATTACGAACACAAATTAAATGACATTTGGACTGGCATTCTCGAAATAAAGCGTAGTTCAAATTCCAAACGCTATATGGACCACCCTGTATTTAAACAAAGCGAAAAATGTTGAAACATAAGGATTGCAAAAGATTATGGAAGCCCCAAACCACTGAATGAAAAACTTTCAAACTGTACTGATAGCGAAAAAATCGACTAAGGTTAGTTGAGGTTAGGTTATAGAAGTGGTGTGTGTGGCATGCACTTTCACTCGGAGACCCTGTTGGGTGCATTCTGATTGCCTTCATTTTAAAATCCGGTGAACGTCCCTATCTGTTGGCCTCTCTGTAGATGTAGACGGGAGCTTTTGGAAACCATTTGGTCTTGGAAAACCCAGAAAAATTAAGCTTTAAAACACCAACCACCAAAAATGAGAAATTATTTTTTACTACTTTGGCTTTGGCTTTTGCTTCGGCTATAGCCATTAATTCGATGTATGTAGTCGAGTGCAGAAAACACTTGCGTCTCACTGAATGGTGACACAATTCCACCGATCTGCATGCAGCCAGTTAGAAATTGAAGCATTTTATCATAAAAAGTATAAAAATGAAGAATGTTATTTTGTTGACTCAACCACTTTCTACATAAGGCAGTCCTTCTAGCTGTCGGCAGTGGGAACATGTGAGAAGTTGGCAGCAGAAACATCTGCATAAATTGTCTAAAAAACTGAACGAGGCACTGGGTACGAAGTGAAATATGTACTCATATTTACTAATTTGCAGCAAAACACTTGCGCTAAAGTAAATATACCTACATACAATACATACACATGTGTATATATGTATTTGCACCGATACAACAGGCCACACAAAGACACATTTTTCACACAAGTGTTGAGAAACCGACGAAACAACAACTAAACACAACTGTGAATGAGACTTGTGTGCCGAGATATTAGCTTAGGTTAGCTGGCAGATAGTTGGCTTAGTTGTTTGTATATATGTGCGTATGTATGTACATATGTATGTATGTTTCATTGTATGTACATATGCATAGCAACGCACGGCTAATTTGGCCCAAGTCGAATGCAAACCAACCAGAAATGTTTCAATTATGTTTTTAATGTAGGGAAAAATATTGCTCACTTACTCACACATACACACGCGTTGCCACGCACACCAATGCAAACTCGTGTTTGCTGCACGCCCCGGCGACTGTGTGCGTAGTGCGAAGCGTGAAGTGCTAAGCAGTTTGGCGCCAAATTGTTGGCATTGCTTTTAGGTGCGCAGCTGCGCTGTTTGTCAAAGTCATTAAAGTTGATTTGTGCTGATTCGTCCTTATCGCGAATAGTTATAACAAATACTTTATATCAAATATTATATTTTGTCGAGTGCAATCGTAAACGAAATGAAGTCACCTAATGGTGAAAGGGGGAACAAATTGGATTACAGAACAATGACAGCGCAGACATTGCGTTGATATCAACGCTTTCAGCGAACATTTTTATCACATTTCTTGTTCTGTGCTATCATAATGAAAGCATTTTTTATGATTCAAAACAACAACAATAACAATAGACACTATTCTTGTTATCATTTAAGAGAGAAATGTTTGAGCCTTTCAATGCGATTTCATTTAGTTCAACATGTATGTGTGTGCATGTGCATGTGTGAGTGCGAGTGTGAGTGCTTTTTTGATGTGCTGATGGCAATTTCATTTGACTAGTGTTGCACTTTTTCGCTGTACAGTCGCACAGTCGCCCAGTTGTGTGCAGTTTCCATATTGTTCTGCGTCCACACATTGGCAGCGACCAGCTAACGCGATGTACGTGTCACTGACTATGCACGTAATGGCATTTGTAATGGGTAATTGAGCTTGTTCGTGTTTTTCTGTGTACTCGGCGGATGCACATTTGATTGGCGATCGGGATAAAATCGCTTTGCGTGTTGGTCGAATGATGAATTCATTTGTTGCTATTTTGGGTATAAGTATGTCAAGTTTAAGCATTGGAACACTTTAAAATGCGTAATTTGATTGAGACCTTCGATCATTGCTTTGACTATTTTCTCACGGCATGGCTCAGCTAACTGTGATACGTATTCAAATTAAAAAAAAACTTCGCGCATGTATAGGTTCGTCCACTGAGTGTGGGTCTTGCCAAAAGAATTAAATAAACAATAAAAAATAGAACAAAAAAAAATAAATAAATTAAAATAAAAAAATTAAAAAAATTAAATTATAAAAAATAAAATATGTTTTAGCAAATTTCATGTCTGAGTTTACTACTTCATATGGACAATAGGTCTAGAAGTAATATAGAATTTATGAAACTGTATAAAATCGCAGGTTACTTGCAACTAGACTCCTTTCAAAGACACTAATAATTACTTCCAATATCACTGTTTGCTGTTTTGCTTGGGCATGAAAAAGAATCACAATTTGCAAACAACGTACAGTGTAACGAGTTCATATAACGATTGGACAAAAGTAGAAAAAAGTAGAAATACTTATCTTAGAGAATTAAAATTTTGCACACATATTTTATTTTACATGACACATATTTTTTACAAAATTATATAAAATCGAACAAGAACCACGCCTACCTACTATATAATCCGAAATTATAAAAATGAAATTTGGTGCACATGATGTTTTCTTTTAAAATACCATTCAAACGAAATTTCTTTCAAATCGGTTCAATTTTATGCCCACCCGTCATATAACAATTTAAAGACAAAATAAAAAGAAAATATATGATAATAACGTTGAAATTAAAAAAAAATATATATTAACCCTTTCAGTCACAATGTCCAATATATTGGACTACAGCCCATACAATTCATACAGAACGGGTTTATTTTCATGTCGGAAAGGGTTAAAAAGAAATTTATTAAAATTTGTAAAACCCGCGGATTTGCAATGGACCTAATAAATCAAGCTTCTTCACACTACACTTTAATCCATGTTTTGCCTCTTTAGACTCCGAATTTAAAAAATTCCCCGTTACCTATAAAACTACGGTATACAAAATATCAATGCTGTCCGACTTATAATTTCGAAGCTATTCCACATTGAGAATTTTGGTTGTATGGGCGGCATCATGCCCCCTCGTCCAACACCTTTCCCATTCGACCTGTCGGGGGCCGTCTAAATCGTAAGTATTTGCCAAATGTCATTGATGTGTGACTTGTAGTTCCAAAGTCACTCAAAGCAATTGGGTCGCTTGAAAACTGTCACGCCCCTTGTCCAACGCTTATGAAATTTTACCAATGAAAGGACACCTAAACTGTGGCCTTGTACCAAATTTCAATGCTGTCCAACCTATAAATCCGAAGATATTCCATATTAAAAATTTACGTTGTATGGGAGGTGCCACGCCCACCTGTCGCGTCATATTCGCACTCAGTGGTTTACCGAGATTTAGTCAAGGTGAACATTTTGTGAAAGATTCAGCTTAATCGGAAGTCAAGTTTTTGAGTTTTTGTGTCATATGACCAACAAACAAAGAGACATTAATTTTTATATATATAGATTTTGATCAAAATTGGTTATTTAAGGCGATATTTTCAATATTTTCAAAGAAACATCAAGCGATATTGCTATCATTTGATGTACCGTATCTCATTTTGACATAGTCTACAAATAAACCCTTTTTTTATTTTTATTTTTATTTTGCTTGCAGTCAGGCGTCAAAAACTCTTCGAATTCGAGCTCGAGTAGTCACAGAAAAAGTTGTAAAATTTTAGAAAAAGCTAGCAAAAGCAGCTGAAATTCATACATGGGAATCTAAACATTTGCTTGCACGAAATATCAGAAAAAGAAAAGAGCTATAAGAAGTGTCTTCGAAATGCTGAGCTTGACACTTTATTACAATTAAAATTTTGCTGTCCGTTTTTTAACAGCAAAAACGCAAATGTCAAACTATTGAACTCCGGTTGGGGTATTGACAATTTTAAAAAACAATTAAACATTGTTCTAACTACAAACACTTTCGGCAAAGTTATCAAATTTCAAAGTTTAAGTACAAAATACGCTTCCAATGAAATTAAATTGAAGTCAAAGGGAGGCTAACTTTGAGCACTCATAACTCCTATAGTTATATATATTTTTTACAATATCTGAGATTAGTCTAAGCCAGTCTATTGAAAGGAGAACCTCGTACCTGGGCATTTTTGACTTTGCAAATATGGAGTTTTGTTCATAGTGCAACGGTGTGGCACCGATATATAACGCCGCTATATACTCCACATCCAACAACTATTTACACTCAATGCTTAACTTGGTCAATTGAAAAAAAAACTCGTACTTAAGCTTTAACTGACAATGACAACAACAACAACAACGCCAATAAAATAAATGCCATACAGCGTTGGCAACAAAGCAAAACTATTAAACTGTCAGAAACCAAAGAGGAAGTTTAATTGTTTGTCCCCGCTGCGGTCCAATCGATATGCGAGACTGCGAGCTGTCAAGTGCAGCCGGCAATTATGGCCAACTGCATGGCTCGGATTCACTTTCTGGGTCACTGCCGCCGACTGGCGCTGCACAGTGGCCACCACAACAATGACGCTGCACTTGGCGCAGTCATAAAGTTTTAAACAATGCCAGCAACTTGTACAGAAATTCAACGGCGACTGGCGGTTCGAGCAGCAGACAATGCAGCCACACCGGGGCGCAACAATTTGTCAACATGACAGCGGCGTTTGGCAGCGTTTAATTCGCACGCTCCGATGTGCGAGTGTGGAAAGTTTTCGTTTATTTCAATATTGAAGAAGTAATAATCGCACAATTAGCTAATTATCGCGCATGTGCGAACTGCCGGAGCACACCTTCACAGCATCTTATTGCATTTTAATTGCGCCGCCTAACCATCGGCCGGGGGGCAATTAAGTGCCGCTCGAATGCGCTGCACCTGTGCCAGAACCGATTTGCCGCCAAATGTTCACTTCACATCGGCCAAACGAGAGCAGTGACTGACAGGTTTTGCATACCGACGGTTATTGCCAACTGGAGCACTTGAACCTTTATCACGAAGCAATAATACTTAAAATCATATTCTTAATTATTGTGCGGTTTAGATAAGATTAAACGGGCAGGCGATTGCAGCGACGGCGACAGGTGGGAATAGTGAATTTCTAGACAAATTTAAATACGAACGTCAAAGCAGTCAAGTCAGTAGAACTTGAGCGTTCGATAGCAGAGCAGATTTGATTAGTAAGTAAAGTGGCACCAACTGTGGACCAAAGTGGGTCGAGAAGAAATATAAATTTACTTTTACTTTTAAATTTAACTGCTTAACTTAAATTTAACCTGCTAAAACCACATCACTATTGCCAGTTGAAGTTACAACTTTGAGTTGAATAATATTTTTCAAATAGGAAGAAGCCAATTCCACGCTAATGAAAGTATTTTTATCTGCAATACTGATTCGCAAAAAAATTGCAAATATTTACACACAGATAAGAAAATTCATTACTAGTCATAACTTAAAATAACATCAGAGCAAATCAAATAAAAAACATTTCAGCTTACAGTCAGTTGAAAAGAGCACTGAATTGGGATTGGTTCACGAATTTTGTGAGCGCTACTTGGATTTTGTTTTTCACTTTGCATGTATAGAAATAGTTAGAGTGAATATTTAGGGGCGATCAACTTTAATAATGCAAAAACAGAAAGTGAAGAAATAATATAACAAACTCAAAAAACTTTCATAAATATGAGATTTTTTATTTTTGTAGTTTATTTTGGGCGATATCAACGTATTTGTCATGCTTAAAGATTTTTATACTAAATAGAAACAATATCAAGAAATCACAAGTCTTCTGTGACTAGTCTGAACAAGATGGCAGAGAAAAATTAGGAATGCTCAGAATAATAACGGCACTGAACCCAGTCATCATTGTGAATACAAATTAGAGGAGAGAGACAGTAGAAAGGATTTTTTAAGTATATGGGTCGCGCGGTAGGACTCTCAAGGGTCTCTCGCTCAAATAGCACTAAATTAGTGCGCCGTTTCGATGTGGTTTCCTCTTCCCTACAGAGGGAGAAAAAACTAGGCATTGGAGCCAAACCACATTGTCAAGATAGAACTTGATACATCTCAGACTTATAAGGGAGCCTATTAGACTATCCCCAGGAAAATTAGTCTTTTCAACGCTAAGACAGGACAGCTGCATAAGAAGTGTTTGTGTTCTCACCTCCTGAGTGATAGATCAGATTACGCTATATCTCAAGCTAACTTCAACACTACTTTAACACTAGACCCCACGTGGTTACAGAACAGGATGGGTGGCGGAAGGGTCTTGAATCCAGCTATCAATCCTACAACTTTTTCACGGATGGATCCAAGATGTCAAAGGGTGTCGGATCTGCAGCTTTCTGCCCGGAACTCGAACTTCAACAGTCTTTCAGGCTACCAGATTACTGCTGTACTCGTATCTTC
Organism: Melieria crassipennis; assembly: GCA_963668005.1. Lineage (NCBI taxonomy): Eukaryota > Metazoa > Arthropoda > Insecta > Diptera > Ulidiidae > Melieria > Melieria crassipennis. The sequence continues at coordinate 38,207,713 of OY764962.1, read as the reverse complement.
CAAGGCGAGATATATGCTGCCACGAGAGCGGCAGAGCTGGCAATGGAACGCACTCCTCTTAACTTTCGAATCAACCAGATTAGGTGAACTCTGCCTCGACAGACTAGCTTTTGGGTACCGGGTCATAAAGGTATTGAGGGAAATGAGAGTGCTGACGCGCTCGCCAAATCTGGGGCGCCATTGACCGTAGTCAGCGTGTTTCACATTCACCCATCCCTCTCTACGTTTAAAACGGCAATTGAAGAGGCAATGATTCACGAGGCGGCGTCCATGCGTCCATTGGGACCGCAAAAATTATTATTCGCAGACATAACAACAAAAATGCAGAGTTTCTCCAATCACTCCGAAGAGAGGATTGCAATCTAGTAGTTGGGGTCCTCGCGGGACAGTCTCATAATGTCTCATGCTGTCAAACTTGACTTGGTACCAAGTGACGCTTGCATGAGATGTAATGAAGGCAATGTCAAGGGTACCCTGGAGACCTTGCTGTGTCACTGTCGTGCTCTATATACGTGGGTGGTCCGATAAGTACTTAGCCTACAAAAGAAAAACGAAAAGTGGCGATTTATTTCTCAACGTAGTCTCCTTTCAACTCGATACACTTGACCCAGCGATGTTCCAACTTCTTTAACCCGTCGGAAAAATACGTTTTCTGGAGGCCTCCGTGGCGGCGATAACCTCCTCATTCGACTCAAATTTCTGCCCGGCGAGTGACTTTTTCAAGTTTGGAAACAAAAAGAAGTCACACGGGGCCAAATCTGGAGAATACGGTGGATGGGGCAGCTGTTCGAAGCCTAATGCGACCAATTTGGCGAATCACCGACCGATATTGCTCTTTTTCCATTTTTCTAAAATCCGCGGACACGTTCGTTTCCACACGCGGTCAAAACAAAACTACAAATCCAATACGGCTGAAATTTTGACAGTAGCCGTCTACGAGGATGTACTACACGATAGTAAATTTCTCTTACGATAGTGGCACCATCGGGCGGTGGGGCTAAGTACTTATCGGACTGCCCACGTAGATCAAGGGTCAGCTGCCTTGGATCCGCTTCGTTTTCTTCCTTGGAATGTATTGCGAAGCAAAGAAGTGGTGACGTACTCAGATTTGCTAAGAAATTTACTAAAAACAGATTCTAGGTCTTCGCTCCACGATTTGGTAACACTATGCACCACTAATTTTGTCTATGTGAGAACCCCCTGAGGTCAGCCAATCTAACCTTACCTAACCTCACCTTCGTCTTCCTCCCTGTAGCTTCGGCAAAAAGAATTGTGGGAGATGCCCAATCTTGCTGCGCGTAGACTAATTGGCCACTGATCCGTGATCACTGCCACCAACCCTACGAGAATTTAGATCATTTCTTCTATGTGATTTGTAACGTGACCGATCTTCTTTGCAGCTGAAGAGATTTTGCCATCTAATGTCCGCTCCACCTACTGTACTGTAATCCTGTATCTATCTTGGCTTTGCACCTAAAGGCGACGCCACGCCCAAAACGCAGTTAACTAATACTTGAATGAGTTTCATTATAATTGGAAAATATTTTACAACTCATTGCTTTGTTATGGCTTGACTCATTCAATGTGCTTGAAGCTGCCAAATAATATATAATGTTGATTTATCGATACAACGCACACTGCCAGCGAGGCCGAAATTAATGTCTGCACTGGTTCCGTCTCATAAAAGCAAAACATCCAAATACATTAAGTTCTTATCTTATCGCAGACGACAGACAACGAAAACTTATCTTTAGTCCAAAATAAATTGAACAAATTTCCAAACGACACAACTGCTATCAAAAATTCGAAGCGGCGCGCCTCGTCGACTCGGCTACACCTTACGGCACATTGCCAAAGCCCAACAAGCGAACCATTTAATACGAGAAATTATGACATAATATAAAATAAATAAATAAATTTTGTAAATAAATACTTTTCGTTTCTACCAAGTTTTATGTTGTAGTTTTTAAATTTTACAAATAATTCTTTGTACTGGACTCGACTGTGTCGCGGAAGGTGCCAAAATATTATAGCACCGCGAGAGTGGGGTGAGAGGGGGTCGAAAGTGCGCAACACCGTCGTCGTTCATGGGGAAATAATTACGTGATTATGTGGCATTAACTAATATTTATCAAAAATCCAACATAGATAAGCGCACCGCGCTCGTGTGTGACAAATGACAAAGGAACCCAGCCAGTTGCACCGGCCGCCGACCGACTCTGGAGCGACCCATATGTGTGGTGCCGGGAAATTACTCGCATTTTAGGGCTAAAAATATAAACGGGGCGCACTGCGTCAATACGATTCCGTGCTTTTCTACGAATGGGCGCCGTATTAAACTTATTTTTCACAGAAATTCAACCACTTTTGAAGCGAACGGCTGAGCTGTGCTGGGCACCAAGTAATTATGCGATTTGATTTCCCATTAATTTATTTGCATTGTGTGTGTGTCTTGCAATTGCAAGAGACATGTTTTTGATTCATTAGCCTCGGCTAACATGTGGCGAAAATTGGCGACAGCTGAAGAATCACCTCGTACGGATGAGAAGCCCACAGCGAAGACACAGCTTTTGCAATTTGCATTTTTTTTTTAAATATGGAAAATAATTAACTTAAGCATGCAATTTACACTCTCTGAGTAACGAAACTTAACTCAATTATGAGGAAACGTATTACCGCAACCTAATACAATAAACTATAATCAATTTCGAAAAGCTGCTTGCATATTAATGACACCTAACCAGTTGGGACTGAGAGCGGAAACCAGTATGCGGCCAGTATGCATATTTATGAAATACAGATATATACTAGATGCCGATATAGGCATATATCTAAGAAAGACAGACCTAAAAGTATATATATCTATATCTTTATATACATATATATATTGTTCATATTGACATAAAAGTATAATGTACATATATGAGGACAAATAAATGCAGTGGCAGATGGACTTGGGAGGTTTTTTGCTAAAACGAATCTATTCCAGACACGTGCTGGAAATAAGGGCGAAGAAAATATAATTTGTTTTATTAATTATGATACCTACATATTGTTGTATTTGTCAGCGACTCACAATTGTACTGTTGAACTACGTTATTCAATTAGAAAGAATTAATCAAGAATTTTATGCAGTCTCGTCTTCATAAATAATATATAACTAACTTCTCTGACAAGTGGCTTCTCTGATCGGAGCTCGCTTAAAGGCACATTGTCGATTTGCTGCGCTTTGTTCACGGATCGAATTGGTTCGCTTCGGGAAAAGACTTAATTGATGTTATCTGCATAGAGATGCGGGAATTCACAATGAATTATTTAGACTATTACTGCATACATTCTAATCAAACTTGTTAGGAATTGAAGGCAGTAACAAAAACTCTATTTTTGTCAAAACTCTCAACTTTACAAGGCTGAACCAATTGGTTCGCTATGTACGACACACATTCTAATACAGCTTTAACTTCTTATTTATTGAAGCCATAAAACAAAGTCAACAACTCTAAGCCTTCTTCTTCTTCTGTAGAACTTTCGAATCGAATAAGCTTAATCCATAGGTTCAACTGAATCGCTAAACCAGCTTTAACTTTTTAGAAACTGAAATTGAACTGAATAGATATCGAAGAAAAAGTTTAGAGATATAACCTCTTTCTTTTACAACAATTTTAATAGGTAACTTTATATAATACTATCAGCAGTTTCATCAGCATAAAGTAAGAGATATTGAAAATCTTAAGTTCCCAACATACCTTAAACTAGTCCCGAAAGCAGTTCCAAAAAATATTTCAGAAATATGGTTTTTTATAGTTTATAAGTTCTTGAGTGCTCAGATGACCTGAAAGCCTATATTTATTTTCATACTTCATATTTCAGCAGAGAACACAGCTTTAGGTCTGAATTGTTGAAGAAAATGTATATGAAAATCAGTTCAATCAGTTGAATTCAAGTTGAGATGAAATAATAAAACGAAAACTTTTTTGTAAACAAATTTGAAACATTTCTAGTAGTTCATAACTACTGGAATGGAATGGCCAGAGAAATTTTGTCGTAGGATAGTGGCTCAGCATTGAATTAAAAGACAAATGATGTGAGTTTCGAACCCAAAAAAAAAATTTATTTTATTTACTGAATTTTCTGTCAGTAAAAAATTTCTCAAAGAGAAAAATTGTTTTCTAAATGACATCTGTGAAATGAGTGTAACAGTTACAATAAAATCAAAATTAAAACACAATTAAAAAAATTAATTCTTTTAGCTAGTAGTGAAGAGTTGACGATCAAAAAATTTCACATTCAAAGTAAGAAGCCAATAAATTTCAAAGAAATTTCCACATTTCGTTACAGAATTGAAGGCTAGTATAGTCGGCTGGAGGAATGTTTGAATTAAATTTTGTTTGGAACTTTAGAATATTTTAGCATGTTTGCTGGCAACTGGCATCTTTTGACATCAAATATGATTCAAAACGCAATCTTAAACAACACTCAATTCAATTAAATTCCTAGACTAAAACTTGGTCTTTTTGCTGACAATTGACATTAATTTAACGATTAAATTTGATTCATTTTTTTAATCTGAGTCAAAAATCGAATTTAAACTGCAGTCCAGGAATAAATATGTAGACAGCCTTTTTGCTGACAATTGGCATTTTTGGCCATAAAATACGATTTAGATCGATGATGCGGTCATGGCTTGGCGCTACAGCACTTTGTGAGATTTGCCCTGCTGGACAATACGGCTCCATGCTGCTAGGCCCATTGCTGCCTCCTTCCAGTTCTTTAGTTTTAGGTGCTCTTGAACTTCTTTCTTCATCTTCTTTCACTTCATCTATCCACCTCGATCATGGTCTTCCTCTTGCTTTTTTGTTGCATGCTTTTGTCCTTAGTACCTTTCTTTGGGCTCTTGAGCTGTCCATTCTCATAACGAGGCCCAGCCATCCTAATCGTTGTTTACTACATTTTCGTCCTGAATTAGTAGCTCCATTTCATCACTCCATCTTATTGCCCATTCACTGTGCACAATTCTGACTCCATCAAATATTTTTTTTTTTTATTTTCCTTTCAAAGGTTCAAGCATTTTCCTCTTGTCTTTTTCGCCCAATGTCCAACTCAACTCAATTCAATTTCAAGTCCTACACTGTTCACTTAGATCCAACAAGTTTTATGAGTTTTTGACAATAAATCTTAAGCTTACCTTTCAACAACGTTGTTACTTTGGTATGACACTGAAGCCGTATTTTCGACTTCCCGACCACGCCTTACGCACACCATTTTTACTGTACAAACATGTGTGAGTGAGCGTATGTGAACTTTCCGTCCACAGGCACACACACACACATACGAGCACACGAAACGTTCTAATCTGATCGCACAAAACACAATCGTAGGTAACGTTCAATTGAGTCCTTTGGCGAGAAACGTTCAACGTTCGAGTTTGTAATAGTCAGCGTTGGCAATTTTTGACACTTGGATACTGCAATTGTGAAACAAATAAATGTTGGCTGTACTCATCTCACTGCCACATTGCGGTGTCTGCTCAATGTTTGTATTTGTATTTTATTTGTTTCTGTTTCTGTTTTACGTAACAGCTCAGTTCAGTTTGTGTTCGCAGAATTTCGAACGTCGTTCACAACTGGCGCAAATCGATATAAACAGAAGTTTTGCACCGCTTTCTGTTTGCACGTAGCCGCTGTCGCGCGTAACGTTGCAGCTATTGAATCATTTTTTCATACAGAATTTAGGTTTGTGTGTGTGTGTGTGTGTCGTAGTTTTGCGCTCATGACAAAAAATAGCGAAAACGTTAACGCAGCAGCTTCCAAATATTGCGACGACGCGGTGTCGTATTAACCGCAAAGTGCGACGGCCATTTGCGGTAAATCACACTGAAATCCGCCCTTTTTCTGCTGATCGAAATTGTTTGTGCTTTGGATTTTTTTGTGTGCGCACAGTTCGGTTCTTTATGGTTTGGCGAAAGTTCCGCGTTGCACTTTGAAATGCGATCGACGCTTGCCAGAGCACTGACGGCGGCGACGGAAGCGGCAAAATCGCCCGACTGCGGCTGCACTTGTCGACTGTTGCGCTGAAGGCGGCGCAGTTTTCGGCGGTTTGTGTGTTGGCGGCACTGTGCCGACGGTCGGTGCTATCGTTACCGCAACTGATCGACGAATGACAGACGCGGCCCATCGGGTAGCGCCGTGAACCGGCCCATCGCCGTCACGCCGCACACCACTGTCGCGTCCAAGTAGCGGCAAAATGTTAACAATCAGCGTGTTGCTATTGGAGTACAGTGTTGTTGCTGTTGTTGTTATTGTTGCTGTTGATGGTGCATAAATGAATATGGCACCGCACGATCGTCGCAACGATCAGCCAACAGAGAACGAAAACGCCTCTACGCCACGCGTGTGTGTACTATTTTGTGTCATTGCCACCTTGCGGGCATTTTCGGCGCTGCCAAGCCGAGTTAAGGATCTTGTTAGGTTTATGGCACTTGGCTAGGCGCTGTGTATACGAAAAAAAAATTGCAGCTGATCACACAAAATGTCACTTGAGGCATTGCTGATAACTTGAACAAATAGCGGACTGACGAATCGTGAAAATGTTGCGTGACTAAAAAGATCGATAGGTGATGGCAGCGATGATAAATTGAAAACCATTATTCTTTTGAGGTTTTTTTTTGTACGAGAAGGGGCGGTTGATTGAGGGTTTGGGGAGAATAGTGCAGAGCCGTGGATTGAAAATCCAGGCTCGGAAGACGGAAAAGTATGGGAGGCCCATGTTGACTATGTTTCTATTCCTATAAAGCATTAAATATATTAAATACAAACTGAACAATTCCAGCGCCCAAAAGCCTCGGGCTCTGGTAAAAACTGCCTTCATAGCTTAAGTATGATGAAGTTTTGGCGTAAAAGGTACTCGAAGATTCAAAAAGGTTCGTTAACGACAAACTAGAAGGCTTTAAAGATCAAGTCAAGAAAGCTCAGCCATCTCTAACTGGCTGCAGAAATCGTGAGCATAGGTTAGGTAAGACAGGCAGTTTGCTAGTTTCTCAGCAAGTACACTCGGAGGACTTAAAAGGCCTTAAGGTATCATGGCACGTTAGAAAGGGGAATTTTTAATGATTTACAAAATTATTTATTTTTCAGCTCCTTTATTATCAATCTTTTTGAAAATTTCTTAATCCGGAGATTAAGTGTCCGTAATAGAGGATGTATTTTTTTTTCTACGCGACTTCAGCTCCACCTATATAAAAGACAATATGCTAAAAGAAATTGTGTTTGTGTTCCTTAAACCTTCAATATATTGTAAAAAAAAATTTAAAAAAGATTGATAATAAAGGAGCTGAAAAATAAATAATTTTGTAAATCATTAAAAATTCCCCTTTCTAACATGCCATGATACCTTAAAAGACCCATTGTAATGCCCGAAGCGTGAGCACAGCGACGACCAAAGCTTTGCCGGTCAGAATAGGACACCATCGAGTAGGAAACTTACGCAGCGTGACAGAAGCTTCGCCGGAAGGTTGGACTAATGAAAGTGCTCAATGCGCGGGGCAACCAGGTAAGATCATCGAGGATCCGGAGGAGGTAGACAACACAGAACATTTTCTCTGTGTATGACCCAACTTTACTAAAAGTCCGTGCATCTTTGATTCCTTTTCATTGGTAAGGCAATTCAGGAAATTTGCATGGAGATAAATTTCGCGGCAACCCATAAACCGATAACGTGTTGATTTTATAAAGTATAAATTTAAACAAACGATTTTAAAAAAATCAACAAATTTGACTATTAAAGTTTTAATTCGTAACTAAGAAAACACTTCACTTATAATGAACCATTCGCTGCATGACATTGTATACAGTCGTGTCTGGGTATAGTGAACACCCTATATAGTGAACACCTCGATATAGTGAAGATAAATCATGAAAAAAATTTTAAAAGCAATTTCATGCAAAAAGTGTATTTTGAGCAAATAAAACGAGTTTTTGAACAAAAATGTTAACCTTGATATAGTGAACAACCTCAATATTGTGAACAAGCCTTGCAATAATTAGTTCACTATATCCAGACACGACTGTATATACAATGTTAATTTCTTGTAGATCTGGGAACTACTTATTCAGCATTTTACAGACATTCATTCTTCAGTTGAGTCTTCTATGTTAAAGCATTTGATTTCTAATTTCGTGAATAACTTTAAAATTATGTGCAAAAGTTTCGAACAAACAGCAGATGTTTGTTAAAATTGATTGTTTGTTTGATTTGATAAAATAATTCTGTTTATTGATGGCTTTGGTGACATGTTGGATATAGCAAATTTCCACATAACTTATTCCATAGATACAGAAATTAAAAAAAAATTTATTTTTACCATCAAAACTCAAGAAGTAAAAAGAATAAATAATAAGACGAAAAATGTGTTTCTCTACGAAAATTAAACCCTGCAACGAAGGGTTAATCGACTGCGATTGCAACTTCCACAAATTCTCTATAGAATTATTTTCAATAACTTATATAATTCGAATACATAATTTCAACGGGTGGTAACGCCACGCATACTTGCGACCCCATACTTATGGCTAATAGAACAACAGCGATAACAACAATAACACCAACAATGACAAAAACAACAATACAACTTTATTATTTGCACTTGTATGCGCATATTCCAACAACAACAACAACAAGGCCAATAAAAAGGTTTTCCATTTAATACTTTTTGTTGTTGGCCCCAACATTATTAAAAACACTCTCCGCTCCGCTCCGTTGTGTGTTTGTGCTCGTGTGTATTTATTTTCACGTTGTTTTCCTTAGTTGTTTTTGTGAACTTTTCATTTTCAGTTCTTACACTCCATGAGCCGTGCTCGCTCTCTTTGTTTACCCATTTCGCTTCGCTCATTTGTTTACTCTACGCTGCGCTGTTGGCCCGCAGTTTGTGCTGGTTGGCGCGATCAGCATTGCCCGTTGGCCGCAATGCTGAGCTGAGCTGAGCTAAGCGACGGCGACGAGTACTTGAGGCCGCCGTCCCAGTCACAGTCGCAGTCTCAGGTGTATGCCGACCGGCAGAGCGCACCGCGCCGCCGCACAATAAGTGCCTTTTTAGCACATACAAACACGGTCCCAATCGTTGCTACCTTCACGGCTCTTTTATCTTTTTGCTGTCTTGTTGGTATAGGATCGGCCGTGTGTGTGTGTGCGGGCTGGGTCGATGGTGTGCGTTTGCATTAGTTTTTTACCGGCTTTTGAACAAAATTTAATTGAAATATGTACAACGTTTCATAGCTGCAACGACAAAAGTGTGACGTCCAAATTCTTTCGGTGTTATCAGAAAAAGTGTTGGTTGAGTTGCGTTGCCAACAACAGCGGCCGCAACTACAACGAATTCAGCCAACATAACTCAAGACCGCAACAGGTCGCCACGTACGCATGTAGGAGGCACCCGCTGCTCGCTCACACACACACACACACCGACACATTCTTACACAAACACACACACATTGAATTCGATAGCTGTATGGGTGTTTGTGTTTAATTAGCAGATAACAGGATACTCAAACACATCTGCACTGAATGCACACACACACACACATCCACTCAAAAGCTACGCGTAGTTGTGTATGCGAGGCGTTAATTGAACTCCAAGTCATTTATATATTTTTTTTTTTGTATTTCAATTTTTGCGTTTTTTATCGCAGCTTGAATTTGTAACAAATTCTGACATTTTAACTCGAGTCTAATTTTTTGAGAGCACAAAACCAGCATTGTGTTAGGTTTCCTTGACGCCGGCTGCGAATTTTGTGGGCACAATGCGATTAATTAAAAAATAAATTAAAAAATGTTAAGAATACTTTGGCAACATTACTAGACATGCACATGTTTTATATAAATTCGTATATTTTTTTTTTATTGGTTTAAGTTACTCTGTCCCGAGAAGTATCTTCTCTTACTTAGGACAGAACACTTCAACTAACCTCTGTCAGCAAATTGTATTATAAATTGAATCAATACTTTGTTTATTTGTATGAATTATAAATGATTGAATGAACTGTAGGAATATTCTCAATCGTTTACTGTTTCACCCTTTTACGGGGTAGGAAAGCGCGTTATATCTATTCTGCTTACTTAACACTTAAAAGATCATTGCGGTTATTTTGACCGTTTTTCATTTTCAAATATCTGTATTTTTTTTTTATTTCAATAAACTTTTGCTTTAGTTATATAATTTTTTAGCGCGTTCTACAATTAGTTCTACAATTAGGGTTCTACAGTTGCAATTAGCCAAATACGATGTGTACTTTTCGAGATATCAGCGGATATAATATGTAGACTTTGTAGGTATGGGAAACTTGCGGTCTTTTTAGTGTTAAACTCAATGAGCCCAGTCTTACTATAGGAAAACACATTGTGGAGGAAATTGAAGTCTCTTTTGGGTCATACAATCTAAAAACTTTCAAATCACTCATCACCCTTTCTAAGAACAATTTGAGAATAACTAAAGATCTGCTTATAGAAAACTCTAAATTGATTTTGTACTTCCAACAACAGATTCTACCTTTAGAAGAAGAAGATGTCCAGGCATGTGGACTGAAAACACTTGAAGACCTTCCAACGCACTGCTAACGATATGAAATTCCTAGAGTTAACACTCATTGTGAGCTACATTCACGAGATAGGACTCGAAGAAGAACTTTGAATTCTTAATGGAACTTTGAACTCGAAACTGTGAGCTACAGTCAGGTGATAGAACTCAAAAAAGAACTTTAAATTCTTAATGGAACTTTGAACTCGAAACTTTATTCAGAAAAGATGACTCAAAGAAGGATGGAGACAAAATAGTTGCAATACACTTAGCACCAATAAAATATATTGTAATAGGTACAAACTTGCTGAAGCTATGCTGACGCGGAAATTGGGCTAGCTCTTTTTTGAAATTGTTGCTGGTTCGACCACCACTGGGAACGCTTTACCGAATATTTGAATATATATAGTCTTCGAACAATTCTTACAGACTAAATAACAATATGGAACTTAAGCTAAAACTTAATCGGGAAAATGGGAAAAACAAAAATTAAAGCCATGGAAATGACAGACCTCATACTACATAAATGAATTTATTACATTTTGAGGTTTAAATGTAAATAGTTTTGTATAAATCAATTTATAATTAACTTTATTATTTTTTTTTATATTTTCATTCAATTTTTACTTACTACTTACTCCAAAAAAAAAAAACTACTAAAAACTTACTTACTACTACTTCATTCAATTATTTTTTAAAAAATTTGCGACATGTTTCAGAAAATATTTAAACTTATTGAAAATATTATTAATAATTTTACTAAGTTTAAGTTTAAGTTAAGTTTAAGAACTCAGTTCCAAAAGCTTTAGCTTACCACAAACATTGAAACTTTCAAGCGAACTGCAACTGTTGAGGAGAATGTTTAGCTCAGTTTTAGGTTCAGTTTTGCATTGACTTCTCTTTTCTCGGTTCTTGGTTTTAAGCGATCAGTTCGAGCTTTGTTGAACTATGGACTTTGTAGGCAGTTGGATACAACAGAGACTTCTGTTGGAAAGCAATGATTGAAAGCAATGGCTTACTGCCACAAAGCATCTAAAGGCCGACCCTTGGGGTGTTTAGGAGAAGGGTACTTCTTCTTAGAGATTCGGTTCTAAGTATTTCTAAAGGCAACTATTAAATACTTATGAACTAAGAATTGTTCGAACAATTTAATGACATTCCAAGACATATCGCAGCGCATGGAAATTTAGATTGGACAATTCACTCAGATAGACGACTAGGGACCAGTAGGAATGGTTATGCGGTAGTTGTAGGTCAGTGGCATAGTTGTCATTTGATCAAAATGTTGTTAACCAGATTTTTCTAGAAAAGTTATCAAAAATAAAAAAAAATTAGATTTCTGGCATTCTTCTTTTCCTCATCTGAGAAAAAAACCTACGAGGAATAAAAAGTTTTGTCACTTTGTTTTAAAAAATATGTCCACTAGAATTTCCTTACAAAAAGTTATCAAAGACAAATACAAGTAACTAAGCCCAAAAAAAATTACCTATTTCGGTTAAAAATAACCAAATATGGCAGCCGTTGATGTAATGTTGCTCAGTTTGGAAACAAGTGGAAAGAAAAGGAAGAACCTATTCTAATAACTAACGGGGAATGTGAGAGAGTAGCAAAGACGCCTTAAACGTGGATTTTGCGGCAGGATTTCTGTAATCCGATACAGAGATCTCATGATTGGTTTAATAGATCAAATGTGTTGCTGGGCGATCCTAGTTTTATTTAATGATGATAAAGAAAATTTAGATATAATGAAGAGTTGTAGTGGGTGTTCGATGCGGTAGTGGGAGGTCAACGGTGAGGAGGGAAACGGTGTCTCTCCGGTGCAAGGACTAAGTTGAGGATTCTCTATCATCTATTGGTGTGTTGAACTGGAGAAGACAGAGACATCTGGAGAGAACTTTTGCGGCACACTGTAACCCGGTAACAGGTGGTTATGGCCAGTTACGTAAGTAAGAAAAGTGGGAGCATTTTTTATTTAATAAAATTTTTTGTTATTAAATTTTTAATGTTGTTGTTTTTTTGTTTTAACAACTCTAGGCAACCATAGGATCCATAGGAAGATCTCAATACAACTTCTGAGAACAATACTATCTGAAACCATATTTTGTACCAGAAATTTTTGTATTTGGGGGCAGTTTTTGCATTAATCAAAAATAAATAAATTCTTATATACAAATTCTTTTTAACCTTTAACAAAGAATAATGGACTTAACTATTATAAGTTTTTTAAGAAAATAATTGCAACATAAATTTTATTTGTTGATTATAATTATTGTTTGCGACAATTAATTTTTACGTTGCGTAATCACTGTTATGAGAAACCAATTTTTTTTTCGCTCTCGATAATTATTATTTTGGGATTTTTTTGTTTACGCTGCTTCATAAATTTTTGACATTTTTTATTTACGTAACCGATAACTATTATTTTGAGAAAATTATTGTTTACGTTGCTTCATAACTTTTATGTATGACTTTTTGTTATTTACGTTGCCAATACGTATTATTTGAAAGAAATTTTTTTTTACGTTGCTTGATAACTTTTATGAAAGAAAATTTGTTTTTTACGTTGCCTTGCCACATTTTGAGTATGAATTGATTTTTAATTGTTTAGTTGTTGCTGGAAATTAGGTTTCTGCAGTTAATTTGCGTTTGTCAATTCAAAACAATTAAAAATCAATTCATACCCAAAATATGGTAATTAAAAAAAAATTTAAGTAAACATTTTTTTTTTAAATAATAGTTATCGGCAACGTAAATGAAAAAAAAATCATAAATAAAAGTTATGAAGAAACGTAAAAAAAATTTATCAAAATAATAGTCATCGGTAACGTAAATTAAAAAAAGTCATAAACAAAAGTTATGAAGCAATGTAAAAAACAAAAATCCCAAAATAATAATTATCGGCAACGAAAAATATACTTGTTACTTATAAGAGTTATTATGCAACTCAAAAATATTTATTGCATGATAATAGTTATAGGCGACGTAAACAATTTCTTATTGGGAATAATTATTATAAGGCAATATTTATAGAAATTTATTTAATTTTTTATTCCCAAAAATTTAATGAAACAAATTTTAGAACTAAATGGATCAAATCCAACAGAATTGTATTCGTTTAAAAATTCGTGTACCCCTTTAGACTATCAAAAATGTGAACGATGTTAGAAATCGATTTCACTTTCTGGACGTCAATTGTAGTTCAACGTTTAAATTTCATATTGTCACATTGCTGCTGGCCGTATTTTAAAATATGTATCAGCTATGGTAGCACAACGACACAATTCCTAGCAATTTAACATGGGAAAACGATTGGAATTAGAGAGTACGGCATATGGATTGCAAGTACAAATATTTGCACTGAACGGTGCGCGCTGATGGCTCAGACTGCACGGGGGCAACGGGTGGACGATTTCTTTTTCCCCCCAATAGATGCCCGATACAAAGGCGAGAGATGCTAACGAACTGCAATGATAATAAATATTTAATTTCTGCTCGGCGCTGTTCTTCTTTTCATTTCTTTGGATGCCCGTATTTGCACACGTTCGATCAACACACGAACGATGCCAGTGTGGCCGTGTTGCGACGATCGCGCTGAATAAATATCAAACACCAAGTTACAAATTAAAGTCCAAAGTGGCAAACGGCAGGCACGGCACCGCCACTCGCTGACCGATCGATGGACGCAGCGCAACTGGAGTAAATGCCATGTTGATGTATGCGCGCAGTTGTGTGTGCGGCGCGGAGAAGCTGCGGAGGCAAACAGAAAGCAAAAACAACACACACAAGTGTAAAGTACAGGACGTCACGATGCTACAAAAAAATCATTTAACACTTTGTTGTTAAGAAACAAAAAAAAAGTAGAAACACTAAACCGAATGAAGCGCAGACAGAAATGTCGAAATCTCGCAGAGATTGGAGCAAATCGAAAACATGAAATATACAAAAAACATTTATTACAAAATTGCTGGCAGCCTCGAGTTGTTAGAATCGACTCAGCTCGATCGACAAGTTGCCAAAGTCCCGACGAAAACCGAAACACTCAAGTGGACGACCAGCACAAATAGACTCGGATCAGACTGGCCGCTCGGCCACAGATCGCACCGTCACAGGCAGGTGGCAAATTAGCATCTCGGCGACGGTCGATTGCGGACGCACGGACGTGCGGGCGAAAAGGTGCAAAGGGCGCTGACGGCCGAGACGGCGGAAGCTAGAGTCGCGCAAAGATCTGACCGAGCTGGCAACGGGAGCAAATTCTAATTCGCAGCGGTTGAATGAACGTGTAGTGGCTTAGTCAGCGCTTCGTGCATGCAGGGCGGGACTTTTATTTATTTATAAATGGACTTTTTTTCTCTGCGACACTAGCAAACTTTTTTCTTACACCTAAGTAGTGTTTATTTATTTTTGTTAGCACACAGACGGCGGCAACAACAGCAACGCTCAGGTGACGTTTTACTTTAGTTACAAATTCTATATATAATTTCTTTGAATGTGTTGCTATGTGTGTGTGTGTGTGGATGTGTGTAGCTGCTTGTGGGGAAATGCAACGTCAACGAAATTTGTCACAACATCATTCAGTCATCAATCGCTGGCAGCTGTGAGAGACTAAAGTCTGCTAGTTGTGCATGAGAAGCGCTGGCCGGGAGTGTGGACGTGCCTTTAGTTTTATTCAAAGTTCTTACAGTGTAGCTGTAGTTGTTGCCATGTGGCGTACATGTCCACAACACATTTAGGCTTAATTTCACACATTTTTAGACCACTTCCGTTTGACAGCACAAGTTTGCTTGGCGCAAACATCATCACTCCAGTTTTTTCCCTGAATTTACCGACATTTAGGCGGAAATACTCGTAGCTTGAAAACCAGAAATATACAAAATAAACTACAACAACAAACATGATTTGTAGTTCTAAAAATGTAAAATTTGAGGTAACGTTTTATTTAATAGTCGTCTGTGATTATTGACTTGCATCGTTAATATTTCGCTGCAGGGCACAGACATTGTTGACGGCTTGTGCTGGCACATTTTGTGACTTTCAGCCGTCTGCCCGACATGAAATTGTTTATCCAGCCGGTTGGTTTTAGTTAACAAAATATATTTGATATTTTCATATATATTTTTTTCAATAAATTACACATGTTTTAAAAATAGATCTCATCAATTTGGCTTTCAAATGTTGACAGTTAATTAAAAAAAAACAAGTTTATTGTCGTTAACTATTTTCTAGAACAAACAAAAGAAAATATATAAAAATTCACTTCTGATTAAAATTTGGATACCTTAAAATACTCAGCGGTTATTCCAATATATGAGCGTTCGCACTAAGATTACAGTGAGTCCAAAAAATTATGAAACATTTAAAAAGAAATTTATTAGGTTCCATTAAATTAGGAACATTTTCACTAAAACCAATAGCAATAAAATTTATGAAATCTTTTTCACTCTTACAAACTTAACTTAGCGGCAATGAAATGTAAATTAAAAGCCTTCATTTTTGTGTAACATTGTGTTGGTTTTAGAGAGATGGAGATGAAGAGAGGTTAAGGAGATATTGATAGCTGGAGGAGAAACTTGGAAGCACTATGCTTCAATTTAATCGGATAATAAACATCAGAGAAATTGTCCGCAGGAAGCCTATTTCGCAAAGTGCCCAGAATAACTAAGAAAAGAACCCACGCTCCAAGTCTGGTGAGCTGGATCATTGTGGTCTCACCGGAACCCTCCTCTGCGACATTGGTTTGTTCATTTGAACCGAGCATCTACCGTTTAAATAGCGATGGAAAAGTAATATACTACTCTAACCACAAATAATTCGTACACTTCACTTTTCTCCTACATCATAACCTTTACAGATTTTTTGCAAGCTGGGAAAATGACTCCTTAAAAGAAAGTTATATATTTTCAATTCGTTATTAAATCCACTTTTTATTAAAAATATTTTTAAAAAATATTTAGTTGTTGAAAAAAAAAAATTTGTACTTTATTCAAATGTACTCAAAAACATAAGAAGTAAACAGTGACCATTATTAATTCGTACGGTGCCAAAAACTCAAAAACTGGTTAAAAAAAGCTAAGAAAAAACTAACGGCATAAAAATAAACGTTATAGGCAACCGATTCTAAAGAAAATTTCATTTGGTTTATTCAGTGGGCGATGAATTGTCGTATCATTTTCATCATGGTGCGTGGAAAACCTGTTTCCGAAGACATTCGCAAAATAATAGTGGAAAAAGTAAATTTTGGTAAAAGTTATGGTGCCGCCGCAAAGATCTTTAGTTTACCACGATCAACAATTCAATGTGTGCTAAGATATTTCAAAAAAAATTCTTCCGTGACGAGCAATGTCGCAAAACTTGGAAGATGATCAAAACTGACCGACCGCGACAAAAGAACATTGTCGTCAGTTATAAAAATAAATAGGCGTGGCACGGTCAGAAAAATATCAGCAGAATGGTCCCAAGCAATTTAAAAACCCGTTGGCCGTGAAGACTGACATGAAAAAACTGGGTAATGGTTTTTCAAGGTAACATTAGCATTCAACATGCTTGTCCCGAATTTCGCTCTCATTAAATTATATCTCGCAGACCAAAGAGAAACCGCTCCTAACCAACAAACAAAAACTAAAACGACTTGCTTGGGCTGAGGATGAACGTTTGTGGGTCCAACAGCAATGGGATTCCATAATTTTTAGTGATGAGTCAAGGTTTGAGGTCTGTGTCGCTGACGCACAAAAAAAGTGATTCGGCAAAAGAATGAAGCTTTTCATCGGGATTGTCTTAAACGTAGTGTTAAATGTCCTGAAAGCGTAATGGTGTTTGGGTGCGTGTCGTCGAAAGGTGTTGGTCAACTGCATTTTATTGATGGCTCCATAAATTCTGCAAAATACGTGCACATATTGGAAGAAAGTCTCATTCCAAGCATTGACCGATTGAGTTCGAATGGAGAGTTTATCTTCCAGCAAGATGGAGCGCCCGCTCAAACAGCTAAACTCACTCGTACTTGGTTGCAAACAAAAGGCATAAATGTTTTGGACTGGCCATCATCAAGGCCAGACCTTAAAGTTATTGAATCGGTATGGGAAACAATGAAAAGGCGACTGAGAAACGAGCCACAAAGAACCGCGTATGATTTGAAACGAAAAATCGCGGAAATTTGGTACTCCATTACACCAGATGAATGCCAGTACTTGACAAGAAGTATTTCAAGACGAGTTGAAGCAGTAATTGCAGCAAAAGGAGACATAACACAGTATTAATATTGAGTTTTGCCACCGTACGAATTAATAATGGTCACTGTTTACTTCATATGTTTCTGAGTACATTTGAATAAAGTACAAATTTTTTTTTTTCAACAACTAAATATTTTTTAAAAATATTTTTAATAAAAAGTGGATTTAATAACGAATTGAAAATATATAACTTTCTTTTAAGGAGTCATTTTCCCAGCTTGCAAAAAATCTGTAAAGATTATGATGTAGGAGAAAAGTGAAGTGTACGAATTATTTGTGGTTAGAGTAGTATATGCAACATATTAACAATGTCTAACGAGTCAATAGAGCTGAATACACTACTGTCTTCTATAAACTTTATTGCAAGTTTCAGAAAACGGTGCGGATGAATTTGTGATGCTCCTGCACACAAGTGCGAACTGAGCTCCTTTTTGAGGGAAACATATGTGATGTATTTAAATCAGCCAGAGATTAGATGGAATGAAGTATTTCTAGAACCGTTTCAAAAATTCGAGGTAGAAACTTGTTGCTTCTTTCGACACACTGAATATTATTCTATTATTTCATTCAAGACCATCAAAAACATCAAAAGCTTCAGATTCCATACCGTCATATACAAAGGGGCTCTTCTATAAACAACAAACAACACTGTACCTCACAACCATTGAGTATTGCATGGCTTATCGTTTCATCTCGCCATTGGATTCAACTTTCAACTTCAACTTTAACCAACTGATTTACTTAAACTGTACGAAGGACTAAGTTGAGGAAATCCTATCACACCTTTTACGCTGACCAACTGGAGAAGTCACGCGCACAGTAGAAGCGTAAAGAGAGAACGCTTCCGGCAGGTCATAACGCGGTAATGAGTTGTTATGGGCCGTTAAATACAAATATTAATAAAAACTGCATTTAAATGATCATTTAACTTTTTATAAGTGAAACAATTTGAAAATTGTTTATCGACAGCTGAACTCAGATGAAAGCTGCCTTTTGGCAACGACGCCAGATTGTTTCATTAACCAGTCGAGAATGTGGGTGTGCACAGCTGTTTTATAAGTTCAAAGAACTTTTCCATTTTTCGATTACTTTTGTCTTTCAACAGCAATGGTTGGTTAATCATTCTTTTGAAAACATTTCACAAATGACAGCCAAGAAAATTAAAAAAAAAAATGTGACTGCAAGGAATGGTTTGAATATATTTCGAAGAAAATTGTTTTGCACAAAATACAAGAGATATTTCCGATATATTTACATTAGTCATGGCTTTTGTTCGTATCTTAGTCAGATCTAGAAACAAAGTCTGTATTGCAATTGGTGCCACAGCTCCAAAAACGGATGAAGTATTGCTTCGATTTTTTGTTGAAGCTTCAGCTTTGATTGCGTCAGTTTTTGGTTGATTCTTCAGTTTTAGTGGCTTCACTTTTTGATTGAAACTTTAGTTTCTAGATAAAATTTCAGTTTCAGTCGCATTAGTTTCTGGTTGAAGCTTCAGTTTCGGTGGCTTCAAGTTCTTGTTGAAGGTTCAGTTTCAGTTGCTTCAATTTCTGGTTGAAGCTTCAGCTTTAGTCGCTTCAATATCTGATTGAAACTTCAGTTTCTGGTTGAAGCTCCAGTTTCAGTCGCTTCAGTTTCGAGTTGAAGATTCAGTTTCAGTTTCAGTCGCTTCAGTTTCTGGTTGAGGCTTCAGTTTCAGTCGCTTCAGTTTCTGGTTGAAGCTTCAGTTTCAGTTGCGTCAGTTTCTGGTTGAATTTTCTGTTTTAGTTGCTTAGTTACTTCAATATCTGCTTGAAACTTTAGTTTCTGATTAAAGCTTCTGATTTAGTCGCTTTAGATTCTGGTTGAAGCTTCAGTTTTAGTGGCTACAATTTCTGATTGAAACTTCAGTTTCCGGTTAAAGCTCCAGTTTCTCTCAGCTTCAGATTCTGGTTGAAATTTATGTTTCAGTCGCTTCAGTTTCTGGTTGATGCTTCAGTTTTAGTCGCTTCAGTTTCTGGTTTAAACTAAAGTTTTTTCAGTTTAGCTTCAGTTTTAGTTGCTTCAATATCTGATTGAAACTTTAGTTTCTGGTAGAAGTTCCAGTTTCTGTCAGCTTCAGATTTTGGTTGAATATTAAGTTTTAGTCGCATCAGAATCTTTCTAAGGATCCAGTTTTAGTCGCTTCAATTTGTGGTTGAAGATTCAGTTTTAGTCGCTTCAGTTTCTGGTTGAAGCTTCAGTTTTAGTTGCTTCAATTCCTGGTTGAAGCTTCAGTTTCAGTGGCTTCAGTTTCAGGTTGAAGATTCAGTTTTTGTTGCTTCAGTTCCTGGTTGAAGCTTCAGTTTCTAGTTGAGTCTTCAGTTTTAAGTTACTTTAATGGCGGAATGGGCTTTCTTTCAAAGACAAGTCTTCCTTGTTTGATTCAAGCCCACAACGATCTGGCAATTCCCTGCCTTTAGCTAATAGAACGATCGGTAATCGGAAAACTGTACAATCTGAACAATATATGATCGGAACAATGGTCTCCGTAATCTGTTCAAGTATAAGAAAACGCAACAAAAATGTATCTCACACTTATTTCTAAACAATTTTTCGAGTACTTAACCCTCACAAACAGAAAACTGTTAGCGCATTGTTGGTGCATTTCTCACAATGTCGAATATATCAAAGCTTGACACATGCCTGCAGTAAGCAGTCCGACTTAAGGTCGCATGGAAATTATGTCACACGGCTGACAGTGGCGCGCGATGGTAATTAAAACAAAAAAATAATAATGTCAACTGCAAACAACAAGAAATTTTCGCTCAAGTCAATTTGCGACTTATGGCACTTTAGGCAAATTGTTAGGTTTAACACTAGAATGCCCAAGGTAGTCATTTTGACTACATTGAGGTCTTTTAATGTAAATAACTTTTGTTGCATCGCTTTCTAAAAAAATATCTTACGTGACTTTTATTAATTTTTAAAGCTAAATGGAATAAATAAATTAAAAATATTGTAAAAAAATGTGTTACCCCAATTTTGCAAAATTTACCTTAAATGCGCAAAAGTAGTCATTTTGACTACCTATATAAAATTTTCAGCAAATCTTACTGATAAATAGACAAATATGCATCTTCAATTGCGAAATATGAAAATTTTATATAATTGCAAACATTAAAAAAAAATAATATCATAGGCTGTGACAATTCCCAAGTTTTTCAACTCGAAATTCACTCATAAAATTCATTCACAAATTCCAAATTTAATTCCATTTTATCCCATTTATGTGTAAAGTACGCTTATTTATTTAGATGAATTTACGTTGTAAACCATAAAAAAATAAAAATGAAGTACTTATTTTATTTCAATCTCGTGTACATTTATTCATATTTGCTACTTAAAAACCAATTAAATTAAAAAAAGTCAGTAAACAATAATGTAGTCAACAATGACTACATATAGGCATTTTAGGTACTATATGTCAGATTGTCGGGCATTCTAGTGTTGACAGATGAAAACAAGTGACGATGAGTTGGCTGGTTAGTTTCACTTCGGCTTTAAGTGCACAAAACGGAAATGCAGGCCACAAGCGACATCTACAGCTCTGGCAAGCAGCGGCAGCAACCAGAACAACAACAACTACAAGAACAGCATTGACAATAAAAGCAACAACAAAGCAACTGCTCAACCACATTACAATTGGAGTGTTTATAATTCTATTTTTCATTTGCCATTTTTCACTGCAAACGTGGCTGATTGGTGTGCGAGTGTGTATGTGTGTGTGTGTGTATTCATATTTTGCTCTTTTGCAAAATTGTTTATTGTTTCGTTTTAATTTCGATTTTCACAATTGTGATTATTGTGGAAATGTGATTTTTTCCGCTGCCCGCAATTGTGGCTGTAATTTTTGCTGCTCTCGCTGTTGGCCATTAGCAACAACAACAACAACAACAACCGTCAACAGTTGGCTATTGCATTTGTTACGATTGTTGTTGTTGTTGCTGTTGCAGTTTATGGAAAATTACAAAAATAATTATGGCTGTAACTACGTCCGACAAAAATGCATGTGCCGAAACGCGCGCTGGGCGACGTGCATGCATGAAAAACAACTACAACAACAACAACGGCAAGCAAATGAATTGCTAAAATGATTGTCCCACTTGTGCGGGCGGCCTGACATTGTTTTGTTCGGCTCTGAAAAACTTCCAGAACACTTGGCCGCACGACAACGATTCGCCAAAGAAGAAAGGCTTCGGCGTGGGCGGGGAAGGGCCGCCAGCAATGGGCACAAGGCTGCCGGCGCACGGCAATTTGCGCATGCGTGCGCTGCCCAGCG